>OW388289.1:56122644-57427644 GCA_936450465.1 Gibbula magus | reverse complement strand
TACTGAAACGTGTACACAAGATCGGTGGAATAATGAAAAAACACGCCAATAACAATAAATATTTATTTAAGCTGGATCAATTTGTAAAATCATAAATTATCTGCGAAGCTGTAGTGATATTCAATTAAATATTGTTTATGTCTTGTTAAATGATGTGGAAAGTAAAAATGTAATTAGGTCACGACGAGTCGAAAATCTCAATTAGCGTTACCCCTACTTAAGCCCCGTTCATGCGCCACTGTTTACATACATGTGCAGAAATACACATATATGTATATTTACATAGGTATGTAAACGTGGCACATGAACGCAATTGCATACATGTGTATATTTGCATCGTATGCAAATTTGCACTGAGTCAAGAGGTAGTGCAAATGTATTTTTGCACATGTGCAATTTTGCACAGTATGCAAATTTGGCGCATGAACGCAAATACTGATTTACACACATAAGCAAAGAGAGAGAGAGTACCGAATGATGAACATGTTCATGACTGGTCTTGCACAGCCATCATGTCCTCTAGCAAGCATGACAGGAGCATATCAATGGCAGCAGGGAGGGGAACCTACATGTAACTTCAACATATCTCATGATGATTATGGGGATTGTTAAATCAAAATCAATAGACTTGTATACACGTTTCATCCAGGATCAAAGCATTACTGTTATGAATAAATGACTGGGAGACATTTTAATTATTTTTTCAAGACAAGGATCAGGACATCCTATATTTTGTTTTCATGCAGTCTATTTACCATTCCAAGGTCTCAGAATTTGCAAAGATACGAGCATAATATGCTCTTCCCAGCTATAGCCCACTATAATATTGAAAAAAATCACAGACAACGTGCAACACATCTATGGACCCTGCATGCACAATGTTGAAAACCCCAAATCCCCTTCTGGAAACTTGATGACTTCAGGCGCCATCTTCTCAAACAAAGCATTGCAGACTCCTGAACACATGTCACAGCCGTATAGATTTGGCAACACCAAAGAGATGAGCAACATTTCTATATTCAGCTGTTGTTGCAAGCCAGTAAATTTTTATTGCTATTTGAAGTATAACAGACAATATTTCATTTAATTTGTATTCGTTAGATTTTCCAGGGATCCAGACAGTTGTGCTTATATATACTTATAGATATAGTCAAAAGATTCTTGTGACATCCATTATTCATTTGTGAAATTTTGAAGAACATGGTTCTTAGAACTGTTTCTGACAGATATCCCAACTCCTGCTATTACTGATGACTATCTACGTCATCACCATAAAGGGGAAACATCTCCTTTGTCTCCGCAGTACACCAGTGTCTACATGACCAAGGCTTGTGCTTAAATGAAGGAAACTGAAAATTTACCCTATCAAAATACATACCATCAGATGGCGCATGAACGCATAGCAAATTTTGCATTTACACACCTGAGTATATTTACATAGGGTGTATTTTTGCATACAGTGCAAATTTTTGGCGCATGAACGGGGCTTTAGTGTTGTTTTTTTGCCCAGCGGCTATACTTGCCGTACAAGCGCGAATAGTAATGTCTGTAAATCGAAGCATATACTACTAAAAGTCTGTTACATGATTATGGTTTGTTATCATCATAAGAAAGAAGTGAGTCGGCAAACCAGCCATTACTTATGCAATGCATTTCCAAGAAAACATATATACGACGTATATCTATTTCATGTTGTACATAACAAAAGTGCATATGATCAGTTTGTATACATTGTAATGATTATGAAAGTATTTCGCATGCGAATAGCAATCTGCAATGTGTCCAGCACGAGCTTGATAACCCGTGTATATCGTCGTATATCCTAATGAATCGTACAGCGATTCCTTTCTTCAAATGAGTGCCATCGCCAAAGAAAACCTACAGAATACAAAGCTAACATCCAATTCCTACATTACATTGGTTGAATATACATGTACCAGTATGTTCCTAACTTTCATTGGCTAACACTATCTAGACTGAATATAGCTGTAATATGTACTTCGTATTTTGATCAACTTTGTGTCACCAAAGCATGACCTTTATATAAACATGACATGCCGGTCAACCTTAAATTTGATAACTCTCCTGGAATAGATGATGTAATTCCAGAACTTTTCAAATACTCAGCTGATCTTTTACTGCCATATCAATATGATATTGGAACGAGGGTCAGGTCCTTCCGCCTGGTCTCTTGGGATAATTCTACCCTTACACAGACATATCTCAATACACATCTCAATAACGTTGATAACTACAGAGGAATCACACATTTAAGTATATTAAGTAAAGTTTTCACATCAATTATCAACAGACGATTAATGTTTTGGGGAGAAACAATGAATAAGATAAATATAGGGATATAGGTAAGGTTATTCAACAATTGATAACAACTTCATATTACAAAGTGTGACACAAAGAGACTTGATTATCAACCTACTAGCCATATAACGTGATACTTGAAACGACCTTTCTAAACCGTATCAACGGGAACGAAGGACTTACAACATTGTAAGTCCCTCCAGGAGGGTTTACACAGACAGTTGTTAACCCTGTTAGAAGGAATTACAATGATTGTAAACCCTGATATATATGCTAAGATGACGGCTTGAAAGTAAAGATCTGAAGAAACTAACTTAGACTAATATTGAAAAATTTCTTAAATTTACGACAGAATATGTATACACTGTAAAAAGCTTGTATAAGGAATAACATTGTACTCCCTGAAAGTTTTGATGTACATTTTGGACTACGACAATGCTGTGTACTCAGTCATTGCTTATATTTTTATCTTAATAAATGAACTAGCATTACAGATTGAACACAAGTGCTCACACGGTATTCAATTACATCTTGCTGTTTAAACGTTACCTTTTATTGTTTACATATAATACTGATCTCATCTCAAGTACTCTTAACAGAAGCAAATAAATGAATAAGAACATTATTGTAACAAGTTCTGCTTATGTAAATGTGGATAAAACAAAAGTAATTGCTTTTTTTTAGAAAAGGTGGAAAATTATCAAAACATGAATTAAGATGTATTACAAAGGCACTATCATTGAGAGTACCGGTTCATATAAATACCTAGGTACTGTATATACTTTATTAATAATCGTTCATGGTCAGTACATGTAAAATATCGACTGTTCAATCACGAAATGTAATAATAAGTATAAAGAGAATATACTTGGGGATCTTGGTTTAAAGATCTGATGAAATGCATTTTTCTCAAGAATGACAGATGATTACCTCTACGTATAGTGTATATCGGAATCAAAATCGACAGCTAATCCGCCGATCGAGTCTCATTAATTAATTAATGATGATTATCACTGCCGCTAAATGAATTTATGAGGTGCTAAATTAGGCGGTTTTTTAAAAAGCCGTATATAAGTAAATTATGGACCGATTTCAGAAATTTAAAATCGAGCAATTGTCAAATTGACATCCCATTTTAATGAATCCGATTTGGACCGTATGTCATTGCATCTATCCTTAAAGGTACATCCATTTTGTTGTTCGGGGTCAAATTTTACAAACGTTATAAATAGTCTTATTTTATCGAGAAGTACCATGTTACCGAAAACAACCATTTTAATGATACTCTACTTAGTATACTAGTACGTTTTTGATTAAACGCAATTATTTATACTTACCTGTTGACTAGACCTACTTTGCCTTACCTCCTATGGGTAATGCTATTTCAACCTTAACACAGACGAACTTGAAGAGTGGAGAAGGGGTGCGTAAAATCCCTTATCCAAGGGCCGGTAAGTCTAGGTGGTCTCGTGACGTCACTACCTGTTCATATCACTCTCCGAAAGTCCCAAAGGCAAGACAGACCAAGTGGGGAGGATGGGAGGGCCTAGAGCGTAGGTCTAGTCAACAGGTAAGTATAAATAATTACGTTTAATCAAAAACGTACTATTATTTAAATACCTATCTGTTGACTAGACCTACTTTGCCTAGAATCCCACCGCAAGGAGGCGGGTCAGTAGATACATGGTAGTGACGAGACCAGCGACTAGCCCTGAGTGTAAGCTAACCTACGAGTCCTCCACCCTGTGGTGAGGACAAGGCACAGCCCGGGAGATACCATCTCTAACGCTAAGCGGATTTTAAGAGACAACCCTGCCACTCAACTTCCGATCAACACACCGCCCCCCAAACCCCAACAGGGAGGGGGGTGTTAAAGCGAAGTTAAAGAAAAAACCAACAGACACGAGAGCTAGTAATGTAAACCATGTTTATTTATAATAAGTCTCAAAAGCGTCTAAGAAGGATGACCCCTTCTTGGTCTGGTTGGGGGGACCACCTTCGTCTGCGCGAAGACCTGTGGACCCAGCCTAGAGATGCCTTCAAGATCTGCTGTGGAGACATCTCGTAGGTAATGGTAGGCGAAAACCTCTGATGAACGCCAAAAACACCCTGCCATGACATCCGAAAACGCGATGTTGCAGTGATAAGCCATTGTGGCTGAAACTGCTCGGATCTCATGAGGGATGGAACGCGAAGGCGGAGGCAGGTCAGCGGCCTTGTACGCATCAATGACTGCCGACCTTAGATACACCCCCAACGCTCGCTTATCAAGCTCCTTGGTGCTCCTCGGTGAGTGAGGCAAGAAACAGACGACGCCTGCCATCCCTCAGCCTGCGGGTACGCTGCGTGTACACCCTCAAGGCTCTCACCGGACACAGAGAGAGATCTCCTGAGTCAGAACCCAGAACCGTGATAGAGAACGTACGGTCAGCTTCATAAGCTGCCTGGTCCTTACAGACAAAGTCGGAAGCCAACTCAAGAGAGGTCGATCCCCGCCTCCCTGACCTCATAACGTAGAAGGTCCGCCTGCAACGCATGGATTTCCGAAATCCGCGCTGCGGAGGCCATAGCCCCCAGAAAAAAGACCTTGCATGTGAGAGGGAGAAGGGACACATCGGAGAGCGGTTCACGTATCGGAGCGAAGGTGGTTGAGCACAATGGCTAAGTCTCACTCAGGTGGACGAAGCCTGGACCTGCCTTCAACCAAACGGAATGTTTTAATGAGGTCCTTGAGGACCGACACATCCAACCCTGGCGATCAGGATAGCAGACATGTTGGTGTTGATTGATGGCTCGAGCCCACGACCGTGAGACTAGGAGTCTCGCGCTCTACCGACTGAGCTAGCCCGAGACCGCGATGTTACAGTGGTAAGCCATCGTGGCTGACACTGCACGGATCTCATGCGGGTTGGAACGCGAAGGAGGAGGCAGGTCAGCGGCCTTGTACGCATCAATGACCTCAGGTACACCCCCAACACTCGCTTATCTAGCCCTTGGGCTCTCCTAGGCGATCGAGGCAAGACCAGCCTCAACAGCTGCCTGGTTTTGTAACAGTTCCAGACTTGTTGCAAAATCCAAAACATGGGACGATGAACCAGTTCTTAAATAACAAACTGAAAGAATGCAAAGATTCAGAGGGGTGCCGAACAGGAGACACAACCCCCTGAAGACTGCCACGTTCCGTTGCCACTGCGCTTCCAGGAAGAAGTACCAGACCTACGAATGGCCGAAACATACTCCAGGAAGTCTGAAGACGAAAGAATGACACCCTCGTTACACAGGTCCTTGCACTTCATACAAGGCAAGACCTAACAGACTTCCTACCTCCGCAAATGTACAAAATGCAGAGTACGTAGTGACGCAAACACCGAGGTAGTAGAGTAACTAGGTGACTGATAGTCAAGTCACTGACGAGACCCTCGAGACACTACCAGGTGATTGACAACGAGTCACTGACGCATGTAAGCTAGGGGAGATGAGTGAAACTCAAATCACTTAACAGGTGAGTGACAGACGAGCCACTGACACGAGTAAGCTAGACGATGTGAGTGACAGGAGATACAGCCGAGTCACTTAGTAGGTGAGTGACAGACGAGACACTGACGCGTGTAATCTAGACGAGGTGAGTGACAGTCGAGTCACTTAGTAGGCGAGTGACAGACGAGCCACTAACGCATGTAATCTACACGAGGTGAGTGACACTCAAGTCACTTAACAGGTGAGTGACAGACGAGCCACTGACGTGTGTAATCTAGACGAGGTGAGTGACAGTCGAGTCACTTAACAGACGAGTGACAGACAAGCCACTAACGTGTGTAGTCTAGGCCAGGTGAGTGACAGGTGAGTGACACTCAAATCACTTAACAGATGAGCGACAGGCGCGTCATTAACTTGCGTAAACTAGACGAGGTGAATGACACACGAGTGAGTGAGTGAGTTGGGTTTAACGCCGCTTCCAAGAGTATTTTACTTATATCGCGGCTGCTAGTATTATGGCAGAGAGAAAGCCCGCAACGCCATGTGGCTATGCACTGCGGTGAAATCTGCGAGCAGCGGCTGGAACTAGCGAACCATGGTTGGTATTACGCTGAAAATCAGAGTAGCATTGCAGCAAAACGTAACTGCGTGTAGAACAGTTCTCTACTGCAGACAAAGTTGCCGTGCCCCTGGCGGGATTCGAACCCCGGACCTTTTGATCCGAAGCCGAACGTGCTAACCACTGCGCTATCCCGCCCCTGAATGACACACGAGTCACTGACGCGAAACACCTACATAAGATAGTGTAAGAACTAATTCCTGACACTAAGAAGCAACACTTCTGATAGCTTAATTACTCCAAAAACACCCAGAGTGTAAACTCACGAAAACGTAGAACGAAAACGCTTAAGTGAAAACACGCAAGGCGAGATGAGAGAGACTATCGAAAGTGTTGAAGGCAGAGGCTCCGAACCCGAAGGGTGCGAAGTCCAAAGACTGACGAAGCGAGACACTGGCGAAACGAGTCACTGGCGAAACGAGTCACAGACGACACGAGGCAATCAAGTCGAGTCGTAGGTGAAGGCGAGTGAGACGAGCCACTGACGAAAGAGAGCCAAAACAAATTGACAACCTAAAGGCGAATGACTGGCTACGCGAGTGCCTGGCGAAGCGAGTCACTTGCTAGCCGAAGCGAGTCAAGTAGAATCGAGCCTAAGGCGAGAGACAGGTGAGTGACAGTCCGTTCCCTTACGCAGGTGAGCGATAGACGAGATACTCACACGTGAATGTAGACGAGGTGAATAACCGGCGAATCACTGACTACCTAAGTAGCGTAGCGTAAGACACAACAAATCTTCCGATAGCTAATCGAGAGAGTTGAAAGCGGACCTGCCACGCTGACTTGACTAAGTGGAAGCCACTTCGGATAACATAGCGATTGCGTCAACCACTGGCGGATCCTCCGACAACCCCGTACCCCCAGCCATCGTTTCTATACTGATGTACGGAGGGTTCGACCTGTCGACGTAGCAGACGTCACGCTCCGGCGAGGAATCACGTGGGGGTGACACCACCGTGACACGACGCGTAGGGTGTGAGGGGTACGCGATGGGGTTGCGGATGCGGAGGCCCTAGCGGACGTAGAACGCGAACCCTGAGGTACGACATCCACATTGGGTTCACACGGTAGCGTAGTCGTAGTGTGAGTGGGTAAGGTCCGAGGACCCAGACGCGCATCGAGCAAGGATAAGACCATATCCTTGACGGATGCCAGAAGGAGGGAAGGATTGACCTTGTCAAACCTAGCCTTCTTGGACTTCTTCTTTCTGCTCTTGGGCGTAGTGGGTCCGCCAACCTTAAGCCTAAGGGGAGACAACCGCTTGTCTGGCGAAGGAAGGGGCAACGGGCGAGTCCACGGACGAGAACTGGAACACGACGGCGGAGGGGGGGAGCGCGAATCCTTCGACCCCCTAGCGGGTTCGGACAGGACCAACGATTCCCTGTCGAATTCATCCGCCCGTTCCGTGAGGACAATGTCTACGTCCTCCTCCAGAGACGGATGACGAATGGGAGACATCTCCCTGCGTTGAGCTGACGATGCACGCTTCTGAAGCGAAGCCCTATTGGCCACAGACTTGCGTATGGCGGAAACGTACGCGTGGAACTCCGATTAGGAGAGAGGAGCGCACTCGTTGCAACGGTACTCCTCTTCGCAAAGGTCCTTACACTTCCTACATAACAAGTGCGGATCCTTATGCAAAAGGCGGAGTACATGGCGGACGAAACGATAAGACGCGTAACGTAAGCGAAGGTAGAGACAGTCGAGTCACCTACGCGGCATGGCGAAACGCGAGACACTCGCTCGCGTAGCGTAGACGAGGTGAATCCCTACAGAAAGACACCTAAGTAGCGTAGCGTAGACGAGGTGAGTCACACACGTGAAACACCCAAGCGGCGGAGCAAAAGCACAACAACTCTGTCGATATGCAATCAAGAGAGTTGAACCAAAAACTCTGAACTCGAAGAGCACAAAGTCAAAATCAAGTAACGACCCGCCAAGGTAAACAAAGACGAACAAGCCAGACAAAAACTAGGCTAAACACTTACAAGATAATTCAATCTTTATTTCACAAAAGCACAACAACTCTGACGATATGCAATCAAGAGAGTTGAACCAAAAACTCTGAACTCGAAGAGCACAAAGTCAAAATCAAGTAACGACCCGCCAAGGTAAACAAAGACGAACAAGCCAGACAAAAACTAGGCTAAACACTTACAAGATAATTCAATCTTTATTTCACATAACACTCGTGCGTGTACCAAACCGTAAGTGACTGGCGTAGCGAGTCACTTGAACCAAAGTGATTCACCCTAAGGATGAGTCGCGTAGATTCGACCTAAGGCGATGCCAAAGGCGAATGGTAGGCGAAAGCTAGCAACGGGCAACGTGTGTCACTGACGAGGAGTGTATCCACTGCTCCTTAACCAAGCTAGTCACCCACCTTAGGCGAACACCTAGCGAAGCCATTGACAGGCGAGGCGAGAAGCCAAGCGAGACGCGAAGCACTTGAGTACGGACCGCAGGCGTATGACAAGCGAAAGCGAATGACAAGCGAAGCAAGCCAAACGCGTAGGAGAGATTCCACTGCTCCTTTACCTTACGCAAGTCAACAACCCACAGTTCCCTAGAATACAGACCGAAAGGCTATGACATGCGAAAGCGAATGACAAACGAAGCAAGCCAAACGATTAGGAGAGATACCACTACTCCTCTACCATACGCAAGACAAACACCTAACAGTTAGCACTAGAGTACGGACCGCAGGCGTATGACAAGCGAAAGCGAATGACAAGCGAAGCAAGCCAAACGCGTAGGAGAGATTCCACTGCTCCTTTACCCTACGCAAGTCAACAACCCACAGTTCCCTAGAGTACAGACCGAAAGGCGTATGACAAGCGAAAGCGAATGACAAACGAAGCAAGCCAAACGATTAGGAGAGATACCACTACTCCTCTACCATACGCAAGACAAACACCTAACAGTTAGCACTAGAGTACGGACCGACAGGCGTATGACAAGCGAAAGCGAATGACAAACGAAGCAAGCCAAACGATTAGGAGAGATACCACTACTCCTCTACCATACGCAAGACAAACACCTAACAGTTAGCACTAGAGTACGGACCGAAAAGCGTATGACAAGCGAAAGCGAATGGCAAGCGAAGCAAGTCAAACGATTAGGAGAGATACCACTACTCCTCTACCATACGCAAGACAAACACCTAACAGTTAGCACTAGAAAACGGACCGAAAGGCGTATGACAAGCGAAAGCGGATGACAAGCGAAGCAAGTCACCCGCGTAGGAGAGATACCACTGCTCCTTTACCCTACGCAAGTCAAACACCCAACAGTCAGGTGAGAGAAAACAAAGAATCACGAGCTGCACGTGCGGCGCATGCAATCCACCTACTCCGGGTGGTCGCTAGCTAGCACATGTCAACAAGGCCCCTTGAAAACTAACACCTACTTGAAACAGATTGCAACCACAACCTGCACTACCGAAGATTAAAGTTGAGGGTATCTCTTGAACAAACAAGAGAAAAAAGCAAGTTAGCAACACAAGCCGCTAAATACCCAGTCACAGAACAATACAAAACACGTCTGCCTTGCTCTGCAACTTTTAGGAGAGTGATATGAACAGGTAGTGACGTCACGAGACCACCTAGACTTACCGGCCCTTGGATAAGGGATTTTACGCACCCCTTCTCCACTCTTCAAGTTCGTCTGTGTTAAGGTTGAAATAGCATTACCCATAGGAGGTAAGGCAAAGTAGGTCTAGTCAACAGATAGGTATTTAAATAATTATAGTATGTTCAATAGGTCATATAACCACTGTGCATGTAAATAGGACGTGCACCTTCGGCTTCTGCACATGCATAATGATGTTACTCGATTTTAATCGGCAACTAGTATAATTATGATATGTTTGGCGATTGGGCATGAATATGCAAACTAAGTGAATTTGCTTGTATTGTAAACAGCACATATGGTGTGTTAGAACGTATTAAAGCCAAATGAAATTTTATGAAACACAATGGATGCACCTTTAAACGGTTTTTTTTCTCAGAATATTCAATGTTAAAATAAACCCTATTTTACTATATGGTGCTGATATTTGGCGGTTCAATACTATGATTGCATAGAAAAAGTACATTTATTTGCTTGCGAGAAATTGGGGTAAAGATGAACACATCAAAATAGTGCATGAAGAATGTGGGAGATACATGTACCCTCTCATTATATCGTCACAAATTGGATTAAATATTGGTTACGGCTAATAAATATGCCATCCTGTCGTTCTCCGAAAATGTGCTATAATATAATGTTACTTTATGACAAAGATATTTGGTATTCGTTGACAAATAATTCTTATAAGTCTTATTTATAAAGATGTTACTTTCAATAGTAAAACATCCTCCTTGGTCTTTCTTTCGAATACGGGGTTATGCTCGGAAGAGGAACCTCACAAGGGATTTATTACGAAAACAGTGTACCCCCGAAACAATAGACAAAATCCCTGATAGGCTTCTAATAGTCATTCAAAACCCATTAGCTTTCCTAAAGAATGTCCGGTATACTGCTGGTAGAGCCGAGAAGTTTGGTCGGTAAAAGAAGACACTTGTGAGACAATAGAGTGAAGTCACTGGAGGTTTTTGTTTTCGGTATATAAACTCACGGGCAAAAGAAACGTCACCACATTTTGAAAACAGTATAAAATGAAATATTGATGACGGAGAAAATAGATTTTGTATGTATTTGGTAGCCACATGTTTTCTTAAGAAATATTCACAATTTCATACATCAGAGTATGCAATTTTTATTTTTACATCTGTTCAAATTGACATGGGGTGCTAAAATCGTTTTTTAAAGATGTTTTTGGCCCACAATATTTAGTATTTAAGTTTAAAACATTGAAAAAGTAGAAATCTAATTAACTTAAGATATCCTCGACATAAATAACCTTCTTTGATTTAAATTTGTTGACGCGTCTTTACTGTAGGACGTCTCAAAACAAGCCAAAACTGGCTTTTTGAGGCTTCTATCTCGTCTAGTTAAGGAGATTCCAAAACGACCATTTCTTAAAACTTGTGTTTCTCAGAGTTATGAATAGATAATGTTTTGAAAATTCATATTTAGTATTGTTGGGTTCTGAAGACATGGTGTAACGCTGTTTCAGTCGCATTTATCGCCCGATGATTGAAATATCTTGTATTTTGTATGGGGACGTTTCTTTTGCCCGTGAGTTTATATATATAAGACTTGGTTAAATCGCCAATTAATTTGTCAATCTCGTCTCACTGAAAAGGGTAGGAGCAAGCGTGTAGGCTATGGTACTCCAGTCAAAGATGACACAACACAAGAAATAGTTTCATGATAGTGTATTCAGGTAAGAGACATGATGATGATGGTGCAAATCTTGTCTGCACAGCCAATGGGGTTCCTATAACAAAGGAGAGTTAGGTACAATGGATATGTTTCCTTTGGCTGTCCAGATACCATAAGCCTAAATGAATTTGTGAAATATAAACCATTTAAAATTGATTAAAGTGGTATGATGGATGTGATGAATACTAATTATAGGATATATAGATACTATAATAAATAAATACATACATTTTGGAAGCAACGTCAGTGCTTACATCACCCAATGAGTATTTATATTTGATTACATGCATTACCTTAATTCTCCCCAGAAGTTATCATCACATCCTACCACAGAAGGGTATATGTTGTCCCTTGATGTATATAAAAGAGATACAGTGTTTAGGCTATATTTGAGAATTGCTGATGGCGATACAATACATCACACGGCTAGTGCATGTCTAGCGCCAAATTTTACACAAAAAAGGTCACAACACAAATTCTGTTGTTTATTAAAAAATTAAACTGTTTATTCCAGAAACCCCTGTTACATAATGGGGCTGGTACCCATGGCAGACATTCTCTTCCCACAGAGGTTACTTCCCACAGGGCGTGTATCGCTTAGAAACGGCGTTTGGAAGGCATATATGCCTATATAGACCCATTCTTTTGCGAAATTCTATAATTTGAAATAATAATAAATTACCTATCATTAGGATATTAGAATATTAGAATAGATCGACTTATAATAGCTCGTTTTTTAGGTTATCCCCGACCTGTTGGAGGTAGCGATATACGGACTGTCATGTCGCATACCTTTTGAAGTAATGATCCGTTCGTGACCATTTAATTTATAGCTCATTTTGTAGGGAAATCATTTAGCTTTCGAATCGTAGTCATCAACTGTGCCATAAAATGTTTTTGATGCCAAATATGACTTTGAATGAGCATGGGGTGGTTTCGTCATCACATCCCTTTCCTTTTATATAGTAATAGGGTAGGGTCTATATAGGTATATATGTCTTCCAAACGCTGTTTCTAAGCGATACACGCCCCTGTGTTACTTCCCTTCATACTTAGGATCGGAAATCTGGAGGGAGTAACCTCCTTGGGAAGAGAATGCAGGGAAGGAGTTTCGTTGAATTAAATATAAAATATATTTCTGTGCTCTTGAACTAAATCATCAAACACTACACCTCACATTCAATCACTCATTCACACTCTACTGCAGATATGAAAACATATGTTCGGGTCCAAGAAATTCAAAACTATATGATCTGACAGATGCAATAAGAAATTAACATTCAATAAAGATTATTATATAGAGACTATATTTCATTGTTTTTGCCAAATATCATTTCTATCTCATCGAGTGGAGTAATTAAGAAAGTGCTATGTTCACGAGTGGCGCTGGGAAACAATCATTAAAAGTAATTCCGGCCACACGTTAGTCACTGCAGTGAAAATATGACTTGACTTTCTGCTGCTTAAATGCGCAAATATGGAATATATTTTCATCATATAATCACATATTTCATTGCTAGTTATATATAATAAAACAAAGGATTTATGTATCGTCTAAAGAACTATATCAAATTTGTAACTAGTTATAAATGTACTTATATATTGTCAATATTGTAACATATAATAATTATGTGTTACAATGTTATTAATAAAACTACTTTTACTTCAAACAGAACAAATATTTTGTGCGGTTATCCAAAGTCAATGAAAATGCAGAGTTATCGCCCTTTGTGATAATTTTACGCACACGACATCAGACATTTGATTGAAGTAGTGTAAGTATTTCCGTGTTTAATGAGCTTTGTATTTACACATTGTGGTAGTGCTTTTGGAAATGCTTACAACAATATCGCTGCTTTTCAGATATGCAAAGAGAATGAGAAGTCATGTTGACCTTATAGCGTTTTTGTGAGTCTAAAACACTGATCAGTGACCATGATGGGTGTCCAGTGACTGGATATGTCTAAGTTTTCACTGACTTTTAATATGGTGCCAACCCCCAAAATAGGAACACTAAAACTAATAGACACGGTTATGATTAAATCTGAGGCTTCATAATTGTATATCTTATCAAAATACTGAATACATGACATACAACAATCTTAACTTTTTTTGCAATATGTTTGTTACGTTGCATAAACTTGACTCCCTAAACTGAATGACGAATGAAATAGAATGACGAATGACAGGTCATATTTTTGCGTAATGATTTCTTTTTTCTCATGACACTGATTTAGGTGGAATGACACTGATTAAGATGGAATGCCACATATTAAAAAGGAATGACACAGTTTTAAACTTTTAGATGGAACGACACAGGCTAAGATAGAATATGACACTGGTTACCGTAACATAGAATGACACTGGTTTTAGATGGAATGACACAGGTTAAGATGGAATAACATTTGTTAAACATTGGATGACATACTTTGGAGTAAACATATTTTCAATATCACTATAAAGAAATGGAATGATATTGGTTGTAGGATGAATGACATTGGTTTAAGGTGGAATGACACTGTTTCCCCCTTTGAACAAATGTCATTCCTCCTACAACCAATATCATTCCTTTTCTAAATGGTGATATGAAGATACACAGGCAGAGTTTGAATGCACCTAAAATTCTCACTTTTATGATTTTTAAAAATAAATTTGGAGCACCTTTAGAATCCCTCACCCAGACTGTTGACATTTGGTACACGAGAAGGCAAACTATTTGCACTCATTCTCAATAAATGGTTGCAAATGATAAGTGTAGCTTTTGAAAAATAAACTTCAAAATATTCTTAAATGTACCTCTTTTTTTAAAATTACAATACCATATGTACCATTTTTCGTTAAGAACTGGATATAACAGACTTTAAATTTGTTTTAACATTTCATTAAATTTGGTAGATGATAATCAAATAAATTCCTCTTGTAATGAACGTGATTGTGGTTCCTTCTATAAGATGTGTACATTCTGCTTGTTTTTAACATACACACACCTTTAGGAACAAGTATTTTTTATTTTCAGATGTGCAAGCAAACACCAAAATAGTGGTTCAGAAAACAACTTGTAACATTATCAACACCAAGATCAACTGAAATATGCCGTTTTATTGTCACATTTTTCTTTTATATTTCATACAATCTCACATGTATGTCCTTTTTTTTTGAACAGTAATACAATGCTGAATCAAACGAAATTCCATGTTTTAATGGAGAGAAACCATTTACTACTTTGATGAAAATGGTCAAATGTCAATCACTTTCCCTCAACAAATGTAACTCTTATTTTTCAATTCAATGTAAATTGTAACGTACATTACAACAAAAACTGATAAATTTTAAAGATATAACTGGCCAAAATAACATATCAACCTTGATAAAACTTAATCAAAATAGTCCTTTTCAGTCAACTTGAATCTGGAAAGAAGCTGGAAATGAATGTAAATGGAAATGTATATGTAACGTACATTTCGTCAAAATGCTCAAGTTAAATAATATTTCCCAAACAACTACGCCAACGTCTTTTCTGATGAACAACTTATTAGAACTTTACCAGATGAGTAACAACAACGTTTAACTAATATGTGTTACTTAGAACTGGCAATAAAAATGTTAGTTATGCTTTTTTGTCACTGTAACGTACATTACATTTTGACATTCTTGCCTCAAACTTAGACATCAGAAGGGTAAAATCTGACTGGCTTAGCTTCAGCATTCTCTGTGATTTGCCACTAGGAACAGGAGCATCAATTTTGCAGAGAATATCATTCTTTGCAACCCAAATGACATCATGTCTGTGTGGCCACTGAAACATGTTCTTCTTTCTCTGGAGAAAGCTGATCTCCATCTCTCCATCTTCGTCATCGATGGCTTGGACCTTGCCTACATACCAGTTTCGTTCATAGACTGCACCCACAAAGTCGTCAATAGTGACATCAGAATGATGAGACTGTGGGGTTACGCTTCCAGTTGACTTCTCTGTATCATTCTTTTCAGCTGCATTCGTCTCTGCTGCGGATTTGGAAGCAGATGTCGCAAGACATTCCTTTCTCCAGGAAGAACAAATGTCTCCATCCAAACAGATGTCGCAGTAGCAACTGACGTCACGTACGGCTACTGTGGAGTTGCCAAGACCTGTAACAGCATGAACAGCAAATGTTCCTTTGAGGACTTTCACGGACCTAGCAGCGAGCATCGCCTGTTCCCTTTGACAGTCAGTTGACGAGACGTACACAAACTTAACATCCTTCATGGTTGAGTTGTCTGCCCACTTCATAAAGTCCTTTGCGTCCTGAATAATGGCTCGCCCACTTCTCACAGCCTCGTCTGCCATTCTCTTTGTAGTCCCTCCAAGTCCATCGCACGGCCCCTTGCCATGCCCAACCTCAAAGTAGTTCCAACGTGCATTTGTACCAAACATCTCAAGGTGATTTGCTGTGGTGTAGAACATTTGTTTGTTCCGATACTGGCTCGTTGGGCCATCAGTCCAATAATGGACAGTCTTCACTTCTGGATCAAGGATCCTCAGTTGATGAATTATGACATTCATGAATGCGTGCACTGCGGCTGCAGTATGAGACAGATCATCAGAGACCATAACAAAGCTTTGATGGAGGAGCTTGTTGTCCTGCTTATAGTAAGCTACAACCGGGTGCAACGTTACACTGGACTGATTCCAATATGCACTTTGGATTTCTTCAACGCTTTTGCAACTGTAATTTTCACTAAAGTCCATCTGTACCAGCATGTTGTGTTCCGGGAGATGTTCCTTCAGTCGCCGAATTTGTTCATACTGGGTTTTGACTCTCTCCACATGTCCTTTGAAATCTTCCACTTGTGAAGCTATTTGAGGGATAAGGTTGTTCTTCTCAATGACTGAATCTACTATTCTCATCACACTCTTCTTGCGATCTTTCTCTGTTACTTCTACTCTTTTCCACTGTCCTACCGACACCATGTCAGGAAGTGATGCGAGATCTTCACCAGTGATGCTCTGGGTCTTGATAAATGTATCAGGGTTTGCAGACACATTAACCCCCTCTCGTCTAAGTGTCTTCAGAAGCAAAGCCATGTTTTGGTGTTTTGTACAGAGACATGAACTTCTGCTGATGAAATTAGTTGTCAAAACGTGTCTTGGCCTCATTCTACAAAATGTGGCTCGGGACAGGACAATTCCAGGATTTTCAGACAGAAACTTTAAATGCAAATTGGCAAGATAGTCCGTGAGAACTCGTGTTTGGATCTTAACACCATTGATGTCGGGTTTGGCATCGGCTTTACCTGGTTGAATACGGCTGTTATCTTCCCTCTCAAAGAAGTTAAGAACTTGCTCTCTGTACTTCATCTGTGTTCGTGATCGTTTCTGTTTAGGTATGGTGGTCCATTTTTTTCCTGTAACGGAGAGCTTATTCCGATTTATTCCTGTGCGAGCAGCCAACCAAGACAAACCACGGTACTTCTTTATGATCTTTCCACATATTAAGCTGTGAAGCGCCTTTTCTTTATTCTTAGTTCTACCAACTTCAGTTTTAGCTTGTTCAATTTCGCTGAGAAGAGCGTTTCCAAGCAGCAACTGCCTTCTAACCTTATCTCCTTGCGTCTTTGAAATTCCAGCATGCCTCAAATCGTGTTCTGTTCTAGTACGAGGTGAGTTTGATGAAGATGATATTTTTGAACGCATTCGCTCACGCCGTTTTTGAATGGTCTTGTACTTTCAAGCAAGGGAGAGATTTTTCATCTTCAACTGTGAAATGGTCTTGTGAGCTTTAGCCAGAGCACGACTGGTGCGCCGTCTTGTTCCAGCCCGTTTGTTTGCCGATGTTTGAAAGTTCATTCTGACAACCATCTGATTGTGGTCTGACTGGTCATTGATTGGAGACCCGATGTTATCCACAGTGTCGTATCCACTGGTATCACTCGGCGAAAGAACAGCTGCTTCTTGAACTGCTTGTAGTGCCTCTGCTTTCTTTCTGTTTCTAAACCTCTGTACTCCTTCTCTGTTTTGCTTGGTTCTTTTACGTTTTTCTTTATCTGTCAATTCTGAACTTGGTATGTAATATTTCATTCTTCTTTGTCTTTCTTTAGCTAGATAAGCTTCACCATTCTTTTCTTTCTGTCTTTCCCTATATGCCTTCTGTATTTCGGCTCGAGTTTTTCCCATATCTGTGACAAAAACAAAAAATAAATATGAGATAATGCACCAGAAATGTACGTTACCTTAATATTGAAATGTACGTTACCAACGTTACGGAGAAACTGTTCAAAAATTATAACAGTATTAAGCAATTTTTGCAGTCGTTTATAACAAGTGTATGAATGTTGCGACTTTCAATTAAAACTAGTCTGGAAACATTGTCGATTAAATGAAATATATGTCCCTAACTATCTACATACAACATCGTTAACAAGGAGTTTTGTTATAACAACTTCTACTAATTACAATTCATCAATAAATTAAAATATATTCATCAAACTCATTTTTCATTCAAACATGCACTTTTAACCATTAATATCACTGTTTGTTATTTGTTTCATAGTCAAGGAAAAGTAAAACATTAACATTTTTTGTCTAACCCCATTCTGGTAATGTACGTTACAACTAGTAACGTACATTACCCTGTAGTCAACCGCTGCATTTGGGTTGTGAGTTGACAAATGACCACACACATGTATTGACGTCAATTTTACCTTCAATATTGTGAAAGATAAGAATCAGGTCCATCAAAATACAGATACCACACATAAAGCAATCTCGCACACAAATACACCACATTTCAAACTTACTTTGAGCGGCTGCAACTTGGTAAATGTTGACTCTTTTCACTTCTTGCAACGTCAACGTGACGTGAGAAAATGGCGGAATCAGGTCACTCAAGAAAAGCAAAGCTACTGTAGCATAGGTCCAAATTTCTCCACAGTTTCGTATCTGGCAGTAACGTACATTACAGTAACGGACATTACAAAATTTCTGAATATGGGACATAACATAATCTTAAAGAGAAAACGTCATACAAAATAAGCCTGAAAGGGAATATAGCATTATAACACACCGAAATAAAACAGTGTGCAACATGTAACACTTTGTTATTCTGGTTTGTGATAGGTAACGGACATTACATTCTTATCCATAACCATTGAAATTTTCACCTTTGATGTCAAATATTTTGATTACGGACATATTTGGCGGGAAAACTTATCATCTTTCGGTTTTAGAATATACACACATATATAATTACAACATAAAACTGCCTTTTTAGGCTATCTAAATGATATCCATTTTCTGATTCATTTATGGTTAGTTGATTTATAGTAAACCTGGCGACACAGATATGAAGTGTAATAAAATAATATATTTTGATTTTCTGGTGTCTTCCTCGAATACAAAGTGGCCATTCTATATCTAGGAACGAGTATTGACAGCACCAATATGAGTAAGCACTGAAATATAGATTTTATCAGCCCCCAACAGCGTTAGGTATTAGCCAGCGACAGTAACGTACATTACAAAATTGGACATTCAAAGTAATTTCAAGAAATTGTAGGACATCAAAGAAATCCAAACTTGTGTTGTTTGAAGATATCCACTTGTCAAGCTTACATTGTGAATAGTGAAACATGTTCATAATAATTATTTTGAAAGAAAACTGCCTGAGACAGCAATGCAATGGTTTATTGAGAATGAGTGTTGATGGTCTTTTGTTTAATTTGTGTTTTGTCGATTTTGTGTGATTTGCCACAATTTTGCCCTTTATCAGCAATTTAAAAACTTTTGCCTGTTTACAAACATGCATTCTCTTCAGATTTCCGATCTATGTTGTTTTACGCTTGAAATAGGGGGCAGAAAGGGAATGTCCTGATTGGTTGCAATTGAATTTAGTTGTGCAATCAGCGACCGATTGTAAAAGTGACATTTGCCAATGACACGCCATAATGATAAAATAAACATAAGACCAACGTTTTCTTGTTTAATGTGTTTTCCTCGACATATGCTATTTGATTTTGTGATTGCTTATAAATAAAGAAAACCAAATCAGAGACAAATACCATCAATAGTTCATTTGCGTTATTTACATCAGACATATTCGAAAGACATGTGCGAGATATACCCATACTTTTCCGAGTGTATTGAATGATACCCTACACTTTTCCCCTTTGGGCCCTTACGAGGTGAGTAAGGCTCCTAGGGAAAAGTGTAGGGTATCATTTGATACACGAGGAAAAGTATGGGTATATCTGTCTTATACCCCACTTACGTTCGAGTGTAAACGGATTCTATTTCATAATATTTCTAAACAGTTGTAAACAAGCTTTTGTATGAAACGCACAACCCAAATGCGGCCTCTTCTGAGACAACTCCCGGGTCAACTTCCCAATTCAAGGCATAACTCTTGCCAGTCTCCATTACTGGCTGATTTAGGCCTTGCAGTATTTCCTTCAAAAATCTGTATTTAGAAATCTAGGCCCGCTATGCATTTATGGTGCAGCGATTCACTATCTTGACACAACAATGGGGGGAAATACCGCAAGGGTTAAATCAGCCAGTAATGCAAACTGGCAAGAGTTATCCCTTGCGTTTGGAAGTTGCTCCCGGGTATGCTCAGCTCGTGCTGCAATGTATGGTTACCCATGTTTGGGGCTCGAAATCTAATTGACATGGCCCAATGACTGAATTGTCAACGCAGACGCATGTGCATCCAATGCCATAAACTAATGTCAACATGGCCAAAGTTTAGAGAAAACAGAAGCAACTTTCAGTATGTTAAGACATTTCGCACCCAAATTTTATTAGTGATAGTGGCTGTTTTGGAACCAATATTTCATAAACATTTCTTTGTTTGCAAATTTCTTAGTAATTTTATGTAGTTTTAAAGCCTTACAAAACATTTTATCTAACTCGTGATGTTAAAAAATGAGGAAGTAAAAAAGTTTGAAATAGAGTTAAATTAATATAATGCTATATCACAATGTATTTGCTGTGTATTGCATAATATTTGTATTGTATAATAAATATATTGGTGCAATATTCAACCAGTTATTTTGTTCTTCACATTTCAGCGCTATATATGCTTTCCCATGAAGAGGTAACCCAACTACAGCTTGATGTGAAGGCAGGATAATGTGAGTACACCTAGTTGATCAAAGTTTGTGCATTTGGTCCTGTCCCTCTCAGATATTGGTGTGACAGGTGTTTCACCTAAAACATTTAGAAGACTTATTTTCCGAAACAAGTAGGCATAGGAAGCTGAAATCTTTCAGTGTTCCTGGCATTAAATACCTATGATAACCGGTAAATTTAAATACTGCCAGTTCCAATTTTTAGCTCATGAGGCCTGAAAGGCCCGATGGGCACAGCATGGCCAGTTCCAAAAGGTCTGGATATTTGAAAAGTTATGTGCAGACTCCTTGGCCAATGGGAATTTTAAATTGTAGATTTGGTGACCCCAAATAGGGCACAGGGGTCACAAACCTTAAAAACCTGTTTTCACCTTCTTCTCAGTAGCAAAATGTCCAGAAATCTGAAAAGTTGTGTGCAGACTGGGCATGGTAAATAATAATGGTAAATACTGGTAAATAAAATGTTAGTTAGAACACACTCAAAAACCTCTTTTCGTCTTCTCACCAGGAAGTAGTTATATTAAAACACTCACATTCTGATAACATCATCTTCTTTGGATGGAGACTTATCTCAATTAATCTTTATTCTCAGTACTGAAAAGGCCTCAGGCCTGTAGTACATTTTAGGGATGGGACGGGTAGATGTTTTCTCCCCGGGTACCAGACCCCCTATTACCCTACCCTACCCGGATACCCGTTTTGTCAATCCCCAATATCTAATTTGTAAAATTTTGTAATAATTTAAACAACTGGCAGGCTGAAGTATGGAGTTAGAAAGCTAAAACATAGAGATCCATGGCTATTTCAATCAATTTTAATTTTGAATATTTGATTTTAAGATTGTGTTTATACAGTTTATATGGGTAGTGAGTCATAACAGGCAGTTCATATGGGTAGTGAGTCATAACAGGTTCATTGCTGTAACAATCTATTTTCTTAAATCCATATTGAAATATATATATATATATATATGCATTGCAAGATTCTTTAGTGATAATGTGTTATTAATGTGATATTAATTTTCTAACCCTTGGGTATTTATTAAAGTATGGTTTTAGGTATTTAGTTTCATAGGCGTAGGAACAGGGGGGGCCCGGGGGGGCCGGGCCCCCCCACTTCTGAACCTGGGGGGGCACGGCCCCCCCACTTTTCACCCACGAACAAAATTCAATAGCGCCTTCTAGGAGCAAAAAGTCTGTGTCAATTTTGAAGAAAATTTCTTTTCTCATACTATTTTTTCAGAAACAGATAATATGACGAGTCCTCACCCTATTTTTAACCCTAATATGGATGAAAATTTTGATCCTACAGCATCTTCTAGTGAAAATACGACATGGCAACCCCAATTTTCAGACGAAATTGAAAAGAATGTTGTTCCTATAGCTGTGTTTGGTGGGAGAAGGGTGCTTTGATACGTTTTTAATACGTTTCAAAAATCGGAAAATGGGGATCTTAAATTGCCGAGTTTGTGGCCCTGGTGGTCCTCAGATGCCATGGCCCAAAAAACCTATTTTAGGCTTTTTCTCCAGAAGTAAGAGCTAGAAAGTTGAAATATCGACACCTAAGACATTTGGGATTGAAATTGTACATCTGGTGACCATGTGACCCCTAGTAAGGGCAACATTGGCCACTCCTGAAAACGTATTTAGCTCATCAGACCTGACCTCAAAAACCTATTTCGTCTTTCTTCTCTAGAACCAGCTCTGTAGTGACTACAGACAGTTGGCATCTCGTGTACATACTCCTACTGTCACTCCTTAGATCATGGGTATCTTGATTAATAAGGGCCCAAGGAACCACAGCATTAAAACATATTTTCGTCTTATTCTACAGAACCACTGATTCCAGAGAACTGGAATCATTAGTACAGTTAGCTTGGCAAGCGGAGATTCTGATTCATATGTTTGGTGACCTATTGATCCCTAATAAGGTCCTCAGGGGCCACAAACTCAAGGACTATATTTGTCTTTTTCTCCAGAACCAGTAACTCTAGAAAGTTGAAGTTCCGTGTACAGGCACCTTGGCAAGTGGGGATTATAATTAATAGATTTGGTAACTTTTGGGTGTCATGGTTTTATGACCTTCTACAGAATGATAAGTCTTTGTAATGGTCTCTTGGATTATGAATTGTAATTTTTCAAACAATATGTCATTTTGGATGCTATTTCAGGATTAATTCTGATCGAACTGAGATATGAATGTTCTTTCTCCGTTTCTGGAACAAGTAAAACTTGTCGACTTTATTTCAATCCTATTTTATTTCCATTTTATCGTGACTTCCGTTGTCTTGTCTGCAAATATTGAAGCTCATACATATTCCTTAGCTTGCAATTACAACTATATGGTCCTGAGTACCCTAACACACGCACTCAGAAATTCCAAATTGTTGCGATTATGGACTAATCGTGGCCTAGTGTAAACGCAGCATATGCAGATTAAACATTTGTAATGATTATTATCCGAAATATTAAGAACAAAAGAACTAGGAATATGATACATGCTAACTTTCAACTATCTCGCGAGTATAGGTCACTGCTAGGACATACTGTCCTTTCTCTCAAAATGAATTATTTCTATTATAATTTTTTTAAATTTCCGCCTTTAAAAATGTGTTAACGGTGCTTATTCTATTCAGGTGCATGTTTCAGTTCAAACACATTTTCAAATGTTCATTTCTGATTTGATCTAGGTACAATTTGGTGTAATTTCTTGACATAAAATCGATTTTTTACAGCCACACCTGTGTCAAGTGACTTTTTTGGCCTCAAAAGCAAGGTCACGTGACATTTTTGGCTTCCAAAGCAAGGTCACGTGACTTTTGTTGGCGCCAAAGTAAGGTCACGTGACTTTTTTGGCCCTAAAGTAAGGTCACGTGAAATTTTGTGGGCCCTAAACAAGGTCACGTGATTGTAAATTTAAATAATCAGTGAAACACGCTTTAAACCCCATCCAAAATGATTTAGATCACCCCCCCCCCCCCCACAGACGGGGTATTCTGACCCAAGTTCGATCCACCCCCCGCTCTCAAGAAAAAAAATTGGGCGCCCAAAAACCGTTCCTACGCCACTGAGTTTGTAAAGTTTTATACACAGGGCAGGTGAGAAGGAAATGTAATTCATTCTCTATAGTATTATGGACTAAAGTTTGTAAACATAGGCGTATGGCAGGAGTACAATTTAAAGTGGCTCTTTATAGTGTATGATTAAAATAGTCAGTTTAATCATTAGAGGTGTGACGATACAGAAATTTTGCGATACGATACGTATCACGATACTGCAGTACGATACGATACGATACGATACGTATCACGATACATGTCTATGTAGATGACTAGATGTTGAATGATTATGAATGACGCTTCAGGTGCGTTTGCATGTTGGTGGTGTTACCTTTGTAATTGGATATCTGGTCACACAACTTACATTTTACACTTGTTTTGTCCTTTGACAATAAAAAATGACCCCAAACACCACTCTTAAAAGACGAGGGCGCCTTAATAAATTCGCTATTCTCAACGACCGCATGACTCTGGTCGGCCATCTTGTCGATCTCGTTTGCTGCGAGACTTCGACGTTGCATAGCAACAATAAACATGGCGGCGCCCAGGCTTATTTTTACTTGCCGTTTCGCGTTTGTTGTCGTAAATCGTCATAGTTTAAGTTAGTTTATCTTCATTTTTTAATGAAAAAAAACCATATTACGTATCGTACTTGTATTGCTTTTCAATAAAACGTATCGATTTATTTATCGTCATGGTTTGTATCACGATCATGTCAGTATCGATGTATCGTCACACCTCTATTAATCATAATATCATAATCAAGATCATTATCATCTTGTAAATATGATACCGGGGATGTAGCTCAGTTGGTAGAGCGTCTGCTCGTCACCTGGTAGGTCGGGTTCGATTCCCGGCCGCGTCATACCAAAAGACGTTAAAAGATGGGAGTTGTTGCTTCCTTGCTTGGTGCTCAGCATTATAAGGACAGAACAACGCTTGAACTGGGGCTGCACTGTGGCTGCAAATCGAATTTCCGAATTCATTGTAATGAGGACAATAAAGTGTTATTTAAAAAAAAACACAAAAAAAACAGCTTTAAAATGAGCTCAATTACATGTATGTAGCACAAATAATAAGGAGACTAGGACCATTTTATTCATAGTTCACCAGTCTGTCTTCGCACCAACACCCAAGTAGCGTTAATATTGGCCTTGTGTTTTGAGTGCTGGTGCAGAGCAGGTGCTGTAGGATATGTCGATTGGGGGAGTGTGATGGTATATTGGCGGAGAGAATGACTGAGGGGGTCATTAGGTTAGGTGCCCAGTTAGTTACTATCTACAGCATTGCACTTTGGCTTATTATATGCCATGCCCAGTTAATTTCAACTAAAGCGAAGCTAAAGAGTAAGAGGTTAAAACTGCCCTTCAGACGTTGTTAAACATTGGAAGGGCGTGGTACAGTGGTGACTATTGCATGTTGCTTATATGATGCACAGACTAAGTTACTTTTAATGCCATTTGAGACATTTTGACAGAAAATTAAAAATCTGTCATTACTTTAGAATACTTGTCACTTAGATAGTGAAGAAATATAACATGGTTATATTTGGGATAACACTACCTTTTTCAGGCCGAGTCTGATGCGTGATTCGAACCCACGCCCTCAGAGTAAGGCAACTATCGCCAGCAATTACTGTACCAACAATGGTTGTGTAGTAAGCTGTTGGTTCAGTCAATGCTGGCGATAGTTGCCTTACGCTGAAGGCGAGGTTTCGAATCACGCATCAGACTCGGACCGAAAAATTACAATAATTTGTACTATTGAAGGTAGTGTTATCCCAAATATAACCATATTATATCTGTCATTACTTGAGAAATCATTTCATTACATCTTCAACCAAAGATTTAAATCATACATTTCCTGGGAGCTAGATGGCCAATGGCTCTGTTTCTTCCATAGATATTATGATATTATTGGCTGGTACTGTAATGAGTATTCAAGGGCAGGAAATTGAAGATGTCGCAGTCAGACAAGAACCCTCGGGTAGAGAAGATATTTATGTATTTCAACGAAACCCCTGAGTAAGGGACCATCGATTGAGATAGGGTTGTGTGTCTACTTCAAGAAATCCTCAAATTAACTTTGTGAAAACCCCAAAACATCTGTTTGAAGTTTGAATTGTTTTTCAGAAAATAAAATGGCTGAAGAAGAGATGAAGATGGTGAAGGCGTTGGTGAGGAGTGTCCTCATTGGCTGCAAGGATGGTGTGTCTTCTGAGAGGTTCCTAGGTATACACTCATCTTATTATTGGTATTGGTGAAACTTGTTATATAGCTTGCCTCTAATACAATATTATACAGTTGTCTTTCGACACAATATATTGTTATAGTTTTACACAATTCAAAGACTATTTTCAAGTTCATCAAAATGTTATCGATAAATGTTGCAATGAACAAATAGATTAACATAATTGACACGGGACAAAAAGTGGTGGAATCCATTTGCAAAATCCTTCCGGATTCTCCTTAAAATGGGTGGATCCCGAAGAAATCGGAAGTATCCGAAAGGAACCGGCAAGCGGATTCCACCATTTTTTGTCCTGTGTGATGGCCAACATAACATAACAACATAACAGGTTTTGTATATTACAATATTTAATGAAGTACTCATAAAATATACTAAAAAAGTTTAAATTTAGTGTATTTAATTTTTACTGGAGTATAAGTTTTTTCCCTAATATTTGGTTTAATTATGGCTCAGACTCAATGGCACTTCCAATGATTTATGTATGGGAGTCTGCTTTATGCTATTTAAGAAGCCAAAGGAGGATCTCCTGAAAGAGAATCACATCAACCTGCAGAAGTTGTTGAATTTCTGTCTGATATCTGTTATAATGACGAGTACTGAATTTACATACCAACCCCCCTGTTCTTATTCTAACTAATGTGTTCATTAGTCCGCCATCCTGGCATCCTTTAGTGGATCCGGAGTATTGATCTCAGCCATGCACCCCCACATCCTCACCGTGGAAGACGCCGCCCCATACCTGTAATTACATACCAACTGTAAGGGAATGGGGCTCAAGAGGGAGCTGTTGCACATGCAAATATTTATTTCAACGTTTTAGGTCAGGGAAAGTTAATTGATTTACAGATTTTTAGGAGGCCAAATGTCTGAAGACAGGAGGCAAAAAAAGGGGGGGAAAGTTTAGTGTAAATGAAAAGTTTTCACGTCAGCTAAACAGGTGTAGAATTGATTAAGAAACCCATAATTTACACTTATTTTTGTAAGTATTTTGGCTTATATATACTTTATATTAAATATATAATATCATTTCAGCGGTCGAAATTAACCTTTTCAATGCGGTAGCCATTCGACTAGTGCATTTCTAAAAGTACTAGTCCAGACTTATTCTCGCTAGCCAAATACATCTCCATGATCATTTCACCTCAAATTTTAACCAGTCCTTCGGACTACCAGTTCTTAGACTCTACTAGCCCAGCTTCTTTTTCACTAGCCATGAGCTACTGGACTAGTGCTAATTTCGAACCCTGCATTTGATATAAAATAAAGTTGCTGCTTATCTTTTGAAAGATTTTGTTCTTATGAGTGTCCATAGAATCACCAATCTGAGAAGTTTTACTGGTTTTTACTGGTTTGGTAAACCGTCATCATCAGTGAATTGAAAAAGGAAGGCTTGAGAACCGGGAGGGAATGATAAAGACAATATTGCATGATATTTCCACTAACAAGGGATATGTGACTCTTTCTCCTTGTTCAGATCTCCATGCAGATACTCATCTTATGTGATGTTTTCTCAATCAAATTTACTTTCAACAGTTGACTACAAAGATGTGACTGGAGAACTTTTGCCTTACAAAAAGTTTGGTTTCCGTGGGGTCAACGACTTTGTTGCATCTATACCGGATGTCATCCATATCAGAAGGTGAGAGAGAGATATTTTCAGTTTAGTATGTGACATTATAGAAAATATTGAAATCTTGCTGTGGTTGGATGCTTTTCACTCTTTAAAGGAGGAGTACAAAAAGGATATGAAGCTGTCATACATTTGCTATCAAATCTCAAATGTCTTTCAAAAGTAATTGTTTTAAACAGTTTTTCATGCCAAAATAACTAACTGTGTTAGTAATTACACCAAAACTTCAATCCTTCTTAAAGAAGTAATGCAAAATGTTCTTAATGTTTCATAAATCATACTTAAGTTGTATAAATAAAATGTTAAGCAAGATGGCCTGTATGGGCCAAGATCATCATGTAATAATTCAGGGCTAGAAATTAACACTAGTCCTTCAGCCCGAGGCTAATAAAAATCACACAGGGCTAGCAAATGTTAGCTTATACTAGTCCTGTGGGCCTTTCAGAAATTTCTGAATCATTGTGAAATACTCAAAGTATGAGTAGAGATTCTTGTTTTTATCAGCAACAATGGTATCAGATGTGAATGATTGAATTAGGAAAAATACTTGCCATTGTAGTTCAAAATTAACATTTTATATTTGTTTGATGACAAGGAGATATGGGCTAGTGATACTTTTATTGGGCTAGAAGAAATCAAAATTACCAGCCCTGCAGGCTACCATATGTTTGAAGTTAGTTTCTACCCCTGAATATTGTGTCATCGTTACAAGGGTGGTGTCATGTCATTGTTAATATTATTTCACTGACTCAAATAACATGTTAGAATACTGATTTTATTTTGATATAATTTCTAAATCGTAAAATAAAGTAGATTCAAATTCAATCTAGTGACTAGTGTACCACATATTTTGTTTTCTGGATCTCCATTTTTAGCTCATCAGGCCTGAAAGGCCCGATGGGCTTATGGCATGGCATGGTGTCCGGCGTCCGTCCATCCGTCGTACCGTCCATCCGTCCGTCCATCCGTAAACTTTTCGCTTTTTCGACTTCTTCTCCAGAACCAATGACTCCACAGAGCTGAAATTTTATGTGCAGACTCCTTGGCCAATGGGGATTCTAAATTGTAGATTTCGTGACCCCATGACCCCAAATGGGGTCACAGGGGTCACATCCTTAAAAACCTATTTTCATCTTCTTCTCCAGTTCCAAAAGGTCTAGAGAGCTGAAAAGTTGTGTGCAGACTCCTTGGCCAATGGGGATTCTAAATTGTAGATTTCTTGACCCCATGACTCCAAATGGGGTTACAGGGGTCACATCCTTAGAAACCTATTATCATCTTCTTCTCAAGTTCCAAAAGGTCTAGAGAGCTGAAAAGTTGTGTGCATACTCCTTGGCCAATGGGGATTCTAAATTGTAGATTTTGTGACACCGTGACCCCAAATGGGGTCACCGGGGTCACATCCTTAAAAACCTATTTTCATCTTCTTCTCCAGTTCCAAAAGGTCTAGAGAGCTGAAAAGTTGTGTGCATACTCCTTGGCCAATGGGGATTCTAAATTGTAGATTTCGTGACCCCGTGACCCCAACCCAAAAAACCTATTTTCCTCGTCTTCTCCAGTTCCAATAGGTCTTGAGAGCTGAAAAGTTGTGTAGAGACTCTTTAGTCAAAGGTGATTCTTAATTGTAGGATTGGTGACCCTGTGACTCCAAATACAGGTCACGGGTCATGATCTAAAAACCTATTTTTTGCTTGTTAACAATGTATTACTTGAGATAACTTAGATATTCAACCTTAGATAATAAAGCAAATCCTGATGAACTACAGAGCCCATGGCTCTATTTTTGTTACTTTAAATCATACTAAATTTTCCTAATAGAAATGTTAAACACATTGGTTTGGAGAAAAAGGTAAACATTCAGAAATTCTCTATGAACCAGTTTAGTATAAGTCTATGTGAAAAGGGTGTAATGTAAGTGTTTGTGTTTCAGAAGTATGAATGGAGAGGTCATGTACCATGCCGTGGCTGACGAGACGACCGCACATATTCAGAAGTTGGTGTCTAAACAGAGAAGCAAGAAAACTAAGAGACCTCTCAAGAGGGTAAAGGAAACACTAAAACTTTCACCGTAAAGTAACAGAGACTGGGGCATCCATGCCTCTGATTATTAAAATAACAGTTTTACTCTCTTCAGCTCCATGATAGGTAAACTGAAAATCAATTCTAAATGCCTTTGAATAATTTGAAAATTGTAAAATGAAATATGTATATGCGTACATTTATTCAAGATTGATAGTAGAGAGGAAAAAGTATGTCTGTGTCTTTCTCGCAGACTCCAATGAGGCAACCATGGAACTCGAACCGTGGATCTGGCCGTGGATACAATGCCCCTTACCGACCACCCTATGGAGGACCCCGAGGTCCAGTTCGCCCCCCTCGACCCCCAGGACCCTCCTACCAACCACACTACGCTGCCATCAGACGATTTGGTCCACGATCTCCTCATCCACCAATGTTCCGCCCTCCGTTGCTACCGTCACCTCATATGTCCCCGGAGGAATGGTCCTCTTCTCCCCCTTCTTCTCCTCTTGGCGCCGGGGAGCCATACCAGAACTTCCAAATCACGGTCCGCAACTCTGGAGGGAAATCTTTGCGTCCCTTTGGCAATAGGATGATCATGAGGGCCATGTCCGATGCATTGCACAATAACCAAGGAGATAATAAATCTGTGAGTTCTATTGGAATATTTTGTAATCAAAATTAGTGTTTTAAAGGGGCAGTAGGACGGTTTTTTTGCAATTTTTCAAACTTCCCATTTATAATGATAGTTATGTCATTTATATTTACTTTAGAGGGTAAAACATCTTACCGGGGTATTACTCAAACAAATCATCCGTAGTAGCAACAACGGTGTTGCGTATAAAGCCAAAATTGTATGGCGGCCATTTTATTGTGAACACATTTTATTATGTCGAATGACAAAAACGATTTCCATGGCTTTACAGAACCATGTACACTTGTTTTTAAATTGATTTTCCAAAGAGAAAAGGATGTTTTACTATTGGTGACATAATTTTCCAAATACATTTCATCGACCTATTTGAAAGAAAAAAACGTGCTACTGCCCCTTTAAAACTATTAGAACGGTATTGGAAGGATTTTATTGCCTCACTACTTGATTCTTACAAAATGTTTATTTAATTTTTTACATTTCATTTTTACATATATCTTTATATCAGATGTTTGTTTGCAGAACCTAAAGTTTGGCCACAAATTTGAAATCCCTCCAAGATTTCGCAAGCAGCAAGAGATGCCAAATGATGATGGTAAGATATTTTGTTTATGAATTATCCCGTTTATAAACTTCTTTATTGGATTATCTTTAACAATTTTTATTTTAGAATGTATTAAAAACATCCATGTCTGTTACTTTTATCAAAAAGATCATTTGTCAAGAAATTCAACAAAATTCCTTTTTGCTCCTTGGATTTGTTAAATGAATTGAATATCTATTGGACAGTTGTGCGACAGCCTGATCAGACTCATCCTCGGTTACCCAGGGTTTTATATATGCTCCGTTACTCTCCATGAAATCACCCATGGGAAATTTCATCAGAGAAAACTGTACTCAAATTACCCGCCCTTGGCGGGGGTGACGAAGTCAGTAACCAAAAAAAAACTCAATACGATAAGATGGAAATGGTCAAGGGAGATAACCAGTGACGGATGGCTAACAAAATGACCTCGCGTGCTTTGCAACGAAGTGATATGAATTGTCATTGGCTCGCAGGTCCGAGCTGAGTAGCGGTTTGATTGACTCACGCCGGCCAAGGGCGGGTAATTTGAGTACAGATTTCTCTGATGAAATTTCCCATGGGTGATATAGTGGAGAGTAACGGAGCATATATAAAACCATGGGTAACCGAGGATGGATCAGACTAAGCAATATTGTTTTTGGAAAATTGTTGCTTAAAAGTTAAAACATGCACATTTTTCCTTACCAGTGGCTGTCTTCAAGAGTGATGGTACAGATTTCATCAGTAAACTGAAGGATTATGTCGGAAGCAAGAACCTTCCTCCAATCAAGTTCGAGACAACCCAGTCAGGGAGTGGTCTATATGTAAGCTCTGTTAAAGTGGACACCAGGACCTTCGGTAGTGTAGGTGTGTTATGGACGGGATTTTTTTGTTATTTTAATGAAGTATTGTGTCCTTTGTTTAGTTCAAGCTAATGTTTCCCCAAGGCAGATATCATAATCAACACTTCTGTGGAATAATTATTTGGCATTCCTTTTTCACTAAATAATATTTTGCCTTAACTTGTTTGTCCATTTGTTGTTAACACGATATATATCATGAACTGTTTGACACACTGTCATCAAATTTGGTGACAGCCTATATTGGGGCATAGACACTAGATTACTTACGTGACCTTGACCTAATTCCGCTGGTCACAATGGTGCTTTGATCACTTTCTAACAGGATATCATATTAATCTTGAATGTCACTGAATGTCTTCAAGTTTATGTATAATCTGCAGCTGTATTGGAGGATTACGCCGATTGCCGACACAAGTTGACTTATTAACAACATTTTTGCCTCTTTTGTTTGTGTGGACAGTTGAATGTAATCAAAGTTGTGACATCTGGGGGAATACATACAGACTCCATTATTTTAAACTCTTTTTTTTTGTGATATCTCGTAGGAACCGTGCCTTCTTTTTACATTTGAGAAACTTTCATGATGACTACTATTTTCACTTTTCCGTAATTCACTGTATGAAGAACCATATTCTGACCAATAAAAAAAAAGAAACTAGTGAAAGTGTTTTACTTGATATATCTATGATAGTTGGATACATTGACTTGTTGGTGGCAATGACTCTACCTAGATGAATTTGACCAAATTTAGTGTCATCTGTACCCAGAGTTTCAGTTTTATCGGGGCAGAATAGCGCAGTGGTTTGCGCGTTTGGCTTCGGATCAAGAGGTCCGTGGTTCGAATCCCGCCAGGGGCACGGCAACTTTGTCTCCAGTAGAGAACTGTTCTACACGCAGTAAGGTTTGGGTGCAATGCTACACTGAATTTCAGTGCAGTACCACCCATGGTTCACTAGTTCCAGCTGTTGCTCGCAGGTTTCACCGCAATGCATAGCCACATGGCGTTGCGGGCTTTCTCCCTGCAATAATACTAGCAGCCGTGATACAAGTGAAATACTCTTGAACGCGCCGTTAATCCCCAACTCACCTCACCTCACCTTCGGTTTTATCCTTTCAATGTCAATGCTGATTTATTGTAGATATATAAAGAATACTAAACGATGTCCCGTTTGAAAACATGTTTATGAAACGAGTAAATGGTTTGGTATTTCAATGAGCGAAAGCGAGTTAAATACCGATGCCATTCACGAGTTTACTCAATCATGTAAATAGCGCTGAATTTCAAGAAATTCGACTTTAGTGACGCTCACTTGCAAATAGGTCACACGCTATTGCAGTTGCGCGCCTAACATTGTGACTTCAACAAAAAACGACTGTGATGTCATGCGTCGATTGTGACGTTACGGCAGCACGCGGTTGTATCATACATGTGTGTCACCAACTCATTGTTATCTAATGAGGGATCTCACCACGTTTGAGTAATAAATCTAGGTAAGACTTCAACTAATTTTGGTACTGAGTGGTTCAAGCTGTTTACTGAAAAACATGTTCTTTGTTCTGTAATTCATAGATATGTATACGACCAGCGAGGAGGCAGAGTTTGCAGCCGCCAGGAATGCCCTCAATGAAGTAGAGAAAACTCAAGGTGAGATTCTATTGTGTTGTCATACCGGTAATTAAGGTGAGAAATTTTTGTATTTTAACTATTGTCTTTTACTTGAGTGATAATGAACCGTCGGGCCACCAGGTTGGTGTGGGCTGTAGAAAAAGATTTTCTTCCATCTGTTTTTTCGGGCTTTTCCTTTTGTTCAGAACTAAAAATTGTATACTTACATGAAACTTTGCATATGTATCAAACAAGCAGTGTAGATTTGTCTTTTCCTATATAAAGGGGGGGGGGGGGGGGGGGGAAGGGGGGATAGCGCAGTGGTTAGCGCGTTCGGCTTCGGATCAAGAGGTCCGTGATCGAATCCCGCCAGGGGCACGGCATCTTTGTCTGCAATAGAGAACTGTTCTGCACGCAGTAAGGTTTGGGTGCAATGCTACACTAAATTTCGCTAGTTCCAGTTTGTACCGATATATACCGGTATATAGATAATATTGTACAGCCCTATTAATTTGTATGTGATTATATTTTCAGACCAGAAGCCAAGTACACCAACCAGTCTTTCCGTGCCAGTTGCTGATATTAAAGAATGGTTAAGAGAGGTTAGACTGCTGTGAATTCTCAAAAAATCTGTACAGCCAATATTATCTACGATGCCTATTTGACAGCCAGTGAAAGAATTAAAGTCTTTGTGATACAATCAAGAAGTTGGTCATAGCATATACTTTATCTTATTAATGGATTATCTTTTTTATAATACAATCGTGATCCCATGTACGTGATCAACACTGGCCTGTAGCAATGTAAATCCACACAGTTCAAGTGTTGTATTAAGTTAGTGAAGCTTCGAAGTCCCAGGTGTTGAAGACGTTATAAAATGAATTATTGAATGTTATTATTATACCTCTATTAAATTTGTAAGAATATCATTGGCCAGTTCACACCACGTGATCGAAAAATATATTTGTACATTGACCTCCGATTCCAGTGATGAGGTCAGTTTTGTGACAGAAAATTCTGTCACTGACTTGAGATATTGACTCGTCACATGATTTGTCACGTGACTGTTTGTTTTGACGTTCGCTTTCAAGATGGCGTCAGCTGATGGGTTCAATTTGACAAATAAGAAAATACATATTATAGTCTGAAGAAGAAAAACAAAAATTTCTGTATAATAAAACACTTAATCACTCACGGTGAGGTCATTATGTGAAATACAAGGACTCTCGGAACTGACTCCCTCGGCAGTCTGACCTGACCTCGACCTGCAGTCTCGGTCAAGTCAGACCTCCGCGGGAGTCAGGTCTCGAGTCCTTGTATTTCACATGACCTCACCATGAGTAATCAAGTGTATATTGTAATGCTATGTTACAGCTGCTGGAGCCGATCCCTAATGGCATGTGGGGAACGAGAATACCGGTCTTATTTAAAGACAAATTCTCCGAGGAACCCCCCTCCGATTTCTTGGATAAGATTGGAACTTGGTCAGATTTAATTGAAATTGAGAAGTGAGTTGTTACTTTAATTTTGTTTTCCATGAATTTCATTACCTCATCAATATCCCTTGGATAAATGAAACTGCAAAAGGATCCTGTATTTGATTGAGTAACCTGCCTTGGTGAAGGTATATATGTCCATGGAAAGTATAGGTTATTATTATCCCCCGCCACGAAGTGGAAGGGGGATATAGGTTTGGGCTCCGTCCGTCCGTCCGTGTTTCCGTCCGTCCGTCCTCGTTTCCGTCTGTCCGTCCGAGATAAAGGGGACAGCTTTTCTCAGAAACCGTTTAAGATAGGGTTACCAAATTTGATGAGTTGCTTGAGGGCATGAATACCTTGATGGAGTTCGAAAATGAGAAGCGTGCAAATATTTGTTTTGGAGTTACTGCCCTTGTTCCGTATTTTTTTACTTTGTTCATGGTATCTCCAAAGGGGACAGCTTTTCTCAGAAACCATTTAAGATAGGAGAACCAAAATTGGTGTGTTGCTTGAGGGCTAACATACCTTGATGGAATGAAAATGAGTAATGCACAATTATTTCGAATTATTGCCCTTTTTCCATTCTTTTTCAGAAGGGATCCTCCTTGGGGTACATATAGCATAAAAATCCTATTTTTTGAGTTATGACAGTTAGAATTTAATAATTTTAATAAAATAACCGTAAAAATAATAAATTACTAAAAAATAAACATTTGGACCACCCTAAGTGGGCCCCCACCCTTGCGGTTGCTAGTGACGCCAAGGGCAGATAACTCTAACTCAACACTTATAAATCTGTCATTCGAGAGAGAAGACGTGTTTCAGAATTTGTTCAGTGTCGCAGATTTTCTTAAGAAATGGACCAAGATCTCAATACTGTAGGAGTGGTAACCTTTTCTTATATTGTCTCGGCAGAGTTTCTCCTTTTATTGTCGCATTCTTTACCTCGTAATAACGTTTTTATCCCCCGCCACAACGAAGTTGGCGGGGGATATAGAAATGAGCTCCGTCCGTCCGTCTGTCCGTCTGTCCGTCTGTGCGTCCGGGCTTTTCCATTCCGGCCTCAAACTTCAAAACTATAAGACATATCTCAACGAAACTTGGTGTGTGGAACAATCATCATGTGTAGATGTGCCTTTTGGGGTTTTCAACTTCTTCGAGTTATTTTTTTTGACCGTTTCCATGGAAATGTAACTTAGAATTTTGTTTCCGGATCAGAACTCGAAAACTATAAGACATATCTCAACGAAACTTGGTGTGTGGAACAATCATCATGTGTAGATGTGCCTTTTGGGGTTTTCAACTTCTTCGAGTTATTTTTTTTGACCGTTTCCATGGAAATGTAACTTAGAATTTCGTTTCTTGATCAGAACTCGAAAACTATAAGACATATCTCAACGAAACTTGGTGTGTGGAACAATCATCATGTGTGGATGTGCCTTTTGGGATTTTCAACTTCTTCGAGTTATTTTTTTTGACCGTTTCCATGGAAATGTAACTTAGAATTTCGTTTCCGGATCAGAACTCGAAAACTATAAGACATATCTCAACGAAACTTGGTGTGTGGAACAATCATCATGTGTAGATGTGCCTTTTGGGGTTTTCAACTTCTTCGAGTTATTTTTTTTGATCGTTTCCATGGAAATGTAACTTAGAATTTCGTTTCCGGATCAGAACTCGAAAACTATAAGACATATCGCAACGAAACTTGGTGTGTGGAACAATCATCATGTGTAGATGTGCCTTTTTGGGTTTTCAACTTATTCACAATTTTTTATTTGTTTAATTTTTACCATTTCCATGGATACATAACTTAATAATTTATTTCAGGAGCAGAACTCAAAAACTGCCATGGATGTATTTTTAGCTCATCTGGCCTGAAAGGCTCGAATGGCTCATGGCATGGCACGGTGTCCGGCCTCTGTCTGTCCATCCATCCGTCCGTCCGTCTGTAAACTTTTCGCATTTTGTCTTCTTCTCCAGAACCACTTGGTCTAAGGAGCTGAAATTTTGTGTGCAAACTCCTTGGTTCATAGTCACTGTTATTCAACAACTATTCTTCAATAAATTTTCCCAAAGGCGGGGGATATGGCCGACTCTGTCTGCTTGTTTACCTTGTCTACGTGGTCAGTTTGACAACGTGGCGGGAAAAAACGACCATCATGGCGGCCCTTTTGTATTTTTCGTTTCTCTTTCCCCAGATTTCGAAAGTGTTTTTGGGTCGTTTATGTTGGTGTATGATAGGTTTATGTAGGATGCAAGGCAGTTTCCATCCCTTTCTGGTCAGTTTTGACTTTCCGATCGGGATTGGCACTTAGTCGTTTTTTCATGTCAGCCATGTTTGTTTACATGTTTTTCATTCAGGCATCAGGTACGTATCAATGGCTTGCATTTATTATTATTACTATGCAGGACTAATATAACTACCTCTGCCGGGGGTCTTTTGCATTTGTTATGTTTACATATGCACTTTCCTACCCCAACCCCCATTGGCCTCACACTCTGACTGTTGGATTTTCAGTCCTTCACTCAGTGTTCGGGGTGTAGCGTCAGACTACCTCCTGCTGACAAACACGACAAGTGTCTCAAGTGTCTAGCGGAGGATGGGCACGACGACAGCAGATGTAAAGTCTGCCTTGACTTCACCCCCAAGACCAGGAAGTCCAGACACCAGGACTTCCAGTACTTTTCAAGTTGATTAAGGAGGGTGCCGACGTTGCAGCAGTCGATCCCCCCTCTAAAGTTAAGAGGAAGTCAGGCAAGGGTAAGGGCTCTGGTAAGGCCCGTCCCTCAGATAAAGCTCTCTCTTCTCCTCCTACAATCGTTAGAGAATCAGAGGAGGAGATTGAGTTGCAGCCCCCTGTCTTAGAAAGACAGGTTCCCTTCCCAACTGCACCTTTTGATATCAATCAATTTTCACAATTATTGCATGAGCAAATGAAGGGAATGCTGGCTGAGGCGGTCTCGGGGCTCCGTAAGGAGTTCCAGGCCCCGAGGTTGGCAGACCCGGATGCACCAGCGCAGCCCGGAGTCCCTAGTGGCTCCGGTGGCGCCGGGGGTGGCGGCAACCAAGGCTCCGACCTTGCTATGCCGTCCATCCCCAAGCTCCAGGCTACCGAGCTCGCTCGGAGCCTTCGGAGCCAATCCAGGGTGCGAAGCGCCAGGGTGCCGTCGGCTACGCCGAGCAACCCTGAAGCCTCTCGGCGCCAGGAGACCCGAGCCACGGAGCCGAGCCTGGGTCCACGGGACCGGGTTCGGGGGTGGTCACGAAAGTCGCGGGGCAGACTGTGCTGACGCCCATCGTTCGCATCAGGTCTTCCTCTCCCATCGATTCAGTCGTCGATTCCTCTTTGGAGGTCTCCGACGTCTTGGATCGGGGGGATGGGGAAGACATCGACGACCTCATGGAGGTCGATGTCAATGCGGATGATGTGGTGGACGCTAGGGATGTCCCCCTAACACCGACTTTCGCACTGAGGCAGATGCGCGATAGAATCGCTGTTGCTCTGCCTCAGGTGGTGATACCGCCCCCGGCCCTGATCTCTAGTGGATTTCGCCTTCCGGGGGATACTTTCTCCGCCCCGAAGGCACCACAGGTGCAGCTTAGCCTGCTCCCTTCCCTCGAGGCTGAGAGCATTACTCCTCAACTGGTCGGCACCAGGGTACGGGTTGATTGCCCGGACCTGGTGAAGAGGTACCAGATCGGTGAGGAGGGTTTGTTCGATGTCCCGGGGGTCGGTGAGTACGTGCTTGCCCTCACCTCCCTTGCTGGGTCTGGGACCCAATCCCTTCTGGGGAAGCAAGGCCGCCGTGTACCTCCCTTCACCCAGCAGGCTTCACACTTGCGCTCGGCGTTTAGGTCCTTCGAGGACTCTTTCCGCAACGCGGCGCAGCAAGTGCGAGTGTCCGTGCATTGGGCCTATCTCTCGGCGCTTCAGTCGGAGATAGTAGGGAGGTTGGGAGACCCCGAGTCCGACTCGGTGGTTCTCCTTTCACAATCGGTGGGGGTCGGGACCCATCTGGCTCGTGACGCTCTGAGTGCCGTGTCGCCGTGATGGGTATGAGGCGTCTCTGGCTGTCGACTGTGTCGGCGGGTCAGGACACTCATGCGCGGCTCCTGGCTCTGCCTTTCCGGTTGGGGGACTCCCTCTTCCCGGGGGCACAGCAGGTGCTCAAGGACGGGGTGGAGGTGGCGACAGTTTGCAAGGACACTGAGCTCCTTACAAAACCGCCACCTACCAAAAAGAGCAAGCGTCCTTTCCCCAAGGTTTCGCAGACTCCGTCGGCGGGAGAGGCTCCGGAGTGGATCAAACCGCTCCACTACCAGGGCAAGAAACCAAGGGGCGGCAAGCAGGCATGTGGAGGAAAGCTTTCCAACAAGCCTTTTCGGGGGGGCCGGAAACCCAATCAGGGTTCCTAACCCCTCCGGTGCCCGAGGTGTCTCCCAAAATTCCGGAGACGGGGGTTCACTGCCTGCAGCCAAACATCCCAGTAGGTGGGCATCTGTCGAGGTTCCTTCCGGCTTGGTCCTAGGTAACCGACAACCCCTGGGTCCTGTCCACGCTCAGGGACGGACACCTGCCTTGGTGGAAGGTCGAGCCACTGGTTTTCTCCGGGATACGGTACACACCGGTCCCCTCTGTGCCGGAGAAAGCCGAAATCCTCAGGTCCGAGCTGCGAGCTTTGCACCAGAAGTCGGCCATAGAGGTGGTCCCCCCAGGTCAGGAGCAGAGTGGATATTATTCAACCTACTTCATTGTTACCAAGAAAGACGGGGGGTTCAGACCGATCCTCAACCTCAAGTATCTCAACCTGAAGATAGAGGTTCCATCGTTCAAGATGGAGACTTTGAGGTCGGTCATAGCGTCCGTAGAGGCAAACGAGTGGCTTTCCTCGATAGACCTCAAGGACGCATATCTCCACGTCCCAATGCACCCAGAGTTCAAGAAATATCTGAGGTTTGCTTTCGACGGGACGTGCTATCAGTTCACGGTTCTACCCTTCGGCATCTCTACGGCGCCGAGGGTGTTCACGAAACTTAGGTTGATTCCCGCTCAGGTCGCCAGGGCACGAGGTCGATTTTGTCACACGTACCTGGACGATTGGTTGGTCAGGGCGCTGTCTCAGGCTTTGAACCAGGCGGCCACAACGGAGATTATCAACTGGTTGGTATCCCTGGGCTGGATAATCAACCTGAAGAAATCGGACCTGAAGCCCTCTCAGGATCAGATCTTCCTCGGGGCCAGGTTCCAGACGGATCTGAAGACGGTATCTCTCGCTCCAGACCGTGTTCTGAAGGTTCAGAGGGCCACGCTTTTGTTCCTAGAGTCCCACAGTCACACTGCTCGCAGATGGCTCCAGCTACTGGGGTTCATGGCGGCAACAGTGGACGTGGTTTACAGAGCTCGACTTCGGATGAGACCAGTTCAGCAGGCTCTAGCCAGTCTGTGGTCTCATTCCGAGAGTTACGAGAAGCAGCTCGAGACTCCGAGTTGGCTCTCGCCGCATCTTTTATGATGGACCAGGTCAGAGAACCTCGCGAGGGGTATCTCTCTGGTGACGCCAGTGCCCTCGTGCACAGTCCAAACAGACGCTTCGCTCTCGGGCTGGGGAGGGGTCTTAGGGCCCCACTCGGCGTCGGGGCTTTGGTCCCAGGCCGAGGCCAGCCTGCACATCAACGTGTTAGAGCTGAAGGCAGTCAAGGCTTCGTCATCAAGTGGTTCGTCTAGAAATGGACAACTAGACAGCCATGTCGTACATCCTGAAGCAAGGCGGGACAGTGTCCCCAGTACTTCTTCAGGATTCATGGGAGTTCCTCCTATGGTGCGACAAGTTCGACATCACAGTCCTACCGGTTTACCTCCTGGGGGTGGACAATGTGAGGGCGGACGCGCTATCGCGCAGAATCCTTGCCCCACACGAATGGATGCTCGACCCGGAGATATTCGCAGCTATCTCCCGGTTGTTCGGGTCATTCCAGGTGGATCTGTTTGCGTCAGAGATGAACAATCAGACCCCAGTGTATTGCTCCCGGCTGCCAGACCCAAGGGCGGTGGCTGCGGACGCATTCGCGCTAGAATGGACCGGCAGAGTACTGTGGGCCTTCCCACCAGTGCCTCTGATTTCCAAGGTCCTGTCACAGCTAGCGGTTCAGCCAGCTCGTCTGCTGGTGCTGCTCACGCCGCTGTGGATAGCCACACTGGTACTCAGGTCTCTGGTTTCGCCACCTGTGCTTTACCAGGACTGCTGGCTCAGGAGGGCAAGCCACACCCCAAACCAGAGGTTCAATGGGTGGCTTGGCCTCTATCCGGAATCGCCTCCAAGAGGACGGTATTCCTGCACGAGTTGCAGACACAATACTGGCTTCGAGGAGGGATTCGACAAACGTTCAGTACGAGGATAGATGGGCCTGTTATGCGCGCTGGTGTAGAGGTAGAGGGCTGCCAGATCCCTTTTCTACGTCTCTAGTGGCGGTTCTGGAATTCCTTCATTCCAGACTAAATGCTGGCTTAGCCGCATCGACAGTCAGGGGATATTCCACAGCCATCTCTGCTTTTGTCCAGCGCTTCTTAGCAGGTGTGGACAGAATCCGACCTCCTGTGAGGCGGATCAGCCCTTCATGGGACCTATCCATAGTACTAGATTGGCTGTCAGGACCCAAGTTTGGGGACCTGGCAAGCCTTTCTCTGCAGTTACTTACTTGGAAGACGGCCTTCCTTGTGGCGGTCACAGGCGGGTAGGAGACATCCATGCTATGTCCTCCGATCCCGAGTTGACTGTCTTTCACAGAGACAGAGTCAGCATTAGACTGCCGGACTCCTATCGCCCGAAGGTCGATCATTCGTTTCACATTACTGCTCCTATTGAGCTGCCCGCGCTACACCAGCCGGCAGCCTCGGGTTCAGTAAGTTCTCGCCCCCATATTCTGGACGTGCGCAGAACTCTTAAGAAATATCTTTCCCGTACTGCCACAGTCAGACGGGATAAGCAGCTTTTCTGTTGTTATGGGGGAGCCAGCCCAGGGGCTCCCGCCTCCAAACAGACGATATCGAGGTGGATTGTGTCGGCCATTGTACTGGCTTACATCCATAAGGGCATGAGCCCGCCTGAAGGTCTGAAGGCTCATTCGGTTAGGGCAGTAGCGACGTCAAAAGCGTTCGCTGCGGCCCTGCCCATCGAAGAGATCTGCTCCGCAGCTATCTGGAGCCGTCCGAGCATGTTCATTCGGCATTATCAGCTGGATAAGCACTCCAGAGAGCGTGCTCGGTTCGGTCAGACAGTTCTCTCCAGTGGGCAGAGTCATAACTCCTCTAGCTGAATGAGCTTTCCGAGGTTGTTTTTAACTTTGTCACTGTTGTTGGTACTAACATCACGAAGTGCACTCCCGAAAAGAGAATCAAAACCCTGCATAAGAGACAGGGGGCTGCTTCTCAGGGGTTTTAGTAGGGGTGTTTATGCCATTTTTGTACTCCTCCCATAGTCCTTTTCCAAAAAAAGGGGGGGGGGGGGGTGCATTTGACTCAATGCTAAATTATGCCTGTTTTAAAGGCATTTTTGGTTAGTATTTCCCTGATCCACTGGCACGTCCCATCCCTTGGAGTCGGCCTTAGGATGTTCAGGTTAGTTGCTCCTTTTCCATTCTTTAATTTTAAGAAATTATCTGCGAGCATCTTTATTTTTTACAGTCTAGCAGACAGAATTCCACTCCCAGGACTCTGCTTTGGGAGTCTGTTTTATGCTCTATGTACCCCAAGGAGGATCCCTTCTGAAAAAGAATCGAACCAACCTGCAGAGGTTGCAGATTCTTTGAAGAGGATCCTCCTTGGGGTAGGGCCACCCGCCTCCCCTTATTCTGTCTGCCTGTCAGATTTATAAGTGGTGAGTTAGAGTTATCTGCCCTTGGCGTCACTAGCAACCGCCAGGGTGGGGGCCCACTTAGGGTGGTCCAAATGTTTATTTTTTAGTAATTTATTATTTTTACGGTTATTTTATTAAAAATATTAAATTCTAACTGTCATAACTCAAAAAATAGGATTTTTATGCTATATGTACCCCAAGGAGGATCCTCTTCAAAGAATCTGCAACCTCTGCAGGTTGGTTCGAATTTTTTGGCTCTGGCGGGGGATGTTGATGACTATGTCTTCTTGTTGATGTCTGGGATGAAGATTTAAACGGTTTTGATTGGAAACATATTTTATTCATTTAAGAAATGGATTGGGCACAAGTTATGAAACTTATAGAAGCCCTCTCCACGTAATCAACAACTATTTTACAAGGCTAAAATACATAACACAATTTATTACACATGTGGTTGAAAATAACGGAGTTAATATTTTTTATATGAGCACATGTGCACATATCACATTTGCCTAGCAACCATTGTTTCACCGCGACTTACCGTATGTTGTCATTTGTGACGTCATAAAACGATTGTTCGTGAGGTCACTGTAGCTTGCCGTCGCAAGGGAAGTGGACCGTTTCCTCACTATTTTTTACGCGAATCAAAATGGGTAATAAAGAAATTATTACACTCGAAAGTGTGTCATATGACTTCTACAAAACTTGTGCAAGTTTGTGTATAACCATCGCTCTCGCTCGGGCAATACAAAAATTCACACTTGTTTCATAAAAGTCATATGACACACTTCCTCGAGTAATAATCTCTATATATGCAGAAGAGAATAAGAAATCTACAAGTGACGAAGTGGGTAAACATATATATACATTATTAAGGCAATTAACACACAATTAGTAACGTTATTCTTATGACAAAATGCACTTTGAATATGGTAAATACATACATTAGTATTTATGTATTAATTGAACCGTTGACTCTTTCCAATGAATTTAAACGGTTTGAAGTTGAACATCAAAACCTTCTCATCTATCATGGACAAAAAGCTTCAAAAACAATAATTTGAAAGTTTAATTTGTATTATATCACTCAGTGATTCATTTTGCCATGCGTCGTGCGTAAATTACGCATTGTTTTAATAAATGTCGCAAATATTTTAATTGTCATGCGTACCTCTGACGCATGCCGTGAAATTATCGTCTATGTTCAACTTTCATTTCATTTGTCGTAATATTATAGACTGTCACAGCCTTCTACTCCCGAGAAAACAAATATTGGAAAAACCTTGTCTTTATTTAGAACCCATTGAGAAATAACTGCCTTTGTTATTGGTCCAAAAAAGACGCGTCATTGGATTTTCGTACTAAAGTCATACTGATTGGTTGACATGTGTCACGTCACACATACGGCATGCTATTTCTTCATCGATCGTTTGACATGTCGACTGTTTTCTAACAAAGTTTTCACGAGTTAGATTTGAGTGTTTTCAACGCGTATTTTATTCAGATTCATAAACAAAAGCGTAAATAATAAAGTAACTGACTATTTCACACAGGTTTCTGTGAGTAAAAGTACAACTTAATTTAAAAATCTAGATCATGTGGCGACATCATGCCAGTCGATAAATTAGTGTCGATTGAATAGGCCGTAACTCTGTCTCGTAACTGAAAGAAAAACTCGACTTATCAACATTTTCTAGTAAATCATACATATAATATTAGAATTATAAGTTTTGAATTTTGACAAACTCTTTGATTATTACATGCAAGTACATATTTTTCCAAATCTTGAAAACCTTACGAGATAATCCATCTTTGCTGAACTTTTATTTTATTCATAAACTAGTCAGTAATAATCAGTTTAAATAGCTAACGAAATTGACGAAATGGTTTCATATTTATTGAATATCAACTAAGAAATAAAATGAACTTCGTGTGTAGTAATAAATTTCTTGATAAATGAAGTTTGATTATCTTCCGGTAAATATGCGATGTACACTGTGCATTGACTTTCTATTCAATTTTTTGATTGGCTTAGAAAAGGGAAGTCCCGAAGTTAACCAATGACCATGCTTGTAACAACAATACAGTTTTTGAGGTTGACTCCTACTTGTTCGTTCGATTTACGAAAAATAATATGCAAACAGTAATTAAACAGACACAGTAAGTCAACAGTTGTAGTTTTTATTATGGTATCAAGATATTACTCATCACATTTTGATCATGACAAGTAACAGGAAGCTTGACCTGGTAACTGTACTTGCCCCTGGAGTCTGGCGCTCAGGCAATGAATAAATGTTCATCCTTCTTTAATAAATTTCGAAATGACTGCAAACAAAAACAAATCATGGTTATACACAGTAAATAAACAATCCTCCTAGTTTATTTAAACAAATTAAAAACAATATGATTAATTCCTTCATTAATTTGTCTTCAAGTTTAATATTGATTGAATTGTTTTATTGATTTTGTTGAATGTGATTTGTATTTGCTATTTTACTTTCTAGTCAGTACACATAAGAATTCATGGCACATGTAAAGCTCGATTGAACCTTTTTATCCTAAAAAATAAATTGACTCATCATTTTTATTTATGACTCAGTGTTTCCATATGTGACGAGTCAATTTGACTCAAGGTCATGGAAAGCAAAATGAATCACTGTGAATCACTTGATAAGTACTACAAGAGAAATCAGAATATATCCATTCTCCAGTTCTGATGTGTAAACATGTTTATTTTTCAGTGCCTGTGGGAGAGAATTAGTAAAACTCGTTCGGTCTAAACCAACTGTCAAATGGAAGGTACGTACATTTGACTTGTAAGATAGTAAAAACATTTTAGAATTCTAATCAAATGATTTTGTTATGTGACTTGTCGACCCAAAAATACTGTGGCGTTTAATGGTAACTCAAGCACAATCAATTGTAACAAAACTTTGAGAATGTTGTGAGATTTTGCAAGTAAAGATTTCACAGCTGAATTTGAGCATGAATTTTTCAATAGTGTAAGCAAATTTAAAGTGTCAGTACACTAAGGTATATTGTTTGCGACATTTGGTAGAATATTTCCTGTTTGAGATTGCATGCAATAATTACATTGTGAAACCACAGTTCATTCAAAACATTTGCTCAAGATGTTATTTGGATGAGTCAAACGAATAAATGTATCCGTCAGTTAATAAAAAGGAAATTTTATACTTTATAAGGAAATAAACTTTGTTCAATTGAATGTAGGGGCCTAATGCTGGTAAAATCTGTTGTATCTGTCACATTGCAGGAGGTTACCATTCCTGAAGCTGATCTCCTGGAACCAAGGTGAGTTTTCTACATAGATCTAGAACTTATAAGTCTCTTCAAATACTAGGGGTGACTATTGACCCAAAGAGACTTTTGCGATAGTGATAGTCTATTGCCACTTACTATTGCGATAGCGATAGACTACCGGGTATTGTAAATCACTATTGCAATAACTATTGCAATAACTATTGCAATATTATTTTTTTTTACAAATGGGCAATAATCAGCTAGATTTCTTACAGGTTTTAGTAGAAATGTTTAATTAATGTAAGGACTATGGAACCAAAATCAGTAAAAAAAATCAAAAATGAAGTTTGTACTTAGTTTGCTATTTCCTATCTCTAGTTCTTCCATCTTAACATTCTAAAATGAAAAATCTTGAATTAAATGCAGTGAGGCTTGTGTGAATGATTCATAATTAAGGGAACTTTAATAGTTTTGATAGTATCGATAGTTAACCTTACTATTTACTATTGCGATAGCGATAATGTTTTTGTATATACTATCGATATAGTACTATTGCCAAGCCAGCTATTGCGATGCATCGATAGTTCGATGTATTGTTACACCCCTATCAAATACTTTAAGACACACCCTTCTATTTACTTGATAAACTGTTAAACACTTTCTACAGGCAATATTCTTGAATGGAGTTCAGGTTTTGTTATGAGAAATATTTTGCTCGCCATTTTATTATAGCTATGAGAAAGATTTTACTGAAGTTCTTCTTTCTCGAACAAATGTGTTTCACCACACAAATCTTCAGATGGATAATGACTTCTTGATACTTCACTTTCAGTTGGATATTTCATTATTCAGTCTGGAAAAAAATTGCAAATGGTACATCTACTGGAATACAAATATCATAACTTTGCAGACGTTTCCCCTCCAAACAGTCTGATGACGGCTTGTATACTTGCATGTTTGATGCAGTTCAGTTAGCCAATCACAAGACGTCCAACATGAGCTTTCGATGCAGGAAAATAGGGGCAAGTAACTCCTAACAGCCATCCTTTTGTCTGCGTCCATAAAATTCAGGACGTGCAAGGAATGATTCTGAATACATTCAAAATGTCGATGATTTAAAATCTATGATGTGATGGGTATGGGTTTTGTCTACACAAAACTTGTACAGAACACACAATTAAATAGAGGTGTCATCAGACCTTTTGGTAGATGCACTATTTTACAGAGTTTTTTTTCTTGGAGCAGGGTCGATTTTAACCCTTACGTTGCGTATATATATTTTACCCTTTTTAGCCCCTGTGGCGGAATTTACAGGCTCGCAGCTCGCAGCAGTAGTTTGAGCTTAGGCACTAACGAGCTCTGCTGGCGGAATTTCCAGGCGGCGTTTTTACGAAATATACCGCATCTACATGGCGAATACGGGCTATATACGGGCGTTGAATACAAATTCAAGTCGCGGCAACTGTACACAAATGGTTGCTTTATACCCGCATCTTCGAATTATTTTTTTACGATTTTTCTTTACTTTTCTATTACTTTGTAAAGATTGTCTTTAATTCGGGCCTTATAACATCATGAATTTGGAGCGCGCTACTGAAATTTTTATATGGACTTGAAGACCAGATGTTTGTCTTTACAATGATATAAAAAATATTAGAATGCGACCTATGGTTATAATTCTATTGTCATCTAAAGTTTGTCTTTATTTCCAGCTTCATGAAATCAAAACTCCTGAGCGCGCATATTGCGAAATTTATATGTCCTTGTAGACAGTTTATTCCTCTTTACAATGACATAAAAATTATTAGAATACGACTTATGGTTCAGAAAATATAACCAACCAAAGGAGAGTGACGCTACCCCGACAGTACCACGTGAATGGTCCCGACGCGCACCAAGTTACTGGCACTGCTTGGTCCCCCCGGGACTGTGCTAATTACAGTACCGTTACCTCCTCGAGACCTCCTCGAGACCTCCTCGAGGGTGCCAGAGCCGAGCGCGCGTGGAACTAATGGGTACTAATGAGCACAGCATACACTAATCACCGCGGCGAACGCAATACATGTTGCGCGGTGTAAAGTTTGTCTTTATTTCCAGCTTTATAAAATCGTAAATTATTTCGCGCGCATGCGAAACACGTATGTACTTGAAGACAATTTATTCCTCTTTACAATGATATAAAAATTATTGGAATACGTCAAATGGTTCGCAATATATGAAGAGCGTAAGGAAGGCACCCCCAGTACTTAGAAAATTCATTTTTGAAAAACTAATTTTTTGCGACATCTGGCGCATCACTTGCCGCATGTTTATTTTTCGCTGCGCATATAAATATGATACATGGAATTGAAGACAATTTATTGCTCTTTACGATGATGTAAAAAGAAAAAAAATGCGCAACTTCGTTCAGAAGCTATAGCGTGCCAAATGAAGGTACCCTCGGTACTTTGAGGCAACTTTTTGACTATCGCGCATATCGGGGCACGTGCCGCAACTTTAGTTTTTCGTGCGCATGTATAAATTTTATATTGAATCAAAGCCGAATCTTTCCTCTTTACCCCATGTAAGTTTTATGAAAATCGGCCACCCGGTTCAGCATTTATGGGTGTTTTTTATGATGCGGTTCTGGCTGAACTTCCAATGAAAGCTCGCATTCACTTTCTCTGTCTCTTTGATAAAATAAAAAATATTTTATTTGCAATGACATGTATTACAATGAAATTACAATGCATTTATGTACAAATATACACAATATTTACCTGCGGTTGTGCGCAGAACAGCTTTAGGGACCTAACAAGGTATGTATATAATGTGTATATACTAGTCCACACTTCGGCTCTCTTTACTTTCAATTTTCTTCTTCTTCATTCCCTTCTTCATTTCTTTCTTTTTCCGTGGCAGTGATGTAAGCCCTGGAATAGTCAGTGGCGGTGTGGTACAGTTTGAAGCATGGTGCGGCGCACAGAGAAACATTACAATCTGTACATTCATAAGAAGACTCTCTGCCTACTCGTTTTTTCTTCCTTGCTGGCCCATTGCCTTCTTCAATCTGTTTTGCGAGGACGGCTTGTTTTGCCTTAGAGCATACCACACACATCCTTGTGACGTTTTTCTTCCTTCCGACAGGCTCAATCTTCGTCGGAAAGTGACGTCCATGAAGACGAGTGACACTCTCGTCGCTCGTGCTCGGCCGACCACGGGGACGTCTGCAAAGTGATGGAACTTGTTCCTTGTCCGCAAATGTTACTATATGTTGCGCCAAAGCCTTCCTGTATTCCCGACTTGTTTTTAGAGGTTTATCTTTGCTGTATTCTTTATAAACAATGTAAGAGTTCAACATGGCAACGTTGAGAACGTGAAACCAAACCCGTTTCCACCACTTCAGGGTCTTCACTCGGAACGGCGTGTACAACAACATCTGGTCGGCCCGATCAACACCTCCCATGTACTTGTTGTACGTTGTTACAATGCGCGGCTTGAGAACTGGTTCCCCTGTTGCCCGGTTCTTCTTCCCTGTTTGTTCAAGTTGTGTATCTTCAACAGTAGACATGAGAAGCACTGATTTTCTATCTTCGTAGCGAAGAACGAGTAGGCCATGGTTGTGAGAAACTGTCATGTCCCCTTGCTTGGCTTTCTTTTTAGGTTTCTTGACTGAATCAGGAAGTCCCTTTCGATTGGCTCTCAACGTCCCCGTGGCACCTATTCCCCGCTCCCACAAATTTATGTACAGATTTGTGGACGAATAGTAGTTGTCCATAAAGATGTGATGCCCCTGTCCAACGTAGTCGTTCACCAAGTCCATGACTACATCATAAGTTTTGCTACCTTCAGAAACCGGTTCATTCGTTTTTCCAGTGTAGAGTTTGAACTTGCAAACGTATCCGTTGTGCGAGTCACACAACATGAAAGCCTTTATCCCATACTTCTTAGGCTTGTCGGGAAGATAAACTTTGAAAGATAAGTTACCTTTCCAGGGCACCATGCCCTCGTCGACTGAAATGTTTTGATGCGGTTTATACACTCTTGAAAAACGGTGAACTATCCGGTTATACAAGTGTCCCAGTTTATTTATTGGTGAAAAGCACGGGGTGTTACGGCCCGGCATCCTCCTGTTGTCAGCCAAGTGTAGGTAGGTTATAAGAAGCCAAAACCTGTCTCGGGGCATGCACTTGGCGAAGAAAGGCGTTGAGGTAACATCACTTGTTGACCAGTAATCAGCAAAGTTTCTCTGCACAACCAATGACATGGCAATTGTCATGGCTACAAATACCTTCATCTCTTCTGCATTAGTGTCTTGCCACTGTTGCATTCTTGAACGGGGTCTTAGAATTTTGTCCTCCATTGCTTGTTTGAAATATCTATTGGTTTCCGTTGCCATATCCTCATAGTCATCATTATGTATAAACAAATTGAAAAAGTCAATAGGTTCAGGGTTCTCAGGAAGTTCTATGAACTGGCGCAACCCAGTTTGACCAGTGAAAGGCAAGTTTACACGTGGCCGCGGACCATCCACCCACTCTTCAAACGTCTGTGAATTATCTTGATTATATTGTGGTATTTCGGCAAACTCCTCCTCAAAACCACTAAAGTCTTCTTCGGTGGAATTACCGGCGGCTAGAATCTTTCTGGCAATCTCTGTCTCTATATCACTCAGACCATCTGTGTCACCATGTTCACTATCTATTACAGTGTCCCGATCATATGCATCATCACTGTCTAAACCACTGCTACCATCACTGTCAGTTGACTCCATATCAGAGGCTTCATCAGCATGGATCTCGTTGATGAAGTCGTCGTCGCTTGAAACGGCTTCAAAGCTGCGTGTCCTAGTATGCAACGCCCTAGGCCGTCGCAGGGCCTTGCGTCCACGTCCGCGCAGCATTCTGCTTCAACCTGTAAATGATTGAAAATGCGTTAGATGTATGCAACATATAACATGTGATTAGAGACAATAAACATACAGAGATAATGAATGTGAGCTTCATGGACGTTCATTTGCCAGTTTCAGAACCTCCCGGCGCATCTAGGACGACTGCGCCGCAAGCGCCGACGGCTTCTGACATCGCGCCGATTTTTCCGACGCATATGTCAAACGGACCATTTTCTGATTTCCTCGGCGACGTGTAGTACCGGGCGCGAGGCCCGGAAAATAAACTACTATGTCAGGGAAGCTCGGGTTGTCAGTTGCCGAATGACTTCTCTTTTCGAGAAGCAGAGCATCCAAGGAGCGGTCTCTCGAGGCGGAGCTCGGATCCATGGGAGCATACTCCCATGCTCTCCGGGAATTCCCGTCCCCGTCTTCCGCGGCGGACCCCGGATTCAATCGCGGGACAGGTTTCCCATGTTCTCTTTTGAGAACGAGAGACTCCGAGGAACAATCCTATGGGACGAACCCCGGATTCTATTGGGAATGGGTTCCCATGCCCTCTCGACATATATAGCAGAAAGCTTTATACCTCGGAATGACACGAACCTTTATTTCAAAGTAGAAAAAAAAAAAAAATTTGCACAAAAAGTTTGGGGGGTGGCGACCAAAAGCGGGGGGGTCCGCGCACCCCCCGGTAGATATTTATACTTGTGGGTCGGTCCCGAAAATGACGGACCACGCCCATGTTCATGGGAATTTTTTCTCATTATGTCATGGCGAATCCCGTCGGAAATTCCCCTGCTCACGAAAAAACTAATACCTAAAAAAGTAATTGTGATACAAAAGAACTTTGGTAATAAAAGTGGTGAGGAATCAAATTCTCCATCTGCTCAGTTCAGTCCGCTACACATATAAATAATTCTTCAAATCTTATTGAATGAAACGTCTTTTATTCAATAATGTAAAAGATAAAATAATAAATTCAATTCAAATGGTTTGGAAAGGTGCGCCCTCGCATTTGAATTTTAGAAATAAAAACCTTTCGCAAATGGCATCAGTAACAAAAATGTTCACGCATTTTTAGAAACTCCGAAAAGTGAAATATTTTCCTGAGAAAATATTCCCACGAAAAGGCTTTTCCCCGAGCGGCGGGTCCCGTACTCAAATATATTTTCACTTTTATGTTATATTTTTTTTTCCAAAACTGGAAACAAAATTCTGTCATGACAGTTGTTCATCGTTTATAAAGCTCTATATTTGCGTATCAAAAGAACGGTATTTTAGTTATATATTATCATACTTCTTCACTTATGCGTACATCAATATTGCGGCGATTCGCGCATGCATAGTTCTTCCTAAAAACATGCGCATTATATCTGGAATTAAAACAATGTTTTTCTCTTTACAATGATGTAAAAATTATAAAAATCGGACTTGTGGTTCAAAAGTTATGAAGTGCGAAAATTATACCTTTTGGCGCGGCGCTTCGTGCATGCAGAGTTCTTCCCGAAAACATGCGCATTATACATGGAATTGAAGACAATGTTTTTCTCTTTACAATGATGTAAAAATTATAAAAATCGGACTTGCGGTTCACAAGTTATAAAGCCCGTAATGATGGTATATGCTAAGAGCGCCACTTATTCAAAGCCGAATATCACCTTCTGCGCGACACCTGGAGCATCAAAAGTTATTGCCGAAAATACACGTATTTTATATGGAATCGAAGACAATTCTTTTATCTATATACTGATAAAAAAATTATGAAAATATCCCAAGTAGTTTCTTAGAAATAGAGCGCCGAGGCATGTTGGGGTAAATGCGCCACATGTATCAAAATTCAAAAGTGCGAAAGTCGCCTATCTCTGTGCGATTGCTGTATTTTCAGTTATGTTAGCGCAATTGCGATTTTTATATGGGAATAAAGGCCATTCTTTCCTCTTTATTTTGGTATAAGAAAAAATGAAAACAACCAATTGGTTCATATGATACGAAGTGCGAGAGAAAGGTAGCTTATCGCAATATCTTCCCGTAATTAGAGGCTATCTGCCCATGTGGCGAGATGCGAGACAGATAAGCATAGGCTATCTGCCCATGTGGCGGGATGCGAGACAGATAAGCCTGTACGGGCCTATCTCACCCCAGGGCAGTGCAGACACTTAGGTGATAATTAGCCGCCGGGCAGTGTAGCCATCGGAGCGAAGCAGGACAAAATTGGCCTTTTGTAAAGCTAATTATCGATGCGTTACGGGTCAACAATGCACACGCATATTGGTGTGAATTTTGCTGGACGTTCTGACCAGACACTGAAGAAAGCTTTATTCTCATTGCGGGCTGCGAGGCATAAATACAGCCATTCTCATGCAGCGAGTCGCGGAAACAATCGACTGGGGACCCGGTATGGGGGATAGCCAAGTACATAGACAGCCGTGAATTCTTCTAAGTAAGCGATCCGGGATCCGTATTGAGGTACCTACGAATCGCTTATAGCCCGCCCGGATAATTCCGGGACCCGCATGTTAAGGGTTAATCAGACTGATTCATTTTCTGTGTGAAAAATGAGTAAGAAGTAGTCCAGAAAACTGTGAGAAAATACATAAAGAAGTTGATATCCATAAGATTTGTCATGTTATTGTGTTACAGCTTCAGTGAGACGGTGACTGTCTACGTCTCATTTGCTCTGAGGGTTGATAACTTCTTTGTGCAACGTGAAGATTCAAATGTGGAGGACATCAATGCAGCATTAGAAGCAGAGTGTCCAGTAAGTGTACAATACATGTGTCACCATCCTCTCCTATTTGAAGGGGCGGGATAGCGCAGTGGTTAGCGCGTTCCGCTTCAGATCAAGAGGTCCGGGGTTCGAATCCCGCCAGGGGCACTGCAATTTTGTCTGCAGTAGAGAACTGTTCTACACGCAGTAAGGTTTGGGTGCAATGCTACACTGAATTTCAGTTCAATGGAGGGAGCATTGAAATTTCTATGCACAACATTTTGATTGCGTACTCAATTTTCTAGCATTAATTGTTATAGTACAGATAGATTAAATTTTGCTCTCTTTGTTCCAGGTACTTAATGGTAATTTGTCTTCTCTTTGTTGAAGAATTTAACTACGATAAGTCAATATGGAAAATAAACAACCGATATCTTAAACTATCTATACTGCTTCAGTAATTTTAACAGCACACATTTTTATCCCAACGGTATGTAATACCCTGGGGTATAGTCGTAGCCCTGTCCATCTGTATGCCCGTCTGTCCGTCCATAATCATTTCGTTTCCGGAGCAGAACTCGAAAACCTTTCATGATATCTTTCTGAAACTTCCCATTTGTATTACCCACCCAATGAAGTGGTGCCTTTTGATATTTTGAAATTTCTGAATTTTATTTGTTTCCATAGAAACGTGTTAAATTTAGAAATTGTTCAGAGATAGGTTTGTTTCTGGAGCACAGCTCTAAGTTCTTCATCATATCTTCCTGAAACTTTGCATGTGTATTACCCACTAACTGAAGTGGTGCCTTTTGATATTTTCAGATTTCTGAAATAATTTTTTTCCCGTTTCCTTTGAAACGTGTTTGATTTGGACTTTGTTCAGAGATAGGTCTGCTTCCGGAGCATAACTCCAAAACCCTTCATCATATCTGAAACTCAGCATGTGTATTCCCCACTAATTGAAATAGTAGATATACACTTATCTGTCAAAGATGTGTTTTACAAATTATGTGGGATCCTTGGGATATGTCATCTTCTGATGACTCTTGTTTTATGAAAGTTATGCATTGGCCAAGAAGATTAGGTGTCATAAGTGATTTTTTATTTAAAGCAGTGTGAAACTTAAAAGCGCTTCAACTCAAATGGTACAAAACTTTGAGAAGAATGTAAGGTTATTTCCTATTCCCAAATGAAGTTGTTTATCTCCTGCCTGCCCTGTTGCTCAGTCGAAGCCAGCCCCGACCAGTGAGATGTTGAAGACAGGGACCTGCTGTGCTGCCCTCTACAGGGAAGATTCCCAGTGGTACCGTGCAGAGATCATGGAGCTTGTGGATCAGGCATGTTACAAGTCGAATAGATTGTCAGATGTTGTAAAATTTATGGGAGACTCTCACTCTACATACTGCTGTGTGTATACAGTGTATGAAAACTAGCCAGTCCAAAAGTAAAATTATAGCAGTTTCATTTGCGAAATAAGGCAAAATCTTCTTAAAGTTACCTGCCGGCCCGAATAAAAAATTGCCAGGTTACAGACTGGATATTCTTTATTTCATAAAATGGTTGACATCTTAAAATCTATTTTTTTTTTTTAATTCTTCAATATTGTTTTCAATTTGGAACTTCATAATTCATAAGCTATGTGAAGTCTTATTTGAAGGTTTTTTTAAAAGAAATTACCAGTAGTGATGATAAAATGATTTTCCTGAAACTGTCCCTGCTCTATTGTGTGTTTTGATTTTAATATAAAGGTTGGTAGTTCAAGTAGCTGAATTGTCTCTCAGTAATTGTAAGAGATTGAAGACACTAATTCATTATGTTTAACACAGGATTGAACTCATTTTAATTTTTGTCATATTTATCAAATGTTACCTGTTCAGAGTGAGTCTGTGCAAGTGACCTTTCTCGACTACGGCAACGTGGAGACGGTCCCTGTATCAGCCATCAGACAGCTCCCTGAGGAGGTCAGCTCCATCCCAGCACAGGCTATTCCTTGTGCACTCTACGGAATTATTGTAAATGATCTGGAGGTAAGTTCCTGGTGCATGTAGCCATTCAGACTTTGTGTTGACCGAATGTCACATTCATAATCACTGATACATATTTTTTTAAAGATAAATGGAATTGTGTGGACACAATTGTTGATTCCTTTACAACCAGTTCATGTAGTTCAAAGCAGATTTCTGTTTTCTAAATTAGAGAATTTCAGGATAAATGTAACAGTCTGGAATTGAATTTGTTGACTGATAAAATAATCTATTTTTGAGAAGGCTGAATTTAATATATTTAACTCAGCTAATAAAGTTAATATTCTATGGTTTTCTTATGCTGGAGCATCCTCGATAATCCAGCGCTATTGTTCCGATAAATCTACACACAAGCGCTGGAAAACAATAAGGGTATTTATCCCTAACCTAGTTACTTCCTCTTGGGTCCATGTTATCCAATCAGAAACGAAACGCAGACACTATCTGCGTAAACAACTCGACCAATCAAAACGCATCACTACCGTTGTTTATAGAAACAAACATGGCGGCAGCCGACTCATTCGATTACGATTAAGTTTGTAACAAATTCAGCGTAGAAAACATGACAGAAACTCAAAAGAAAGTTTTAAGAAGTCTGTACGAGAAGAAGGGTGTATTCATGTCCATCAAAACGGGTGGAGGTAAATGATTAAAATCCCTGTGCTACCAGGCGTTCCCAATCATCTGCGAAAGCCAAGATCCTGACACGAGAGTGCTTGTTATTTCACCCTTGATTTCAAGTGATCTCATTGGTTGTTAGAAAGCAAATGTTTCGCTGAGTCATTGCGAAGGGAGGTAACTAGGTTAAGGATAAATACCCTTACTGTTTTCCAGTGCTTGTGTGTAGATTTATCGGAACAATAGCGCTGGATTATCGAGGATGATGCTGGAGGAAAGCTACACCTGCTTGAAGTGGTTCACCTGATAATTCCTTGCATTCATTTGATCAGACAAGTGTCTAGTTCTCCATGAACATGTATTTCTATTGCTGAACAAGTTACTCATCTCTTTGCAGAAAGAAGGGGAAACAGCTCCCTCCCTAAAAGAATTCTCTGATGTTGTAACAGATTCTCCTATATCAGCTCTTACAGTTGCTTATAACACCAGTAGGTTGTCATATTGTCATCATCTCATTGTCATATCATTATCGGTCTGATAAGGGGGTCCAACAACCCTCGAAACGTAATAATTAAATGTTGAACCGCTCATCAGTGTTTTACCTGTGTTTTGATGCTACACCCCCCTCCCCCACTCTTTTATCATAAATATAGCGTACCGCTGTCTATCATTTACTTGACACTTGTACCATTCACCATTTAGTTAGCATTGGTTGGCAATAGATAAAAAAAATCTCAGTTACAGCGAATAAAATCATTTGCTATTTACCTCAGTTGTTGACCACAGGGGCTGGTATTCCTGAAAATACTACGCCCTAAGTTCAAAAATGTGTCCTCTGACAGCTACCTACATATAAATAAAGGGATGTGACGCACACACACCCCTCCTCGTTCCGGGGCGAATTCTGGCTTGGGAAATAAAGAAATCAAGATATATATATATTCCCTTACGATTGAATGTAAAATTATCAAAATCAGTTTACTTTTGGCCGAGCTACATTGATTGAAACTCTAGAAAAAAAACATTTTTTGATAAGTATGCTAAAAACCTGCCTCACAAAATCACCACTTTCAGGTGGAGTAATTAGGAATATTTCAGTGGCAAACGTGCTGTCGACGACAAACATAATCATATCGTAATCGCCAGGCAATTCGATTTCGTACCTTGACACTTTATGGAAACTGGATTGAGTGGTGACTTACGAGGGAAGTTCTTGTGGATTTTAAGTAATAAGAAAGCTAACAGCAAAGACCATGTTGTCCACAGATGGTCAGTGTGAGGTGGTGTTGACGAAGGAAGAGATGTCCATCAACCTGCATCTGCTGAAGCTTGACCTGGTCGACACGGACCTGGAGGAATGGAAGACGCAGGTGAACCAGCCTGAACAACAGGAGGTCATCACTGAGGGGCCCGGTAGGTAGAGAGTCGAACACTCCATCAGTTTATATAGGTAGAGGGAACAGTTGACTGAATATAGATCATGCGATGGGATGTTGTTATGATGTAGTGAAGATATGAACTCAATCAGTTCACTTGAAAATAGATCATAAAATGGGAAGTCATTACGATGTTGTGAAGATGAAGACTAAATCAATAAATTGAATATGAATCTCAAAAGTTTGATCTTCTTCTGTTCTTAAATATATCTGCAGGATTTTGCTGATGGGAATTCTTATTTTGATGATTCTTGAAAATGTATTAAACTGACCCTGACCAATATAAGTATAATTAAATGTAAGTGCACTACTTGACAGACACTGTGATACTACCTGATGACAAGTTCCTCGACCTGTACGTGTGTTTCATCAGTCCTGACCTGGGCGTCACTGTGCGCATTGTTGGAGAGGAGTACTCGGTATGTTCTTCTCTCAAATCATTCATGTCACATATCATTAGTTGATTTTTCTATCCGATAATAGTTTTGGGTTTTGGATTTTAAATATTGAGAATTGCAGCAAATTCATTTATTTCAACATCATTAAACTTCATCATCATAAATAAACTTTCACTGAGAGGCATTTAGTATGAGAAGCAAGTTTTGTAAATAACAACTCTTTGTTTTACGAGTTCTGTAGATAACAACTCTTTGTTGTACGAGTTCTGTAGATAACAACTCTTTGTTGTACGAGTTCTGAAATAACAACTCCTTGTTGTGTACACAAAATTTTGTGTAGGTGTTAATACTATGTTCAAGCTGAAAGTATCAATCAAGATGTCAGTATCAAATGCCTGTTGTGTATGAATGTGATGCCTACAAAAAAGAAATAAAGTGATAAAAAAAAAAAGATGTCAGTATCTAGAAAATCTTGTTCTCTAATGTATTCCACTTCTAAATGCCCTTCAAAGACCACAGTTTTGTTTCTATACTTTCTGACCCTTGTGATACAAAATATTACAAACATTGTATTTGTAAATCACACTTAACAAAGTTCCATTTATTCAAAGTCCATTCAATATAATTCGAAGTCTCTAGGTGAAAAATTATCAAATTGACGCCAATTGAAATTTTCCAGGACAAACTAGATGACTTTGAGGAGCAACTGGAGGAGTGTTTCAAGACGGCCAGCACAGACTCGAGTGCTGTGAGGGAAGGTCAGGTGTGTGTGGCCAGTATGGACGGGCTGTATCAGCGGGTCCTCGTCAACTCCGTCACCAACAACAAGGCAGAGTGCTACTTCACTGACCATGGCGACACCGACACCGTCCTTTTCTCTCAACTCCGACCTCTGACCTCTGAGATTAACTCCTCCTTGCCGTATCAGGTGAGGCTAATGTAAAGCATAACACGCTGTAATGTTCTCTTTGCATGTACTTTAAGGAAGATCGATGTTGTATTTTCACTCATGACTCGCTTCTGAGTGCATGTGTGAGACATGTCTACCCTTACGATTTTGGCGTAAGCCTTACTATTTTTTTGGTCAAATTACGACCTTACGATCGAGTAGAGAAAAATACGATAAAATCAAATAAATCAAAATAAATTTATTTTATTGCTCTTTTCATAAGTCGTCTGTATTTCTGATAAATTATGTGTGTGAACTTACCTGTGTTTGTCATATATATTAACTGTTTTGATGAACAAAAAGCTAGTAAATACTTTTGTAAATACAAATCAACACTTTCTTATAAAAACCAGGAAGTAAAATTGATAAATATGGCAGTGCGCATGACTGTTCAATTATCCATTCATAATAATTCTGTTATACCGAGTTTGTCTCGAAGCAACTAAACGAAAGCCCCAAACTGTATTTGTTATAATTACTGTAGTGCTCATAAAATAGTTACCTAACTATTAATTTGCTGAAATTACTATTTTTTAAAGGCGCTCCTACTATTTCTTACAAAAAGGGGTAGGCATGTCTGCATGTGTATATGCAAGTTTTCTGTGTGTATTTCAGGCTGTCCGCTGTTACCTGCACGGCCTTGAGAGAGTGACAGACACAGTTACAGCACTGGAGAGTCTCCTGGAGCTTGCGCTAGGCAAAACATGTGTAGCAGAAATAGTGGAAAGGTTTGTCAGACCAACAGATATATATCAACTTTGTCACACCGAGGGTTTGGTGCAGAAAGGTACCAAGTGCATATTTCCTCATTTTGAGAAAATCGCATTTTAGTTTCCAATGTTCATATCTCTTGCACTGAAAGTGTTGATATAATAACTTTGAGGATTTTAAATGAATGTCGCTTTCAAGTATTACATGCCTTATTGTCTCTGGCAAATACAACCATAATTTATTAATTATGTTAATTATTGCAGATGGTACCACCGTTTTGTTCAATCACTCGGGGCAGAAAAGTACCAAGTGGCACTTGCTCCCTTTCTGCACTGACGTTTCACCACTGTTTCATTGCCAATCACATTGCTGTAACTAACACTGTAACTTGCCACTGTTAAGCTCGAGTTACAGTGCTATAATGTACCAAGTGACACTTGGTTCCTTTCTGCACAACAGATTCCTGAGTTATTCACTTGGTACCTGTTTACATAATTAAATATTTCACTTATTACTGAAGATAGAGTCTCCAAATTTTAGACAACATGAAGAACATTGAAGCAATCAATAATTTCTAAAAAAGTGAAAATATGCCAAAAATGCACTTGGTACATTTCTGAACCAAGCCCACGACATTGTTATGTTTAAACTCATTTGTGTAAGATGTACTTAAAATAGAACATTCAAAATGCCTGCGATGTCTATTTGAAAAGGAATTATAACAAATCTGTTTTTTTCATTTTTTACTACAATGGTGAAATTTGTTTCACATTTATTCTTAATCCTGATGAGCTAGAGAGCCACTTAATTCATTCATTTATTCAGAATTGAAAGCAATGTGACCAAGAGTACAACAGGTACGACATATAAATGGCATGGTGTTTAGAGCAAATATACAATGAATGGTATTACAATATAATTTAACGTAGGTGTTTCTTTCTTCAAGAATATACATATCCATTTTGAGAACATTGATATCTTGTACCTTCATAATACTTGAAATTTGACAACTGAGGGTGGAGCCACTTAAAGAGAGGGTTCTATCGGGGTTTTTTTTTGTGGAAACGAAATTCGAGAGGATATTCTTGATTACACATATCTGCTATTAATATATGATTTAAACACACAATCAAATTGAAAGATATTAATGAAGTCAATACTTTGATGACTTTATATTTCACAACTTGATAAAGACAAGCGCATATTTGTTGAAAATAAAATCAATGAGAATTGAAGCCATTTATTGTCGCTGCGAGTGGGGAAAACTTTGCTTCGGCCTGACAGCATATTGTTTAATAGTTTTATAATACGTTATGTGTTACTATGTGAATATTCTATCAGTGTATATATGTTTTATTATTTTTGAAAATTTAAAATTAGGTTAAATATAGCGTGTTTTCATTTCACGAAATTTTCTAGAATCCAAGATGGCGGATGATGCCGATAGATCGTTGATAGAACTTTCCCTTTAATAAAAGGAATGCAAAAGGTTTGTCTTCCATTTCCAGAGATGAGCGGTTATCTGTGATACTCTACGACACCAATGAAGATGCTGACTTCAATATCAACAATGCTGTGAAGGCAGCTATCCAAGCAAACAAAGCAAACCTAAGTAACACATCAATGACATCAAAATCAGACTCTGAATCAAACAAATCACCCAACAACAAAACTGTTAGCTCACCAACCTTTACAAACAATGCATCATCTGACAGAGCTGCTGAGAGACAAGCGTTCAACAGGACGTGTAGCACTGATTCCTGGGGCACAGAAGAAGAAGCAGAAGCTCTAGCCGCTAGTTACGTGGATGCCACCTCGGGGTCCAACTGGGAGAGCAGTGATATTGCCAGTCCTGACCCTGAGAACTCTATTAGCAAGAGACTTGCCGGCCTGTCTGTGGCAGCAGAATCACAGAACAAGGACCCATCGGCAGGTGGGGGGATGGGGAACTCTACCTCTCCGAGAGGTGTCGGTAGGGGCATGTTGAACTCACAAAGTGCAATAGGTGTAAATGTTTCTCCTCCTCAGGGGGTTGGTAGAGGAATTCTTAAAAATATATCTCCAAAAGCTCGTAGTCAAGGAAATTCCAATTCATCGTCCCCACAAGGAAGTGAAACGAGTACAGGAAGTAAGGGATTGTACACTTGGGGGTCGCCACGGAAACCAGAGACGAAGTCAGGTGTGTTGGTTCCCCCTAAACAGGTGGATGTACCGGAAGTGGGAGAGTTCTTTGATGTACATGTTCTACTGGTCTCGGACCCCACCAACTTCTGGGTGAGTTGCTCACCTTTTCTTATACTGAGGTGGCCTTCCTTTTCAGTTTTTTAAAAATATGATTTTCCAAATTTGGGAAGAATAAGCATATTATGCTGGGCAAATTGAACCATTCAACTATTTTAAAATATAGAAATATTGATTGACAGAACTTCATTCATAAACTTTCTCTTCCGGGGTATTAGACCATGCTTAAAATATCTTAATTTCTCACATCACTTGTTTGCATGGATCAGTAGTCAGAATCATCATGATTGAACAATGGAGATTTGTTTTGATTTGAATGTTGCCAATATTAGAAAATTAAAAATATGTTATGTGATTGAATTCTAAATTCTTGAGGTATTAAATTTTCCATGTAATTTCAGTGCACACCGTTTCATATGGTACAGAGAATGGAAGATATGATGAAGGAACTTAATAAACATTTTAACTCAAATACAGAGGTGAGACATTGCTATATTTTACTTCTCAATACATAGAAAGAACCTGAAGTAATGCTAGTACCAAAGCATATTCTTGGAAAGACAAATCTATCAAGGTGTTTTTTGTTGAAAAGAAATTCCAGGAGACGTTCCTGTTTACACACATATTATGTATTATTATCCCCCGCCACGAAGTGGAAGGGGGATATAGGTTTGGGCTCCGTCCGTCCGTCCGTCCGCTATAAAGGGGACAGCTTTTCTCAGAAACTATTTAAGATAGGACAACCAAATTTAGTGTGTGGCTTGTGGACATAACTACCTCGATGGAGTTTGGAAATAAGAACGGTGTGATTATTTTTCCTGGAGTTATTGCCCTTGTTCCGTATTTTTGGACTCTGTTCATGGTATCTCCAAAGGGGACAGCTTTTCTCAGAAACTGTTTAAGATAGGGTTTCCAAGTTTGGTGTGCGGCTTGTGGACATAAATACCTTGATGGAGTTCGAAAATAAGAACCGTGTGTGATTATTTTTTTCGGAGTTATTTCCCTTGTTCCGTATGTTTGGACTCGGTTCATGCTATCTCTAAAGGGGACAGCTTTTCTCAGAGACTATTTAAGATAGGATTACCCAATTTGGTGTGAGGGCATAAGTACCTTGATGGAACTCAAAAATGAGAAGCACACAATTAATCTTTGCGGAGTTATTGCCCTTGTTCCGTATATTTGGACTCTGTTCAAGGTATCACCAAAGGGGACAGCTTTTCTCAGAAACTATTTAAGATAGGATAACCAAATTTGGTGTGTGGTTTAAGGCCATCGATAGCTTGATGGATCGAAAAAAAGAAGCATGTGATTATTTTTTCCCGGAGTTATTCCCCTTGTTCCGCTTTTTCGACTCTGTTTCAAGTATCCAAGGATATAGCTTTTCTCAGACATTGTTTAACATCAAATCAGTTGTGTGGTTTGAGGATATCGTTACCTTAATGGAAAGAAAATGAGAAGCACACAATTATTTCTTCTTGAATTATTGCCCTTGTTCTCATTTCTTGTGTCTGGCGGGGGATGTTGATGACTATGTCTTCTTGTTGGTACATGATTATAACTCAATCATGTTGAAACATATAACAAAAGGTAATACTTTGATTGGTTTATATTTGACAAAATGATAAAGATTAATGCACATTCATTGAAAAATAAAAACAAAGAGTGAAGCCAGTGATCAGTTTTATGTTAAATTATTTATTCCTTTGTGGATATTGATCTATTGATGATGTTGTAGTAGTAGTAGTAGTAGTAGTAGCTGTAGTAGTAGTAGTGAAAGTAATTAGCTGGTATCAGTTTTTGCGCAGTTTCCATCGCCGTCGCCGGCGCGTTTTTTATTGACTATAACTTTTTTCCTAGAGGGTTTTGAGAACTCATATACATAAACTTCTTACTTATACCCCTAGGGAATTTTTTTGACATGTTCACATTCAAGGTCAAAGGTCAAAGTTCTGAAATCGCTAAAACAATCTTTGTAAACACGATAACTTGAAAAGTATTTGTGCTATCAGGCCCTTATTTGGTGTATATCAACTATGGAGAAAGGCCAAGATTTTCGAAAAGGTTTTCGCTTAAATCTGTCAAAGGTCAAGGTCACAGCGAGGTCACGACTTAGGCATGCTTTTGTGAATATGCCTTATTTTAACTATTAACACTTTAAATCATTACATGATTGTTATACACAATGTAAAGTGATCATTGATTGTGTGACCTTGAATATTAAAGGTCAAGGTCATGAGATATTGGTTAAGGTCACGTTAATCCTTTGATCGTATTTTGAAATCAGAAATAAGTTTTAAGAACAAACCAGTGATGATGTTAGTAATAGTAAACTCGAATAATGAACACATTTAAAAAAAAAAAATCCCATTTTATTGATGCTGACAAGAAGGCGGAACAGGGAAAGGCGAGACCCTAAGTTTCGGAGCTGCTCTGCTTTTGCTCTGTCCCGCAAACGCTCATCTAGTTGTAGTAGTAGTAGTAGTGAAAGTAGTAGTAGTAGTAGTAGTGGTGGAAGTAGTAGTGGTGGAAGTAGTAGTAGTGGAAGTAATAGTAGTGGAAGTAGTAGTAAAATGAACCAGTGTAAACATTGAATGCAATGGCCATGAATATAATGTTCTTTTGATTACTTCGGATCAAGAGGTCCGAGGTTCGAATCCCGTCAGGGGCACAGCAACTTTGTCTGCAGTAGAGAACTGTTCTACACGCAGTAAGGTTTGGGTGCAATGCTACACTGAATTTCAGCGCAGTACCACTCATGGTTCGCTAGTTCCAGCCGATGCTCGCAGGTTTCACCGCAATAGCCACATGGGGTTGTGGGCTTTCTCCCTGCCATAATACTAGCAGCCGTGATATAAGTGAAATAATCTTGAAAGCGGCGTTAAACCCCAGCTCACCTCACCTCTTTTTATTACCGATAACATGAAATTAAGGAAAATACACCAAAATCTTTCTTCCTGAACAGGCTGACCACCTCTGACCTATAAGTAGTCTTTTAACTTTTCTTGACTCGTGTGAGCAAAGTTATAGCTGTGATGATCACGTATATTTCCACAGCGTGTGACGCTAGCAGAGAAGGATATGAATGAAGGGGCAATGTATGCTGGCTTAGTTCATGGAGCTTGGTACCGGATCATTGTCAAAACTGTGCTACCAAAACAGGTAAGTTATTTAAATTTTCCCTAAAACATATGAATAGAAAAGCATAACAAACTTGTTCCATAAATCTTTCAAATGTTTAACAATTGATCCTGTCAGATAACTTCAAACTGGTGCTGCAGCTTATGCAAACCTATTTCATGTACCATGTGTATTATTTCCGCTGTCCTATCTTGTCCTCTGTCTTACACAAGCTTTTAAATATCAATATAATGCCATCCCTGACCATGGCCTCCTTACATATAAAAACCTTTACGAAGGTTTGCCTCAAATTCTTCTAATCCCACCAGTATGTAAAACCTTGGGATATAGTCCGTCAGTCCGTAATCATTTTGGAGCAGAACTCGAAAACCGTTCATGATATCTTTCTGAAATTTTCCATGTGTTACCCACCAACTGAAGTGGTCCCTTTTGATATTTTCAGATTTCTGAAAAAACTTTTCTTTTTCCACAGAAATATGTTGAATTTGGACTTTGTTCAGAGATAGGTCTGCTTTCGGAGCAGAAGTCTAAAGTCCTTCATCATACCTGAAACTCAGCTTGTGTATTACCCACTAAATGAAGTAGTACATATACAAATATCTATCAAAGATGTCTTTTACAAAATATGTGGGACTAGTGGGATATGTTGTCTTCTCATGATTCTTGTATTAACATCACACTACGCTGTACAGTAAACACAGTGCCTGTGATTACCTCAGTGCCTTGTGAACGGAAACCAATTCACCAGATTGTATGGCTACATTAGGTATTGCTGAAAGACCGAGCTAATGGATGACAAATTCTTTCACACAACATGTTTGGGATACTTTTTGGCCCTTTTTCAAGTGGATAATGCACTCAGCACTTTACCAACTTTTAAATTGCCTTTGAAGAATTTTGAATAGTGATGCTTAACAGTTTGTTTCACCTTTTGAACAAGAGAAAATACATTTGGTTTTAATAAATCTTAGAGTAACAAAACCCATGATGTTCTTCCACCTAGCAACTGTACTACTGAGACTGGTCTTAACCACATCTGGAGGGCGGGATAGCGCAGTGGTTACCGCGTTCGGCTTTGGATCCAGAGGTCCGGGGTTTGAATCCCGCCAGGGGCACGGCAACTTTGTCTGCAGTAGAGAACTGTTCTACACGCAGTAAGGTTTGGGTGCAATGCTACACTGAATTTCAGCGTAGTACAACCCATGGTTCGCTAGTTCCAGCCAGTGCTCGCATAGCCACATGGCGTTGCGGGCTTTCTCCATGCTATAATACTAGCAGCCGGGATATAAGTGAAATACTCTTGAAAGCTGCGTTAAACCTCACCTCACCTTAACCATATCTGATCTCAATGTTGATTGTTGGCCTTAGAAATGTTTGTGAAATGATACCCAAATCTTTACTCGCAATTTGTATGTTCATAGCAAAAGTCCTTTAGTAATCCTTCTCTTGCTTCAGATGGTGTCTGTGTATTTCCCCGACTATGGTTCCTACAATGTGCTTGACACAAGTGATCTTCAACCTCTCCCCGAGCAGTTCTACAGTCTTCCTCTCTGTGCTGTCAAGGCTAAACTCCATGGTCAGCAATGCTTTTCATAATTCTTAAAGGCTTGTAGAAGTGGGTGTCAGACAACCAGCATGGATGACAACTCCTTTATTGTGTATCAAATAAGGGTGAAACAATACACTAGGCTCACGATACGATACGTATCTTGATACTTAGGTTACGATACGATCATATCTAGATACTCTTCTTGATACTAACAGCCTTCTATTTTATAAAGAAAACACATTGGTTTCACATGTCTATGAACATCTTTAATCATTGTACCCATGTTTGAAAGATGTTTGTTTGTCTGGTCTTATGCCCGCGAGAATATGGTAAGTCAGAACACTGAACAATTCATTGAATTAAACCATTTAACAACCAGTAACAGCCAATGAAATGTTGAGACACAATGACACTACATACAGTGCGAAACCTTGAAGCTGTCACACATACAAAGTTAACCGAAGGTAGAGACCGGAATAACAACCAATAAGATTCCTTCGTAATATTATGGCAGAAACCGAAGAAGTTGACCTTGCAAATGAAGATTCAGTACTAGATTCAGTGTTATTTGAAGAAATTATCTCTCTGTATTCTTGAAAGGAAGTATTTCTGTTTCGTTTCCTTTTAAAATTTGAACTAAGAGTGGTGTTTTATGAAACCAGTGGTAATTGCTAATTCAATTATGGTATGTATCGTTTTCCAGGGATCGACACTCACACTAGTCCGCTGGCCCGAGGCTAGTGAAAATTCAGAAGGGCTAGTGAATTTGTTTGTATCACTACAGATTAACATATGTCACTAGCCCGAAGAGCACTTCGGGCTAGTAAAGATTTCCAGCGAGCGTCTACCCCTATTTTCTATCCGATATTTGCATGCAAATGTACCGTGTATCATATCGTGACTGTCGCATAGAGGTACATCGATATTCCAGCGTATCATTGCACCCTTAGTATCAAACATTCCCGGGTTGTTCTTTCACCTTGTTCTGAAAAAATGGCAGGACCTTGAAGAATAATGAACCTTTCTGTGACAGCATGGTTGTGGGATAATACTGCAGCTCACGTTTGTACTTAGAAGAGAGGTTGTCTGTTAAGGTGGCAGTCATCCAGTCAATTGATTTCTCATAGTCAGATGAAGTAAAATTCAAACATTCTGCCAAACAAGAGATGTTGAATAAATTATGTTGATAAGCTTGAGTTGTATTTAACATGTTTATATTCACTGCTCCTATTGTACATTGTATTGTACACTCTGTCTGTTTGTCCTCTTGACTCCCATCACTGGAATAGTCCACGTGTTCAGGAGCCATTGCTCTTAATGATAGTTCTTAATGAAACTATAATGATAGTAAAGTTAATATAGAAAAGTCATGACTGTTAATGTAGACAGAAACGAACGAGGTAGTTAGAAAAGGTGAACAATTAACAGCAGTTTAGTTGACAATTCTTATCTATTGAGTGACATGCGGCTCAAAGCAGGCATTGTTTTTCTTGTTTACCATTTCAGATGTAACTCAGGAGGTTAAGTGTGGATCATCACACAGAGGTGACCAACATCACAAAACTCTAATTTACTTGTCTTGATTAAAGTGCCATTACTTACAAAATTATTTGTATTTATCATCCAAAACTGTGTTCCACAGGAGATATCTCCTAGGAGATATCGTTTTGACAGTAGATTTTGAACAATGCCCTGTTGGCGTCAGCTACATGACATCACAATGATTTTGCATAATCAAGTAATGACATCACAATGCTATGACATCATAACCACGATGACGTCACAATGCTATGACATCACAGCACTGGAAGCCAAATGGCAGTTTTGTGTTCAGATATTTTCATTTTTCATTAAAAACTAATGAAGAATGATTTTGGATGATAAATAGAATCTCACCCTCGTGTCTTCTGATATCAAATATATCAACACTCGTTGATAAAAGTCAAAATATCCTCGGCAAGCCTCGGATATTTGTAACTTTTATCAACTCGTGTTGATATATTTGATATCAGAAGACACTTGGGTGAGATTCTCTATTTATATGATCTACATGATTTCAGCCATCTACATTGTGACTAGAGGGAAAAGCGTTCATATCATGTCAAGTCCATGTAATTTTGTTTGAAAGATTGGCACATGAAAGACCTCTATTGGCACATGGCATTGAGTGTGATGTGATTAAAGGGACCGCGTCGAGAATAAAAATCAGATCATGTGTTTCTACCTATGCTGATTAACATGTCTGCTAACAAGTCACAGACACCTAATTTCAGACAGTTGACGTAATTGGTAATTAAAACTACTGCAGGTAGACAGTGAAATGAAGCGTAACTCGTTAGCAGACACTCTAATCAGCTTAGTGAGATAAAGATGAGACTCATTTTTATGCTCGACGCAGTGTCCCTTTAAACAGACTTCCTTTAATTTGTTGCTATCGCCAAGCCTTTCCTTTAACAGGTCGTCTAGTGCCACCTGAAACATCCTCTTATGTTTCATCTTTTTGTCGACATCTTTGTTGACAATAACAAACTGGGAAATATTTGTAATACAGGAAGAGGTGTGCTTACATTCTGTATATCAACTTTTAAGATTTGGTTCTATATTTTTATAAAATACGTAATGGCACTTTATGTCTGCTGCATGTTCATTCAAAATGTAAAATATTCTGGTTTCAGGAAACCTGACTCCTTGTTTCATTACTTACACACCATTTATTTTTATTTTTTTGACGTTGGAACAAGGAATGTTCTGACTAATTTTACGTTTTATTTAAAACATTTTAAATTCATATTTTCATAGATAGATATTCATTCATTGTGATTATTCAAGAAAAAATGTCAGAGCAATCTAATTCCCATCATTTTGATAAATATATACATTGAACAATGTTAGCACACCAAACAGGTGAGTTAGTGATTACCCTTCGTAGTAGAAATATTTTTTATTAAGACTGATTATTCTTTTACGTTTTACATTCAAAGATTTCAGGCTTGATATTCTTGTAACCAGACAACTCTGTCATACAGTAAATGAATATTCTATCATGAGATGAGAAATCATCTTACATTAAAGTCCTTTCACAAAAAACAAAATGTAACCACTGCATTTCTGGATATGCTTCTATATGTCTATGAATGCAATGCTTCGGGACTTACTCCAGTACTATCTGAGAATCAGTTGAAATGAAATCAACAGTGAACTGTTCCATAATGTCACAATGCTTATATAATATATCTATTTGCTATCTATGCCCAGCACGTGTAAATGCCACTAATAAGATTGACCACATTTGTTCACAGGTATTGACTCTATTGAGGTGAACAAGCCTTGGTCAGAAGCTGCTAAGTACAAGTTCCTGGAGCTAGCTGCCGACCATGATCTAGTCTGTCTTATCTGTGATAAAAACTTGAGCTCTGGAATGATTTCTGTTAAACTCGTGGACACTTCATCAGAACAAGACATTCTATTGGATGAGGTGCTGCTTGACATGAACTATGCTCGCAGTCTCGATTCTTGATACCAGCCAGGATTCCCGACAGTCTCGATTCTTGATACCAGCCATGATTCCCGACAGTCTTGATTCTTGATAGCAGCCATAATTCCAAATGACAGACCTGATTCCTGATAGTGTCTATGTTTCCTAATGACAGTCCTGATAGTGTCTATGTTTCCTAATGACAGTCCAGATAGCGCCTATGTTTCCTAATAACAGTCCTGATAGCATCTATGTTTCCTTATGACAGTCTTGGTTCTTGATAGCAGCCATGTTTCTTACTGTTAGTCCTGACTTTTACCTCATCTGGCCTGAAAGGCCCGATGGGCTTTGGCATGGTATAGCATGGTGTCCGTCCGTCCTTAAAACTTTTAACATTTTTGTCTTCTCCAGAACCACTTTGTCTAGGGAGCTGAAATTTTGTGTACACACTCCTTGGCCAATGGGGGATTCTAAATTGTAAAATTGGTGACCCTGTGACCCCAAATAGGGTCACAGGGGTCACAACCTTAAAAACCTATTTTCATCATCTTCTTCAGTTCCAAAAAGTCTAGAGAGCTGAAAAGTTGTGTGCAGACTTCTTTGCCAATGGGGATTCTAAATTGGAGATTTCATGACCATGCGATCCCAAATATAGGTCACAGAGGTCATGACCTGAAAACCTATTTTCATCTTGAGATTTTATGTGCTCTTCTTCTTAATTTAAAGGAAACAACAGTGATGAATTAAATTTTCAAGTGTGTCTTTATTTGTAGGGGATTTTATCTCTGGCCTCAAAGATAGGTCAGAGGGGTTAGGACCTTAAATCCAATTTCATCTTCTCCATTTAAAGTGCTTCCTATTTGTTGTACCTCTCACCTAGAAGTTGACATTTTGAATTAGTTAATGTATATAAAGCCTGATGAGATACAGAGCCAGTGGCTCTATTTTTTTATTCTTGACAGTTACAAGTATTTCCGTATAAAAGTCTTTGTTTTCAATAAGTTTGAATCCCTTACAACAATATTAATCATAGATCTCAGTACTAATACGGTATTAGTTTTGATAATGTTGATATGAGAATATGATACCATTCTGTATTCTTGATGGCAGTCTTGATTCTTGAGAGGATCCTGGTTCTTAAATGAAACCTTATCTTTAATGGCGTTTGTTATCTTTAATTGCATTCTTTCCTCTTGGAATCCTTTCTTTTCTCTCAGCAATCCTAATCCTTATTCTATAAAAAAAACCTTTGCGTTTTTGGTATAAATGGTATAAATGTCTGAAAGCGAAATGTGTGTCATGATTTCTTACATTGGCTGGTGTACCCTGATGGCAGTCAGGAATATTTGAAATAGAAATGAATCTCTCTTAAAAATCATGATTCCTGGAAATAGATTGGTTCTGAATGAGATGAGATGATCATTCATGCTTCAGGAATATTCCTGTTATATTTCAATACACTGTGAAAAATAGATTTTACAAGATTTGAAACGTTGCTGTTTGCCAAATATTTCATGGTTACTTCCGCATTGTGCCAAGACTGAGGAGTCGTTAACTAACCTTTTAAAAAATGCTTCGCATAAACCTCCCTTGTCAGTCCATTGCCTGGTTCTTTGAGAGTTTGAGTAACCAAGTTTGTTTGTATGATTCCATAGTTAGTCACTTAGATGATGAGATACTTTTAAAGCATCTTTGGTTTGTCTTTTATCTTCAAGTCATTCACAAACACATTCATTCACTGTTTGATTTTAACGGTCATTAAGGGAGAGCTTTTAGGGGAAGATTGTCAGTTGCAAATCCAACTTGCACACATTCAAAGGAACTTTATTCCCCTTTTGTTGTAAACTTCAACATGAGAATGTTTTCTGGGCAGATTTCAAGAGAAAAGTCTTGATGCTAACCATATATTAATCTGATATCCCTGAAAAGTCATCTTTGATCTAACAACTGTAGGAATGTTGCTAGAAGTGTTGTGGTTCTGCTGCATGTCTTGCGTCCTTGGGTTCACACACACACTCTCCTTTCTCTCCGTTGTTAAACTTCCAAGTCTTGCAGAATATCAAAATAACAAATAAGGAAAGCCCAGCAATACCCGGTATGTGATATTGACCAGCCAGTGTTAATTGTTGTGAAAGCTACATTCCTCAACTTCTGTAAATAAATAGTGTTTTCTTTACATTTTGTTAGTGCTAAGCAAGTCAGTGCCATGCAAATCTGTGCCATGTTGCTATGTTTTAAATGCAGCGGCAGATTACAGAGAGAATGGAAAAGATCTATTGACAATGATAAAAATACGACATGAAGGATGATATCAATCAACTGGGATAAACATGTATGTTACACAACGGGTTCTATGAATCTGTTCAATTATGTCTCCAACAGCAGTTGTCTTATCTTCATCATAGAAGGACTGAGATGATTGAGGATTAAATGAAAGATGAGTGGACTGAAGATAAACGTTATCTCATATATTATGTTAATTAACCATACATTTACTTTAATTATTAGTCTTGATTAATATATTATTAGATGTAATAATTAATTATAACTTAGCGTAATTATAACTTTGTTTACAAAATTCTTTTGCTTTGTCACCTATTTGCATTCATTTGTATTCATATTGACAAAAGCTTGGGATGTATATTAGAAATATTCATCGTGTTTCTGACCTAAGAATCCAGTCAAAGATATCAAATTGTTGAGGTTGAGTTTGTTCATTTAGCATGATTTATTTTCACTTCAAATCCCTATTATATAGGGTGAGGGTTATCACGTTTGGCTTCAGGGGTTTGGCAACTTTGTCTGCTGTGAACTTTTATACATGCTACACTGCCAATGCTCGCTGGGTTCACCTCAAAGTACAGCCACCATGGTGTTCGGGCTTTCTCTCTGCAATAATACTCGCAGTCGTGATATAAGTGAAACACTCTTGAAAGCGGCTTTAAATCCGAACTCTCTTCACCTTTTATACAAATAAAAAATCAAACATTACTTTAGTTGCTCTATCCACTTTTCATCTATGCCTTTGTGGTTCTATATAATTTGATGGAGTAAACACTCATTTAGTACAAGTAGGATTTTATTTTGTTCATAACACAGGGACATGTGTTTACAAAAACAAGTGTCTGGGAAGCATGTGCAGTCGGCAATCAGGTCCCTTATATTATAAAAGTAAGGGGATTAATCGTCAACTACATATGCTTCCTACCTGCTTGTTTTCAGCAATGCAAGTTACTGTTATTCATTATACAATCTTTTATCATACTTCATAACATAGTTATATTTGGGATAACACTACCTTCAATAGTACAAATTATTGTACTTTTTTGGGCCGTGTCCCATGCAGGATTCCAACCCACGCCCTCAGAGTAAGGCAACTATTGCCAGCATTGACGGAACCAACAGCTTACCACTCAACCATTGTTGGTACAGTAATCGCTAGCGATAGTTGCCTTACTCTGAGGGCGTGGGTTCGAATCCCGCATGTTACTATTGAAGGTAGTGTTATCCCAAATATAACCATGTTATATTTCTTCATTATCTAAATTGCAAGTATTTCTAATCATACTTCATGTTCAATGATGTAAGAGGTCATTTATCAATTACTCCAAATATTTGACTATTAACAATTTCTGAAGTATCATGCCTCTGATATTTTATGTCGCAAATTATTGTCATAATAATTCATCCCATTGTCAAACACCCAGTGTCAGAAGAATGTCTGCTTTACATTCATTGAATCAACTATCCAAAGAAAGTTGTCTTGTTAAATGAACCGGAATTGGAAACAGTCCAGAAAGTTTGAACTAAGACAGACAACTGTTACTAAGCTGTTATGTAACTTGAGAAACTGTAATCATCATTGGCATGTACGACCAGCCTCAATAAACTGTTCATCATGTTTACCTTGTGTTCTGTCTATCTGTGACCAACCTTGGAAAGATTCTGTTCGTTGACATAAATATTACATCAGAATATAAATGTTTTAAGTTGCTTCTTTGAGAGGCATTTTAGAAGTTGGAATGACAAGAATTGCGAAAAATATATGGATAACAACTTCTTTATTCATGATATGCGACGTTTCGACACATATTCTTGTGTCGTTATCAAGCTGCAAAACGTCACATATCATGAATAATGAAGTTGTTATCCATATAATTTTCGCAATACTTATCTCTTTTTTTTCGGTTTCTTATTATCATTTATAATATCTTTTCAATTATCAAATGATGGTTTGTGAGGATGAAACATGCAAAGCCACTCAAATTAATACATTTACATTTACATTTATTCACATTGAAAGTTTCATGCAAATAACCATGGAACTAAGAACAGTTCATAATTATTTCATAAAGTAAAACATTTCCTCTGATATATCGCCGCTAATGGCTGCAGTACTGTCGAAGCGGCGTTAAACAATAACTCACTCACTCACTCCTCTGATATATATTTGCCTTATCCTTTGTTCCCAACAAAGACTTACAAGAACCCCTTAAAGAATTTTACCTTGTGGTATGCAACCTTAGGACTTTATGAAGAGTTACTTCCCTTGACACTTGACAGGAAGTGAATACTTCCCTTACAGGAAGTGAGTGTAAAGTCCTCTCATAATATTTCTTGTAACCAAACAAGCAAGACATACAAGAATTTTGTTTGAAGATTTTTCAGTTATACTAGGGAAACCCCCACCCCCCCCCCCCCCCCCCCCCCCCCCCCCCCCCCCCCCCCATACTCACATAGCTATGTCTATCATGTGGGCTATATGCCCTGATTAGGCCATGGGCCGAGGACTGTTTTTGTTCATTTGAGGTCCAAGTTTTTGGTGAAGGGGAAAACTTTACTTTATATTGAAGAAAAATGGTTATTTTTCACAAAATATTCAATGTTTCACCAAAAACACTTGTTCATTTATTAATAAACAGTAATAAAAGGCCCTTGAGAAATATGCTATTTTCAACCAATCAGAGAGCAGCTAGGTCAGCCTGCCCGGTACAACAAAGATGGCCGCCCCCATCATAGATAGTGTGTGTGTCTGTTTGTGAGTCTTCAACTGATCAAATTGTCTCAATATCAGGAGTTTCCAGGGGCCATATATATGGGTATATTAAACAATGGCTACTTCTAGATGGAAAACAGAAAAATAATCTTAACTTTGATTATTAACACTGTGATACTGCAGAATAATGTTCAGGGGAGAGGGTTTTTGTGGTAAATTTTCGAGTTAGAAGAGCTACTAAAGTTATCTTAAAGGTGACATAAGTTTGAAATCAACTGGGTTTGTGGAGAAATGTATAGTTGATTGGTACGTGCGTTTATTTGTAAATGTCACCGATTCTTAGCGTACATTTTGACCTGAAGTTGAATGGGCCGCTTCCTTAGATCGGCAGTATGGCTGACCTTGTTCCTTCAGTGGCTTTACTCTTTATATTTGATATAGGGTGTAGGTTGTTTTTTTAACCTTCATTTCACCTTTGTTTTACTTTCAATATTGGGTTCCTGTTGAGAAAATGGATCATTTGCCTAAATTAAATGGTACACAAGTGAGAATATTTTGTTTTACCATTCATAATATTATGTTACGTTAAGATTTTAAAACTGTCTTCATGGCTATAACTAACAGTTAATTTGGTATATGAGTAGAAAACATGTTTGATGATGGCATGTAAAACACTTTAATGGTAGTCAATTTTGTGGCCATTAACATCAATCTGGTAACTTTTACTGACACCTATTATTATTTATCTTTGACAACAATAGACTGATGACATGTATATTTTTGTTTTGTATGTATATTCTATGTATTTGAAATGAAATGGAATTTTTAAAAAAATTAGACAAATAAAAAAAAAAAAAAAGAAAAAAGAAGAAGAAAAAGAAAAAAGTGTGCACACAGAAAAAAACTTTTACCTTTAGTAATATTTGTAATATCAAAAATGACAAACAATCCTGAGGAAAAATGTATTACGATTACATGATTATATTTTATATGCAAATAGTAAGTTGAATTTTGTTGGGTGTTCATATTGACTCTATGCATATATCTACCTATCTACTGTCTATAAAACTGACGTGCAGATAAACTTTGCAAGCAGTAGAAACAAAAGTATAGGTTCCTCACAAAATGGCTCCAGGTCTCACTTCTTTTCATGGAAACAAATCAAAATTTGAAAGTTTTGAAACATAAAAGGCCCTTATTTTTAAAAAGGTATTGACCTTTTGTGTTTGGAAATAAAAGAAACCTATCCCTCAATAAATGTCCAGTTCGTTTCCATGAAAACACAATACGTATATATTTAAAAAAAAATAACATGTAATAAGATACCACGTTTAATACTGATTACCACCTATTAAGTTTCAAAAAGATAACACAAACAGTTCTGCTCCGGAAATGAACTAATTCACAAGGTGGATAACACATATTAGGTTAAAAGAGATAAAAGATAAACCTTTTTTTAAAATTTCTTATATGGAAACTAACCTGTCCCTGTGTCCAAATCCAAACAATTCCCATAGAAACTAAATTAATAATTTTAAAATCTTAAAATAAAAAAGGCATATGGATAATACACCTAAAGAGTTTCAGAAAAATAAAATTAACAGGTTTTTAGCTATGCTCTGGAAATGAACCTATCAGTCTTGATAACACATTTGAGTCAAAATCAAAGTTATCATTGAAAAAAGTGATAGTATCTTAAAGCAACTCTTCAGTATTTGGTTGGTTACTTTAAATCCCCTGGTTCCTACGGCAATGTTGAAGATACTACGGAACATAATTTTGGATGATAAAAGGTGATAGTGAGATCTCCGTGTCCATTGGAACCTTGATCAAAAGTGTATGAGGTCTGATTACAGAGAAGCTCAATAGTTTTCTTTCTAGAAGGGCAGTAACCGTACAAATATACGGTAGTATATATTAGAATTTAACATTGTTCTGAATACCCATCAATTGAGAATCTTACCCATGTGTCTTCTGATATCAAATATATCAACAGGACTTGATTAAAGTTACAAATATCCCCAGCATGCCAATGAAACAAATTTCCTCCGGGATATCTTATCTTAATGAATGAACATATCTCAAACACAACACTGCCTTTAAGCTTCAATGTCAGTGATCTCAGTGAAGTAGAATAGCATTGTGACGTCATCAGCACTATGACATCATAACATTGTTACATCATCAACTTTGAGGTCATAACATTGTCAGCAGTGGCGGATCCCGGAATTTTGAGAGGGGTGGGGGGTCAATACCCGATCATGCAAAAGAGAGAGATGAAAGTATGTTGTCAATTAATAGTTTTATGTCATTAGTTCAATCCATAATCATGACAGATGGTATAACACTATTTGGATTGAGGTTTGTGGGTAGTAAGAATTGTAGTTAGTAACCAGTATGTTTTCATTGATTAAGAAAATAATTTATTTAAAAAAAATATTTTTATGGTCAAGAAAGACAGAATTTCTCTATTTATCTGTTTGAGAAAACATTCTCACCACTGCAGTTTGATCTCAGTTCTCTACACAGTGAAAATATCACAGAGGGAATGACATCATGTCCACAATAATATGACGTCACGTCTGCTATCAACAATGTCAGCGTATGATATCACAAGAACTCCCTAAGTTTTGAACTTTTTAACTTTAAAACACCACATTTTTAAACACAGACGCATATAATAAATATAATATTTTGTATTTACATTGTAATGTCACTTATCTCATCTTATATATATTTTTCACTCGTATCTGCGCCACTTAAAAAATACTGGCACTCGCTGAGAGATAAACTGCAACAGTATACTGAAAACACTGGAGAATCCTCTATTTATCTGGCCTACCAAACACGTAAGTTCTTTTGAATCAAATTCTCATAATCAAAAAATTATAAGCATTCAAAGGATTCAAAGAAGTAAGTAAAGGGGAAAACATAATTGTTTTATAACCTTTTTTTAAATCAAAGATATTTTCATTCATATTTTTATTTTAAAAAAAGCTCAGGCCTTTAACTACTTCTACAGAAAATGGGTATCTTTAGCGAACAGACTTAACACACCTTTAATAAAAAAATTAATTTCCTATGTACAATTTTGTATCACTGCATTATTGTAGTTCGAAGTGTGCATTTTTAAATATTTTTTTTTACATATTTATGCCATTGGGAAAAAAATCAAAAACTTTATATTTATATTCTTCTACAATTTTGTAACATATCATTCCATAATGCGTTTTCGTACGTTTGTAATAAGAATCCGTTGTTACTTGATGGCAAATTCTATGAGAAATGTTAAAAACAATTAGAAATACTTGCAAGAGTTACCTCCCTTTGGGCAGAAAAAACTCTCACCCCTGTTATAAAAATTCATTTAGCTCTCTTGGAAATTTATGTAGTTTAAAAAATCCAACTTCTCATTGTTGTTATTACATATGTTTCTTACACTATGAATTGAATTAGGGCTAAAATTTAATTTTCTTTTTAAAATCAAACGAAATGAAACGGTTTGAGAATTTATTTTTTTTTTCAGAACATTTTTGGCAGAAATTTCACTTTTTTTAATAGGAAACCCAGTTGGATCACAATATTTAGATAGAACAACATATTCTCTTTCAACAGATATGTGATATGTGGAAATATATTAAAAACGTTTGTCAAAAAATCAGTTTTTCCATGGCTAAGAAGACCTTTTGCGAAACTGCTGATTCATCACTTCAACATGCCTTAATTTCATAATGAACAAGTATCCTAGGTGAAACATTGCATTTTTGGAAGCAGTAAACACTCAGGATTAAATTGATATATTGTTTCTGCCTTCACCAAAAACTTGGACCTAAAGTCACTTTAGAGACAAGCTACGGCTTTCGGCCCATGGCCTAGATATATATATATATGGGTTAAGTGTGCTAGATATTTGTAGGTTGAAATCCTCATTCTCTAGCACTGTTTGAAATGTTAACTGAATACAGTAGGCTATTGCTGTTTTCTATGCTGTTGTTGTTGGGGTTTTTTTTGGGTTTTTTTTTTGTTTCTTTTGAATAATGATGAATCTTATAATCTTTATTGTTTTTATTGGGTATTATTTGGTAAAGTTTACTGTACTTTTTATCCCATGTGAATTCAATTCCTTTTGGTTATTTATATACAGGCATTGAGTGGGCTTAAGTTAAGTCTATCATAGACATTTGGGAAATAGAAGACAAATGTCTATATATTATCTCATCTGTGAATATCGGAATTTTAAATATAAATTTAGAATTTTGTTCTTGTCACTCCCTCCTGTCTCTAACCCTTCACATGTAAATTGTAATGATTACAAACCCTGAGGCTACTGGGGTTCTTCACTTGGAGATAGTAATGATTTCAAACCCTGAGGCGACTATAGGGCTCTCCACATGGAAAGTGTCATAATATCCAACCCTGAGGTGACTGGGGTTTCTCCACATGGAGAAAGGAATAATTTCAAACCCTGAGGCGACTAGGGTTCTCCACATGGAGAGTGAAATGATTTTAAACCCTGATGCGACTAGGGTTCTCCAGACGGAGAAAGAGGAATAACTAGATGAGCGTTTGCGGGACACCGCAAAAGCAGAGCAGCTCCGAAACTTTGGGTCTCGCCTTTCCCTGTTCCGCCTTCTCCTCAGCATAAATAAAATGGGAATTTTTTTTGACAAAAATTTGTTTATTATTCAAGTTATTCTAACAAGTTGAATCATCACCGGGGTCACTTTTCACAAACTTGTTCTTAAAACCTATTTCTGATTTCAAAATTGGATCAAAGGATTAACATAGCCTTAACCAATATCTCATGACCTTGACCTTTGACCTTCAAGGTCACACCATCAATGATTACTTTTCATTGTGTATAACAATCATGCAATGACTCAAAGTGTTCATTGTTAACATAAGGCATATTCACAATAGCATGCTTAAGTTGTGACCTTGCTGTGACCTTGACCTTTGACAGATTTTAGCGAAAACGTTTTCAGATCTTGGTCTTTCTCCATAGTTGATATATACCAAATAAGAGCCTGACAGCACAAACATGTTTAAAGTTATCATGTCTACAAGGATTATTGTAGTGATTTAAGAACTCATGACCTTGACCTTTGACCTTGAATGTGAACATGTCAAAATCATTCACCAGATTTATAAGAAAGAAGCTATGTATATGAGATGTTTATACCTTCTTGGAAAAAAGTTATTTACAGATTTCAGAACTGGCGACCATGACCATATCTCATGACCTTGACCTTTTATCTTCAAGGTCACACAGTGAATGATCAATTTTTAATTGTGTACAACAATCATGTAATGATTCAAAGTGTTAATAGTTAAAATAAGGCATGTTCGCAACTGCATGCTTAAGTTGTGACCTCGCTGTGACCTTGACCTTGGACAGATTTTAGCGAAAACCTTTTCAAATCTCAGTCTTTCTCCATAGTTAATATATATCAAGTAAGGACCTGATAGCACAGAAGTTGTTGAAGTTATCGTGTTTACAAGGATTTTTGTAGTGATTTCAGAACTCATGACCTTGACCTTTGACCTTAAATGTGAGCATGTCAAAATAATTCCCCAGGTGTACAAGAAAGAAGCTATATATATGAGGTTTTGATACCTTCATGGAAAAAAGTTACATAGTGATTTCAGAACTGGTGACCATGGCCCTATCTCGTGACCTTGACCTTTAAAATTCAAGGTCACACAATCAGTGATCACTTTTCATTGTGTATCACAATCATGTAATGATTCAAAGTGTTAATAGTTGAAAGAAGACATTTTTGCAAAAGCATGCTTAAGTTTTGACCTTGACCTTTGACGGATGTTGGCGAAAACCCTTTCAAATCTTGGCCCTTCTCCATAGTTGATATACACCAAAGAAGAGCCTGATAGCACAAATATTTTTCAAGTTATCGTGTTTACAAGGATTTTTTTTAGCGATTTCAGAACTTGTGACCTTGACCTTTGACCTTGAATATGAACATGTCAAAATAATTCCCCAGGGGCATAAGTACGGAGCTATGTATAAGGTGTTGATACCTCCTTGGAAAGAAGTTATTTAGTGATTTCAGAACTGGTGACCATGACCCTATCTCGTCACCTTGACCTTTAAAACTCAAGGTCACACAATCAGTGATCACTTTTCATTGTGTATCACAATCATGTAATGATTCAAAGTGTTAATAGTTGAAAGAAGACATTTTTGCAAAAGCATGCTTAAGTTGTGACCTCACTTTGACCTTGACCTTTTACGGATGTTAGCGAAAACCTTTTCAAATCTTGGCCTTTCTCCATAGTTGATATACACCAAAGAAAAGCCTGATAGCACAAATATTTTTCAAGTTATCGTTAGTTAGTTTTTTAGCGATTTCAGAACTCGTGACCTTGACCTTTGACCTTGAATGTGAACATGAGGCGACTAGGGCTCTCCATAAGGAGAAGGAGCATAAACCCTAAGGGGTCACGAGCAAAACCGCGCTTTTGAGCCGGTGAGAACCATGACTCTTGAGGAACGATCTCATCCTCGGAGCATGAGTGAAAGCCTCCTTACGGATGGATATGGGCCAGGTTACCAATTCCTCCGGGAATGGTTACCATAACAGCCTGGCTGTTAATATCTCCAATGGGAGACGGTCAAAAACCGGGCCTAGGGCAGGTTAGAGCCGTATCCAGAGGAGTTATAATTACCTCCAACCCTGAGGCGACTTGGGCTCTCCGTAAGGAGAAGGAGGATACACCCACCGGGGTCACAGGCAAACCACACTTTTGAGCCGGCGAGAAGCTTGACTCCGAGGAAAGATCTCAGCCTCAGAGCATGAGTGAAAGCCTCCATATATGGGTCAGGTTTCCAATTCCTCCAGGAATGGTTACCATGACAGCCTAGCTGTTAATGTCTTCCATGGGGGACGGACAGAAACTTGACCTTGGGCCGGTTAGAGCTGTGACCATAGGCCACACTTGGCCACAGAGCTACCGGTAAGTAGGCAGTTTCTTTTATTGGTAAGGTCATACCTTGGGGACAGTAACCAGGCAATTTTATCCACTGTACAGTTACAGTTAGCACCATGGCTTACTTGAACTGGTACAATGCCATTGAGCTGGCTAGCTTGCCTCCAAGTTTACCCTGATGTGGCCCTGCCTCCATGAACCGTGCCTGGTTCTGGCCATTACCAACTCCATGTGGCCTGGCCTGCCTCTAGCCCTGGTCTAGTTTCATATGGAATGAACTGATTCTCGCCCTGGTCTACCTCAGGCCTAGCTTCATGTGGCCTGGCCTGGCTCTGGCTCCATGTTCTCTCGTTCTGGTACGGGCTCAGGCTCTGACCTGCCTATGGTTTCGGTTGCTGATTATGGAAGATGATTTGTGCCAAAAATGAAGACATGTTGACTTGTAACTTGTAAAGTGTAACATGTCGTTCTCAACCATACAAGTCTCGAAAAGACAAGTTCAACCATGCAAAACTAACATTTTAATTCTGTCAATCGTAACTTCCCATTCTCAACTTTACAAAGTTGAAATGTAATTCTAGAAATCGTCAAAGTCGAAAAGTCAACTTTAATTATTAAAGTCATTTTTAATTATTAAATCTAAATAATATACACATTGTGTAATGCTACAACTTACGTTTAACAAATGAAAAATGGAAAATGAAGAGTTGCAAAGTCAGCTTTGTAAAACCGACTTTAGCGTTTCAAGACTAACATGACTTGCATGGTTGCGAATGCAATGTTTCAAATTACATCTCTACATGAATTCGCATTGACCATATTTGCAAATTTCCCGAACATTGCCGATGTTTTCCGAGGACGAGAGGCATTTGCGAAAAAACGAGACCTCCTTTGCCGCTGTCCCAGATGGGGAATCCCTTAGTCTATTTTGAGCCCAACGCTGGACGAATTGACCACTCTTTCCTACAAACAAACGCACGTTGTCAGTTCACGGAGCGCTACTGTCACTTACATTCCGTTTGATAGTGTCGCTTAGTAATTAAATGCCAAACGAAAATACCAATTGAAAATCAATATTCTAATTATTATTTCAATAAATTTTAAGGACATTTGACAAACAATTAATTTGTTTGCAACGCAAAACGAATGCGGAAGTAATGTAAATGTGGGATGACACTGACAGACATAAAGGATCGCATAGCTTGATTGGCATTGATGCTATAATAAATGTATCCGATCCGTTATCATAAAACTTCTTTCACTTACATATAAAACTGCAGATTTACAAACCATATAGACATCCTACACCCGAAAAAATTAATTACTTTCTTTGCGTTCATTTACACATTATCTTCTCTCAGTTCAATCACGTCAACATTCACTTTTTTATACTCCAATTTTACGTGTATTCAGTAAAGTCTTTTGCATTTAGAAATGAATATCCAAGTTTTGATAAAGAAAATCCTGATATTGAAAGTATATAAACGTTAGTTGGGAAGAAATTGAAAGAAAAACATAAGCCAGTGTTGATAACTTTATTATTATTGTTAAATGTACCACAAAGCAATGAGCTAAATAAATCAGTGAACTTCATATACTTACATAATTTTTTTAAAATGCATTGCACTTTAATTATAAGTGAAAACTGTTTTGAGTGTCAATACATATTATTCTTATAGACAAATAATCAAGGGGAAATGTTCTTTAGCTGAGTTGAATTTATCTCTTTTAATTATTTTACAAACTTTTCTCAACTAGTTTAAATTATTTATTGGTTTTGAATATGTTAATTTATCTATTTTCATTTACTTATCAAGCAAACTATATTTTTAGTATTTGAAGCAGTGAAAAGTGTATTGTTGTGGGACAGAAATATATTTGTCCCTGATTCATATGTCCATTAATTCTATATAAAGAATCAAATTACTGAATTCAAATATTAAATGTAAATCATACGTAAGTCTAGATCAGTTGTTTCACAATTTAAACAATAAAATTAAACTTCTACATGCAATATTTTCAATATGAAAACTAGGATTGCCAAGGCAATACTTAGGTCTTCAAGACTTCTGCTTGACCTTGAGCTCAATGTTGGACTCTAGCTAGGTTAGTCATCAGTTTCTCTGCTTTAATATGAGCTGTCAACCATGTCTCTATCTTTAGTAGTTTTTTTACAAAAATTATCCAAAGACAAAGACCCTATGAAATTGGAACAATCGCTTATAAATGGACCCCTACATTATCTTTCTCAAGATTAAGACAAAATGGTTAATATTTTCATTCTAAGGTGTAACATAGAAAAACTTGTGCTTTAAATTCCACTTAAGTAGATGTAACCATCATTTAGATTGCATACATATGTAATGCGTTATGTTCTTCTGAATATTTAGGAAAATATTAAAAAATGCTCAATTTCGGACCCCTAGACAAAGTTCGCGATGTTCGAGGCTTAACTATCAATCTTTTGATGAAAGCATTCAACAGAAACGTTGCTGTTCTTGAAACTGTGCATCCGCAGATGTATATACAATTTCAATATCGTAATTAGTTAAGCAATTGTGAGCCTTTGAACTTTGCTGAAAATTGCGATTTTCGAAAAATGGCAATCTTCCATGACCAGTCACACGTAACATATGACAGGTAAATGTTTGCAATTTATTATTATAAATACATGACATCTCTACTTCACAATGAACTATCAAATATGATGGTTTTATCAGAGGTTTCCGATCAACAATTCCACAAAGAAAGAACCCACAAAAAGTCACAAAATCACAAATTTTTACTTTTTGGGGAACATGTCCAAATTGTGCCGAAACTATAAATTTTTATATGAAAGTGATATGTTATGGAATTGTTAAGCTGGATATTATAAAGAGATTGCAGTAAATAACTTTGACATAAAATTATTCGAGAAAGAGTTATGTCCCTTTGAACATGGAGCCGAAAAATTTACATTTAGAAAAGGACCTTATTCAAGGGCAGATAACTCAAATTACAGGCCAAAATTCAAAATTCGGCCCACAGCACGCTATGGAGCAGGCATCAGCTTTCATATGAGCTATCATATATAGCTGTTTGTATTTCCATGATTTAGGAGAAGATTTTCAAAGACGCGTACCCTCAAAACTGCGAAAGTTCACACGAAATTCAGTTTTTTCGAAATAGCAAAAGATCTATCTTTCGGGCCGAAAAAAGGCTGTCGGCCTTTTCGATGGGGAATTTTGTTACGCACATTTTGGTGAAAGTTTTGAGAAAATATATTGATTGGTATTCGAGCTATGAAGGTTTAAAGTTTTGACTTTAAGGGGAGATAATTCACGAAAGAAGTCGAAAATCCAAAATCTAAGTTGGGTAAAAGGCTATCATCCCTGAAAATTTCATGCGAATCAGCCCAGTGGTTACTTCAGAAAGCTCTGGACAAAAAAAGTACAAAAACTAGGATTGCCAAGGCAATACTTAGGTCTTCAAAACTTCTGCTTGACCTTGAATTCCATGTTGGACTCGCGGTTATTCATCAGTTTCTCTGCTTTAAAACGAGCTATCGAACATGACTCTATCTTCAGTAGTTTTTTTTCAAAAATTCTCCAAAGACAATGACCCTCTGAAAATGGAAAAAATCGCTTATTATTGAACCCCTGCATGACCTTTCTCACGATTAAGACAAAATGGTTAATATTTTCATACTAAGTAGCAACATAGAAAATATTGTGCTTTAATTTCCACTTAAGTGGATGCAATCATCATTCAGATTGTATACATAATTAATGCGTTATCTTTTTCTGAATATTCTAAAAAATACTATAAATCGCTTAAATGTTGACCCCTAGACAACGTTTGCGATGTTCGGAGCTTAAGTATCAACTTTTTGATGAAAGGGTCAACAAAAAAGTTGTTGTTCTTGCATTTGTGCATCCGAAGGTGTAAATACAATTTCATTATCTTAATTAGTAAGGCAGTTATGATCCTTTAAACTTGGCTGAAAATGGCGATTTCTGAAAAATGGCAATCTTCTATGATTGTCACACATAAACTATGACAGAAAAATGTTTGAAATTTATTCCCCTTAATAAAGGACATCTCTACTTCACAATGATATATTAAACATATATAATTGTATCTTCAGTGGTTTACAATGGAAAATTCTACAAAGAAAGTACCCCTCGAAAAGTCTCAAAATCATAAAATTTAACTTTTTTTGGAATATGTCAAAATTATTCCAAAACTATTAATTTTCACATGATAATGATATGTTATGGAAGTGTTGAGCTGGTTATGATAAACAGATTGCAATACATAACTTTGACATGAGTTAATTTTTAACAGAGTTATGCCCCTTTGAACATGCAGTCGAAAAAGCAACATTTAAAAAAGGACCATATTCAAGGGCAGATAACTCAGATTACAGGCCAAAATTCATAATTCGACCCACAGCACGCTATGGAGCAGGTATTCAGCTTTCATATGAGCTATCATATATAGCTGTATGTATTTCCCTGATTTAGGAGAAGATTTTCAAAGACGCGTACCCTAAAAACTGCGAAAGCTCATAAAATTTTAAGATTTTTCGAAATAGCAAAAAATCTATTATTACTGCCGAAAACCGTTAGGTGCCTAATCGATGGAGAATGTTGTTGCCCAAATTTTGGTGAAAGTTTTGTGAAAATATCTTGAAAATATTTGAGCTATTGAGGTTTAAAGTTTTGACTTCAAGGGGAGATAACTCACAAAAGAAGTCGAAACTCCAAAAAGTGGCTCGTCTGTTTCCAGAGTTAGCCAAAGACTATCATCCCTGAAAATGTCATGCGTATCGGCTCAGTGATTACTTAGGAAACCTCTGGACAAGAAAAGTACAAAAAATAATAATAAAGAACACGGATAATAACAATAGGTCTTCCAGACGTAGTCTTGAAGACCTAAATAATAATGAAGAACACGGATAATAACAATAGGTCTTCCAGACGTAGTCTTGAAGACCTAATAGTGGCTCGTTAAAATCTAAGTTGGGTCACAGGCTATCATCCCTGAAAATTTCATGCGAATCAGCCCAGTGGTTACTTCAGAAAGCTCTAGACAAAAAAAGTACAAAAAATAATAATGATGAACACGGATAATAACAATAGGTCTTCCAGACGTAGTCTTGAAGACCTAATAATTATGAATATATAATGCAAACTGAAAATAGAATTGTATCACTGGTAATTTCAAAAATATAATTGCGCTGTTGAATTTAAAACTTGAATCGATTGTAACATATACAGCATATACCAAAAAATATATATAAATAAAACTTATAATTTCACTAAAATGGTCATTCATGAATACATTGACATGCGTATTGTTTTCAATAAATTATATATGTGTTCTATAAACTCATATATGAAACGATGATAATTTTTATTTAGATAATAGTTCCGATGATTTATGTTTTACAACAATATGTCTCCCCTAAACAAACGTCTTTGCCGTGTCTATTAACACTTTTGTTTGTTAGTCTTTAATGTAACAAACTCATTGTAGTAGAAATATATATCAAATTATTAATTTAAAAGTTCAAAGAAAAGAAATGTTCATTCAATTAATGTGTTGTCAAGGAAAAACAAAACACAATCCGACTAGAAGTTTCAGAAAGGGCTTCGTTATACACATATTTCAAAGATTAGTGTGTTTGAAAAGTCCAGAAACTGTACTAAGAGTGTGACATTTTAGATGTTCAGTATATATTTATAAATAGAGCAATCTACACAAGAGAGCTGCTGAAAATGAAAATAGGTCATTCAAATATTTGTTCTTTCTGTAAATCTGAACCAGAAAGTTTCCAATATGTTTTCATAAATGTAATCACGTAAATGAATTTGGGGGGAATCGAAAGTTCCATGAACAATGATCGTCTTTTATCACCCAAAACTGGCTCTCTAGCTAGAAGGTGGTTGTGTGAGATCATGCGATATAGACAAGCGATATATACATTGTAGATAACGCTAAAATCAAATCTCCATAATCCTATTATATAATCAGTTAATGACAGTTAATTTGTAACTTTAATGAACTCGTGTTGATATATTTGATATCAGAAGACACTTGGGTGAAATTCTCGATATATACTGTGGGATTATCATATCATTACAGTACCTCCAAAAAATTAAAATATCCATAGAAAGTGTTGTAAATATTGCCAAGGATGTATCTAATGTTGCAAACATTATTCGCTCGTATATTAAAAACAACGCCTTCTTTCCATGCGAAATGGATTTTTTAAAACAATATTTCCAGGTTAAAAAATTGTTTCTTAGCTCTGCACATCCTTTATGTGTGCTTCACTTTTGTCTGTATACCTGTGAAATGAACATAATAAAACATTAGAAAATAATGTTTCATTGAGCTATACCTTACAGATTTTTAGTTCTGCCCCAGAAAGGAATCCAAGTTGCGTTTCCATGGAAACGGGGAAAACAAATACCGAACTGTGACCAGTGTTGCGACGATCCAAAAGCTGAGACAGGAAAATGACAATCAGTTTGTGGACCCAAATCAAAGCAGTCTGTGGCACTGACAGTAATTTATGCTTCGAAACCACTTGAAATTACGTAAGGTTCATTTTGAAAAGTTACAAATATTTACCATCATGTATTTATTTTAAAAATGTCGATAAATTATCTAAAAACATCGAATGTGAAGAAATGTCCCGACCAACTGTACATGTTTTTGTTGTGTTATTAATTTTTTTTACAAAAGATGCAATGTTTTCTTTATACCCAATTGATACAGAGTGTCTTACTTATGAAGGCATTAAACATATAGTTTTATATTATGCCAACTTTTTATACACGTATAGCTATCATTATACCCGAGTGTAAACTGTGCAATCCTGTATACCCTTTTACAATAAAAAAATCAATAAAAAAATCAATACCCTTCTGGGTGACAAGAAAATGTACGATTTATTACTTGACTCACACATTTTGATAAACTAACTTACTATCATAAATTGGAATACGTCACTGATTCGAAATACACTGATTTGGATTGGGAGTGTTTTAGCTTATACATATACAAATGCATGTAGCAAGAAAGGATTTACTCCAACTATCTTGTATATTAATAAAAAACCAAACAAATCATACATACACACATACAATACTGTCCGGACCCCCATTTCATAAATGTTTGCATGGGGAAAAAAATTGGAGGTCATGATTACACAATGTGACATTAAATATGTGCCCGACCATCGGGCTCGCAACAGAAATAGCCGCGTCTCGAGCGTTCGGGTGGGCAGTTAGTTCCTCCACAGTAAAATACGATGGTCTCCTATAATGTTTTAGTCAATGTGCTTTTGTCAACAGTATGCTAATAATGGTAAAACTAGTATGCAACTTTCAAATATGTGTTAGTAGTTGCTGAGAGATGGTTGCCAAGGGAGAAGTCATTGTTGAACATTGTTTTTATCGGATCGAGATGATTCGTTCCTTTCCGCTAATTTCCGTAATATTCCAAATATGGTCAATGCGAAATCGTGTGGAGACGTTATTTGAAACATTGCAATCGTAACTATGCAAGTCGTGTCAGTCTCGAAATGCTGAAGTCCGTTTTACAAGGCTGACTTTACAACTCGTTATTTTCCATTTTCCATTTGTAAAGCGTAACTTGTAACATTACAATATGTGTCTATTATTTAGAGTTAATAATTAAGAAATTAAAAGTTGACTTTTCGAATTTGACGTTTCTAGAATTACATTTCAACTTTGTAAAGTTATGATTGACAGGATTAAAATGTAAGGTTTGCATGGTTGGACTTGTCTTTTCGAGACTTGTATGGTTGAGAACGAAATGTTACACTTTGCAAGTTACACGTCTACATGTCTTCATTTTTGGTACAAATCCCCTTCCATAGTATGGTCACCTGATTACCAGATAAGTGTTAATATCATGTTCTTGATAGAAAGCCTGAGAAAGCCTCGGCATATATTTGATATGTACAGCAAAATTTCATTAATTAAAGATATTCTATCTGTTCTGTGATGGAACAGTATGCGTTATAGTTTAGATTTTTAAAAAGATAAACTTCGAAATTCACTTATCTTCGTCTTAAATCGTGTGATTTACAACTGAGACTGTATAATTAATTTTTATTTGCTGACTATAAGCTAACAATAAGTTGATAACGTATATTCAGTTCTAAAACCATGATCGTTGTAACTGTCTCAATGTTACGTTCAAGAAGAAATATTTTGATGATCAATGTAAAACTCGGTTGAACGGCTGTTCGTTGAAACAAGTGATACTCTTCAGACAGATCAACTGTAAAGACACGATGACCTCTCCGCTGTTCAGAACAATACTGTTCACCTGTGTACACATACATGTGGTAATAAGTATGCATTTGGCTAGTCTTATTGTGAAACAGCGGATCCAACAGAGACAACAAACATTGTCATCAGCCCAGAACCCAAGTTTGCTGTCCTGCTGCGTGAGTTGCCTTAGTCAACAAGGATGTGCAACATTCTCCTATGACGTCGACACGTCACTGTGTGTGCTGCAGGGTGATACACTGAGGCCGTACGATTCTAGCTTTCACTCCGCATCTTGGCAGTGGGAGATCACTAGTAACCAGGTATTTTGCTTCTGCTTTTACAAAGTAGTGTCACGATGAATAACGTTTTATATGGAGGTTGCTAAGTTGGCTATCTTTCACTTGAATAGCACATTTTCATAATGATAAGTAATGTTTATACATCAGATTTCAAATTTTGCAGTTTCCATGAAAACGTACCATTTTGGACTTAATTTTTAGCTCATCAGACCCTTAAAGGCCCGATGGGCTTATGGCATGGGATGGCGTCCGTCCATCCGTCCGTCCGTAAACTTTTAGCTTTTTCGACTTCTTCTCTAGAACCAATGACACCAGAGACCTGAAATTTTAAGTTAAGACTCCTTGGCTAAAGGGGATTCTAAATGGTAGATTTGGTGACCCTGTGACCCCAAATGTGGGTCACAGGGGTCATAACCTAAAAAAGCTATTTTCATCTTCTTCTCCAGAACCAATGACTCAAGAGAGTTGAAATTTTATGTACAGACTCCTTGGCTGAAGGAGATTCTAAATTGTAGATGTGGTGCCCATGTGACCCCAAATGTGGCTCACAGGGGTCATAACCTAAAAAGCTATTTTCATCTGTTTCTCCAGTCCCAAAAGCTCTAGAAAGCTGAAATGTTATGTACAGACTCTTTGGCGAGTGGGGATTCTAAATTGTAGATTTGGTGACCTTTTGACCCCAAATATAGATCACAGGGGTCACCGCCTAAAAAACCTGTTTAATGAGCTGTGAACATAATGAGATTTTATGTGCACTTCATATGTCAGCTTAAGAGTAATACTATGTTATGGACATGTTTGATGTAATCAATGTGAAATTAGAACTATCGAATAGCCTGTGAACTGAATGTTGTGACGGGATGTAAATTGAAAAAGGGTTAAGAAATGTTTTATTTTACATTAGATATGTGAACTAAATATGACTGGTGATGAAATAAGATACGACTATTAGAACTAGCCACATGAGTTTGTGATACAATATCTTCTTTTCCAGTAAAGAAAAATAAACAAAGATGGGGAAAACTAAATCAATTATATAATGTATAATTCACTGGGTGTGAGTCCAGGGTCTGCATGTTGTGTAATTGCAGGTGTTGACCTGGCAGAGATGAAAACAGCAGCTAATACACAGAGGTTTCAGGTTACTTCAAACATCTCTGCTGTGTGACTGATTAGACTCAATGCTAATTAAATTATTTAATTATTAATTTATTAATTAAATATTGAAAAGGAGCCTTTGATAAACACGATTTTTATTTTAAAAATCGGGGCTTTTTTCATTATGTAATAAATGTTGATAATTACAGAATAAAAGAAAGTAAATCAATGGAATGCAAAGATCTCCATTATCTATAATGAATGTGGATTAATGTGTATTCAATTTTGATAATAACTTTTAAATTTGATGACTGGGCAATGACTTATTATGTGAGATCTTAATCTTTTCCTTAGAGATAATTAATAACATGATTCCTGATAAGCTTCAGAGTCAATGGCTCTATTTTCTAGTGTTCAATGGGGACAGGTTTCCTTGGAAACGTTAATATAACCATAATCTTGAGCTGTAAAGTATTCTCCGATTTTCTTTTACTGAGTTTTGACCCTTGAATCTTTAATGGAACTTTTAAAGATTTTATTACGATAAGGTGAATGAAATTTTGGATGCGGATAGTCTTGACGATAGTCTTGATCGAGTTCAAAAACAGGACTGAAATACATTATGTATACTTCTGTACGGAGTTATGACCAAATAAAGAGCTAACAAGGATGTGAGTGTTTCAAATAAAGTAGCGCGCGCTAAGGATATCTGACGTCAAATAAACAGAATCCCCTTTATTACGTAACACGTATTGCACAACCACGAACGCTTCCGAAGCGTGAAGGCTCGTCTCTAGCCTAAGTCGCCATAACAACCCATGTGCTACACGCGCTGCACGTACTTCTCTTGCAAGTTACACTTGTCACACATTACGGAATGTGACGATTCAAGCAAAATACCTATTTGGGTAAAACAATTATTCCAATTTCTGTAGCAAATACATAATTAAATGAAATGGTAAATAAATAACCGCCAAAAATTATATATTTCAATTTCTTTCATTGCTCATAAACTTTGTTATGATTTCGTGTCTTTGTATACAGTGTGTGAGTTAGACCATAATGCTTTGAGCTTGAAAATAATAGATCGGACCTTTATTTAGACTGGAAAACCCTTTACTAATTAGCGCAATTTTTCGGCTTATTTTGGGTCAAACACGTTTGGGAAAAATTAAGTGTATATATTTCACGGAGATCGATTTTTGGCAATTTTCCTATATGTTCATCAACATCCTTGATGGCTCTTTAAGCTGTTATTGAAGTTAGTCACAATTACGACTATAATGTTCAAAAGCAGAAAAACATCGAGGTGAAATACATTTGGTGAGGTAAGTTGGGGTTTAACGCCGCTTTCAAGAGTATTTCACGAAATACATTTGGTAATGTGAAACTTCTTGATACTCTTCATTCTCTTGATTGAGTTCGAAAACCAGTTCCGATAAATATGTAATGTTCAACTGGCGGATAACTGATTACGGGGATGTGAGCTATGCCCGCCTTTGTCTTGTTTTATTCGCACTATATCTCAAACAATGTGTTTAAGAAATATATTTCATAATGTGTTTGTTATAAGGCACACATAAACACTTTGAAAAGTGCAATTTAAACTGGTAAATACATTCCTGAGTCTGTTTAACTTGAACTTTACCGTTTAATACTTTAAATCAATGAATGATGTGTAAGTTAAAAAAAAATAATAATTAATTAATAACATTTTTAGCTCATCAGGCCTGAAAGGCCCGATGGGCTTATGGCATGGGATGGCGTCCGTCCATCCGTCCGTCCGTCTGTCCGTCCGTCCGTAAACTTTTCACTTTTTCGACTTCTTCTCCAGAACCAATAACTCTAGAGAGCTGAAATGTGATGTACAGACTCCTTGGCCAATGGGGATTCTAAATTGTAGATTTGGTGACTCTGTGACCCCAAATAAGGGCCCCAGGGGTCATAACCTTAAAAGCTATTTTCATCTTCTTCTCCAGAACCAATGACTCCAGAGAGCTGAAATTTTATGTACAGACTCCTTGGCCAATGGGGATTCTAAATTGTAGATTTGGTGACCATGTGACCCCAAATAAGGGCCACAGGGGTCATAAGCTATAAAGCTATTTTTATCTTCTTCTCCAGAACCAATGACTCCAGGGAGCTAAAATTATATGTACAGACTCCTTGGCCAATGGGGATTCTAAATTGTAGATTTGGTGACCCTCTGACCCCAAATAAGGGCCTCACAGGCCATTACCTAAAATCCTGTTTTCATCTTTTTCTCCGGAACAAAAAGACCTAGAAGGCTGTAATATTGTATGCAAACTCTTTAGCAAATGGGGATTCTAACTTGTAAATTTGGTGACCCTGAGACCCCAAATATGGGCCACAGCCAAAAAAAACCTGTCGAAATTGAATGTTGAACTGATATTTTATGTGCACTTCTTTCACTTTATTTGAAATGTATGTCGACTTGAAAGAACAATTTACATTGTGGACATGTTTGTCAAATTGATGTAATCAATGTGAAATGAGAACTGTTGAATAGCCTATGAAATGAAAATTGTGACAAGTCATAAAGGACTAAATTGAAGAGGAGTTAAGAATTCTTTTATTTTACATGAGATATGTGAACTGCATATGACTGGTGATGAAATGATAAGATAAGATTATTTTCATATTTTTCTCCAGAACGAAAAGACCTAGAAGGTTGTCATGTTGTGTAAAGAGTCTTTAGCTAATGGAGATTCTAAATTGTAGATTTGGTGACCCTGTGACCCCAAATAAGGGCCTCACAGGCCATTACCTAAAATCTTGTTTTCATCTTTTTCTCCGGAACAAAAAGATCTAGCAGGCTGTAATATTGTATGCAACCTCTTTAGCCAATGGGGATTCAAACTTGTAAATTTGGTGACCCTATGACCCCAAATATGGGCCACAGCCTAGAAAAAACCTTTGAAAATGAATTTTGAACTGATATTTTATGACACTTCAACCACTTTATTTGAAATGTATGTCGACTTTAGATAACCATCTACATTGTGGACATGTTTGTCAAATTGATGTAATCAATGTGAAATGAGAACTATTGAATAGCCTATGAACTGAAAATTGTGACAAGGCATAAAGGACTAAATTGAAGAGGAGTTAAGAATTCTTTTATTTTACATGAGATATGTGAACTGCATATGACTGGTGATGAAATGATAAGATAAGATTATTTTCATCTTCTTCTCCAGAACGAAAAGACCTAGAAAGTTGTCATGTTGTGTAATGAGTCTTTAGCCAATGAAGATTCTAAATTGTAGATTTGGTGACCCTGTGGCCCCAAATAAGGGCCTCACAGGCCATTACCTAAAATCCTGTTTTCATCTTTTTCTCCGGAACAAAAAGATCTAGCAGGCTGTAATATTGTATGCAAACTCTTTAGCCAATGGGGATTCAAACTTGTAAATTTGGTGACCCTATGACCCCAAATATGGGCCACAGCCTAAAAAAACCTTTGAAAATGAATTTTGAACTGATATTTTATGACACTTCAGCCACTTTATTTGAAATGTATGTCGACTTTAGATAACAATCTACATTGTGGACATGTTTGTCAAATTGATGTAATCAATGTGAAATGAGAACTATTGAATAGCCTATGAACTGAAAATTGTGACAAGGCATAAAGGACTAAATTGAAGAGGAGTTAAGAATTCTTTTATTTTACATGAGATATGTGAACTGCATATGACTGGTGATGAAATGATAAGATAAGATTATTTTCATCTTCTTCTCCAGAACGAAAAGACCTAGAAGGTTGTCATGTTGTGTAATGAGTCTTTAGCCAATGAAGATTCTAAATTGTAGATTTGGTGACCCTGTGGCCCCAAATAAGGGCCTCACAGGCCATTACCTAAAATCCTGTTTTCATCTTTTTCTCCGGAACAAAAAGATCTAGAAGGCTGTAATATTGTATGCAAACTCTTTAGCCAATGGGGATTCAAACTTGTAAATTTGGTGACCCTGTGACCCCAAATATGGGCCACAGCCTAAATAAAACCTTTGAAAATGAATTTTGAACTGATATTTTATGACACTTCAATCACAATGATTTGAAATATATGTCTACTTTAGATAACAATCTACATTGTGGACATGTTTGTCAAATTGATGTAATCAATGTGAAATGAGAACTATTGAATAGCCTATGAACTGAAAATTGTGACAAGGCATAAAGGACTAAATTGAAGAGGAGTTAAGAATTCTTTTATTTTACATGAGATATGTGAACTGCATATGCCTGGTGATGAAATGATAAGATAAGATTATTTTCATCTTCTTCTCCAGAACGAAAAGACCTAGAAGGTTGTCATGTTGTGTAAAGAGTCTTTAGCCAATGGAGATTCTAAATTGTAGATTTGGTGACCCAGTGGCCCCAAATAAGAGCCCCGTAGGCCATTACCTAAAATCCTGTTTTCATCCAGAACAAACTAGAAGGAATATTTTGTTCAGAATGTTTAGATGTTTGGATGACAAGGCTTAGAACCGAGATTGTTTAGCCAAGGTGATTCAAAATTGTACTATGTACCATGAGATTCATCACATTGCCTGTTCTCTTTAAGCCTTATACAGTTAGATCAGTGCTGCCAGTGTTTAGTGCAAGCAAGAGTCTATTACATAATTTGGCGGTAAAACACAAAAAACACAGCTGGCTTGTAACCAGAGCCAAGGGGTCAGAATATTGCATAATCTCCTGTGTGTTGACCTTGCTGAGTGCTCTCTCTCAATTTCAAGACTAAGATTTGTCAGGGTTAGGGATTGTGCATTATATTGAGACAACATATTTCTGTCTTCATCATCAAACAAAATAAACTCTGATGAGCTACAGAGCCCATGACTCTATTTTTATTTTAACATTTCAGAAACATGATGTAAGAACTGATAATGGAAGTCCCATGACAGTTGAGACTGTTTCTGGTAAGGTTTATTTTTAGTTTGTTTGATGTTTGTAAGTATTATGATATTCATATTTATATGTTTGCTATTGTTACGGTTTTAAATTCATTTGTAAACCTCGTATCAAACAGGCCACACCGTTATCATTGGCTGAAATGTTTCCTAAACAATATGTATGCCAGATATACCCACATAACTATCAAAAAGACCAAAGCCAAAGTTTAGACATGGCTGTATGAATGCAGAACAGAATTTTTGTCAGTATCTAGAAAAATTAATTGTCTTAAAACTCTTTCCGAAAGTATTAAGCGAATTTTAAAAGTCTCTCCATTTGTAATTCAGTTAATCTATAAAGAAGACAATTGCACAGGCTGGGGAGGAAAAATAGATAAAGGTAGATATATAGTGTATTACCTATATCTACCTATATCTATATTTCCTCCCCAGCCTGTGGACAATTGATAATTGCTAATCGAAACAAGACAAGCATTTAATAACTCAAACAAGGAAGGAAAGTAGAATGTCACTGAGGATTTAAACTTTCATACTAGGTTAACAGGAACGGTCAATTTGATTTTTTTCTCTAAAATAACTAATAACTTCCTTGTATGTTGAGCTAAACATACGAGAGTAACATAAGAACAATGCACTGTTTAATTTTAGTCGAACAAATTTTAACATGTATGGCTTTTCTTGGTTGCATGGGACCCTTTGTTATATTCTGTAGGCAGTCCATCATGGTTTATCTTTCTTTCTTTTTTTCTTCTTTTTTTTGAGGATTTATTCACATTAAAATTTGCCACGGTTTAACATCAAGCCTGTACACTCCACGTGGCTGGGAACGGAATAGGCACTTTACTATTCTTATCCTGATTATCTCATGTTCATGATGATGTTTCAGCATACACTAAACTGCAACAGTAACGTCTTCTCATTTTCAAAATTACCAAATACTTATGGCTTTCATACAAACATGTTGTGTCAAGACGTACTCTCAATTTCATAATCACAGTTTGTTTTTATTTTTATGTCAGTTCAAACCCTGCCGTCAAACCTTATAAAATGCAGAAATGTAAATAGTAAAATATATAAATAACCTTCTTGGACTTAGATTTATTGGTGCACCATCAATGGCGTCTTTAGAAAATAAATATCGATAATTTTAAAAAAATTCAAAATTAGTTTAGTTGGCTCCTGAAAACAATGGTATATCTCTTGATCTATTTCAGACATATTCATTTGCTGTGTATTGAAATATCTTGTTTTTTGTATGGTGACGTTTCATATGTGTTGAGTGTAGGAACCTGCATGTAAAGCTTGTCAAACTTACCCTAGTTTGAGGAACCATGTCATCATTGTTAAAGGCGCTGTAGCACGTTTTTAGCAAATTTTATTTTTTCAAATTTCTCATTTATAATGATAGTTAATGTCATTTATATTTACTTTAGAGGGTAAAACATCTTATTACACACAAATAATCACAATAAAATGGCCGCCATGCAATTTTTGCTTAATACGCAACACAGTCATTACCTCTACAGATAATTGGTTTCTGTAATAAAATGTGTTACCCTCTAAAGTAAATTTAAATAACATAAACTATCATTATAAATGGGAAATTTGAAAAAATAAAATTTGTTGAGAACGTGCTACTTCCCCTTTAACATTTAATGATGGTACAAAGTATGATCTTTACTTTCATTTCCCTTTTACATTTACTTGGTTAATTCAGGGCCGGGGATATGCCCTTAGTGACAATAACTTATGTAGTGTGTTCGTCACTGGTACTCAAGCAGATACGTGTAAATGCTGCAACAAACCCATTTCAGAAACAACGAAACACAGGCCTGTCTTGAAGTTGGACCCTCCGTCGACCTCGAGGACTCAGACATCCATCTCATCTCAAGACTCCTGGGATTCTATCTTTGAGACTTCAACACCTTCAGATTATGTCTATCCCGACATTAAAAGTTCTCATTTTCAGACATCAGGAATTTTAACTGACATCAAAACTAAGATAAAACCAGCCTCAATTCCGACTTACAGTATACCTTCACTTCAGCATAAACTGACAAGTCCGACTTATAGTATACCTTCACTTCAGCATAAACTGACAAGTCCGACTTACAGTATAACTTCACTTCAGCATAAACTGACAAGTCCGACTTACAGTATGCCTTCACTTCAGCATAAACTGACAAGTCCGACTTACAGTATAACTTCACTTCAGCATAAACTGACAAGTCCAACAAACAGTAGAACTTCAGTCCAGCATAAACTGACAAGTCCGACAAACAGTATAGCTTCACTCCAGCATAAACTGAGAAGTCCGACTTCCAGTTTAACTTCAGTCCAACGTAAACTGACAAGTCCGACTTACAGTAGAACTAAAGTCCAACATAAACTGACAGGTCTCGTGGTCCCTGTAAACAAAGAAAGAAGCAAAAAACCATCTCTATTAATTGAGCAAATTGAAAGATTTGGCCAAACTCTGCAAGAGGAAACAGATAGTCAAACAGTTCCGAAAAAGATCGAAACGAAAGACAAGATCAAATCTTCCTTACCTGGAGATAAATATATAAGAACAAAAGCTCCACCTCAGACTGGTTCAAAGATCACGATTCCAACTCAGAAGAACAAGCTGATAAAATGTGATGCAGAGCTTGAACCAGGCAGTGTGTTAATGTACCCATCTAAATTCATGGGAGAAAAAACCCAACCATTCCTGTATACTAATTCTAGTGGACTTGGAAAACCATACGGACCTTTAGGTGTCTGGCCTTCAGTGTCTGATTTGATCTATTTACAAAACACCAAAAGGTTAGTTATTGCTGCAAAGTCAGGTCTGGTATCAACGTGTCTGGACCTTAAAGGAAAGACAAACTTGTCTCATCATATGTTTGCATCCGTGACCTCTGACGAAAAACGTGATGTGATATTTGTGGTGAAGAAAAAAGGCACTACTGCAAGTATTATCAGAATGACTCTGGAAGGAGAGAAACAGCGGCGCATTCACGAGAGAAAGCGAAGCATAAAGACGAAATTTGCTATCTTTGACATTACTGTTGATCTTCAAAGTGCTATTCTGTATGCTGCAGCAGGCGACTGTATCCTGAGGATGTCCTATAAAGGTGATTGGGCTTCAACCATTTTTAAGAATCGGGGCATCACCCGAGTAGCAGCAGTGACCTTACGTGATAAATTTGTTTTGTTTAACATGGGAAAAACGATGGCGCTTTTGCAGTTATCTCGGCCAGACAGGCAACATCCCCAACCAGAAGGTCATATCAACAATTGGAATGATGGACACGGCAACAAAGGTAATCAGAGACACCGCAACAAACACAGTCAGAGACACCGCAATAAAGGGAATCAGAGACACCGCAACAAACGCAGTCAGAGACACCCCAATAAAGGGAATCAGAGACACCGCAACAAACGGCAAGTGAGGAAAATGACAACCTTGTATGGTCTCCCATTAAATATTGCTGTCTATGGCGACAGCGTTTATGTTACTGTCAAATCATCTCCACGAATTAATATGTTCAATGGACATCACCCGCCTGCCACATTAAGAGCACCAGAAAAACGTGGTTTTAGTGTGTACTTTTGTGTTATCAAATAGAAATCGCATAATCAAACACATCTTCAAACATGGTATCTAGTCTATGTCTATTGCAAAACCGCCTTTCATAATAATTTCAAAGACTAAGGAACTTCGTCCACGAGGGACGATGAATACGGCGATGAATTGAATAGACGACTGATGACTGTTGAAAACATGAAACCGCACCTACAATATCCACATTGTTTATATGTTAAATTCTAGAAACTTTGACCACCCCTCGTAAAATCAATCGGTTCGCCTTAAATAGCTGTGATACCGCCGAAGCGGCGTTAAACAATAACTCACTCACTCACTCGTAAAGTCAACCGGAGTGACTGTACTCGTTGTTTAGATATACGCTCCCAATGTAGGTGAGGGTGCGCCAAAAACATTACATTTTTCACACCATCATCATGATAAAACAATAAATATATTTCATAATTACGGCCTTATTTTAATAAAAGGTTTATGGTGACATCTTTATACAAGACGAAAATGCAATTTTAATGGGTTTTTAAAGCTTTTTACCTAAAATTTAAATTAATATTTCAAATATTTACGTCAATTAATCTTAAGATTTGCTGGGAAAATCAGTTATTAAAGTTTCAAATGTGCATGACGAACACTGTTACTGAAAATGTACACTTAGGCTACAACGCTGTGTGGCTACAGAGCTGAGGATGCTCAGAAACAATGGTAGGGGTATCCTAACTACATGCGATTGACTGTATACTTCTTCAGTAGAGGGTTTATTTTGTCTTGAAGTTTATATGGCCACCCAAGGTCTACAAGTTAAGCTATAATTGTTCATATATGTACTTAATTATTTCATCTAAGAAATATCGGAATTCACTTAACGTATTTGAATGTCCAATCCTGTTTTGTTCATTGAAATAAAACTATAATCATGTGATCCTCTTTATTGTAACGAACAGATTTTCAAATCATCCCTCTCCGCCCTTGACTTCACGGCCCGCTTTTTCTGCGCTAAGATTTTAGCGCACTGCAAGCTAATCGGATAGGCCAATCAGAAGAAAGCTTGCAATATGAACTTCTGATGTAATACATTGCCGCTAGGCCTACTAAACGAAAACATATTTTAAATAGTTTCAAGCATTTACTTTACAGTCTCAAATCATGTGCTAAAATCCCAATCATAATGAAATTGTCCGAGTAGACAAATTCAATGGTTTACGCTTGAATGTAATAGACTTGATCTATATTTAGACTGGAAAACACCTTTTCTAATTCGTCCAATTTCTCCGCTAATTTGGCAGGCTGAAGTTAGCAAGTTATTAGTTATTAGTTATTCGTTATTCGAATAACGAATAACTAACTGGTTAGTTATTCGTTATTCGAATAACGAATAACTAACTGGTTAGTTATTCGTTATTCGAATAATGAATAACTAACTGGTTAGTTATTCACTATTCGAATAATGAATAACTAACTGGTTAGTTATTCGTTTTTCGAATATCATGCTGGCTGCTTATTCAATCTTCAGAGTTGAACAAATAAGTAAATATAGATATATATTAAGGGTGGAAACTGACAATATGGGGTGGGGAACCTCGTTCATCGATTACATTCAGTAAGCACTGGCTAGCTATTCAATATTCGAATAATGAATAACTAACTGGTTAGTTATTCGTTTTTCGAATAACGAATAACTAACTGGTTAGTTATTCGTTTTTCGAATATCATGCTGGCTGCTTATTCATTCTTCAGAGTTGAACAAAGAAGTAAATATAGATATATATTAAAGGTGCATCCATTGTGTTTCATAAAATTTTATTTGGCTTTAATACGTTCCAACACACCATATGTGCTCTTAACAAGTAACAAATTTTCACTCAACTTGCATATTCATCCCCAATCGCCAGATATATCATAATTACTAGTTTCCAATTAAAATTGAGTAACGGCATTATGCATGTGCAGAAACCGAAAGTGCACGTCCTATTTATATACACAGTAGTTATATGACCTATTGAACATTATCAACCCTAATTTGTTATCTTGTCTGGTTTAAATAAGATTCCAAAATTACGTTTGACTCATTGGCGCGTGCCACACGCGGTGCATTGTCCGGTTTTCGATCAGAAATCGACACTTTTACGTTCATATCGTCAATATACTAAGTTAAGTATCACCAAAATGGTAGTTTTCGGTAACAGTTGGTACTTCTCGATAAAATAAGACCATTTATAACGTTTGGCATATTTGACCCCCAACAACACAATGGATGTACCTTTAAGGGTGGAAACTGACAATATGGGGTGGGGAACCTCGTTCATCGATTACATTCAGTAAGCACTGGCTAGCTATTCAATATTCGAATAATGAATAACTAACTGGTTAGTTATTCGTTTTTCGAATAACGAATAACTAACTGGTTAGTTATTCGTTTTTCGAATATCATGCTGGCTGCTTATTCATTCTTAAGAGTTGAACAAAGAAGTAAATATAGATATATATTAAGGGTGGAAACTGACAATATGGGGTGGGGAACCTCGTTCATCGATTACATTCAGTAAGCACTGGCTAGCTATTCAATATTCGAATAATGAATAACTAACTGGTTAGTTATTCGTTTTTCGAATAACGAATAACTAACTGGTTAGTTATTCGTTTTTCGAATATCATGCTGGCTGCTTATTCATTCTTCAGAGTTGAACAAAGAAGTAAATATAGATATATATTAAGGGTGGAAACTGACAATATGGGGTGGGGAACCTCGTTCATCGATTACATTCAGTAAGCACTTGGTCTGTGAAGTTAACGAATTATTTACACTTCCTTATGTGTTTTTCGAAATGTGAACCTAGCGAAAACAGTTTTTAGCAAATTGAATTTATAATTGTTGTTAGTTCATTAATCAATATTAGATACTGTGAACGATATTAACGTTCCTATATTGTGTATAGATATTCTTATACCAGACAGTCAATAACGTAGTAGCTGAACAGAGCTCTTCACGATGTACAGTAGCCGTTTAAAAATTGTTTTGTTTAAATCTGATTCAATACAATAAATGTAACACTTACTAAAACGTTCATGTGAACTATAATAATGATGTATAAAGGATGAAGAACGTGCTCCGCGAACATAATTATAGGTCAGTTTGAATCCGTCTGTAAGACTGTGAAGTTTGTTACTTTTACGATAATGTCGATTTATGCATAGAATACGTCACTGGCACCCGTTCAGAATACTTAGGTTTATATTGAATCAGCATATATTAGCTTTGTCTCTAGGGTTCATCTTAGCTATAATAAAGTTTTAGTTATGGCCTCGAACGCCCGTTGTGTCATAGGTTAATCTGAATAATTTGCTGAGAGTGTGAAGTTAACTACTTATTCGAAATAGGCGATTTATGCATTATCCGTTGAAAAATATAGGTTCATATTTGAATTAGCACATGTTAGGTCTTTCGTTGCGGTGTATCTAAGCTTTGATACTGCTTTATATACGGCCGTAAACGTGCATTGTGGGCTCATTTTGGTCAATCTGTATAGGCAGGGACCTTAAATAGAGGGACTCGTCTCTTCTGCTCCTTTCATGATCATTTTTACTGAGCGATGCAATTTGACAAATGCTCGTCGCGCTTCAACGCACAAGCGACTGGGTGCTTGCATAAGCGCTTATTTTGTTATCGCAGTATATTGTTGTTACCAGTTGACGTCTCCGAGTCTTGCCGGTGTAAGACAGAAAATGTACCCGCTTTGAAAACACACCGGCGGGTATAATTTCAACGTTAAATTATGACTCAGGGTCACTTTTCAACACCTTGGGTGTATTTTCAAAGTTGAATAATTATCCGTCTGGGTAATCAACACCCGTCTGGTATGTTTTCAACGCGGGTATATTTTCAATCTTACACCGGCTCGCTCGTGCGGCAATCGGCAATCGGCAATCGGCAATCTTTGTATAGTCAAGAAACACTAGTGTAACCTCCCTTTGAGACTGTTGATTGTTGTAATGATATATGAAATATACCACTGTGAGAAAAATGTATTTATTACCCATATATGTATATTCTTGACGTCACCAAACCTTGCTTAGTGACTCGTTCTCAGACTACTTTTACGTGAATCAAATCAAATAAAATGTTTAATAAAGAAATTATTATACTCGAAAGTGTGCTATATGACTTTTACAAAATTTGTGCAAATATGACACAGTTCATCGGGTAATAATCTCTATATTTATATGATACTATATGTACTTTACAAATAATGTTAGGTTTCCTAGTGCTTTGGAATACTTGATGGTATCCACATGTAGGCCTATTATTCTGTTATTTTTTGAGTTGATTACTGTTTATTGTCGTGAGAAAAAAACAAACAGTAATTATCTATTATTTAAACGGTTGCTAAATGAATATTTTAGAAACTATTGATCTAGGTTAAAGTAAAAGTGTAATTTAGATTCCCCTCGAACCATTACATATATCATATACGCTCATTAGAGACAAGATGGCGGACTGACACGCTATTTTAACTGCAAAGTACGAGCGTAGTACATGCTGACTACTTTCCCCTAAAATACCAGCTTGACGCAGATGCATCAGAAAACTATTCATCTTTCGCTAAATTAATATTTTAGAATTTATTGTCTTCGGTGAAAGTAAAAGTTTTGGACCCCTCTCGAACCTTTACACATATAATCAAAAAACCGTACAGACAAGACTCGCTATTTTAACCGCATATAATATTTTAAAATTTATTGTCTCCGGTAAAAGTAAAAGTTTTGGACCCCCCTCGAACCATTACACATATTATCTAAACTCCTTACAGACAAGATGGCGGATTGATTAACTGGATATACTAGTGTGCTACGCAAGTAATTAGCGCAATACGGGCGCCAAGTCAAGATGTGCGTTGGACCATGACGAGGGAAGCTCCGCGAGCTAATTGATTAGTTTCTAATCCCTCTATATAAGGTCCCTGATATAGGTTACTGAGAGTGTGAAGTTAATAACTTATTCATTATTGATGATGTATGCATAGAAAACGTTACTGGCACCCGTTTCAGAATACATAGGTATATAAGCACATGTTAGGTCTGTCTCTGGGGTATATCACAGCTACTACAATGCTACGGATAAATACATGGGTATGCATGCGTACATCCGATGCCTACGTGCATGTGTGCGTAAGAGGATGTACGTGCGTACAATTATGTACCTGTGTACGCTTACGTACTTGCAAAAGGTTACTTAAGTTGAGTGTATGCGTACATGCGTGTGTGCTTCCATAAGTATGTTCATACATGCAGTCGTGCTTGCCTACGTATTCATTCGTTTGTACTTGCATGCATGCATATGTAAGCATACGTACTTGCATACACATACATTCATGCCTGCATAAGGAAAAATACTTGCGTAAGAAAGTAAATGTTTGTGCGTGCATTTAAAAGACTATACATGTGCGTGCGTGTATAGTCACATGCGTACTCATATACGGACATACATACGCTTACGGACATAAGTGCATATGTGCATGCATGTACGTTTGCATTCGTGGATGCATGCATATGAACAGACTGGTGTAATTATGCTCGTGAGTGAGTGCATGCTTTCGATCAGTGTACAGAAGTGTGTGTGCATGCATGTTTGCTAGCTTAGATATTTGCGAAGATGCTTGTTTATGTTGTTTGAATTGAACATACGTCCTTGCGTGCATCGACGCATCACTTTGATTCTGTCAATAGGTATATTCTTGTCGGCATGCATGCGTATTTAATTTTGAAAGTATGTATGCAACCACATACGTACGTGAGCACACTCGCATCACAGCACACACACATAAATGCATATACAGACAATGACGTATGCGTACCGCGTACCTGTGCATATGCACGTATGCACATTTGTGTACTATGCACTTAATCAATCGCATATGCGTAAGCACTTGCGAAAACATACATATGTACGTATGTGTACGCATTAATTCGTGGCAATGCGTATCTGAATCGCAAACCGGCGTGAATAATTCATTAACTGTACGTGAGTGATTACCCATGCGTAAAGAAATAACCATATGTTTTGTTATTCCTTCACCCACTCCAGTGCGTGCCAATTGTGCAATCTACTCGTGAACTTGTATCAACTTGTTCGTATCTTATTCCTGTGGTGTCGTGTAATACGTGTACAGTTTTCTTGTGTCACGATAAAGGCAAGACTAGGTTGAGCATGTCAAGCAATTGGCACGCAATTCAGGCAATTGACAACATTCGTGAGTATTTTTCCGTGCTAATGACACGAATATCATCGAACCAGTAAAAGCACTTCAATGATGTTTCGTTTTCAGTACTCAGTCTCTTTTTCAAAGTCTTCTTCAATAACATGGCCGAACCAATCAGAAATGAGCATGCATCACCCCCGTATACATAGGTGTCCCAGGAATGGACAACATATAAGAATTTGTAGATATAAGCTTAAAGGGCCATAAGTACAATGCTGTGGAATCCCTTGTATTTGTAGTAGAAGGACCCAACACTGGCCGGCTTCTTCATTGCAACATATTTTCCATTCAAAGCTCCCCAGCATTTGTGGTAGTTCCACCTCGAACTGTAACCATGAAACCCTTTATATTTTCCTGTGGGGTTCTGGGGCAGCTTAGTACCTCCACCTTGAACACATCAAGAAGACTCTGCAAACCCCGGGTAGAAACTTGCAGACTCTGCAAACAATACTTCTGAAGTTGTATTGTAGACTTGTGTGGCTATCACAAGTGGCAAGGAAGCGGAATGTATCTGCTAGTTTTAGTCCAACCTCAAGTGGTTCTCTCACGCAAGTCTTTTTCTTCTCCAAGTGAGGAGTTAACTTATCAAAAATTCCTGGGTTAAAGGTCCTACGGAGAACCATTTTGTTTCTCCACGGAGAAGTTCAGTGAGTAACTGTTCATAGTATCCGAAAGAGTGTCTTTGGTCAATAATTCTCAAACCAAAATGTTCTAGCTTTCCTATTCCGAGGTGAGGTTGCAACATCTTCTTGCTTCCTGTATTATTTCTTCTTCTCCAAGAAGAAGAAGTGTAGCCGATGTCAGATACATGAGCCTTTTTCTTCTCTTCAATAATGGCGATATCTTGTGAGTTGTTCATGGTGTTCACTTTGTGAAAGTAGAGGATGAACTAATTTAAGATAGGGTACTGCCTTTATAGATACTTCCAATGCAGGCAGTACCGTACACCAAGCGTTAATAAAAAAAAAGGTCATAATCTTGACAAGCATGCATGATTTAGTCATGCCTGTGCCTGCATTTGCACATAATCCGTACCAAAACGCAACTTCATCGGATTATAGACGCAATATATGCGTGCACAGAACCCAACATAGTCGTGGCACTTCGTGTACAATTTTACGAGTCAAATGTGCAACATATACATCAGGTGTAATGTCAGGCGAATAATGCGGAGGTGTGCGCATTGTTATGTAAACAAATTATATAATCAATGCTTCACGCATTGGCACACACTGAGGTCTTGAAATGCGGATGGAAAGTTCGTGCAAGTGTAAACGCACTTTTATACACGTATGCACAAACATATGCTTACGCACGCATGTGCTTATATTTGCATACACATATGTGTACGAACCTACAGTTGGTATACAAGCATGCACATTAGTTATTCGTTATTCGAAAAACGAATAACTAACCAGTTAGTTATTCATTATTCGAATATTGAATAGCTAGCCAGTGCTTACTGAATGTAATCGATGAACGAGGTTCCCCACCCCATATTGTCAGTTTCCACCCTTAATATATATCTATATTTACTTCTTTGTTCAACTCTGAAGAATGAATAAGCAGCCAGCATGATATTCGAAAAACGAATAACTAACCAGTTAGTTATTCGTTATTCGAAAAACGAATAACTAACCAGTTAGTTATTCATTATTCGAATATTGAATAGCTAGCCAGTGCTTACTGAATGTAATGGATGAACGAGGTTCCCCACCCCATATTGTCAGTTTCCACCCTTAATATATGTCTATATTTACTTCTTTGTTCAACTCTTAAGAATGAATAAGCAGCCAGCATGATATTCGAAAAACGAATAACTAACCAGTTAGTTATTCGTTATTCGAAAAACGAATAACTAACCAGTTAGTTATTCATTATTCGAATATTGAAAAGCTAGCCAGTGCTTACTGAATGTAATCGATGAACGAGGTTCCCCGCCCAATATTGTCAGTTTCCACCCTTAATATATATCTATATTTACTTCTTTGTTCAACTCTTAAGAATGAATAAGCAGCCAGCATGATATTCGAAAAACGAATAACTAACCAGTTAGTTATTCGTTATTCGAAAAACGAATAACTAACCAGTAAGTTATTCATTATTCGAATATTGAAAAGCTAGCCAGTGCTTACTGAATGTAATCGATGAACGAGGTTCCCCGCCCAATATTGTCAGTTTCCACCCTTAATATATATCTATATTTACTTCTTTGTTCAACTCTTAAGAATGAATAAGCAGCCAGCATGATATTCGAAAAACGAATAACTAACCAGTTAGTTATTCGAAAAACGAAAAACGAATAACTAACCAGTTAGTTATTCATTATTCGAATATTGAATAGCTAGCCAGTGCTTACTGAATGTAATGGATGAACGAGGTTGCCCAACCCATATTGTCAGTTTCCACCCTTTATATATATCTATATTTACTTCTTTGTTCAACTCTGAAGAATGAATAAGCAGCCAGCATGATATTCGAAAAACGAATAACTAACCAGTTAGTTATTCGTTATTCGAAAAACGAATAACTAACCAGTTAGTTATTCATTATTCGAATATTGAATAGCTAGCCAGTGATTACTGAAAGTAATCGATGTACGAAGTTCCCCACCCCATATTGTCAGTTTCCACCCTTAATATATATATATATTTACTTCTTTGTTCAACTCTGAAGAATGAATAAGCAGCCAGCATGATATTCGAAAAACGAATAACTAACCAGTTAGTTATTCGTTATTCGAAAAACGAATAACTAACCAGTTAGTTATTCATTATTCGAATAATGAATAGCTAGCCAGTGCTTACTGAATGTAATCGATGAACGAAGTTCCCCACCCCATATTCTCAGTTTCAACCCTTAATATATATCTATATTTACTTCTTTGTTCAACTCTGAAGAATGAATAAGCAGCCAGCATGATATTCGAAAAGCGAATAACTAACCAGTTAGTTATTCGTTATTCGAAAAACGAATAACTAACCAGTTAGTTATTCATTATTCGAATATTGAATAGCTAGCCAGTGCTTACTGAATGTAATCGATGAAGGAGGTTCCCCACCCCATATTGTTAGTTTCCACCCTTAATATATATCTATATTTACTTCTTTGTTCAACTCTAAAGAATGAATAAGCAGCCAGCATGATATTCGAAAAACGAATAACTAACCAGTTAGTTATTCGTTATTCGAAAAACGAATAACTAACCAGTTAGTTATTCATTATTCGAATATTGAAAAGCTAGCCAGTGCTTACTGAATGTAATCGATGAACGAGGTTCCCCGCCCAATATTGTCAGTTTCCACCCTTAATATATATCTATATTTACTTCTTTGTTCAACTCTTAAGAATGAATAAGCAGCCAGCATGATATTCGAAAAACGAATAACTAACCAGTTAGTTATTCGAAAAACGAAAAACGAATAACTAACCAGTTAGTTATTCGAAAAACGAAAAACGAATAACTAACCAGTTAGTTATTCATTATTCGAATATTGAATAGCTAGCCAGTGCTTACTGAATGTAATGGATGAACGAGGTTGCCCAACCCATATTGTCAGTTTCCACCCTTTATATATATCTATATTTACTTCTTTGTTCAACTCTGAAGAATGAATAAGCAGCCAGCATGATATTCGAAAAACGAATAACTAACCAGTTAGTTATTCGTTATTCGAAAAACGAATAACTAACCAGTTAGTTATTCATTATTCGAATATTGAATAGCTAGCCAGTGCTTACTGAATGTAATCGATGAACGAGGTTCCCCACCCCATATTGTCAGTTTCCACCCTTAATATATATCTATATTTACTTCTTTGTTCAACTCTGAAGAATGAATAAGCAGCCAGCATGATATTCGAAAAACGAATAACTAACCAGTTAGTTATTCATTATTCGAATAATGAATAACTAACCAGTTAGTTATTCATTATTCGAATATTGAATAGCTAGCCAGTGCTTACTGAATGTAATCGATGAAGGAGGTTCCCCACCCCATATTGTCAGTTTCCACCCTTAATATATATCTATATTTACTTCTTTGTTCAACTCTTAAGAATGAATAAGCAGCCAGCATGATATTCGAAAAACGAATAACTAACCAGTTAGTTATTCGTTATTCGAAAAACGAATAACTAACCAGTTAGTTATTCATTATTCGAATATTGAAAAGCTAGCCAGTGCTTACTGAATGTAATCGATGAACGAGGTTCCCCGCCCAATATTGTCAGTTTCCACCCTTAATATATATCTATATTTACTTCTTTGTTCAACTCTTAAGAATGAATAAGCAGCCAGCATGATATTCGAAAAACGAATAACTAACCAGTTAGTTATTCGAAAAACGAAAAACGAATAACTAACCAGTTAGTTATTCATTATTCGAATATTGAATAGCTAGCCAGTGCTTACTGAATGTAATGGATGAACGAGGTTGCCCAACCCATATTGTCAGTTTCCACCCTTTATATATATCTATATTTACTTCTTTGTTCAACTCTGAAGAATGAATAAGCAGCCAGCATGATATTCGAAAAACGAATAACTAACCAGTTAGTTATTCGTTATTCGAATATTGAATAGCTAGCCAGTGCTTACTGAATGTAATCGATGAACGAGGTTCCCCACCCCATATTGTCAGTTTCCACCCTTAATATATATCTATATTTACTTCTTTGTTCAACTCTGAAGAATGAATAAGCAGCCAGCATGATATTCGAAAAACGAATAACTAACCAGTTAGGTATTCATTATTCGAATAATGAATAACTAACCAGTTAGTTATTCGTTATTCGAATAACGAATAACTAATAACTAATAACTAACTAACTTCAGCCTGCCCGCTAATTTTGGGTCGCAAACTGTAGCACACCTTTTGTTAGTATTTTTATCAGTCCAGGACTTGTGTAAACTTTCAATTGATGCAATAAAATAAGTATCCCCCGCCACAACGAAGTTGGCGGGGGATATAGAAATGAGCTCCGTCCGTCTGTCCGTCTGTCTGTCCGTCTGTCCGTCTGTGCGTCCGGGCTTTTCCATTCCGGCCTCAAACTTCAAAACTATTCAATATATTTTGCTGAAACTTTGTACAGGTATCAACCAAGTAGTCTAGATGTGCCTTTTGCTATATAAACATTTGAGAATGTCTTCTCTTTTTTTTTACGAATGCAAACAGTCTGGACTTAGAACCAAGAAGAGGGAAAACTATATTCCGACCTCAAACTTCTAAACTATTCAATATATTTTTCTGAAACTTTGTACAGGTATCAACCAAGTAGTCTAGATGTGCCTTTTGCTATATAGAAATTTGAGAATAATTTTTTTTTTTACGAATGCAAACAGTCTGGACTTAGAACCAAGAAGAGGGAAAACTATATTCCGGCCTCAAACTTCAAAACTATTCAATATATTTTGCTGAAACTTTGTACAGGTATCAACCAAGTAGTCTAGATGTGCCTTTTGCTATATAGAAAGTAAATGCATTATATATTCAAAATGCATAAATATATTCAAAATTCCTACATGGCGGGGGATATGGCCGACTCTGTCTGCTTGTTACAATTCGCTTTAATAAACCTGTAATCGATAATCAAAACGTCAAAACGGACAGCTTCAAAAGCCATAAAGTTGGCACATGGAGTGGACGCACTGTTACGATGTTACTGTTCATAAATTTCGCGTATGATTTTGCGCATGTTATTAGGTATCGCTTGTTAATTTCACAATATTGCAGCTGGAAGTAAGTTGAGTGATTTAATTTAGTTAAAAAGTCATATAAGCTGAACAAATAAATAGCACATGTTATTACAAAATACCAAAATAACGCGTGTGGCATCATGGTATTTCGATTAAACAATCTCAATTATTTAATACTGATCTACATACCGAAAAAACAGGCTGTATAATGTTTTAAAAAAAACTGATTTGAATTCTTGTTTGATAAACTGTGCCTAACTCTTACTAACTCTTATTTATAAATGTTCCAATTTTTAAATAAGGAAGTTATACTAATTGAAATATTCTTATTCAATGCGACGATTTGTATTCACATCTTTTAACTTTGTTTGAACGTGGGTTTTTCTCACATTTGGTCTTTTTTCTGAATTAGCATGTTTATGATAATATATTTTCATGGATTTAAATACTATACGACGAGTATTGCAATGTACAAGAAGAAACGTTTATGTTTCTAAAAATAATAATTTCAGAATTATCGCTTCTGCAGTACCGAATGTAAAACGTGATTTCATTGGCTGTCTGTAAGCAGCTGTTAATGGGCGTAACTCGTGATCACAATAGATGTCGCTGCTTCGTTGCACAGTTTTCTGTGCTGTTGAGGGGAAGGTAAAAAAATGGATAGTATTTATTTCGATACGTTTTCACCTTGCCGTGGGAAGATGAGCGAGCTTGTAAACTTCAAAGTAAGAAATTATTTCAATGTACCTCTGTACAAACAGCAGCTCATACAATGAATATTTCATTTAACTTTTATATGAACATATCAATTCCATTATTAGCTCATCTGGTCTGAAAGGCCCGATGGGCTTATGGCATGGCATGGTGTCCGGCGTCCGTTCGTCCGTCCGTCCGTCCGTAAACTTCCCGCATTTTCGTCTTCTCTCTTGAGATTGTATGTGTGCTTCATTGAATTGTTATCCCTTATAAAAGACCTGAGAGAGAGAGAGAGAGAGAGAGAGAGAGAGAGAGAGAGAGAGAGAGAGAGAGAGAGAGAGAGAGAGAGAGAGAGAGAGAGAGAGAGAGAGAGAGAGAGAGAGAGAGATCTTCTTTTTCATGTGAGAGTCCTAACATGTAATCTTATTCAGAAGGAATGTGAAATATATGTCGACTAATATCTACATTAAAGACATGTTTGATGTAATCAATGTGAAATGAGAGCTGATGAATAGTCTACGAACTGAATATTGTGACAGGCGGCAAAGGAATAAATTGAAGAGGATTTTCAGAAACAGATCGTCATGTAATAAGTGTTGATATTTTCAGTATACAGATAAGAGTTAAAACTATAACATGCAAAAGTCTATAATATCTAAATGAATGTGGATTAATGTGTAACCAATTTTGATAATACATTTTAAATTTGATGACTGAGCAATGCCGTATTATGTGATATCTTAAACTGTGATAATGAATAACATAATTCCTGATGAGCTTCAGAGCCAATGGCTCTATTTTCAATTATATTTCGTGTGAAAAGAACTATAACAATGATTATACTGGAGATAAAATACATTGGATGACCTTATAGTGTAGCTTGATTATCTTATTAGTTTAAATCTCATTTTCTTGATGATTGCCAATAGATACTAAGCATGGGAATGCATCTGTAAATAATCGTTATATCTGATATTTACGTTAAAGTTTTATAAATTAAAGATATTCTTCCAGTTATAGACGTTATCTTTTATGTGATGTGATGTGATCAGTGATAGTTTCGCTTTATAAAAAAGATTAACTTCAAACTCCACTTAACTTTGTGTGAAGCACATTTGGATCTGTATAATTCATTTTTATTGGCTAACGATATCATATTCAACTATCACAATCATAATCGGTTTGTATCTGCTTCAATATCTCGTTTTAGAAGAAACATTTTGGTTGTAGAAGTGAAAACAACTACAAGACAAAACGGCTGGTTGCTATTAATCTGTAGACATAACAAACCGTGAACGCACACTGAGTTCTAAGCTGATTACAACAATTCTGTTTACTTGTTTACAAACACACATCATCATATGTACCCACTCGGCTCACCTTATTGTCAAACACCGGATCAAACAGATACAATAACCAATGTCATCACCCCAGAACCCCAGTTTGCTGTCCTGCTGCGTGAGTTGTCTTGTCCTGTAACATTGACACACTGTATGTGATGCAGGGCAATTCTAGCTGTCACTCCGCATCTTGGCATTGGGAGATCACTAGTTCTCAGGTAACTAGGTATTTACCACAGCATTTACAAAACGTTATGTTAAATAAAAAATTGTTTGGTATCATTCATTTGAAATGCAATTCTATAAGCACTCATTCATAATAAAAACCTCACCACATTTGCAGATTTCAACTTTTTTGCCGTTTCCATTAAATATATTATTTTTTACTGAGTTATGGCCCATGATCTGCAATTGACCTTCATGTGAATAACCGTTGATGATCCAATAGAGGCAAGTTTTCTCCTCGCCATATTTTTATTCGAGTTCCAAGGCCAGTACAAAATATTATTTTGTACGGATTTACGGCTCATTAATATGTTGTTAAATTTAGTGACAGTTACCACTGTAATACTCCGATGGGGAAAATGTTACTTATGGAAATCCATCCAATATGTTTTTGAAAAAAAAAAAGTCTCTCACAATTTCAACATTAGTAGATTATTGTGAATTGAATAAGATACCTGGCCTGCTTGTTACATTTGACTTTGAAAAGCTTTTGATACTATCGAATGGGACTTTATAGACAAAGCATTAGAATCATTCAAACTTTGGTCCCTCTTTTAGAAAATGGGTAAACATTTTCCAATCGGCTATTTGTAGTGCTACAATTAATGCAGGTCATATATCAGATTTTTTCAATCTTGGCAGAGGCTGTAGACAAGGAGATCTGTTATCACCATATTTGTTTCTCGTGTGCTCCGAAACACAGTTAAAAATATAAAATACATTGATATGAATGAAGTAACCTATACAATCTTTCAATATGAGGACGAAGCAAATTTCACTCTTACTGGATCTGGAACTAGACTTGCTGAACTTATTTCAGTACTAAAGAAATTTGCAGTATGTACAGGTTTAAAAGTAATTGTGAAAAAACTAGAGCAATATGGATATGCTCTAAAACATATAGCAATGATCAACTCTGTGCATTTATCAGTAGTTATATGCACAGCCTAGTGATACGAAACTATGGTTCAGGTTTCGTATCCAGTTGGATACGAAACTAAAATAATCACTTCTGCTTTGTCTTGTGCGCAGCAACCTAGGTGTGTACAGACACCGGCTGTTTTCCCCAGATCAAGGCGAAAATACCACCATATGTAAACAAATTAGTATGTCCTTTGCTAAAGAAGAAGACAAGAGCTCAGGAAAATTCTACACAGGATCTTATATTGCAAGAATTGAGACGGTTATCAGAACGTCTTTCTATACTTGAAACCGCGTCGGCTGATAAATCAGACAGTGGACAGTGCACATGTACCGGATGCGGATTCGACAGAGAGTCAAGAGAGTGCCCCTCGATCTTCCCAACAGGGTAGAGGCAGGTTTTACCCCGATGTTATCTGGTGTAGGCTTACAAGGACAGTTTTAGGAAATCTGTCGCAGCGGTGAAATTACCGTCTGATTTGATTACTACCATTGATCGTACAGGGTTCGGTCGACAAGAGTTACAAACACTGAACAATCTGCAGAGATCACTAACATATCTGGAGACCACAACACGTGTTTTATTTGCCGTAAACAATGCAGAGAATGTGACGAATGAGGTGCTACATGATTTGTTGGATATTCAGAAAGCTGGACTTGCATACATTCGCGAGGAATACTCTGCACTATTTGTCAGGTCTCAGTTCGATCCAGAAGTTGCCAAACTGTTTCGTGCATTACAGAAGAACAATAATGCCTTGACAGAAGATGCGGTAGACAGTCTGACCAAAGCATGCAGTATTGCATCATCGAAAGTTGCAAGAGACACTAGATCACGTGGTTTCCAGAGAGGAAACAGATACACTTAGCTTTCACTAACCGTGGGCGTGGATTCTCTGGACCTGGAGGATGGAGAAACATCAATTACCAACATGGTCGTCAGTTTCATGACAATAAATCCCTTACACACTTACAGTATGAGAAATGAGTTTGACCCTTCCACATTGGGAAGAGATCACCTCATCAGAGACAGTGTTAGACCGGGTGTCAATGGAGTATCTATCCCATTTAAAGACAATTTAATCCCAAAACAATTGGACATTAACAATAATAAATGTTTTACTAAGAAAGAGGAGATAAAGGTATTACTTGATAAAGGATTTATTTCCAAATCATGTAAAAAGCCATGGTGTGTGAACCCTATTATTGTTGTACCTAAAAAGGGAAAGAAGAGGTTTAGATTAGTACTGAATGCCCAAAAGTTAAACAGTTATATTGATGTTCCCCATGTGAAATATGAATATATCTCTATTCTATCACAGATTTTTTTTTTTTTTATCACTTTATTTCTTTTCACAGGGTACAGCATTTTTCATTTTCATTTCATAGTATTATCACAATAAATGGTACAAAACATTTGACATGAAAATTCTTCTACATGAATAGGTTGTGGCAGGATGACCAGAATGAGACAAATGAGTCATATTTACACTGTGTATAAGCATTGGATTTATGTAATTGGTAATTTAATCTTAATTTTGGTTTCAGACCACTTATAGACGGTATTATATTTGCCAATTTTCGATGGTAGATGTATTCTTTTGTTAACGTAATGATGAAATTTAGAACATTATTTCTCCTTTCTGTGAATCCCAGAATGACCGTATCTGCGTTTAGGTTTAGACAGATGTCAGTTTCTTTCTCAATCCATTCCGTTAGATCTTGCCACAATCTCTTGACACATCTGCATTCATATAGTAGATGGATAATTGATTCTATTTCAACGTTGCAATATGTACATAGTGGTGTTTCTATTAGTTTGTATTTGTATACGTCTTTATTTGTCGTAAGGATTCTATGGAGAACACGGTATTGGAACCATCTATGCTTGATGCTATAAGATGCTTGGAAAGGTATAGAATTGTATGTCTTCCACATATCTGGTGAAATGTCTATTTTTAATTCCTTTTCCCATTTAATTTGGTAATTTTGCTTTTGAAATGCGGTCTCTTTGGTGAGTTGGGTATAAAATATGCTACATCCTTTTTTAGTTCTATATAGTATTTCCAAGTTAGGAGGGATAAAGGGTAAATTTTCCTGTTTGCTAATTGTTTGCCAATAACGTTTGGAATAAGATTTCATTGAAGATATTAATCCTGCGTATTCTAGAAAGTTTGTTTTGACTCCGTACAATTGTACGAATTCATTATACGATAGAAATGTATTGTCATATTTTATAAAGTCGTTTATAAACTTAATATTAAATTGTAGGTAGTGATCATATATTACTGGTTTAGTTTCAATGGTTATGTTATCATTTGCCCAAATAAATTGTCTACTAAGTTGGTCTTGATTATATTGAATTTTCTCTTGCAACTCTGACCAAGCTTCAAATACATCTTTCCAGAATGGGCTAATGAGTTTAGGAATATATTGCGTCCTAAGATAAGTTGGTCCCATTTCAACGGGAGTTAACATACTCGTTTCATTTGATGTATATATAAGATGTTTTAAGTTTGAATCCTGTACATATAATCTTCTGATCCATGATATTTTCTGAGACTTTATTGTTTCAAGTAAAGCAGGCATTTTCAAACCACCTTCCTGGTACGTTTTTATCATTAAGCATCGTTTAATTTTGTCAGGTTTGCCTTTCCAAATAAAGGAGTAACATTTGCGTTGCAGATTTGTTATTGTTTCTTGTCTTGGGTTCGCAAGGGAAGTGAAAAGATGGTTAAGCTTTGGTAGTATTAAACTTTTTAGAATGGTTATTCTTCCCAAAGGTGTAAGGTCTCTCAGAGACCAAAGCTTCATTTCTTTTTCAATTGCCTTTAGTTTATCTTTGTAGTTTCTTTCTACCATTTCTGCTTTGTTATGTTGAAATAGAATACCTAATAGTACAAAGGGTTTTTGAGTCTAGTCTAGGTTGTATTCTCTGCAATATTGCAAACTTGAATATTGTTTTGAGCCTATCCAGATAATTTTGGTTTTGTCAATATTCATTTTGAGTCCAGAGAATGATGCGTATAATTCGAGTACCTTTAATGTTTCTCTAAACGATGTTTCTGTGCCATCTAGAATTAAAGTGGTATCATCAGCAAACTGTGTTAGTAGATATTCGATACCTTTCATTGTTATTCCTTTTATCTTTTTATTATGTCTCAACATGTTGGCCAGGATTTCTCCTGCAATGAGGAATATATAGGGCGAAAGAGGATCGCCTTGTCTACATCCTCGTGTAATTTGGAAGAATTCTGAAGGAAACCCATTCACAAGAACACTAGAATTTATGTTATTGTAGAATGTTTTTAACCAACCTTTTATAGAAGGACCGAAATGGAAGAAATCAAAACATTTATCGATGAAAGACCAATCTACCGAATCAAATGCTTTTTCAAAATCAATCAATATCAAAAGTCCTGGTCTGTTTGTAAAGTCTGTAAAATCCATAATGTCATTAACTAGCCTTGTACATTCTCCTATGTATCTGCCTTTCATAAAACCCTTTTGGTCTTTGCTTATTATAGTGGGTAGTATCTTCTTAATGCGTGCCGATATCACGGCTGAAGCTAGTTTATACGAGATGTTTAGTAATGAAATAGGTCTAAAGTTTTTCAGATGTTCTTTTGATTTTTCCTTTTTTGGGATGCATGTTATAAGGCCTTGTTTTTGACTTACCGAGAGTTCGCCGACTCTATATGCTGCATTCAATGAATTTATTAGATATGAATTTACATCTTTCCAAAAGAATTTATAAAATTCAGTTGTGAAACCGGAAGGGCCTGGGCTTTTCTCATTTTTCATGTTTTTCAGTGCTGTTAGAACTTCGTCGTATTGTAATTCCCCTTCAAGGGAAAGTGCATCGTTAACAGATAATCTAGGGATTTCGTTATCTTTGAATAGGATTTCGAGGTCAACTTCTTTTACATTTTTTTTTGTATATAGGTTTTGGAAGTAATTCTTCGTATAATTGATTATATCCTTTGTTTTATTTATTTGTCCTTTATCGGTATCTAGTCTGGTTATTGCTTTGTTTACGAAATTTTGCTTTTCTAGAGATAAAAAGAATTTGGTCGGTTTTTCACCTTTTTCATACCATTTTGCTTTTGATCTCAGCATTATGCCATCTGTTTTATATTTGTTTAATTCAATTTGTTGTTCTTTTGTTATGTTTATTTCTTGTAACAACTTTGTTTTTGTCTCTTCAATATCAGCTTGATCTAATTGTTTTTCTAAGTTTTCAAGTTTTTCGTTATATGTATCTGCTAGTTTAAGCCTTTCTTTCTTTTTTTGAGATGAATATTTTATCGTGTGGCCTCTTATATTGCATAGTAGTGTTTCGAAAAAAAGTTGTTCACTTATTTGTAGTACTTTATCTCCATCCTGGTCTCGACAGTGGTATTGTACAACAGTATCCTTAATAATACATTTTACTTCGCTTACGTAATCTGGATCGTGCAACAGACTATTGTTAAATTTCCAGAAACCTTTTCCTTTTTCAAGTGATGTGAATTCAATTTGTATAGATATTATAGAATGATCCGATCTATAACTTGGCTCTATTTTCGAAGTAATGATGGACTTTTCGAGATTTCTACTAACGAGAAAGAAGTCTAGACGTGCTTGTTTCAGTGGTTTTGGTTTTCTCCATGTATACCTTTTTACATCTAGATTGGATTCGCGCCATGGATCATATAAATTCATTCTATCACAGATAGTTAAAAAAGATGATGTTTTCATTTCCCTTGACTTGAAAGGTGGATTTTTTCATGTACCTGTGAATGTTGATTTCCGGAAATACTTTGGATTCAAGTGGCATGGCCAATATCATGTTTTCAATGTACTATTCTTTGGATGTAGTATTTCCCCTTACAAATTACTTCGAGAAGTAGTAAACTACTTAAGATCACTTGACCTGCGTTTAACCAGTTGGGTTGATGATTTTCTTGTTTGCAGGTCCTACTCATAGTAGTATAGATAAGGAATTGGTACTTAAGCTCCTGGCTCGCTTGGGGTTTCAGATCAATTATGAGAAGTCTAGTCTGACTTGGGAGAAAGAAAAAGAATATTTAGGTTTTGTGGTAGATTCCAAAAATGAACCATCCTTGAGGGTTACACGAGCCAGAATTCGAGGTGTTCAAAGAGACATACAGCGGGCTTTGTTGAAGCTCCAAATAAATGCTCGATTTCTAGCCAGGATAGCTGGAAAATGTTTGTTTCTCACTAGAGTAGTGTTTCAAGGAAAACTAAGTCTTAGGGGAGTCTATCGACTTTTATCTACCTGTTTAACATGGGACAGTAGATTAGAGTGGACTTGTGATGATATTGAAGATCTGCTTGATAGCACAATAGGATGGAACAGTATCAGTTTATACCAACGTCAGTCGACAGAAAGCTGTTTACAGACCCTTCCCAGAGTGGATACCGTGCGACACTACTAGGAATACAGACTTTGGGGTACTGGCCAGTAGAGATCAGCAAAAAGAGTTCAAATTACAGAGAATTGTTAGCTGTGTTAATGGGCTTGGAGAATTTCAAGCACATATTACGAGGGAATGTGATAGCAGTACTGTAAGACAATATCACTACATGTGCGTGCATCAATCGAATGGGTACAAGATTCAAGGATCTCAATACTATCGCAACTCTGATTTGGAATCTATTCCGTCTCTGAATTGCAGGTTATTAGCCCGACATATCGCCGGCAAGAACAACCTTGTAGCGGATATGCTATCATGTATGACAGAAAAACACGAGTGTTTTTCAAACGGTAGAGGAAATGTTCGGCCCACATGCGGTTGATGTTTCAAAGCTGACAGCTCTTCTAGACCTCAATCGGTTTTGAAGACAGTACTTGTAGCATTATCTGCAGTCTATGAGTTTGTTGATTGTGTCTCCCCGAGAACCCCAACCATTAGGAGACTAGTCGATGGATTAGTGAAAACTGGGACCTTAAAGCCAATGAAGAAGTCAAAAGTTATGCATTTAGGCATTTAGTTCTTTATTAATGGAATGGGCAGATAATGAAACACTGACTCTGAAAGATTTGAGAATGAAGTGTATCACTCTCCTTGCCCTTGTATGCATGTTGAGACCTTCGGATATAGCACCAAATGCAGTGCCCCATGATAGAATAACAGAAGCAAGGAAGATTCTCTTTTCATGTGATCAATTGTTATTTGAAGACAATCAGTCTGTGAAAATAGCTTTCTTCGGTATTAAGAATGATACCACTCGATCAGGGTTTACAGTTACAGTTCAACCAGCTTCAGTTGAGAAGGTTTGTCCAGTTAGAACTCTGAAGTCTTATATCAAAAGGGAGAGAGGCACGATCTTCAGAGGAGAAGATTGTCACAGATGCATGCGGTCGGAAATTTGAAAAGGTGACTACATTCAAAATGGCGGTTAAACCACGTGACCTACGAATTAGCCATGATTTACTTTTTTAATCGCATTGATATTGCACATTTTTTTAATAAAGTTGCAAGTCTATAAGTTAATTTTGGATTCGAACTGGACCTCTAATGGCTTGCCAGATTGGGCCCAAAAGCTTTGCAGTTCTTTTCCACATTAAGGGCAATCAGCATGTAAAATTTGGTTGCATTTGCTTCAGGCATTTTGGCTGAATCGTGCGGACAAAATAATAATAAAAATAATAATAAACACGTCAATAACAATAAGGATTCAGCAAAATTTGCTAAATCCTTAATGATATACAATGGTGTACATCACTCGAAGATGGTCTGTGGTCTTGGAGACTTGCACATGTCATAATTGCTGAAAGTGTGGTGGGGAATTGAGAATATCCCTATAAATATTGATGAGCCTGCCTTAGAGTGTGAGACTTTTCAATTAAATATTAGCAATGTTATTAATGATCGTTTGCATTCTTAAAATGTCTTCACAAAGTTACCTAGAATTCAACATGCACATGTGCAATCAAGCTGAGATCGCTAAACCTTCTGTAAGACAGATCCAGTCAATATATGAAATTTCCTAGTATGGTTTTCCCCATGTGAAACCTTTCTCATGCTGCTTCTTGCAATGTTCATTGTCACGCAATACCATGCCGTCCAACACAAATTTTGATGTTAACAATGCCATACCAAGCCAACTTCCCAATGCAAGGCATAACTCTTGCCAGTCTCCATTACTGGCTGATTTAGGCCTTGCAGTATTTCCTTAAGACATCTGTGTTTGGAAAGCCAGGCCCGCTATGCATTTCTGGTGCAGCGATTCACTGTCTTGACACAAGAAAGTGAGGGAAATACCGCAAGGGATAAATCAGACCGTAATGCATACTGGCAAGAGTTATGCCTTGCGTTTGGAAGTTGTACCAAGCATGCATTTCAAGTATTCTAACACACCAGCGAGATCAAACTACTCTTCTGAATAATGTTCTTGGATATGCCAACTTTCCATCTTACCAAAAGTTATTAAAATTTTCCATTCACAATATCAAAGGTCTATTGTTTTCACCTGTTTTGTATTAAGGTGAAAGCAATCTTGCCAAATATAACTATAATTTCACCAGTGAAAAGAAATGAATTGAGTATAACCTCTGTGGGGAGAAAATTTGGAAAAATGATTTGAGCAACCTCTGTTGACAGAGAATGTGGGAAGAAATTACTTGAGTAACCTCTGTTGAGAAAGAATGTGGGGAGGCATGCTTTCAGTATAATCTCAGTGGAGAAGGAATGTGGGGAGAAAAATACTTGAATGACCTTTGAGTAGAAATAATGTGAGGTAAGCTATACGTAAAGGTTTTGGTGTGGATTTATCTAATTTTCAAATTCAAAAACAAATTTAAAAACCTTTTCGTCAATAAAAACAAAATATAAAATTCAGACAAAAACTTGAAAACTGTAAAAGAAATACAATTTCCTTTAAGTATACCTTGAAAAAAGCAGCAAAACGTCCTATATTTCCGGGAATTACGAGTCCATGAACATTTCATGAACATTTTACATGAAAATATCAATGCCATAGTCAATTCTATTTCGTGTGAGCCGAACTGTAACACCGACCATTTTACTTGAGATTAAAATACATCGGACGGACTTAAATTGTAGCTTGATCATCTTCAAATTTAAAACTCATTTTCTTCATGCTTATCAATATGGGAACACACCTACAAATAAGTGCATAGGAACACATCGACAAATAATCGCTATATTTGATATTTACATCAAAGTTTCATTAAATAAAGACATCGTCCAAGACGTTATCTATCATGTGATAGAGCAAGATCAGTGATAGTTTCGGCTTTTAAAAAGATAAACTCCATACTTCATTTAACTTCGTGACGTACACTTGGTTCTTTTGAAAAATTTTGATCATAGAAGTGAAAAAAACTACAAGACAAGGCTAGTTGCTGTTATTCTGTACATACAATCATCTGTCATATCAACTGTGAATGCACAATGAGTTCTAAGCTGATCAGAACAATTTTGTTTACTTGTGTACAAATACATGTCATCATAAGTATCCAATCGGTTAACTTTATTATCAAACACCGGATCCAACAGAGACAACAAACATTGTCATCAGCCCAGAACCCGAGTTTGCTGTCCTGCTGCGTGAGTTGCCTTAGTCAACAAGGATGTGCAACATTCTCCTATGACGTCGACGCGTCACTGTGTGTGATGCAGGGCGATATACTGAAGCCGTACGATTCTAGCTTTCACTCCGCATCTTGGCAGTGGGAGATCACTAGAAACCAGGTAACCAGGTAGTTTACAAAGTAAGGTTATGTTGAATAACGTTTCAAATGATACGAAGGTTGTTACACGATTATCATTAACTTGAAATGCAAGGATAATGATACATTTTACATTATTATACCCTCTCTGGAAATAGGCAGGGGTAAATATGCAGGGTTGTATAGCGGTCACTATTCAAACAAAAAAACGTTTTTGCCTTTCCATTTCAACATTCAATGAAGACAAGTTTACTTTGAAACTCTTGAGTTTGAAAAAAGACAATATTGTGACCCCGCCCATACTCCTTATTGGTTGAAGTAAATATATATTACTTTATTTTAACATTTCAGATTCGTGATGTAAGAAATAATAATGGAACTACCCTGAAAGTAAGGAATGTATCTGGTAAGATTTATTCTGTCTGTTTCCTGTTTGTAGATATTATGAAATTCACGTTCTGTGTGTAGTTCTTTGTAGGTTTTGTTTTCACTGGTGCTAAAGCAGTTTCTTGTAAATGCTACAACAAACCAACTGTTTCAGACACAACAAAGTACGGACCTGACTTCAAGTTGGACCCTCCGTCGACCTCGAGGACACAGGCATTCATCTCCTCTCAAGACTCCAGTGATTCCACCTTTGAGACGTCAACACCTTCAGATTATGTCTATTCTGACATTTACAATTCTTGTTTTCTTCAGACCAGCTCGACTAACAGCTTAACATCAGTGCAGCATTAACTGACAGATCTCGTGGTCACTGAAAGCACAGAAAGAAGGGAAAAAACATCTACGAAGTTTGAGCAAAATCAAAGAATTGGTCAGACTGTGCAAGAGAAAACAGATAGCCACACAGATCCGGAAAATATTCAAAGGAAGAACAGGATAAAATCTTCTTTAACTGTAGATAAATATATAAGAACAAAAGCTCCACCTCAGGCTGGTCCAAAGATCACGATTCCAACCCAGAAGAACAAGCTGATAAAATGTTATGCAGAGCTTGAACCAGGCAGTGTGTTAATGTATCGATCTAACTTCATGGGAAAAAAACCCCAACAGTTCCTGTATACTACTTCTAGTGGACTTGGAAAACCATACGGACCTTTAGGTTTCTGGCCTTCAGTGTCGGATTTGAAATATTTACCCAGCACTAAAAGGTTAGTTATTGCTGCAAAGTCAGGTCTGGTATCAACGTGTCTGGACCTTAAAGGAAAGACAAAGTTGTCTCATCATATGTTTGCATCCGTGACCTCTGATGAAAAACGTAATGTGATATTTGTGTTGAAGAGAAAAGGCACTACTGCAAGTATTATGAGAATGTCTCTGGAAGGAGAAAAACAGCGGCGCATTCACGAGAGAAAGACGAGGAAATCAGCCGTCGCTGATATAGCTGTTGATCTTGAAATGGGTATTCTGTATGTTGCAGTAGGCGACCGTATCCTGACGATGTCCTATGAAGGTGGATGGGTACTTACCTTTATTCAGAGAAGACACATCTCTCAGGTAGCAATAGCGAACCTCCGTGATAAATTTGTATTGTTTAACAAGGGACCCAATATGTTGTTTAAGCAAATAACTGTACCAAGTAGGCCACATTCCCGACCACATTCCCGACCACAGGGTGGTGTAAACCAGCTACCCCACAACAAAGTGAAGCTCATGACACATATGATATGAATAGAGTCCCTTTAAATATTGCTCACTATAACAATAACGTTTATGTTACAATTAAATACTCTCCCCAAATTTATATTTTCAGTGGAAGTCACCCGCCTGACGGATTAAAACGATCGCGTAAACGTAATGTTAGTGTATACTTTTGTGTTATAAAATAGATAAATTCGTATAAGAGAACATTAACCTTCATCCTGTCAATGTGTCAACTGTACTTAAGATAACAACTGGGGTGTATGCAACTACTATGAACTAACAACAAATGTTCGTGAAAGCAAACTTCATTTTTCATTGAAGAAATATATTAAATAGAATACTGGATATTTTAATTTTCCAGTCATTTTGTTTTCAAACAACATCACAAATATACAAATGAAAACTGTTTTTGTTAAAATTTTGTCTTGCGCTTTAAATTAATACAATGTTTGACATGAAAACTTCTAATAGGCTTTTAATCTTGCAACATTTGAAAAGAATAGACAATTGTTAATGTGCAAACCTGGGTTCCGTTCCATAACAGCGAGCGCTTATAATCGCTCATTGATTGCACAAAGTAGCGCTCATTCTCTCTTGAACGACATGGTGCAAATTCCTCGAAGTTTGCTCGCCTTGCTACGTAGCGCTACATTGAGCAATTGCGTTCAAGAGAGGTTTAAAAGTAATCGCCAATTGAGCGATTACTTTGAAACCCCTCTTGCTAATTGAGCGATTTCTTTGAAACCTCTCTTGCTAATTGAGCGATTACTTTGAAACCTCTCTTGAACACGGCCCTGGAAATACAATGAACAATGACTCCGATCTATGTGCACTTGTTCGAAAGGAGTTCTCGTTACTTCCTATTGTCCGATTCTCTGACTGCGTCAAAACAAACGAAATTTAAAAGAAGCAAGAAGTGAAAGATCAAGTTGAAAGAAAACATCTTGATACTCGAGAAAACATTTGCAAATTGCATGTATAGATTTAAAAGAAAGCCCATCATGCTTGAAATCGAGGGCAGAAAAAGAGTCTCCTGATTGGTTGCAATTGAATCTAGTTGTGCAATCAGTGAGTGAGTGAGTGAGTTATTGTTTAACGCCGCTTCGGCAGTATTGCAGCCATTAGCGGCGATGTGCAATCAGCAACGCCGTTGTAAAGTTACATAGCCAATGACACGTCATAATAAACGTAAGTCAAACGTTTTCTCATTTAATGTGTTTTCCTTGTAATATGCTATTTGATTTTGTAAAAGCTATTGGTCATAAACTGATGAGTTTGCTTCTGCTCTCGATTTCAAGCGATATAGAACAGAGGTTAGGATAGGAAATCTGAAGGGGAAATCTGACAGAGAGTCTTGGTATTTAAAGAACGTATTCTGTATTCACTATATGATTTTGCCTTTTGAAAAATAATTACCACTTTAATGACTTACTTACTATCGTTAATGATTTTTTGAATTGCAGGTCACGGGTATTTTGTAATTAATAGGATATAATTAGATACTTTAGTCATATCTGATGGCGACATTTATCTTTACCGAGTTGAGATAGGATTTCATTCACATGATCATCTTCTATAATATGTTTAGTACAATACAAGTTCCAAGCTATCAACATATCTCTCCAAAAATGTTCTAAAAATGTGCTCCATATTTTAATTTATCTGTCACTGGAAAAGTACATGGATGTTTTATGTAGAGTTACAGTGGGGATAATTTCAGGACATTTGCACATAGTTTGACATCAATCATGCGCAAACTCCAAACTTTTTTTTCATTCCAAATATATTTGAAACAAGTAATTGTCACAAACGTGACCATGTTCCCCGCCGCAATTAAGAAATGAGCTAAAAGAATGGACACACAGCTTGTACCGAGTAGTGACATTTACATGTTTGATTCAATTATTGTTATATCGGGCAACAATTTTAAAATGGTCAAAGTCTTGTAGTGACCTTGAAAACGGGGTCAAGGTCACCCAAATCGACTGGTGTCTGCGTATTCCCCAAATGAAGACTGATACTAAATTTTAAACCAATAGTTCTAGCGGTTCATGAGGAATCGCACTAACAACATTTTCAAAACTGGTCAAAGTCTCGCCGTGACCTGGAAAATGAGGTCAAGGTCACCAAAAACTTTTCAGGTCTGCGTATTCCCCAGATGAAGACTGGTACCAAGTTTGAAGATTCTAGGTTGAGCGGTTCATTAGATATCGCGCTAACAAGAAGCGGGAAGAACGTACGGACGGACGTACGTACGGAGCTGAATACTATGTTCCCCGCTCCGCGGCGGCAGGGGACAAAAAGTAATAATTGATTCAGTGGTTTAGGCAGTGTATTGAAAATGTGCCCTAATTTGGGCATAACCAATGTTTTAATCACGGTAATTTTACCAGTAAGTTTCAAAGGCCTTATTCTCCATGTTCGGATTGCAAGTAATCTATTAATTTCTACAAGTCTTTTCTTGTGTCGAAGGAGTAAATGTTATTCCTAAAATTTCAATTTCATTGTTTTGCAATTGTATATTCAAATTTTCACAAAGAATATCTCTGCTACCTGCTTTTGAACCCATCCAGTCACATTTAGAGGTTGTACATTCGTCAGACCCACTATCATGTGCTTTGCTGGCTGGCGGGGGTTTAAAAAATGTACCTTTTCTTTGACTTTTCGACGCTGAACGTTTCATTTTGACCACAGAAATGTTTTGCACTTTTTTGTCTTTTCAAAATTTGGAGAAAAAAATGTGTACTTAATTGAGTACATTGCGTATTGGTAGCTACGCCCATGATTTATATCGCTGTCTTAAAGAAAGGTGAGGTGAGTTGAGTTGGGGTTTAACGCCGCTTTCAAGAGTATTTCACTTATATCGCGGCTGCTAGTATTACGGCAGGGAGAAAGCCCGCAACGCCATGTGGCTAAGCATTGCGGTGAAACCTGCGAGCAACGGCTGAAACTAGCGAACCATGGGTGAAAGAACATCCTGAAGGTAGAATTTCACCACATTCTTAAATTTCCCATACAAAGTTTTCAAGGTGTGCTCCAGAAACAAAACGAAGTCTGAAGTCATTATTCTTTTCCAATTTGGACTTGAAAGTCCCAAAATTGAGCCATGGGCTGTGTAACTCAACAGGACTTGTAAACCGAAATGAATTGTTTTCAATATAATGCACTATCCCTAGCCATGAAAAATCTCAAAATCTTCAAATTTTTCAGTACATTACAAAATTTGATTTGACAGTAAATTTGGATGAAATTGGTTCTCAAAGTATTTCAATTCCTTCAAAGATATTGAAACATTTAGGGACAAGTGGTTCACAATTTAACATCGCATTGTCTGAGGAGTCTGTAAACAAGATTTCAACTTTCTGGGCCTTTTGTTCTGGAGAAGATGATGGAAATAGGTTTTTAGGTCATGACCCCTGCGACCCACATTTTAGGTCACAGAGTCAACAAATTAAAAATTTAGAATCCCCATTGGCCAGTGTGTACACATTTCAGCTTTCTAGAGTCACTGGTTCTGGAGAAGAAGTTGAAAAAGTGAAAAGCTTACGGATGGATGGCGGACACCATGCCATCCTGTAAGTCCATCAGGCCTTTCAGGCCAGATGAGCTAAAAACCTTTGTACTTTACTCAGCGTGAAACGATGTTTAAATCTTTAGAAACTATTGTTAGAAACAGAACAACAATAAATATTGAACTTATTTTACATGGCGATGCAGGTCTCTCTATCTTTGAAAATCAGAATGTTTTCAAAATTGTACATATTTATATCTCTCAAACTAAACGCTTTGTCTAACTTACTCTTGTAAATATCCTTACCACCTGTCCATCTCTTGTGTGCATTGTTGTGATATCAAAGTTGTAATTACCTGGAAAGGGCTTTTATAAGTTGGATAACTTGTGCCCAATCCCTTTCTTGACTGAATAAAATATGTTTCAATCAAAGCTAAAAAGGAACAACACAACCATATAGATAACATAACAAAGTTTAAGATTCAAAGTCTTCAAGTTATGCTCTGGAAACGAAACAAAGTAAAAACATGTGGTATTTTTTTGTCAAAAGATTATTGAGTTTAAACCCCTGAGAAACAACTACATCATAAAAGTTACCTCTTTATCACATCTGAAGTCTCTAAGACATATAGTTTTCGAGTTATGCTCAGGAAATGATTTCGGAGGGGTGAGGAGAGGTGAGTTGTGGTTTAACCCGCTTTCAAGAGTATTTCACTTATATCGCGGCTGCTAGTATTACGGCAGGGAGAAAGCCCGCAACGACATGTGGCTATGCATTGCGGTGAAACCTGCGAGCATCGGCTGAACCTAGCAAACCATGGAGCCCAACATACCCCCTTCTCAGCGCAGGTATAACAATAGATGATATCAATGTCTTCATTAAAGGAACAGAACATATGTGACTACATCATTTAGATAGTGATTCAGCTGTTACAGTAACATTGCATTCCTTACAAAAAATAAGTAAACACAAAAAAGACAAGATTTCTTTATGTCTTCATAAAAAAACCCAGGTCACATGGAACTAAATCTTTACACCAATTAAAGGAACAAGGACCTTTTTACAGATGTGTCATGATCTTCAAAACAGAGAGCTCCAAATCTAAAAGTCTTAGCTCTTTATGAGTGTTTCACTTTGAAAAACTGAAATAAAGTTCATATTGCAAGATCTTGTTCTTCGGTGTGCCTTCAACTGCCAAATGCTTTACAAAGACTCAATGAACATTTGACAACAACTATGTTGGAAACTATTTAAAAAAATAGAGCCATGGGCTCTGTAGCTCATCAGGCTTTATATACATTAACTAATTCAAAATGTCAACTTCTAGGTGAGAGGTATAACACATAGGAAGCACTTTAAATGGAGAAGATGAAATAGGTCTTAAGGTCATTACTCCTCTGACCTATCTTTGAGGCCAGAGATAAAATCCCCTACAAATAAAGTCACACTTGAAGATTTAATTCATTATTGTTGTTTCCATAAATTACCTCCCTTTAAAGAGCACATACAATCTCTAGATGAAATAGCTTTTCAGGTTATGACTTCTGAGACCTATATTTGGGGTCGCAGGATCACAAAATCTACAATTTAGAATCCTCATTGGCCAAGGAGTCTGCACACAACTTTTCAGCTCTCTAGACCTTTTGGAACTGGAGAAGGAGATGAAAATAGGTTTTAAGGTTGTGACCCCTGTGACCCCAATTGGGGTCACAGTGTCACCAAATCTACAATTTAAAATCCCCATTAGCCAAGGAGTCTGTACAAAACTTTTCAGATCTCTAGACCTTTTGGAACTTGAGAAGAAGATGAAAATAGGTTTTTAAGGTTGTGACCCCTGTGACCCCATTTGGAGTCATGGGGTCACCAACTCTACAATTTAGAATTCCCATTAGCCAGGGAGTCTGCACACAAAATTTCACATGCCTAGACCAAGTGGTTCTGGAGGAGAAGATGAAAATGCGAAAAGATTACAGACGGACGGACGCCGCACTCCGGACACCATGCCATGCCATAAGCCCATCGGGCCTTTCAGGCCAGCTGAGCTAAAAAGCTGAAAAGAACAATCGTCATTAAGTCATTTACACTGACATTAGCAAACCAACATGTCTAAAACTAATCTAACGAATCTATGTAATCCTTCAACTAAAGGATCTGACATCATTCCTTGAGCAATGCATTAGTGACACTCCAATTTTCACAAAAATAAAGTGAGCACGTCTCAGCCCTTGTGAAAGATATTGTGTTGCAAATTAACACTGACAAAACAGTCTCTGATGGCACTCATAGAAACATAATACAAATAACTAAGCAGTAAAAGAAAGTATAGGTTGGAAAATGTAAATTTCTGTCAGAGTTTGGTATCTTGTGCATGCTTTTTATTCAATAAAGTCATCATCCAAGTACAATGCTGAGAATTCACATTGCTCAAACGTATCATAGCTGATGGTGCCTAAATGGTAAAACACATCTAAAGCCATCAGCACAAGGAGAAAGTACTAAATTGTAAATACGCTCATCCTGTGGGTTTACAGCACAGCTGACGAAAACACAATAATGATAAATGAAAACTGACACAAGATGTGGCAATACAGATCCAAATTGCAAAAATAGAGCCACTGGCTCTGAAGCTCATCAGGAATCATGTTATTAATTATCCCTAAGGAAAAGGTTAAGATATTCATTGTAAGTCATTGCTCAGTCATCAAATTTATTATCAAAATTGGTTACATATTAATCCATATTCATTATAAGTAATGTAGACCTTTGCAGTTTATTGTTTACTTCCTATTTTTATCCTGGAATTATCAACATTTATTACATAATTAAAAAGAGCCCCTATTTGTTTCTAACAATCCTGTTTCTCATAGGCTCACAGTTTCATAGGATCCTTTTCAATATTTAATTAATAAATTCTATTGAGCATCTGAGTGTAAGACTAAATCAGTAACCAGTGGCGGATCTAAGGGGGGGGGGGGGGGGGGGGGGGGTCCAGGGCCATTGGCCAAAGAGTCTGTACATAGCATTTCAGCCTTCTAGAGCTTTTGGGACTGGAGAAAAAGATGTGACCCGTGTGGCCCTTATTTGGGGTTACAGGGTTACTAAATCTACAATTTAGAATTCCCATCACTCAAGGAGTCTGTACATAAAATTTCAGATCTCTGGAGTCATTGGTTCTGGAGAAGAAGATGAAAATAGCTTTTAAGGTTATGACCCCTGGGGCCCTTATTTGGGGTCACAGGGTCACCAAATCTACAATTTAGAATCCCCATTGGCCAAGGAGTCTGTACATAAAATTTCAGCTCTCTAGAGTCATTGGTTCTGGAGAAGAAGTCGAAAAAGTGAAAAGTTTACGAACGGACGGACGCCATCCCATGCCGTAAGCCCATCGGGCCTTTCAGGCCTGATGAGCTAAAAAGGTTGGAGGGCATGCAACTTGTCATCTTCAAAACGTTACAGGTGTAACGAAAAGATTTCCATATCTTCTCCTTCCGTCCTTCACCTCAACCTTGCATTTCAGTGTTAAGATTTTAACGTACTGCAGGCTAATCGGATAAGCCAATCAGAAGATAGTTATATTGCCTCTATGACTGTGTCGATCGTCGCTTTTTTTGAATGGGTTCCGAATGTGTGACTGTTCTGATATCATTGGAGAGAAAGTATTTCCACCCAACCATTGTTCAACTAGGCCCTGCAATTAAGGTGTTGTCAACAATCGTATCATAATGTGTTACATGGTCACAGGTCCTGCAAGAAAGTATAAATATCTTTTGAAACACCATGACCTTGCTGTACACAATCTCATCATCTCAAGATGCTGTAGCAATATTCTTTGACAGAACAAAAATGCATAGAAGATTTCCAAGAATTCCTATACACGTTTGGTTTATAAAATTATATATAAACAAATCTTCCGTGCTTTACAGAGATATTTTGCAAAGCATCCCTTCTGTATAGAATCAAACTCCAATGGTTACACAAGACATGTCAGTTTCAAAGAATTCCTGTGCATCTTTGGTTCACGAAGTCCAGTGGAAAAAACCATTTCAGATGACTGCTATAACGAATTCTCGTACAGGAGCCTGTAGATGAAGGCGTTGCTGTACCAGGGCATATTGTTCTCCTCACAGACCTTCCTCAAGGGACTACGGAAGGGGTTGATCTCGGGGCTTGTACACGACCCTAGCTGTGAACCTTCCATAGCCTGCTTAGCTGTTTCACAGCTGTACTGGCAATAGTCTGTGAAGTATCCAGGGATGTTGTTCACCTGTTTGCAAAAAATATTATTTCATATTTTTGTTACAAGTTATCAGGATGGTTGTCAAAATGTAATTTTTCACTCAATGTTTTTGTATGTGGTCACTTGATATACATACTTGATTGTTTAAAAAAAATAGAGCCATGGGCTCTGTAGCTCATCAGGGTTTATATTGTTTAACGATGACGACTGAAATAGATTTTTAGGTCATGGCCCTTGAGACCTTCTAGGTCTTCTCCAAAAAGACCTAGAGGGCTGTAATATTGTGCATTATCATATATCTATCAATGATATGGGCTGTTTTGCATATGTGATAGAGGTCAGAACACCACACCCATATCGCTGCCCGGTCCGCAAATCCATATCAGCCATATCAGCCCGGTCCGCAAATCCATATCAATATCAGCCCGGGTGACGTTAGGTCAGAGTGATCTCCCTTTGCTTACATGCGTGAACACAGTAAAGTCACAAGTGAAGCAGTGTCAGAGTAACTACCGGTAGTTCATTTGAATCCTTTCAGAGTACCCTCCAAACAAGGATGTTGATGATGCTTTTAATTTATTAAATTAAATATACTTTTAATTTGAATAGGAGGCACGACTAACATAATTTTAAAAGAAAAATTACCCCCAAAGTATAAATTTTTGCATAACATCAAATGATTATTATTTCTGTAAATATTTTGTCATGTTTTAGAAAAAAGTATGATATATGATAAAAAGGTTACAACATGTCATTTTTCATACCATACCCCATATCAGCCCTCTGGCCTGCGGCCCTCGGGCTGATATGGGGGTCTCGGGCTGATATGGGGTATGGTATGAAAAATGACATGTTATAACCTCTAAATATAACAGCCTTCTAGGTATATTTGTTCTGGAGAAGAAGATGAAAAAAGGTTTTTATGTCATGGCCTGTGAGGCCTTTATTTGGGGCCCCAGGGTCACCAAATCTTCAATTTAGAATCCCCATTGGCTAAAGAGTCTCCACAAAATATTACAGCTTTCTAGGTATATTTGTTCTGGAGAAGAAGATGAAAATAGGTTTTTAGGTTATGGCCTGTAAGGCCCTTATTTGGGGTCACCGGGTCACCAATTTTACAATTTAGAATCCCCATTGGCCAAGGAGTCTACACATAAAATTTCAGCCCTCTAGAGTTATTGGTTCTGGAGAAGAAGTTGAAAAAGCGAAAAGTTTACGGACGGATGGACACCATGCCATGCCATAAGCCCATCGTGCCTTTCAGGCCTGATGAGCTTATAAAAACCTGACATAGTTAGATTTTGACCATCTGTCATGTCTTTATCTATATGAAGACTGGTACGTGTGTCATAAGTCAACAGATACTGATGCTCAACCACAGCATGGAGTTTGACCAACCTTCAGTTTCTTCATGGCAGGTCCCCAATCCATATAAGCACCCAAACCAGCATTGAAACCTGGAAATACATAATAGTCAGCTTTATTCAAACTGTCATTTCTCAAGAAATAGATTTTAATGCTATAAGTACCCCAAGGGGGATCCCTCCTGAAAAAGATTATATAATATACCCACGTAAACTTAAAGGTAGGGTTCTGTCGCCATCTTGGATATTTTGCATTACATGAAATGAAAACATGCTATATTGTACCCGATTTTGCAACTTTTTGATAACTAAAGACATGTATATACACTGATAGAGTATTCACATAGTAACACATAACATATAATACAACTAATAAACGAGTTGCTGTTATGCTGTAGCGAAGTTTTCCCGACTCCCACCGCCGATGAATGGCTTCAGTTCTCATTGTTTTATTTTTCAACAAATGTGCGCTTGTGTTTATCAAGTTGTGAAATATCAAGTAATCAAAATTTTACCTTTATTAGTATGTTTCAATTTCACTGTGTTTTAATCATGTATCAATAACATATATGTGTAAACAGGAATATCCTCTCGAATTTCGTTTCCACAAAAATACCCCGATAGAACCCTCCTTTTAAGATAGTAATACAGGCGTGAAATACGGTTGACAATGAAAGCAATGAGCTGACCTATAACAAGATGAGGCCGAGGCCCGGTGTACTTGTGGTAGAGAGTGCGGTGGATTTTGATGGACATGTTATCTCCGGTCCACTCCTTCGTGTCCATCTTCTCGGACATGTGGTTGCCCATCATGTTGACCACCAGCTTTACATCAGGTAGGAGTTGAGACACTTCCTGCAATCAGTTGACACAAACTTACTCCGGTTCAATGGCTTTCATTAAGTTCAGTTACAATTAGGAAAGTGTCAACAATTTGAAAGTTTTGATAAACTTGCCAGAGTGTTTAAGCATCTGTAAAGATATTTATTAAAGTTTTAAATCACTGAAAAGTTAGCTGATATGAGTGAATAAGTTGTCGGGTAGAGAAATATTACTGTTTGACCACTGAGTAAAAAGTAAGAATGATAGTCTTCAAAATAAAGCATACACCTTGGTAACAAAATAAATGTTCCAAAAGCTCTATTATCAGCAAGAATCACCTTCGATGAAATCTATAGCAATATGACAACTCCTGTATTGATGTATTTTCTATTATAAAAGGAATAGGCCCTGCATTACTATAGTGAAGAAATCTATGATTGTTGACTGGAATAAGTAAAACTAGCACTGCGCTCATACTTCATGACTGCATGTAGAATAGTTCTCGACAGCAGATGTAGTTCTTGACAGAATTGTATCATAATCATGTGTCGCCTTGTGAAAACATAATTATGTCCAGTTTGGTCAGCCCGGGTTACAAGGTGAAAATTGTGGTCGGGATGAAGTTACTAGGTCTCGATATGAAAATCACCGGGTCAGCAAAACATGTTCAAAATGTGTTTAGCTCAGCAAAACGTGGACAAATATCATGTGATTTGTGAGACACTGACTGCTTAAATAGCGAGCAACAGGACTCTGATGAGGAGACGAGAGAGCATGGGGGAGAACGAAGGAGAGAACGAACAAGAACGACCAGGGAACATAGGGGAGTCCAGAGGAAGGCCTGCTGTACAAGGACTCGCATCTTTGAACTGTGTGTACTAGACTGGCAAGTACCAGAACTCTATAAGAACTCTGTAAGAACTCTAACACCTGGCTATCAGCCGACTGCACAGCCTCCTCCGGACTGACCCCCTCAATCAGCTGTTCTCAACTGGTACCGGTCAAGCCAATTGCTTAGGTATCTCACCCGGGCTGCCATTGACATCTTTACTTTTACAGACCCGTGTGGACCCAAGTTGTCGCTTTCCATCCTGGTTTTAATAAAATATCCAAGTAATGCTGATTTAAGAACCTCTTGTTGTGTTATCAATTGTGTTACAGAATAAAGAATACGGTCTCCATACAGTAAGGAGTGGACACTTTCTATAAATTGAATTCTTGACATGAAGGATAAGAATGAACAATTATTAAAACAAGTGCTTGTGAATACCATGGTCATACTATGAATATATTTTCCACATGTCAACATATCTCATCCTTTTTATCTTCTCTTTGTTTACCTTGAATACAGAGAGCATCTCCACTTCCTTCTCAACACCGACCAGATCCACAACATACTTCTCCCCCGAACACAACTTCATAGTGGGATCTGTACAAACAAGGAAAGAGTAATCAAAGCATGTGACATAAACATTGAGCACATTCACACTGTTTAAGTATTTTGAGGGTTTTATATGCATTGTAAAGTTAACTGATAAAGTTAAACCTCATTTTTCTGAATTCTTAGAAAGTATTAATTTAATTATTTTTAGAAGTGTTAATTAACCAGTGTAAAAATATTTTGCTTGAAGGTCTCCATTTTGTTTGTGACAAGATTTAAAGTGTCCCTTTTTTCATGGTGAAATGAACAATGCCACTACTCACAGTCGCGTGCGAGACAGGTTGTGAGGATATAGTACATGGTGAGTGGGAAGTTGAGTAGGACGGCAACCGGTGAGTCTAGACGAAACCCCCTCCAGTTGTAATACCCTGCCCAGTCTGTGAGGGGCGTGTCCAGCTGAGGGGCGGGGCTAGATGAGGGCGTGTCCAGGATAGAGCTCTCCACCGGCAACACCACCTGGTCATCACACTCTGGGAGATCTCCTGGAAAGTATGGAGGGATTAGACCTGGGCCGTGTTCAAGAGAGGTTTCAAAGTAATCGCTCAATTAGCGATTACTTTTAAAGGATAGATGAAATGACATATGGTCAAAATCGGATTCATTAAAATGGCATGTCAATTTGACAATTGCTCGATTTTAAATTTCTGAAATCGGTCCATAAATTACTTATATACGGCTTTTTAAAAAAAACGCCTTATTTAGCCCCAGCGACCAGAATGAAAGTCTGCGAGGGTGTGGCACCTGAAGGGATGACTTCTGTGACGTATCAGGAGGAATGTGATTTTTCGGCGATAGTCACAATTCAACATAATTTCTCAACATTTTGATTGTTAATTTCACAAAGAAATCTTCAATAAACCAACTTAAATTTCCCATATATCGAATGTTTAGATATCCAACTAGGTAATTCCGCAGATGACAATTACACAATTATTACATAAACATGTCTTTTTGGCGATGTAATACACCTCATAAATTCATTTAGCGGCAGTGATAATCATCATTAATTAATTTACGAGACTCAGCGGAGTAGCTGTCTAGCCGGCCTCGTCTGTCGCTGTCACGCCTCAATGAGCATTTACAAAATGAATCGCCCAACTGATTGCACTAGTATTAAAATGGGTGAATTAAAATCGTTTTAATTATCAATTGCAAATGTATTTTGTCTCGATTTTATGCTCAATTGATTCCGATGTACAATATACGTAGAGGTAATCATCTGTCATTCTTGAGAAAAATGCATTTCATCAGATCTTTAAACCTCTCTTGAACGCAATTGCTCAATGTAGCGCCACGTAGCAAAGCGAGCTAACTTTGAGGTTTTGCACCGTGTCGTTCAGGAGAGAATGCGCGCTACTTGAGCGCTAGATTGAGCAATCAGTGAGCGATTATAAGCGCTAGCTGTTATGGAACAGACGGCTGGCTTGAGTTCCCATCATTAGGATCAACACTGTTCATTTCAACTTTTATCTGCTGAAGCAGAACCAACTCCTTTGTGCATGACAGAATTAAACTTGTTAATAAAAGGATTATTAGAATTGGTCAGGATCAATCAAGACCATGACTGCATCAACAAGTAAAGGATGTTTGTTTGCAGTTGTTCAGTGGACTAATTCAATCATTAATTTCATTAACTTTTTAAAATGATTTAACATGATTGAAATGAAGTTTCTTCAGTAAGATCATTCTCAGCCAAAGTTTATGAAAAGATCAAATTAATACTAGTCCTTCACCCTAATTATAACATGATCACAGCAGCACACTCACCAAACTGTACAAACTGTCCGGGCACGTGCCACGTGGTGCACTCTCTCCTCCACAGCCCCTGGTTGTAGACGCCTCTAGTCTCCAGGAAGCCGTGACATGCGAACATGTGAAACTCAAGCGATGTCGTCTCTGGAAATATCACGTAAGTTTAAAATCACATTCAATTAGGATAAACAAGTATCATTCACAATTTCATCTCAGTCAAGGTGTACACTGTATTCAAAGTATCTTTCAGACAAACAAAATATTTACCTCTGTTAAAAAGAAATATACTGAACAAATTAAGAAGATTAATAAGGCTGATACACACACACATTTGATAAACAAATAAGAATTGAAACAAACTCGGAATACTTTACAATACTTTACGTACACATCAAAGTTCAAAGTAACCTATAGAACAGCACATAACAAATTCTACTTTAATGTTCCTGAGCTACTGGCAACGCCTTGCCCCTTCATCAGATAGATAGAGTTTTATCTCTCATTACTAAATCAACTTCTAACACTTCCAAAAGGATGCCCCAACTGACCGTTCGTGAACGTGAAGGGGAAGTTGGCGAGCTCTTCTGTCTTGGAGACGTACTGCTTCATCTTGGCACACCAGATCTTGTGACTGTGTGCTTTCATCTCGTCCTTTATGGACCAGTTCTTCTTCTGACACTCACGACTACAGTAGATCACGGCCTGGCACGACGAACTATGATCGGCAATTGGATAGAGGAAATTTTATTGGTTTTATTACCCATATATATATGGGTAGATGGACAGGGTTAATATTTTCCCTTTTGTTGATTGGTTTGAAGAAATGTCCATGTTCTATTGTTTTACATCTGCATGCAGGGACAACTTCAATCACCTTTTAACTTTTCCTGATTGGTAACTTGAGAAACATTCTTTTGCATTTGAAAAAATTTGTCCCCATAATTGTCATTAGCCATTCGATGTATTAAAGGTTGGACAAGTCTGCTAAACTGTCAGAAGATCATAAACACTAGTAGTTACTGATTTACTATGCAACAAAGGAAAGCTGAATCTGACAGATTTCGTTCGAATGCAATGACTTCATTGGCGTGAACAGCTATGGATTTACAATGCCAGCGGTAATGTCACAGGTTTTTTTAAGTGTGAGTTGACTTAATTTTGAGTGTCGCTGGCCTTTTGATATAAAATTTCTAATTACATAAATCATATAATTTTAAATTATTATTTCTGACAAGAAAAACAAACATTTCAACATCAAGGACAGTTATCTTTAATTGTGAAAGACATTTTTGCAGGGCACAGTTTAGCGCCACAGAGTACGCAAGGATAGTTAAGTGAGAAGGAAAGACACATCACTCACAAATTAACCGCCTTTTCAGATCTTATAGACAAATTTTAGTTTTTAATATTGATGTGTTTACTTTGAGTGAACAGATGGGTAAGGCCCAAAAACAAAAGAATTTGTTTCTGGATTCCGCCCGCATCGGTTTCAAAGCCACGCCTCAGGTATTTTTTTTCTAGGTTTTGAAAAGTAAGGGGCAGATAATTGTAATTTTTTAGCCTCAGAAAACATTGGACATAGAAAATGTCTAGGGGTGAGATTATAGACTATTTGGATTAGTAACACATATGTAAGAGAGTTTGTGCTTTTTTTATATAAATAATTGTATGAATTTTGTTTGTTTAACTCTTCATTCCCCCAAAAAAAAATGTTGTAAAAAAAAAAAAAATTGCGTCATCGCATCATTTTTGTCAGCCTGTAATGACCAGAAACATTTTTTTTTAGACGTAATGAAATGTTGTGAGTCAAATGAGTGTTGGGAACAAAGTGTTATAAAAGCCAAGTAAGTTTTATTTACTAGTGGCAAGATTTGACAAAATACAAGAAGTTTGGAACTGACCACGTTTTGAATAGATTGGCTGTTCCTCGGAGTCGACAGCTGCTACATTCGCGCATCCAAGGAGTATCCAGATTGTTTATCGAGTCGTCATGGAGACCTGGTGATATGTACTTTATACCCATTTTCCCAAGGTCCAGAGCGTTGTCTCTGGAAAAACACACAAAACATGTCCTTAGATAAATATTTGCGAAATATGTACTAATACAGAAGGTTAATTTGTACCAAAAAGAACTGAAAAACCTGTCGAAATATTAAAATATGGTTGATCGATTGATATTTCAAACGGTGAATACTTTGACAGTAAAATCAATGTTTGAATACAAAGAGGGATAGCAGAAAACATATTCTGTATAGTTCAAGTTAAGGCATAAACTAGTTGCAAAAAGGGTTAAAGCAAAGAAACTTCTCCTCTGCAAATGAATATGAGTATCTACGATGTTAACTACTGACACATTACATACTTTATACCTACTTTGTGAGAGTTTTGTCCATGTAAGTAACGAGTCTTGGTCTGCGGGCCTGGCGAACCATCGGGAAAAGTGTACAGAAACATACCAGCTCGTAAGCATGTTCTGCCATGGACTGTTTGGACACGTCAGCGTTTGTGACTCCGATACCCATCCCAGCTCGATCAACCATGCACAGGTAGCGCTGGGTGATTCCATCCTCGTCTGTTACTGAGGGATATATGAAAGTTTACATTATAACACAAAGTTATGAAAAGGTTTTTGCACATTAAAAAAGATCAAATATATTTGAAATAATTCATAATTTTGTATGCATGAAAAGAAGCATAACTGGGACATCAGTAATTGTCCTGTCAGAACCTTGTGCATTGCAAGTTTCAGCATCCTGTATGCAATTTAATCTGATTAATTTGGGCAAGAATTAAACATAATACAAAACTTCCTTCCATATAATAATTTTTTTTATTAAAACTCATGATAAACTAGATGAGCGTTTGCGGGACACCACAAAAGCAGAGCAGCCCTGGAACTAAGGGTCTCGCCTTTCCCTGTTCCGCCTTCTCCACAGCAACAATAGAATGAGGTTTTTTTTCAACAATTTCTTGGAGAACCATCACTGATTTCAAAATTTGATTAAATGGTTAACATTGCCTTAACCAATATCTCATGACCTTGACCTTTGACATTTGACCTTCAAGGTCACACGATCAATGAACACCTTTCATTTTGTATAACAATCATTTAATGATTCAAACTTTCAAAGTGTTCATAGTTGAAATAAGGCATATTAAAAAAATAGAGCCATGGCCTATGTAGCTCATCAGGAGATAATAAGTGGGGTATGTTATGGAGTGGACTTTATAGCAATGGTCAGATAATGGAATGTAGTAATAAGAATCTAGGTAGTGAAACGATTAAAGCAGTTTAAAAATATTTTGTTGCCATAACTTTGCCAATCTGCTATAAAGAGCAACACAAAGCTTTGAAATAAATTGTTGGTATCAAACATATAATAATGTGGTGGAGAGATCATACTATTTTTTTAGATCGTACACACATTATATAATAATGAATATACCGGGTACAATTCTTTGCATACAATTCACCACTGTAAGCTATTGCAATAATGGCCTGGGGCTGTAGAAGAAAATGAAAAAAACCTTTTTAGGTCATGACCCCTGCTAATTATTATCAAAATTGGTTACACATAAATCAACATTCGTTATGAATATCATACACCTTTGCATTATATTGTTTTAATTCTTAATTGCATTATGGCAATACCAACATTTATTACATAATGAATAGGAGCCTCAGTTTTTGAAAATCCCATTTCTCATAGGCTCCATTTCAATACTTAATAAATTGGTGAATTTTTTTTAGTAAATTCTTTTTCACCATTTCTTATAGGCTCCTTTTCAATATTTGATAAAATGGTGATATTCTATGAATAAATTCTTTTTTAGAGTCAGTGAAAAGCAGTCTCACGCACAGTCTATGATAACACAGTGCTGCACAGAAGTTTGAAGTAACCTGAAACCTCTGTGTAACTATCAGTTTTCATTCTTCTGCCAGGAAGAGGTCAACACAATGCAATTACATAACATGCAGACACTGGACTCACAGCCAGTAAAATTTATATGTTAGATGCAGTTTTTCCTACAATTAATTATTTTTCTGTACTGGAGAAGATGATGAAAATAGGTGTGATGTCACAATCTCATATAGCTACTTCTTTTATAGTCCTATGTTATCACCAGTCATCACTAGTCATATTCATTTCACATATCTCATGTAAAATGAAAAAATTTAATTCCTCTTCAAGTTATTCCTTCAAAGGGTATTCAATAGTTCTCATTTCAAATAGATTCACATTAAACATGTCCATGATGTAGACATCTATCTCATTTCTTGTTCCTATTGAATAAAATTAACTGCAAAGTTAATAGAAAACTAAATCAGTTATAAAGTATAAAATATGATATAAATAAGTTATACCAAATTGACTCGTACTGGAAATTCTCATTAATTAATTCTCCAAATAATTACACTATATCATGAGATATTAAAAAACTCCATTATTTACTCTTAAATTACAAAGAACATAATATTAGATTTAATAAAAGATTCTGTATTAAGTCTTTAGAATACTTTTAGACTTGTGTACCTTTATCAGCAAATTCACTTGCAAAATACAAATAATTACTCATATGTGAAATGTGAGACAAAGATAAAATATGACTTATAATTTTTGTTAGACCTCCAATTCTAAGTTTTTAATTCTAAATATCTCTTTTTCATCAGACATATTATATTCTCAAAGCACATGTTAGAACTCTCACATCAGAAAGATGAAATGCATTTAACTCAGCTGTTTTCTTTAAAATTACCTCCCTTACCTACTTACTGATTGAAGTGCACATATAATCTCAGAAAGATGCTGTAAACTGAAATAGGCTTTTAGGTTATGATCCCTGTGACCCATATTTGGGGTCACAGACTCACCAAATTTACAATTTAGAATCCCTTACAGCCAAGGAGTCTGTACATAAAATTTCAGCTCGCTAGAGCCATTGGGACTGGAGATGAAGATGAAAATAGCATTTTAGGTCATTGCCTCTGTGACCCAATATTTGGGGTCTCACTGTCACCAAATTTACAATTTAGAATCCCCTTCAGTCAAGGAGTATGTACATAAAATTTCAGCTCTCTACGTTCATTGGGACTGGAGAAGAAGATGAAAATAGTTTTTTTTAGGTAATGACCCCTGTGAGCCACACTTGGGGTCACAGGGTCACCAAATCTACAATTTAGAATCCCTTTCAGCCAAGGAGTCTGTACATAAAATTTCAGCTCTCTGGAGTCATTGGTTCTGGAGAAGAAGATGAAAATAGCTTTTAAGGTTATGACCCCTGTGACCCACATTTGGGGTCACAGGGTCACCAAATTTACAATTTAGTATCCCCTTCAGCCAAGGAGTCTGTACATTAAATTTCAGCTCTCTGGAGTCATTGGTTCTGGAGAAGAAGTCGAAAAAGCGAAAAGTTTACGGACGGACGGACGGATGGACGGACGCCATCCCATGCCATTATTATTATTATTATTATTATTATTAGGATATTTATATAGCGCACATATCCATCCACTAGTGGTTGCTCAAGGCGCTTACATTTTCCCCCTGGTCAATGGCATTCTTTCACCGTCCAATCATTTTTTCAAATTCAACTCCCTGGGGAGTATTCAACCGGCAGCCATATGTGGCGCTCAGTTTAGGGACCATTCTATGCCTCACAGGGTACCCATTTACAGCTGGGTGAACTGAGACACATAGTCACAGCAGTTTGTCCAACACTGCTGAACGCTGATAACCGACAGCTCGGCGTATGCACGTGTTCATGTATCCACCATTCAGCCACTGACATGAATTCGTGGGATCTTTTAAGTGCGTAGTTTTTGTTGCACTACACACTAGGGCTCCAGGGTGACACTTATAGAGTTCTAACAGAGGTGAACTCTAGGTTTTTACACCTTGGCCTGGATGGGATTCGAACCCCGGACCTCAGCAACGTGAGACCGGCGCTCTTGCCGACTGAGCTATCCCGTACCCCTTTCAGGCCAGATGAGCTAAAAAGCATGCTTAAGTCGTGACCTTGCTGTGACTTGACATTCGACGGATTTTAGTGAAATCTTTTCAAATCTTGGCCTTTCTCCATAGTTGATATATACTAAATAAGAGCCTGATAACACAATTTGTTTTCAAGTTATCGTGTTACAATGAATTATTTAGCGATTTCAGAACTCTTGATCTTGACCATTGACCTTGAATCTGAACATGTCAAAAAAATTCCCCAGGATATAAGTAAATAGTTATGTATACCGTATATGAGTTCTCAAAACCTTCTTGGAAAAAAGTTATAGTGAAAACAAAACGCGGCGGTTGCGGAAACTGCACAAAAACTGATAGCAGTCCCAAAATAAGTCGGGACTGCTAAAAATGGTATTAAATGGAAGGTCTGTTAGCATCTTCTATGTAATAGTCAGGTTCAAAAGCGTAAAGTCTCTTAACAGCAAAATATAAAAAATAGAGCCATGGGCTCTGTAGCTCATCAGAGTTTATTTTGTTTGATGATGAAGACAGAAATATGTTGTCTCAATATAATGCACAATCCCTAACCCTGACAAATCTTAGTCTCGAAATTGAGAGAGAGCACTCAGCAAGGTCAACACACATGAGATTATGCAATATGCTGACCCCTTGGCTCTGGTTACAAGCCAGCTGTGTTTTTTGTGTTTTACCGCCAAATTATGTAATAGACCCCTGCTTGCACTAAACACTGGCAGCACTGATCTAACTGTATAAGGCTTAAAGAGAACAGGCAATGTGATGAATCTCATGGTACATGGTACAATTTAGAATCACCTTGGCTAAACAATCTCTGCACAATTTTATCGGTTCTAAGCCTTGTCATCCAAACATCTAAACATTCTGAACGCAATATTCCTTCTAGTTTGTTCTGGATGAAAACAGGATTTTAGGTAATGGCCTGTGAGGCCCTTATTTGGGGCCACAGGGTCACCAAATCTACAATTTAGAATCTCCATTGGCTAAAGACTCATTACACAACATGACAACCTTCTAGGTTTTTTCATTCTGGAGAAGAAGATGAAAATAATCTTATCTTATCATTTCATCACCAGTCATATGCAGTTCACATATCTCATGTAAAATAATAGAATTCTTAACTCCTCTTCAATTTAGTCCTTTATGACTTGTCAAAATTTTCAGTTCATTCAATAGTTCTCATTTCACATTGATTACATCAATTTGACAAACATGTCCACAATGTATATTGTTATTTCAAGTCGACATACATTTCAAATAAAGTGGTTGAAGTGTCATAAAATATCAGTTCAAAATTCATTTTCAAAGGTTTTTTAGGCTGTGGCCCATATTTTGGTTCACAGGGTCACCAAATTTACAAGTTAGAATCCCTATTGGCTAAAGAGTTTGCATACACTATTACAGCCTTCTAGGTCTTTTTGTTCTGGAGAAAAAGATGAAAACAAGATTTTAGGTAATGGCCTGTGAGGCCCTTATTTGGGGTCACAGGGTCACCAAATCTACAATTTAGAATCTCCATTGCCTAAAGACTCTTTACACAACATGACAGCCTTCTAGGTCTTTTCATTCTGGAGAAGAAGATGAAAATAATCTTATCTTATCATTTCATCACCAGTCATATGCAGTTCACATATCTCATGTAAAATAAAAGAATTCTTAACTCCTCTTCAATTTAGTCCTTTATGACTTGTCACAATTTTCATTTCATAGGCTATTCAACAGTTCTCATTTCACATTGATTACATCAATTTGACAAACATGTCCACAATGTAGATTGTTATTTCAAGTCGACATACATTTCAAATAAAGTGAAAGAAGTGCACATAAAATATCAGTTAAAAATTCAATTTCGACAGGTTTTTTAGGCTGTGGCCCATATTTGGGGTCTCAGGGTCACCAAATTTACAAGTTAGAATCCCCATTGGCTAAAGAGTTTGCATACAATATTACAGCCTTCTAGGTCTTTTTGTTCCGGAGAAAAAGATGAAAACAGGATTTTAGGTAATAGCCTGTGAGGCCCTTATTTGGGGTCACAGGGTCACCAAATCTACAATTTAGAATCCCCATTGGCCAAGGAGTCTGTACATAAAATTTCAGCTCTCTAGAGTTATTGGTTCTGGAGAAGAAGTCGAAAAAGTGAAAAGTTTACGGACGGAAGGACGGATGGACGGACGCCATCCCATGCCATAAGCCCATCGGGCCTTTCAGGCCCGATGAGCTAAAAATGCCAAAAAGCAGTGGCCAGTCCATGTTAATTCAGTGCACATTATCAGATGAGACGAGACTAGAAGCCTACCAGTTTCCATCTCCTTGATGAACCAGATTGTGTCCTCCATCGGCAGTCTTCTGATCCTCTCCTCCTGTCCCCGACACAGCACCATCTTACGAGCAACATCCTCCCCTGCCTGGGCGATCCTCTCTGGGGTTTCATTGTAAACCTTCTCTACATACTCCTGCACCTTTGGTGAATCCAGCTCCATTCTGTTACGTTTATACTGAAAGATAAAATTGTGATAGGGAAATTTTCTAACAAGAAAAAATGAGCATGGCTCACATACCCCCGCCATCCGCTATCCGTCCATTGAGAATTATAGATGTGAAGGTTACTATGTTTAAAATACAGCTTCAAGCATCATAATATTGTCCAAAATAATTTTAGGAACTGACTGTTATTAGGAAATTTCATTCACCCATATGTAATATTTTTCAGGTAACTTAATTTTTCCCATAAGGGCATCACACCGGGAATTTGTACCAAGTTCAATTACAGATTCAAGGGCTTCATAACTCCGTAATAAATAATATTTTGGAACTGGACTGTGAACTCGATGAAGAGTATCATCTGGACTACCTACATGTAAAATTTCATTCACCTAGATGTAATAGTTTCCGAGAAAACTTGTCCCAAATCGAGCATCACAGCTTTTTTGTACAAAGTTCAATTTCGGATTCAAGGGCCATAACTCCGTAAAAAATAATATTTCGGAACTGGTTTTCCAACTCGATGAAGAGTATCATCTGGACTACCTCCATATTAAATTTCATTCACCTAGGTGTAATAGTTTCCGAGAAAACTTGTCCCCATTGGAGCATCACAGTTCTTTTGGTACTAAGTTCAATTTCGGATTCAAGGGCCATAACTCCATAAAAAATAATATTTCGGAACTGGTTTTCGAAATTGATGAAGTGTATCATCTGGACTACCTCCATATTAAATTTCATTCACCTAGATGTAATAGTTTCCGAGAAAACTTGTCCCAATTGGAGCATCACAGTTCTTCTGGTACTAAGTGAAATTTCGGATTCAAGGGCCATAACTCCGTAAAAATTAATATTTCGGAACTGGTTTTCGAACTCGATAAAGAGTATGGTCATGAGTACTCACAACCAAAATTTCATTCACCTAGGTTGAACAGTATCCGAGAAAACTTGTCCCCCATTGAACACAATAAAACTAAGTCCAAAAAGTGACGAAAATATCAATCTCAGAAAATTTTAAATTGTCTGTGCGCGATCGGAAGAACATGGTTAACATCTGTACAAAGTTTGGTTGATGTACCTTTGACGGTTTTTGAGAAAATTGACCAGACGGAAGGACGGACATACAGAATGACCGCTATATACCCCTGCTTACTTCGTAGCGGGGGTATAAAAATTGAAATATCACTTTGATAAAAAAAATTCTTGTTTTATGGTGAAAATGCCTCACTTCTTTCTCTGCTTTTAAAGGAACATAATCATGTTGGTGAGGTCACATATTTATCCAATGTGATAATTTGTGTTATTCAATTGAGAATTATCAACTTTAACCAGAAATTTTAAGTTTAAGGTACATCAGTTCAGTATAACAAAAATACAACCATTCAAAGTCGTGGTCATGATCGAAAACCGGACAATGGACCTTGGCTTACTGCAGCCAGTAAGTCAAATGTAATTTTTGAAACTTTAATAAAGGCAGATTTCCTTTATAGCATTAAATATGTCTTATAACGAGTACATGCATGAGACAGAGCCATAAGTATCAGCCATTACACATGTATGAGACTGTTCACTGGTTTGCAATTTTGTAAATACTAATTATGTTGTATTCAGCAAATTTATAATATCAGAGCATTCAAATGTTGTTGACATGTTGAAGGGGCAGTAGCACATTTTTTCACTAAAAAAAGTCAATGAAATGTATTTGAAAATAATTTCACCAATAATAAAACACCCTTCTCTCTTTGGAAAAACAAGTTAGAAATGAGTGTACATGGCTGAGTAAATCCATGGGAATAGTTTTTGTCATATGAAATAATAAAAAGTGTTTTTCGTCACTGACGATTTGTAACTACGAAATTTTAAAGTTGTGCCTAAGAAAATCAAAACCAAGAAGTATGTAATGTTCCTTGAAGATGCACTGAGGCTAATTGAAAGTGACACAATTTCCATAGAATCCTGTACAAGTACCGGAAGTGATACAGAATCATGAAGCAGTATCTCATCGATTCATGATTTCATGATGAAAAGTCTGAATCTTTCAGATAAATTTATCAAAAGTGCAGTAGCTGTTTTTGCACATATCATTATGCGAAAAGTTAAATACATTAATGATTCATATTGAATTACTGTTTTGATCTTAATGTGTATTTACAAATTCGAATAACTGTTTTGCATTTTTTATTTCATGTTGTGGTGGCATAGCAACCCGTAACATGAATTGTAGCGAACCGTATTTTCGCACACGGCTTACCATTAGCAACTGTAACATGTCAAATCATAAATGTCTTCCTAACTTCATTATTTAATTGAAATTATCTATACAAACTTATGTAATATCCTTAATGTCAACCGCTATCTATAAATAGCACATCCCCTAACCCATGACGTAATATGTCATGACGTCACAGAATTGTTTGTTGTAACGAAATGCTGTAATAAACATGGCGGGTTTCAAAGTGTGTGTTCTGATTGATCAAGTGCCATTCAATACCCTAAGGAGTGACTACATGACAACTTACACACATGCTTTCTATTTTGTAATATCTGTTTTATATTACCACATTTGTTACTGGAATGTATGTTGTTTTGACAATTAAAAAAATCATTTCTTCAACTGCATGCCAGGCTTTACCATATAACATAATTGAATATTTTCATAATTGCTGTTTCATTTGGTAAGTTTTTCAGGACAAATTTATCCTTAATTAATATTTTACCAAAAACAATAAATATGTCACAAAGAAGGTAGCATTGTGGCTTTCCTTACACAATTTCTGAGATAATACAACATCTAAAAAACTGACATAACCGAGCGAGCCGTTGCTGTGACCATAGCAAACCGTAACGACCACTAGCAAACGTCCTCACCCAGTAGCGTATTACAGGATGTGATGAGGTCAGGGTTAAAATATCCAAAATTATTTCCTCATCTGAAAGAAAAACTCATGTAAAAAGTTAAACTTAAAGTTTTTGTCAAGGTTCTGGTTCAAAATTTCTGGTAAATGCTTCCTACAAGGTCAGGGTTAATTTGGTTAAATGGTAAAAAATACTGACTTCATCTGAACGGCCTCATTTACAAGATGAAAACATGTAAAGCATCAATTGTCTATCGCTGACCAATAAAAAGTTAAGACATTCTTACTCTTTCGTGACAAAATATCAAATTATCACGGGCATTTTCTAAATTTATATCGATTATAAATTACTTCACTTGCGTATGTAGACGATCGTGCACGCCTCGGTCAAGCTCCTCTACGTTGGGCTACGCTCCGCGGTGTACCGGAGATAGTCACGGCGAGCATTACATCGTCTATTGTAGGGACCGCAGCGCAAAAATTTCAAAATATTTTTTTCAAAATATTTTTGTTATTTATCATTAGGAAGTATATAACTAAAGGTAAAAAAGTGTTCGAACGTATTTGCGATGCTTAGTTAGTGAGTACCAACACTTACAATATCACTACCCCCCGGGAATCAAAATCCTGAATTTTTACACAAATTGGATCACTCTTCCTATTTTTGTTTAAGAAATTATAATATCAAAATTGCCTTTCTATTGTGTACTATAAGTCTATTGCAGTATTGTCACAAAGTTTCACAAAAATGTTTCTTCTTTTATTAATGTTTCCGAATATAAACATTTCTGCCACGCCCACTTCAACAAAACCATGATATGACAAAGCATGCCAACTTTTCAATGAGTACTTTTCTTTGTTGTAACAATGTTTCTTTTTTACCACGACAATATTTAAGATTCTAAATTTGAATACTCTGAACATTTGTATTTTCCTCCAATGTACAAGATGATGAAAGCCATTCCCCTACAAGAAGTATGAACATGTACGGGTTAAAAGCTCACGGGGCAAGCCTAACAAACAGTGCACATATTGCACCGTCATTAGTTCTATACCGTAATTACAATACTGATTGGATAATCAAAGTAACACAAGGAATCAATGATCTTACATTAATGTATCTGTACGAAATATCCTTTTTAAAAAAGAGAATTAGCTCGCTCATATACCCTCACTTTCAACGTTAGTAAAAGTAAGTAAAAGTAAAAGTTTCAAAATAGTAAAATCAGAGTGTGAAGTTTCAGAGATACGCTTCAAAAGTACAATATGATAATTCTACAGATATTAACATTCTGTCATAATTTAATGAACACCACCATCTAATTTAGATATTGGTATACCGGTTAATGGTTTAAATTTGTAGAAACTTTAATGAAGCCAACATCTTCATTTGAGCAGTTACATGTATGCTTCAGATAAAAGACTTCCTCACAAAAAGAAATTCATATAAATGGGAACTTGAAATAATGTTGACATGTGTGACCAGTTTGGTGAAACCAGCATGTCCTCATAGAGATACTTGTAACATTTTAAGAACAGACACATGGACGGATACGCGGGTCGCTATATTATTATACCCTCGAATACTTTTATTAGTATATTCGTACAATGTACCACTTGCTTTTCTATTGGTGATGGCTCTCCCCCTTGATTTACATATTTTCTAAATTAGCATATTTCATAGATATTTGAGATCTCATTACTTAATATAAAGGGGGAATCAATTGTGTACAAAGTGTGTAAATGAGGAAAGTCAGCCTGAAGGAAAGAATTAATGATGTAAAAAACAAAACAAATTGTATCAAATAGAAAGTAAGATAAAACCATTATTTTCAGAAAATGTATACAAGCATAAAGCATCGCTCGCTGCTAATTTGAATACAATTGTTTGTGCTTGATATTGTTAACATCTTCCAGCAAGAGTCAAATTCCAAAATATGTTCTTTAAAATATATGATCCTTCAATAATTATCAGGTACAGTTTCTTTCTGGAAATGAGATCCAAGTTCCAGCTATCTTAGAGCAGTCAATATGTGAATATACCAGACAAGTAGGCTTATGTGTGGGTGTTGGAAAATATGGTGTTTAGTGAAAACACTTACAAAGAATTGTGCAATGTTTTAAAATAGTCAAGGTACAGTATTATTTATCAGTAGATTTTAAAAAAAGGAGTTTTTTTGGTTATTTGTATGTTTGGCGTAAATCGTTCGACTCTATTACGAACGATCCAGAATTGAGTTTGAAATCTGAAAAGGTCATGTAGTAAATAAGTCATTTAGAGTAGCCTTGGAGAGTTTGCTGATTATTCGTAACAAATCTTCTTAGCGCACAATACTTTCTTAAGTATAAAAAATAGAGCCATGGCCTCTGTAGCTCATCAGGATTTCATTGATATACTATCTAAAGTTGAATATTTAAGTTTAAGCAACAGGTAGGTTCTTAGATCATGACCACTGTGGCCCCATTTGGGGTCACGGGGTCACACAATCTACAATTTAGAATCCCCATTGGCCAAGGAGTCTGCACACAACTTTTCAGCTCTCTAGACCTTTTGGAACTGGAGAAGATGAAAATAGGTTTTTAAGGATGTGACCCCTGTGACCCCATTTGGGGTCATGGGGTCACGAAATGTACAATTTAGAATCCCCATTGGCCAAGGAGTCTGCACATAAAATTTCAGCTCTGTTGAGTCATTGGTTCTGGAGAAGAAGTCGAAAAAGCAAAAAAATTATGGACGGATGGACGGACGGACGCCGGACACCATGCCATGCCATAAGCCCATCAGGCCTGATGAGCTAAAAATGCAGATGAAGACGGTCAATGTATCCATAGATGTTTGTTTTATTCTGAGAATACTGACCAATTCTACAAATTAAAATTATTTAGAGTTGCAGATGTCCACCATTCCAGAACCTCCTGCTTTTCCCAGTGTAAGCAGGTGCTGAGTCGAGGAATGTAGAAGAGGAAGAAATATCGTTTCATCATTTAAATTAATTTATTAAGTGGTAGATGTTACATGATGTCATCTGCCTGTCTGTTCGATTTGTGTAACATGTTTGTTTGCAATAAAGAATATAAAATGAAGAAGTTGGGCTATGACAAGCGAATTGATAATATGGAAAGTATGGGAGCAGTAGTCTAAACGTTGGATTTTTTAAAATCTGCTACATAGATCTAAACTGTCAGGCAAAAGAAAGTTCATGCTTCTGTTGATTTTAACATGATATATGTGTGATTTAATTTCGATGTCATAATCTAAAACCGTAAAGTAAAGATGTTTAGTCAGCAGCCAAAGAATACTTCTACATGTTTTTAAATTTTAAAAAATATGAAATTTTAATTTTAAAAATTACTTTTGATGATACCCAAATGTTCGACATATATAAGACTATGAATGTGCCTGATTCTGCACACATTTACAACATTTTAAACATGAAAGGGGTCATATAGATATTTTAACTAAAAGTCACCAATTAGTTCATTCAAACTACTGCAGATAAGCATTATTGTATTGTGCAATAGTCAAAATTATTGTACCTGCTTTCTTTCAAATATTGAAACAATCTAAACCAACTGAGGTGTGTACTTTCTTTTTCTGGTAGTTTAAGATGTATTGTAGCATCTTGTGTGACAATATTTTATGGTAAGTAGACCCATTTATATAACTGCAACAAATTCAAACATTTATTTCGAGATATGGAAATCAAATGTTTTTGTTAGAAACAACACTAACAATCGGTTGTTCGCAGAAATACAATTTATGAAAAATTGGAAAACAATCGTAAAAACCTTTCAAAATTTTAATATTTCACTGAGGAACTTGTAAATTCTAATCTTAACTTGATACATATCTTCGTTTCTGAAATTAATATAAATCATATATAATAAAATAAACTATATATGTGACCACTTATTTTATTGAAATTATTATCTATTATCGTCAATTGAAAAGAGAGAGAAAACAATTGTAATCTTGTCTGATGTATGCACTAGCCAGTATGTACCATATTATAGATGTGCTAAAGAAATTATAAATATATATATATATATATATATATATATAAATTCAAATATATGTCTTGCAAATTACAATGGAAATTGAACAAATTGAATTAATTAATATGTTTGGTTTATATATATTAATAAATGTTTATTTTGGTCTTTTTTAAACAATACTATAGCTAGGTCCTCATTAATTAAGTGACATATATGACAATAATATATAATACATTACTCTTTTTTATTCATTAAGTCCATATATTTTTAGAAAATAACATATTGATCAAATCATGACAATATAATCTAGTATATTACTCATTTTTCATTCACAAAGCCACCAAATAACACATCCTAGACACTGCTTTTATTAGAAGTGACAAGGGGCAAGGGCAGATAACTCCAAATTTACTTGGGTACACGTGCGATACCAGTTATGTTCGACGATCTATTTGAAAGGTTTGATTATATAGTTTTACAAAATTTTTGGGAAAGTTCAGTCCCTGAATGATCATAGAGAGTGTATATTGATATGATATTTTGATATGATATTACATTTCGTAAATAAACAATGTTTAAAAAAGGGGGAAATTTCAACTCGTCGCTATTTTCTTAGAAATCACGCTACCTCGTCACTGAAGCGATATACACCTACAGGAACATGTCCCGAGTCGATACATATGCGATACACGTTTGTACAGTAAGCAGAAATATCAATAAAAACTCGTCGAACACGACCACTGTTGTGATCCAATTCGGTTCGCCATCGCGAGAAAACGACACCAGCGCACCTAGTGAGCGCTGCGGTCGCTATCTATTGCGTATGCAACTTGAATTCACTTCACAAATTTCTTTGTCGATCATAAAAAAATTACTTCATTATACGCAACTTGACAAAAATTAACTTAAAAACATTCTTTTTTCAGTAATAAGGAAAACCAAGATCTATGGATAAAATTATATCGGTGAATTTCAAGAGAAACACGCATTTGAATCTAGAAATGACACTGATTAAAATCAAAACAAACCTCCACATGCAGCTGAAAATGTTTTACTCGGGAGTTACCTGCCCTTGAACATAGCTCCGTACACCAACTGAGAAATTAGTACAATGCGTCAGAGTCTGTAGCTGTTGCGTTTTGGCAATTGTTCAAGCGTTCCCGGAATATAGTTAATAATAAATTATAGAACACTTGACATTATAACTATCTATCAATTCAGGATATTGAGTATACAATAAAAGACTTTGTTTTGAAAAATAATCCCACACGTATCATGCTTTATAAACAATTTATATAAAATATTTGAAAATATAAAAAATAAATGTTATGGATATTTATGGGACAATCAAGTAAATGTACAAAAGTTGGATTTATCATATTACCGCTCAATTAGCGATTACTTTTAAACCTCTCTTGAACGTGATTGCTCAATGTAGCGCTACGTAGCAAGGCGAGCAAACATCGAGGAATTGCACCGTGTCGTTCAGGAGAGAATGAGCGCTACTTGAGCGCTACATTGAGCTATCAATGAGCAATTCTCCTAATCAGGTCACGTGAGTCCCCGTGAGATTGCGCGTGAGGAATCAGGTCAGTGCGCTTATGGCTTTTGGATCAGTCGCTACACTAATTACAGCTCGTCATTGTTTTAACAATTCTTGGATAATTTGTGGAAATAGTAGCGCTCGCTGTTATGGAACGGAGCCCAGCTGTCAACAATAACTCTGCTACACAATATCTATCAGCATTTAGAAAGCTATGGTACCTATGTAAGAATTATGTTTGTTGATTTTTCATCCGCTCTAATACAATTCAGCCTCATCTACTCACTGACAAACTTTGCAAAGTGAATGTTAATTCTAATATCATTAGATGGATAAATTCATTCCTAGTTAATAGACAACAATGTGTAAGAGTTAACCAAGTGCAATCTTCAACTGTAAGTACACCCACTGGCGCTCCACAAGGTTGCGTTATTTCACCGATTTTGTTTATACTGTATACCAATGATTGCGTATCCAATGCAAAAACATGTATGACAATCAAATTTGCTGATGACGCAGCATTGGTTGGTCTGATTAGAGAATCTGAATTGAGTTACAGAACTGAAATTTCAAAATTTGTAGAATGGTGTAAATCAAACTTTTTGTTTTTGAATGTGCAGAAAACCAAAGAAATGGTTATAGATTTTAGGAAAAAGAAATCTACATTAAATGCTGTGACTATAGATGATGGTGAAATAGAAAGAGTAACAGAATACAAATATCTGGGTACTGTCTTGGATTCAAAACTTTCTTGGAATGAAAACACTGATAACATTTATAAGAAAGGGCAGCAACGTTTGCATTTTTTGTGGAGATTGAGACATTTTAAAATAGATCAGACCATACTGAGATTATTTTACAGAACGTTTATCCAAAGTGTCTTGACCTTTAATTTCTTGAGCTGGTACGGAAACCTGTCTGTTCGGAATAAAAACAAACTCTCAAAAATTGTTAAAACAGCTTCAAAAATTATTGGACTTCCAATTGAAAGTATCGGCGAATATTATGAGCAGCAAATTTCCAAAAAAAAACAAACAAAATTTTAAGTGACCAATCACATATCCTTTTTTCCGAATATTCTTGGCTACCTTCAGGACGCAGACTGCGCATGCCGACTGGGAGAACAAACAGGTTTCGCTACTCTATTATACCAAACAGTGTTCGTTCGTACAATGACCTATTTATTGAATAATGTCATATTTTTATTTGATCAAGTGAATTGTGAGTGTGACTAACTCGGATGTGTTCATGTTAATTAGTCAAATTCTATTATGCAAAATAATATTATCATGTATATTTTGTTTGCGATGTGTGTTTGAAACTGGAGAACTGTATATATGATGTAAAACAAATTTCCCTTGGGACAATAAAGACATTATCTTATCTTATCTTTACTAATTAGACTCTGATCAGTGCCGCGCTATGTCAACACGTGTGTGACAATTCAGAGTGATGGGTAGTAGGGACCGCAGACCATTTTTTTAAATCCAATTTTTAAATTTTTCTTTCATTGATTGTCTTCATAATGGGTGTTAGATGGAAAAAATAAAGTAAGTTCAATGAATTTATGTGTAGATTTTGTCTGAAAATTTTATTAAGAAAATAGCTTTGGGTGTCAATTTTGTATGTCCAATATCAGTTTGGTCCACTCCTCTCAAACTCAAGATATTTGTTTTATAAATGAAATCAGCCTATGCAGAAGTAGAATCCACTTTGGCTGAACAATGTAAGCAATAAAATCGAAGGAAACGTGTTTCCTCATTTTTGGCGAATTTTTTAACGTGTCTCAATGTTTTCAGAATTTGAGAAAACGATCATAAACAACAACAATTCACAAACAATTTAGTATGAAATACATACAACTAAGTTGCTGTGGACATAACGACAATAGAAGAGTGTTGTTTTAAACATATTTATTTCACAATAGTGTAGGCCTACATATTGTGAAGGGGATTGGCCAAAAAGCTTACAACGCTTATGCTAAGGCCGCTCCCTTGAACATAATATCAATACATGTTTAATACATACAAAACAGAACAAAGTAAATATAAATATGCGACATGGTTTCCATTCTACCAGCATCATGACATATGACCCAAACCTAAAAGCATGGCACGTTGTATGAATTTCTATTTAAATCTATAAGTTTCAATAATAAATTCATGTACAGATTGTATTATACATTGATTAATGGTTGCCATAAAGGATTGATTTCCGATCATATCCTTTTACATAGAAGTATTTATTTTGTCGAACATGATTATATAATGTGCATGTAAAAAAAGAAATGGACAAAATCTTCAGAAAAATGACCACATGAACATGAAGGAGATATAGATATATGCCTATTGAATTTATCATATTTGAGGTCACTAAACCTAGACGAAGTCTGCAGTGATTTATTTGAGCAAATCTCTGTCCAAAATTTGGATCGAAGTGGTATTTGTTATGAACAGCAGTATTTATTGCTTTTTTAAAGTTGCTGACTGAATCGCTTAGTTTTTGTTCTTCTGATAGAAGAGTGATGAGTAATAAAAAGTATAGCAATTTTAGTGCTATGTATAGAAAATAAGGAGAAAATACAATTATTCATACATTAAACTTAAATTTTTAAATTGATAAAAACAATGTTTCTTATAACTGCCATATCAGTATCACATATTTAAAAGTCAGATAACACTAACTGTGTGTAAAAGCTTCATAATAAATGAAATATCTAATAATTTATATATTATTAAAAAGTAAATAAAGATGGTTAATGTATAAGCCGTCGGAAGGAAAATACAGTAAATGTTGACTTTCTCGAGGTGACCCATTGGCGAATTTCATTTAGGTAGGGGCGGGGGGAGGAGGTCCAATGGACGAGGGTGGAGGCCTGTAGGTCCTCCGCGATGGTGCGGAGGACTGTGGTGGGGATGGCGAACTGGGATCCGATAGACCGATAGAAGTCTAAGAATTGACCGCTATCGTTTGTTCCAGCCGCGTGCATGGTGTATAACAGTTGGTCCAGGGACGGTTACTCTCTATTAGGATTACCGACTAATGCCCTACATATGTCCGTCGTCGCTGGGGTTGTCCAGTAGAACAACATACGTATATATGTCAAGGCACACTCATGGGACCCATATAGTCTCGTACGATGGGTAGGAAATAGTTATAGAGGCCCGCCAGGTACAAGATTAGTGCCCAGTACACATTTCGGGTGATACCCCGGGCCTGGGGAACCTCGATGATGGGGCCTCCGTAGGTCTCATACATATCTCGTATCTTTGCCGAAGCAGTACCCAGAACATGGGCGATCCTCATGTTGCTGACCCGGACGTGCCTCGAACGGGGCATGGTGTCGAATACATCCGGGAAGTCGAGGATGGGGTTTCGGTGTCCAAGGCCTGAGAATGTTTCATCTGGAACCCCCAAAACAATGTTTTCCTTTTGAAGGATAGGCGTTATGTAAGAGTGAGGAATTTCGAGTAATGTGAAATATGAAGATCAAACTCGATGTATCCGAATTGCTATGGTGGAGTCGAAAGTGAAACAATTTAAGTTAAATGTTGGTGAGTTGGCAGCAAGAATGTTCCGGGGTACAGAGGTCCATGCTCGATAAGGTTCAGCGGCAGGCAGCGCTGAGCTTTTGAAGTCACGTGCGCTCGCTGTACTGTCGAGCAGTTGGCTGGCTGTATGCGATCTGGAAACAGGGAACACAGCAATGAGCTACATTACAGAACAACATGCAGACGTGTCTATAGTGTCTTCTAAGCAATTACATGATTAAAATAGTTTGAATAATCTACAGCTAGGCGTTAAAAACTAAGACTAGCCCTCGTCTTGAGTTTGTAGGTTCTGGCGAATGTCTACAGCGTAGAGTGTTGTGAGGGGTGTCAGTTATGCGGTCGACTTTATCTGACAGAAGGTGAAGCGCTGGCATGACTCGTGTCTCATACTCGCCATCAGAACCAGTCTGGGCTGCATCGGCTATCTCCGCGCTGTCAATCACTTGACGGAGTGTGACATGGGGTCGAGTGAGAAAGAATTGTTTGAGTTTTCGCATTGCGGAGATCCTTAATATAGAGGTCGTTGTTCCGGTTTACTCACGTGGCCTCGTGTCTATTAGTCTGTAGGAAGTCAGAGAACCTCTCCGAGGGTTTCTGTTTCCTATCCTCATCTATCCTCATAGATCCTCATAGATCATCTATCCTTTTCTATCCTCATCTATCCTCATCATTTGTTTGCTTCAGAATTTTAATAGAATTTGGCGTATAACGTTTTATAAATTGCTGTCTGATATCCTCCCATTTTTGAGCTAGACGAAGACCGGCCGACTCGTACCATTCGAGAGCTTTACCCGAGATATACATGGGAAATAGATCACGAATTTCAATAGGGGTTCAAACAAAAACCCTCGAATCGCTGTAACCAGCTGAGAGCAAGTGATGAGTCCGAACCATCACAGGGGAGCATAGGGATGTTAGAAAGAGACAAATTTCGTGACATCTCACCTATTTGAGAAGCGGGGGGGGGGGGGGGGGGGGGAGCTGTAGGGAGAAGGGAGGAGGGGTGGGGTCTGGTTAGTGTCGGTAGTCTCCCATAACACCTACACAGCATAACCCCTGCACGTTATCAAAACAAGTTAACGGTCCACCGCACTCCTAATCCCTAGCTTGTTACCTCTTACTATGCAATGGATCGGCCCAGATAAAAAAAAAAAAAACATTGATAGTGTGAGCACAAAGATTTAATGAACTTATCAAGGACTTTTCATGTTTCACATTCATATATATGGAAATGTACATCTGTAGTACCAATACATAAGAAAAACGATGTTCAAAATTGTACAAATTATCGACCAGTTTCACTTACATGTTGTTTATCAAAAGTATTGGAAAAGTGTGTTTTTAAACATGTATCCAATGTCATGTTAGTTGAAACAAAGTTACGTAAACATTAGGATTTGTTATTGTTGTATATTCAAGTTGTAATTACACGTGAAAAATTAATAATCTTGAATTTAAGGGTTGCATATTCATATTATATTTTCAACTTAGTATCTTGAATGTCAAGGTAAGATCTTAAAATTTCAAGATAAAATATACTAAATAATAGCGTAGCCCTAATAGGGTTGATGAATCTGTGTAATCTAAACTTTTTAAAATCAACATACATTGGATGAAGTGTCATAACCTTAACAAAATGAATTAAAACATGGTGGTATAAGTAAATAAGTAAAAATATGAATTGCCCGTCAATTTATCAATCACGAATATTATGCATGGTGGTTTTGATTTTCTAATTCGAAAACTTTTTCTATTAAGTAAAATGTTTCATCATGTTTTACTTAACCATTTCAAAATATAATGTTTACAAACTTACGATTCACTAGGAAAACGCCTGATCTTTTCTACAGGAGAAAATGGCATAAGGGTCTCTTGCATAAGTTATGGGCTAATGGGGGTTCTCTCTTATCGTGGTTTGAAAGTTACTTACATTGTTATTGTCTGAGAAGTCTTAAATATCGCCTACAGAGAAAAACATTGCAGACTTTATATAGCTGGTTTATTTTACCGATATTTGATTATTGTGATTTTATTTGAAAAAAAAAATCATTAAACATATCCTCTGTATCAATGGTTATGATGTTCAGACTGTTTTAGTGAAACTGTATTTTGTGTGTTTAAAAACGTTTCCTTCTTCAACTCTTCCTTCCTTCCTAAATTTTAATTCCCGTAATCCACCCAAGCTTAATCACTCTCATTCCTACTCCATACTTAGTCACTCGTTAGGGTGGGATATGAGAGAATAAATTGCGAACTTGCGTGATAGGTGTTAACGAGTTGGCAGGCATAATACCCGTGCAATAATGTTTTTAGTAGAGCAGTCCAGTGGTTAAGCCTGATAGTCCGATATGGTCGGAAAGTTAGACGATCGGGTTTCTGTCGCGGGAGATAAAAATAATGTGTCTCACCTTGATGTGATAGTGGCCTTCCTTTGACGACCGATCGTCTAGTTCCTTTGAGAATAGGTGGGAGTTGGTGTCACGGTAGTTGCGTGCTGCAAGATGGTGCGAGTGAAGTCGATCGAAACTCCGGATTCTTCACCAGTGTCCTAGGAGATATTTTCGGTCTGTGTCTCAGGAGATCTCCTGGTTTTTCTTACAAGAGGTACCGGTATTAAGTACGTACAGATCCATGAGGGGAGCGCTTGAAAGACACAGCCGGACTTCTCCAAGGGCAGGGCTTGGCGGGACGAGATACAGTGTCCTGGGAGGGTTCACGGTCTGTGTTGCTGATGTATGCGGGGAGCTCTAAAAACACAGCCGGACTCTCCAAGGGCAGGGCTAGGCGGGACGAGATACGGGTCTAGGCACTTCACTCATGCAGCAAGCAGAGAGGACAGGAGGCAGAGTAGACTTTGGTCAATCTCATCGACAGACTGACTATTAATGTTGCACCAATTGTTAAAACATTCCAATAGAAGCCTCATTTTCGGCCAGCAATACCAGGTCGTCCGCATATGCGAGTATACACACTTTCTCATTTCCAATGTCCACTCCAATGTCTAGTGCCTTCAGAGATACAATAATATCGTTGATATATAGATTGAACAATACTGGGGATAAAAGACATATACAGTATTTAATTGTTTGAAGATCTAAGAAATCCCGTTTGGCCTTTCATCTCAAGACAGCTAATAATCGCAACACTGCATTCAGTCTTTCATCCCTAACACTCCGTCACTTATTGTCATAGACGGGTACATTTCAATATGATTTATTATCCCTGTTAACTATTAGTTTTGGTCTATTAATATTTGTTTTCCGCCTTGCTTTTTGACTTCTTCGAATAATATTATGTTTTCTGGCCATCTACTTATATATATATAACCCCCATGTGTTTTTAACATTAAAGCTGGAACTCGCGGTGGGCCCCTACCGCCACATTCCTGTCAATGTGGGAGTGGCTTTACTGATAGTAATATATAAGGCTCTCAGAGGCAGGCTCAACTGGGCATTATGTAAAACATGGAGTGGAGTCGTGGAGTGGAGTCTTGGAGTGGAGTCTTGGAGCGGAGCGAATTTTATAAACAAGCATTACTCAGTGGTTTGTTTATAAACAGAATGTCGCTAGGACTCCATAAGTCTACGTGACAGACATCAGTTTGTATTAGGAACATTTAATTTATTGCATTTTCATTTCAATGGATTTGCAAAATATCGTATTGCACAAATAATATTGTTTTACTATTATTCACATCTTTATATTAGTTTGACGGCAGAATTGTGAACTTCTTAAGTGGGTAATTTTCTAAATTCCTTTCCTTCAATGATAACAGAATATGTCACAACAGGAAACGGTGTACCCAAGTTTAGAGTGGCATTTTTTAGGTCTCGGACCCACTGTTTCGAATCATCCACATCTGTACCTATCAAATATATCAACAGAGTTTTAGAGTGGAGTTATGTAGTGGAATTTATAAATATATGATTTATCATGAACATTAGTGTGCAGAATATCAACACATAGTCCATTGATATATTTCCATTTTAGAAAACAGTATTTTCATTTTGGTTTATCTGGTATTTGGCCTGGTATACAGCAGGTATGATTCAGAATTGACGAGGTGTCTGGAGCATATACACAGTATAAATATTAGTACAATTATATAAAAGTTGGTTTAACTTTAAGGATGCATTTCAAATAAATAGGTTGTTTACTGTTATTTTCCTTTGTTTAAGAGTTTAACTCCTATTCTTTGCCATTATATATGTCAATGTCTATGTTTTCATGAAGTAATGAATAAAACTCTTCATGTATTAGATTATAACTGTGTAGTAAACATTGGCATACTGTTAAACATGGAGTGGAGTCGTGGAGTGGAGTCGTGGAGTGGAGTCGTGGAGTTTGGAATTTGATACTGTGATGTGATATATCTATTAAACCTATTCCCAGCTGCCATGCTAAACAGCAACACAGCCCAGTTATAAACAGTATCCCAGGAAGTATCAGTAACTCAACTCCTTATCAGCGATCTTAACTCTTTGACACTAAATCATTGTTCACTTTCCGAAAGAATCTTTAAAAGCTACACAATGTTTACTACACAGTTATAATCTAATACATGAAGAGTTTTATTCATTACTTCATGAAAACATAGACATTGACATATATAATGGCAAAGAATAGGACTAATAAACTTACAATAAACTTGGATACACCGTTTCCTGTTGTGACATATTCTGTTATCATTGAAGGAAAGGAATTTAGAAAATTACCCACTTAAGAAGTTCACAATTCTGCCGTCAAACTAATATAAAGATGTGAATAATAGTAAAACAATATTATTTGTGCAATACGATATTTTGCAAATCCATTGAAATGAAAATGCAATAAATTAAATGTTCCTAATACAAACTGATGTCTGTCACGTAGACTTATGGAGTCCTAGCGACATTCTGTTTATAAACATTCCACTGAGTAATGCTTGTTTATAAAATTCGCTCCGCTCCAAGACTCCACTCCAAGACTCCACTCCACGACTCCACTCCATGTTTTACATTATGCCGTAAACATTGTGTAGCTTTTAAAGATTCTTTCGGAAAGTGAACATTTAGTGTCAAAGAGTTAAGATCGCTGATAAGGAGTTGAGTTACTGATACTTCCTGGGATACTGTTTATAACTGGGCTGTGTTGCTGTTTAGCATGGCAGCTGGGAATAGGTTTAATAAATATATCATATCACAGTATCAAATTCCAAACTCCACGACTCCACTCCACTCCACGACTCCACTCCACGTGTTACAGTATGCCGGCTCAACTGTGGGCTTGTGCTATATATAGGAGAGGAGAGATGTGTGATACAGTGAACTAAAGCAACTACTTACTGTCATATTTCAACTGATGCTCGGGTAAAATCCACTGTTTAGGATATTCCACTCAATGAATTAAACAGACTCAATGTAAATCCAACTGTTATATTTAAAACATTGCTGTAAACCAGTTTACACATCTTAACATCAGTCTGAATGTTAGAGCTAACTTGCTCATGTACTGTTTGAAAACTAATTCTCTATGATTAACGGAAGTGTTATACCACTAGTGAAATGTGAAATGTTAATTTCCTCATTTCCCTCCATATAGATATTCCATAAAGATCAGCCAAATAATATCCCTGAAATTGTAGGTCTTCTTTTTGTGTACTGGATAACCAAGCAGTGCTCTGGAATGTTTCATATCATCTGTCAAAGTGCGTGATGTAACTGCTCGATCCACGTTTTCGTTCCAGTCCAAAATTGCAAGGTTTATTCTCATTTTATTAACGTTTCGGCCGAAAAAAACCCTTTTATCAACATACTGAAGTACAGCATTATTGAAGGATTCCACATAATGTGTGTTCCTACAAAGTGCATATAATTCAGCATGATTATACAGAGGTAAATTTTGAAGAAATTTGCGCAAGCATTCTTCAGCTATACCTTGTGTTATGGCAAATTTTGTCGGTTCATAGAATGGATCGGATGTACATCTAGAGTCCTCTCTGCAGTTTTTGTGGATGTCCTTGTAATGATGAATGATGTTGTCAATGCCTGCTCGGAGTTCACAGTTCTTCAGACAGAAGTAGATGTGTGTTCTGACTGAAGCTGCCTCATCAGAGAGTTCCTGATACCATGTTTTCCCCATGTTCTTCTTTGAGCCGCTTGTTATTTTCTTAATATCCTTTGATTTCTTTTTTAACATATGCCAGGTGTCATTAGCATTTTGCGTGTCTGCTCGCTCCCGGACAAATTTTGTAACCGAAGCATTGCTGTCATGTGCATGGACCTTAACTGGAACTTGTTTATTGTCAACATGTTCATATATCCTCTTCACCTCCCAGAAGTTCGTGCCGTTATGTCACAGGGTCATCTTCGTTACTGATTGTTTCCAAGTTTAGAACTTTATGGGTATTTTCCCCAAGGCATACTACATCTGAAAATCTTGCATTTTTGCGCCAGCAGTGTCTTGCGTCTGTCATAATGGCTATTCCGTCCTCTACACCTGAGGCAACAGACGAGGCAATTTCTTCCATAACCGCAGTTTCCTTGAATTTATCAGACAGTTCTGTAACAACTGTAGCGTAGCCATTTTGGATGTAATTCATGTAGCTGTTACCTAGTTTTCCAGTACCTGCACCAGCACAGAATCTCTCATACTGGGTAGGAAGCATACCTGAAGTGAAATAGCCATGTGCTAACCTCAGGTTTGACTAACAGTTTACCTCCTTCAACATGTGGGGAGGTACACCATTCAAAAGAATGTCCAACTGAACATTTGATGGTAAACTTAGTAGCATGATTTCGCTTGTCACTTTTCTTCACCAGCTGTTTAGACGAGCAAGTTTAGTTATGTTGCTCAATGCAGGTATAAGGTTCTTAATGCATGTGTCCGTACCAACAAACAGTTCTTCATTCAAGCTCTCTTCAAATGACACATACTGAAAACTGTTGGCACTGGTGTTTTGTGTTGGCTCATCTGACATTGTATTCCTTCCAATGCTGTTCTGGGATATATAATAATCCATTATGCTGTTTAGGAATGAGTATGTATTCACCTGAGATGCCTTCCCCTCTCCAAGCTTCATCTTGATAAGATCCATCTTATTAAACAAAGACACTTTCTCTTCATTATGGTTATATTAAAAGTTTAGCTCCCCTCGAAAGTTTGTAGGTTGTAGTTTTCTTTTCAAATTTCTCTCACGTTGTGATGTTGGGTTATCTGATGCACGGCCTTTTCGTGTACTTGGTGCCCTGTTGATGTCTCTTATTCTTTCCATTTCTTATTGAGGTTGATAATTACTTCACAGGATATTTTGGTTGTGTTCGTCTCTAAACCAAAGCGCTGAAGAAGTGAATCTAACTGTTCCTCTATACCAGTACCAGATTTTATTTGGTAAATCTATTACTTGAAGTAACGGATGTTTACAACAGTTATGAGGGATATCTCCAAAGTAAGAATTTTCCCAGTCTGCAGTAATTGCCTTGTCCCGATGATTCCCAGGACCTGAGTCAAGTGTCAAACATTTCACACTTTTGGGTCTCATTCTCCATTAGACAACATGGCAGAAAGGAAGCAAATTGTTACTATCAGAATTACAGAAGAACAAAAAGGCTATACGTTATTTACACTTATTATCGAAGGGGATTTATAATATGGCACTGTCTGTCAGTCACAGGGTACCTGTGTTTTTAAAATCACTCTTCACACAGTTTTTGATATACCTTTCTAACGGTGATATATGATATATTTGTAACACGTGTTTCACTTGACAGAATACCATTGAATATAGCCATATTCTTTGACCTTCTTACCTTGACTTTGAATTCGTCAGTTTAGATGATAAGAAAGAACAAATTCAGTATTATAAATAGTCATTGGCTCTCTAACTCATCAGTATTAGCTTTGTCTATTGTGTATGGTTGAAGAACTCAACTAATTGTTTTCTCAATTTGTTAATAATTTGTGAAAATTCCTTAAACGGCATAAATATAAAAGAGAACTTAGAATGTGTCTAAAAAAACAAACACTCGCGTTTGTCTTCAACATTTCACTTTTTCCTTTTATGTTAGTTGAACATTCTTGTATATCATATTGACATCAAGGTTATACCAATGATTGTCACAAAAACATGTGTATTTATATTTCTTTGAAACAATTGCCTTATAGTTTTGCAACCACCAACTTCATTCAACTGAACACATAAAAACAGTTTGTACATGTAAACAAAACTTGTAGAGGTGATAGTAATTTTTGGGTTAGAAGTCGAATTGAACATAGCTAATATCACTGGTAGCATGAAGACAAATTATGAGCATGTGAGCCAACTGATTTTACCAGATCTGAGAGGCATGCTGTAAAAGCTGGAGTGGAGTCGTGGAGTGGAGTCTTGAAGTTATGGAATTTGACACTGTGATGTGATATATTTATTAAACCCATTCCCAGGTGCCATGCAAAACAGCAACACAGCCCATATATAAACAGTATCCGAGGAAGTACCAGTATAGTGGCCTGTCAACTCCTTATCAGTGATCTTCATCTTTGACTCAACTGCTCTCTCCCTCTCTCTTTGTGTAAATCTCTGTGCACTCTCGGACACTAAATGTTCACTTTCCGAAAAATCTTTAAAACTTACTACACATTATAATTCAATACATGTTGAGTTTTATTCATTACTGAAAATGTAGACACTGATGAAGTATCACTTATATCCTTCAGCAATGTATAATTTCAGAGAATAGGAGTTAAACAAAGGAAAATTACAGTCAATAAGAACATTTATTTTAACTGCACAGAATTACCAATGTAGTTGCTTCAGAATGGAAATGCAATAAATAAAATATGTTCCTAATACAAACTGATGTCTGTAACGTAGACTTATGGAGTCCTAGCGACATTCTGTTTATAAACATTCTACTGAGTAATGCTTGTTTATAAAATCCCATCCATTCATTTTGTAAAACTATTTGAATTGTTTGTAACATAATTTTGTTAAACAAATCCTTATTTCTGAGACGACATGTTAGACAAAGTGGTCAGTGATATACAATTTGTATAGTGTAACAAATGGTTTCAGGTAGTGTAAAATCTAGTCTATAAAATTTAATAATTACACTACTTTCATTCATGTGATTTTATTTCTTTAAGCTCTCATTGTATTATTGTTATGCGCATGCGTCTTTGGGTAGGACTAGATTTGAGGGGCTCTACTTTTTTTTACGAGAACAATACAATCAACATGTGTAAAACTGGTAGAATTAAAGTCGAAATATGTGGTTTCAAACACTTTTTGTGTATGACAAACATTGATGAATTTTGATTGTCTTTATCTTAAAACTTAAAATATCGACTTAAAGGGGAAGTAGCACGTTTATTTGCAAAATTTATTTTTTCAAATTTTTCTATTTATAATGATTGTTTGTGCCATTCAAATTTACTTTAGAGGGTAAAACATCTTATTACACAAACCAATTATCCGTGGTAGTAATAACGGTGTTGCATATAAAGCAAAAACTGCCATTTTATTGTGAACACATTTTATTATTTCGAATGACAAAAACGATTCCCATGGCTTTACTGATTCATGTACACTCATTTTAAGCTTGATTTTCTGAAGAGAGAAGGCTGTTTTACGATTGGTGAAATTAAAAAAAAAAAACATTTAATCGACTTAAAAAAAAACGTGCTACTGCCCCTTTAAGAACATAGTTTGGACTTCATAACTTAATAAGACCTTGGAGCTTCGTTACTTTGACATACAGATTCTCGCGCATGCGCAAAAGGGGGTGCCTATGGTAGTTGGTAATGTTCTTGGTTTAAACATATTTATTTCACAAAGAAGTGGATTGGTAAACAAGCTGCAATAGCTTATCTGAATACCGCTCCAGATGTAATGTTCTTGGAAGGGAGTATCCAAGAAGGCTGAAAATAATTTGAAATAAGTAATGTATAAATATAGTATACTTACACTGGTACTTGTTAGCGCCTCATCTTCCGAACTTCAAACACACATCAGATAAATCCATCAATCAATATATCCAATATGAAAGTATGACAAGCAACTCTTCACCTGCTTCACTCACAATCTTGTAATTGGAGCGAACCGACCTGGGCCGAACCGCTACTGGGCCGAAACGACACTAGGCCGAACTGGTTTTGGGGCGAACTGACCCGTAACCCCTGTGTCTTACGATGTTAACTATCTGTAAGATAGTGCCTTGTGTTTAGCCAATGAAAAGGCAATGGATTAAACTCGATGAAACCACTTCTCTGTTAGCTAATGTATGATATCTCTTTAACTATAGTTGGCAAGTATTGTGTAAGTGTAACAGTTATAAGTATTATGAGTCATTAAATGCATGCATACCTAAAGCTTGAAAACATCACAGATTTAATTTTTAAAAATTAATCTTACAATAGCGTGTTCAAATCAAAGGAAGGATTAGCTTAGTGTTAATACTCGCTCTCGGCTAAAAATACGAGGCGTAATTGAGCGGCGTTCTAAAAAGGCGTTCTAAAAGTAGTTTATTGGTTGAATTGACATATATCAAGTGGAATCCTCGTCATCTTGAAATATGCTTGAATAAAAATAGAGCCATGGGCTCTGAAGCTCATCAGGATTTTATTGATTTATTATCAAAGGTTGAATATCTAAGTTATCTCAAGTAATACATTGTTAACAAGCAAAATAATATTGGTTTTAGATCATGACCCCTGTGACCCACATTTGGAGTCACAGGGTCACTAATCCTACAATTAAGAATCACCTTTGACAAAGAATCTCTACATAACATTTCACCTTTCTAGAGCTTTACATATAAACTGGAGAAGAAGATGAAAATAGGTTTTTGGTCATGACCCCTGACCTAGATTGGGGTCACAGGGTCACAAAATCTACAATTTAGAATCCCCATTGGCCAAAGAGTCTGCACACAACTTTTCAGCTCTCTAGACCTTTAGGAACTGGAGAAGAAGATGAAAATAGGTTTTTAAGGATGTGACCGCTGTGACCCCATTTGGGGTCATGGGGTCACAAAATCTACAATTTAGAATCCCCATTGGCCAAGGAGTCTGCACACAACTTTTCAGCTCTCTAGAGCTTTTGGAACTGGAGAAGAAGATGAAAATAGGTTTTTAAGGATGTGACCCCTGTGACCCCATTTTGGGTCATGGGGTCACGAAATCTACAATTTAGAATCCCCATTAGCCAAGGAGTCTGCACACAACATTTCAGCTCTCTAGAGCTTTTGGAACTGGAGAAGAAGATGAAAATAGGTTTTTAAGGATGTGACCCCTGTGACCCCATTTGGGGTCATGGGGTCACGAAATCTATAATTTAGAATCCCCATTAGCCAAGGAGTCTGCACACACCTTTTCAGCTCTCTATAGACCTTTTGGAACTGGAGAAGAAGATGAAAATAGGTTTTTAAGGATGTGAGCCCTGTGACCCCATTTGGGGTCATGGGGTCACAAAATCTACAATTTAGAATCCCCATTAGCCAAGGAGTCTATACATACAATTTCAGCTCTGTGGGGTTATTGGTTCTGGAGAAGAAGTCGAAAAAGCGAAAAGTTTACGGACGGATGGACGGATGGACGGACGCCGGACGCCATGCCATGCCATAAGCCCATCGGGCCTTTCAGGCCTGATGAGCTAAAAACCGAAAAGTGATATGGTCGAGGTTTGTGGGTCTTTAAGCACACTCACAATGATAGATGCAGAAACAATTTAGATATAACCTTTGTATGTATTTCATGAAAAATTTTCCTCCTCCTCACATGTGCCTTAACAGTGAAAAGTTATGTCAACAATGAAATTCTTTAAAATGAATACAGAGTAGAACATTTTAGCTGCAACATAAATTCATTTGTTGCAGTATTTTATTATCCTTTATATAGTAATAAACACTACATAAAAACACTAAAAACAAACAGCAAATGGACAGTTATAAAACTAAACAAAATACAACAGCATGTTAATGATGAAAGTCATCTGAAAATATGCAATAAAAAAAGAGTTAACATCAATTATGCCAAAAAACATTATATATAGTTATGTCAGGTAACACACAATGTGAATAATGAGAATTATTCAGCTAATATTTCTCCTTCACACAAATTTGAAGGGTATTTTTCTGCAACAAAAATAACATACTGGTGACAATAAAAATAGTAGACAATTTGAAATATCACATGTGAAACAGCAACACCAGCCAAATCTTGAAATAATAATGTTTGTTCCAATAGGAGAATTTCATAGATAATGAAGTATAGATGATTGTCAAAAGGTTAATGATTAACTTTTTGTATTTGATGATTATTCAATGAACAAATTACAACAACATGGAATGTATTGATATCTGGTAACATGAAAATAACAACAAACATGAGTGTAAAAATGACAACACTAGAGTGACAACCTTGTGATATAATTAGTTAAAATATCGTCATATGAATTTACATCAATATCAGTGAAAAGAGAGCCTGTAATTTTAATAGTCATCTATGTAAGTTTTATATGTCACATCACTGATTCCTTAGTCTGTTTATTAACTCTCTGGTTGCCACTGTGAATAATTACAACCAGACAAGAAAATATCATCTATTGTTGATGTTCTATTAAAGAGCCATCACGGATGTTGATGAAAATATCAAAAAATTTCCAAAAATCTATCTCAGTGAAATAAATACACTTAATTTTTCCCTAATTTTTCCAACTTAAAATAAGCCGAGAAATTGCATTAATTAGTAAAGGTGATTTCCAGTCTAAATATAGATCCAGTCTATTATTTTCAAGCGCAAAGCATTATGGTCTAGCTCACACACAGTAAACAAAGACACGAAAGAATATAAAAAAATATGATCAATGAAAGAAATCGAAATATATAATTTTTTCGACGGTGATTTATTTACCATTTCATTTAATTATGTATTTGCTACAGATATTGGAATAATTGTTTTACCCAACTAGGTATTTTTCTTGAATTTTATAATTAATGAGAGTAAAAATTTGTCATAATTTGCTGGTCTTATCTCAATAAAAAGAACATTAAACAGGAAATAATTTTTATATTCTCAGGACAATTAGAAACATAGTTTGTAAAGCAATCGTCACATTCAGTAATGTGTGACAAGGGTACTTTGCAAGAGAGACACGTGCAGCACGTGCAGCATATGGGTTGCAGCCCTCAAAGTAAACATTTTTCTCAAGGAGCAAATGCGCTCCTAACAACAATAATTAAGGAGCAAAAGAAAATTGCAAGGAGCACATATAAAATGAGATCGCTACAATTACCTACAGATCAATTAATATACAGCAGAAAACTGCAAGCTAGCTAATTTTCAACACTCTTTTGAAGTTTGTGATGGATAATGGGTAAATTTTGTGAAGAAAAACAGAATTTGTTAAATGGACCCAAAATTTTTTCAAGGAGCATATATGCTCCTTACTCAAAATTACAGGGAGCAAACTGCAAAAAATAAGGAGCAAATGCTCCCAAATTGGTTGCTATTTTGAGGCCTGGGTTGTTATGGCGACTTGCGCTAGAGACGAGCCTTCACGCTTCGGAATCGCTTGCTGTTTGTGTAGTACGTATTACGCAAAAAAGGTGACTCTGTTTATATACGTCAGATACCCGTAGCGCGCGCTAGTCAAAGTGATACTTCTCTTCGAAACCAAATTGTAATACATTGTCGTGATATGAAAATTATTTAACATATGCCATGTTGTAGATAAAAGATTTCTCTGGCGAATGACGTTATAAGTATATTTTCCCAAAATTTGAAACACTAACATCCGTGATGGCTCTTTAATACATGTATACATTGAAATCATTACTTGAAAGTTTGAAGTGCAAGAAACACGTACAATTCAGTATGCTACATTTACCTTTGATACACATTGCATACAGACAATAGCCCTTAATGAGTATTATAAAAATAAAATCATAAAATTCAACAACCAACAATATTAGGTGAAAAGTCATGGAAAAATATGCGGTTCAAGAAATCTATTAGTATTATTTTTATTTAAATGTCCACAAAAAAATGTTTTATGGATTGACAACTTAAATTTTCACCAACATTTTGTGTAAAGTTATACATCCCAAAACTTTTTCTATTGCATAATAAAAAATTCAGAGAGTAAATTATATCTGCATTGAAAACATTTATGAATGAACTGGAAAAACACTATACGAAGTATAAAACAATTTTGTTTACAAGTGATGTTTATTCAGTGATCATCTACTTGCACAGCAGTGAATCTTGTTGCATTGTTTGTAAATGACTATTTTCTATATTGTTCACTGCTGCCCTGGTACATAGTACATCTTACTATCTGTGTATTCACTTTGATCTTTATTCTTAAATCTTCCTGGAATTGATTTCCTGTTTACATCGTTTTCTGTATCATTAGCCACTTTCAGGTTATCAAAGTCAGCAAGACCAAAGTTACTGGTCCCCATTGCCACAAAGCCGCTGACAGGTTTAGCAGGAAGTTTGGCAGTGAACAGGTGCTTGTTGTTGATTGATCCATCCACAATTCCCTTCTGCAATAACAAAATACAGGAATGAATTTAACCGTGTTCGAACTATTTTCAAATGTCTAAGACACTTATAAAGGTTTGATGAATCAATATATAAGAAAGGGTTTCGATAAGTTTTAATAATTTTGAATCTACTCACAACTGATAATCTGGTCATCATTTAAAATTACAATTAATTATTAAATCCAAAGTTAATCCAAAAAATAGAGCCATGGGCCCTGTAGCTCATCAGAATTTCATTTATGTACTATCTAAGGTTAAATATTTAAGTTATCTCAAGTAATACATTGTTTACAAGCAAAAGATAGGTTCTTAGATTATGACCCCTGTGACCTAAATTGGGGTCACAGATTCACCAAATCTACAATTGAGAATTCCTATTGTCAAAGAACTCTGCACATAACATTTCAGCTTTCTAGACAAAAGAATATGAACATAGGTTCTTAAAGTTGTGACCCCATTTGGGGACATTGGGTCACAAAATCTACAATTAAGAATCCCCATTGGCCAAGGTGTCTGCACACAACTTTTCAGCTCTCTAGATCTTCTGGAACTTGAGAAGAAGAGGAAAATAGGTTTTTATTGTTGTGACCCCTGTGACCCCATTTGGGGTCATGGGGTCACGTAATCTACAATTTAGAATCCCTATTAGCCAAAGAGGGCTGTACACAACTTTTCAGCTCTCTAGACCTTTTGGAACTTGAGAAGAAGATGAAAACAGGTTTTTAAGGTTGTGACCCGTGACCCCATTTGGGGTCATGGGGTCACGAAATCTACAATTTAGAATCCCAATTAGCCAAGGAGTCTGCACACAATTTTTCAGTTCTCTAGACCTTTTGGAACTGGAGAAGAAGATGAACAAAGGTTTTCAAGGATGTGACCCTATAACCCCATTTGGAGTCATGGGGTTACGAACTCTACAATTTAGAATCCCCATTAGCCAAGGAGTCTGCACACAACTTTTCAGCTCTCAAGACCTTTTGGAACTTGAGAAGAAGATGAAAATAGGTTTTTAAGGTTGTAACCCCTGTGACCCCATTTGGGGTCATGGGGTCATGGGTTCATGGGGTCACGAAATCTAAAATTTAGAATTCCCATTAGCCAAGGAGTCTGTACATAAAATTTAAGCTCTCTAGAGTCATTGGTTCTGGAGAAGAAGTCGAAGAAGCAAAAAGTTTACAGACGGACGGACGGACGCCTGACGCCATGCCATGCCATAAGTATTAAAAACACTGCCAGTGAGCATCTTAGCAAATTCAAATGGATCATACATAAATTTCCATGAAAGTGAGGGAAGAAAATAATGGGTTTACTGCCGTTTCAAGTGTTTTTCACTTTTAAATATTACGATGGTTTGTATTACGACAAGGAGAATGCCCCTTGTGACTATGAATAACAGTGAAACAAGTAACCATGGGTGGTACTGATTTGACCAAAAGGATGTACATCATGCTAACCTTTACGTGCAAGGATATCTTGTTCCAATCGAAGGGACTCGCTATATTTTGTGTTCCTTGACTCAGCACCTGCTTTCTTCCTATAAAATCAAATTTGGTATGAAACAAAAGATGTGTTATCAAGTTTCACACAATATTTCAAAATTCAAACATACCGGTAATAATTTTGTCTATTTTTTAAAATCAGAAATTCAAAGTATTGTTCTATAAACTCTTCCCTTATTTACAAAATAGAAATAAAATTTTCTAAATAATTGGACTAAATGTAGTCTAAAATCATTATTGTAAGAATTGTCTTTATAGGTCTTAATTTTAAAAAACCTTCTATCAAATAGTTACATACATTTTGTAAATAACCTTTAACATACATGTAAGTCAATACATTGAAATGATTTGTAAGAGAAAGTTTAAAGTAAGGATTCATGAGACATTCTAGTTCTTCTCACCGAAATCAGCAGACACAATGTAGGACTTGTTAGCTGGGAAGATGAAGAAGAAGACGCCATGAGCTATGAAGTATTCACAGCCGGTGTTGTTGATCAGGGCTCCCACGTACACTCCGTCCGTCCCATTTGTCTTACTCACTCGGATATCTACCTCCACATACACATCACTCCTGCGTGAAGAGAAAACATTTCGTAGGAAAAAAACATTCTTTTCAGGAGGTACAAATAATAATGTTCTCACTTTAAAGTCATCATTAATTCTTACATTATATTGCAAAGAGAAAAGCAGTATATGTACAAAATAAATAGTAAGTGTAAGTGAAAATTTATGCTATTTGAACAGTATATAATTCATTATAGATATATAATGCAAATTATAATTACAGAGAGTGGATTATCATTTTATATAAGTGGTGGGTCTTTTCTATCATTCCCAGTCACTCTGAAAGTTTTTTTTATCTTTAGTCTATTCAAAGTTTGCTTCAATACAAAGCAGAAGGTGCCGTAGGGCTGTGTATTGCCTCAATTTTTGTATTGTGATACGTATTGTTGAACAGTAATGTATTGCAATACCTACGACCATTATTGCAAGATGCTTTGACAATGAGATAATTCTCTAGAAACCATTTTAAACAGTGCCAATGATATTGCAATATGCTAAATGAACTTTACATTCAACTTTTATACTTCTTTTTGCAGTTTAAACATGATAGATTTGATAAAATGACGTTTAGACCTTAAAAAGATCATTTGTAATACAGTCCAACACACATTCTAGCACTTCAAAATAATTTTCTTAATACAAGTTAAGCCAGTAAATGAATAAATTTGACTTAATATTTTTGGTGCAATAAATTGCGATATGAAAATCGTATTGCAATACGTGTATTGCACAACTCTGTATTGCAATATATTGGTATTGCAATAATATTGCACAGCCTTAGAGAGTGGAAAGTCATATTCTATCAACCAATGACAGCAGCTGCTAGAATGGCACTTCAAACAGTTGACTGGAGACTAACCACTTCTGGGAGCCGAGGACACTCATGGTGGACTGGTAATTGACGATACCCGTCTTGCATCCCTTCCACACGACAGGCAGTTGTGTGACCATCTGTCTCATGATGTTACCGTGAGGTGCCCCTCCTTTCAGCACCTCGAAGTAGCCATTCTGAGGTGCTAGTAACAATGGTTCCTCATTCTCTGCATAGCCTGAAAATAGAAAAACAAATTTTATACCGTATTCTCTCTCCGTATTCTTCTCTCCGTATTCTCTCTCCGTATTCTTCTCTCCCCCACTTTTCAGGGGTTGTACTGGTTTGAGTTATTCTCAGGTTATAGCCCACCCCCAACTTCGCCAGATGTTCCATGGTCATGCATTACACAAATCTATAATATTATTTTAAGTTAGGTGTAAAAAAACCTACATAAAACCTACTCTGACTGTCTGACAGTCTCTGGTATGAATTTTCATCTGAGTCGGGGTCTCTCCTGTCTGAAAGCCCACCTTATACCGAGAGAATACATGCATTTGCCAGGGGTCTTTTCCAGTACTGTTTGGACATACTGTTACAATAATTGATAAAAGAACAAAGTCCTGGGAAGGTGAATTGTATACTTCTCTCAAGTTTACATGATGCATGAAGAGGAATAGTCCGCAGGTCGACAGCAGAGCCATATCCTGCTTTTGTTCCTAACCAATTACAAAGTGTTGACATTCTGCTAAATGAAAATAGGAAAAGATTGCTTTTATTGCAAATGGAATATTCCATGTAATGTAACAATATATACATAAATGTTTGGACCTACTCTCGAAGTCCTCTGTGTAGGGGAGGGGGAAGTCTGTGTAGGGCGGGGGAGTTCCGTAGTCCCCCTTCTGCCCTGTGTTGAGTGTTGTCAGGGTGTACACTTCATCCAGTGCCACATTGAAGCTCAGCAGGCCGTTCTTAACCTGTCATAGAACTTGTAGCTGACTTGCATGCATTCCAGTCTGATTACAATCGACGGTTTTCCGAGAAATAAAAATTACATAATAGTGCATCTACCGGGATACAAACTCATATTGTTCGGAGATTTCCTCGTTAAACCGTCTGATAACAGCCCGTACGCTTGCATGTTCTGTTGCAATGTCAGTTAACCAATCACAAGACCTCCAACAAAAGCTTTCGGCGCGAGAAGCTAGGGGCAGATAACTCCAAACAGCTATCCTTTTGACTGTTCCAAATGCTTTCAAAACGCGACCGTTTACCAACTATGATGTGATTGGTCAGATATTTGACTGGGCTTCGTCTCCGCTAAACTGGTTCGGAACACGCGCCTATACGGGCTGTTCTCAGACCTTGTTGCGAGGAATCTACAGAACCAGTTCGTATCCCGTAGATGCATTATTTTGCAAATTTTATTCCTCGGAACAAGGTCGATTTTAATCAGATTGACATGCATTCAGAATTGTTGTACGAGTTACTAGTTATCTATCAATCATTAAACAGGATTCTATCAGAGTAAATGAGAGTATCCTGCATTTTGTTTTTGGTGCATTACGTGAAATTAGAAAACATAGTATTTTTTTTAACAAATATAAAATCTCTTTTTTTTGGAGACCCTCCCATTAAGATACTTTTCCTGATGAATACTCATGAGGTTATTTTATATAGAACAGTAACTCACAATCAAAAGTGGTTAACTTCAGATGACAATTTCTCTGGACAAAGATTTATCAAATTGTGTACAATCCAACTGAGGAAAGTTACGTTAAATACAAAAGAAAGTAAATACAGACTTAACAACTTCTTTATTGTCATCCAGACACCCATCCTCGGTTACCCATGGATTTATATATGCTCCGTTACTCTCCACTATATCACCCATGGGAAACTCTATCAGACAAATCTGTACTAAAATTACCCGCCCTTGGCCGGCGCGAGCCAATCAAACTGCTATGCAGCTTGGAGCTGCGAACCAATGACAATTCATATCACTTCGTTTCATAGCAAGCGAGGTCATTGTGTTAGCCATCCGTCACCGGTTATCTCCCTTGACCATTTCCGTCTTATCCCATTGAGTATTTTCTTTGGTTACTGACTTTGTCACGCTGGCCAAGGGCGGGTAATTTGAGAACAGATTCCCCTGATAAGGTTTCCCATGGGTGATATAGTGGAGAGTAACGGAGCATATATAAAAACATGGGTAACCGAGGATGCCAGACACCTTGAAAGATTTGATGTTCAATACAGTTTTCTTTTCCAAAAAGGTTTGCAATCATAAGTATATTTGAATTCACACACACACCGCTATTATAATGGACATGTTTACAACTACACATTTTCCATTCTAAACCACAAAGATGCTTTAGCATTCATATTTCATTCAAGCGTTTGATGACAAGATGACTTTTGGCAATGATAATTCCATTATGAATGGCAGTATGAATGAATAAAAAATACCTTCTTTGGGTCTAGTTGTTTGAAGAAGACAGACTGGGCACCTTGGAACTTACTGTACCACACATACAGTTGTTGTGTGTTGGCCTGAATAATGGGAGAACACACACACTTATTGTATGGTGGATGTCATTCTAACTGCATATCACAAAATCTTACACGTCAGATATTAGCTTTGATAATCTGGGATTCTCAGAGAGAAACCCCTGAACCCCTCTCTAGATCTCTGCCTCTTTTCACAATAAACTAAGGTGAATGTAGCACAAATAGGTAGTGTTTTTGTAATGTTAAAGAATGGAGTTAACACTAACCTTAGTGCAGAATGATTTGATTAGAGGCAATGAGAGGGGTCCCTAGATATTAATATTTTGGACCTTAGACCAAAGCAGTATATTTCACATACCAAAAACACCATGCTGAAAGGCATGAAAAGAACACATGACCTATAACAAGAACTATTTTCAAACATTTCTTTAATTTCTCTTAGAGGACATAGACATAGAGACACCCAAACATTATTTGATTTAAGCTACATTAGTGTATGTGCAACAGTCTCCTTATGTGAAATCTTAAAATTAAATTGAAATCTGAGTGTCCAATTCACAGGAATAAAAACTCATCAACAAGGGGCATAATCTAGTATTAGCCACTGGGGGGACTTGATTTGCCAGCCGGGCTACAGCCTGGGTCGCCCGTTTTCGCCAGCAACCCGGTTGTGAAGCAGCGACGCACTTGATTCAGGCAGGCGGGGCTCAATATCGCCCGCCGGGGTAGCCCGGTTGACCCGGTTTCAAATGAGCGGGCTATCGCAAGCGATAATTGCAGCATACGGACCAAACTCGTTTTTGCATATTTGAAAATATATCTTTCCATCTAAACATTTCCAAGACAATTATTTATAAGAGGACTAAAGGGAAAGACTAATGTAGCAAACATTTCTAGCAGAAGTAATAATATTGTTCATCGTTGTCGAGATATCGTTGTCATTGTCACAAACACTTTAGAAAAGTTTGATTGTTTGTTGCAGGGCAACTAAGTTGGCTATGATGGTTGCCATGACAATAACCCAAATCAACTTGATTTGTTTCGTCTGCTCGAATCACCCGGGTAGACCGCTCATCTGACCGGGCTATACCCGGGATAGTGCAAATCAAGTGCCCCCACTGTCTCAGGTAAGTTATCCAAGAATATTTTTAGACTTGCATGTTAATGTTTTTATATGACAAATAAAAATCAGACTCACAAAACTGCCTCCCAGGAACAGGTTGATTGGAATTGTTGCATTAGATTCCCTATGGTCTGAGGAATTTGACCTTGTGTTCTGAAACAAATAATAAATTTTCCTCATTATCAGAAGAAATTACTGAAATTTCTCAATTAATTTAAATGCAGCAGATGCAAATGCAATAATTTCCTTGTAGATTTAAATTAATATAAGAAAATATTGAGAAATTGAGCTCCTAGGTAGGTCTTCTTACAGTAAGTAGTGATTCTCAATAGACAAATATACAGAGAGAAAAAGCACCCCCAAGTTTTTTAACGACAAAAGTCAATATTGTTTCTTGTAATGTTATTATTGGAGAAGTATCAGTACCATTAAAACTTCAGTTGTACTTTTTTCAAACGTCAACATGAATAATTTGTCTTTGAAGAAATTAGTCACATAATCTACTTTTTTTATGTCGAGGGAGATTAATCCAGTCAATTTAGCAAAACATATCCATAACATCACATTTCAGTTTTAAATAAAGGGGTGTTTAACTTTTTTGTGTACAGTACCAGTATGGTTTCTATGACGATGGTGAGATGCTTGTAGTCGGGGCTGGTGAGAGACATGTAAGTGCCCAGGTTGCTGTCAAGGTGTCCATTCCCTGATCCATGCTGTAAATACCTCCACCCTACCTCGGTGAACTGGGTCCGGTGAGCTACACATGGGTCAAACCAAACAGATATTGTCATTCATGGCATTCTTTAAAGGGGCAGTAGCACGTTTTTTTTGCTCAAATAAGTCGATGAAATGTATTTGAAAAATAATTTCAATCAATCGTAAAACATCCTAATCTCTTCAGAAAATCAAGTTAAAAATGAGTGTACATGGCTCAGTAAAGCCATGGGGATCGTTTTAATCAATCGAAATAATAAAATGTGTTCACAATAAAATGGCCGCCATGCAATTTTTGCTTTATACGCAACACCGTTATCACTACTATGGATAATTGGTTTGTGTTATAGGATGTTTTACCCTCTATAGTAAATTTAAATGGCACAAACTATCATTATAAACAGGAAATTTGAAAAAATATATTTAGCAAAAAACGTGCTACTGCCCCTTTAAGTAGCATGGAAGCCTTCCATAATCATTTAGTGATATATATCTGTTAATCACTTATTGATTCAACTTCCAAACGCAAGGCATAACTCTTGCCAGGCTCCATTATTGGCTGATTTAAAAGGAGGGTTCTATCGGGGTATTTTTTGTGGAAACGAAATTCGAGAGGATATTCCCGTTTACACATTATGCTAAAAACGTAGGATCAAAACACAGTGAAATTGAAACACTAATAATGAAGTAAATACTTTGATTATTTTACATTTCACAACTTGATAACTACAAGCACACATTTGTTAAAAATACAAACAATGAGAATTGAAGCCATTCATTGGCGCTGCGAGTGGGGAAAGTATTATGATATGTTATGTGTTACTATGTGAATATTATATATATATCAATATATATGTTTTATTATTACAAAAAAATAAAATTGGATTAAATATAGCATGTTTTCATTTTACGATTTGCCAAGAATCCAATATGGCGGATGCTGCCGATAGATGGGTGATAGAACTTTCCCTTTAAGCCTTGCAGTATTTCCCTAATTTTTTTTGTGCCAAGATAGTGAATCGCTGCACCTGAAATGCATAGTGGGCCCAGATTTCCAAGCACAGAGATCTTAAGGAAATACTGCAAGAGCTAAATCAGCCAGTAATGGAGACAGGCAAGAGTTGCGTTGGGAAGTTGTGATTGACTATGATCATTCTAAATTGAATTCAAAACAACAACTGGAAATGGGAGTGTGAAGTGGATAGTATTTCTGTTTCATCTCATTTGCTTGACTGAGAGCAACATTTATTTATTGCTGTATTTTACAAACATAAGATTAATTTGTATGTTAGGAATCATAAAACATGTTGATTTAAGACTTACCGTATTCGCCGTAATAGAAGCCCTGGACGTTTAAAAAATTGGAAAAAGGGGACGTTTATTAAAATGACGTTTAAAAATCGTAAAAAGAGGGCGTTTATTTAAAAAAATGTCTCTTGATGTCCAAAAGAAAAATAGAGCCATGGGCTCTGTAGCTCATCAGGATTTCATTGATTTATTATCTTAGGTTGAATATCTACGTTATCTCAAGTAATACATTGTTAACAAGCAAAAAAATAGGTTTTTAGATCATGACCCCTGTGACCCATATTTGGAGTCACAGGGTCACCAATCCTACAATTAAGAATCACCTTTGACCAAAGAGTCTCTACACAACATTTCACCTTTCTAGAGCTTTACATACTTGAGATAAAGATGAAAATAGGTTTTTGGGTCATGACCCGTGACCTAGATTGGGGTCACGGGGTCACGAGATCTACAATTTACAATCCCCATTGGCCAAGGAGTCTTCACACAACTTTTCAGCTCTCTAGACCTTTTGGAACTGGAGAAGAAGATGAAAATAGGTTTTTAAGGATGTGACCCCTGTGACCCATTTGGGGTCACAGGGTCACGAGATCTACAATTTACAATCCCCATTGGCCAAGGAGTCTTCACACAACTGTTCAGCTCTCTAGACCTTTTGGAACTGGAGAAGAAGATGAAAATAGGTTTTTAAGGATGTGACCCCTGTGACCCCATTTTGGGTCACGGGGTCACGAAATCTACAATTTAGAATCCCCATGGGCCAAGGAGTCTGCACACAACTTTTCAGCTCTCGAGACCTTTTGGAACTGGAGAAGAAGATGAAAATAGGTTTTTAAGGATGTGACCCCTGTGACCCCATTTTGGGTCACGGGGTCACGAAATCTACAATTTAGAATCCCCATGGGCCAAGGAGTCTGCACACAACTTTTCAGCTCTCTAGACCTTTTGGAACTGGATAAGAAGATGAAAATAGGTTTTTAAAGATGTGACCCCTGTGACCCCATTTGGGGTCACGGGGTCACGAAATCTACAATTTAGAATCCCCATGGGCGAAGGGGTCTGCACACAATTTTTCAGCTCTCTAGAGCATTTGGAACTGGAGAAGAAGATGAAAATAGGTTTTTAAGGATGTGACCCCTGTGACCCCATTTGGGGTCACGGGGTCACACAATCTACAATTTAGAATCCCCATGGGCCAAGGAGTCTGCACACAATTTTTCAGCTCTCTAGAGCATTTGGAACTGGAGAAGAAGATGAAAATAGGTTTTTAAGGATGTGACCCCTGTGACCCCATTTGGGGTCACGGGGTCACACAATCTACAATTTAGAATCCCCATGGGCCAAGGAGTCTGCACACAATTTTTCAGCTCTCTAGAGCATTTGGAACTGGAGAAGAAGATGAAAATAGGTTTTTAAGGATGTGACCCCTGTGACCCCATTTGGGGTCACGGTGTCACGAAATCTACAATTTAGAATCCCCATGGGCCAAGGAGTCTGCACACAATTTTTCAGCTCTCTAGACCTTTTGGAACTGGAGAAGAAGATGAAAATAGGTTTTTAAGGATGTGACCCCTGTGACCACATTTGGGGTCACGGGGTCATGAAATCTACAATTTAGAATCCCCATGGGCCAAGGAGTCTGCACATAAAATTTCAGCTCTGTGGAGTCGTTGGTTCTGGAGAAGAAGTCGAAAAAGCGAAAAGTTTACGGATGGACGGATGGACGGATGGACGGATGGACGGACGCCGGACACCATGCCATGCCATAAGCCCATCGGGCCTTTCAGGCCTGATGAGCTAAAAAGGAACATCGATTTTATTTCAGAGTTTTAATCAAAATAAGTGTATGAAATAAATGTAAAGAAGAGTTACATGTAGTAGGACATCTTCCAAGAGAGTTGAGCAAGACATTTTCCTGTTTCTTAAAACATGGCGGTCGCATAGAATGTGTAGTGACTGATTGTTACAGACATTCGACAGTTGCCGGGGGACTGGAAATACCATGTACATTACACTTTACTGGACATAAGAGGTTGATAGCAAGATTGAAAACTCTTCTTCAGTGACACTCAGTAAGGTTAGTCGATACAGAAGTGGGCGTTTATTAGGGGTCATTTTCCGCGAGTCAAAAATGGCTTAGGGGGGCGTTTATTAGGAGAGGGCGTTTATTAGGATGAATACGGTATTTGATTCAAGCAACCAATCCAGAACTGCCTACACTCCTTTCATGTTAAGTGTAGATATATAGCAATTTTGGAATATTTGGTAATTTTTAGGTGTACAACTCTATGAAGTTAAAGGTACATCCATTGTGTTGTTGGGGGTCAAATATGACAAACGTTGTAAATGGTCTTATTTTATCGAGAAGTACCAACTGTTACCGAAAACAACCATTTTAATGATACTGGACTTAGTATATTGACGATATGAAGGTAAAAGTAGTGATTTCTGATCGAAAACCGGACAATGCACCGCGTGTGGCGCGCGCCACAGAGTCAAACGTAATTTTTGAATCTTATTTACCCCAGACAAAATAACAAAATTGGGTTAATAATGTTCAATAGGTCATATAACTACTGTGCATGTAAATAGGACGTTCACTTTCGGTTTCTACACATGCATAATAATGTTACTCGATTTTAATTGGAAAATAGTAAATATGATATGTTTGGCGATTGGGGATGAATATGCAAGATAAGTGAATTTAATTGTATTGTAAACATCACATATGGTGTGTTGGAACGTATTAAAGCCAAATAAAATTTTATGAAACACAATGGATGCACCTTTAATATGATACTATTAGTTCCAAGATATCATACTCTGGTTTGACAACAATAATCAATGTCTGACTTTGTTTACTGGGGTAAACTCTGAAACTTAGTTATAATTTAACTCTGGAACAAAGGCCTACCAAAGAAAAACGCGAATTGCAACGGAAAGAATCGAAATGCATACAGAAAGAGACGAATTTGCATCGAGGACGCAAAATGAAAGAGACGAAGCGCAACACTGTGACTATGCATGCGCTGTCCAATTAAAACATGGCGGATGAAAGTTTGTCTTTCATTTTGCGTCCTCGTGTATTTTTAATTGCTGATCGTCTCTTTTGTGTGCGGATTCGCGTCTTTTCATTCCGTATCTCTTATTTACGATGCAAATTCATCTCTTTCTGTATGCATTTCGATTCTTTCCGTTGCAATTCACGTTTTTCTTTGGTAGGCCTGTAACAGTTCAGAAGTCAATTACTCTATACTCACATTTATGAAATGAACATTTTACATATTTCCAGTGAAGAGGTGTACAGTTTGCAATATTGGTGTACAATCATATACAAGGACTGTAAAATGTACAAAATACTCCAAAGTGTACAAGTAGGCAGCCCTGCCAATCACTGAATCACTGATCAAACTTATCAACAATCAATACAGCCTATAAACAAGGCAGATTAACACTGACCACTGACAACTCACCGGTCATCCAGATGGGACTCTCCACAATGTAGAAGCCACTCCAGGGTTGTCTGGCGGTCATCAGCGAGTCGCGGTCCCACCTCATTCCCTCGTAGTAGCTATCTATCAGGTTCCACGCTATTGTGCTGAAACAACATGGATATTTAATATTCATCATCACATTTATACTGAGGACATGTATACGTTACATAGGGTAAATGTAAGAATGTTTATTCTGGCTAGAGGCCTTAGAGACCTGCACTCCTTGTTGATTCTTTCACTTGTTACAGTCGAACAGGTATTTTAAAGGGGCAGTAGCACGCTTTTTGAATTTTTTATTTTTTCAAATTTCCCATTTTTAATGGTAGTTTATGTCATTTATATTTACTTAAGAGGGTAAAACATCTTATTACACAAACCAATTATCCGTAGTGATAATAACGGTGTTGTGAAGAAAGCAAAAATTGCATGGCGGCCATTTTATTGTGAACACATTTTATTAGTTTCAATGACAAAAACTATTCCCATGGCTTTACGGAACTATATAGACTCATTTTTAACTTGATTTTCCGAAGTAATAAGGATGTTTTATTATGGATGAGATTATTTTTCAAATACATTTCATCGGCTACTGCCCCTTTAAACAATGGTGGAATAGGAATTATTCTTGTACACCCGGTCGCCTGGTTTATGTGTTGCAAACATGGAATTTGTATCATTGCTAAAAGAGAAATTAATTTGTCACATAAAATAGTTATATATATATTTGAAATTAACATGTTGTATATCTGTTGCTTAAAAGTGAAAAAGATTAATTTACTATTGAAAGGACATGAAGCTACCAACCTTGTCATGAACCGATCAACATAATTTTCATTCAGAACCTGGAAAAGATTAGCAGATGATGATTTAACCTGAGATTCATCTCCTGAAGGACGATTTGTGATTGATAATAATCCATGCTTCAAAAAAACAACACATTGGCATATTTTCTTAAAATTCAGAATTAAGTAAGAAATATATCATAGAATATTCTATAAATCATGAATGGTTAACTTACTCAGACATTTTGAAATAAGGGAGCTCAATTTCACAACACGCGAACAAAAGTAATACAGATACAGCCTTCTTTTATTTGTAAAAGTTATATTATAAAAATAGAGCCACTGGCTCTGTAGCTCATCAGGCTTTATATAGGCTTCATTAACTAATTCAAAATGTCTACTTCTAGGTGAGAGGAAGCACTTTAAATGGAGAAGATGAAATAGGTCCTTACCCCTCTGACCTATCTTTGAGGCCAGAGATAAAATTCCCTACAAATAAAGACACACTTGAAGATTTAATTCATCACTGTTGTTTATTACCTCCATTTGAAGAGCCATAAAATCTCAAGATAAAAATAGCTTTTCAGGTCATGATTTCTGTGATCTTTATTTGGGGTCACAGGATCACGAAATCTACAATTTAAAATCCCAATGGGCCAAGGAGTCTGTACATGAAATTTCAAGTCTCTAGGGTCAGTGGTTCTTGAGAAGAAGATGAAAATAGGTTTTAAGGTCATGACCTCTGCGACCTTTATTTGGGGTCGCATGGTCACAAAATCTACACTTTAGAATCCCCATTGGCCAAGGAGCCTGTACACAATTTTTCAGCTCTCTAGACCTTATGGAACTGGAGAAGAAGATAAAAATAGGTTTTTAAGGATGTGACCCCTGTGACTCTATTTGGGGTCACAGGGTCACAAATTTTACAATTTAAAATCCCCATTGGCCCTAAACCAAGTAGTTCTGAAGAGGAAGACAAAAATGCGAAATGTTTACAGACAGACGGACGCTGAACACCATGCCATGCCATAAGCCCATCGGGCCTTTCAGGCCAGATGAGCTAAAAATATATAAATCTGTGAAGGAAAATAAAATGACCATAATATTATGTCAAGCCACAATTTGGTGTACGGACACTAGTTTTCATAACTTACAACAGGGCCATCCGCCATTTTGTTGCTATGGAAATCAGGGGCAGATAATTCGAAGGGAGGTAACTTTTCATGACCCAATATATTGCAAAATTTTAAAAATACCGCGATATTCGTATCGCAAGCTTTTGGACCGGTATATATCGGTTTACCAGTAATATTGCACAGCCCTAATAACTATGATATATAAAGTAATGTTCACACATCAAATATATTATAGTTAGTTCATGTACTTTTCCCCACAGCATCCCTCCAGTAAGAGTGTTGGCAGCGCTGTAGTCCTCGGACGCCCAGAAAGTTTTCCCGGTCTGGAAGGCTTCAACTGGCGTATCTCCTCGAGGGTAGTGAACTCTGAAACAACAAAGATATACATCATTACACATTAACAATTTGGATTGAAAGAGATTAGAAGTGTTGTATTTGAGAAAATGATTTTGGATAATTGTTCAAATCAGTCAAAACATGTATCGAAGAAAGATATGTGTAAAGGATGGCAGATGTTTTAAAGGGAGAGTTCTATCAGGTTTTTTTTGTGGAACCAAAATTTGAGTGGACATTCCTTTATTATAAACAAGAGCCATCAGAAGAGATGGCTTATCCTCCCGGCCCCACATAAGTTGAATAATCAGTTATAGCAGTGTATAATTAAAACTAGAAGGTGTTTTTGCTCGTAAAAACATATGTCTCCTCCTTCACCCAATTCACTTCAACTTATTTCCTTTCTAAAAGACAAAATGTTGCAATGGGAAAAAAAAAAGTTAAAAAAGTTCAAACTCCAAAAAGGCACATCAACATCATATGAGGCATCCTCGATAATCCAGCGCTATTGTTCCGATAAATCTACACACAAGCGCTGGAAAACAGTAAGGCTATTTATCCCTAACCTAGTTACCTCCTCTTGGGTCCATGTTATCCAATCAGAAACGAAACGCAGACACTATCTGCGTAAACAACTCGACCAATCAATGCATCACTAACGTTGTTTATAGAAACAAACATAGCAGCGGCCGACTCACTCGATTACGATAAAGTTTGTAACAAATTCAGCGTAGAAAATCTGACAGAAACTCAAAAGAAAGTTTTAAGAAGTCTGTACGAGAAGAAGGGTGTATTCATGTCCATCAAAACGGGTGGAGGTAAATGATTAAAATCCCTGTGCTTCCAGGCGTTCCCAATCATCTGCGAAAGCAAAGATCCTGACACGAGAGTGCTTGTTATTTCACCCTTGATTTCAAGTGATCTCATTGGTTGTTAGAAAGCAAGCGTTTCGCTGAGTCATTGCGAAGGGAGGTAACTAGGTTAAGGATAAATACCCTTACTGTTTTCCAGCGCTTGTGTGTAGATTTATCGGAACAATAGCGCTGGATTATCGAGGATGCATATGAGGATGTAGTATACAAAATTTGGTGAGGATAGGTCAATCAGTTTTTAAAATCCACTCCGGAAAGAAACTCTAAACTTCCAAGAAACATTGTCCAAATTATTGCCACAGAAGCAGAAAAAATAGAGCCATGGGCTCTGTAGCTCATCAGGCTTTATATACATTAACTAATTCAAAATGTCAACTTCTAGATGAGAGGTATAACACATAGGAAGCACTTTAAATGGAGAAAATGAAATAGGTCTTAAGGTCCTTACCCCTCTGCTCTATCTTTGAGGCCAGAGATAAAATCCCCTACAAATAATGTCACACTTGAAGATTTAATTCATTACTGTTGTTTCCTTTAAATTACCCCCCTTTAAAGAGCACATAAAATCTCTACATGAAATAGCTTTTCATGTCTTGACGTCTGTGGTCTATATTTGGGGGTCGCAGGATCACAAAATCTACAATTTAGAATCCTCATTGGCCAAGGAGAGTGCACACAACTTTTCAGCTCTCTAGACCTTTTGGAACTTGAGAAGAAGATGAAAATAGGTTTTTGGGGTTGTGACCCCTGTGACCCAATTTGAGGTCATGGGGTCACCAAAACAAAAGTTTAGAATCCCCATTAGCCAAGGAGTCTGCACACAAGGTTTCAGCTTTCTAGACCATTTGAAACTGGAGAAGAAGATGAAAATAGGTTTTTGGGGCTGTGACCCCAGTGACCCCATTTGAGGTCACGGGGTCATGAAATCTACACTTTCGAATCCCCATTAGCCGAGGAGTCTGTACACAACTTTTCAGCTCTCTAGACCTTTTGGAACTGGAGAAGAAGATGAAAATAGGTTTTTGGGGTTGTGACCCCTATGACCCCATTTGAGGTCACAGGGTCATGAAATCTACATTTCACTATATTTAGAATGAAAATACTGCTTTCTGATTGGTTCCTCGTATCAATTTTGGAGTAATTATTTTACCGATAATCACCTCTAAATATTTGCGACCAATTCACTCGCGTGAAATCATGAAAATCACGGGGCACAGAAATCAACAGTCGCTCGCTTCATACAACAGAGATTCATAGAAGTGGCGTTATTCCTCTATTTTGCAAAATTCTTCCACTGCCTCCAGTTAACAATCCCAAATGACCCCATTTCCTTCCACGATGTCCTCAACCATGACACAAAAAGCGTTCTTGTCAGGCTTTCTTCAAGTTTCAAACTCTTGCTTGTAGTGAAGGTAGGTAGGTAGGTAGGTGGAATTAAGGGCGACGTTGGGCCAACAAATGGCCTATATGCGCCCGGCATATAAAAGGATTAAAAAGATTAGAAAACAAGAAGACATAGTCATCAACATCCCCCGCCAGAGCCAAGAAATTGGAAAAAGGGCAATAATTCGAAATAATTGTGCATTACTCATTTTCATTCCATCAAGGTATGTTAGCCCTCAAGCAACACACCAATTTTGGTTCTCCTATCTTAAACGGTTTCTGAGAAAAGCTGTCCCCTTTGGAGATACCATGAACAAAGTCCAAAAATACGGAACAAGGGCAATAACTCCAAAACAAATATTTGCACACTTCTCATTTTCGAACTCCATCAAGGTATTCATGCCTTCAAGCAACACATCAAATTTGGCAACCCTATCTTAAATGGTTTCTGAGAAAAGCTGTCCCCTTTGGAGATACCATGAACAAAGTCCAAAAATACGGAACAAGGGCAATAACTCCAAAACAAATAATTGCACGCTTCTCATTTTCGAACTCCATCAAGGTATTCATGCCTTCAAGCAACACATCAAATTTGGTAACCCTATCTTAAATGGTTTCTGAGAAAAGCTGTCCCCTTTGGAGATACCATGAACAAAGTCCAAAAATACGGAACAAGGGCCATAACTCCGGAAAAAATAATTGCACGCTTCTCATTTTCGAACTCCATCAAGGTATTCATGCCTTAAAGCAACACATCAAATTTGGTAACCCTATCTTAAACGGTTTCTGAGAAAAGCTGTCCCCTTTGGAGATACCATGAACAAAGTCCAAGAATACGGAACAAGGGCAATAACTCCGGAAAAAATAATTGCACGCTTCTCATTTTCGAACTCCATCAAGGTATTCATGCCTTCAAGCAACACATCAAATTTGGTAACCCTTTCTTAAATGGTTTCTGAGAAAAGCTGTCCCCTTTGGAGATACCATGAATAAAGTCCAAAAATACGGAACAAGGCAAATAACTCCGGAAAAAATAATTGCACGCTTCTCATTTTCGAACTCCATCAAGGAATTCATGCCTTCAAGCAACACATCAAATTTGGTAACCCTATCTTAAATGGTTTCTGAGAAAAGCTGTCCCCTTTGGAGATACCATGAACAAAGTCCAAAAATACGGAACAAGGGCAATAACTCTGGAAAAAATAATTGCACGCTTCTCATTTTCGAACTCCATCAAGGTATTCATGCCCTCCAGCAGCTCATCAAATTTGGTAACCCTATCTTAAACGGTTTCTGAGAAAAGCTGTCCCCTTTATCTCGGACGGACGGACGGACGGACGGACCGACGGACGGAAACACGGACAGACGGACGGAGCCCAAACCTATATCCCCCTTCCACTTCGTGGCGGGGGATAATAATTATACAAGAGGTTAAAAAAGATTCATATGCAGTCATATTTGCCCGTATTGCATACGTAATCTAAAAGGGCTCTTTGAATGTCACCATACAGCAGGTTTTCTCCAAGAATAGACCTCAGATCGAAGGTACTTGATCTTGATGATACCACCTCTATAAGTTCTTGACGATGGATATTATGTCCCTCGCACTCAATTAAAAAATGAAAAACGGTTTCTGGGTAATTGCCAGCACAATCCTGACACATTGGAGATTTATCCTTGTCTAAAATGTGTTTGTATGCATTTAAGCCACAGTGGCCGAGTCTTAATCGAGTCAAAACGACTTCATCTCTTCTCTTTTGACGACGAATCTTTACATGCTTATTGACTTTAGGGCATTAGTTGTACATATGTCTGGCATTGCTGCCATGTTCCCAGTCACTTTGCCACATTTGGCAAATTGCTTTATGTATAACAGTGAAGTAATCTTTTGGGATTGGCAAATAGTCCAATACGTTGACTTGTGCTTTTGTTAGAGCAGACTTGGCAAGTTGATCTGCTCTCTCATTACCACTGAGACCCACGTGTGCTGGTACCCATACAATATCACAACTGATATATACGGTATTCAAAAAGGTGTCTAAATAAAATATATCGTATAAAATATCAATTCGTTGGCCTTGCACTCCTGACTGTATAGCTTGAACAGCGGCCAAAGAATCTGTAAAAATTATTGACTCATGGTCATGCTTTTTAACCCAAAGCAGTGCTTTTAAAATTGCTGTTAACTCTGCCGCAAATATAGATAATTGGTCGTGTAGCCTGTAAACTTCATATATATCGAGTGAAGGAACAACAAAAGCCGCTCCAACACGCCCAGAAACAGGATCTTTAGAGGCATCTGTATAAATGTGTGTGAATCCTGAGTAATTTGAGTTGATAAAATCTTCTGCAATTGCTTTGATTATGACTGGATTCATCTGTTTGTCAACAATTGAGGCCAGGTTAGCATTTACTGAAGGTTGTTTTAGGCACCATGGGCTTGATTTAGGAATAATAAAGGAGGCATTTAGTTTTATGTCCAGAATTTTGCACTGACTTGCATAATGCTGAACAGCTAAACCAAAAGGTAACTTGCCATGGCTCCAGTCGCACATGACATATTCAATGCAATCATTTAACACGTCTTTTGCAGAATGGTAGTCAGTTAAAGATGCCAATGAAAGATAAGTTTTGAGGGCTGATTTTTGGCGGCAATACTTTAGTGGGGGCTCAGAGCATTCCACTTGCATTGCAGCAATTGGTGTTGTTGGAAATGCTCCAGTACATATCCTTAAAGCTTTAGATTGAACTCGATCAAGTTTAACTAAATGGCTCCTTGCTGCATTCATAAATGCCAGACTCCCATAGTCCAATCTTGAGTAGACTAAAGCTTTATACAGGAGGAGAAGGGAAGATTTATCAGCTCCCCATTTAGTTGCAGAAACACATTTAAGAAGGTTTAAAGCCTTGGAACATTTTGCACCTAAGTAAGAAATATGACGACCCCATGTTAGCTTGCTGTCAAAATAGACTCCTAAAAACTTGAAATTAGGGACAACTACTTTCAGAGTAGCGCCCCTTGAATGGGATTGGTCCTTGTCGGCCTTGTAGGGGAGATAGGTCGGACTATGTATTTACTTGAAAATCGCTTCTGTGAGTCTGATGACTTCCAACATGGGTTTTCTGTTGATATTATCATCAATTGAATAAAGATAAGTTACATTGAAATAAGTTTTAGTGTTTGTTTTGATATTTTGATTGAAGCATGTTCTTTGAAAAGTGAACTGCACCGAAGGGTCGCGGGCGAGTGAAACCGGTCTGTACTGGTTTGACCCAAGCACAGCGCTTTGGCGCAAGACAAAAGAGTTCCTCATTATTTTCCTAATTAGTCATGTTAGAATGGAGATAAATCCATTCTGTTTTTACTGAGTGTTTTATATTTTGGGGTTATATGTTGTGCATTTTTTACCCCTAAATTAACATTTCAAACCTCGCAAGCTCGGTTTGAAATTAAATTTAAGGGTATAAAATGCACAACATACAACCCAAAAATATAAAACAGAATGGATTTATCTCCTAAATTTAGAATCCCCATTAGCCAAGGAGTCTCCACACAAAATTTCAGCTCCCTAGACCAAGTGGTTCTGGAGAAGAATATGAAAATGGGAAAAGTTTACAGAAGGACGGACGGTCGGACGGATGCCATAAGCCCATAGGGCCTCTCAGGTCAGATGAGCTAAAAATTAAAATTTTGAAAAGGTTGAAACCCCCAAAAGGCACATCTACATGATATTGGGAGACAGTATACCAAATTTGGTGAGGATTTGCCAAGTAGTTTTCAAGTACTGCTCCAGAAACGATGTGAACACGGACGGACAAACGGACAGACGGAGCCAACGACTATATCTCCAGCATTATATCAATGTAAGTCATTTACAGATTTTAAGGTTTTGGAGAAGAAGTCGTTTAAAGGTTTCACTTATAACACCTGTCACGCCCATATTTGAGGCCGGTGAGAACCAAATAAATAAACTTTGCAAGGTGCAAGCTGCAAGGTGCAAGGATATTGGGGTGTAGCAGTTCTGGAGGAAAAGTCGAATGCCAGCCGGATGCCGTACCATGCCATAAGCACATCTGGTCTTTCAGATCACAAGTATTATGAGTATACATGTGTCTTGGACAAATTGAAAGACCCCTAGACTGGATCTTGTTGATAACTGGATGTTCAATGGGCTAGACTACCTACCCGATGATATCTATTGCTGAAGAGAGAGCAGAGTCCTTCAAGATATCCTTCTCTATCCCCCACTCGATATCTGCCGCTACAATACGCACATGGGAGAAGCCCGACTCATCCAACACCTTCCGTAACACCTGCCCAACAATCAACAAGTTTAACATTAGACCTGATATATAGTATGAGCCATTGCATTAATTGCTGAATCTTTCGAATCATTTAAATCTGGCAATCTAGATCTCTAAATGGGCTAACATTGCATTACATCTTCAAAGAAAATTATGTATTAAAATATACACTGGCTTTTTGTAGGAATCACATCTATTTACAATTGATAAGTAGTACGTACGTTGAATAAAATAATTTTCAAGGAAATTTGTCATTTTTTAATTCAATGTTCTCATGACTTGACTATAGTGTAAAAAATTAACTTTATATGCGCATGGCCAAATTGGGTTTAACATAGCTGTACCATTAACGACCGAAGTTGGTGATATTTAAAAATATACATGTTTATATGTGTTACCTTTATGTAGGTTATGTTGTATGGTCTCTCATTCCAAATCTGAAATACAAAGGCCAAGAACAATTTGTACAGGTCTTTGTTAGGAACTTATGATTATAAGCAATATTAGAACTAAAGATGATTTAATGAAGCCCAGAATCATTTCCACTTATTTCATAAGAAGAGAAGGCAGAAAATCTCAACTTTTCCTTACATAACTTGACATTCAGGAAGAATAATGTGATATTTCAAAATGAACTTTTGTTTGTGCATAATACATACACACCGATTTCTGTATCCCTGATACATACATAGATACATAGATATATACATACATAAGTCAAATTTATTCATTTATCTGTGCAATATTATTGCAATACCAATATATTGCAATACAGAGTTGTGCAATACACGTATTGCAATACGATTTTCATATCGCAATATATTGCACCACAAATATTAAGTCAAATTTATTCATTTACCTTGTTAAAGGCACATTTACTGGCTTAACTTGTATTAAGAAAATTATTTTGAAATGCTAGAATGTGTTGGACTGTATTACAAATGAGATCTTTTTAAAGATCTGAAAGTCATTTTATCAAATGTGTCATGTACTGCAAAAAGAAGTATGAAAGTTGAATGTAGAGTTCATTTAGCATGTTGCAATAACATTGGCACTATAGTTAAAATGGTTTCTAGAGAAATATCTCATTGTCAGAGGATCTTGCAATATATTGTGGTACGTATTGCAATACATTACAGTTCAGCAATACTTATCACAATACAAAAATGTAGGCAATACACAGCCCTAATACATACATAGATACAAACATAGATACATACAAAGATACATAGATACATACATACTCCCAAAAGCAGTATCTTGAAAGAGATAATCAAATGTATCAAGATATGCTTGCTACTTAAATGGCACTCGCACTATCAAGAGTGGCACAACTTATGACTTTGCTTTATGGCACTAAAATTGAAGACAGTGTTCGTCCTCACCCCAATATAGTCTATCGTGAGATTGTGATGGTCCCTCGCCCCCTGCACCCACTTCCTGATGTAGGTCGCTAGCACCACCGGGGTCGTGTACGGGTTCTGAGTTCCGTGTCCCAGCCAACCGGGGAAGTTCCAGGGCAGTCCATACAGCTTGATATTCGGGTTTCTCTGTGGAATTATTCTATTATTATAACTCTTGTATTAATTATTTTGTCCAAGTCACTTTTGCTCTCATTATTTCAAACATTTACATTACTTTCAAACATTATCATTTGCAAGGTCTTTTTTTCTATAAAGGAATGTTATTTGTTGATCAATTTTACTTATCTTCCTGGTTAAAGTTTAAGAATATGACCAACTTCTAGGACTCCAAACCTCAAATGGTCAAGACTGCTTGTTAAAAGTCATTTAAAGGGGCAGTAGCACATTTTTTGCAAATTTATAATTTATGTCTTTTTTTATTTACTTTAGAGGGTAAAACATCTTATTACACAAACCAATTATCCGTAGTGGTAATAATGTTGTTGCGTATAAAGCATAAAATCGCATAGCGGCCATTTTATTGTGAACACATTTTATTATTTCGATTGACAAAAACGATTCCCATGGCTTTACGGAACCATGTACACTCATTTTTTAACCTGATTTTCCGCAGAGAAAAAAATGTTTTACTGTGGGTGACATTATTGTTCAAATTCATTTCATCAACTAATTTCAGTGAAAAAACCTGCTACTGCCCATTTAAATGTCTTTTAAAATTATTTAAACATAAGTTTTCTAAATGTCTATATATACAGCTCATAGAAAACCTATTTCAATCAGGAAGTAAATATGTTATGTGAATAAGATCATATCTGTTCTGAAAAATGGTACGTGTGACTATTGATCAAAAGAGACTATTGCGATAGCGATAGTCTATTGCCACTTACTATTGCGATAGCGATAGACTATTGTAACTCACTATTGCAATAACTATTGCGATAGGGTTTTTTGTACAAATACGCAATAATCGGCTAGATTTCTTATAGGTTTTAGTAGAAATGTTTAATTGATGTAAGGACTAAGGCACCAAAATCAGTAAAGAACTCATAAATGAAAAGACTCTTTGTCATTTTGCTATTTCCTATCTCTAGTTCTTCCCTTTTGACATTCTAAAATGAAAAATCTTGAATTAAATGCAGTGAGGCTTGTGGAAATCATTCATAATTAAGGGAAATTTAATAGTTTCGATAGTATCGATAGTTAACCTTACAATTGTGATAGCGATAGTGTTTTTGTATATACTATCGATATAGTACTATTGCCAAGCCAACTATTGCGATGCATCGATAGTCGATGTATTGTTACACCCCTAAAAAATGGCAGTTTTACTACATGTATAATGTATATCCTACTTAGGTACATAGTGCAAAGATCCAGAAAACCTACCAAGAATTGTATCCAAAAGCTAGTTAATAAAGAAATGTTCATACCTTTTTTGCCTCCTTCATCATCCACCACTCATAGCCACGCTCATAGTTCTCGTCCCAACTGTAGTGCATGTGCGATCCCTCCGTTGCATCTAGTGTACACATTCACATGTATTCAAACTACACACATTTTTAGATTTTTTTAAAAAATTTTAAATTTTATTTTTTTTAAATTTCTTTTTGTGGTACATGCACATAACAATTTGACATTCTGAGTACAACATATTACAATAACACACATGAATTCTAAGCAATCAAGCCCTCCGTTTTGTGTTACAATTGGTGAGGTTAAAGAAGGAACAAAGGTAAAGATAGAATGATGTTTTGAATTAGTCAAGTAGTAAATGACAAGTTGACCAAAATTTCATAAATTTGGTGTAGTTGCAAGTAGAATAAGCGTTATATTTGTCGATATTGTATGTTTTCTTAATGTCATTTTTAATGTAGGTTAAATTTGGTTTCAAGCCGTTTTATTTTGTTTTGAAAATGATGTACTTACCTGGTAATGGTTGTGATTATCGTGTTAAGTATTCTGTTCCTATATTCAGGATATTCAAGACAGATGTTTCTTTTTAATAGATTTATGTTTGCTTGTGTACGTGTACATTTGGAAATTTTAGCTTAAAATAATAATTTTTCGTCTTTGGATGGAGCCTACATGTGGACAGATGACCAATGCTGTATACTAACCAGTTTTGTCCTTTGGTAATGGCCAGCATAAATTAGCTTGAAAAACATTATCTTATAGCAGATATTGCTTATATATGCAGAAAAAAAACTTATATTGTCACTTAAATTATGGATATTTATTTTTTTCAGTTCTACCTGCACTTATTGAGTCTCCACCAATTTCCACTTTCAGGATTTGCATAGACCCAGCAAAATTTGGCTACAAATAGAAACCACAAATGAAAGTGACGTTGTAAAGGACATAGAATGAAACACATGTTGACAGCATGCAAAACACAAATAACAGTATTGTGGATAGCTTAATCTGTTTTAATTACTTCACAAAAGAATTAAAAGATAAGATATTTGTCACCATACCTTGAACATGTAGTCCAAAATCTCATTTCTCTGTTTCTCAGGATACGCCTTGAGCAGTTTTGACGTTCCCTGAAACAAGTTTGTTTTGAAGCAAAAGAGTCAGTGTTTTTGTTTTAATAAGCAAAGTACAATTAAACAGTTAAGAAATTTTAAGAATGAGGACAATATTTTTGGATATACTGCATAAAGGTATTCTAGATCATGGGTATTCCGCATCATGGGTATTCCAGATCATGGGTATTCCGGATCATGGATATTCCGAATCATGGGTATTCCAGGTCATGGGTATTTTGGATCATTGGTATTCAGGATCACTCGAACATCCAACCTAGGAAGCGTAAACCTGGATGAATTTCTTCACTCATCAGAGCTCCAGATAACTTTTTCAAGCAATTGAGTATTAACTCCCATATTTGTAAATAATTCAGTAATTACAGGTTTTGAGGAGTGTAAGCAGTAGCTTGTGTACTCCAAGTAATTTAACGAATTGAGTATTTTAACGAGTTTCTGACCCTTATTGGGTAATCAACACAATTTAGTTTTTCAAATATGCATGCTTTTTAATGAACCTATGAATGATGTGAATTAGGTGTGTAAATGTGTATGCATACTTCTGTACAATTTGAATGTAGTATGGGCCTATGGCCTCCACTACAAACGGAAAAAGAGATTGATTCTGGTAATGGTTATTGGTAATTCTTAAACAATTTATACTGCAATTCATTTCTAAAATTGTACATATTTTGACTGCCAGATTACATGAACATGATATATACTACACGTTTGCAAAATAACAATTTCCACAAACTGCAGTTCATTTCAAAACTGCATAAAGCACCCACAAACCCAGACTTTCTTATATGGAGCCAAAAGCTTGTATTTTTCATTGACAATTTCATTTTAGTGAAGGTACTTTTAAAAATTGAGTTTAACGTAATTCTCATGCATTTCTTGTACTCTCAGATTTTTTATTCATTGAGTAAAATATTATTTCATTGCATAAAATACTCAAATACACGCTCTATCTGGATCTCTTACTCAAGAAGGTCAGGGTTCGACTCCCGGCCACGCCATATCAACAGAGTTAAAAGATGGGATTTGTTGCTTCCATGCTTGGTGCTCAGAATTACGTCACCTGAGAACCAGCAGTCTGATTAAAATCGACCTTGTTCCGAGGAATAAAATTTGCAAAATTATGCATCTACCGGGATACGAACAGGTTCTATAGATTCCTCTCCACAAGGTCTGAGAACACCCCGTATAGGCGCATGTTCCGAACCAGTTGAGCACAGCTAAAGCCCAGTCAAATAGCTGACCAATCACAACGTAGTTTTTAAACGGTAACTGTTTTGAAAGCATTCGGAACAAACCAAAGGATATCTGTTTGGAGTTATCTGCCCCTAGCTTCTCGCACCGAAAGCATTTGTTGGGCGTCTTTTGATTGGCTACCTGAATTGCGCTCGAACACGCGAGTCTACGGTCTGTTTTCAGACGGTTTGGCGTGGAACCTACTACCGATATGAGTTCGTATCCCGGTAGATGCACTATTTTGCAATTTTTATTCCACGGAAAACCGTCGATTTTAATCAGACTGTGAGAACCAGACTGTTCTAACTCCACAAAACCTTGTTCTGAGATAATCGACCTAGAAGTTTTGAGAATCCGTATTTTAATTACTATGCTATGAAATTCCATAAACTTTTGCACATATGTTAAATACATCATTCTAAGACGGAAAATATGAAAATATGGTTAAAAAAGGATATAATATTCCCAAAAAATACAAAAACTGTTTGGAGATAGAACATTTTTCTAAACTCAAAGGGACTTTTCTTTAGTTCCAGAGTGTTCTATGTCCAAAAACACTACTATTTGTTCATTGCAGTGATACTTTAGTCAGGTAAATGAACAATTTATTATCTAAATTGAAATATAGTATTACCCTATCAGTAATTAATTACAATAAAAGCTTAATGGGTGATGAAATGCATGGACCACTTCAACCAAACAACTCTTCTACCCATTATTCCCTCTACCATAGTTTTTACTCAGTGCAGCAATATACACAGCTGAGCACCAATACAAAAGGCATAGTTAGACCTAAACATGATTATACAGGGTCACCTAATGAGTGCTGTGTTTGAAATGAGAGTGGAACATGATGATAATGGAGGTAGGGGTGTTGGGGTGGTGTAAATCTTTAGTGTCTCCTCCTATTTATCTGTGCTGTAGACATGGAATTTAGACTCCTTTGGAGGCTCCAATATCATAGGAAAATTATCCTAAAATTAGTCTAATATTTAGATTAAGAATTAAAGAATAGTATTTACCCCTGAAACACCTTTTTTTAGGAATAATAACATAACAATGATGATATCAGAATTAATTCTATTTGATGATGTAGACTAGAATTATACTAAGAAAATCAAGAAATTTTAATGCAACTGTGTCTACTAAAAAGATCCATTGACTCTGTAACTCATCAGGAATTACATTATTCATTACCTCTAAGGAAATAATTAACACATTAAATGAAAATTAAGGCATGACTGTTCACTCAAACAACAAGTTTAACGCAGTAACTGTACCAGCCCTAATAAGATTTAACGAACTGCTCTCTCCAAGCAATGATCACGCTCCCCTCAGCAAAGTCAACACAATGCAATTACACAATATGCAGTCCTTGGATTCAAAAACAGGCCATTGTATTTCACAGCCAGTGAATAATATACTTAAAATGTTGTTGTCTTACCATACTTATTTAGTGTGTTAAAGCATGAAATTAAGTATATTTGACAAGTAATAGAATAGAATTAAGAACAATAGAATTACATTGGACATTTGATCATAGTCATTAAAGGGGTGCACCACCTTCAATTTCACTTTTGCCACGCCTTTATTTTTGAGAGTAGGTTAATGAACTTTCCAAACTTTATTCTTCATCTAATAAAATCTAAGTCGTTTAAGGTTTTAGGGTTGACCTCCCCTGCCACGCCCTGTAAGGGTCTACTGAACAGACTTTAATCCCCTAGGTGCTATGTACCGCTTTTGGGTGCAGCAATTATGGAGAAGAAGTCGAAAATGTGAATAGTTTACAGGCGCCGGATGATGATGGCCCATGTTATAAGTCCATCTGGCCTGTCAGCCTTAAGGAGCTAAAAAGTTAAATCTCCAATCCGCACCTAACATACCCTCTCGCCCTACTCTCAGGGGGTTGGTCACTTGATCAGCAGCGAAGGCTGTCCTAATTAAGCAGTGAAGTACATGCATTGACTTTCCAGTATTAGGAGTCTAGGGATTATGGTTATGATGGTGCAACTATTTATTATAAGTGTTAGAGAAATTAAGATTGTTTGATTTCCTGCTTACAAAGCTTTAATATTTTGCGCTTCCTAGCTTTACCTGCTTCTGAAGAGAATGCGAAAGAAGATTTGCGGATTGACCCCCCTGTCAAGTGTATATTTGGCGGTGAATATTATTCTTAAAATTTCAGATTCCAATTCTATTTGTTTTAGAGAAGACGCAGTTCAAAGGTTTCAGAAATAATGCCTGTCTCGCTCATATTTGAGGTTGGTGTCACGGGGACTATCTCTATTTCGTGAGATAAGTAATCCCTGACAAAGGTGTTTAAATAAACCCAAAATAACGACAGAGTAAGAAAGCCATAAAAGTGAATAAAAGTTTATTTACATAATATAATCCCTCGCTTATGATATTCAAAGCAAACTAAGGCAATCAAAAGAAGTACAAACCAAAGTACATGCCAAGCAACTAATCCGCTCGTGTCCTGCTAATTGACGGTGACGAGCTAAATAGCACTAAAACAGATAACCACAGCTGGAGACAAACTCTGATTACGTAAGGACAGCAAGATGATCAGGCGTTAGTTCCCAAAGGACTAAAAAACCCGGACTGTTAACAATGGTCAGCACACGGTACTGCCAAAAGATACACTAGCTTAGTAGGACTAGTAATCAATCTTGAATAAGCAGCTAGATAGGTATAGCTAAACTTATAATAATGGGACATAGGACAAAGGTAAGGATTGGAAAAGCAAGGTAAGTAATTAAGCACTTCCTAACATAACATGAAAAGAGAAAAAAATACATCTCACCAAATCCTGCCAGAGTGTCCCATAGAAAGGTCCCAGTTTGTCACAGACAGCCAGTGTGGCTGGAGTCCCTGAACTTATAGTGAACTACTGATACTAGAACCGGTGCCACTATTTATACTGATAGTGTGGACGTCGGAGAAGACACCCTATCAAATGGAGTCCCTTGAGACAAGTTAGCTTAACAAGGGGATAATTTGTGTTTCTTTAGGTAATTTTATTCTCGATAGATCACCAACTAAGTGGGTTACAACCAATATTGAGGTGTCAAAAGATAGGTCGTGAGCCAGTCTACAAACACATATAGCTGTTTATGACCTACGATTATAAGCAAGAACAGCAGCTTCAGAACTAGGCAAAGTTGGGGCATGAATTTATAGTTCTGTCGCCCAAGATTATTCATATCGGCCGACAGACGATAATTATAATGTTAACCAGTATATGAAATGAAAATACATGTTCTAAGCTACATGGATATACATTTATTTGTGTCATAGGTTAATTTTGGAGTTATTTATGGGGCGTAGAAAATGCAACAAGCAAACAGCGTGACACTTCCCCCCTTAGATTTAGAAAATTTGCTATATGACAGACATGTAGAAATTTTCAACAACATAATGAAATGACAGTTTACATACTTGAATGAACACAAACACCAAAATAAGCACATGGTATGGCAATATCAATAAAGTGTTTATGTACAAAATCATCCTCGTGACAGAGCGTCAGCAACTACGTTGTCAGTGCCCCGGATGTGGCGCACTTCCATGTTGTACTGCTGAAGGAGCAGGCCCCAACGCAGCACACGCTGATTAGTGTCTTTAACACGGTGTATAAATGTTAAAGGGTTATGGTCCGTGAACACTTGCACTGGGGTTGATGTGTTCAGCAGGTACACTTCATAGTGTTTGAGTGCAAGTACCAGTCCTAGGGCCTCCTTCTCCACAGTCGAGTAGTTGGCCTGGTGACGGTTGAACTTCCTGGAGAAGTAGCTGACAGGATGGTCATAGCTAGAAGCATCTTCCTGGTAGAGTACTGCTCCACATCCACAATCGCTGGCGTCAACGGCGAGCTTGAATGGTTGGTCGAACTGGGGGCCGCTCAGCACAGGCTTAGATGACAACATCGTCTTCAGTGAAGTGATTGCGTCACGGCACTCATCAGTCCACTTGAAAGAGCTACTTTTCTGTAGCAGGGCTGTGAGCGGGGCTGCGACAGTGGCGAAGTTAGGGCAGAACCGTCTATAATATCCTGCCATTCCTAGGAAACGTCGGATCTCCTTCTTCGTCTTTGGTTCAGGGAAGTCGGCGATGGCAGCAATTTTGGCGTCGTTGGGGGCCACAAGCCCCTCTCCTACTGTGTGACCAAGGAAAGTCACTTTAGCATGGCCGAATTCACACTTGTCCAGATTGACTGTGAGGTTAGCCAACTGGAAACGGGTGAGGACAGTCCTGATGGTGTCCAGGTGCTTCTCCCAGGTGTCGGTGTAGATGACGACGTCGTCGAGGTAGACGTTGACTCCCGGGATGTCAGCTAGTACAACATTCATTAGTCGCTGAAATGCTGCAGGTGCCGTTTTTAATCCAAATGGCATTACACAGTACTGATACAGTCCATCTGGGGTAGTAATTGTTAGTATTCTCTTAGCTGCCTCGGTGAGGGGAATCTGGTAGTAACCCTTCAGTAAATCAAGCTTGCTGATGAACGTTGCATGGCCGATGCTGTCGATGCAGTCGTCAATTCTTGGAAGGGGGAACGAGTCTCCTCTCACAAGTAGGTTGATGCGTCTCAGGTCAGAGCAGACACGGAACTGGTTGCCAGGCTTTGGTACCATGAGACAGGGGGAGCTCCATGGGCTGTCACTCGGCTCGATGATTCCCTGATGTAACATGTCCTTAACCTCTGACCTCAGGATAGCTCTCTTGTTTGGGTTGAGTCGGTAGGGGTGCTGACAGACAGGTGCGGCGCTGCCCACGTCAACATCAAGCTGCATGGCATTTGTCACTCCAGGAGTGTCGGGAAACACTGGCAAATGTTCCTCGATTACAGCACGCATATCATCTCTCTGCGATGGGGGGAGATGACCAAGTTTTGTGTTCAAGTCACCCAAGATTTGGCTGTTAGGCAACTTCGTCTGGACAGCCTCAACTGGCTGGTCAGCAAGGTCAGGAAGGTCAGCAAACACCACGCTGACTGGACGTACTGTTTCCCTCACTTTGGTACGCCTTCAACAGGTTGATGTGACAGTATCTCTCCTTTCTAGTTCTGTTAGGCGTGCTTATTACGTAACCTACATCACTAACCTTGCTATTTACAGTGTATGGCCCAAAGTACTTGGCCTTAAGTGAGGACTGGGGTATGGGGAGATAGAGTAACACCTGATCACCAGCTTGAAATTGTCTCAGCCGTGCCCTCTTATCAAAGTGTTGTTTAGCCCTGGTTTGAGCAGACAGCAAGTGCTGCTTAGCTAGAGTAGTTGCTTGCCAGAGCTTATCCTTGATTCTAGCCACATAGCCTAACAGATTCTCTGAGGAATGATCTCCTAGCCATTTATCCTTCACTAATTTCAATGGACCTCTAGGAGTGTGACCATACACAAGTTCAAATGGTGAAAATCCTAGTGACTCCTGCTTAGAATCCCTAGCAGCAAACAAGACATATGGGAGTCCCACGTCCCAATCTCTCTCATGTTCGAGACAAAAACATCTCAACATACTCTTCATACTCTGATGAAACCGTTCTAATGCTCCCTGAGATTCGGGATGATAAGCACTGGAACGAACCTGATGTACACCCAACAACTGCATCACTTGTCTGAACAGTTTGGACATGAAATTAGACCCTTGATCTGATTGAATCTCATTAGGCAAACCAGTCATAGTGAAGTACTTAACAAGCGCCTTGGACACTACTGCAGCAGTAACCTTACGTAACGGAATAGCCTCTGGAAAGCGAGTGCTTAAACACATTACTGTCAAAACATACTGATTGCCTTGAGCGGTGCGGGGTAAAGGCCCGACGATGTCAATTAACACCTTAGAGAAAGCTTCACCAACAACAGGCACTATCTTCAGTGGAGCTGGAGGTATAACTTGATTTGGTTTACCAGCTACCTGACATACATGACAAGTACTACAATACTTTTCAACATCTCTATACATCCCTGGCCAGTAAAAATCTGAACTGACACGTTCATGTGTCTTAGTTCTACCGAGATGGCCGGCAAATAAACTTTCATGAGCCAAACCGAGAATCTCCTCTCTGAATTCCTGAGGCACAACAATCTGTGATTTATCACTAACGTCTAACACTTGAGGCAAACGTCTCATGAGGACACCCCTGTGCACATAAAAATCACTGCCCTCCTTATCTGACAAAACTTCAGTCCAAGCATGACTCAAAGATTCGTCTGACTTCTGAGCTTTAAGTAAAGCATCTCGACTCCAATTAACCTCTAATCTGGTATGAAGAGCCTTATCATCAATTGACAAACCATTACAATTAGCCGCCTTGGCCTCATTAACCAAAGTAGCCTTGCCACAAGTCCTGATCTGTTCATCACAATCTGAGTCCTCGAACGCAGCAGACACACAGGTGTCAGAGAGATCTATATCTTCTGGAAGTGTCTTAACCTTAGTCATAGATCTAGTGGTAACACACGCCGGGTACACATCTACTCCAAGGTCTACTTCTACTGAACCAGGTTCTATGGGTGAACTGTGAACCTTCAACACTGGGGAGCAATTATCCTGACAACAGCTATCAGTTAAATCGTTCCCAAGCAACACATCTACACCTGCAATTGGTAATGTGTCTACTACTCCGACAATTACATCACCTGTGACGAATTCACTGTCCAGCCAAACCTTATGTAAGGGGACTGACATAGCCTTTCCTCCTAACCAACTGACAACAACATATTCACCAGTAGCTGTCTGCACTAAATCTGGCACAGCAGAAGACAACATGAGTGTCTGAAACGCGCCAGTATCCCTGTAAATTGACACACTACATGAACCAACCTCATTAGTTGAAACCGACACTGAACCCGTGTGCACAAATTTATTGGATTTTGGTAGAGGCATAGCAGACTGGACAAAACCAATAGCCGAAGCGTTATCCCGTTTCCTCTTGAAACATCTATCAACTGAGTGATTGTTCATGTGACAATAACTGCACCTTGGTCTGCTCTCGGACTTATCAGAACTTGTCTCGCTACCTCGTTGACCTCCAGTTGGACCACCACCTTGACCAGCTGACTGACCTGGTAACTGACCCGAAGACTGAGTTTTACCCTTATCAGAGTTGACCCTGCCATTCTGACTGCACTGACCACTGGAGTTGCCATTGTTTCTCCCGCCGGAGAATCCCTTGGAATGTGAAGTATCCTTATGTGCAAGAACATAATTATCAGCCACCTCTCCTACTTTAGTCAGACTTTTAACCTCTCGATCAGATAGGAGTAACTTTAGCCCTGGAGACATATGATTTCTAGCTTCTTCCAAAACTACCAATTCACGCAATTCAGGCAAGTTTGAGACGCTTGCTGATCTAATCCATTTATCAAAAATAGTCAACTTTTTAGAAATGAATTCTGCATAAGTTTCAGAGTCTATCTTTCTTAGAGACCGGAATTGCTGTCTATATGACTCCGCTGTCACCTCATATGCTCTAAGTATAGCCTCTTTGACCTGATCATAGTCCCTAGCTTGCTCAGGACTCAAAGCCTTGTATGCTAGCGACCCCTTGCCTCTGAACCTTGACTGAACTATGATATGCCAGAATTCCCTGGGCCAGGATAGCTCTGTGGCTATCATTTCAAACTGTTGAAAGAAGCCTTCCACGTCTACCTCCTCAAAATTGGGCACTGAACGGTAACAATCATTAATCCTGAATCTATCTGATGAAGAATCGGTACTAGACTGCCTTAATTCCATTTGCCTCATCCTGTACTCGTGTTCTCTAATCTCCCTACTCTCCTCTCTCTCTATCTCAAGCCTTCTCTCTCTCTCAAGCCTTCTCTCTCTCTCTTCTCTCTCTATCTCAAGCCTTCTGGCCTCTAACTCTAACTTCTTCAACTGGACCTTCTCCGAGCTAGACATAACTTCTAAAGACTCTTCTGTAGGTACCTCGTTAGAATACAAAGCATCGCTGATAATGTCTCTAATCTGCCTAACACTAACTCCTTCCTCTAATGTAATTCCATGCTTATCTGCGAGGGCTACTAAATCTTCCTTAGACAGCCGCTTAAGTTGGGCAACTGATGGCTTTTCTGAATCTGCCATTTTGAAATTACACTGCAACTTGACAATCTTGTCTGAAACAGTAAATTCAAATGAAACCCAGGCCGGTCAAAGAACAATAAGACCTAAGAACTGTAATGTAACAATCCCGGACGAGCCCCCAATTTAAAATCTTTCTGTCACGGGGACTATCTCTATTTCGTGAGATAAGTAATCCCTGACAAAGGTGTTTAAATAAACCCAAAATAACGACAGAGTAAGAAAGCCATTAAAGTGAATAAAAGTTTATTTACATAATATAATCCCTCGCTTATGATATTCAAAGCAAACTAAGGCAATCAAAAGAAGTACAAACCAAAGTACATGCCAAGCAACTAATCCGCTCGTGTCCTGCTAATTGACGGTGACGAGCTAAATAGCACTAAAACAGATAACCACAGCTGGAGACAAACTCTGATTACGTAAGGACAGCAAGATGATCAGGCGTTAGTTCCCAAAGGACTAAAAAACCCGGACTGTTAACAATGGTCAGCACACGGTACTGCCAAAAGATACACTAGCTTAGTAGGACTAGTAATCAATCTTGAATAAGCAGCTAGATAGGTATAGCTAAACTTATAATAATGGGACATAGGACAAAGGTAAGGATTGGAAAAGCAAGGTAAGTAATTAAGCACTTCCTAACATAACATGAAAAGAGAAAAAAATACATCTCACCAAATCCTGCCAGAGTGTCCCATAGAAAGGTCCCAGTTTGTCACAGACAGCCAGTGTGGCTGGAGTCCCTGAACTTATAGTGAACTACTGATACTAGAACCGGTGCCACTATTTATACTGATAGTGTGGACGTCGGAGAAGACATCCTATCAAATGGAGTCCCTTGAGACAAGTTAGCTTAACAAGGGGATAATTTGTGTTTCTTTAGGTAATTTTATTCTCGATAGATCACCAACTAAGTGGGTTACAACCAATATTGAGGTGTCAAAAGATAGGTCGTGAGCCAGTCTACAAACACATATAGCTGTTTATGACCTACGATTATAAGCAAGAACAGCAGCTTCAGAACTAGGCAAAGTTGGGGCATGAATTTATAGTTCTGTCGCCCAAGATTATTCATATCGGCCGACAGACGATAATTATAATGTTAACCAGTATATGAAATGAAAATACATGTTCTAAGCTACATGGATATACATTTATTTGTGTCATAGGTTAATTTTGGAGTTATTTATGGGGCGTAGAAAATGCAACAAGCAAACAGCTTGACAGTTGGTCAGGCCCAAATCTATAAACTTTCACTCCTAGTAGCTAGGTACCTTTTCCTTAAAATGTCAGCTTTGGGGAGAAAATGTCGAGATCTTATTGTCTCTTCTGATCTTTCAGGCCAGGTGAGCCAAAACATTGGAGTTTCTCTTAAGATTTGATCGTACCTGACGAGAAGCAAAATGAAGATTTGAAGGGAGACGGGTCGGGTGTCAACGGGTCACTACCATAAGCCAACCTGGCCGTATAGTCCTCGAAAACACAAATTTAATTCTCTTCATGCTTCAGAAATATTTTTACACAGTTGATATTATTCATGTCACCATTACTCCACCATGAATCAAGGAGCATTTGAATGTTTTCTTGAAATATTCTCAAAACCAAACTTGCAAGTTCTAAATTCCATTTTGAACTATATTTATAGTAACACTAAAAATGACTCGTTTATTTATCATGCGAATTTGTATCCAATTCGAGGTTAAGTAAACAAGCTATCATTTCTAAACTTATGGAGGATTTAGAATTATATAATGCATCCATCTGAATACTTTCAAGTTACATTAAAGTGTTATAGTTAAAATTATATTAATTCATAAAAATTATTTATATGAATAATCCCTCAATAAAATAATGAATGGTACTTTCTCAAGGAAAAAGTGGGGAAAACCAGGTCATTATTTAACTGAAGAATTTAGTTAATGGGATCTTAAAACAAAGTTTAAAAGTTTATTTAAAAGTAGTTAATAGTTTGTTTGAATTAACAAGTTTGCTAAATTGTGAATGTATTATAAAAACACTTAAATGTAAAAAATATTGCAGAGAAATTAAAACGAAGTTACTTAATAGATGAATGTTCTATCTCCATATGTAACTTTATGACCAACCATCGATAAGATCCCAGTTATTTTTCAAAATTCTCAATTAAGGTGTAACACTTTATTATTTTCAACATTAATATCATACTATTGCAATGAAATAGGAGGAAAATAGATGACTTTAATATTACAGCACCTAGATATAAATCAACAGTTCCAAATTGTTCTATCTCCCTGTCACGTGACCAAAGCGACTGTGGCGATTAGCTTGGGTACATAGAACAATGCTGCTGTGTTATTTATTATAATGCTTGGTATTTATAAATAGACCGGTTTTCTCACATGATCCGAACAAAGTTAATGATGCGTAACGACAGAGCAGCTTTTTGGTCAATTTTGACAATTTAACACTAAATCATGATCGTTTGGATCTCTTAAGTTAACATGAGTAAAATGAAATATTACTTATACAGAAACTGTCCTTAGATTTTATTCAACTGTATTTGCGTACGCACATAGATCCGCTCTTTCGTTTGTCTACGTTACGGTAGACTAACTTACCGATCCTCCACTCAAACCGCCGATTCCGTCATAACTTCTCCCAAGTCCAACAGAATCATCTATCTTATATAGTGCCGATGCAAATAAAGTAGAAAACCATGAACTGAAAACAAAAATCCTTAAAGTTAAAACTGTGTGTGACATATCTTATTTATAAAATCTTTTCTTCTTGTCAGTGTTTTGTCGTCCGCTTCTAACTGGGATCCGACTGATAAAGCTTTTGAGGAATGCGCAATCGTGGTAGACTGTAAAGCCCAGTCCAAGGTTGCGTTTTGGCGATATCGTTTCAAATTCCAAGAACATGTTCTAAAGAAAAACAAAACAAATATATATAATAAATGCGTTTGTTATTGATTATTTGTTTCTGATAATTACCTACATTATACACCAATACATACCAATTACATACACAATAAATGAAATTCATTATGCTAAAGTGATAGTTTGTATTTTCCAATAAAGACTTTATTATTTCTTCCTATATATAAGATAAGATAAGATAATTCTTTAGATTGCCCGTGAGGGAATTTGTTTCACGACTGAGTGAGCATTAATACACAATTATACACATTCATTTATAATAAATACATGGAATACATACATGGTTATATAACATGGACAAAGAGTATGATGATGGGAACATCAACGCTTATGTAGAGGGTAATGTCCGAGTAACTCTCCATTCCTTAAAAATAATGGAGCCGAGGCCCATTATTTTTAAGGAATGGATAGTTACGAGGATATTACCCTACTTAAATTACACTCAAAGTATTGCTCTTTTGTCAAAATTGCTTTAGAAAGTTAAAGAAATTAAATTTCTGCTTAAAAAATATGATGTGATGTGTAACTCTCCATTACTGAAAAATAATGGAGTGAAAGAACAATAGAATGACGTCACAAGTGTAATTTAATCAATAGAGAAATTGACTCTGGTACAAAAGACATTTTATATCGTATAAACGCACTATGAGAAATACGTGATTTAGACATTGCTAAAAACGATATCCCCAACTCTAACCTTACTCAATTATTTTATTCCAAATCGTAAAATTTACTTCTAAGTATATTCTTGTTAAACAAGAGGCTATTATATCAATATATCTATAATATCTAAAAGAAGTTTATTTTTGCCAGTTGATTTGCACAGAGTAGCCTCCCTAATGCCAGTTTGAAAGTTCAACTGTGTATTGCAACTACCTAGTATATTCTGTCACATATAATGTCGGACTTGGCTGTTAAACATATGCGCTATTCAAAGGCCTTCTTTTACTTTCCTTAAGCTACAATAATCTAATAAAGACAGACTAACATTTGAAAGAAATGCATTAAAAAGATGTGCAAACAATTCAAATTGAGCGAAGCGGAAGTAAAACATTCATTAAGACCACCTGAATATCTTCTCTTCTACATTGGTTACGTTTTTATCTTAATTTACTGTCTTATCATTTCTTCTTAAAGTCAAGATAAATGGATAGGTTACTCAATAAATCTTACAAATATTAGAACATGTAAAAAATAAGGTAACGTGCATGAAAACAAAAAAGATAGGAATAGTATAGCTAATGATCCAACTTTAGGCTGCATCCACATACACAGAAACGAGTCTTTAACGTTCAACAAATGCTTATTTTCAACGTTTAGATAATGAATAAATACTTTACCTAACTATGACATATTGTACTTTATTGATAGCTCTGCTTTATGATAAAATATTCCATCAACGATATAAATGTTAAAAACTCTTTAAAATAAGAGATATCATAGTAATTCATATTCTTATTTACTTCCGGTATTGTCCTTATACTGTCGTAATGTTACTGGTTATCAATTTATGTCTTGAGCATACCCATTTGCCTCACTGTATTTACTCGGCTTTAAGTACTCAAAGTTTATTCTTTTGGAACGGGTCGGTTTTCGACCCCAAGCAGTAATTTCAACTTCGTTTGATTAAAAACTTCAGAGTCGAGTTGAGTTGATGCATGCGTTTTTAAAGTTTTTAACTAAACGCTGGGTATAATCATGATAATTTGCCATGCATGTCGTAATGTTCAGAGTTGTAACAGGTAAAACGTTCTACGTTTATATTGTTATTTGTAGATAACGGGGAAATAATAAACATTACCAAATATTACTTTTGTATATTGCTTGTTATTTTGTCAGATGTGTCTGTATTAGATAAACCTTACCCAACTGTTACCCTTACAACGACTATATTGGTGGGGAAATGAAGATTTATTTCGAAAATGAAAATATTTTTTTTATGGAATTATACTATTATTCTTTGAACAATATATATCCAAAATCGACTGGGTAAATTTGGATTTTCAGAATAAGCGAGACATCAAGTAAACCTCGTTTTCCATTATATTTACATTACGGAGCGAATAATAACTACATTCCACCTTAATTACTGGGCATACACAACAACATTAAACTTTTTAGTTTTAGTTTCATTCCAATTTCTTCATGTAATCTCAGATTACATGATAATTTGTCCCAATCCTGGTAATCATCCCTGGATAACAATAATAAATGTCATTACAACAAGCCAATTTTGAGGATGGTTTCAATTGTCATTTTAAAAAAAAATTAAATTCCACATGAAAGGGGGGGGGGGGGGGGGGGGGGGGGATCCTCTCCTCTCCCCCGGATCCTCTCCTGTGTATCTTTATGTAACTTTTCATGTAAATCTTGAAATAAAGAAAGTTGATAGCTACGGACACCTGTCTCTAAAATGTGTAACTATACATTTTACATGCTGTAAAAGTACATTTTACAACTGCTAAACAAAAGTTTGTTACATTGCTATGTTTTCATGGCTTTGGAGACTTGGAGACACAAATATCAAAATCATATAAATGCGTGTATTGTATTAATAAGAAATTATATTCAATGGGGAAAATTAGTCCTTTTTGTTTTCTCAGTACATTTATTTGTTTAAGTAGTGGAGACTGAGACAAGTATGACAAAATGCCAATATCATTTAACAACTTCCAAAGCTCCTGGCTTGAAGTAGTCAGTCTCTCAGCAGCATTTTACTATCATAGAGAGTCTAAATAGGACTTATGTCTTGGGAATTCCAAGGCTATTCGAATTATGGTATGTAATATAGAATAAACAACTGCTCTTGGAAAAAATGAACAACTTAGTTTGATTTTGCTGAAATATGTTTTGTTAATCAGAAATACCAGAATGTTCACATTTTCACATTGTGTTTAGGTCATAATGACCCCATTCTGATATTTCTGGGAATTGAAGAATACCAAACACCTTCTAAGATTCCAGGTTCCATTTCAGACAATATTCCTCACGGACAGACTCAAGGTGGGTGTATAAGAGTCACCTCTGAACAGTAACAGCGATATTTTTTTTACTTTGGATAGTTCGCTTTACTTACAACTTAGAACAAATACTAAAACATAACAAGAGGCGAAATGGTCTTCTGGTAAGCTGCTTGTAAGGTCAGTGCTGGCGATAGTTGCCTTACTCTGGGGGTGTGGGTTCGAATCCCGCATGGGACTAGGCCCGAAAAAAGTACAATAATTTCTACTATTGAAGGTAGTGTTATCCCAAATGTAACCTTGTTATAATTGTTCACTTTCTAAATGGCATGTATTTCTAATTACTAAAACATTGAACATAAATTTGTCAGCTAAAGAAACTTGGTTCCAATTGGCACCCGGTATTATCCTATAGGGCTCTTCTCCAGTCTGTTCTTAGTTTTTTCTCCAGTCATTCAAAATGAGTTTTCTGCACTGGACGTAGCCAAAATAGTTGAATATGCCTGGGGATTGGCATGTGATATATCCACAAATCAACCCTTTTCTGCACAATACCCCTCATAATGTTAAGAATTGAGAATCTGTACACACACGCACACACACACTGATTTCGTATCAATCTGTCTTCTCCAAAAATTGTGAATCTTGGTCTGGGTCTGTCATATCTGCTTGCATCAAAAACTTATTTTGTAGCATATATTATTCAAATCAACTTTTTCATACCACAATTTGTGACCCTGCAAATGTATATTTCGGTCATTACTTTTGAACTTCAATCCATTTCATTCCGGTGGGCCTGACGGTGACAGTCCAGGTTCTTTCACTAAAAGTGGAATTTATTCGCTTTAATGACTGCATCATGTGAAATAACCAGTAACTGAGACAATTGTGCCAATTAATACTGTGTGTAAATTTTATATTCATGTTGGATTAAATAATGTATATTTTTCATTCAAAAGCAATTTATGTGTTCAAGAAAATGCATTTTTTATGTTTCAAAATAGTTGAATGTTCACATGCAAAAGAGGAATGACCGAGGCGGACTGATGATACCTGTAGTATTCATCTTTGCAACTGTAGCACTAAATTCAACGCAACCAGAATCTAACTTAATATCTGCATAATACCAACAATTTCCTAACTTCATTTGCATCTAATATGATTTGACTGCATAACTATGAGAAAAAAGACCACATTTATAAGTTGTTTTCGAAAAAAAATGTATGTGACAAACTTTTGTTCAGCAGCTGTACATACACATTAAAACAAATCAAATACGGTTATAGATTTAACAATAAAATGTTAGTTATTATATAATTTGGAGTGAGTTACTCGGTTCTTTCAGTGAAATAAATCCGTTATCAATCTACAGTTACGATAACCTTTTTCGTCACTCTAGAGTGGCGATTAACTTTATCGCCTCTCGCGTGACGTCATCAAGACAAGCTAGGTTGCAGCTCACAAAAACTGTACGTTCACCGTTGAAATCACGTCATTTCAGCTAAATGCATCATATTTACCTATTAATTTAACATATACAGTTACACCTTTTACATTTCAATTGAACATATGCAGTTATTAATTTAAAGGGGCAGTAGCACGTTTTTTTCAAAATTTAATTTTTCAAATTTCCTATTTTTAATGTGTTTTTTTTGTGTTATTTTAATTTACTTTAGAGGGTAAAACATCTTATTACACAAACCAATTATGCGTAGTGGCAATAACGGTGTTGCGTATAAAGCAAAAATTGCATGGCGGCCATTTTATTGTGAACACATTTTATTATTTCGAATGACAAAAAACGATTCCCATGGCTTATATGAGCTATGTACACTCATTTTAACTAGATTTTCCGAAGAGGGAAGGGTGTTTTACTCTTGGTGAAATTATTTTTCAAATTCATTTCATCCACTTATTTGTGCGACAAAACGTGCTACTGAGCTTTAACAAATAAAGTTATACATTTTACACAAACAGTTATACACTAAATTATACATTTTAGATAAGATAAGATAATTCTTTATTGCCCGTTAGGGAATTTGTTTCACGTCTGAGTGAGCATAAATACAAAATTGTACACATTCATTTATAATAAATGCATGGAACACATACCTGGTTATATAACATGGACAAAGAGATGATGGGAAAATTAACGCTTATTCATTAGAGAAATAGACTTTGGTACAAAAGGCATTTTATAACGTTTGGTTTTGCACGTTGGTACATTATACCGACGGTCGGAGGGTAACAATTCAAAACAGTGATGTAAAACATGTGAAGGGTCACTGATAATTTTTAAAGCCAAATTTTGAGCCTGTCCTTCATGAAGTTCATACAATGTCTTAAATATACGATTAGAAATGTTCTCTCCTTGTTTAATTATCGTATTTAATTTGTATCTATTTGTTAGTGACAGGGAGCCGAACCAACATTGGATAGAGAACATGAGTATAGACTGAACACAGGTTTTATAGAAAAGATCCAAAATAGTTGAGTCAATGTAGTAAGATCGGAGCTTCCTGAGGAAATGAAGGCGGGATTGACACTTGCTATGAATGCGATCTGTATTTTCAGAGAAATTTAACTTACACAGTTACACGTTTTACATCTTAATTTTCCATACGATACATCTATACATTTAACATATTCAGTGATATATTTTACATTTTCATTTAACATACACATCAATACATTTAACATATACAGTTATGCATTTTATACAGTTATTCGTTTAACATATACGGTTATTCATTTTACATATGCAGTTATTCACTTAACAGACAGACAGACAGTCAATAATTTATTAGAGTCTCACCGCTGCATAGTGCAATACAATTTTAAAAACATTCATAAAAGCAACATCAGCGCCGCTCTTAAAAACAGCTTTGAGAGACTGATTAATAAAAAATAGTCAATATATGATTATTGTTATAACATGTTCACATAATTGTTTTAAAAAAGAGATATTTTTTTAAAAACATATAAAATCTATCCATATAGCGTAGAACGCCTATAAGAAACAATATATCATGTCAGGCTTTGGCGGTATAATAACTTATCTTAGCCTCATGTAGAAAAGTGGTCAGAATCTCTCTATCCTTCAACACATTAAAACCAGTAACAACCTTCTTACATATATTAAAGAGAATATTGCGGATATCTCCATATAGTGGACAGTGAACAAGTACATGTAGCTCATCTTCCACAGAATCAGAACAGTTGAAACAGAAACGGTGTTCACAGGGAATGTTTTCATAACATATATAAATGTACATGTACAGTGGTACACTATATATTTGTTTAATGATACACTCGTACACGCTGAGACCATAAAATATAGGGACTGGACTCAGCCACAGGCGGGAATATTTGTATGCCTCGCTAGAACAAGATGGCGTCCGGGGAAAATTCAAAAGTGGCGATTACGTTTCTCTTATAACTCATTTAATATTAAAATATTTCCTTGGTTTATACCGGGATGTATGAAATAAAGATATGACAAAGTTTCATTTACAAATGTTTCGAGTGTTGAGTTTTTGCAATCACAGCAGGGCTTCAGGTTGATGATAATCTCTTGCCGAGTCCAGTCCCTTTATTTTATGGTCTCTGGTTACATGTATATGTACGACGAGCATGGGTTAGGAGTTTTGTGGAGTACAATTTAACTAACCGGAATCAGTCGAGTTGAATCACATCATAGTTAGTTTTATACTCGGATTTCTTCGTATCACCATTCTATGAAATATTGAACACGAATCTGTGAAAAATGGGATTTTCAGACAGAGGCTCCTTTTCAATATTTAATAAAACGGTGGTATTTAAAGAATAAATACCTTTTTCAGAGTCAAAGTGCTAGACTGTCTTCGTGAAACATGGAATCAAATTTGACTCTCCAGTAGAAAGCAAAATTTTTTATCAACTTTCGGGAATTAAGACACATTGTATCGTAACATAAATAAAAAAAAAAACTCTAAAGCTAGATCTAAATATAAAACATGAACATATATTTAACCAAACAAAACACCATTTTATCAACGATTATCCAACAAAAGCCAGCAATTGGCAACACTATAAGATCTATATCTCACCTCACAACAACTAAATACATGAAGCACTATATTGTTATACCATGTGCACAGGGTACCCCTTTGTCCTCAACCATTGCATTATTTTTTGTCATGAAAAGTTTTTCTCATTTAAAAGTCAACACGGGCGAAATAAATTGTGTACAATTTAGTTTACATGACACTTTTATATTCTGATACAATTTCAAAACTTAAAACAACAGAACATCATGTAATATTTAAGTGGAGCAGTTAATTCTAGTGATTCTCAAACCATTTGGCATCTTCTTCAAAAGAATCAATTATTAATAAATGAAAGAATGACCTTAAACCACATTAAATCTAATGCAAATATCGACCGTTAGCTATTTTACATGAGCGGGCTATTAAAATATTGCTGAATGGGACATTTTCTTTCAAAATCTCAATGGCTAATATTCCCTGCAAAAATGAGTCAGCAGCGATTTTACATCGATTGACATAAAATGAACAAATTGAATACGATTCCGTCTGCTTTTCATTTTCATTTTGCTGAATAGGCCAAAAAGTCAACAGAAGTTTGTTTAACATTCCCATTACGACCATGTTGAACCGCATATATTAACCGTGATATTGATTTTTTTCTTCTTATTTGTCAGTCTCAGCCTCGTTATGATCTGACTCATAGAGGGCAGCACCTCTTTTAGAAGCAGACGACAGACGTAAGTGTCTAAGTTTGAAAATTGACACTGCAATTGATTGGATCTGATTACATAGCATTATGGGTCAAGACAGGCCCAAGGGTTCTCGTTTCCGGAGATTTAGGCGAGCAATTTCAGCGCATGTTGTATCTGCATGTGCTTAAAGAGACGTAAAGAGTAGAATGTGCCTCTCATGTACCCTCTAATAGTCGCCCGGTGTCGGCATTGAAGTGCAGATATAGACTCGAAATTTATTGCAGAAATATAAGTTTGGCAACGGAGTGCCGTGCAGCTGTTAAAAACGATTTTGAAATGAGCTGTGTGAGAACGAACCCTTCTATGCACATTGAAAGTGATAATGGTGAAGGCACGGACTTAGTCCGTGGTGAAGGTATCCTTAAGTTTATGGTTAAAGGAAATCCTTTTATATAATAGTGTTAGGTATTTGCCTATAGAAAGATCCTTTAGCCTTTCTGAGGCCTTTTTAAACGAGACAAGTCCCTGTGGATGCATGAGCGCAGAACGGACGGCTCTGTCCTTAAAACATACACAACAACAAATTAAACGAATCATGTTAACACATCTTTCATTACTAAGATTCTTGACTCAACGTTTGTCCTCATGCAATTATATCATGTGTGAGCTGTTCATAGTTATCAGTGATCATAGCATTACCTATACCCAAGACATCTCCATGGAGATACCTTCATCGAGGAATATACTAAAGAATACTAAACGATGTCTCGTATGATATCATTTTATGAACAATTGAATGGTCAGATGACAATAACATTCACAAGTTTCATAAAAGTGGTAATAAAGGGTGCCGATTTTAGTGTTTGATTTATTACTCATATATATCGAGCTGAATTGCAAGAATCCTTTTTATACGACACTTACTCCAAGTAGACCGGAGGTCACTGCAGGCACGCCGGTAATGCGTCTTAAAGATATGTACTGTACTGTACTGTACCTTTGTAAATTTATAGCAAAGTGAATATGTTCAACGGGCGAGTTATGAATACTTTCATTCGAAATGCAATGTGTAATATGTAACTGTTTTTCGTGTCTGTAATGTGAAAGGTTCCACTTATTTTCCAATATCACAGTAGACCTACATCAGGCTTAAAGGGTCTGTAGTTAGATCTTCTGCAGTTAGAATTGTTCCAGTCTTGGATATTTAATACAACCAATACATGTTGTTTAACCGTATATATATTTGTATCGATTGTGAGAATATTTTCTATGTTTTTATTTTCACTGTTCAAGAATCCGACTAACAACAATAAGCACACATCCCAAAAGTCGCGTAAACGCATGAATCACGCACACGACTTTAGTCTTACGCGATAAATGCGCGATTTGCGCATTTCATCAGTTTGTCTGACGTGGAACCTCCGTAGCCCGTCGATGTTCGCCGGATCGGCGCTTTACGCGATTCTGAGTTTTGAACAGCTCAAAACTCGGCTTCGCGTAAACGTTTACGCAGTTTACGCTGTTTTACATAAGTTTTGCGTAGTGTGCGTAGTTCTTACGTGGACAGTGCGCGAAATGTGCGTGGAATGTCAGTGATCGATAAAATTAGGATATTTGTAGACGGTGCAAAGTGACAAGGTACAGAATGAGCTATTTTCCAGAACTACAGAGTAAGCTATGGTAATCCGATAAAATAAGACGTGAGTTGAAGAAATTCAAGAAGAGCTCAGGTTGAAGGAAACCTAAATGAGCATGACTGAAGGAAATGTGAACTGTTTCACCATGAAAGACGAACTTGCCATATATCTCCCTCGATACTTGACACTGCCCCTGTAGATAAACATCACTGGTCGAGGTACTTAGATGTTGAAATATACGGTTTCAACACAATGTTGTCTTGGCCTCCGTCTTGGTGTAGAGTTAAGTTTCGCTCTAAACAGTTGTTAAATCTTTATGTCTTTATTATGGTTATTGCTACCTGGTCTGGTTTTAAAGGGGCAGTAGCATGTTTTTTCCTTGAAATAAGTCGATGAAATATATTGTAAAAATAATGTCACTATTAGTAAAACAACCTTCCCTCTTGGGAAAATCAAGTTAAAAAACGAGTGTACATGGTTCCGTAAAGCCATGGGAATCTTTTTTGTCATTCGAAATAATAAAATGTGTTCACAATAAAATGGCCGCCATGCATTTTTTGCTTTATATGCAGCACTGTTTTTACCACTACGGAAAATTGGTTTGTGTAATAGTATGTTTTACCCTCTAAAGTAAATATAAATGACTATCATTATAAATGGGAAATTTGAAAAAAATAAAATGTGAAAAAATAAAATTTGAAAAAATAAAATTTGAAAAAAACGTGCTACTGCCCCTTTAAAGCGACTGGTTTCTTAGAAGACAGTTTGTCTGCTTGGGTAAGTCACTCTGACTTCCATGATCAGAGTGTTGTGCAAGAGAGTCAGGTAGGGCTTCACCCAGAACTTGCGACTCCAACTCCAGCTCTACACCGTATCATTAACAAGCGAACGAAATATGAAGAAGATGACATTACCACGGACAGCGAGCTGACTGAAGCGACCTTTAAATCACCGCATCTGTCAGCTTGTGGAGAGCCTCTCTCTTGACGTAATTGGACTGAATGCATCTGCCTCCCACGAATTCTGTCATTTGAGAAGCAGTGTGATTTGGTGTACACAGTGGGTGGTATAATGAGACTCCGTTGCAAGGTAAAGAAATCTCAGTGTGGGACACGACACCTGCGGAAGTGTAATTAACATAGCGATACAAACAGATATTGGCGACCTCATCAGGTGAGACAGACTCACGACTCTCTCCTCGGGTCTGCCACACCACCTCCAGCACTAAGGAATTCAATAACGACTCTGTAAGCTTGTCCTACTGAAACCAACGAGTCTTGCTGTTCCCTTAGGCTTCGCTCGGTATTGTTGGCGACATTGCAAAGAAAATTTAAAAACATGTTGCGTAGCATGAAAAATATGAGTTGTCACGTCAAGAACGTAACAAACTTAACTGTTTAGTTATATAGACACACATTTCGCAGCTCGCAATCTTGTTGTTTCCCCGAGGGTAAACATACATGTAGACTTGAGCATGTATATCTAGTATGTAAAAAGAAGAGAGTTACAAATTGTCAACGAGTTCTAGCTTCATACCGTCGTAAGTTATACGGGCAATTTTTTTTTTTAAAATGGTAAAAAGTCTAGCCATATTTATGCTCAGCAATTATATGTCGTAAGTCGCTCAAATGACCGAGGGGTCTGGGCGATGTGTAAACCCAACAAACGGTTTGTTGATAAGAACGTTATTTTTAAAATGTGGCCTAACATAAGATCTCTTGGTAGAAATTACATAAAGTGAAAACACTGCTGCAGATTTATGTGAATAAGGAAGACATATACAATTCTATTTAGGCATAACGAAATATTTGTCTTTTCATAAAATAGGTCCTGTTACTTTCATGTATATTCATCGTTTATTCATCGAGGTTATCATAATCCGTGCAATTTATATTCAAATGAGTGTTTACCCAGATTCCAGCGATTTAATCTACATAACTTCTTCTGCATGACAGCCTCGTGTTACCTAGGGAAATGATTCCACTCGGAGACACGAATTTTTCACTAATGTCGGAAACTACATCGCGTAACAGGAAACTACGAAAGCTCCAAAGTAGCATTTCATTTGAAGATTACACTTACAAATTAGGACTGTTGAAAGTCAGAAGATTAACTTTCAGGTAATGGTAGGTACTTAAAACTTTTGATATCTCGATTCAATTTACATCTCAAAGCTAACGTGCTATACATTTACCCTGATCCAAACTTAGTTTCCTAATCACAGACGAACATTAAGGGGTTATTTAAATACGACACTACGCCATAACGCTGGAATAATCCCTGACCTTTAAACAGTAGACTCGAGGTATAGGAACATAATCTTTTTATGGTGGTGAGAGTGAACGGTAAGTAAAGCTCCGAACGAGAGGACACTGTGTAGGTGTACAGACGCAGTGACGGAGTTTGTGGCCACTACATTGTATATGATAGATCTTCGTCAGTCTGTTATGTTTGTACAGGTAATTGGATGCTATACTGGAGAATCATGACTATATTTAGTTGTGGTAATGAACATTGATAATAGGGAAATGTTAATATCAATGGAAATAGTGCAAGTTATAATGGACTGATGAAATATAGATACGAGGGGAGTAGAGGAAGGATATATCCCGTGACGACGAAAACCTGCCAAGTTATGTACATTGACAAGGTTCATGGGTTGGCGAATATCATGCTCTTTTTGTGAAGTACGAAATGTATATACACTCACGTACAAAATAAAATTTCCATTGCTTTAAGAGTTTAAAAACGAAATACCGCTTACAGAGAAAGTAGATATTGAATGTATTTGATAGACACATGTACTAATATATATAATTCCATACGTCAGAGTATGGTACTTATATTTCAGTTCAAATACACTTGGGGTGCTGAAATCGCTTTTTCAACATGCTTTTTGACAAGAATGTTTGTCATTACAGTTAAACATTTATACAATATAGAAATTCAATTAATAACTGACATATAACCTTCCTGGACTAAAATATGTTGACGCAATGTTACTTTTAAAACAAGCTATCGTCTAGTAAAGGAGATTCGATTACGACGATTTCTTGTGTTTCTCAGAAATATGAACAGATACTATTTTAAAATTCAAGTATAGTTGACTCCTGAAGACATGATTTATATCTGTTTCAGTAGAAAGTAATAATTTGTATTTTGTAGTGAGAAGGGTCCTTTGCACGTGAATATACTTATATACCTATATTTACATGCCGTTTGACATTATTCGTTATTATCAAATATTATCATTTTTTTCCGTTCTGCTATTGATTTTCGTCACTATAAACATTTAAGTAGAGTAGAACAGGGTTCCGTTCCATAACAGCGAGCGCTTATAATCGATCAGTGATTGCTCAATGTAGCGCTAAAGTAGCGCTCAAGTAGCGCTCATTCTCTCCTGAACGATACGGTGCAAAACCTCAAAGTTCGCTCGCTTTGCTACGTAGCGCTACATTGAGCAATCGCGTTCAAGAGAGGTTTAAAAGTAATCGCTAATTGAACACGGCCCTGAAAATATCAGATTTCAAGATATTCCTTCTCTTTGATTTCGACAAAATTGCCAAGATGTTAACTGACAGTATTGCTATACAATGAGGTTTTGTTGACAATCATAAACACATAAATGATACAGTTATGAGATACAGATACACTTATAGCAAGAAACATACAAGTTAGGTTAACCTCGTTCGATACCCACATTATTCCTAATATGGAACCATTCCGAACTCGTTATATTGGTAAATTTAACACGTCTCACGGGTGATCATTACACACGTTTATGGCATCATCACAACAATAACAGCAATATTCAAGACCATATTCCAGCTTATAGAAAGCTATTTCCAATCTTCTAAGTGAAACCCTATCTGCAAGGAGTATTCGCTGCTCTATACATTACATCCCTTGCATTAAGTCACGGTAGAGATACTCCACAAACGACTCTACCGAAATATCACCAACTAATCTGGCTACTTAAAGACATTTGCTTTTCCGATAAAGACGGAGTACGCCTCTTATTGGTTATCGATTCTTGGATCAGTTTCAAATCCGGGAACTGTCATTCATTGGAATATCTCCCAGTTTATACATGAGCTTCGCGAGTAGCCTCATCTTCACAGATGCGGCAAGAGGATAACAGCGCTTTTCTCTGGTCTCTTTCCATTTACATCTTGCCGGAACGCTTTCAGTGTCAGCGGTCATTAAGTAATTAAGACCTAACTAGCGGCAGCGCAACAGAAATCTCGATTATCTAGTTTTTCTATGGGTTATGTACAGATAGCGATTGGCTAACAGTGAAACTAGTTAAGAATGAGCTTCAACTCAAAGTGCTCAGAATTTCCACCATTGATTTCCAAGATCTTCATTTTTCCAATTTCCTTCGTGTAAATTTGTTCGAGAGCTATCTCTATTGGCGTTCAAGGCGTTACTGAGACCCGAGCTTTAGGCGGTTCTAAATCGCATAAAAAGAGCGATTATTGCAAATTCAAGACACGAAGTTAGCGTTGTAGAATTAGACATAAATCAATGCTTTGTTCAAAAGAGTGTAGCTGCCGGCTTTACATCGTCTGGGCGCGGAGGATACATAGCGGTGTTGTGTGACTAGGAAAACACTACTTGAGCCGCGTGCTCCTGTGTTAGAATACTCTGACTTAAGGACATCGCGGCCAGATCACAGAATAGAGTTGTTTCCCTTGTTTCTTTAAGATTCTCTTGGTAAACGAGTTCCACTTTGATCTAAGGTCAAATGTGACTGAATAAACAAAGGGTAGTGAGAGTTTTTGTACGAATCCGGATTGTGCTAATGGCGAACACTATTGAGAGTTTCCGAGTTGGTAATGAATTCTGTCTCCCGTGACTCAGTTTTTTTGTAGACTTTCTAAAGTCTAATTATTTATCAATATACATTCCAAATGCCCTTCAAAGACTTACATACATTGACGTCTTAGCATGCATCTATATCATTTCTAACTTCCAAGCATTCATCTATATATATATATATATATATATATATATATATATATATATGTATGTATATATATATATATATATATATATATATATATATATATATATATATATATATATATATATATATATATATATATATATATATATATACACTTCACTTCATAAACACAAGTTTTTTTTATTCATTTCAACAAATAACATTCTTCTATAAATAGACCAAAATCTAAACTTTTCATATATATATATATAATGTTGTAGTGACAAATAATGATTTTGTAGAAATATCTGACTTTATTTTCTACATTATATTTAGCTCCATTTTTTAAATGTTGAGCACTCTGCCATTCTCTAACAAGGCCAAAATACACAAATGGTAATTTTATAACAATTCATATTATTTATTTGATAACTGAAAATTAATTTTCATACACGTTATGTACATGTTATTCAATATTTAAACATTCTTCTGTATATATTACAACATCCAAAGATGTATGTATGTATAACGTCTAAACATTGTTCCATACACATTTCAACATCTACTGTACTTTAAAGATATTCCAACGTTTAAACATTAAGCAATATACTTTCTAACTTATTTTCATATATGCCTCTATAAACGTCAATAGCTTATAATCTATCATAAGTCATTCAAACATCTTAGTATATCGATATCAATCTAACGTCTTAGTATTCATTTTCTAATATATAAATTTGAACATTCAGCATTCACAGTCAAACCTGAGCATATATCTATATACATTTTATTCAAAGGTATAAATATATATATATATGAAAAAACCTTAAGTTCAGGAAAACCGGTTAATCCCTCCACATAGGTACTTCTGGTGCACAGAGGACATCAGAGCCATGTTTTCTCTTTTACGTACAACTTGAATATTGCTAATATTAACATTGACATGCATTCAAATTGACTTCAGCATATCCCTGGACAAAAAGTGGTGGAATCCATTTGCCGGATCCTTCCGGATTCTCCAAAATTTTGGCGGATCCGGAAGAATCCAGAAGAATCCAGAAGGATCCGGCAAGCGGATTCCCCACTTTTTGTCCTGTGATATAAATTTAGTAGTAACGCACGGATGGAACATTTAGTACATTAGGCAATAGTATTTTCAAACACAACTCTTGCAGTGTCATTTATTTATGATAAATTTCACATTGTTTCAATTTCTGTATAACGTCTTTCCTGCATTCTCCAATATATGGTGACATAAACATGCATTATTTAAGGTATATGTATATTCATATTAATGTATTGATGGTGTATCAACGTCTGGCTAGAGAGTGTCAACTCTCATTACTATCTTTGCGAAGTCAGGAGCTGAAGCTTTGAATGTTATTATGACTCAGTCCGCGCTACATACTGTACATGTATAACTAAACTCACGGGCAAAAGAAACGTCACCACATTTTGAAAACAGTATAAAATGAAATATTGATGTCGGAGAAAATAGATTTTGTATGTATTTGGTAGCCACATGTTTTCTTAAGAAATATTCACAATTTCATACATCAGAGTATGCAATTTTTATTTTACATCTGTTCAAATTGACATGGGGTGCTTAAATCGTTTTTTAAAGATGTTTTTGGCCCACAATATTTAGTATTTAAGTTTAAAACATTGAAAAAGTAGAAATTTAATTAACTTTAGATATCCTCGACATAAATAACCTTCTTTGATTTAAATTTGTTGACGCGTCTTTACTGTAGGACGTCTCAAAGCAAGCCAAAACTGGCTTTTTGAGGCTTCTATCTCGTCTAGTTAAGGAGATTCCAAAACGACCATTTCTTAAAACTTGTGTTTCTCAGAGTTATGAATAGATAATGTTTTGAAAATTCATATTTAGTATTGTTGGGATCTGAAGACATGGTGTAACGCTGTTTCAGTCGCATTTATCGCCCGATGATTAAAATATCTTGTATTTTGTATGGGGACGTTTCTTTTGCCCATGAGTTTATTGACACTTTTCTTTGTAAGTAAAATCAAATTAATTTTACTGCAAAACCCCCAGTTACCTTAAAATGTGCCAAGTTTCTTGAAGAAAGCTTTTTAAATAAAATCTAAATCCTGATTAATACTAAATATAGTACATTTTCAATGATCGGGAAGGCAAAAATAGTTGTAATTTCAATTTCAATGTTATTATGGTATATTTCAAGAACAGTCAAGTCATAAGAACATTTTTCGGTGGTTCTGCTCTGAAATTCAGTGAAGCATTGCATCTAAACTGTATTGCGAGCTCGAGTAGAACAGTTTTCCACAGCAGACTAAATGGTTTAAATATATTTTAATCATAATGAAACGGATTGGGAACACGTTATCCGAACCATGACCCGCAGTTTAACACATTTATCACTCCACTATCCCGCCTAACTCTTTAAAAGGAGGGTTCTATCGGGGTATTTTTTGCGGAAACAAAATTCAAGAGGATATTCCGGTTTACACATATATGCTATTAAAACACAGTAAATTTGAAAGATATTAATGAAGTTAACGCTTTGATGACTTTACATTTCACAAAGTGATAAAGATAAGCTCACATTTGTTGAAAAATTAAAACAATGAGAATTGAAGCCATTCATCGGCTCTGCGCGAGCGGAAAACTACGCTACAGCCTAATAACATGGTGTTTGTTAGTTTTGTTTATATGTTATGTGTTACTATGTGAATATTCTATCAGTGTATATGTTTTATTATTACAAAATTAAAATTGGGTTAAATATAGCATGTTTTCATTTCACTAAATGCCAAGAAACTAAAATGGCGGATACTGCCGATAAATCGGTGATATAACTTTCCCTTTAAGAGGAAAATTGTGAATGATTATATCCTGAATGATATGTACCGGTGTACACGTCAGAGTTTATCATTTCAATAAAATTCAAATAATGAAAATTTTACATTCTGGACATTTATTTGACATTTAATTGAATCGGAGGTGGAATATATTATATGAGTCTTATGTGTTATGTGTAGTTTAAATCGAAACAGAGTACTAGAATACCCCAAGCTATAACATATATTTCCTCTATCATAACAATTTGAAATGATATCGTATACCTAGTGCCCATTGATGATTGGAACCAACTTTCAATCAATAAACATAGCTTTTAACATTAACTTGTGTCGTTGTATTAGCTATAATACTATATTACTATATATTAGCTATATACTGTTAGCTAGTATGATCTGTCCCCTATCAAATGTCCAAATAACATTGTATATCAAATAAATTAAAACAAATGTCTACGCAGTATATAATAATTCTACACCGTGGTTTGAATAACAATTAAAGTGAAAATACACCGATTCTCTCAGTGACGAAGAAGCAACTATTCCCAAGACAAGCAAATTAAGTCAACTGTTTCATTCCATCACACTAATGGCCACACACGTGCCTCCCACCTCGCACCTGATTGGATAATCACAGAGTCGGTTCTGTGAGAGGTTTACACAGTTCCTCAATCCAGAACCGGAAATGAATATCGGCGTTCCACAAGAACATTTCCTATTGTGCTCACTTTTTAAGCATGTTCTCTGTGACGTGTGAATTAAAGTTCCAGGTACCACTGGAGTGATGTCCTACTGGAAACCAATCAGCTCACTGACGTCTATAGCAGCAAGGTGTCCTTATTTGTAGAAAGAAAAATAAATCTTTGGAAGGGCTACTTAAACGGTATATTTTTCTAGTTCAAACGGAGCATTTAGTGTGGTGTAACTTCCGAATTGCCTTAATTGCCTGCTGTATTCTATACATTTAGTGTGTAAATTACGTGCAAATTAAAGATTTAGAATTCGGTAGTCAAAATAGTGTTAGAAGCTTTGATACATGTATTTGGCAAACATAATTAAAAACTTGATTCTAGCAACATAATTGTTAAACCCTAAAGGATCTTCTAATAAAGAAAACGTTGGTGCGTTATTTTATGATATTTGAAAACTAATTCTAAAATAATAAATTATTTGTTCATTTCAGCATATCCATGTATCAAATTTAAACACTTTATTAAACAGATATTCCGTTATAAAAGAATATGTGAGAACTGTTACTGCAACTGTTAACTACCAAGTAAACAATTAGTCAACACATAATTTCTATTCATACACTTATTTGCATCTGTATGTATATGTGATTGATATTGGTATTTTCAGATAACATATCCATATTTCAATCTGTACCATAATAACCTTTGGTCAAAACGTGACATAAAATTAATATGTTGAACATATGTCTGTCAAGGACATTCAACATCTCCTTTGCAATTGCTGCATTAATTATTATCTTTAAAAAATTAAAATTTTAATTTGTTGAACACGTGGGGATGTTTCATATGCTATTCAGTTAAGATCGTCATTTTCCCAATATACCAAAAAAACCAACACTATATTTGCAACCAAAATGCCATAACAATCATATCAACAGGAGCCGATATATTTGCACCACTCACATTAAAGCATTGGTAACATGTATTTCTGTAGATTGAACATTGGTGATAATAATTATTAATATAATATAATATAAATAATATTTCATTTCATAAACAGTTACACTCTACATACATATATTGACTTACATATAGTTGTTACACGAGGGAGAACTCGATCGGATTTTTTAACATGCTTTGTTAAAAGATTACTCTTGCATTGTCTTTATTTATGCTTTCTAAATTGCGCTTTATAGTAAGTAGTTCTTTCTTTAGACCATGTTGATCACCACTTACTATAAAGGAAGACCGAACACATTTCGTCTGTGCCACTAATGCTAGATGGAATGAGTGAGTCCAGTTTATATCCAAACTGATAAAACCCGAAAGCAGGGATTCCGTGCTTTGTAATCCTAAGATACACAGAGCACAGATGATCAATTATCAGGATATAGAGACTCAGCTGACATACAGACGTGTCTGACTTGCATTGGGTCTTGTTGTTGGCAACATGCAATAAAATGTTCAAGACTACTTAACTTTATGCTTGGGATTACCTCGAACACAATCACGCGATTGCCCCACTACGCTACTCATCATTGTGCTGTAAACACCGAGTATACGAGACTTGTAGCTACTAGAACCATTCAACCGAACAGTCCACCTTAAGAGTTGATAGCTAAATCAGTGTTTTACCATTGGGCTAATTTATGATCCATATAAACGACAAATTGTTTTCACAATGGATAATAATGCCATTACAATACTAATGTTTTCTATTGGTGAATGTACAAAGAAAGATGCTTGATTACTTCATTATGAAGAAAAACATCTTTCTACTATTCATATCAATTTACCCCAGGCTACCTTGAGTATCGGTTTGTGCAGTCAATGTACATATGACTGTTAATGTCCCCTCAAAAGTCAAACAGATTATGCAGAAATTAGTATGTAGGATTTGTAATTCTTCAACCTTCGGTTATTTATTTTAGTGGTTGATTTTAAGCCGAATTTAAATAACTTAATTGTGTTGTTAAATGCATTTATCACAAATTCTTCAATACTACAGACTGTTGTCGGTTATGTTGATGACGTTTTTTCCATGTACATACGGCAACAAACACGAAATGTACAAATTGAATGATGTTTAGACTAAATACATACATGTACTCTAGTATCTATACTGTAATAATATTTACAGAACTTATATAATGACAATATTTAATTGAGCTAAAACGAAAAGGACTATTAGACATAAAGACATTTTTTTATCTTCAATGGCAATGGCCAGATTTGAAGGTTATCCTTTCCCTGATGTTTCTACTTGTCAGGCGGACACTGATATTAGTGTTCTATGAGTGTCCTTTCTGCTATGATCATACATGAGATTAGTGTTTCTGTACTGAATTAGTTCCTTTGGCGTTATATGTAACCTTTGGTCGTTGTTAGTTTTGCAACTGAAAGGCCTTGAATTCGATAATAATTAAGGTACTGTTTTTATACACATTGAAACAATGCTGCTAAAAATTAAAACGAATTGTTGGTGCAAAGAACTTTATTTTAAGAAAAGTATACACATGACATTCTCAATGTCTTTCCTGCACTGTACAATATATGCTGACATAATCGAGCATTATTCAAAGTATTTGTATATTCATATTAGTTTATTGATGATATATCAGATGTCAAATCTGGCTTTAGATAATAAATCCTCTTCACTTTTTGGGTGGTTGGGAGTTTACTGTTGACAATTTTGATCGTATGTAAAGTTTGTCATTTTACAGCATAAAAACAGATACATCCAAATGTGTCACATTCTTTACAGAAAGTATAATGCATTTTCAATGAAAATATAAATCATTATTACAGCTAAAAATGGTACATTTTCAATGATTTGACCAATAAATATACTGTAAATACTAAGTTATATTAACATGTTTTATATGTAATAAGCAAAATATGTTAGCATGAAGGTGAGGTTAAGTTATTTGGGGTTTAAAGGCGATGTAGCACGCCGTTCTTACTGAAAAAACGTGCCCTCACAAAAAAAGAAAATAAATGTTACCAATGGCTAAATAATACTTTCGAATAAATAAAAAGAGTTCTAAAACGAATGTACATGCTTCGATTTAAAAGCCATGCGAGTCCATTTAAAATCAATCATCCATTTTATTTTGTTCACAATTAAATGGCAGCTCGAAGGTAGTTCAAGTAATCTGGCTGATGTAGCAATATATAAACACACGAGTTTTAAATATGGTACTGTGATCAACCTACATATCTACCTCACACACCGACGAGTTCCACCAAATTGTTGCTTTATACCCCCATCACACCAAACCCGTTCTCACTACGTTCTTGTTTTTTTTGGAAAACGGGCTTGAACTGTGCTCGAACTGTGCACAAACGGAGTGGACGTAATGGCAACTGTTTACAAACTTTATGGACGGGCTCGAACTGGGTAAGAACGGAATGGTGCTCCAGAACGTTGAACATGTCCAACGTTCTCCCCGTTCTAAATTTGGACGGAGTAGGAACGTAGTAAAAACGGGATTGCCGTACTAAGAACGGAATTGCCGTATTGCGAACCTACTAAGGACGAGTAAGAACGTTGTGCAGTCGGGACGCGATTGCAATACGTTTGTGCACAGTTTCTTATTATAGAGAATTTCATGGGCATTGAGCCACTCTACCATGTCTACTTCTTGTTCCGGGGTAAGGCTGATTTGAGTTCTGGTCTTCCTTTGTTTGCTTTTCTGACTCTGATCGGTCTCAGACATGTTAGTCTCAGACTGTGTCACAGAAGATTCCGAAGGTGCAGGGGATACTGCTCTCTCGGGAACAGAAGACTCGGTCGCTATGACTTCTACAGGGGTTGAAGATATTGTATTTGGTTTTCTTTGAACCATCTTCTTCTGAATACACTTCTTCTTCCTGGGAGGCATGATGTTTTCACCTTGAAGTTCAGAACGGCAATGAGAACGGACAAGAACTTTCTGGGTATTTATAAAAAAACGAGGCAGGACGTGACGAGCACGCACTGAGAACGGAATGAGGACGGAGTGAAAACGGAGAGAACTGTCTTAAAACGAGTTAGAACGGTATTGTGCGTATTAAGAACGAGATAGGTCTAGTCAAGAACGACTTAGGACGGAATTGGACTGGCTGAGAACGTTGTGAAATCGAGGTGAACGGTCAATATTATACAATCTAAACGTGGTACCAACTGTCTGAGAACGGCGTAAAGACTAGATGGACGTTCTGAGAACTGTTTGTGAAGGTACTGGGGTCGTTGTTTGATATACAGGAAACAAAAGTTGCTCGTTTCTATCCCGTTCGAGGCCGTTCTACAATATTTTTTGGACGGAGTAGAACGTAGTGAGAACTACCTTGGTGTGACTCAGGCATTACACATCACACCATTTTCTACCAATACCGATAACTTTCTGTGGATACGGCTTATCGAGTCGTGTAATGAGATGTTTCATTTTCTATATATTGTATTACTTTAATAATAAATGGCACATTTGAGAAAAAATAATATACGAAAAACGTGCTACAGCACCTTTAATGTCGATTATTTCAGAGTAGAGCCCTTCATAGCATGGCAACATGTAATAATGCAGAACAAAGTAAGTAACATTCTTGTGACTATGCATTGTAGTGAAACCTTCCAGCATCGGTTTGCGACATTGCGAAATACAGGTGACACTGATATGAAATTCAGTGAAGTATTACACCCAAAAAGTACTGAAAGTTGAACGGTTTCCTACAGTAATGCTTATCTGATAACCCCTTGAGTGAACATTTCCTTTGTAAATGTCAGCATTTATCATTTTAATTAAATGGGAAAATGCTAACATTCTTGAAATTCATTAGACGTTTATTTGAATCAGATGTGGTATGAATTGAACTTGTGCTGTGTGTAGTGCTAATCCTTACATACTTAGTTCAAGCTATAATGTTTCTTTCATCATAACAATTCGATATAATACCGCCATTTATTGTGTCTTTGTATTAAATATTACATTTCATTCGAAAGAATGCAGTCAAAATGATAAGATTCTACACAGTTTCTATAAATTATCAAAAGTAAAATAGGAAATACACTGATTATCCCAATGTTGAAGAAGCAGTTATTTATCAAGACAACCTTATTAGGCAAACTGTTTCATTCTATCATGTTAATGGATACACACGAACTCCCACCACGCATCTTATTTGCTAATCACTGAGTCAGTTCTGTGAGAGATTTACACAGTTCCTCAATCCAGACCCGGAAATGAGTGTCAGCATTCCACGAGAGCAAGTTTTTAAGCAAGTGCTCTGTGACGAGTGTACGATTTGCAGGTACCACTGGAGTGAGGTCCAAATTAAAACCAATCAGGAACAGACTCAGTGACCTGCTCATTCGTAAAAAGGAAGATAAAAATGAGCACGTGGTCTATCAAAGGCAAGTTTGACGCATTATTTAATTTATTTTTCGTTTTGTAAGAAGCTCAGACAACTTTAATCTGAGAAACTGGCAGCAGAAACACCGAACGTTTTTAGCTCACAAAGCTACAGCACAAATTATTTTTATAAGAAAGACACTGCAACAAAACAATTGATACAAACCACTTACAAATGTATATAGTGAATTTGTTTTTGATAAAGAAAAAATCTGAAATATGTTATTTCTTTTTATTACCCATATGGTTAAAAATAACCGAGTTATTATTGATATTAGCACATGTGCACATATCACGTTTGCCTAGCAACCATTGTTTCACCGCGACGTCCCTTGTTTCGTCCTCTGTGACGTCATAAAACGATTGTTCGTGACGTCACTGTAGCTTCCCGTCGCAAGAGACGTTGGCCGTTTCCTGACTACTTTTACGCTAAACAAATGGAATGAAATGGGTAATAAAGAAATTATTACACTCGAAAATGTGTCATATTACTTTTACTCGCTCTCCCTCGGGCAATACAAAAGTTCACTCTCGTTTCGTAAAAGTAATATGACACACTTCCTCGGATAATAATTTCTATGTCTATGTTTGGCGCCTTTCTTTTGCGTGACATTAGGACATACTTTGGTAAAATATGACTCTTGCGTTGTCTATTACAATAGGTTACTTTTACTTTTTGACCAAATGAACCAACTACAGAAGATGGGAAACCATTTTCGTTAAAGCATTTATGCAAGGTGGCATGAATCTAGTTTATAAGCAAACCAACACAAGTCCTGTAGCACGGATTCAATGACCTGTTGTTTATTGGACGACACAGATCGTAGATAAACAGTTACCATGATAACGATACTTTTATTTGACGCGCAGAAGAGTCTGTCTTAATTTCTGTGCTAAGTAGCAACATGCAATAAAATGATGTTTAACACTACTTTATTTTATGTTAGGGATTACCTCCAGCACTATCATGCGATTGCTCCATTTCTCATCCCTTCATTGTGCTGTAAACATCACGTTCTGGGAGCTTGCACGCTATTAGAACCATTCAACCAAAACCTTATGAGCAGCTATAAACGACCCAGTGTTTCAACATTGGCCACATTTATGAGCCAATATAAATGTTTTTAAAATGTTGAGTTCTGATTGTTGTGCACAATTCAATCGTGGTGGACAAAATAAAGTTGACGTTAATAAATATATTCATTCAGTATGTGTGAGTGAGTAAGCCCCATGTGCAAACTATTTAGTCGTCTCTTTCCTTCCTTGAATGAAACATCTTGCTTTGTTGCATATCAATTGTAGCCCAGAGTTCCATGAGTATCATGCTATGTAACAAATGATCTTAAAAACTGTTCATATTCCTGGATAAAAAAAATGAAAACAAGGATTGACGCGTCAATACTTAGGTCTTCAAGACTTCAGCTTGACTTTGAACTCCATGTTGGACTCTCGGTTATTCATCAGTTTCTCTGCTTTAAAACGAGCTATCAAACATGTCTCTATCTTCAGTAGTTTTTTTAACCAAAAAATCTTAAAGGGATTTACCCCTCTGAAAATGGAAAATCGCATATTAATGGACCCCGACATGATTAAGACAAAATGGTTAATATTTTCATACTTAGTTGCAACTTAGAAATATTGCGCATGAGGTTGGCATGACATACGTCTTGAAGACCTAATAAAATAAAATAAAAACAATCACAACCATCGTGCTCCACCGTACATCCGCAAGGCTCCTGCAATGGTATGAAATACTATAATACTTTAAGATACAGACAATGCAGGAGTGATTATTTTAGTTTCGTATCCATCTGGATACGAAACCTGAACCATAGTTTCGTATCACTAGGATGGGCATATAACTACTGATTGTCTCCATCACGAAGTTTGGATGATCTCTTCCAGTGTAAACGAAGTGGCATGACCTGCCGACGGCAAAGATGAGAACATTGATTGGAAGTATGCCAAGACCTTGCCTGACGGTTGGGAGGGTTCATGGAAGCGTACACAATACAATACTGACTTTCGTCATTTAATTTGTGTAAAGTATTAGTTTATATTAACAGTAAACAAATCCTTCTTGACTTGTACACATTAGACATTACTTAAGACTTTGACAATATATTTTTTGAACATGGATAATATTGATGTTGATTAGTGACTCAGTTCGAAGTGTGCCTCTGTCCACCCAGCAGTAAATGGGTACCTTGAATGATACGATGGTAGTCTGAATTTGAACCTAGAGCGCCTGATAGGCGACCGGTTGTATTCTCCTCAGGGAGTGTTCTGTAGTCGTTGACCAGGGCTTATATGTCGGTCGGGCAATAAGCAGGTAGAGGTAGTGGTTATAAATATCCACATCATCATCATCATCATCATCATCATCATCATCATCATCATCGTCGTCGTCGTCGTCATCATCATCGTCATCGTCATCGTCATCGTCATCATCATCACCACCACCACAGACTATTTCATTCCTTTCTGTAGCCATTTACATTGTACATGCATGTATACGTTGCCATATACACAGTTGTCTCGCGAGGATCCTTTGGAACATTAGGAAATACTTTGTTAAAACAACATTCTTGCATTGTCATTTATTTAGTGCACTTTACTTCTTATTTCAAATTCTGAATGAAGCATCACCATCAGTAGTTCTTTCGTAATGGGCCAACACTAACTGTAGTGGCAGTCGGAACCATTATGTCCATGCCACTGATATTAGGTGGCATAATTACAGTTTAGAAGCAATCCGACAACACCCAGTAGAACACTATGTAGTTCTTTCAATACACAGATCTTAGATGACAGATGACCAGGATAACCATACGTTTACTTGACATAAAAACATAAATGTTGGTGAAAATGTGCAGTATAAGGTTAAACACTACTTAACTTTATGCTTGAAGTACTTCAACCACAGTCATGTGACTGCCCCACTTCTTATCCCATTACTATGCAGTGAACATCAAGGTTTGGGAATTGGAAATCATTCACTTGTAACAAACGATCTTATGGCCAGATTTAAAAGACTAAGTGTTTCAACACTGGCCAAATGTAAATGTTTGCACAATCTAAGATCTGTATAATAAAATACCACGATCCCAGGGCAATAAATGATAAATGACATTTTAAAGAAGCTCATGTTCAATGTTCCTATTACTGTTCATATAATACTTTCAGAAATCAAATAGATCATACGGCATTTATCATATAGGATTCATTATACTTTAGCTTTCATAGATATAATTGAGAGTCAGTTTCATGCTGGATTAAAAGGAATTAGGACGGTTACAACTGAGTTTGCACTTAAATCTTCATTACTGATAATGGGTGATTTTTATGAACGTTGCAATTGACCATTTTCCAGTTTCGCGAAACGAATGGGTTTAGAGTGACATCCCTTTGAAAAGTCACGTGACAAGCCGTCAAAGCTTAACTTCAGTTCAACGTTATTTTGGTTACATTTTCACGCTCGCCTCGACCTAAACATACCATGCAACGAACATTGACACGTGTCAAAGGGGTAACCATCAAAAGAACTCGCTTGAAAATGTCAACGATAGCTGTTATTTTCCTTGCAATTATCAAATGAACAAGGCTACATATATGGTGATATTTACCTTATAACAGCATCATAGACCTAGGCTACATATTATCACATGTATTATTTGTTTAATGGGAAAGAAGAAATTCTCATTTTATTAATAATACAAGACATAATAATTATGGTAGATCATTAAATTTATTGAAAAGGTTTGTGAATAGCCTACATCAAGAAAGATTAACCGATCGACTCGACCACGGGCATAATTAAAATTCAGTCCAATTTAATTTGGTTGTATTTTTCAACAGACAAAACGTTATGATTTATTTAATTTATGAAATAAACAATAAAAATGAATATAGGGCCTCATTGTTTGAGGGAAAATAAGTTTATTAGACTCGACATTTTGATCTGCAGTTTGTTTCCACTTCTTTATCAATCTATTGTTAAATTAGATATATTCATGACGCTCATGGGTGACTGGGCGGTAGTCACACTTTAAGAAGGCCATATTGTCTACTTTTTTAAATTACTTTTCATGCCTAGCTTTCATCTATGAGGAATTCAAAAGAAAACGTTACAATAGTTATGTTTATGAAAATGTATGTTTAATTGACACTCCGAAGAAGATATATACGTGTGACAAACTCCAAACGAATCAGTTCAATTTCTGGAGACATGTACATGTCCCTTACCCGAAATAATGACCTGCACTTACTTAGGCCATTAACTTAATGAATGTATTTGAATTTATCTACAGATTAATTTCTTACATTTATTATAGATCATCTTAAAGAGCCATCAAGGATGGTGATGAACATATCGAACATTTTCCAAAAGCTATCTCCGTGAAATAAATACACTTAATTTTTCCCAAATGTTTTCAACCTGAAATAAGCCGAGAAATTGCATTAATTAGTAAAAGTGTTTTCCAGTCTAAATATAGATCCAGTCTATTATTTTCAAGCGTAAAGCATTATGGTCTAGCTCACACACAGTAAACAAAGACACAAAAGAATAACAAAAAATATGAGCAATGAAAGAAATCGTAATATATAATTTGTTGGCGGTTATTTATTTACCATTTCTTTTAATTATGTATTTGCAACAGATATTGGAATAATTGTTTTACCCAACTAGGTATTTTTCTTGAATTTTATAATTAATGAGAGTAAAATTTTGTCATAATTTGCTGGTCTTATCTCAATAAAAAGAACAGTAAACAGGAAATAAGTTGTATATTCTCAGGACATTTAGAAACATTGTTTGTAAAGCAATCGTCACATTCAGTAATGTGTGACAAGGGTAACTTGCAAGAGAGACACGTGCAGCACGTGCAGCACATGGGTTGTTATGGCGACTTGCGCTAGAGACGAGCCTTCACGCTTCGGAAGCGCTAACTGTTTGTGTAGTACGTTTTACGCAAAAAAGGGTATTCCGTTTATATGACGTCAGATACCCTTAGCGCGCGCTATTCGAAGTGGTACTTCTCTTTGAAACCAAATTGCATTACATTGTCGTGATATGAAAATTATTTAACACATGCCATGTTGTAGATAAAATATTTCTCTGGCAAATGACGTTATAAGTATATTTTCCAAAAAATAGTTTTAATTTGAAACACTAACATCCTTGATGGCTCTTTAAACCTGTTATAGGCTGTATGCGTTACTAGACCTAGAGCGCCAACCACTTCTGTAACATTATTTTCGCTTTGTAAGATATGATTCTGTGTCTATTAAGTTGATAAAAAAGGTGAAATAAACAGAAACACCTTAATAAACAGGTGAGATTTGGTCAACATATATGTACGGTGCTATCAACATTTAATTACAACAAATTCACATTAAGCGATGAATTTAGTAATCAAATTAAAAATTAAAAATATATACCTTCAATTACACAATACAATTATACAGGACTTGTTATGTTTGTTATGAAAACTGAATTTTAGAAAATGTAGTGATTTTCCCTGAACGGTAATTACGTCATAGGGTGTGAGAGAAAACCATGTGTGTTCCACTGAGGTGATTATATTGAACTTTCACCCTATATATATATATATATATATATATATATATATATATATATATATATATATATATATATATATATATATGTAATGTTCAATTCAATCAATTAAGCAACACATTCTAATGTTCTTTATCTTTTGGTTAGTTACTTGTATTATATAGACAACCGCACATAACTACAATAGCTATATATCCGTTCAATTTTCATCTACATCTAACCAAATTGTTGCTGTTTATAATTCTGTGTAATAATTATGGCTGTATTCAATATTTTCTATATCTATTCAACACTACCCCCGTGCCGGATCTAGGTTGTTTTGTTGTGATGGATGCAATTTTGCCAATAAATATCAATCGCCGCTGATCATCGCTGCGATACTGCCGAACCTGCCGAACCCTCGTAAAACAATAACTTACTCCAGAAAGCATTACGTACATCTTTGTTTGATACATGAACAAAATTTATGAGGTTTTATTGATTTTATAGATTTTCTGCAATGGTTGTCTTTCGAGTTTTAGAGCAAAACGAAAACACACACATGCTCCATGAGGATATTTTAAAGGAGTCCTACAGTGTTGTAGCGGACGATAATAACTAAAGAAATTTTTTCAATATTCCCGTAATGTTTGGACAAATGTTAAACATGAAGAAACACACACAAATATATCATACGTAAAATATACGTCATTGTACACACCAAAAATGTTCGTTTCGACTTGTATACACTATTTGAACGTTAACATTTCTGAAGGTTGAAATCTACAATTTTCAAAATTATGAATGAAAGAAATTAGGAAAAAACGTAGGACTACTTTACATGTACCGCATTTAAAAAAAAAGCTAACTCGGAATAGTGTAGGGTTATTTATAGCGAATGTATTCGGGGTCTTTATCTGAAATCACACTTTTCATGTTATTCTTCATTTTCAGAAATAGTGTAATTGCCCACTTACTTCTTTGATACTCGTACGTTATTCATAAACCTGAAAGACGGGACATTTAAAAATAGTGATAATTGTACCTACATGTAGATCTACAATGTTTTTGGGAATGAGAGTAGGCTACTCACATAGCGAATATGAAATCACTAGAAATCTATAATATTCAATAGCTTATTTTAAGTGAAGATAATATAGCGACACATACACATTTATTTTAAGAAAGTTGGCTAGATAAAATCTGACTGAAAGTATAATTATGAAAATTTTTTCTCGCAACGGATTACCAACCCCTTGTGGTCGCTTAGAGTCGTACGGTAGTCGCTGTCAAAATGCTTTATTTTTATAAAATAGAAGAAAAGGCTTGAAAAAATAAACTTGATTATTGAAGTGTAAATCCTTGTCATTTTGGTTTTTTTCAAACTGCGACTTTCTCAAGCTCATCATCTGCTATTTCCCCATCGCCCGGTCCCGAGGTAACGCTCTTTCCCATTAGCATCAAGCGTGACGTTGCCCGCGGTCAAGGGCGGATAACTCTAAACGTCAAAACTGGAAAATGGTCAATTCTTGTGATGAAATTATTGAAATAAACACCAAATATACATTTTAAATGTATATAATAGCGACATGCTTGTACCATATTATCTATGCTTGAACAGTATTTATGAAATTTGTACGAAAAGGAAATATTAAATTAGGCAAAAAAAGAAAAAAGACTGGACACATCTTTGAATCTCCTGGAAAGCAATTACCAGATATGAAGGTTATCCATTCCCTTTTGTCTTCTTTATCAGACGGAAATTAATGTTAGTGTTCTAAGAGTGTCCTTCCTGCTATGTTCATACTTTGAGATTGATGCTTCTGAACTAAATTACTTCCTTTGGCTTAATGTATAAGCTTTTATTTTTGCAACTAAAGCCTTCGACAATGAATTGGATAACAAGGGGTAATTACTACTTCTGATACACATCGAAACATTGCTGCTAGAAACATGAAATAGAAATTAGTTGTGCAAAGAGCTGTGGTATTTGATTGAGTTGAAGTGTCTGTTTCATTTCATGTAAAGAGGAAGAGGACATAAAGAGGACATTAGTGTTGGATGTATATACATTACATTCTGAACGTTTTGCACATTTTGCATTGTACAATCTGTTGGTAACTGTGCATCATTCAAGATATTGTTATGTTCATATTAGTTTAACTATATGTTCCAATCAATCAATCAATCTTTATTCGCACTGAAAAGGCCTGAGGCCTATAGTACATATGCATATAACATGGGCATATACATATATTTACATGTTTAAGATGTTGTAGTGTTTGATCTATAATAATTGATTTGTACTGCTCATTAGCCTAATGAATTTTATAGTACTTGGATGGACATAGAAGTAGCGTTTAATAACTTTTTACGTAATGAATTATACAATAGGCAAACGAGAAGGAAATGGTACTCATCCTCAATTTCGTTTAAACTACATAATGTCTTCTTTTTTAACATTTTTATATCTGCCACTTTCAATAGCCAAATCATGAGATGAGCATCGAAATCTTGCTAGTCATTGCTTATATTTCTTTATATCAACACATGATAGATATATTTCGGTAGAAAGGTCATTTTTAAACATTGAGTAATAAAAACATTTTCTGGACAAAGAGATGTGTTCACACCATGTTTGAATATAAATGTCTTTAAGTCTTGTGGTTAACGACTGAATGAATAATGGATGAGATTCTACACCTTTTGCAATGCACACGTTTCCAAAACCAAAAGAGAATAAAAACTTCTTTACTTGGGATGCCCAATTTCTTTGTCCATTTTCATCATACAATAACATCATATTATAGCATTTTCTCGGTATTCTGTTGGAGGACATAGCTAAAAGTTTTAGCCAATATTTGACAGCATTTATCGAAGAGTAAATATTCAGCGGGAACCTCCCAAGTTCACCATAAACCACAGTTTCACATTATTTAAAGAATGCATAATGCATTTTTGATGAAAGAATTATTACAGCAAAATACCTTCAAAGATCGCAAAAAGCAAAAAAATACTAACTGAGTCACTTGCAAATGAAACGCCACCACATTTTCAGCAAAGACAAAATTTAAATATTGCTGTCGGAAAGAGTCGATTTTAAATGTTTTGATAAGAATATGTTTTGTGAATAAGGAGTCACTTTCATTCATCAGGATACTTTACTTTTATTTGTATATCTATTCGAACACAGATGGTGTGCTGAAATCAATTTCTCAAATTGAATTTTGGCCAGAATGTTTAGCAAGCCTGAAATATATTTAATAAAATATGTTGGCGATGACATTAAGCTTTTTGGACTTTAATTTTAAAAATGCTTTGTCACTGTAGGACGTCATGACACAAGCTAATATGATAATTTTTTATTCTCATATCTCTCATAGTTGAGAAGATTCCTAAACGACATTTTGTGAGAAGGCGTGTTTATCAGAAACATGAACAGATAGTGTTTAAAAAACTGAAATCTAATTCAGTAGACTTCTGGAGAATGATGTTGACTGTTTCAATCGTGGATTTAAATATCATGTTATTTTTAACAATCAAAATATGATAGCATCAATATGAGGTAAGTTTAGTTTGGTTTAAATGTTACTTTTAAAAGTATTTCACCTAAATCATGACAGCGAGTTTTATCACAGGAGACCTTTTTTGAAGAATGTAGAAACCATCTTTGAAAGGATTGCTTAAGGGGTATGTTTTTTTAATTGTTTTAACGAGTGAAATTAATAGAAATGAGTATGTGGTGGTTGTTTCACTTGCACATTGAATCTTGAAATCGCTAGAAATAATAGTATCTGTCAGTCATTATACATAAACACGTGGTATATCTATGATTGAAAACTTCACGTTAATTACAATTAGAGTGTATCGATGTAATTGTGAAAACCCTAAATCTCATCTGATAAACACACATTTGATGCATTGTTTTATGTTTAACAGCAAATTCTTAAGCAGATATTATTTTATAAGAAGCCTTTAAAACTGCAATAAGAGACACCATCAGGAGTAATAAGGACTATTTGAGCTCATATACAACAAAACACAAACATTTTAATAACTACTAATAACGAAACTGTGAACTGGCAACAAACCATTACATTCAAACCTATTAAAAAGCTTATATAGTGAATCTGTTTTGAATAAAAACACATTCACAGCAAAAATAAAATCAGACGTACTCTAAAATAGAATCATACAGCTAATTGGGGATCGATTGAAAATAAATGCCTCTGATATTTGTGGCAGTTCAGGACATATTTTAGTAAGACAGAATCATTGTCTTACCAGAAGGTAACCTTTTCGTTATGACCACATGGAGCAAAAAATAAATGTAAAGGAAACCAAATCAATTTTTCCTTAATGCTTATAATGCTAGAAAAAAACGGTTCCAGTTTACAAGCAAACCGCGCCGATAAAAGACCTACAGCACGGATGTGATGCTCTGTAGTTTATTGGAATACACAAATCGTAGGTGATCAGTTACCAGGATAAGGATACTTTAATCTGACACACAGAAGAGTCTGACTTAATTTTGGTGCTAAGTAGCAACATGCAATAAAATGATGTTTAACACTACTTTACTTTATGTTAGAGATTACCTCCAACTCTATCATGCGATTGATCCATTTCTCATCCCTTCATCATACTGTATACATCGCGTTCTAGGAGCTTGCACGCTATTAGAACCATTCAACCAAAACCTTATGAGCAGCTATAAACGACCCAGTGTTTCAACATTGGCAAAACTTATGAGCTTATATAAAAGACAAACTGTTGAATTTCTAATCGATGTGCACTATTTAATTCAAATTTGGTGTAATAAATTAATCTGACTTAAAATAGAAATTAAATATTAAAATAATTTTGACATTAACTGCTCTCTTCAATAAGTAACTGGAGTAAGTACGCCCAATACATGCCCCTGATTATAATGTATTTCCCTCGATGAAAGTTGTGTTGTTAGTGTTGATATGACGTATATAAAAGTTAGAAAAATCCTGAGGCATCTCTGATATCGGATTTCATTAAACTAAGATGCATAAACAACATATGCATGCCTTAATAATTATATTGACGCAAAATAAATGTAGGTACACGTAGGTGTAACAAGTGTTTTGTTATACATCTTCTTATTTATTATACTTGAAACTTTAGGGATTTACTTATATTCCTGTTTCATGCTGAACTTGAATAACTGGTATTTGGAATCGACTTTTTAAAACTGCGTTTAATTAAATAAGTAATAAGACGTTGGGAATAATTTGATACCTTCACATTTTGAATAAGGAATAAGTAACCGGTAATAAGTTGATAACTTAACATACCCCGTTTACACCAAAATGTTTAATAATGGAAGGCCGACGTGGACTATTTTAAAGACATATTTTGCATGTCTAAGGATGAACATATGGCAATACTAATGAACACAATCCTGACAAATGGAATGATGTTTAAGGGATATGCAGGTACAACAACATGTGTATGATAACCAAGGTATTTGACTTAGCCAAAACTAAACAATAACAAGCTGACAACCAAGCAATCATGATGAATGTTTACAGTAAAGGTTGCGTCTTTTGACCACAAGGACCAAAACTAATTGAAAAAGAAGCCAAAACCATTGAGGGAAAAGCACAATGGCTACGTGGAATAATTTCAGTTTATATCCAAACCAAAAAAGGCCATTCTCCTTAATACTATGGTACACTATTCGTAGATGGTCAATTATCAGGATTAAGAGGCTTGTAACTAGAATAAGGAAGTGTAAGATTGGCATCGGGTGTTATAAGTTGCAACATGCAACGAAATGTTTAACACGTCTTTACTTTATGTCTGGGATTACATAAAACACATCATGTGATTGCTCCACTTCTTATGTAATTATTAGGAGTAGATATAATTTTGACCTCTTAAGCATTATGGCATCATAGCAGTGTGACGTCATCACCATTTTGACGTCATAGCATTGTCAGCAGTATTCTCAGTGATGCCAAAGCTTTGTGATGTCATTAACTGATGATGTAATAGGATTATGACGATTTCATTGTAGCGATATCTACAATGTTGATATTGCTTGTAGATATCGATTGATGTCACACAAGCGATATCTACTGTGAGAGCCAGATTTGGATGATAAATAGAGAATCTCACCCAAGTGTCTTCTGATATCAAATATATCAACATGAGTTGATTAAAGCTACAAAATCCGAGGCTTGCCGAGGATAGTTTTATTTTAACTAATGAGTTTTGATATATTTGATATCAGAAGGCACGAGTGTGAGATTTTATTTAGCATTCAAAATCATTCTTCAACAATTATTAGCCAAAGACTGATATATATGAAACAAAAAACTGCCGTTTGCCTTCTTCAGCAGTGCTCTCAGTGAGGTCATAGCATTGTGACGTCATAAGCATTATGGCATCATAGCATTTTGACGACATCACCAGTTTGAGGTCATAGCATTGTATTTGTGATGTCATTAACAGATGATACAATAGGATTATGACGATTTCATTGTAGCGATATCTATAATGTAGATATCGCTTGTAGATATCGATTGATCTCACGGAGGCAATATCTACTGTGGGAGCCAGATTTGGATGATAAAAGTCGGTTCAACATGATAAAATTTATGAGTCAACATATCGAAAAATGTTTTTAAAATGTTGAATTTCTACTTCTTGTGAAGAATTCAAGTTCAGGCCCCCCTAAGTAATTGAAGGAAAAGAAAATTAATGTTAGTGTTCTCTAAAGTGTCCTTCCTTCTATGGTATACTTTGAAATTTAGTGTTTGTGTACTGAATAATTCCTTGCCTTTGGTGTAAGCTTTGCATTTTTGCAACTAAAGACAATGCATTGGAAAATAATTATTAGGACACACAGATAACTACTGTTTCTGATGCATATCGAAACATTGCTGCTTGAAAAAAGAAAACGAAAGTTTTAGAAACTCTCATATTTAATTTGATTTGAGTTGATGTGTCTCTTGTGTAGGAACATTTATGAATAACGTCTGAACGTATATCCTGTATAAACCTTAAATAGCCTATCACAGAAAGTCTACAATGCTGCATATTCATTCTTTACTTAAGGTATCTGTACATTCATATTAGTTTATTGATGATATATCAAAGTCTGGCTGAAACATGTCACCCCTAGTTCTATCTCCGAGTCATGACTGACTCTGACCATGCAAATTACTGTATATTTACATGATCATTGGCAATTCTAAAGATACAACACATTCTCATTGGCTTCAGAACAACTCGATCTAGAGAACCACAGGCGGTACTGCTCTGAAATTCATTGAATCATTGCATCCAGACCTTACTGTCAGTAAAACAGTTTTATACAGCAGAATAATTTGTGGAGCCCTTGGTGGGATTCGAACCCGAATCTGTCGGTCGAAAGTGGAATGCACAATGCAACCAGCTATCAAGCCCCAAATATAAATGTTCATAATCTGAACATCCATTGGTTATGTGCTTGAGTAAGATATATACTTAGGAGACAGGAGACAGTTCTAAATACCATCGCGGCTAAGCGTTATGGTGAAACCTACGAGCATCGACTATCCCGTCCCCAATCGCTTCAACTATATCAGTCAAGCTCAAATGATGAAATGTTAATATTCTGGAATTTCATTGAGCATTTACTTGAATTCAATGTAGTAATAGAGGATATTATATGAGTGTCTATGTCATACTATGTTTACGACACGAGTGCTTGAATATTAGTATTTTCCGAGCGATAGCGAGCGAGGGATATACCAAATTGATGTTCAGACACAAGTGTCGTAAACATAGTATGACATAGACACTCATATAATATTATGTTTATTACCGAAGTGATGACATTAACGAAAATCCACTTTCAACCATTGGCTGAAGACCCGCCGTCGCTGCATTTAGAACGCAACGTCATAGACGAAGCGTGTCGTCATAGCATAGTTTATGACGTTACGTAACCTGAGCATTATTTATGACGTCACGTAATCTTGACAAAGTGACACTTTCCCTTAGGGCATCGCCTGAAAAATATGAACGCCGATGTGATTCCCCTCGTAGATAATAATACATAATAGTGTTATGTGTTATGCGTTATGGGTTATGTGCAGTTTAAATCCAAATAGAATTACTCCAAGTTATGATATTCTTTCAGCATACCAATTTGATATATAAGGTCTTGATGATTGACTTATAATCAATAAACCATGCTTTTAACATTCACTGGTGTCGTTGTAAAGAAAAACCGTTCCATTCCTCAACGTTAAGGGTCAGAAACATACCTCCCACCTCGCTGGTGATTAGATAATCACTGAGTCAGTTCTGTTAACGGTTTACAAACTTCCTCAATCCAGACCCGGAAATGAGTGTCAGCGTTCCACAAGAACAGTTCCTATTGTGCTCACTTTTTAGGCAGGTGCCTTGTGACGACTGAATTGAAGCTGCAGGTACCACTTGAATGATGGAAACCAATCAGAAGCGGGCTCACTGACGTCTATAACGGCACGGTGTCCACATTTGTATAATATAGAATACATCTTGGAAATGGTTACTTTACGGGTATATTTTGTAATTGCTTTAAGGGATGAAATGAATAAAACAGCATGTGGAGTGGTAACTAAATGTCTGACATATTCTTACCTCTTCTCAATCGTGATAGTTCCAAAATGAGGTTTTATTTATTTGTGTTGAGAATACATTATTTATTAGGCCTTCAAGACGCATGCCTGGAAGACCTATTGTTATTATCGTGTTTTTTCTCTCCATTATTTGAACTTTATTTGTGCGGAGCATTCTTGCTTAACCGCTGACCGATTTGCATACAAATTTCAGGAATTGGAGATTGGGATCCAACTTAGTGCATAACGGAGCCCGATTTTAGATTTTTTACTTCTTTCGCGAGTTATCCACCCAGGAAATACAAACTTCAATAGCTTGAAAACTAATCAAGATAAAACAAAAACTTTCATCAAAATGTGGACAACAACATTACCCATCGATTAGGCCTATAGCAGTTTTCGGCCGTAATATTAGTTTTTTTGCTATGGCAAAAACATAAAACGTTTGTCTACTTTCGCGGTTATTGAAGGTACGCGTATAAAAAACTCTTCTTCTAAATAAAGGCAATAGATACAGCTATGTTTGATAGCTCATCTGAAAGCTAAATGGATTCAGAAAAACAGTGATAAGAGAATATTTTTGAGTTTTGACATTGAATTTGATCATCCCTCTTACTCTGTAACAAACTGCTTTATGTCGAATTTACTGGATGCATCATCTTTCTAATAAATAGTTTAACAAATCATTAACATATCATTGTCATATAAAAATAGATAGTTTGGGCACAATTTGAGCATTTGCGAAAATAATTCATATTTGTGATTTTTAACATTTTCGAGGGGTATATACTTTGGAAAATTATCGATCGTAAACAACTGAAAACAGCAACGCGTTTAATTGCTCATTTTGAAGTAGCAACGTCATTTATTAATGACAATAACGTATATTAAGTTTTGTGATGCTTATAACAAGGAAAAGAATATACTTTCAAAAGTAAATTATTCCAGGTACGGAAGAACATGACACATGCGCGATACAAAACTCAATATATGTTATCAAATGCAGTAGATGTGGCGGGGATTATATTGGACAAACGGGAGATACACTCAGATCAAGATTGAGGGTCAACAAACAACAAATAAGGGACCACTCCTGCCGCTACACTCCACTGAGCGGACATATAGATAGATGCGCAGGGAATAAAACTCCTAATTTTAAAATATTCCCTTTTTACAACGTGTCAGACAGCGATGAAAAGAGAACAATCTAGAAAACTAGTTCACCAGAGTCTTTAAACCACGATTAAACAGCATAACTGTCTCGTAATAATGCAGATATAAATGTTTCCAAACTGCTTGCTATATGTATTTGATGAATGTACACAGATGATGTCACAGATAACACATTGTTTGAGTTATGCGCCTTTTGTTTTGTGACGTCATAGAAAGACAACGTCATAAAGTTCCCACTGTTAAGTTGTTTACTTTGGATTATTATTGCAAATAGGGCAGTTTATTGTCGCCAAAATCGAGTTTCTGTAATATTGAGTATTTAACCCCAATGCATTTACATTATACATATCTATTGTTTGAAAACATTATGAATTTTCTTGTGGAATTTAGTATAACCGATGTCTTACATTCGTTAAATATGTTAGATATATATACTGAGCAGCAAAAGAAACGCTAGTCCACTGTAACAATTTCGTAATTACTGATAACGCTGTATTGAGCAAATTTATAATATCAGACCATTCAAATTTTGTTGACACGATGTAAATAAATTATTGAACAACATGCAGGCATAACGAAAAGTCAATACTGGTGTAGAACTTCTGTAGAGCATTATCTGATACAATAGTCATTCTCTGGGAAAACAGTTACATTCCTGTTCAGATGATGAAGGGAACAATGTGTTTTTAAATGCAACTGGAACTTGTGCAAACACTCCCATGAAGTTGTTTGATGCGAAACCCCTGTCTTTGCTAATGTTGATTTGACTTTATGACGTCATTTTGAATTTCATTCAGAATAGTTCTATGGGTCTCATGTTGGGAAAACTTCAACTTCATTCCTTTTCGGTACCAAGGTGTTCTACAGTCCTTGCAAACTGTTCAGCATGCAATCGGCCAATATCCTAGTTTCCGAAAATGTCACGATTTCCCCCAAGCATTAACTTCTTAAACATTGAGGCTGGAGTCACAAGTTGGGGTCCTGTTCACAGAGTAAGTTTCGGATTACAGCAGGAGTTTTACCAGTTTTAATTTTACCAGGCTCTCATGCAGATCATGTTACCATGACATCATGTGACGTGCATTTTCTCGAACTGATACCCTATGACTTTGCAATGGTAAACATCTGCATGTACACCCAATACCAAAAGAAACTTTGCATCTCAGTTGATTTTATCATATGTATGTGTTTCAATTACAAATATTTCAACTTTTGGACATCGTACACTAAAACTGAAAAGTAATGGCGTATTGTCATCAGTCAAATATTTTTTTCAGAAGTTTTTAATTTTTTTACAAAAAATGAAATTTAAAAAAATTAAAAAAATAAAACTTTTAATTTTGACAAGACACACATGTTAAGCGACAAACGCACTACTGAAACAGTTTCTGATGTTAAAAGTCCGTTGATATTACCCATTAGCAAAGACCACCGAGTACGAGACCACCACCGAATCACAGACGAATTGATCAAACACATTTTGATACCCCTCGTATGTTGATGCGTCCAAACTTTTTAGTTAAATAAACTTTTGAAATGAATATTTTCATACATCGAATGTAAAATTGAATAATTATTACAATACTTAAAAACCCAAATCCAATCGTTGCCTTTTATGTGATTTATTAAGACAAGAAGATGGGTGCAAAGTTTCTTTTGGTATTGGGTTTACTCTACAATACCACTAGCTCAACAAGTTCTCTGACATTTACTAATGATATGACAAACCATGGTGCAGATGTAAGCTATGTCACAACCTGTCCCGCCTCTTGTTTCTCTCCAGTGTCAAGTACTATTTTCGTCATATCAGTTTCTATATGACGGATGTTCTGTTTTCAGTTTCAGAATTCTCTTTAGTTGAACTACTTCATGGAATTCTTGAAATGATGTAGCAAGATAAATACATATATTTGTTATTATTTGTGCTTAAAATTACACCGACGAGTGTGGTTAATAGAGCGAAATAATAGCTTGTTTCTAACTGTACTCATAAGTTTCCAGATATAACCAAACGATAGAGTCTTCTAATCGCAAAGATGATTTGCTGCCAAGAACACGCTGCCAGTTCTCAACAGAGTTTTATTACGTTTCTGAATCAAGACCGGAAATGAGTATCAGTATTCCACACTTGTACTTTTATTAGAACCTCTGAATTGAGTTCGGACTACCTTTACTGCTTTATCATTTGCGGTTTCACTCTATGACTAGTGCATATACACTTATACAGAATTGTCTTACCCAAATTGACAAGGATATGCCAGGGTTCCGTTCCATAACAGCGAGCGCTTATAATCGTTCATCGATTGTTCAATGTAGCGCTCAAGTATCGCCCAAGTAGCGTTCATTCTCTTCTGAACGACACGGTGCAAAACCTCAAAGTTCGCTCGCTTTGCTACGTAGCGCTACATTGAGCAATCGCGTTCAAGAGAGGTTTAAAAGTAATCGCTAATTGAGCGATTAATTTGAAACCTCTCTTGAACACGGCCAAGGTTTTAAAGTTTTCATAATGTTCTAGGGAATAACAGTCGTTCTAAATATAGCTTGCAAATTATATTGGGTAATGGAACGTATTTACGCCCATTCATACATCGCCTAGATCTAGATCTGATTTTGTGTTAAGGAGAGTTGGGAGGAAGACAATTTATTTTAGAATTCGTTTATTTTTTCCAAATAGCACGTTCATTATACCTTTACTCTAGAAATCTGGGGGTCACAGCATAATTTTAAGAGTTATTGGCATTAATGATAATATTGCCGTCGGCAAAATTATGCTTCTTTAGACACATTTCGACTACTTAGATTAAGCGAACACTTTCAATGAATAAACTCAGAATCCAAACAGACACATTTTAATCACATACAGGGAGCAAATCTGTATTTTGAAAATAATTGACACTGTTAGGAGAAACAGAATTAATAACTTTTTGAAGAAAACAGCTTTTTCATTTTGTTTTCACATATTTATGACGATTTTCACAGACACACATATTTTAGATATTGCTAAAAATGTACAATGATGTGCACCATTAAATAAACAAGCGAAGTCAGAAATAATAATACGGGTCACCCTACGTACGTATTTCATTAATTGAATAACCCACTTAAACAAAAACTAAAAAAAACTTGCTATGCTTAATCTGTGTAATACAGTCTTTCTTGTTTATGTTTGAGCATTAACAAGATCTTGGGTAATACAAATAACAACCAATATATTCGTGTTATTAGGACTTCAAACCAATTAGATATGAATTAATATACGCCTATTTATCTGTGTTTATTTCATATACATTAAATTATTCCTTCAGATAAGGTCCATCTAAATTGGTTATTTTGTTTTATCACGACCAGCATAGCTTTGTCTTTAGGTTTTTCGTTTACATACTCTCAGTGCAATATCATTTTGTTGCTTGTTGTGTCTCGACCTGTGCTTTTGGCCTTTTGTTGACATTTGAAACGTTGTTAGTGTACATATGTCATTTCAAACACTACCTGTACTACTCATATTAAAGGGGCAGTAGCACGTTTTTTTGGTGAAATAAGTCGATGAAATGTATTTGAAAAATAATGTCACCAATACTAAATCACCCTTCCCTCTTCGGAAAATCAAGTTAAAAAATTAGTGTACATGGTTCCGTTAAGCCATGGGAATATTTTTTGTTATTCGAAAAAATAAAATGTGTTCACATTAAAATGGCCGCCATGCATTTTTTGCTTTATATACAGCACTGTTTTTACCACTACGGAAAATTGGTTTGTGTAATAATATGTTTTACCCTCTAAAGTAAATATAAATGACATAAACTATCATTATAAATGGGAAATTTAAAAAAATAAAATTTGCAAAAACGTGCTACTGCCCCTTTAATAGCATACTTGAAAGTATAATACGTTCATACTATCAGAATTTCCTGTGGCTACCACCGAATTCACTCAGCGAAACCAATATCAAAGTCAAAGAATCTCTACATTACGAAAGGCTGCTACATATTTCAAGAACAAGGGTTGTCATTTCAGATTCTGTTTAACTCAGACTATAAAGATGGTTTGTTTTTTTAGATTTAAAGTTGAGCAATATGAGATTAGTTGAATTTCTACATTTACATTTAAATCAATTCGTTACAAATTCAAATTCCAATATTCGTTTTAATATATTTGCAATGTGGTTTTATGTTCTGACCCACATTTGATGTGGAGCTATGAATGTTGTGTGTGTGCAATCAAAGCTGTGTTTTTGCATAAAACTTATGCATTTGAAGGTAATACTCATAACACAAAAAAAAAATGAAAAACCGATCCTTAAATAAAATGGATTAGAACAGAAAGCAAATATTAAAAAAAGATAAATGAATAACAGTGAACTAAGTTAATGTTCTTGTTTTACTTACAAGATTTAAATATCGAAATAGAATGATATCTAGTGAAAAGAATACTTGAGTTGTGGATGATCAATATTTAGATATAATCATTCCTTTGATGAAAGCATGCTTAAACATGTTCGATGAAAGTACTTCAAACATTAGCAGAATGCATTATAACGTCAACTATCCAATCTTACATTTTTTTGTTTTATTATCATATAACTTTTAAAGTTTCATTGAAATTGTAGAGTCAGTTGATACTCATATGGTCGGTAATCCTTAAAGTACCATTGAATAAGTTAGTGTTTTAGTTTATTGAATAAGAACTATACACCCGTAAAATCAATCGTTAGATACATCTTTCATCGACAACATGACATTGAGAAATAAATTTCTTATCGCGATAATCCTATGTCATTTCGGTTCAATGACACTACACTCGATTACCGCGGGTCACTGAATGTGATGTCATTAGATGGATTTTGCCTTATTTCAGTCTTCGTAATTTAAGACGGAGAACACAATAACGCAGGGTTTCGAGGTTGTAAACTTGTCAATTGCACACATACATGTACCATGGCACGCACGTCAAAATGTTTTCTCTCGACTGCCTTTGTCCTGCAGGTTTCTCTTATTGCTGATTATGACGATAGTTATACAGGTAGTAACACGATTCATTGTTTTGAAATATGTCGATTATTAGCATTTTGACTGTAAAGTGTCATTATATTCACAGGACAAAATGTGGTGGAATCCGTTTGCCGGATCCTTCCGGATTATTCCGGGTTCTTTAGGATCCGCCAATATTTGAGAGAGTCCGGAGGTGAGGCGAGGTGAGTTGAGGTTCAACGCCGCTTTCAAGAGTATTTCACTTATATCGCGGCTGCTAGTATTATGGCAGGGAGAAAGTCCGCAGTGCCATGTGGCTATGCATTGCGGTGAAACCTGCGAGCATCGGCTGGAACTAGCGAACCATGGGTGGTACTACGCTGAAATTCAGTGTAGCATTGCACCCAAACCTTACTGCGTGTAGAACAGTTCTCTACTGCAGACAAAGTTGCCGTGCCCCTGTGTCCTGTGATTGTGATTATACCAGCAGCCTATGACACATATTTAAGTATTATACATGTATATTGCTTTGATTATACGATTCACGCAAAATGCATAATTTGGAAATATCAATGATTCAATATCTGTGGAAACAACATTATTGAATCAAGACTCAAATGATAAATATATAAACCCAAAATATTTCCATTTCATTCCGTACTTTTGAATTCTAAACTCGGATTTACGATGTAAGTCAAAATGTTCATTTGTTGAATTCGAGAGAATCTCATATAGTGAGATAGTCGTGCCAACTTGTTATTCAATTTAATTTTATTTTAATGTCACAATCCGTCTTCTACCTGTGTATTGTTATTACCTGGATTAATCGTTCATATTTCATTTATATATTTGTTGTTTGACATTGATACGTTATTGTTATTGAAATGAAACGCATAGGGCTAGAAGGAATGGTATTATCTTCTCAATTAGGCCTATACTTCATGACAAAGAGAATCCGCACGGACGTCCATTATTGTTGACAACATGCCATGGAATGTCTGAAACAACTTTGATTTATGCTTGGCATTAAAGGGGCAGTAGCACATTTTTTCGCAAATTTAATTTTTTCAAATTTCCCATTTATAATGATAGTTAATGACATTTATATTTACTTTAGAGGGTAAAACATCTTATTACACTACATAAACCAATTATCCGTAATGGCAATAACGGTGTTGCATATAAAGCAAAACTTGCATGGCGGCCCTTTTATTGTGAACACATTTTATTATTTTGAATGACAAAAACGATTCCCATGGCTTTACAGCATCATTTACACTCATTTTTAACTTGATTTTCCGAAGAGAGAAGGTTGTTTTTACAATTGGTAACCTTATTTTTCAAATACATTTCATCGACTTATTTCAGCGAAAAAACGTGCTACTGCCCCTTTAAACCAAACAGAATCAGGCGATATCTCAATTTCTCATTTCATCATAATCAATGTTGTAAACAGCTAGCTCGAGGAATGTGCATCCTAATCGACGATATTTTCAGCTATATAATCAACATAAACATAAAAGATAAGAGCTTACAAAAGAATACAATACATTTGTTTAAAAATGATAAATGATGACTTGGCATCATCAACTTATGAAATGGAGTCTTGTTGAAAGAAATATCAGATATCGGATATATCACTTATCAACTTACAGTATCAAGTTAACTTCATAAGTTCTGTGTGTGTTTCATTATCTGTATGAATTTATATTACCACGATACTTAAGGTATCATATTTGACAATCAATTGATCTCATACAGATTTCCTCTTTCATTTCAATAAGACGAATTCTGCATCGAATTTAATGAAAGTTAACCTTATTGCTTTAGGTTTTATATATCTGTTAAGTATTGGAGGTGAGGTGAGGTGAGGTTAGGTGAGGTGTGGTGAGGTGAGGTGAGGTGAGGTGAGGTGAACGTCACTTTCAAGAGTATTTCACTTTGACACAGCTGCTAGTATTATGGCTGGGAGAAAGCCCGAAACAGTATTATATGTGCCTATGAATTGCAGTGAAACCTGCGAACATCGGCTGGGGCCAGCGAACAATGGGTTGTACAACGGTGAATTTCAGTGAAGCATTGTCAAGTATTGGCCATAATTCATCAGCACTGTTTGACTAAATTTACTGTTGTGCCTTAATAAGAAACACTAACGTACCCTAAAGATAAATTATATATCTAAGACAATACTATTTAGCATGTTACAAATCAGAAGTACCTATACAGCTATTGTTAGAAGCTTATTCTCTCTGTGCTTTCTTTTTAAAGTGGCATAAAGTAATCTTTGTATCTTAAATCGTCTTTCCTATTTTAAATTCTCATTGAGAATGGTAAGCAAAAGAGTAGAGCACATGTACCTATTCTTTGTTATTAATTTTTAATTAATTTAATTTTTTTTTGAAATTTCCCATTTATAATGATAGTTTACTGTATGTCATTTATATTTACTTTAGAGGGTAAAACATCGTATTACACACACGAATTATCGGCAGTGATAATAACGGTGTTGCTATGTCGATTGACAAAAATGATTCCCATAGCTTTATGGAACCATGTACACTCATTTGTAACTTGATTTTCCGAAGAGAGAAGGGCGTTTTACTATTGGTGACATTATTTTTCAAATACATTACATCAACTTATTTGAGCGAAGCGCCTTTAAATATTGTTACTAAAACATATATAACCTAGATCAGCTGTTGAAATATCCATACTCAAAGTATTGTTTTGGCATAAGGCCATTAAGATTTAAATTTCAGATATTTAGGAAACCTTTAGAGAAGACAAGTTATGCAATTTCCGTATTTAGATATTTAATTATTTTAATATAAATCCTAGTAAAGTTAGTATGTAGTCGCCAAACACGTTAATTGAACACTGTAGATGTTTCTTTGCAATGTTTCGTGTGTCACTTTCCTTATGTCGCAATTACTATAGGCCTTCATGAAATAAAATTAAATACAAAACCATTCGTGTTCATGCCAACATCCTTGCATTCTGTATAAGAGAAGCTTACGGCGATAAGCTGCACTATGTTATCTATAAAAGTATCTGGGAATATATTCATAGTTATTGATGAACTATTATTGATTGCTGGCATTGCTTTAAAACGTCCACTTTCATTATTATCTTGGTCGTTAATGGAAGCAGTGACCGTTATGACTCAGTCTGTCCTGCATGCTGGCGATGCGTGGTCACGAAGTATCATCAAGTGTACTGACTGCATTGTGTGCCAGTCGTCTGTTATTATAACACATGACGCCAAAGGGGGAGCCACATGTTGTTAGAATTTTTTTTTAATCAAAGTCTATTTGAAATGTTACATAGTATGCCTTCTGCTTCACTTTACTTCGAATACTATTGCAACATATTATTGTGAGAATGAAAAAAGACTTTTAAATTACTTTCAAATATTGACTTACTATAAGTTGTATCCAAAACCATCTCTAGTCTTTATTCAAATCATTTTATCAGCTGTTCAATTTCACTGTTGAGGTTAATTTCTCTGTTGTGGAGCACAGTGGTGTAGTGGTTAGCATGTCTGCCTCTCACGCCAACGGCCCGGGTTCGAATCCCCGGTGGAGACACCAAACATTTGTGACCTGGGTCTTAAACTGTGTTGTGTCCTTGGGCAAGGCACTTCATTCACATTGCACTCAGTTCACCCAGCTGTACAAATGGGTACCTGGACATGGGAACGTATGGGAACGTATCGGTCGCGCGGAGCGCTTCATAGGCAGCACCGAAAGTATGATTCCTTCAGGGTAATAATTGTGTAGCGCCTTGAGCATGCATTGTGCATGGGTATGTGCGCATTATAAATATACTAAATATACTATTAACTATGCACTGATGGAAAGTAACACATCATGTATTATTGTTTTTAAAGAAGAAAATTAATTTTTAAAGTATTACGTTAAAATACAGTGATTTGAGTTTAATGTAAGTAGGTCTTTTTTAATACCGATTCGTTAAACAAAAAAGGTCTCTGCTCAGTTTGTTTCACGGCATTGATGATTACTCTGATTAAAATCTCTGAAATTTTGAGTAAATGATAGCAATGTATGTAATCAAGTCACGGTACTAGTAGTCCTTTCTACTACAATATTAGTATACGAGCTTCTACACAGTGTTTACTTTAAATGTAATATTGCAACATTTCATTAGTAAATTCATAAAGAAAATGCAATTTCGTCTCTAACTGAATGAACAATTAGAGAATGTTCATAATGATGTCTCCACACCACATGCTGTCACTATGCAAGCAGTGAAGTCTTCTAACAGCACGGGCGATTTGCTGCCAAGAACACAGTACCAGTTCTTTGAAATGCTTAATTCAATTTCTCAATCGAGACCGGAAATGAATGTCAGTGTTCCACATTCGCACTTCCTATTGCGGTGGCTCCCCGTAAAACGCGGTGTGAGGAGCCCCTATTGAACGATCTGAACCGAACTCCAATTTGATAATGAGGAGTTTATGCTGGAGATGAACATTGTGGTATCTTCGAACGTCGTTGTTTTATTCTTCACTTCATGTTACTTTTGCAACTACTGAAAATAACCTTTTTTCAATAAAATTTACCATAAATAAGAAATCCATATGGATTTTGAAAGCGTGTAAGACTGGAAATTAAACATAACATATTTATTTATTGCGTAGTTTCTTAGGAACTATTTTACTCGTATCAATACATCCAGAACAGGATATGTTCAATAAAAATTTGACGAAGCAACATTATTACTTTGTCTTTGAGAGGCACTTTAGAAGAGTGTATGATGAATGAGAATAAGTTCGATGGATAGTCAATTTCGTTCATAACAATAAAGAAGTTGACTATCCATAGAACTTGTTCTCGTTCAAAAGAATTGTCGTTCTTGTCAATGGCCCAAACGGTTTTGAACAATCATTTAGAGACTGGTATACAATACACTCTATCGAATGAACTGAACTAAGTCTGCATGCTGCCTATATGGGCAGTGTTTGTCGACATAATATCATCACATTTAGTGTGCTCATGTTCTTGGACGTGAATATATATTATTGTGCATTCACGGTATATCACGGTTTAATTTATGAAAACTAATCAAGACCATCAGATGACATTGGTAACCATTTGCATGCATATATATAAATAGAATACTTCAGATGACACTTGCTGTAGATATCATTTTAATGATGACTGGATGCGTCGCATTTCGACTTGTCTTTTCAACAGTGTGGAGCATTTTCAACATGGCGAATATATAGGTAGCTTAAACAATGTACAATATACTTTGATTGATTGGTAAGTGACACGTGGTAAGCTTGATTAGCACACAATGGGATTAAAATTAGAGTCTGAGTTATTCCCTCCTACCCAGCCCTAGGGTTAATTAATCCTATCTATTAGGGATTAGGATTAGGCTGGCCAGCCTCGGTGAAGGGGGGAAAAGTTACCTGCATAATTATATCCATGTAATCTTAAATCCAGGAAAAGGTTTGATATTTTGTCATCTCACATCCTGGCCCGCAGTCATTTGAGAAGATACATACATATTAACAAGAGAATGTGACACGCTAAACTATTTGTCTCGTCTCCAATAACGTTTCTACATGAAATCGCTGCTTGGTTTTCATTTCAAATGTGACATTTCGACTCTGAGATTTTGATTAAATGATCCTGATATCAAAGCTTATAGTGAACAAGTAATTAACACAAATGTCTTACATAAGGTAAACTAAACTCATAAGTTTTGTTATCAGAGACTTTTCTCAATAATGTTGAAGTGAGGTTGTCACAAGACGCAAAGTCGTGGAATCCATTGCCGGGTCCTTCCGGATTCTCCCAAATATTAGCGGAATCTGGAGAATCCTGAAGAATCCGGAAGGATACGGCAAACGGATTCCACCACTTTTTGTCCTGTGTGTGTGTGTTGTGTGTGTGTGTGTGTGTGTGTGGAGGGGGAGGGGAGGTGCAGTTGGCTTAGTAACACTTTAAATATATCAACGTTAAACGGTTCATTCTCCAAACATGGCCTACATAAAAAATACTTGTATAATACTTGTGCAGGTAGGTAGAAAGGAAAGGGCATGTACGAATGAGTGCTTTCCGCCCACCCGTCAGTCTGCCCGTCAAACTTTGATTCTGGATCAGTACAATATACATGACCGAGGACGTCACAAAATAATTCGGTATGCTATATAAAGTAAATGTTGCCTTTTGTTATGCCATTGGTTTGACTTTTCCTCACAGTATCCCTTCATAAGATATGCTCAAGAATATCCAAACCGTTTATAAGCCAGCCAGTGACCAAACACATCATGGGAAATATTTCTTTAAATTCAAAGTTTACAATTAAAGAAATGCTTGATAAATTACAAATAGATAAATTATTTACAGTGTTAAAACAGCTGTTTAAACTCGTCTGCGATCTGAGAAACATCATCTGTCATCAAGAGCAAACCATAGTTCACAGAAAAGATCCTAAATGCATTTAAATTAAAAACAAAAACAAAACAGATAAGAACACGTGTATTTAAGAGCATGGCGTTGTTCGCATACAACATCCTACGTCATACAGCATAGTTCACAAGAACTACTGTAAATTTAATTCACAGAAAATATCCTATGACGTGAAGAGCAAAATATAATTAGCAGAATTATGTCTTCAAGAGCAAATCGTAGTTTAAAGGAAATATCATATACCATTAAAAGCAAACTGTAGTTCAAAGAAGATATCATTTGTCATCAAGAGCCAACCATAGTTCCCAGAAAGATCATATGCTTTCAAGAGCCAACGATAGTTCACAGAAATATCATATGCTATCAAGGTAGTAGTAGTTTACAGAAATATCATATGCTATCTAGAGCCAACCATATTTCATAGAAAGATCATATGCTATCACGAGCCAACCGTAGTTCATAGAAAGATCATATGCTATCACGAGCCAACCGTAGTTTACAGAAAGATCATATGCTATCAAGATCCAACCGTAGTTCATCGAAAGACCATTTGCTATGAAGAGCCAACCGTAGTTCATAGAAAGACCATATGCTATCAAGAGCCAACCATAGTTCATAGAAAGATCATATGCTATCAAAAGCCAACCGTAGTTCATAGAAAGACCATATGCTATGAAGAGCCAACAGTAGTTCATAGAAAGATCATATGCTATCAAGAGCCAACCATAGTTCATAGAAAGATCATATGCTATCAAAAGCCAACCGTAGTTCATAGAAAGACCATATGCTATGAAGAGCCAACAGTAGTTCATAGAAAGATCATATGCTATCAAAAGCCAACCATAGTTCATAGAAAGATCATATGCTATCAAAAGCCAACCGTAGTTCATAGAAAGACCATATGCTATGAAGAGCCAACAGTAGTTCATAGAAAGATCATATGCTATCAAAAGCCAACCATAGTTCATAGAAAGATCATATGCTATCAAAAGCCAACCATAGTTCACAGAAAGATCATATACTACCAAGAGCCAACCGTAGTTCACAGAAAGACCATATGCTATCAAGAGCCAACCGTAGTTCATAGAAATACCATATGCTATCTGGAGCCAACCGTAGTTCACAGAATGATCATATGCTTTCAAGAGCCAACCGTAGTTTACAGAAAGATCTTATGCTATCAAGATCCAACCGTAGTTCATAGAAAGATCATATGCTATCAAGAGCCAACCGTAGTTTACAGAAAGATCTTATGCTATCAATAGCCAACTGTAGTTCATAGACAGATCATATGCTATCCAGAGCCAACCTCAGTTCACAGAGAGATCATATGCTATCAAGAGCCAACCGTAGTTCATAGAAAGATCATATGCTATCAAGAGCCAACCGTAGTTCAAGGAAATGAACATATGTTGTCAAGGGCAAACCGTAGTCCAGAGAAAAGAACATATGTCATACAGACCCTATCACAGACAATGTCATATGCCATCCATAGCAATTCGTACTTCTCAGAATAAAAACATATGCAATCAATTGCAAACCGTAGTTTACAGAACATATGGTTAAACGTATTTGATATACGGTTCTAACGAGGTGTTCTATTTCAACATTTAACCAGACTTCAAATATCATGTTTCAATTACGCATGACATATGACAGCTGTGTCAGGACTGCTCATTGCTACAGTCATAAAATATCTCCGACGGTTATTGTGTGTAAACTTAAACTTTAAATTAAAAACAATGACTTATTTTTAGATATTCATTTACATTTAAAACGATTCATAACAATATAACTTACAGATCCAATATCATTCTTCATTTCTGTTCTCTTTGATGTCCCCTCATATCAACGAAAGAACGTTGCGCACTTAATGACGTTAGTGTTCGATAGAGCGCCATGATATGATACATACTTGAAACATAATGAGTGTTTTCTTTCACTGTTCTTCTCTATTTAAAAAAAGGCAACACAAATCACAGATAAATTGATTTTAAAAATAGTTTCTATGAATAGATGTGGAAGTGGAAGAACTTTTCATTTTCATTAAATGCCATTTTAACCACTGACCTTTAAGATTAACACAATAATCTATTCAGTCTTGAAAAGCGCTATATAAATTTACTTTTATTGTATTTTTATTAATTAACGGTGTTAGCTCTACATTCTTCTCGTCAGTGAACAAAACTGTAGTCAATATTTGATCAGCAATTCTACAAAAAAGATTGTACATGTACATACATACTGTTGAACCTGTAGGCCGAAAGTGGATTAAAAGAATCCAATTTCAGCTAGACATATGATCCCAGCCCCTAGGTATCCTCATCTTCATCTAATCCATTCGGCATTAAAAGCAGTACTGAAAATCGATAAACGCCAGTGTGCGGATGAACTTAAATTACAGCAATATGACCAAGTGTGCAAACAAAAACTAATAGGAATTGCTGTTTTCATTCAATTAAAGTAAAAAATACCAGCAAGCATAAAATATTACTATTGCACACGCTATGGAACCAATTTAATGATTATACCTGATGTCGGACCACAATATCACAGCCAGAAGATCACATAGAGGATAGTGTATGAGTGTCTCTGTCATACACCCCCGGCCACAAGAAACGCCTACTAGATATCTTATCAGATATTGTAAAAACTGTTATGTACAATTTAGTAATATTATAACATAATGAAGTTGCACCATTTCTGCATTATATATTTGAATTTTAGATGTGCATGTCACGAAAGAAGGGCGATTGTTGAAATGAGAAAACAACAATTGTTCAGTTTTCGATCAGTGCTTGATCAGAGAAACATTTTAAAAAGATTTCCATACAGCCACGAGCAACAATACAGGCACGCATTCGCGTTAAAGTGGTGATGATGCTACCGATGTACGTAGTTAACCGAAAATAGCAGTCTTCATTGGTCGTGGTTTTCATGAATGTTATTAACTCGAATCACAGTTTTCCACGATTTCAATGGACTTTCATATTAGTTATTGCTTCAGCATAACGTGGAGACCGCCATTAATTATATTTAAGAAATCATTGCATCTTTCATTTTAACGAGCATAAAGTAGGCGTTTCTTTTGGCCGGAGGTGTAGTTGTGTTCTTACAGGGTAGAACTCTGTAGAAACTTTCCTGAATCCGAGCATAGTGAAAGGCTTTCTCATGGCCATTGGAGAGAATAGAGTTGTTTCTTTCTAATGATAACGGTGACAACATACTATGAACTTGAAAAGTTGCAATATAAAGAGTTGAACAAATAATTTCTTTTAAAGAGTTGATGCTCTTTTCACCCTCATCCGTTCACTTCGTACATCGGCACCTTTATCAACCAGGCTGCGATCGGTCAGTATAACGGATAATATTGGTGTTAGTACTGATAGCTAGCTGGCTACCAGTTTGTGCGGAGCGTGTTCAAGACAGTCACATCGCAGTGGATTTCAATGAAACAAACAATTACATTGAAAATTGTCAATGTAAATTGTACATATTTCGGGAATAATAAGTTGGATCAATAGCTTCCACGCGTGTTTGTCACAGCGGGACTGAATCACGTGTGTACCACACACCACACGGATGTCTATCTATCGCACACCAGTTGCAACCTCAGATACCTCACCTTTGAATCATCGTTAGTGTCAAATGTTTAAAAAATCTTCGATCGAATCTTAGATGAGATCAAATTCGGGTCCTCAGTTTTGATCTGAAAGTACACTTTGCACTAAATTCGAATGAACTATGACATCGGCAATATTAAAATTGTGCACACAACCTGAAGACAAAAAAAGGCAGGCACTTTGGTCAATGCAAGAGCAATGCTTACACTTTGTATTAGAAATCGGTGAAGTTACAGATGTACCTAATTAATAAAATGAACTATTGCTAGTTTTTTCCCCCAAGATATTGTTTCATCAAAGTTGTCATTTAGTTTTAAAGATTTTACAATATAATGTTACGTTACAAGGTTAACACCACATTACACGATCTGATAGAAGAACTCGTCAGTGTGACAGGTGGGTTTGACGGTCTCATACAATTTTGAGAGTTCAGACAGCAAGACTGTTGACCATTCAATCATCGTATCATACATGTATGTAAAACTCTGTTATGAGTATAGTAGTGAAGCTACATCGAACGAAGCATGCGCACAACCTTTGAGCGACCATTTTAATGTGGATTTAAGCCTTGCGGTATTTCCCTCGCTTTGTTGTGCCTTGCGTTGGGAAGTTGATAAATGGTCAACTTATAAATAGGGCGCATGAATTAGGCTTCTCAGTATATACTAAGCTGTTGCTCGTTTTAATAGAAAGCAAGTCACGTATTTAGCATTAGGATCGAGATACGTATGAAAGTTGAGTGAACTGATTTGGACGTAAAAAACAACATTCACATTTTGATATGAATCAAAGACCATCAAAAACAGTGCCCCATAAAGACATATTCAGTGGCTAAGCCGTTTTCATCACTCTATATTTCCCATTTTGTACAAAAGCAACTCTATGGATTTGTGTAATAATCGAGTGACTGCGGCCGTTTCGCTATAATTAGAGATCATGGTTGCAATTGCTTGTATAAATGATATAGAGGATATCTGTCTTTTCTTGACTAGTTTATCTCATCGAGTGAGGTAGAAAGGTTATATTTTCACGAGTGATGGATATTCTTATTATTTAATGATGTAATTGCGCCTAAACAGCGTCGTTTTCATGTTGAGCGGCCGCAAGGAACACCCCATTCTGTTAACCGGAGTCTGTTGCGCTGCGTAACTGGCGACTGGCTTAATTTAGACGCCAGTTACGCAGCGCAGCAGACTCCGGGTACCAGAATGGGAACACCCCGTCGACACAGTAACAATGTGACGTCATAAGCGAATTCCTTACATCAGACCATTGTTACATGACGTCAAATTATATCAGTCACTGGTCGCAGTGAAAATATAAGATATTTTCACTGTAGCTTGATAGACAGTTTATTTCACTGATAAATCCCAGTATGTCATTGTTCGTCATATAACAATAGGTTGATTATAAAAAATGATAGGTATTTTATTGCATTGGTAGGAAGGTAAAGTGAGGCTCATATAACCCAGAAAAGATAAGTTGAGCACGAGCGTGCACTTTAACCTCTCGAAAAGTGGAGTCGGGCTTTCTCCACAAAAACACCCAACAAACCTTTGAGCCGTTACATGTACATGTATATGCAACATGATTATTGTTGATATAACTCTCAGTTTTCTTTAAAAAACATGGTAGGCTTTTTTATCATATCGTTACAAAGGCGATATAGAACTATGATCTATGGCACAATGTCGTCGTTTTGTTTTCAAAGGATCGCTTCTTTTCTCTTGAGAATGTCTTGGCGACGGGTTGCCAGTGGTAACTATATTTAATTGAATTGTGAAGCTGTGATATGTTTCTATGTTAGTATGAATTTGGGTTTCTCTTGTTCTTCTGTATTTCTTTATCAAATTAAAACTGGTTCATCAATAACTCGAATATTCCTTCATCGTGAAAGTATCCATAGCAAGGTACACAGTGCCTTCCAGCTTCTCTTATCATATATCACATATCACATATTGATGAAAATATAACATATATATATATATATACTAATACATGATGTCAGTTACGGGGAAATTTTCTGTTTAAGACCTTTCTTGTGGGGTATCCAAGTAGGACGGGGTCTACATAGGACCCCGTAAATTTCGGCATGCTCACTGTATTCCTGACCCATTAGATGGTAAATACAACATCATTCTTACAAGCTGGTTCTATACAGAGATTCAAAAAGAGTTATCTCCCTTGCATTGTGAGGTTGATTCTATAGTCGACCATCCGGGCTGAAAGGAATCCTGTCACATGATTGGCTAAAATTGACCTCGTTTCTTACAAAACTTATATACCCCATAAGCAATAGATTACTCGATAGCAGAGACCAAAAACAAGCCAGGTTGATAGAAATTGGACTACAATGTTTGAAATAAGAATTATTGAAGACATACCAATAATAACAGGTTCAATTTCTATTGTGGTGGGGTGGGGTTTACCAACATAATATATTATACTCCGTCACATTATAGTTTCTATCCATGCTTGTGGGGTCTATAAATGTGTATACAAGACCCCACAAAATACCTGTAAGTTGTGGGTTATTTATATAAAAGAAGTGGGTTTTGCATGTCTGTTGTAAAGGCATGTGGAATTAAATTAATCACAAATGTGTATAAAAGACCCCGCAAATAGAGGTGTAAGTTATGGGGCATTTACATATAGGAAGCGAGTTTGCAATCCATTTTGTAAAAAGATAAACAAATTGATTATTATTCAATTATAAACTTTTACATAAACAAAGTTTCGATCCATACTTGTGGATTCTATAAATCTGTATACAAGACCCCACACAATACCTGTAAGTTGTGGGGCATTTATATAAAAGAAGTGGGTTTTGCATTTCTTGTAAAAGCATGTTGAATTAAATTAAACACAAATGTGTATAAAAGACCCCGCAAATAGAGGTGTAAGTAATGGGGCATTTATATATAGGAAGCGAGTTTGCAATCCATTTTGTAAAAGGAAAAAAAAGTTGATTATTATTCAATTATAAACTTTTACATAAACAAAGTTTCGATCCATACTTGTGGATTCTATAAATCTGTATACAAGACCCCACAAAATACCTGTAAGTTGTGGGGCATTTATATAAAAGAAGTGGGTTTTGCATTTCTTGTAAAAGCACCTGGAATTAAAATAAACACAAATGTGTATAAAAGACCCCGCAAATAGAGGTGTAAGTTATGGGGCATTTATATATAGGAAGCGAGTTTGCATTCCATGCTGTAGAAAGGAAAACAAGTTGATTATTATTCAATTATAAACTTTTACATAAACAAAGTTTCCATCCATACTTGTGGGGTCTATAAATGTGTATACAAGACCCCACACAATACCTGTAAGTTGTGGGGCATTTATATAAAAGAAGTGGGTTTTGCATTTCTTGTAAAAGCATGTCGAATTAAATTAAACACAAATGTGTATAAAAGACCCCGCAAATAGAGGTGTAAGTTATGGGGCATTTATATTTAGGAAGCGAGTTTGCATTCCATGCTGTAGAAAGGAAAAAAAAGTTGATAATTATTCAATTATAAACTTTTACATAAATAAAATTTCCATCTATACTTGTGGGGTCTATAAATGGGTATACAAGACCCCACAAAATACCTGTAATTTGTGGGGCATTTATATAAAAGAAGTGGGTTTTGCATTTCTTGTAAAATTATGTGGAATTAAATTAAACACAAATGTGTATAAAAGACCCCGCAAATAGAGGTGCAAGTTATGGGGCATTTATATATAGGAAGCGAGTTTGCAATCCATTTTGTAAACGGAAAAAAAAAGTTGATTATTATTCAATTATAAACTTTTACATAAACAAATTGTCCATCCATACTTGTGGGGTCTATAAATGTGTAAAGAAGACCCCACAAAATACCTGTAAGTTGTAGGGCAATTATATAAAAGAAGTGAGTTTTGCATTTGTTGTTAAATCATGTGGAATTAAATTAAACACATATGTGTATAAAAGACCCCGGAAATAGAGGTGTAAGTTATTGGGCATTTATATATAGGAAGCGAGTTTGCATCAATGATGTAAAAGGAAATAAATGTTGATTATTATTCAATTATAAACTTTTACATAAACAAAGTTTCAATCCATACTTGTGGGGTCTATAAATGTGTAGACAAGACCCCACACAATACCTGTAAGTTGTGGGGCATTTATATAAAAAGAAGTGGGGTTTGCATGTCTGTTGTAAAAGCATGTGGAATTAAATTAACCACAAATGTGTATAAAAGACCCCGCAAATAGAGGTGTAAGTTATGGGGCATCTATATATAGGAAGCGAGTTTGCATTCCATGATGTAAAAGGAAATAAAGTTGATTATTATTCAATTATAAACTTTTACATAAACAAAGTTTCCATTCATACTTGTGGGGTCTATAGATGTGTATACAAGACCCCATGAATTACCTGTAAGTTGTGAGGCATTTATATAAAAGAAGTAGGGTTTGCATGTCTGTTGTAAAAGCATGTGGAATTAAATTAGCCACAAAACAACCCCATCAGCAGTTACGTCTCTTGATCTCATGTTACAGGAATAAAAAGAGTATTTCGTTAAGAAACTGTTAAATGTAAGTAGTTCATCTCTATGTCATACAATATGTATAGACCCCACAATATTTGATAAAGGAATGAAATATTATGATAGGGTTTTACATTAATATTGTTTACAATATATAACAATCTTGTATCATAAATATGAACACTTTTAGCAACATTGTTAAGATTCAATCTATAGTAATCTCAAGTGACAACACTAAACTGAAGAAACCATGCAAGGACTTTATATATATCCTTTTTCAATGGGTTTTCAGTATGATCAGAATCACCAACCCACAATTCCTAGGTTCCATGGATAAATCAAAGTGAAAAGTGAATTTTCTGCATTTATGATCACTTACTTTGGTATATTAGCACTAAATATGACAGAGGAACACCATTTGTTTGTTCACAAAACTTGTCTTTACCACCTCTCTTCCAAAATCGATAATCAGGAAGCCATGTTATCTGATTTAGGTCACTTTGGTAATACTTTGTTGTAGAGAAAATTGAAGAAAACAAAAAAAATGCTTATTATGCAATTATAAACTTTTACATAAACTAATTGCTTATCAATGCTTGTGGGGTATATAAATGTGTATAAAAGACCCCAGAAAATAGAGGTGTAAGATATCGGGCATTTATATATAAGAAGTGAGTTTGCATTTCATGCTGTAATAGGGAAAACAGATTATTATTATTCAAATATAAACTTTTACATAAACAAAGTTCCTATCCATGCTTGTGGGGTATATAAATGTGTATAAAAGACCCCGCAAATAAAGATGTAAGTAATGGGGCATGTAGATACATGTATAGGAAGTGAGGCTGCATTCCATGCTGTAAAAGGGAATTTTTATTATTATTATTCAAATATAAATAAACTTTTACATAAACAAATTTGCTATCCATGCTTGTGGGGTATATAAATGTGTATAAAAGACCCCGCAAATAGAGATGTAAGTAATGGGGCATGTAGATACATGTATAGGAAGTGAGGCTGCATTCCATGCTGTAAAAGGGATTTTTTATTATTATTATTCAAATATAAATAAACTTTTACATAAACAAATTTGCTATCCATGCTTGTGGGGTATATAAATGTGTATAAAAGACCCCGTAAATAGAGGTGTAAGTTATGGGGCATTTCGATACATGTATAGGAAGTCAGGTTGCATTCCATGCTGTAAAAGGGACAAAAGTTTATTATTATTCAAATATAAACTTTAACATAAACAAAGTTCCTATCCATGCTTGTGGGGTATATAAATGTGTATAAAAGACCCCACAAATAGAGGTGTAAGTTATGGGGCATTTCGATACATGTATAGGAAGTCAGGTTGCATTCCATGCTGTAAAAGGGACAAAAAGTTTATTATTATTCAAATATAAACTTTACATAAACAAAGTTCCTATCCATGCTTGTGGGGTATATAAACGTGTATAAAAGACCCCACAAAAAGAGGTGTAACTTATGGGGCATTTCGATACATGTATAGGAAGTGAGGTTGCATTCCATGCTGTAAAAGGGACAAAAAGTTGATTGTTATTCAAATATAAACTTTTACATAAACAAAGTTACTATCCATGCTTGTGGGGTATATACGTGTGTATAAAAGACCCCGTAAATAGAGGTGTAAGTTATGGGGCATTTCGATACATGTATAGGAAGTGAGTTTGCATTCCATGCTCCAAAAGGGGAAAAAAGTTGATTATTATTCAAATATAAACTTTTACATAAACACATTGCTTATCCATGCTTGTGGGGTATATAAATGCGTATAAAAGACCCCGCAAATAGAGATGTAAGTAATGGGGCATGTAGATACATGTATAGGAAGTGAGGCTGCATTCCATGCTGTAAAAGGGAATTTTTATTATTATTATTCAAATATAAATAAACTTTTACATAAACAAATTTGCTATCCATGCTTGTGGGGTATATAAATGTGTATAAAAGACCCCGCAAATAGAGGTGTAAGTTATGGGGCATGTAGATACATGTATAGGAAGTGAGGCTGCATTCCATGCTGTAAAAGGGAATTTTTATTATTATTATTCAAATATAAATAAACTTTTACATAAACAAATTTGCTATCCATGCTTGTGGGGTATATAAATGTGTATAAAAGACCCCGCAAATAGAGATGTAAGTAATGGGGCATGTAGATACATGTATAGGAAGTGAGGCTGCATTCCATGCTGTAAAAGGGAATTTTTATTATTATTATTCAAATATAAATAAACTTTTACATAAACAAATTTGCTATCCATGCTTGTGGGGTATATAAATGTGTATAAAAGACCCCGCAAATAGAGGTGTAAGTTATGGGGCATGTAGATACATGTATAGGAAGTGAGGCTGCATTCCATGCTGTAAAAGGGAATTTTTATTATTATTATTCAAATATAAATAAACTTTTACATAAACAAATTTGCTATCCATGCTTGTGGGGTATATAAATGCGTATAAAAGACCCCGCAAATAGAGATGTAAGTAATGGGGCATGTAGATACATGTATAGGAAGTGAGGCTGCATTCCATGCTGTAAAAGGGAATTTTTATTATTATTATTCAAATATAAATAAACTTTTACATAAACAAATTTGCTATCCATGCTTGTGGGGTATATAAATGTGTATAAAAGACCCCGCAAATAGAGATGTAAGTAATGGGGCATGTAGATACATGTATAGGAAGTGAGGTTGCATTCCATGCTGTAAAAGGGACAAAAAGTTGATTATTATTCAAATATAAACTTTTACATAAACAAAGTTCCTATCCATGCTTGTGGGGTATATAAATGTGTATAAAAGACCCCGCAAATAGAGGAGTAAGTTATAGGGATTTTCGATACATGTATAGGAAGTGAGGTTGCATTCCATGCTGTAAAAGGGACAAAAAGTTGATTATTATTCAAATATAAACTTTTACATAAACAAAGTTCCTAAACATGCTTGTGGGGTATATAAATGTGTATAAAAGACCCCGCAAATAGAGGTGTAACTTATGGGGCATTTCGATACATGTATAGGAAGTGAGCTTGCATTCCATGCTGTAAAAGGGAAAACAGTTGATTATTATTCAAATAGAAACTTTTACATATACAAATTGCTTATCCATGCTTGTGGGGTATATAAATGTGATAAAAGACCCCGCAAATAGAGGTGTAAGTTATGGGCATTTCGATACATAAATAGGAAGTGAGGTTGCATTCCATGCTGTAAAAGGGACAAAAAGTTTATTATTATTCAAATATAAACTTTTACATAAACAAAGTTCCTATCCATGCTTGTGGGGTATATAAATGTGTATAAAAGACCCCGCAAATAGAGGAGTAAGTTATAGGGCTTTTCGATACATGTATAGGAAGTGAGGTTGCATTCCATGCTGTAAAAGGGACAAAAAGTTGATTATTATTCAAATATAAACTTTTACATAAACAAAGTTCCTATCCATGCTTGTGGGGTATATAAGTGTGTATACAAGACCCCGTAAATAGAGGTGTAAGTTATGGGGCATTTCGATACATGTATAGGAAGTGAGTTTGCATTCCATGCTCCAAAAGGGGAAAACAGTTTATTATTATTCAAATATAAACTTTTACATAAACACATTGCTTATCCATGCTTCTGGGGTCTATAAATGTGTATAAAAGACCCCGCAAATAGAGGTGTAAGATATCGGGCATTTATATATAAGAAGTGAGTTTGCATTTCATGCTGTAATAGGGAAAACAGATTAATATTATTCAAATATAAACTTTTACATAAACAAAGTTGCTATCCATGCTTGTTGGGTATATAAATGTGTATTAAAGACCCCGCAAATAGAGGTGTAAGTTATGGGCATTTCGCTACATGTGCGGGAAGTGAGGTTGCATTCCATGCTGTTAAAAGGAAAACAGTTGATTATTATTAAATTATAAACTTTTACATAAACAAAGTTCCTATCCATGCGTGTGGGGTATATATCTTTGTATAAAAGACCCCGCAAATAGAGGTGTAAGTTATTGGGCATTTCGATACATGTATAGGAAGTGAGGTTGCATTCCATGCTGTAAAAGGGAAAACAAGTTGATTATTATTCAAATATAGACTTTAACATAAACAAATTGCTTATCCATGCTTGTAGGGTCTATAGATGTGTATAAAAGACCCCGCAAATAGAGGTGTAACTTATGGGGCATTTATATAAAGGAAATGAGTTTGCATTTCATGCTGTAAAATGGGAAAATGTTAATAATTATTCAATTATAAACTTTTACATAAACAAAGTTTTGAAAGATGTCTGATATTTTCATTTATAAATACATCTCTTGAATCATTCGCAAATATTCCTTCACAAGTTCTTCAACATATAATAAGAAAAGAATTGGTGAAAGTATGCAACCTTGTCTAACGCCGGCAATATGTGTCAAATATATCACTCATTTGGGATCTCACACATTGGCGTACATATTCTGTAATAGGCGTTTTGAGTTTGCCATGTTTACCTGAATGTAGGAGGACTTATAACAGTTTGGATCTATTGACGGAATCGAACGCTTTCTTAAAGTCAACAAATATACAGTAAAACGTTCCCCTTTTCTTCCGCAGATACTTATGGATAATGCTATTTATGATCAGTAGTACTGTATTCTTCTCGAAAACTCGTTTGACATTCTGATATAAGTTCTCGAGTTGATACCCAGGCCTCAATACGATTATCTATTATAGCAGTAAATATTTTGTTAAGTGTATTCAACAATGCAATACCTCTATAATTATTTGGATTGTCCCTAGCACCTGATTTATGAAGAGGAACAATCATTCCAACATTCCAGGAGTCTGGAAAGATACCAGTGTAGAGAACTCAATTAAAAAGACTACTCATAAAAGGGAGCAATAATGAGCTGCATTCGACTGGGATCCCATCTGCTCCGGGGAATTTTCTACATGTCAAGTCTTTCATTGCACATAGTATCTCGTCATCAGTTATAAGATTACCCAGAAATTCATCAGAAGTGACACAATCCTCACAATCATTAAAATTGTGATTGCTTATGTAACTATCCACATGCTCCATGAAACGATTATCTGCGCTATTCTTATCTTCTGCGAGAAGAGATTTGAAATAATTAAAACATTATTCCACGGATACATTCTCCGAGGTGTTTTCCCTACAAAAGCAATATATTTTTAAAGATTTTCACTTTTAAAGATTTTTCTTCTTCGCGTCTACAATTTCAGCTAAAATAAGTTGTTCATGGTTTGATTTCTTCCTATCACAAAGTGATTTAAAGTCTTTCTTTGCTTTTAAATAAAGGTGACAAGACATTGAGATTAGGATTTCCTGAATCTATTCAGTAATGCATACTTATGTAGTTTTGCGTGTTCGCATTCGTGATCGAACCACTGTGGCTGCATTCGAGTGTACTGTGAGTGAGCGTGTGGGGGAGAGCGTGAATGAGAGTGTGGTCTCGTGGGTCTGCGTGGATGTTCTCTGAGTGCATGCGTAGCTTTCAATATGAAATCATTCAGATATGCCGATTCCAGATATGCCAATGTCATTCTTACTTTATACATGTAACTTTAGAAATGAGATTTACAACGTCACAGGTCGTGAAACTAAACTTCCTTGGATTTGTTCAAATATTTATGACGTCACAAATATTTTGGTAAGATTGGTGATACAGCGTCACTCAGCTGATTGTGTAAGGTCACCTTTATTGTATATTGTATATAAGAATCTCTCAAAACATTATTATTGTTTTGCTGTGTATCAATTTATTGCAAACTGCTCTTATATGCAAAACTTGCCATTAGCTTGAACATTGTGTTGGGTCTCTCACCCAAAACATTATTAACTTTTGCTGTGTTTCTAAGTACTGTAAGAGCCTGTTACAAGATATGCGCCTTTAGTTTGAACGTCTTTTTCAGTTCAACAAATGTTATGCTGGATCTCTCGTTTCAGAATAAACGAAATCCGAACCATGCATATGGGTTTTTTTGGTACATTTTTGTGTATATGAGAACCACCCAAAAATTATTATACTTATATTAACTTTTGCTGTGTTTCTATGTACTGTAAGAGCCGTTTACAAGATATGCACCTTTAGATTGAACGTCTTCTTCAGTTCAACAAAATATTTAATGTTGGATCTCTCGTTTAAGAAAAACGAAATCCAAACCATGCATATGGGGTCTATATTGTATATGAGAACCACTCAAAAACACTCAATATGGGTTATATCCGACATACTTTACAAGATATGCACCTTATCATTGACCCTCTTTATCAGTTCAACAAATGTTATGTTGGAGCTCTTGTTTTAGATAACAACGAAATCAACACTATACAAAGGTGTCTATATTGTATATGACAACCCCTAAAACGTTATTAACTTTTGCTGTGTTTCTTTTTACTGTAAGTGCCTGTTATTCGTAATACTTTACAAAGTATGCGCCATTAGACTGAACCTCTTTGTCAATTTAGCAAACATTATGATGTAGCTCTCGTTTTAGAAAACGAAATCAACACCATGCATATGAGATCTATACTGTATATATGAACCCCTCAAACATTTAAAACTTTTGCTGTGTATCTATTTAATGTAAATTACTGTTATCCTACATACTTTAAAAGATATGTATATTCTGTCACTTTATCAGACATTTTATTGGAACTTTTGTTCAGAAAAAAACGAAATCCTTCCCATACTATTCTTACTCTAAATGTATTGAAAACAGTCAAATGGGGTCTACATACATCTATATATATAAAAATAACGGGGCATCGAAAATGCCCCACAAGATGGTCTCAGATGAAGGACCCCGCAGGTGACGATATGTGTGTTTATATATATATATATATATATATATATATATATATATATATATATATATATATATATATATATATATATATATATATATATATATATATATATATATTGTCATATATATATTGTCATCAGAATCAAACAGCTATGACAGGTCATAATCGCATGTCGTTGGGTCATTATCCAACAACGTTTTTGTGTTAAGTTTTAATTTTTTTTGCAAGCCATGTGTGATATACACAAAACACAAATATGTTTATTGTAGATTTACAGTGTTGTTTGTTAATATAGTTATATGGTTTAAGGATCATGAAAGGAACATCTCATAGGAAAGCCAGGTGTTAGTACTGTTAAATAATTCAAAACATATATTTTTTTAGGAAATGTGATATTCAGTTTCTGAAAGTTCAGATCTCTGAATGTTGTCAAGATATACGTATTGTCTTTTCTTCATTACTAATAAGTGAGTGTAATTATTTTATCCTTGTGATGGGTTCTAATGCTTTAAAGGTGCATCCATTGTGTTTCATAAAATGTTATTAGGCTTTAATACGTTCCAACTCACCACATGTGCTGTTTACAGTGCAAATAAACTCACTCAGCTTGCATATTCATCCCGAATCACCAACTATATCATAATTACTAGTTTCCAATTAAAATAGAGCAACATCATTATGCAAGTGCAGAAACCGAAACTACACGTCCCATTTACATGCACAGTAGTTATATGACCTATTAAACATAATCAACCCAAATTTATCAGTTTGTCTGTTATAAATAAGATTCCAAAATTACGTTTGACTCATTGGCGCGCGCCACACGCGGTACATTGTCCGGTTTTCGATCAGAAATCACTACCTTTTCCTTCATATCATCAATATACTAAGTCGACAAAGATCAAAAATGGCAACAGTCAGTACTTCCCGATAACATAACACAATTTATAATGTTTAGCATATATATGTGACCCGAAACAGCACAATGGATGTACCTTTAATGATATACCAGAATATATTTGTTCTATACTTGCATTAGATGGATTTCAGTATAAAAGAACGGGTATGTTTTCGTTCTGTGTATGTAAACACGAATAAATACTCGAACGTACATACGGTTATTAAGACATGCTTTCCCTTTAACGTTAATCGAAATTCATACACGCCATTTACTTAAACTTTAGGGTTGTTCTCGGATAATTTACAGAACTAATTATTAATTCGAAAGGTTAATTTCTCAAACTTGATTAGGTGAGTATATTTGAGACTTGTAACGTGATAACCATCTAGTATATTATCATTAAAGAGTATCCTTTACTCACTGGATTTTGATTAAATTGAAATGTTAATGACTTTTCCTTATGAAGTTCTGTTAATATTGCTCGAATTAGTTCTTGTTTCAACTGTAACGATGAACTATACATACAGTTTATTGTAAAGTAAAGATATATTGAAGATGTTTATGGCAGTTCAATATCATTCCTGACAACCTAATATAATTTAATCACTTTTCTTCAATACGAAACTGTTAAATACAATGCAATCCAGTTATAAGACAATTCGATACAATTCGATAGAATTTAATTTTCATGTCAATTCAGCACAATTATATACAACAAATCACCATCGAGCACAATTCAATATTCTTCACGCAAATTCAACATGCAACTGAATCTGAACGCTTTTCTTGCTTGCTCCTTTAAATGGCTGTAAACAAGTTGGGTATCCTTTAAAACCTCAAAGAATATTATACAAATAAGAAACTCCTCATAATTTGCTGGAGATTAATGCTGAAGTTTAGATTTTAAATTGTGTCCATTTAAAATATGATACACTTTCTATGAGTAACGGAATGTCAAACTCACTTTCAAATCTGGATCACATTGCAAACTTTACTTTACTTACACGGCACTTATCACGAATTGACAATTCAGAAATCATTTTTAATATAAATAACCATGCACACGATGAGGAGTGGTTGCCTTGAAATCTATATCATTCGAGATATGCAATAAACATACTACCTATCTGAACTATACTTCAGAAAAGGATCAAATAACAGAATATTCTTGAATCTGATCTGTATTAATATTTTACAAAGTCCTTTTGTGGCATCGATCAGCATATTTAACTTTCTATTCACTTGATCAGGCAAAGATATGAAATATTTGTAACACAATATCTTAATATTATAAATTTTTCGTTTAATAGCTCCTGAATTGTATCCCATTTAAACTTTGAATTTGAATTAAAGTTATATTTCTGAAATTACTTTCACATTTTATTATACTGTTAAGTAATCTGGCTGATTACAGTCCTTCCAGTTCATATCAAAGTATTAAATTTGATTGTTAAACATAAAATCGATGTGTAATAGATAGTATATTTATGTTTGAACGGTTGAATACTTGATTAATTTGGCAAATAGGTATTTAATCTTAGAACCACATGGAATTTGTAAAATTAATCATGTGAAAGTTTGAAATATTCATCGAAATCAATTGATACATTTTCGACAAATGCTGGTTTAGAAATAAATACTACTAGTACTGCTACTGCTACTACTACTACTACTACTACTACTACCATTGCTGCTACTATTACCCCTTATAACAGAACTACTGCCGATAGTATTACTACTACTACTACTACTACTTCTACTACTTGTGATAGTACTACTACTATTACTGCTTCTACTATTACTGCTTCTACTACTACTACTTCTTCTACTGCTCTTGCCATTACTATTGCTAATGCAACTACTATTACAATAACAGTAACTAGTACTACTACAACTACTTCTACTTCGACATTTTTTTACTAATACGAATGTAACTGCTGCTACAAGTTGTTTATTGCTACGTCTACTACTTCAACTATTATTACTACTTTGACAGTTCGCTGATACTACTACTACTGTTGCTGCCATTGCTACTACTAACACGATTTTGTAATGATAATATACATTTTATATTTTAAAACTTCTAACCTAAAGTCCCTAGAAGAGCATTTGCGAGAACATGTGACTATTTGATGAATCGCCTTTTCATTCAGACGAAGTCTTGTATTTATAAGTTGTCTGAAAAATTAAACTTTTTCAGGGTTAAACTTTTTCAAGGTTATTAAAACTGCTTTAAATGTTCTTTGATGTATCATTACTTGTTCCCGTGAGAGAGTTTGGCGTCTATTTAACAAGCCATAGAAGGAAGAAATATTTGAAAGCAGTTTTCTTTAAACTATCTTTGAAAAACGGTTCTTTTTTCGTCACATATATATGTTATTCTTTAATCTATGAAGTATAAGTTTTCCTTTTTTATGTTCAATGTTCGTTATTTTGTTAGCTAGTGAAACAGTTCAAATGTTAAACTGCACGAAGACGCGTAGTCTTACACTCAGACTATGCAAAAAGTATTTATTCTGAAAATATCACCATTTTATTAAAAATTGAAAAGGAGACTGTAAGAAATGGAATTTTCATGTATAAAAAAGGCTCCTTTTCAATTATTTAAATTTTTTTTTTTACAGTCTAAGTGTTAGACTAGAAGACGCACAACTTTGTGTTGTCTTTAAAGGCAAAAGTTCTTATTTTCAATGTCCCAATTGAATTAATTTCGTATGACGTTAATGCCAATTTATACCAATTTACCGCTGTACCAAGTTGATCCGTGTTTTTTTTTATTCATTGTTTATATTTTGTAATGCTGAGGCCATTTCACCATATTGATATTTTCCATTATGCGTCTTTGTCAGATATTCTGAAAATATAATATGCGAAAAAGTCCCAGGCCACTTTTAGTCACATGTTTATGTAATTTGGGCCACGACCTGAAGTACGATCTTTCGTCAGATGTTCAGTTCATGTGACACGACAGTGCGTTTGGCACGGTGTTGAAGCCAACAGTTCTTATCATTAGTGTCTCAATTAAATACATGTTATTTTCACGTTGTGAGTATAAAATAACTACGAAAGCCTACAAGGGCCAAACTCAGTGACAATTAGTGTAATTACAACTTTAAAAAGTTGTATATTCAAGTTTTAAAGTTGTAATTACAACTTGTAAAGGTGAAATTACAAGTTTAAAAGTTGTATATTCAACTTTTTAAAGTTATATATTCAAGTTTTAAAAGTTATATATTCAAGTTTTAAAAGTTGTATATTCAAGTTTGAAAGTTGTAATTACAACTTTGAAAAGTTGAATATTCAAGTTTAAAAGTTGTAATTACAACTTGTAAAGGTGAAATACCAAGTTCTAAAAGTTGTATATTCAACTTTTAAAAGTTATATATTCAAGTTTTAAAAGTCATATATCAGATCGACTTTATCATATATCAGATCTACTTTGTCATATATCAGATCTACTTTATCAAAGATCAGATCCACTTTATCATATACCAGATCTACTTTATCATATATCAGATCAACTTAGTCGTATATCAGATCTACTTAGTCATATATCAGGTCTACTTTATCATATATCAGATCTACTTCATCATATATCAGATCTATTTAGTCATATGTCATGTCTACTTAGTCATATATCAGATCTACTTAGTCATATATCAGATCGACTTTATCATATATCAGATCTACTTCATCATATATCAGATCTACTTAGTCATATGTCATGTCTACTTAGTCATACATCATATCTACTTAGTCATATATCATATCTACTTAGTCATGTATAATATCTACTTACTTATATATCATGTCTACTTAGTCGTATATCAGATCTACTTAGTCATATACCAGATCTACTTAGTCATATATCAGATCGACTTAGTCGTATATCAGATCTACTTAGTCATATATCACATCTACTTTATCATATATCAGATCTACTTAGTCATATCTCAGATCTACTTTATCATATACCAGATCTACTTTATCATATATCAGATCTACTTAGTCATATATCAGATCTACTTAGTCATATTACAACTTTAAAACTTGAATATACAACTTTCTAAACTTGTAATTACACCTTTGAAACTTGAATATACAACTTTCTGAACTTGTAATTACACCTTTTAAAGTTGTAATTACAACTTTAAACTTGAATAAACAACTTTTTAAAGTTGTAATAACAACTTTATAAAGTTGTAATAACAACTTTAAAACTTGAATATACAACTTTAAAACTTGAATATACAACTTTCTAACTTGTAGGTACACCTTTAAAACTTGAAACTACAACTTTAAAAAAAAAATGTTGTCATTGAAGTTGGCCCTTGTAGGCTTTCGTAAATAACACATGGTTATGCTCTAAGAATACACACAATCAGTAGGGGGAAAACAGGAATGAGACCGGAAACGTGAGAGAGTTGATGTAGCTTTACACATTTGGTAGAGTTCCATGGAGTTACAGCTGAATGTCTGAAGGGATATCAAAAAGTTTCAGTTATCACAAACACATATCAAAGGTACAAACTTTATTTTGTTATATTTATTATGTTTTTAAGACTTCTCTACATAGTCACCATCCAGAGATACACATTTTCCCCATCGCTTCTTGACCTTCCGCAGACCGTCTGAATAGAAGACCCCTGATTTCATGGAAAACCAAGCCTCCACCTCTCGAATAATGTCATCGGTCTCTTCAAAACGACGTCCACGAAGTGGATTTTTCATCTCGGGGAACAAGAAGAAGTCACTTGGTGCAAGATCGGGGGGGGGGGGGGGGGGGGGGGGGGGGATGAGGTAAGATTTCAAAGCCACATCGCTGTGCCTCCACAGCAGCTGCTTGACAAGTGTGAGCTGGGGGATTGTCAACTAACAGGCGTACAAATTTGGTGATCATAACCGCGGCGCTTCTTTTTAATGGCATCTCGTAACTTGCTCAGCAGGTTGCAGTAATAAGCTCCAGTAATGGTCTGACCCTTAGCTAGATAATCCGTCAAGATGACTCCACGACAATCCCAAAAACAGACATCATGACCTTTCCTTCAGACTTTTGCACCTTGGCGTTTTTGGGAGGTGGTGACGTAGCATGCTTCCACTATTTGCTCATCTCGTTTGTCTCATGGTTTATTGATAAAGCCATCATTAATCCATGGTAACAAGACGTTTGAAGAAATCCTCTTCGTCCTGTTCCAGAAGCTTCAATGCCTGCCGTGACATGTCCCTTCCATTCTGTTTTTGCAATGGAGTCAGTAAGCGAGGAACCCAGCGTGCTGACACTTTGGACATATGCAACTGGTTATGTTCCATGCACTGCTATAACTCAGACCTGTTTCATGCATTATCATTTGTAGAGTTACGCGGCGATCTGCTTGAACCAGCGTCTCAAACCTCTTGATGACATCCATATCAGTGAGTGAGGGCGGGTAATTTGAGTACAGATTTCTCTGATAAGGTTTCCCATGGGTGATAAAGTGGAGAGTAACGGAGCATATATAAAACCCTGGGTAACCGAGGATGATGAAAGAGTCACGGGAGCTAAGTGTAACACAGTAAAACATTTCATCAACATGACTTGACGGATTTGTAACAACGGCAGTCATTCTTTGTCGCATGGTTTCGCATGTTGCTAGTTTTCGTTGTTATTGGTGATCTTTGAAAGTCAAATTCGAATGTTATTACGAAGTAGTCGTTCACTTATGCATTTCAATTGTCCCTTTCCCTTGATAGAATCCAGTCTAAGGTATGACCAGATCGATGGATACACAACTTCTTTATTCTATGTCGAAACGTCGCTACATAGACTAAAGAAGTTGGGAATCAATAAAATCGTTCTTTTAAAAAAATTTATTTCCGTTTTTGCTTTACAAGCATACATGTACATCATACATCATACAAAATTTCAGCAATATACAGTACAGTTCATCATTTGAAAACAGTGTACAAAACAAAACTCTAACATATATATATATATATATCTAACTTATCAACAGGTGTAAGGTAGACCAAAACTTAACAAAACTTTGCTCAGTTCCATTTGATAAGTGAAAGCATCTTGTGATATCATAGTATTCAGTGATTTCATTTTTGACAAAACTGACAATAGGTACATAATTTCCATGAGCACATTTGAATATGTGGTGTTTTATCAAGAGGATGATTCCATTTATAGGATTATTATTATCATGTTTAAATCCAAACAAGACATTTTCAATAGAAAAATTAATTGTTATTTGTTCGGTATGGAGCCATTCTGCTACCCTCATACCATATTCTTCTTACAATATCACATTTCCAAAGAGATGTTCTACAGTTTCTATTAGCAAGGAGGTGAATCAGTTTATTTCATTCTATAAAGGATACATTTTGTTGGCAAAATGATGTGATTAATCCTGTATTGAAACTACCTTAATCCAGTACTTTTATAGTACATTTGTTTGGAACAATATTATAAATCATCCAATCCTTGTCTAAGATGAGTTCCCATTTGTAATAGCAATTGTTCTTCATTCTCCATATACACAAGAGTTTACGTACACTATACGTGTATAATTCGTTTAATACCATTGTGAAAAACGCCAGATGCGATAAAGGGACCCAGGCGTTATAGAAGTATCTCCTACGTAGGAGATGTTAGCTCCTACGTAGGAGATACCAAGTCCTACGTAGGAGATAGTTTAACAAATTCTTTCATCGTGACACTAATACGCTTCCGTAGTTTTATAGCAAGTCATTGTAAATTGTATAATGTCAAGCTATATTATCAACATTTAAACAAAGCCCAGTCTTTAAATCTCGCCATAGAACTAACAGCAGCTATTTCGCAGAGTTTTTATGGTAAACTTATTGCAGCATTTGATTAAAGTAATAAACAAAATCAAAGTAATTGCTAACATGTCGTTAATCTTAAGTTCACTGTCATAGTCCAACTTTTGATAAGGTCACAAACTTTTAAGCTTTGAATCCTATGACCAATTATTTATTTATTCGAATATATCCCCTTTATTACTGGTAATCTAATTCCGTTGAAATGTTAATAGTTCCATGCTTGTCTTTCACCAAAGATGCGCGAATGCAATGTTAGTTCAAGTGAAATGAAATATATAGCAAATAACTCCATGGATCCATTTGCTGCTCACAATACTGAAACACTAGATATGATTTGTAACCACATCATATATCCTATTAAATGCTACTATACCAACATAACTGCACTGTTATTACAGTTTGATAATTTAACCATCAATACGTAATATTAAATGGCTTTTGACATTTAGTGTCTCTCGTTATTATTTCATCTTGGTCAGTTTTCTTTACCTAGGATTCTTTAACTAATTTATGTATTGTTGTTGTATTACATATTGCCTGTAACTAAATCTAAGTAATTAAAATGAACTAAACTAAACTTAACTTAAATGTAACTAACTAACAATAGTTCGAGAATTTTAATCATTAATAATAATGTAAATTTCATGTGAAATATAGTTTGTATAGAAACCTTATTTTAAATCTTAAATCGAAGACCATAAGTGCCTGGTCCCGTACCATACAGTTATTCACACCAATAAATTTAGTTTTGAAGTTATAGGAAAAATTAATATTGAGCTTTAAAACCTTTACTGATACACTTGATAGATAGAAAAAGCCATCCACGGGGAACGTTTTTCATGGGATCAACAACAGATATTTAAAGAAATTAAACATTACGTCTTTTTGTTAAAAGGTTGTTTTAAAAGATTGTTTTAAAGTGCGTCAAGAACATTAACTTATTGAGAAAAAAATGTTGTTCACAACCTATTTGAAATGAACAATTAACTCCTTTTCAATAATGTTTTCTAATCATTAATAACAGTTTGTTGTTGATATGGATGAATATTTGAGATCACTTCTTGATTAAACACCGCTCTCGAAACAACTGGCAGACTACTGCTGTACAACACTAGTTCTATCTGTAGTGCTGGTTTCAAAGCAAACCCTGTGTCTGTCCCTTGGGACGATCTCTTTTCCATTCCTAATTATCTTTAATTGATTTGGCAGCATATAATATTTGTCGAGATTTGTATCATATTCATGCATGGTTTTTAACTAAGATTTATAGCAATAAGTTTATACACTTTGATTATTTTCTTATGTCAAACCGCACCCCTTGTAAAAAGTCAAACCGCCAAAGTAATATCTGTACTTCCCTTGGAATAAGTAACAAATGAGGTTTTGCAAGAATAAGTTAATATATTGTTGCTGTGATCCAGGTAAATTCTACTCGTGTATATATCGGTTAAATGCATTATCACCTTCTACTTTCGTCTATGTCTCGTCTGAACTTCTTGTGCCTATATTTTTGAAATTCTAACTGTATACCGTGTATACAGAGACTTGCCTTTGTGTTTGGGGTTTATGTGGTCAAGTTTATAAGGTCAAGACAAGAGCAAACAACTACTACTTGTTCTCATTATTGACAATTTCCTAATCAACGTTTCATATTCATAATCTTCAAAGACGAGACAGATATAACTATAGTAACAAAGAACTACTAACTGTACAGTTCAACTGTACATATCACTGTATCAAGTAACACCTGGTATTTTGTCCCTTTTACTCGACATACACGTCATCAACAACTCGTTACACCCATATCCAAGAACTCCTCGTACAATGGCACCACAACCTTAATCAACTACTTGAGTATGCGTCTAATCATTTCTAATCTGTGTCTTGATGAAGGAAGGACAGTGTTAGCAGCTGGGAGCGCTAGGAATCTCCTATCTGATGATGACATGGAGGAACCACTGCTTGATTAATCACCTCTCTCCCAGACTGCAACTTGTGATTACATGTTGGCTGGCTATTCACTCTAAGCCAAGATTCCGCGGATTATCAGAGCAGTTCTTTCCACAGTACAGTGTTCTTAGCACCACTCTCGTCTCCCTAAGGAAACACTTGGCGACTGTTTGTCAAACCATTATTATATTTAATTGAATTATTCCATTGATTTGTTGAGAAACGTGCATAATATCAGATGTTGCATTTTGTTCGAATTTTAATGAAGTGACTAATATAACTATTCGTTTTATTGTCTCGTTTTTAATTGATTTTTGTCGCATTCTTTTGAAAAGAAATCTGTCGTTGTACAGAATACACAACCGTGTTCAACATTCCATAATGTACAATGGTTGTGTAAAAGAGAATGTAATCGGAGGAGTGGATTCTTAAAAAAAATCAACGAACCGCGAATCAACGAGTCCCGAATGCATTCTTCGTCTTAATCAGTGTGAATTCCAATAATGATAATTTTGCATTTTAAATATGTTTCCCATTACATTTCCACACACTTGATTCAATTGAAAATTACGATGCTCAACCATCGGATATGTGAAACTGGTGTAAGATCCTCATAATATTGATTATTATAAATATTTCAAATCGTCCATGTGGTGACATGCGACTAACTGTTGATGCCCTGCGTCGATGGTACTCTGTACGTTATACACTTGCGATTCACGTTTTATCCGTCTTTAACTTAAACCATGACGTTAATAGCAATTCGTTGTAGCCTGGTGGATAAAACGCTGAAATATTTTCGATTTGAATTGAGGAACCATCTACCATAATAATTGTTTTCTAATTGTGTTAATGTATGATCGTTTAAAATATGAGAACGCATACACAATTCTTAAAAAACTTTATAGCTGAACCTTTTTGAGTTGAACATTCAATGAGCAGTGGATACAAAAAATTTATTGTTAATGCAATAGAGAGACGTCATCACCACATCCAGGAAGGATTAATGTTGTCAGATTCCTATAATTCCGTTTGTTCTGTAGCAGGTTTGCATTGAAGCGCATGTATCAAGGCCATGATCAGACATATCATTTTGTGATTTCAGAAAGCTTTTCTGTCTATGCCTGACCAAATGAAAATCGTTCATAAAGATTTATCACAGATTTCTTCAAAATTACTATGGTTTCCTGAACATGATTCATTGAAATCATTTGGATTATCTGATACACCTACTCTTCTACGCAGTCCAATATAACGCAATAAGCATTATCTTAAACCAACTTCGCTTCATAAAAAAACAAGGGATATTAGACTCTCATTGCCAGACCGTACTTAACGAAGCGACGTAAAGTTGAAAAAGAGAGACAACTTCCAATGCGAACGAAGCGTGGAGATAACTGATAGAAGGCACATCATTAAACGCATGAATCGGGACTAAACAGACAGAGGATGGGAGCGATCACTTTGATTGTTCCGCTGTGACTCACCCGTCACAATCAATAGATCCAAGAATTACATCCCTCAAACTGATATGCATATCACTCACGTGAATGACAGCTTGTTTATTGCAGCTAAACGTCTTATCAGTTTGGCGTGGCAAGCATACACATATTCCATGGTTAGGTTTGAGGAGGGTTGAGGTCGCTTCATTATCATTTGTTTCATGGTGTAAAGTTCAACAGGCGTGATTAATGAGGTTTGTTGTATCAAGGGCTGGACACGTGTCAGTTGCTCAGTGCAAAAGTGACATTTCCAAGTGCTCGTGGTCAATTGCGTGTGTGCCCAAGGAATGCACGTGCATGATAGCAGACTGCAACTAGTTGATTGCATCTTGTCTAAATAAGAAGAAATGGAACACGACATTGGAGTGAATTATTTGTGACATTTAAAATAGCTCTTTGAATAATAAAAAAACGCAACTGAATATGAATTCAACATTATTTACAAATCGAACGAAATAGATTGACGTAAACATGAATTTGATATTATAATTGCAGTTTGTGTAAAAGGGGAAATGCGATAAGAGTTCCTTAAATCAAATCAATTACAAAAAAAAATTAACAACACACAATAACTGTCACAAGTTTGAATATAACGAAATATATTTGTGAATGCTTTTTTCCCCATATTGATTTCATTTCCAAAATATCAAATGTAAGCATATAACGCACATGTCCACGTGCATAGAACGGACAATATGTCAATATGTACAAGTCAATATGCAATGTTGTTTAGTTTAATATAAGCATTTGCTTTAGAAACTTATGCACGTATTTACAACCGTCGGCAGTGTTTAGCTTGCAAAAACAAAAACCCAATAAAATTTGAAAAAAATGAAATAAGAAGTAGCCTCAGGGGTTCTCCATTTTCAAAAACTAAACTTGCTAGTCTTGTCTCACAGACTTCCCTAGGATTTTGTATTTTCAGAGTCGGAATTACAGACTGTTGTTTTATACACCTGAGCATGGATCTGGCCGTATCGTGTCTAGATTGAGAAATGGATATGCACTGATGGTGGACATTTCTGTACATTTCTACCAATTTCCACTGATTATGACATTATTGTATAGTCTCGCAAGTCTAAAAGCTGTCGTAAATATTATTTAATAATACAATAATATAATATATAATTCAATAATAAATAATAATAATAATTACCAAGTTGCCGTCTCTTAACATTACACTAAGGCTATCTTAGTGAGTTAAGTTCACATTATTGTTTCCTGCAACGGGACCAGTACTTTAAGTATCTGAAATGTTGATTTAAGTAGTTCCACACAGAACGCAGTGAAATGAGACATGCAAATAACACCGTGAATGAGACGGAGTGTTTACAGCTTCTACACGACAGATTAGCTTACCAACTGTTAATGGTTGTCATATATATGACACATTAGTCAGACGAAGGTTAGTCGATAGTTCTGAGTCATGTTCTCTAAAACAACTTTCCGAGGATCAACAATGATCTTCTAATTCGCTCAGCAATTTTCCCAAACATTTATCTTCAACACTTCTTCAAGTGGTTTGTTTCGCCTCAAGAACAGGACGAGGTGCAAGTGCGTCGAATGTGCACGGACGACGCCATCCCCCTGTCTTGAAAGTGTTTTCATTAGTCATGGATTGTGCTGATATTGTATGATGCATATGTTGCTGAACATTATTTGATTTGAAATATTCTACCATCACAACAGACATTATGAAGTGTCATGTTCACTAAAACTAACATGTGACTTGTTCGTGAAAGATACTCGTGCATCACACATCGATTATTGCCTCTGATTACCATCAACACAATTAACTCCAATATTCAGAGAGAGTCTAAACATTTAACCAGTGAGTCATGCCGACTTCATTAGCACTATTTCTGTTTTGCACTATCGGATTTAAGACGAACCAAAATGTTGATGCGCTGATGTCCTGTCGTGAGGAATAGAGGTTTAAACGTCAATGATTTAAATTAATGATCACCTGCATAGTTTTACTTTTATGTTCCCGCTCGAAGGGATATTTCATTCCAATTGTTATTTTATCCCCTTCAAAAGTGTATAACATAACATGACTAATAGGGGTGACTATTGACCCAAAGAGACTATTGCGATAGCGATAGTCTATTGCCACTAACTATTGCGATAGCGATAGAGTATTGTAACTCACTATTGCAATAACTATTGCGATAAGTTTTTTTGTACAAATACGCAATAATCATCTAGATTTTTTACAGTTTTTCGTAGAAATGTTTAATTGATGTAAGGACTATGGAACCAAAATCAGTAAAGAAATCATAAATGAAAAGACTTTTTGTCATTTTGTTATTTCCTATCTCTAGTTCTTCTATTTTGACATTCTAAAATGAAAAAAGGGAATTAAGGGAAATTTAATAGTTTCGATAGTATCGATAGTTAACCTTATTATTGCGAAAGGGATAGTGGTTTTGTATATACTATCGATATAGTACTATTGGCAAGCCAACTATTGCGATGCATCGATAGTTCGATACATTGTTACACCCCTAATGACTAACAATATAATATAGAACTTATTTACCAAAGTAATTTAAAGATAATAATAATAATAATAATAATAATAATGGGCATTTATAAAGCGCTATATCCATACACAAGGTGCATGCTCAAAGCGCATGAAAGATGGCGTAGTTACTCAAACCGATATCAAACAATGATGATGAGAATTTGCTTAAACAACGTCGTGGTGAAAAACAAGAAATTGTAAATCCATACAATTCTTTTCTCATTCAAGACAATCTTACTCCATTCATAACTATATGCTTATCCAAGAAAATTGTTACAAAATGCAAGACTTTATTCTCAAGCTCTACCATTCAGTTTTTCACCAGCAGCATGTTATCAGTAATATCCCGGTATACAATGAAGAAGGACAGGGGCTAAAAGACGCAGACTACCTATTCGATTACACCTGTCCGCACACAGAGAATTGATTAGATTAATGTCAGGTGCGTGAAAATCAGAGTCAGCCATCTTCATGAAGGTTAAGCTGATCTACTCAACGAGATCATCTATATTAGTGTCTTTGTTGTTCATCTTCTGAACGCCTTCTGACCCTATTTTAAGGACTTTGGATTTGAAGTAGTTCGATCTCGTGAATGCAGTAGTAACATTAATGATGTTTAGCAACTTGACCAAAGAGAGCCTTTAAAAGGAGGGTTCTCTCGGGGTATTTTTTGTGGAAACGAAATTCGAGAGGATATCCCCGTTTACACAAATATGCTACTAATAACTGATTAAAACACAGTCAAGTTAAAAATATTAATAAAGGTAATATTTTGATGAATTCATATTTCACAACTTAATAAAGACAAGTGTACATTTGTTGAAAAATAAAAACAATGAGAACTGAAGCCATTCATCGGCGCTGCGGGTGGGGAAACGTTGCTACGGCATATCAGCAAACTGTTTATTAGTTTTATGTGTTACTATGTGAACTTTCTATCAGGGTATATCTTTTATCATTAAAATTGGATAAAATATAGCGTGTTTTCATTTCACAAAATCCAATATGGCGGATTTTGCCGACAGAACGGCCCTTTACAATTGTTTCGTCCTTGCAAGATTTGGAAGGGGGTTACAGACACACGACAAGAAGGCATGACATAATCTCCATAGTTACACTTGGAACAATGAAGAAATACTACTACTAGTAGTTATAAGTAGTATTGCCTACTAAAACATCAAAACCAATTGAAGAAATAGCCATTTTATTCATTTATGATTAAATTCGTTTTAAATGTTGTTCTTATTTGTCTTTTCGTACCCAGGCTTGTTTGTGCTTCGCATGGAACATGATTTTTCATGTTGTTATTTTATTTTTTTCACTTTGTGCACATACGTTTTTCATGTTTTCTTTTCGAAAGAAACAAAAAGTCGTAAATGTGCGTTTAAAGCCTTTCATTGCTAATTGATTTGCTGTGTTGTTAGAAAATATAATAATCCTTGCACAACGGGCTCATGAACATGAAACGCTGCTTTCAATCAACATAAAAGCTTGACAATCTTAAACAATTTCCGATTTGTTTCGAGCTTTTCGACTGCAAGTACATTCCACAAAAAGTATAATCCAATAAAATCAGAAACTATTAATGCTGCTATTACGTTTGCGACAAGAATATCGTTTTCTCTTTATCAAAATTTACGGATCGGAATGTGCCCCTCGTGTCAGAGACGATGGAGAAAGGGGAAGTTGCCCTTCTTAATCGTCCCATGCGCATTCAACGGAGCAGACGGGATTTCAAAAGATTATATTACAATGAATAACAACAGGTTTGCTGTCAACAAGGCAATACCATGCGATAAATAACGGCGTTCGGAGATAAGGTAACTATAGTTTATGAGCTCTGCTGCTTATGGCAGTGATATGAATTTAAATTAAATTTCTGCATATTTTCATTTGGATACTGTTTAATGAGAAAGTGAAGAGTTTCATTTTAATTCACAATAACCGTTATTTCATTTTAGTGAATCACTTTTTCAATTGACCATGTTCCCCTGAGTAAAATTAAAGTTCATGATTTGAACCATTCTAAAGAGAGGAAGGTTGCGTTTTTAACAAATATAATTTATTTGCAGTTAATAACTATTAAAAGATGCATCTAAATGTTTCCAGCTATAATTGAATAAGAATCTTCCTAAAGACCTTAGACAAATTAATTAATTAGTTAATCAGGACCGTAACCCTAATGAAACATCCTAGAGAGTCCTTTGTGTGATTGTGAAGAGTGGAATAAAACAAACATTGACATATGGTTGTTGCAATCTGCAACAGTGGTTGTATTCAAAGTAATGTAATATTAAAAGCATTTGTAATAACATGTAATAACTGTTATTGATTTCTATTAACTGGGGTAATTACCATTCTTATGAAGGTGTTTGTGATAATAGCGATAATGTTGTCGCTCCAATCAGACAAAGGTTAACGCGTTCTGTGGCAATAATGTGCTTCAATGGATGATAAAATGGTCGCATTAGTAGATATGGTGTCTGGCAGATGTCACATTTTACAAATATGATTTAAGTTATTTGACAAAGTAATAGTCTTTGGTGCCTTAGAATATATCCTTTGATGAGAAGTCCTCGGAATATCGAAGAAGGCAAACGTTGGTTAGTACTAGTCAAAAAGATAACGAATATAATTTCAAGCAAAAGTTCACGTTGTTAGCGACTCCAACTTTACACATTTCGAAACTGATTTTGGTGCCATTCTGTCACAAATACATTAAACCAGGGCCGTGTTCAAGAAAGGTTTCAAAGTAATCGCTCAATTAGCGATTAGTTTTAAACCTCTCTTGAACACGATTGCTCAATGTAGCGCTACGTAGCAAAGCGAGCGAACTTTGAGGTTTTGCACCGTGTCGTTCAGGAGAGAATGAGCGCTACTTGAGTGCTACATTGAGAAATCAATGAGCGATTATAAGCGCTCGCTGTTATGGAACGGAGCCCTGGTCTACGTTAAACCTATTCCCATACTATGTACTCATTCGAGCCACATTGTTCGTCGCAGTTGGACCTCTCTGCTGGCCGCCATCTTAGTTTTCAACCGTTACAATAGTCTATTACCTGGATACCTCGGGCTCGCGACTTTTTGAGCGGGGTTCAGAAAATACTTTATCATCTTCAAAACACTAATCAATAAGCCAGATTCTGTGGAGGAATTTCTTCTACCCTGAACTGCCCTCGATCGTTCAAACTCAAGATGTTAGAGAAACAAAGCCAGCAGATTGATTTTAACGATGACTGACGGAAGCCGTTTAATCCTTCTTTTGGATGAAAAGATTAAATGTTGAAGCCTTGCGTTTGTGTGTGGGAACGGATTTGCAGAGGTATAACCTCAACGTGACTCTAATTTCGACAGGCAAGCGGAGAACGATCACTGGAAGAATATCATATGCAATCGAATTTTCATTGATTTAGGATGTTAGTCAGCATACCTTACCACAAAGGGCTACTTTTGAAAATTAGCTTGTCAAAACTGACGTTTAAAATATGTTATTTATGAATAAGAATTACGAAAGTGAAATTGCATTGTTATGAGGTTTCAGCCAAATCTCATTCCCATATGAAACATCGATTTTCATATCAATATCTTGTATTTTGAATAAAAAAGTAGGATTTTTAAGCAACTAAACCAATAGAAATGTTTATGTCGAACGCCCTTGACGGATATTTCAGTAGCCATTCAATGGCAACCATTATCAGAATCAGGCTAGTATAAGAGTATAACCATTATTGGTTTAATCAGTAGCTGTTATTGAATTCCAAATTGGTTGCATATTTGGAACTTGCATCCTTCATTTACAAGAAATTGTTCTTATAAGTTCGTCAATATTGCACGTGCCCCTGCAGTTTACAGGACTGATCGTACTAACACATTTGTAATTTTAAATTTTTGTTGTTTTAATTATTTTACAAATTGTTACATATCGCGTTAATGTGTATAAATAATACTTCACATAATTGCATATTTGCTTGTTTCCACTTTTCAACATTGGTTGTATATGTTGGAAATCAGGTTTTTATGTTTTTATTCCTTTTTTTAAAAACCCATCTATAGCTGCTTTCTTTGTTGAGGTATTTTCAATTCCTGACAAAAAATACTTCCATATTCTGTTACAAAATTATAAAATCATTGTAACCCTGGATCTTGCAGAAATTGCAAATAATATTTGAAAAGTGTGAATAAACACTAAACACCACAAAATAGCAATAATGCTTGCTGTATTATGAGAAATAAAGGGAATGTTTATTGAAGTGTGAGAGGAAAATCTAAAACTGTTGTTCCCTTTACACTTTGAGGTGTCATAAATCTGGTTTTCATTAGCAAGTAACACATTACGATCCGTTGACACCGTTATTAAATCGCTACAATGAAAGTGAGTTCTAATAGAGATAAATGCCAGGCCAAAACGCACCGGGATGGCTTGTACAAGTGATGGAGAGTAATCTTACTCGTAAAAGCAATAAACTCCCATTTCAAAGAGAAACGTTAAGAAATGGAGCAAGACTTTCGTACTTCTAGTTGAATTATGTGAAAGAAACAACACTAGACTGAATGGTAAATAGGCCCTGTCAATAAAAAACCCACAACACGCCTGCGTTTTCTAACGAGTTTCCGCAATCGATTTGAATCATAAATTTACGCATGCGCCCTGCGTAGTTCCTAGTTCGTCTGTTCATGGAGCAAAAGAAGAGCCACAGATGAAAAATGTTGAAGAAAACTTTAAATCTGCAATACATCATACGGGAGAGGAAGCCAATGTCAAATTAAAACCGTCTTAACTTTAGTTATCTTTGAACTTTATCTACCGCTGTTGCTTCTGTATCAGACACGTAATTCTACGAGATAGTTTCAAAGTGCCAACACGAAAAATAAAACCCTTTTTCAATCTTCAGTCGAATTTTTGTTATTGTTGGTCTCGACTACTACAGGGACGGGATAGCGCAGTGGTTAGCGCGTTTGGCTTCGGATCAAGAGGTCCGGGTTTCGAATCCCGCCAGGGGCACGGCAACTTTGTCTGCAGTAGAGAACTGTTCTACACGCAGTAAGGTTTTGGTTCAATGCTACACTGAATTTCAGCGTAGTACCACCTATTGTTCGCTAGTTCCTTCCGATGCTCGCAGTTTCACCGCAATGCATAGCGACGTGGCGGTGCGGGCTTTCTCCCTGCCATAATACTAGCAGCCGCGATATAAGTTAAATACTCTTGAAAGCGCTGTTAAACCCCACCTCACCTCACCTCGCCTCATCTACAACAAGAAGCGCCGTAAATGATCTACGTGTTTTAATTTCTTAATTTTATCATTTTTGTAGGATTTTGACTGTGAATAATGTATCCATGCTATTGCCATTATTCGATGTTTCTTCACATAATAACGACTTAACTTAAAGTGACACTCATGTGCACTGAAATGGATACTGATATTGCATATTGAAATTTAAACCGTGTAGTATGAACGACTTTTAGACAATTAGGACAGCTTCTATACCCCTGTTTGAGAGTACCGCGTCAGTATTTGGTTATCCTTGCTATGTTGACAGTTATTCCCTCTCCGCTACACAATACACTCTACTAAGCCTTATGATGATGTGTTACTGAGGAAACCAATAACAACCCAGTCAAAGCATCAATAACGTGCTAGACATGTCTTATGTAAAACACCAATTACTTAGCTAGAGTTATGTTCTTACAATGGAAATGTAAACAATTACACAATCAAATAACTGAAATAAGAACGTTTGTCTGCCTCCGGTACATATATATGTCCATACCTGTTTTTTTTAGAAGTTTAATGTCTACTGTTGTAAATAATGGAACAGATTTTCTTGCAGTCTCATAGAGTGTGTTGTTTCATCTATATAATAAAGGTTTAAATTTATATATGATTTATCCTGACTTTGACAACACTTGAAAAGAAGTATTCTTCCAATAACTTGAAATTGAATTGGGATTCATTACACCAAGACTTATGATCCGTGTTCTCTTGTGTCGAGTTTATATTATGCCTATGTTTCAAAGATTTAGCGATATTTGCCTTTACAGGTGTTAAATCGATATTCTGAAATTTGAAATTAAAATTTGAAACTGAGGTAAATTGATGTACAGAATATACGAATGACATCTCACGCCAAAAAAATGGGTTCAAATCCTGGTGCAGGCAGCTAAAATGTGTGACCGGGGTCTGTTACTGTCTTGTCTCCTTGGCCATTACAGTGAACTGCACTCAATCCACCAAGCTGTACATTTGGGTACCTGGAATAACGGGTGTACATGGTTTTGTGTAGGGCTTATGGCAGCTCGGAATGTACAATTCCGTCAGAGTAAAGCCAACAAGCACACTAAATCCAATTATGGAGAACTATGTATCATTATTAATCTTCCCACGGCAAGGTGAAAATGTATCGAGATCTCTCCATCTTTTACCTTGCCTTCAACCTAGCCAGAAGTGGTGAAACGAATCAGCGACACCTATTGTGATCACGAGTTACGTCAGCTACTACTGCTAACATACAGCTAATGAAATCTCCGTTTACATTCGGAACCAATTCAAAATAAGCGATGATCGACACAGTCACAGAGGCAATACAACTGTCTCTTGATTGGCTTGTCTGATTAGCCTGCAGTACGTTAAATCTGAAAATGCGAAGGTTGAGGTCAAGGGCGGAAGGAGGAGATATGGAAATCTTATCGTTAAGCCTATGACGTTGTGAAGATGTTATTATTAAGATTATGTGATCAATGTTACTCAACACAAGAATCACGCCTCATGTCTCAGTTAGGAGACATATAGAAGCAACCCTCACCTCACCGCAACATCACACCCCAGGGTTGATAAGCCGCCGTTGCTGTTGCTGGTCTTGCTGATAGCCTTCAACTGGACAATACACGTGCACGGACCTAGTGTGAGCACATTGTAATAACTGGGATTGTAGCCGAGTTCCTGACTTTCATTAACCGAAGAGCATTGAACAATGATGCAACCTTATCACACAGAGAACACATTTGTTTTACGCATCGAATGTGCTATTACGTCTTTGATTACCTTGCATTAACACCTCTTTGATTAAAAATGATGAGTTGTTCAGTAAATGACTACATTTCTATCACATTTGTATTCAGGCGGCGAATACATTCAAAAGCATCGAAATTATCTCCCTGGATATCAGAGTGTTCATGGTCGGGATTTGTATTCCTCAGTTGATCGCATTGTTAGCACAAACATACCTTTAAATGAAAATGAATCATCTATACATTCAGTTTAGAAGCTTCGTCATGAGCGATAGGTTTTTATAAACTTTAACTCTTAATAAATATTGAGGTATACGGTGACACTAGGCTACACGTTTTTGTCTTCTCTCAGTTCCTACGTCTGTAATTTGTAACGTAAATCATATTGATTAATTCATTAATGGGGCGGGAAAGTGGTAAGAGCGTTGGGCTTCGGATCAAGAGGTCCGGTGTTCGAATCTCATTAGGGGTTCGACAACCTTATCTGCTGTGGAAAATTTTCCTACATGCAGTAGAGTGTGGGTGGAATGCTTCACTGAATTCCAGTGCAGTATCACCCATGGTAAGCTAATTCCAGTCTATGATCGCAGGTTTCACCGCTATGCATAGCCACCATGGTGTTGCGGTCTTTCTCCCTGCAATCATACTAGCAACCATGGTATAAGTGGAATACTCTTGAAAGTGGCGTTAAACCCAAACTCATCTCACCTTTTCATGCAGAATGTCGTATATATTTGTATTACTCTGACACCATTGCGTTGCTAAACATTCTAAGAACTCCGCAGAATACCCCAATAGCGTCCGCATCAACGAGCTTTCGTTGTTGCTGCAAGAGCAAATGTCATTAAAGTGATCGAATATCAATCTTTATAATGTCTGATCAGTAAAAGGCACTGTCACAATTTCCCGGTTTCCTCGAATCTCCCGGGTCTCTAAATGCTGTTGAAGATCCTGACTTTAATAACATTATTGACGTGTCATGACTTTATTCCCCGTCTCAATGGGCAGCTGGTCTACGCACGTGCCGCACGTGCATGGTCGGTGAAACAAATGTTATTAGATTCCATTACTCGACTGACCCCTGTTTGAACGTTCAATGTAACGTTCATCAGGTTTTATACTAAACTACAGACAGAACTAATATTTCTCCATGTAAATTTAAAGAGAGAGTTCTGTCGAAATATCCGCCATCTTGTTTTGTGCATTTCATGAAATGAACAAAAAGTACTTTTTCTATTTTTATAACATAAAAATAAAATATTTAGAATATCAAAAAGTACCAAATACGGCATCATTTGAGTCATCAAAAGTGTCTTCTTATGATGTAACAAAGCTTCCAACACTCGTAGCGCTGTGAATGGCTTCACTTCTCATTATTGTATTTCTTTATGGATATATGCTAGTGATTATCAAATTGTATGATATAAAGTCATTACCCCTTGTCATATGTTTAAAAAGGATTGTGTAATAATCATGTTTTATAATAACATATCTATATGAACAGGAATGCCCCCTCGAATTTTGTTTAAATACTATTATCCGACAGAATCTTTTTCACGATATTGTCTCAAACTAAATATATTTGACAGTGCAGTAATTTTGAAATTTCAAATATTCCCCCAAAGTCGTTATGAGATTATATAACATAAGTTTTAATATGGCTATGTAATTTCTCTGCTGCAGAATATCTCTTAGGTATAGATTATTATTTGGTTTGTATCATATTTAAGTCATTATTTCAAGAAACGCTGCTTGTATAAGCAGTTATCACCTTACCAAAAGCATTATATGCCAAACAGACCATTATGATTTTCAATGATGAATATTCATACATATGTTTAATTTGGTCGAGAGTTTGACAATGAAGCAATCCATACATCGCAGATACATTTATAAAGACTGCGCCTCTGACCTTTGCTGAGATACAGATTACAATGGAGAAGTTAGTGAAACATAGAATACATCGCCGCTCGTCTGTCTTTGCTCATAGCCTCAAAATGAGTGTGAACAATATATCCCATTTAAGTAGTTACTGATTTTGCCACAATATGAAAATGTTATAATATGTTAAGGTTAGTTTACTCTATATACCATATATTGCAGCACAAATTATTTCCATACACGCCTTTAGGCAGATATGTATTTAATGTTTCTAGAGGTCTTCAGGTTGACCATGGACCATATATGATACATGGGCAGAACCTGTCCTGTGGATCTCGGCAACTGCAATGTTACACTGGATTTCAACGCAGTACCATTAATTAGTCACTAGTTCCAGCCGATCCTTGCAGGTTTCATCGTAAAGCACATTAGATTTCTCTAATAATACTACCAGCCGAGATATATTAAGTACACCTTTCTTGAACGCAGCTTTAACCCCCAAATCCATCCATCCCAACTCTACCGTAGACCATTCATCACTGGGTGCTGTCATCATTGAGTCTTTCACCACTGATCGGCCACGCATTCTTCCGTCAAGCCGGTAAAGTCGAAAGTGAGGTAGACGGATGTTGCGATGACACCCCGCCAAGGCTCGTGTACATTGCGATGTTAACGGGTCCTCAAATATACTCTTGCGGGTATGCTGGTCTTGTATCCAGGCTGTCGACGTCTAATATTCACAGTCTGCCTGCCATATTTACTTCCATGTAAAGGAGGATTCCGATGGCATCATGCCCAACGTAGCAAATACCGACCGTGAGGGCCGACCTGTACAGCTGCTGAACAAAAGTTTGTTTAACTATGCAAGATTTCCTACGTAAAATCATAATTTTTCGAAAAATTCAATTTGACACTATTTCTTAACAGAACACATTATGGATAATATTTTTGGACAAGATGTAGAGAAGTCATTTTACACTACATATACAAGGGACAGATATGTAACATGCAAGAAACAATTTTGGCGTACAACAAAAGAGACAAGGAGTCAACATTTGAAAATTTAGATTTCAATGTTTCTGTAATAAAATATCAATTAAACAAAATGTCGGTAAAATTTCGACAGAATTAGAAAATATTGGTCAATATGATGATAGGAATTATGTTTTTTTTTCCAAAATGATTAAACATTGACAATTTTATAAAACAATATCAATTTTTTATTATGGGATTTTTGGACCCGGGTGTTATATAAATCCTTGCCATATTTTTCCTGTAGAAATATTAGTATCATCTTTAAGTATATGATACAGAAATGATTTGTCTTCGTCTAAACAAAGATTCATAACTTTTACGGACATATTTGAGGAATATATCAAACTTAAATGATCACAGAATTACATGATATTTGCACCGAGTTGGGGGAACAGTTAAACAAAATTTTGTTCAGTAGCTGTTGGTATCCTAGACACCACAGTTTATTGAGTCCTGTACTGTACGTTTTTTTCTTTGAACCGTTCTAACACTCACATTACAATTGACAACACTAGGGCGATTCAGTGAAGCGGTACGACTCATTCCAATGGTTTGACAGCGTATTCCCAGCGATGATGGACCAGCCATATTCATGATGTCATTGTCATTGATGTCAACAGTAAAGGAAATGATCCAGACAAAAGAAGTTCTTATAACCTTTAAAATAAATTTATTCAAGTTACGAATGCGAAAATAAAATTCATCACGATTTTAATGCATATTACACATAGAATATAACCGTGCTACCTGAAACTTAATATATATTCTATGAAACTAAAGATGGTTTAGAGAACATATATAATAAACGGATTAAAATTGTATTTAAAAGGAAATATTTAGATATCAAATATGACGACTAAAGTCTATCGAACAAAAACTGCATTGAATAAATATAATATATCAATAGAGGATATGTCAGCACATAAATCGTAAGACAGACACATTAAAGTACTTGCTTCTTAGATGACTTTGCTGATTGCCAGACATTGGTCGAGAGATTAATCATTAAGGTTGAAATCGGATCTAGAAGTGTCTATCACAGAAGATGATCAAACATGACTTTAATCTTGTGAAATAGATATTCCAGGGACAATCTATTTACCAGTGATTACTGAAATCAATTCCATTCTACCGAGCACCGTTTCAACCTCTACATTAAATATGTTACCGTACTGGATATAGTACACAAATCATTATTCTTTGAAAAAGCCTACAACTGTAACTGCCTGTTTTCAATGTACATAGGCATGCTTTAGTGGGTGCACACTGTCCATTTTCAAATTTCTATCATCATCAACTGCTCAGTTTGTCAAAGATGTTATTAAAGGTAAAGGAAATAAGCTAAATGAAATTGGTCCCTTCAACTCCATAAAGTTTGTAAAGGTGTCTGGTTATTCTTTCAGCAGCTCTTTCAATTCCAAATTGAGACAATTTGTCAGTCATTGCTTGAACTTGATATATATGAAGACATACTCTTGTCTAATTTGGTGTTATTACATGTGCACATGGCTTGTTCAACAGGCTGGCTGTGATAACAATTATTTTCGTTCTACAGATAAATTGTACAATTGCTCCCATAAAAGAACTATAATGTACGTTTTCTCTTATAATTATGAATATATATTTCCACTTTCCGAGAAAGGTCCTCGTATGTTCCGACACATATTTGAGCTTATCCTGACCTCACTTGAAATACTCAATCAAACACATATGGGAACACCTGACATTTTGATAGTGTTGACAAAGTAGTGACCCTTGGTGTCAACTTATTACGCTATAGCTATTAAGCTAAATAATATCATTAAAGCAAAGCTATGGGCATTACGAAACTCAGTTTTAAAGTTCATGGCTGCCATATTGGTTTCGTTTAGCAGAATAACCAGAAGACCCACAGTTTGACCCAAATGCTCTTTGAGAGATGATAATCTTTAACCTGGACAGGATCAGTTAACACCAACGCAACCATACACGTGTATATAGCATGTTCCTTATGAAGTATTTGCGTGAATGGGTATAAAAGGTTGGGCATTATGACAGACTAGCATTGATGATTTTGTGGGTGCACAATGCGGCAACCCTTGATTGGCGGTTGAATGGACAGAAATCCGCATTCGTTACTCATAGGCTTATGGAAAGGTTCCAGACACCTGAAAAAGTGCAAGACCGGTCACCTGCAGGAAGACTTTGATCTACGTCACACGCTGATGACCGTTACAAACATTATGTCAGCCCTGTGACCGATATTCGTCACAGCACTTGCTCTTCGTCTGCAGTTTAGGCATGTCAGGAATGTCAACATCAGTGCCCAAACAATTCGTAGCTGGTAACATCCGTAACCAACGTCCCGTCATCAGCCGTGACTTCGTCGCAACAAAACATCTCCTGAAGAATGGTGTCGAATTCATGTGCAATGTATGCATCAACAATGGTCTAGTGTTTTCTGATGAGTCCCGATACTTATTGCAGTTTCATGATAGTCGTGCTCGGTTGTGAGAAGGTGATGAGAATGCTTTCAGGACGTCTTCAGTCTTCACCCTAGGACTCCTAAGTAGCGTATTAAGGGCAACCTTACTGATTTTCGGTACATATCGTGTTGGTCCACTTGTTGGTCCATAACTCAACGCCTTTGGACCCAAATCTGTGTTTCAGGACGACAACTGCAGGCCAAACCGGGCACGTGTTGTTAAAAGACTTTCTCAGTCAGAAAGGTGTTGTCAGGATGGATTGGCCAGCATATTCTCCAGACCTTGCCCAAAAGAACATGCCTTGGATAACCTTGGTAGGCGTGTAGAAGTGCCAGCTAGCGCTGACTATCTGTTCAGATTTCTGCATCACTGCGGACAATATTGAGGTAAATGAGGGCTAGATGTGCAAAATATGTCAGAAAAAGAGGTGAACACACACACAACTGATCCGCAACTGTTCAAGGACTAACTCCCGTGTTTTTGTACAATTATTCCATATTTGATCGCAATGGTCAACATCAAACAGAGACAGACAGTTTGTATTTGCAATATCGGTATAATGGCCCACACAGTTAGATATTATACTAATGTTTATAATCCGGAAGAATGAAGGGGCTACACAAAATCTCAAGACATTTGCGTGTTAATCGTTAATCGACTCCGTAGACAGTTGATTATTGACCTAACTTTGTTGAGCATCTGTCATTTCAATACTCGGCTCACCGATGTTAAAAAACTTCACCTAGTGGAAGAACCTGGTTTCTGGTTCCCAACTCCCAAAAGCATGGAACACCTCGTCATTGCTCCCGAAGTCCAAAGTATATGACGATGCAGCACTTAAGTAAGTAAGTTTCCTCACAATTGTTAATATTCTGTATTGAAAGTTATTCCTCCTTGTTATACCTAAAATCCACCCGAGAAGGTATAAGCATATACTCGTGTTTTTTCACAATAAAATGTTGTTGACCATAACAATTTTGTTTTATTGTATGTATATCATTCCAAATACCCGTCAATGCATTAATTTGTTTATTATGATTTTAAAACATTATTCATTTGTTTTCCTCAATATCCATATTCAGATGTTTTGCAGGTTGTATTTATAACTCTTTATAAATAGTTTGCGTGATTAACTAAAATATGTGAACAAATATCAATACCCGGGTACATGACAAATTAGAAGTAATTCCCTCCCGTGAATAAGAAGTGACTAAATGACAAGACATCTTATACTGTTAAATGTACATCCATGGTGTTGTTTGGGGTCATATATGCCAAACGTTATAAAATATGTTATTTTATCAAGAAATACTGACTGTTGCCGAAAATTGCCATTTTGATCTTAGTCGGCTCAATATACCGACGATATAAAGGTAAAAATACCGATTTCTGATCGAAAACCGGACAATGCATTGCTTGTGGCGCGCTTCAATTAGTCAAACGTAATTTTGGAAACTTATTTACAACAGACTAAAAGAAAACTTTAAGTTTATAATGTTTAATAGGTCTTATAACTACTGTGCATATACATGGAACGTGTAGTTTCGGTTTCTGCACAAGTATAATGATGTTGCTCGATTTTAATTGGAAACAAGTAATTATTATATATTTGGCGATTGGGGATTAATATGCAAGTTGAGTGAAATCATTTGAACTGATATCAATACTTATTGTATGTTGGCATGTATGTAAGGCAAATCAAATTTTATGAAACACACTGGATGCACCTTTAAGTTGGTAAAGAAGATGACATAAAGACACCAACCAACACTTGAAAGCCCATTACACTGAGCCAGAGGACAGCTATCACTTTATATAATGAGATTTACAGGCGAATAAACTTCAGATTGATGTGCATGATTTTCTATCCAGTGAAAAGTCCATAAGGATACTCATTGTGATCCAAGAGATCTTAATTCCTGTGCGAATGCCTACTTTGTTCCATAATACTCTAATAATGTGAGAAAGCATTCTATTGTAATAAACCTTTAATATAAATAATATAAAATTTAATATTCCGTGCAGATAACTTGCAGATTGGAGCAAACGGTTTGAAAAAGTATTTTTCATTTGGTTAATCGTTACTTAAGGAAACATACTCATATGATACACAGTAAAAAATAGAAGAAAAACGTAACACCATGTACATCATAAAAATCACAGTTGCACATTGACAACATTTTACAAACAAAAATAGGCAATTGTATGACTTGAAGTAACTTTCAGACAAGAATAAACAGAGGGATGATATCTAAGTCAATCAAGAACACGAACGGAATGTACTCCAAATTATGTGAAGTTTCATTAACATTTAGTTTGAGAGACGTTCTAGAATTGTGTTGTGCAGAGTAATGCATATTCTATATTTACTGTAGTGTCCCTCCTCTATACCATCTAGGTTAATATAGTAAAACTAAAGAAGTTATAATCCATGATCAGTTTTGCATGATGTATTATTTGGTTCTAAAATGTACCATATTACAATAGGTGCTGGTTTATATCTTCCTACATATGCATCCCCAAATGCTTTATATATGTGTGTTACAATGAAAACAAAGGAACAGCGTCATACATGTGTAGTAGCCGACAATTATGGCTCTATCTCACGTATGTGCTTGTTATAAGACCTATCAAACGCTTATCATCTACGATATTAAAGTTTCTAAAATTGCGTTTAACTTAATGGCTGCAGCAAGCCAAGGTCTATTGTCCGATTTCGATCATGACCACGACATTAAATGATTGTAGTTTCGTTATACTGAACTGATTGACCTTAAACTGGTTACTTTCAGTTACAGTCGATAATTATCAATTAAATAACACAAATTTAAACATCGGACATATATGTGACATTACCAACTTGATTATGTCCCTTTAACCATCCCGAAAAATATATTCTTATCTTCTCATTTACACTTTGTGACATTTATAATTTTTTGGTGATAGTTATCTACTGAATAAAACAACTTTAACAAAACAAGTTATATCTGCAAAGTTATACTGACAAGCGTTGAGTTACGTGGGCACAGTGATCGTGGCTTCAATAAATCGTTCAACAGAAGGCGTTTATGTACTTTATTTCTCCTTTGATTAGGTTTTGCTTTGTTTGTATATGTACAGCGAAACAATGGTTTCAAGTAAGATATAGATTTAATCAATATTTTATTTATTAATTTGAGCTACTTCTTTTGGTTTGAAGAAGTATGTTATGCCTAGGGACATTGTACTGTTAGAGCTCACAATAAATGACTATCTAATCCTTACTTAACACTATCTTAAGGAGGTTCCTAAATCCTATCACACCCGTATCGAAACATGAATACAGTACCTAACCCTTTATAGATGTGTAATATAACCTCATAATCAATATAAACAGTCGATTAAGCCTATTTCATCTGTAACCGTTTCCATGGAAACAAAAAATAAAATTATGTTTCAGGACCAGAACTATAAAACTGTAAGGCATAGCTCAATGAAACTTGGTGTGTGGAAAAACATCATGTAAAGGTGTACCTTGTAGAATTTACATGCACCCAAAATCTAAAACCTCGGCAACTTGGTATGTTGATCATATTATAGATTTGCTTTTTGGGGTTTTCAACTTGTTTTTATTAATTTTTTATTTTCATGGAAAAACATGCTTAATTTTGTTTCCGGAGCAAAACCCAAAATACCCTTTTTTTTACGATAGATAATATCCTTTTAGCTGTTTGACAGAAAAAGAAATGCAATTTACAATTTCACTTCCAGAACAGATCTTAAAAACTACAAGCCTGATTAAGAGCAGAATGCATTTCATGTGTAGTTTGAGAATACATCAGATCAAATGTGAGGAATCGAGGACTTTTCAAGAGTAAATTCCATGATCAATGCTCAATATATTTCAATCTTTTTCAACTTTGCTGATGGATGGAGGACTCTGCCTGCCTGGGTTCTTCTGGATTAAAAGACTCATGTTATTTATGTGTTTACTACAAACATGCCAAAACACTTGTATCGGCACATGTCGCTGTTTCAAAGTAAATTACCAACTGATTAGATTTGAATGTTTTGACATGTGAATGTGCAAAGCTTGAAGCTTGAACAGCTTGAAGAACCGTAAACTGGATTCCCTTCATATCTTTCACATAGCTAGATCAGATGTTGGTGACCTTGACGTTATTATCATTATTGTACGACATGTGAAAGAGCATGTTAAGCTTCACAGTGTCTATCTCAGGAACCGTTAACTGAATTCCCTTTATATCTATCACACAACCACTCCTTGGAAAGTCAAAGCACAGATTCGATTTTGGTGACGTTGACTTTGTTTTAAGGGTCACAGCTGAACTGAAACAAGTCTTTGGGATAACTTATGAACTGTTTACTGAATTTTCATCATATCTTACACCTATCGTATGCAGGGCCCAGTAAATGTTGGTCACCTTGTAATCACCTTTTAATAAAGAGGTATTACTTTGCGACATGTCATCTTTGTGGCAAGGGCTTGTTTTTCGCCGTGCCATCTCGACCATCCATTGTGATTGGGTTATTATTTTTACCTTGAGCCCTTGACACCGAAACTGTTATCCAAAAACTATAATGTTATAATAAATTATTGACCTGATCATTCTCATTCACAATCGCCTTTTACTTCGTGAACCCATTTAAATGAACATTTAAACCAGGATAATAAACGGGGGCATTATTTGGGATGATGAAACGAAATATTTTAGAATTCGCTTATTTTTTCAAAATAGCAAGTTTATCATGTCTTTTGTCCAAAAATGTTAGAAAATTGGAGGGTCACCGAATGATTTAAAAAGATATTGGTATCCATAGTAACACCCCTGTCAGCAAATTACGCTATTTCTGACCGATTTCACCTACTGAAATAAAGTGCGCGCATTCAATGATTAAACTCAGAATCCTTTCAGATACAATTTTATCACAAAGGCGGATACATAGCAAGTTTATATTACAAAATAAATGACACTGTTAAGGGAAATAAAATAAAATTAAGAAGTTTTAAAATAAAAACGACATTTTTATCATTTTTCGCATATTCAACAGGTTTTTCAGTAACACACATATCTTAGATATTGCTAAAACTGTAATATGATGTGCGCAGTTGAATAAACAAACAAATTCAGAAATAAAAATAGGGGGTCACCGAAAGTTTTTCATCACTTAAACGTCATTTTTTAAATTACCTACAAAAACGTAAAAACCTGATGTCACGGCAGTTTTGATCAATTCAAGTGTAACTTTGACGGCCTATCGTGTAATTATTATTGAATATACTATCAATCTAAGAGTGCTTGATGGAAGAACAACTATCAGTTAATTATACAAAGCGGTTTATATTCATCACTTACTGGAGATATGTATGTAATTGAAATAACACACATAATAACATTTTTACCGCGAATATAGGTGACGGTAACGACATGCGGCATGTCGTAAAATGGCCGTTAGAAATACGTTGCAGTGAATTTAAGCGCTTTCCGTTATTTTATTGATAAACCTTTTCTTTGAAAGATTTAATGCATATATTTTGAGACTTATTCACAGCATTAAATTGTTGTCGCAAAATGTTACCGTAAGTGAGTTCCATTTCTTCGTCCTATCTCTCTGTTGATTTGATCATTATACATGCAACATTTACATTTACAACAAAAAACTGTCACTACACAATATACTTGATTGCTATTACATCTGAAGACATTATACGTAATAAGGCATTCATTTATTGTTACAGTTTCAGGTCGAGTGATTTATTGAATTAAGGAGAAATGGTACTCATAAATGATTTAACTACGGTAACATTTTCCGAAAATATGTTATTGTTGTAGTATAAAAATATAGACATATGTTTTTGTTAGAGAATAGGTTCATCCATACACTGGCAGAAATCACATACATTTACCACACTTCACAATTTCGAAATGCAGTGTAACGTTTCAGGTGATCATCCCACGAGTTAACCATTGAGACAGTGAGATAGCATAGAAAAAAGAATTTGTAAATTGTGTCATCTTACATGTAAGTGTGTGGAAGACGAATATCATTTTCTTGTAATTTGTCCTTTGTATACTGACCTGAGAGTAAATAATATTCCTTAATATTACTATGTACATCCAAATAGGTTGAAAATCACTTTGCTTTTAAAATAATGACAATACATTTCTAATTCGAAAGTTATCAACTTTCATCTACCATGGCATATTACTTCGAAATGTTCAGTTATGATGTGATATGTACAATATGTTTATATCAGAAGTGAAATGTTACTGTTTAATATATTCAAATGCTAACTTATGATGATGTGATCCCTGTTAAGGTGTTGTCTATGTATGTTGGATTCTCACCAAATCAAGACAAACTGTGAACCTCGATAGAACAGCATGGACTCTTCATTGCATGTACTGGTTAAGCATTTTCTTTGACATTTCCATCCACGTGAACGAGTTCTTGATATTGCCATTTTGAATGCGAAAGTGTAATATCATATTTTATTCTCGAGGTAATGGATTAGGAACAAGTTATCCAACTTAAAATACCTTCTCCTTATGAATATGACTTTGAGATCCTACGTGAAAATTAATTGTTATTGACTGTCTGGACTGTGAGACAATGTAAACTCACCATCAAATAAACCTGAACTGACAACCAATGTTTTCTTCCAATACATTCATCTGTCTGTTCACATGTTATCTAGAAGTTTATGTGGGAACTGTTGTTGGAATTGGAATCTCAAAAGGCGGTACACTCAAAATTCAACAGTAAATGATTAAACTCAAAACATTATTAACTCTAGATCTGTATTTTTTATACTTTACAAAAGGAACAAAATAATCATATTATACAAAGTAATAACATCATTTTACTCTAAAAAAATCAGATATAAGATATAAAGTTGATATTTCCAAATCAAGATTAACTTTGAATGTTTTAAAAAACAACTTAAGGACATGAATGTGTACAGAGAGTAAATGGTTGGATGAGGGATGGTATTTACATTCATTAGACTAGACGTAGGGTTGATCAAAGTGTGATGTCCTTGACATTATTCTTCAAGTCACAGCTAAACTGTCACAGTGAATTGTTTTGCATGTGAAATTGGATGTTAAGTCTGTCAGCGGGATATCTTAAGAACTCTACACCGGATTCCTTTCATTTGTAACACATAACTTCGCCTTGGGAAGACGCAGGGCTTGTTAGAATTTGGTGACTTTATTCTAAAAGTGACAGTGAAACTTTGATTTTCAAAACTATGAACTGGCATGGCTGGGAAATACGATTTCAACCGGTACAGCTACGTTGGCGCAGCTACGGTTGCATACGATAGTGATACGATTGTACATGAAAATTTCGTAGCTTACCACATCATCAATCTCACCCCTCAACCATGCCCGCACTCAGAATGTGTTTGGATATATCGTTTAAATTTATTTTTTGTTTTGCTAGTTAAATTCATTCAAGTTGTTATCTGCAATAACACCTCTGCCTTTTCTGTATATTTTTATAATGTTGTAATTTTTAATGTGAAACCCTTTGACCTTTGCCGAAATCCTTGAATTTTGCCGTGATCATTCCGTGCTTACTGCTGGTGTTCCTCATTTTGTCCGAATCTCTTTCTTGCTTAGCGCAGTTCTTCTGCGAGTATACCGTAGGTCGTCCTCGGATTTCCGTTCTTCCTTGTAAAACGGATTAGTGTTGTAGCTCTTCCGTGAATACTGTAGTTTGTCCGCAAATATTCCGCACTTGCCGAAGGTCTTCCGCAGCAAGTTCGTAATTCAACCTTAAATTTTAGTTTATTATGGCATGTTTCGTATGTTTACCGCATTTCGGCGTTATGATGCCGTAGGTCTTCGAATCAAGCTCAGTCACATAAATGTTTCCGTTGTGATCCATGGTCACCACATACACCATAGCCCGCAGTAAAATGGGTGTAAGAGATTATTTGATCTGCGGACACAGTTTTTACATGAATATTTGTAAAAGTAGTTGTCCGTTATAACTTTAAACAATAATATAATACAACAAAGCTATCGAGATACTTAAATGTAATGAATTCAGACGTAGTCAATAATCATTAATGTAACACTAATTTTCAAACTAAAATAAAAAACGTGAATATTCCTTATATGAAACCTCATGATGTGTATATTTTAAATTGTTTCAAATAATGAAGACCAACAAATAGGAAGTCTTATAAAAATCCTCACTTTTGGACAATCTGACTACGAAGCATTTCAATAACTTTCAAATTATACAGATGCATCTCTGTGGACACGATTCTTACTGGTTTTAACATATGTTGTGCTTAAAAGACATGTGACAGGCTAGAATATAATCATCCGAGACCATAAAGTTGGTGGTAATTTCCTGTTGTGACTGAGTAGAGGAAAAATGAAGCATAAGCTGCTTTCAATAGACTCTGCGTCATAGAGGTTATATAGCTTATCTAGAGGAAGTCTTGCACACTACAGAGCACATAATGAACAGTCGGGAGATGAAGGTAGCTGTCTCGGGCATACCGAGAAGAGTCATTTATTTATGTGTATAGAATTGTCTGTTGTCATTATCTCCTTCATTGAGAGGTTTCTAACCTAACACTTTATATATCAATATCAGTCCTTTGTAAAGTGCGTTCATGCCATCTGTGGGTGTTCGGATATCAATCGATGTTTACCTCGATACCAGTAGAACATATGCATATTCACTATATGTATCAGTATTCATGAGACAATTCAATCAACATGTATGTCTGTTTTTCAAATTGAATCATTGTAGCTCCTCCGTTGACTTGTACATTGGATTATACTAAAATAAATAACATATTGTTTTGTAATCATTTGATCCGCCAGTATGTTTAGAATGAGCAAATACAATATTTAAGCTGATTAAATTTCCTTTTATCTCAGTATTACAATATAAATCATGTCAGAACATAGCACATAACATGAAATGCGAATTCATTCACAGATAAGCAAGTTGAAACAACCATCAGCAGAAAATATCACTGAATCCACATACATCAACTTCAACTGAACCAACATTCATACTGACTTGTCTAAGTGATTTTGCCAAAAAGCAGAATTAGTAGACGTAGGTAAGGAAACAAACGTAGTGCTTTGTGTGTTTAGGTTTCATAATGCAGAGTGACTGTATTTGACTCAGTTAATCGCTATATACTCTGTCATGAAGGAATTGTACATTAACACACTAGAGCTCATGACCAAGGTTATCGAACTGCGAGGCTAACTGGATGGGTTGAATCTCAAGTAAAGCATTTATATATCTTGTGAAATGTTTGAAAAAGAGAAATCCAAAAGGAATATCTTGACTATCATTTGGACAGCATTCACAGATTATTAGAAATAGATACATCAACGGAACTAAAACAACTTTTTGAAAACATTCATCATAAATATATCACAATTTTAAATGTCCTAACATGGAAACAGTCACAAATCACACATGTAACCCATATCCAGCTGCTCAAATAATGCAGAACATCTGTGAGAAAGGCTTTCTCTGTTATCAGTGTTTAAGCAATTGCCCCCATTGCCCCCATTGCATTATTTTGGGATCGACAATAAAGAGGACAAACTGAAGCTGATGAGACGGAAAAGTTTCCACGGGCTGGATATATATATATATATAAATATATCACAATTTTAAATGTCCTAACATGGAAACAGTCACAAATCACACATGTAACCCATATCCACTATGGGGGGGGGGGGGGGGGGGGGGGTGGGGATAGACTGAATTCCAGCGTCGTTGCCCGCAGGTTTCACCGCAAAGCATAGCCACATGGCGATGCGGGCTTTCTCCCTGCCATAATACCAGCAGCCGTGATATAAGTGAAATACTCTTGAAAGCGGCGTTAAACACCAACTCACTCACTCACTCATATCCACTATGTTTGCATATGCGATTAAATTAAATTTGATATACATTGTATATACATTTGATATAATCTTATTGAACATAAGTATGGATTGATTTTATTATTATATTACAATGATAACTATTGTTATCATACGAAAGGATGGTGTTGTCGACAGGATAAATCCAACGAGTATTTTCTATATTCTTTGGATATGTGATGTGTATCACATTAGGGCAACACTTTGTCGTTATACAGAGAGAAAACAAAGGTAGTTATAATGTGTATAGAAGACACACACTTATTTTCTTCTTTGATTGTTGAAACTGTTTGTTATATAATACACATAAGTGTACTTTGTGAACAGATTAGAAATAATTCATGATTTTGCAGCTAGAGCCTTTCATTTAGTAACAATAAAATATATAAGATTGTCGTTTGTTTGAGGTATGTTGTGAAGGTATTGACAGAAAGCTTTTACTGAATATCTAAGAGTCGCTCAATGTGTGCGAAGAAAGACATGTTTATTCACTATCATCAAATGCAATATAAAGGAAAACAATTATTGTCTTCACATTCAATGTATGTTCAGACTACTTCACTGCAATCAAAACTCAATACAATGTCAATCCGAAAACTCCCACTCAGTCCAAACGGAGATTTCAATGGTTTCAATGTTTTTTTAGCTACGAAAAATTCAAATTATATTCCAGCTGCTCAAATCATGCAGAACATCTGTGAGAAAGGCTTTCTCTGTTATCAGTGTTTAAGCAATTGCCCCCATTGCCCCCATTGCATTATTTTGGGATCGACAATAAAGAGGACAAACTGAAGCTGATGAGACGGAAATGTTTCCACGGGCTGGAACAGAGCAACTTGAATCTGGACATCAAGTCCTTCAAATCATGTTTGACTTTGAGTCGCTCGGCATTTCCATCACAGGAGGAGAGCATCGGTGGAGGTGAAGTTTTATTTTGACAGCTAGTTGGGTTCTACAGTTCGACGTGTGTGAATGATTCGTATCTATTAATAGAAGGTTTGATGACGAGAGACATAGAGAGATTGGGTTTGATTGGTGTGAGAAGTAAGTGAAGAAGAATAGTCATTCTTTTAAAAATTGAGATTATAAATGCACTTGGTATTTACAGTGATTAATATCAATATGAAATCAGAGATAACACTACTTTCGATGATAATAAACAATGTATTGCTTGCTTTGAAGTTTCAATGAGACTTTATGCCCAATACATAATGAATGAAAATAATGACATTATAAAGGTAAAAAAAGATAACGTTTGTCTACAAATCTGAATAGTATACTTCACATTAAATCTTAAAAGTACTAGAAACAACATCACAAATTTATAAATAGAATCTGATATTGTTTTGTGTGTAAGAATAGTCATAATACTTGTTTTTACGTCTTTTATTACACATCGATAAATCCTTTAAGACACCTGAACACTTAGGAATGGCTTAATGGATGATGAAATATCAACTTATTTATGTACAAAGAAATGTTTGAGAAATGCGATTGACTGAAGTTCCTGACACACCTTTAAATGGGTTATATTAGAAGCCTTTTTTTAATAAAAGCTAGTGAAGTCTAACCTTAATCTACAATGGTTGTAATCAATATTTGTAAATGTATTTTGAAGAGGGATATTCTTATCCTCAGTTTGTTGACTAACTCATAAAAGAAAGAAGCTAAATTAATTTTAAAGAAGGCATAGAGATAATCGAAGTAAACACTATTCGAATTCTAATTACTGATTTCACATTCTAGTGTCAAGTTACTGGTTAAGAGGATGTGATTCTATATTTTGTTTTGAAATATGGATTTAGTCAACTGACTGATCTGTATGACTTTTCATTCCTGTTAAAACTGAAACTGCGAGACATTCGTTTGTTATATAAAAAAGGTAGGAAGTAAAACCCAAGTTTCTCACATCACTTGTTAAATATCTTAGAAGATGTCCTTTGCAATCGATGTTAAGGTTTTACCATTTTTACTAAGTCGAAAAACATCGTATAACGGGAACCTATTGATCCACTGAATCCTTCTATAGTGGGGACAAGGTGACCAAAATAGGTTCAAAACCTGACAAAGTCAGACATTTAATTTTTTTAATAATTGTCATTGTCAGATTTTGTCAAAAAACAGACATGTAACACTTTTTAGTTTTAAATGTCTGTCTTTGTCTATTTTGTTGACATTTCATAAGTCCACAAATGAATAGACATTTTATCAGATGGGAATCAATTTTATATTTTGAAGACAACACATCCTTATCCTTGTGTGGATGGTAAACACATGCAAGATGCAGACAGGCGATAAATTAGTATTGCGAATAAACAGATAAAGACATAATTTATAACAAATAGTTGAGAGCACATCACTGATAGCAAGGGGAAACTTTTACCTCATGAAACAGTCTACAACTGAGTGACAATGGTTAACGCACGTTTACGTCGATGTTGAATTTATAGCTGATTTAGAAAATTCAGACTAATATGTACAGTTTTGTATCCAACGAAAAATAGATGATATTATTCCACTTCTACGAAGTATTTTTTTTGACGATATACATGTCTCAAAAACGTCCTGATTATGTTAAGTTGCACTAGTGAAATATTTGAGAATGGATGGACTTTTTGAGTTAAATATTAAAGAATTGACCTCATAAATCAGAATGCATAGTCAAGGTGTAACATGAGACATGTAATGAGACTGTGGTGAAAGATGCTAATAATTTGAAAGAAAAGACAACAAAGGTTTAGTAGCTTGAACTAGACAGCTTTAAGTAATATATTGGTGATAAATAATGGCCATGAATCGCTTGACATTTCCATAGATGTGATTATATATATATATATATATATATATATATATATATATACTGACATTTTGAAAGCTAAAGTGTAAACTCTTTTTGTGTGATCGAACCTTTTGTCTTGAGGTTTAATGTTGAGTCATTGAAACAGAAAAAATCATATACTTGATATACAGGATTGTTTGTCCTTGAACGAAGTTCTTCTTTTGCAACCAAACTGTAAACAATTTCACCATTAAATACACAGAAAATGACAACCAGTGTCCGTTTCCAATGCAGTCACCTGTCTATTTCTATTTATCTAGTGATTAATAAAAGCTTTCATATTCATATTAAATATCATAAAGAACAATACCCGATTTCTAATATAACTAATATAAACTTCCTTCTAAAGACATATTTCATTAGTTTTGATTTGAGGAAACAGTTAAATCCCAACATGAAACTAGCTATAGAAACATGATGATAACATTACATACAGAATACAACTAAATGAAAAACGTTTGACAATATTGTAAACTGTAAAGATCTTGATTAAAGTAACACTATCACAATTTGACAGGCAGTGGATACATTGGTACTGCAGAGATGGGGCGAGCCGTATGGGCCAACATCCATTACATTGTTGCCTTCTGTTTGTACTGACTCTTTGTGGTGTTCGGCTTACCATTTAACCATTGACACAGTACACATGGCTTCAATTAGAATTAATTAACAGCAATAAGTTACTAAGCTTGCATCTCAGTTTTTTTCATGATATACATCCTTGAAGCATGAGAATGTCTTTTAACGTTTACAATTTCAATTATACTCATCCATCGAATGAAAAATGACAATTCTTTATGAAGCAACATATTTACGTGAACAAAGAGCTTCCTACGCATTAACCCTTCAGATAACAATTAATCTCAAAATAAAAAGGAAAAGATCATTTCTTGAAGTAAAATGTCTTACAATGTATACATGTAGACATGCCGTAACCTGTTAGAACCAAGTGCATCTCATGTTACAGTCTTGTGAGGAGAAATAATTCAAAACTAATCATCAAACTTTGTGATCACTTCTTGTTCAGTTAATATGAAAGTTAAAGAAATGATAATTAATATGAAAAGAATTAGGTGTTAACTATGTAAAGAACAGATATATGTTATGTTTCCACTTTTACTTTTCACTTTGAGTAATTATCTTGGCATAGTCTTGGATAGAGAATATAAATCCCGTGTAAAGGGGAACGGAAATGGACAGTTGTCATGTTTCACATAAAATCGTTTTAATTATAGAAAAAAATGAATCATCAATTTCAGATTTTAGCATATGAATAAATCATTTGAATTGAAATGTTTAAGCACCATTGTATTCACAATGGTACAAATCTGAAGACAGTCATATGGATATCTCGCACTCTAATAACAAATATGAATTTGCAAATTATTGTCCGAGTTATTAATGGTTAAGATTGAAAAAGGAGTTTACGTTATCCATATCAGATTACTTGATCTGATGAAGTAGATACTTCAAGGATATTTGTATTTGTATATATAAATGCAAAAATATCAATACAGATTTATGCAATTTCACATTCAGATAGCCTAAGTGAGGGCAATCTCTAGAACTCTCAAAGTCGATGACCCCAGACCCAATGGTCAAGACACTTTTGACTTTAAGCATTTCTGTGTTTGAACAGACACCTCGTATCGTTGATCCGATATCCGTCCTAACACCACGCTACAGTACGGTTATAATGAAACAGAAAATTGATGATAATTAATGTGCTGGTAGAACAAAGAGCTAATATTGCTTGTCTCAAAGAACTCTTGCAAACTACAGAGTACATAATGAACAACCGGGGATGAGGCTTGCTGTCTCTGACATGCCAAGAGGAATACTTATATATGTATATAGAATTGACTTTTATCATTATCTTCTTCATTGAGTGGCTTCGTTATGTCTTGAACTGATATGTTTGCCAATGCTTTGTAAGCTACGGTACCTGATCTATATTTATAATAATATTAATAACACTATACTGTCATCATCACGAAGTAAATTGGAAATTCGTTGTGTGCCTTTGGCACCTGGCAGTGACAGTTCAGCGTCAGTTCAGTTTAGTACCCCAAGTACTCGCTCTGCTTGTAAGCACAACCCGCGAATGCCTGCTGAACAAAAACTGGGATTGCGAATACTTACCAAGATGATTTTAGAATATCATCACCAAATTTGAAAAAATAGGTGCCTTGCGCATAACAACCAACCAAATTTAAATAGACGGGTTAATAAAAGAAAGAAAATTGAGGTAACCTAACTTTGTGCCACGCGACTCCATCATCGATCTTGTATACTCGCTTGGTGAGACTGCTCCAACGTGTTCATGCAGGTATTTGTAAGTACACACGAACACGTTTCCGTTCAGAAGAGGGTACTCGCTAAAACTTGCCAGTACTCACGGTCCTGAACACGCCTCAGACACCCTACCAGCTGCGCTACATTCCAGCAGTATGCAAGCTTCAACATGAGGCTATCAATTAATGGAACCTAATCTGTACCTGATTGGTAGTTGATCTATATGAGCCGTGATGTGGTCTAGACTTGTCTACTGAACCAATATCGTTCAATTGCAATGTGTTTTCATGATGTATGTTGTTAAACAGTTAACAATCTCGTTATTTCAATATATTTATTTTTAATATTTTCTTTACACAAACATTAATGTTATAATTATTTTTGAAACGTTGTTTTGTCAACTTAATGTCTGTATTAAAATTAAAACTAATGTACTTGATCACTTTCTGATGTTTGGACAGTAACCAATTTAAAATCAATTAAGGGTTCTGAAAATAAAACTCTGCAAGTACTTGCAAATTCATTAACATTTACATAGACGTTTGACTATTTGTTTAGAAACTAATTGCAGCTGAAATAACCAAAGAACTTCTGTTCTCCAAACCTACAGCACAGATGCACTAGTCCGAACATAATACCATATTTAACAATGATCTTGTACAAGCGAGACTTCTCTCATTGACTCCTTGTCTCTCCGTGACTCAATCGTGTTCAACACGTGAATATCACATTGACCCATCTGACACCTATTGTCAAACATAGACTTATTTAACGTGGAATCGTTAAGGCAAATAGCACAGTGACACGTGGCATACTGTTTCTCTGTTGATATTGAATCATGCTGAGAGTGACTATATTTGATTTTTACAATCAAGACAAATCAGTTTTCATACATTCTGAAGGGAATAGTGACCTTTGTACAGGTTCACAATCAGTTCCATGTTGCAGTATCATTTTGATAACATTTACAATGGTTAGCAATTGCTTGCTGGTTGACTGCATTTCTATATTTTTTACAAAATGTGAAGTGTAAGAACAAGAGCAAGATCTATGATTAGAAATCCATTCACAAATTCATATACAAGACCTTCTTCAGGTGGATAATCAAATGCCGAAATACACAAATATAATGAACACATGAAATATGTGAATAAATAAAAAAATAACTAACTAGAGTTGCTATAAGGATAAATTGACAAACTACGTTTTTCTTTTGAGTGAACTTACATGTCGTTAATAGTAGTAATCTACACAAATTAACAAGCAAACGAGACCAATGAACAACGAATTTCAAGTTATTATTAAATGACAACATGAAACTATAATTTTTTAATGACTGAAATATGCAGTTATTTTATTAAACTGAAATATGCTAATAATCAATAATCAGGCATCGATGATCTTCTTAAATAGATTAAAATATTCAAAAATAAATACAAATTAAACAACACAAAATTAATATACAGAACTTGAATGTTGAATGTTTTATTCATAACAGTTCAAATAAGATAAACGGTTAAATATGTCTGATGTGAGCATAATACAACTATTCACATGTATATTTACATTTGATTTCATTTTAAGATAGTTTAGTGATTTAAGATTGTAAATATAAAACAAACGTGATAAAATGAACATTCATTACATTGCAGCCTGACACTACAGTAACTCACTAAGAAGCGTATTATCTGAGCAGGATACCCATAAAACAATTGAAAAATAGTGTTGCTAATACAAAACAAGTAATAATTTACTCATATAATCCATGGTAATAATTGGCTATAAAAGGGAAAATATTGTTATACAACCTTAATTTTCAGGTATTTTCAGCGACACCGTTAATGCACTAAAACACAGCAACAATCTATTTTATCAAATTTGCAATAAGAAAGAGAATATATAGTTATACAACTTTACATTGTCAGCTATTGTCAGCTGACTTCATTATAACACAGCAATCTCAACTGTGTAATGACTTGCGTAATGTTTCCAAGTTTCTCAGAAATAAAATGAAATTATAAGTTTGCATCATACTTAAGTTTTTAAAAGTAATCTAATTTATGAAACCGATAACTTTATAATCGTGTCTGTCGTTACAGAATTGGAAAAGAAAAGTCACATTCTGCATTGAATCTGAATAGTGACACTTTGATATTGGAAATTCAACCTGCTTCTGATTATTAAACATTGATAGTTAAGTCTCTAGATGACCATCAAATATGGCATATCATATGACTTCTTCGTATCAGTGCCAGCCAACACACGTTTACTTCACTTTACACTTATGAGTTCATTAAAGTGTTTGAGCTTCAGAGTATCTTTTTAAATAGTTATATGTCCATGGTTAATAGTAAGGAGATACGTTTACAAATTAATATCTGTAGAATGGCATAAATAAATGACAATAAAATGAATTGAAACAGTGACCGATTCTGATAGCAAAGTATCCAAATAGAAAATGACTTAAATATATCTTATTTCCCTGCAATCTGGCCGTTTACTTCATTAAGATTGATTGAAATAGCCTCAGAATGAAGGCGCGGACTTGATTAGAATGGATTAATCTGTACTCCAGGTTTCATTTCCAGTTCTTTTATGTGAATGTCATTACTCGTCCCCTCGACGTATTCCCTTTAAGATTTCTTACTAATCATGCACCTTAAAGGGGCAGTAGCACGTTTTTTGCCAATTTTATTTTTTCCCCATTTATAATGATAGTTAAAATCATTTTCATTTATTTCAAAGAGTAAAATATCTTATTACATAAACGAATTATCCGTAGTGGTAATAACGGTGTTGTGTATAGAGAAAACATTGCATGATGGCCATTTTATTGCATACACATTTTATTATTTCAGATTACAAAAACGGGTTCCAGCGCTTTACCGAACCATGTACACTTATTTTTTAACTTGACATTCCGAAGAGAGAAGAGTGTTCTACTATTAGTGACATTATTTTTCAAATACATTTTATCAATGTATTAGAGCGAAAAAACGTACTAATGCCCCTTAAATATGTGTTCATTGGAAGTGTTGTTATAACCAGAATTGAAGCGGATAATAAGTATTGACGACGAACTCATTCTCTTCCTTCGTTTAACTTTAGTTTTCTTATTCCTTAATTTTGTTGATTAAATCTGCAAAGGGAAACGTTCTCTTTAAGGTGGAATCGGTCAAATATAAATATCAATTACAACTAGCAGTAGTAGCGCTGTCAAAGTAAACTGTTGTGTGATTGCATGCACATCATGTTTATACATATTGGTTAACGTTTTTAAAAGAGCACACACGAGTTGTTATTTCATGTTATTGTTAATGGACAGGTATATCTCTTAATGAGAGAAAAACAATTTTCTTTTATAAATGTGTATTACCTCTTTTTTAAATGCGGTTAATGTTATTTGGAAGAACATAGTATATAAGTATATTCACTCATCTGTTATTGTCTGAGGTTTAATTATGATAAATGCCAACTTTCCTCCATAAAGTCTCACAATAGCAATGGGTAAGATAAGTGTGTCCAAATAACTCTTATAAATAGTTTAACCCTTAACAATTAAAACCAAATCAATCATTTTATCAATTCTTTATTGTGAAATTTGTTGTTAAAATACAATGTTGTTTATCATTTTAATAATTTTTATTTGAAAGATTTAATACTTGTGATTTCTTGTGTTCTATTTCAACTCTACTCAATTAACAGTTGCCTTAAATTGAATTGTAGAGACACATTTAATTAATTAGAAATCGTTCTGCTTAATACCATGAATATGCTAAAAATCAAATCATTTGTTAAGTAAGCAGGAATATAACACATTCATTGCTTTCGTATTCTCATGTGTTGTCAACCCAAGTCACGATTCAGATCATATATCACTGACACACATAAAGAACAACCCTTAATTACATGTTTTATATTTTACCCATATCACAACTGACATTTGCTATCCAAAGAAAAAAAAAGTAATATAATTATTTTCCAAATTTGATAAATACATATCTTTACTACAGAAAAAATCGTTCTTGCCCTTTTTGTTTGCCGTGGGAAACAAATAAGATATTTTTTTTCATGAGACTTGCCTTTAAGTACTTTACTAACTGGAAATGTTCATAATATCATGACTTTAATTTTCTTATTTACTTCTTTTTTATTAATTTGTTTGGTAAGGTTTCTAATGAATGTTTGACAAGGTTGTAAGTATGAACTGTACCTCCGAGATGCTGTACATATCTAAACTGATAATGCAAAACTACAGGTCAACAGGTTGAAAGCTAAAGTTATATTAGTGACTAGAATTCGTGAAATACAGAAGGAGACATATCGATATAAATACAACTTGCAATACTAAATGAGTCAGACTTATCAATCTAAGATTCTGACTAGTAATAAATGTCAACATGGGAAATGCGCAGTGACTAAAACCTTGATTCTGAGTTGGATTGTACTCACAGGATTGTATTTCATGAAGATTAATGTACAAGCAAAACGAAAAACGGTTTCCACTCACGTTTAATTGAGTCACAGACTTGGATATACTGCATATTCATCTGTGTTTGTGTCAGTGATTCAATGGAGTACGTTATTTGTTGCTCGAGTGCATGGAGAGCGCTCAATGTACATCCATGTAAAATCGCTTGTATATGAATAATACTCTCATTATAAATGTGCTTGCACATGATAAGCTTAACGTCCGTCAATGTCATTCGACAATGATGAGGGTATGATTCAATTCTACAAAATTCCAAAACTATTTAAGCTGATATTCAAATGTACTGTTGTTGATCTGCATTTCGAACACCAGCATTTTAAACTCTTTTGTAGTTTTTGTTTATCATGATAATATATTTCTTAGAAAATATACGTCTTCTGTTTTTCAACTCTAGTTTTAAGATCAATATGAAGTATTTGCCAAAGGTTCTATTTGAAGTAATTTCACATGTTATTCTACCATCATAACAGTACAAAACAAAAAGTTTTAAACTTGCAGCAAAGATAGACACTTAACTTCTTCAGATACTTCTAAAATTGACAGAAATGTCAAGCAATTCAATTATCAGTCTGATCAAATCTCAGTCTATGGTATGACTTCCAGATTATTAATGTCTCTGTGAACATTTGCTTATTTTGGAGCTATTCATTCCACTATCGTGGCTAGGTCGCTGTTTTACATTAAGACCATATTTTCGTTTACACCCTATTACAGTTTATGGAAGTAATTGTTGAAGAGTTATGACAAAGTTTACGTCTCTAAGAGATTACTTCTTAGGTGGGGAACTATTCAATTTGCTTTATGTTGTCACTTTCTCAATCCATATAAAGCACAAACATCAATGTTTCTCAACTTGACCAGCTGTAATCATCTCTAAATCTCATTGCAAAGTGAAAGTCAAGAAATTTGGCTTCCATAATTTAGTTTATTTCTTTTCTCTATACCATCTTCAGTATTAATTTACTGCCTCTCTGCATCTTGCATGGGTTTATCTTCAAAGCGTGGATTGAGATGTACCATTTTCAAAATATAATAACACAGTATTGATTGCCAGAAAGTAACTAATTTCCTAGTCATGGAACAAACTTGCCTCAAATGCAACGTTACCAACAAAATTGAATAGTACTTAAACCCTCGACGGATTAAGACAACTGACACATACATTTGTAGTTACATCATGTCTTCCGAGTATTGAACTAATATTCTTTCATAATATCGTTAACTAGGCAAGATAAGGGAGTGAAATGAGATTTTTTCTACATGTTTATGACGCTGATGCGTCAGTGAATTAAAGTTCAAGTAGGTCGACAACATCTTGTATTATCTTAATATTCATATAAAAGGTCACTTAAATGGCAACATTCTGTCCAAAATATTTTTCAACATAGCGATTTCAGCTCTCGTTTGTGTTTGAATAGCTTACAGGCATCATTTACTAATGAGTGAAATTGTGTATACTCCTTTATAGAGCATGTATGTATCAAGTCAAAGTGAACATTATCAGGTATTTATTCGGCATTTATGTTCTTAGGGATGTTGAAAGGAATACTTTTGCGTCAGTTAATGCACAATAGAGACGACAGTTAATTGTTAATCAACTTGCCGGGATGAACAGATTTTAAGAGTTTGTCAGAACTGTCACTGGCCAGAAGTATATGGATTTCACTAATTAGCAAAAGTATATTGAAGATGTGACTGATTTTGTCTATGCAATTTCAATTTAGCATTAATTATGGAAATATGAATCCAACATGTTACAATACACGACGTGTTTTCTCTTTCAACTAAATTGAATTTATCAAAACATTTAGGGCAAACTGAGAATACTTTCCGATCATTAATTCTTATCAACTGCTGCACGTCTCGTTATAGAATATATGCCGTCGCAATCAAAATCACAGGCATTGATGCAAAATATGTTTTGAGCGCTTAACTCCTCATTTTCTAACTTCATTTTGGTGTCATCTGTGAATATGTAATGTTTCTACATATTTCATGTTCTAGTCATTTAAAATGATGCAAGTGTTTACAAAGAAAATATAAAAGTGTCCGAACCATGGTCATAACTGTCCGAACCAAGGTCATTTTGACATATTATCAAAATCGTAGAATCGCATTAAAGCACCAATATTCTTAGTCATTGCAATAAATTATTGTTTCTTTTTCTATATTCATTCAATTTGATATATCCTGGAGCGTCCTAGATGTTCTGAACCGTGAGCCAACTGTTAAAACATTAAAACAATTATTTCGCTATTTTTTTCCATAAAACCGTTAATGGAACCTCATGCAAAAGTTGATATTTAAAAAAAACCAACTATCAAGTATTTAAGAAATAACAAATAGAACATATTGAAAAGGAACATTTTGAAATAAACATATTACAGATATTGTAGTTATTATTGCGTCTGCTCCAAGTGAAAAGTGTCTGAAGTTTGCGTGACGTCGATCAGTTTGCTCTACACCAACAGCGTGAAGCTGGGTATACATTTTGTGAACAAATCGTATTACTATGTAATTGAGTGTTGATTAAATAATTTACTCAGAATTTCCATGATATCTAATGTACGTAGTGCTGCCAATATGAACATACACATCTGTTCATTGTGAATAACTACTACATGGCAGTGCATATCGGACAGTTCAAGGGAATCAGAAGATTGCAAATATTCCACTGTTTCCATTTATTCAGTTCTCGTCTGTCCATCGTGTATAAGAAATGTAGATTTATGTAAAGTAAACAATAGGCATAAGGTGTTCTTGAATAACTTGAACCCAATCCTTTTCACATTACTAAACTAATTTTGAATGGAAAATGATGGTTTTAATGTGGTAATTTCCATGACAAGATATTGATATTACATGCCAGGTCATTATATTATATTTCATTATCTTTTTCAAGTGAATAGTAAGACGGTGAAATGGATAGATGCCAGGACTGATAGATTCATGATATGATATTTACGTTGCAGATGTTTCTGCCATCCTTTGTGTTGGAAATAGTTTAATGGCATTATGACTGTTGTCTTCTATGCCATCTTTATAAATAATTATTTTCAAGTTAACATTGGTACCATTTTAGAACATCTACATAGAGTGAATAACGGTAAATCGTAAGATAGAGATGGGAATATAAGTTCGCAATCTGATGTAAAATTGTCTTGAGCAGTGACTCTTATCAATCGTGTTACATGAGAACTTAGTAATTAATGTCAGTCTGACAATTGCCATGACTACATAATCTTATGCACTTGCGTTCAGATATAATTGTATTTGGAATTTGATCTGAAATATGGTATTCTTATTTCTTTTGCATATGAATTAAATATGATAATTTTTACTTTTCATTACAATAACTGACTACAAGACGATTTATGTGATGGGCTTATATGAGTTATATGATACTTAGACATATTTGAAACTGAAATGCGAATTTTCGATGCACATGGAATTTTGCTAATGTTTAAATGGAAAATTTACCTATTTAATCAAAGTATATTTCTTTAAGTTACAATAAACAAATTTATGAAAATGTTTATCTGGTCTGGAAAGCATGAAATTCACTGATAATGACAATAGGAAATAGCTAAAATAACAACTATAACAATGTGTCAGGAAACATTGTCAAAGGTATTGAACTTAACTGCAGTCAACTGATTTCTCAGTGACCAAAGTTTACTAAATGTGCTAATCAATCTGTAGTGTGAGAAACCATGAAATACATGTGGGTTTGTGCATTTCCTGTTTCTTTGAACCACTTCAACCAAGCAATGGCCATGGATGAACTGGTATCAATTATAATGCGGCATGCTGACGTGTAAATATGAAAGATGTAGAGGCTGTTATTAAACAGTGCTTTCTTTCATATTTTGTTTCCATACAGTGTATAGCATTACAACCATTGAACAATTTGTACTCTCACTCCATGGTGATACACTGAATTTGCTCTCTGCAATCCTGCCAAAGATGTCTTCAACTTACACCCAGATATAATGATGTTCATTTATGCATAATACATGAAGGAATTATTTGTCAGTCTTAATGAATTTTCAAATTTATAAATAACGGATACAAATATTCTTCCCCAAGGAATGAAGTAACTGTCGCCGGCAGTCTTTTATTCCTTTTTCTTTCAACCAGAAGGCGGCTTCTCCGCTGTCTTATAAACGATTCACAGGTGAGCACACTCTCTATATCCTTTCTTTATTAATTTTGCTCAATATGTTATTAATTGGCTCAATTATCTTAAGTTAGTAATCATTACATAACCGATCACGCGTAAAGTAATATCTATCGCATATCACTTACTAACTTAGGCAGTGTGTGAAAGTATAATATAATTGTGTATACACCAACTGTATATATGTTTAGTTACAAAATGATGTGTGTATGTATATATATATATATATATATATATATTTTATGTGACGTCATATTCATCATGTAAACAATAAAATAAACTGTTATCTTAATCCTTATAATAGATGTTACCACAATATATGTATCATCTTCAGTTGTATCATATATACTTTGTCTGATGAATAGGCATTCAATTGTCATCTGTCAGACATCGCAGGTATGGTTGACATATCAGCATATTTCTAATGTTAATTATTTACAATTCATAGGCAATAAAGATGAGTTTTAACAGAATGATGATCTCCGTCCTAATTTTTGTCTCAATGGCTAGACTTGAACACTGAACCTGATATATTATGGTTTTAAATAATGACTATAATGACATTTGAAACCAATATTGTCTGGTTAAAACCTTTTGTATTATGAACTCACACAATGGTCCGGATATATGCTTATAATAACATTCACCAGTCTTATAAAGGCCATCGTTACATTGTTTAATTGTAAATAGTAAATGATTATCTTGTCACCAGTCAAATCAACATTGGTTCCTGTTTTGTTGGAGAGAGAATAATAAAACCTCCATTAACACTTATGAATATTGTTGTTTTAAAGTGTGTTATTATTGTTTATGTGTGGTGAATATTATAAAAATATAGACAAATGTGTTAACATTAAACAGTTATTGACATCAAGTGAGGTTGATCCAATGATTTATAGACCTTGGATACGTGATATTCACCGAGGGGAAACAGGGAGATGGGACTCACCCTTTAAAGGGAGACACTTCGGGCGAATTTAGCTGTGGAAGGCATTAATTAATTAGCTCTCAGCGAGGCGGAAATCTCAATCAGCGCTCCCTCTACTCAGCGGTGTTTTCATTGCGCAGAGGCCTACTCGCCACTACTTGCCGTACAAGCGCGATACTCAACCGGATGCGAGCGTCTTATATATAAAGTATAGAGAAAACATACACGCGACGTACAGGCCAATTATAGCATTTTTGTAAATATAACCAAAGTACAATTGTGATGATTTTGCAAATATTTCGCATGCGAATAGCAATCTACAATGTATGATTAGAATAACGAACCTGTGAGCTTGATAATCCATGCACATCGTCGTACAACACCCTAAGTTGCCTAATTGTTGTTGGACTGAAGTTTTTACGTCTGCGTTCAGAGATAGTGACCGTTAGTAATCGTCCAATGATATGGTTTTATCCAAATGAGTGTCAAACAAACAAAATACAAAACTATCATCCTATTCCTAAATTCCATTGGTCGAATATATATTCCTTACTTTGATTGGCTGACAATATCTAGACTGAATGTCGCATTAATGTGTATTTGTTGTCATGATCAGCATTGTGTCACCAAGACCGAACATTTGACAATTAACATGTCTATTGACATGCCGGTCACTGAGATGCCATTTGTTGTGTAATAGAACCGGTCCAGTAAACTTGTTAACTGTAAAAACATAATAATTACACTCGAGGCTCCTCCCTTTTTCTCACCTATACTAAGCTTATTTGACTTTGTTCTGCTTAATTACGTGAACTAATTTGCTGTAACAACTCTTCTCCCCTCTTTGATCTTGAAGAAGCATCTATATGGTACGCTAAACTGATCATTTGTATTTGAGCGGCAAGTAAATTCTATCAGCGTATTTACCGATCCGTGTCGTTTTCATTTACAAGATGTACAGTAAAGGCCCCTTCACATCCCATCGTGCGTGCAATTCGTTCGTACGTTTTTTGGGGAGGCCACGGTCGCTACGTTTTTCTGAAAACGTAGGGTGGATTTAATCAAGAACAGAGAGGGAGTTTGCCAACGCACGTCAAACGCACGTCGTACGTACGTGGCCGTCGACACGTCTGGCAGTGAGGAGGTGCGTGCATCGTACGATGCGCACGTGGTACGTGCGTGTGCCGTGCGTACAACGTGCGTACAACGTGCGTGTGATGTGCGATTGTCACATTGTCGTACGGGGGCCGTGTGTCTGAGGTTGCAATGAGGTGCAATGAGGTTTTTCCCACCCTATTGACAGGTGCTTGGTACACATTGTCAATCCACAAGATGCCGCCCATTCCACCGCTCCGAGTCCTGATGCTGCAAGATCAACTTCAGATGGCAGCACAGGAGTTGTGCCCAAAACGTGCGTTGTACGTGCTTACTCGGTACGTTGTACGTGCTTACTCGGTACGAACGACGTGAGTTTTCTTTAATTATTTGATAGTTAAACTTTGGACGTGCCGAGTAAGCACGAACTACGCACGTACAACGCACGTTGTACGCACGTGCAACGTGCGTCGTTCGTAGAGAAAGTGTGAGTGGGTAAGCTTGAAAAAAACGCACGATGTCGGTGCGTTGTGCGTGCCGTTGTCGTACAGGGCACGCACGTCGATCGTACGGAGGAAAATTCGCAGCCCGTTCGTAGACTGCACGCAGCGAAAGTTCTGCATGCACTAAAAGTTCTACGACGAGTCTGCGTGCTCCAAATTTGTCCAAAATCGGTACGGCGTCGGTACCGAGGACGCACGAATTCCCCAATTTACCCCACGTTTTTGTCGGTAGACAGCAGGCAGCTGCACGTACGACGGGTTGTGAAGGGGCCTTAAGTTTGGTAACAAAAATGATTTCATTCGATCTTGTTCGTTGTCTATAAATGTGTATAATCACAAAGTTGTTTAATTGTATTTTATTCAATGAGAAGAAATGAATTGGAAAACAAGTCTAGATGACTTTTGTAAATGCCAATCAACAACGCATGTATGGTTCACATTTATACATCATTTCGAGTTGAAAATATTTCTATTAATTTCGTTTCAAGATGTTAAATATTGTCATTACTAATAATATTTATAGAATGTATAAAAATTTACTCTTCAAATACGACATCAGAAGCGTGAACAAGGACAAGGACAAGGTGTACATGTCGGTGTGCAATGAGATGAAACAGCCAATCAGCGTTTGCGTGTCAAAAGGGGAAATCCCCCGCCTCGACATTGACGAGCTCGCTCGGCAGAAGCCCAGTTTGAGTCACGTGACCGTGTTGCCCATAAAATCAATTACGTAATGGGCTCGTTAGCGGCGGTCAGAATTCGCCCGAAGTGTCTCCCTTTAATGTGTGAAGAGCAAGGATGTTATTCAGACGATATGCTTGCGTCATTCTACAGTCGTCATCCTAATGATGTATATACCTCCCTGGGAGATCCAGAGCGAGGAATAAGGTGTGGAGATTCAGGGTGTTCGGAGTATTCAAATTAAGTATCTAAATTTTAAAAAATTAAAACCATATGGAAATTCTTTAATTTAAAATAAAACTTAAACATATTTGATGGAGCCCCTTGTACCCCGTCCCAATGTTCAAATATGTGTCCCCCCAAAAAAGGCTAAAATTAATCTTGTTTTTTCCCTCACAATTCTTAAATATAGATTTGCTATTCATCCCTTTTTATTCATGTATAGGTACATTTTGTATTCATACTAGTACAAAATAGCGAAATTTTTACATCGCAGATTTGTTTTTATTGCGAAGTAATCTTTATATCTATCAGTGACCCACAAATAGTATTTTACATTTATAGATAAAAGACAAAATAACATTGCTATTATGAAAACATGAAAAACATTATGTCTTCGCTCCATCTCCATTTAAGGCAAGATTCATAAATTTATTTTATTTGTAAGGATAACTGTATGTCAAAAGTCAAAGAACAGATTCATCTTTTCATCAGTAAAGAATCAGGAGAACGAATTCATGTCAATCAACAACGTTTTTTGTTCTATAATTATGACATATCTCCGTGGGGAACACTTGATATATCATCAGATAATCACGCGCCAACCATTCAAATACAAAATATATCTTTAGTCTATCTATACAAAACCAATTTCCCTTTGTAAATTCTGTTTTTGGCTATAAAGTATTGATTTACAACTAATCACAGATGTAAGAGAAAAAGTTTAAAATATTTGAGTTTCTAGCACTTTTTAAAATGTTTGACAATGGTGTTTGCATAGTTGGTTATATAGCAAACGTGATTACACAAGAGCTTAGCTAAAGGCTGAAATCGGATTAGACAGTATACATAAGAGATGAGTTGATCTGAGGAAGCAGTTTTCCAGGAATATATTTCCAGGAGTAGTTGTCCGTTATAAGTTCAAACAATCATATCATACAACAAACCTACCGAGATAATAAATGTATTGAATTTAGACGTAGTCATCAATGATTAATACATTACTAATTTTCAAACTAAAATACACAGTGTGAATATTCCTTGAAAAAATCTTAATCTGAATATTTTAAAATGGTTCCAATAGTGATGGACCAAGTTGTATGAAATCCTATAATAATCCTTACATTTGGATAATCTGAATAAGAAGTATTTGAATAAGTCTCAAATCTTATAGATAAAACTCAAGGACTCAATTCTTACTGCTTTTAAAGATGGTTTGCTTAAACATGCGAACAGGGTAGAATACACTCATCCGGAAACATAAAGTTGGTGGTAATTTCCTGTTGTGACTAAGTAGAAAAATGAAGTATAACCTGCTTTCAATAGACTGTACGTCATAGAGGTTATATAGCTTATCTGGAGGAAGTCTTGCACACCACAGAGCACATAATGAACACTCGGGAGATGAATGTAGCTGTCTCGGGCATACCGAGAAGAATCATTTATGTATGTGTATATAATTGTCTATTGTCATTATCTCCTTCATTGAGGGGTTTCTAACCTAACACTTTATCTATAACACGACCTGATCTACATGAAGTTTCCAACGATTGACACGCTGTGAGGTTGTCAGATCTTGTCTACCAGACCAATATCAGTCCTTTGTAAAGTGCGTTCATGCCATCTGTGGGTGTTCGTATATCTTCCAAAATGTACCTTGATAGTAGAACATATTGATTCACTACATTTATTAGTATTCATGAGACATTTCAATCTATGTCTGTTTTTCAAATTGAATCATTGTAGCTCTTCCGTTGACATGTACATTGGATTATACTAAAATAAATAACATATATATTTTGTATTCATTTGATCCGCCAGTATGTTTAGAATGAGCAAATGCAATATTTAAACTGATGTTCAATTTCACTTTAGTTCAATGTTACAATGTAAATCATGTCAGAGCATAGCACATAACATAAAATGCGAATTCATTCACAGATAAGTAGGTTAAAACAAACATCAGCAGAAAGTATCACTGAATCCACATACATCAACTTCAACTGAACCAACATTCATACTGACTTGTCTGAAGTGTTTTTGCCCAAAAGCAGAACTAATAGACGTAGAATAGGTAAGGAAACAAACGTAGTGCTTTGTGTGTTTAGGTTTCTTAATGCAGAGTGACTGTATTTGACTCAGTTAATCGCTATATACTCTGTCATGAAGGAATTGTGCATTTACATGCTAAAGCTCATGACCAAGGTAAGCGAACTGCAAGGCTATTGGATGGGTTGAATCTCAAGTAAAGCTTTTCTATATCTTGTGAAATGTTTTAAAGAGAGAAATCAAAAAGGAATATCTAGACTATCATTTGGACAGCATTCACAGATTATGAGAAATAGATACATCAACGGAACTAAAACAAATTTTTGAAAACATTCATCAAAATTATATCACAATTTTAAATGTCCTCACATGGGAACACTTACAAATCACACATGTAACCCATATCCACTATCGGGGGCGGGAAAGCGCAGTGGTTAGCGCGTTAGGTTTGGATCAAGAGGTCCGTGGTTCGAATCCCGCCAGGGGCACGGCAACTTTATCTGCCTTAGAGAACTGTTCTACATGCAGTAATGTTTGGGTGCAATGCTACACTGAATTTCAGCGTAGTACCACCCATGGGTCACTAGTTCCGGCCGATGCTCGCAGGTTTCACCGCAAAGCTAAGCGACATGGCGATGGCGATGTTTTCTCCCTGCCATAATACTTACAGCCGTGATATGGGTGAAATACTCTTGAAAGCGACGTTAAACACCAACTCACTCACTCACGTATATCCACTATGTTTGCGTATACGATTAAATACATTTGATATATATTGTTTATATATTTGATATAAGCTTATTGAACATCTTAATAGAATTTAGTGAACTTAAGTATGGATTGTTTTTATTTTGATATGACAGAGATAACTGGTGATGATGGTGTTCGAGGCAGGATAAATCCAACAAGTATTTTCTATATCCTTTGGATATGTAATGTGCATCACATTAGGGCACCACTTTGTCGTTATCTTCTAGTGTTTTAAAGAGAAAAAACAAAGGTAGTTATAATGTATATATAGAAGACACACACTTATTTCCTTCTTTGATTGTTAATACTGGTTGTTATATATTACACATGAACACGCAAACTATTACAATGTGTAAGTGTACTTTGTGAACAAATTATAAATAATTCATGATTTTGCAGGTAGAGCCTTTCATTTAGTAACAATAACATATATAAGATTAACGTTTGTTTGAGGTATGTTGTGATGGTATTGACAGAAACCTTTTTCTGAATATCTAAGCGTCGCTCAATGTGTGCGAAGAAAGACATGTTTATTCACTATCACCAAATGCAATTTAAAAGAAAACAATGATTGTCTTCATTTTCAATGTATTTTCAGACTATTTCACTGCAATCAAAACACAATACAAAGTCAATCAGAAAACTCCCCCTCAGTCCAAACGGAGATTTCAATGGTTTCAATGTTTTTTTTATTTCCGAAAAATTCAAATTATATTCCAGCTGCTCAAATCATGCAGAACATCTGTGAGAAAGGCTTCCCTTGTTATCCGTGTTTAAGCAATTGGCCCGATCAATTGCATTATTTTTGGATCGACTATAAAGAGAACAAACTGAAGCTGATGAGATGGAAAAGTTTCCAAGGGCTTGAACAGAGCAACTTGAACCTGGACATCAAGTCCTTCAAATCATATTTGACTTTGAGTTGCCCGGCATTTCCATCACAGGAGGAGAGCATCGGTGAAGGTGAAGTTTTATTTTGACAGCTATTTGGGTTCTACAGTACGACGTGTGTGAATGATTCGTATCTATTAATAGAAGGTTTGATGACGAGAGACATAGAGTGAGTGAGTTTGATTGGTGTGAGAAGTAAGTGAATAGTCATTCTTTTAAAAATTGAGATTATAAAGGCACTTGGTATTAACAGTGATTAATATCAATGTAAAATCAGAGATAAAACTACTTTCGATGATAAATGAACAATTTATTGCTTGCTTTGAAGTTTCAATGAGACTTTATGCCCAATACATAATGAATGAAAATAATGACATTATAAAGGTAAAAAAAGCTAACTTTTGTCTACAAATCTGAATAGTATACTTCACATTAAATCTTAAAAGTGCTAGTGACAACATCACAAATTTAATAATTGAATCTGATATTGATTTTTGTGAATTGCAAGAAGCGGATAAAATGTTTTTAAATGTGCTATCTATACTATACTATGTTATTTCTCAGCCTATAACACAAATCGTGTAAATGACTTGATGAGATAAGTCTTCATGTATATTAATATGTCCTGTTTCTTTAGTTTGCTTGAGGGTATCATTGATTGTTTGACATTAAATGAAAGCGTGTTTATTGTCGTTAAATTCGAAACTTAAGTGATCATAAATGTATCAGTTTTTATTGCTTACTACATGTACATGTGACATTATACATTCAATCACTCTATATGTATTAGAACAGATGTGTGTACTTTTCTCGATGGGTATTGAGGACTCGATCAAAATATTATATCTTTTCACTATCTAAATATTATATTTTTCTGATATCAACGTTAAGTCAAATTAACAATACAAAGTAACAGACCATAATGGGAATAATAATTGTTTTTACGTCTTTTATTATACATGGAGTAATCCTTTAAGGAGAGATGGGACCCAGAAATCGAACTCGCTTACAATAACATTTAGTAACAACATTATTTTGTTGTGAATAAGTTTCACAATATATGGATTACGTTGTTTTTAGCAAAGGCTTATCTGTTCACTAATGGGAAGCACTTAGATTTACCGTAACACCATTACAACGGTCATTTTACGACATACTGCATAACGTTACCGTCACCTATATTCGCGGTAAATATGTAACTGCGTATGTTATTCGAATTACATGCGTATCTCAAGTAAGTGACAAATTTGATTACACGGTAGCCCGTCAAAGTTAAACTTGAAATCATCAAAACTGCCGTGACGTCAGGTTTTTATGTTTATTATTTACCCCTATAATTATATCTGAATTCGTTTGCTCAGTTAACTGTGCACATCATATTAAAGTTTTAGCAGTATCTAAAATGTGTGTTTTTGAAAAATCCTGTTGAACATGCGAAACACAATGATAAAAATGTCGTTTTTAATTAAAAATTGCTTAATTTCATTTTGGTTCTCTTTCCAGCGTCATTAATTGTCAAAATATAGACTTGCTATACATCCCTGTATGTGATTGAAACATATCTGAAGAGATTCGGGGTGTATTCGTTGAAAGCGAGCGCTTAATTTAAATACACCAAATCAGTCCAAAATGACGTAATTTGCCGACGGGTGTATTATTAATTTTTTTTAATGCCGACAACTCATTAAATCATTCGGTGACCCCAAAATTTTCTTACATTTTTGGATAAAAGACATAGTAAACTTGCTATTTGGATAAAATAAACGAATTCTAAAATATTTGATTTCATCATCCCATCTCTCCTTAAGACACCTGGACACTTAGGAATGGATGATGAAATATCAACTTATTTATGTACAGTATCAGATGCAGTTTGGCAAATATGATTGACTGAAGTTCCTGACACACCTTTAAATTGGTTTGAATAAAGGCCATTTTAATAAAAGCTAGTGAAGTATAACCTTTTTCTTCAATGATTGGGTAGATAGGTTACCACATTGAAACCAATATTTTGTAAATGCATTATAAAGAGGATATTCGTATCATCAGTTTGTTGACTAACTCATAACAGAGGCAGAACGAAGATAACTTAATTTTAAAGAAGGCATAGAGATAATCGAAATAACCCTATTAGAAATCTAATTACTGATTGCACATTCTAGTGATAAGTCACTGCTAAGAGGTTATGATTCTGTATTTTGTTTTGAAAGATGGATTCGGTCTACTGACTGATCTGTATGACTTTTCATTCCTGTTAAAAATGAAACTGTGAGACATTCGTTTGTTACACTTTTTAGTTTTAAATGTCCGTCTTTGTCTATTTTGTTGACATTTCATAAGTCCACAAATGAATAGACATTTTATCAGATGAGAATCAATTTTATATTTTGAAGACAACACATCCTTATCCGTGGGTGGATGGTAAACACATGAAAGAAGCAGACAGGAGATACATTAGTATTGAAGATGACATAAACAGATAAAGACATACTTTATAACCAATAGTTGAGAGCACATCATTGATAGCAAGGGGAAACTTATACCTCATGAAACAGTCTACAACTGAATGGCAATGGTTAACGCACCTTTACGTCAATGTTGAATTTATAGCTGATTTAGAAAATTCAGAGTAATATGTACAGTTTTCTATCCAATGAAAAGTAAATGATATTACTCCACTTCTACGAAGATTGTAATTTTGTTTGACGATATACATGTCTCAAAAGCGTACTGATTATGTAAAGGTGCACAAGTGAAATATTTGAGAATGGATTGACGTTTGGAGTTAAATATTAAAGCAATTGACCTCATAAATCAGAATGCATGTAACATGAGACATATGATGAGACTGTGGTGAAAGATGCTAATAATTTGAAAGAAAAGACAACAAAGGTTTAGTAGCGTGAACTAGACAGCTTTAAGTAATATATTGGTGATAAATAATGGCCCTGGATCGCTTGACATTTCCATAGATATATAGTGACATTTTGAAAGCTAACGTGTAAACTCTTCTTGTGTGAGGTTTAATGTTTACTCATTGAGATGAATCATATGTCCTTGAATGAACTTCTTCTTTTGCAACCAAACTGTAAACAATTTCACCATTAAATAAACAGAAAATGACAACCAGTGTCCGTTTCCAATGCAGTCACCTGTCTATTTCTATTTATCTAGTGCTAATAAAATATTAACTATCATATTCATATTAAATATCATTAAGAGCAATACCCGAACACTAATATAACTAATATAAACTCCCTTCTAGAGACATATTTCATTAGTTTTGATTTGAGGAAACAGTTAAATCCCCACATGTAACTAGCTATAGAAAAATGATGATAACAGTACATACAGAATACAACTAAATGAGAAACTTTTGACAATATTGTAAACTGTAAAGATCTTGATTAAAGTAACACTATCACAATTTGACAGGCAGCCGTATGGGCCAACGTCCATTACATTGTTGCCTTCTGTTTGTACTGACTCTTTGTGGTGTTCGGCTTACCATTTAATCATTGACACAGAACACATGGCTTCAATTAGAATTAATTAACAGCAGTAAGTTCCTAACCTGGCATCTCAGTTTATTTCATGATATACATCCTTAAATCATGAGAATGTCCTTTAACGTTTACAATTTCAGTTATACTCATGCGTCGAATGAAAAATGACAATTTTATAAGAAGCAACATATTTACGTGAACAAAGACCTTCGTACCCAATAACCCTTCAGATAACAATTAATCTCAAAACAAAAAGGAAAAGAAGTAAAATGTCTTACAATGTAGACATGTCGTAACCTTTTAGAACCAAGTGCATCTCATGTTACAGTCATGTAAAGAGAAAAAATTCAAAACTAATCATCAAACTGTGTGATCACTCCTTGTTCAGTTAAGATGAAGGTTAAAATAATGATAATTAATATGAAAAGAATTAGGTGCCAACTATGTAAAGAACAGATATATGTTATGTTTCCACTTTTACTTTTCACTTTGAGTAATTATCTTGGAATAATCATGAATAGAGATTGGAAATCTCGTGTAAAGGGGAGCGGAAATGGAAGTTACCATGACAATGAAAATATAATGTTTAACATAAAATCGTTTCAATCACAGATAAAAAAGAATCATCAATTTCAGATTTTAGCATATGAATAAAGCATTTGAATTGAAATGTTTTAGCACCATTGTATTAACAATGGTGCAAATCTGAAGACAGTCATATGGATATCTCGCACTCAAATAACACATATGATTGAAAATTATTGTCCGAGTTATTAATGTTTAAGATTGAAATAGGAGTTTACATTATCCATATCAGATTACTTGATCTTATGAAGAAGATACTTCAAGGATATTTGTAAACTTATTTGCCCTTTATGGCTTGACGGAATCACAATATGAAAAGTTAGAAGTAAGTATTCAAACTACAAACTTGAATAAATGTATCTAACACAATTACATAATAGTTTACGTGCATTTTTGTTTCTAGACTAGGAGGTATGCTTGTGTTTTCCTTGGGTTTATAGTTTCTGTAGAAAGTGTATTCTTTTCAGTATATTTATATATAAAAGCAAAAATATCAATACAGATTTACGTTATTTCACATTCAGATAGCCTAAGTGAGGGCAATCTCTAGAACTCTCAAAGTCGATGACCCCAGACCCAATGGTCAAGACACTTTTGACTTTAAGAATTGCTTTGTTTGAACATACACCTCGTATCGTTGATCCGATATCCATCCTAACACCACGCTACAGTACAGTTATAACGAAACAGAAAATTTATGATAATTAATGTGGTGGCAGAACAAAGAGCTAATATTGCTTGTCTCGAAGAACTCTTGCAAACTACAGAGCACATAATGAACAGCCGGGGATGAGGCTTGCTGTCTCTGACATGCCGAGAGGAATACTTATATATGTATAAAGAAATGACTTTTAGCATTATCTCCTTCATTGAGAGGCTTCGTTATATCTTGAACTGATATGTTTGCCAATGCTTTGTCAGCTACGGTACCTGATCTATATTTATAATAATATTAATAGCACTATAATGTCATAATTACAAAGTAAATTTGAAATTCGTTGTGTGCCTTTGTCACCTGGCAGTGACAGTTCAGCGTCAGTTCAGTTCAGTACCCTAAGTACTTGCTTTGCATGTAAGCACAACCCGCGAATGCCTGCTGAACAGAAACTGGGATTGCGAATACTTACCGTGATGATTTTAGAATATCATCATCAAATTGGAAAAAATAGGTGCCTTGCGCATAAAAACCAACCAAATTTCAATAGACGGGTTAATAAAAGAAGGAAAATTGAGGTAATCTAACTTTGTGCCACCGACTCCGTCTTCGATCTTGTATACTCGCTTGGTGAGACTGCTCCAACGTGTTCATGCAGGTATTTGTAAGTACACACGAACACGTTTCCGTTCAGAACCGGGTACTTGCTAAAACTTGCCAGTACTCACGGTCCTGAACACGCCTCAGACACCCTACCAGTTGGGCTACATTCCAGCAATATGCAAGCTTCAACATGAGGCTATCAATTAATGGATCCTAATCTGTACCTGATTGGTAGTTGATCTATATGAGCCTTGATGTTGTCTAGACTTGTCTACTGAACCAATATCGTTCAATTGCAATGTGTTTTCATGATGTATGTTGTTAAACAGATAACAATCTCGTTATTTCCATATATCTATTTTTAATATTTTCTTTACACATACACTACGTAAATGTTATAATTATTTTTGAAACGTTGTTTTGTCAACTTCATGTCTGTATTAAAATTAAAACTAATGTACTTGATCACTTTCTGATGTTGGACAGTAACCAATTTAAAATCAATTAAGGGTTCTGAAAAGAAAACTCAGCATAGAATTCCACATTTCTGCAAGTACTTGCAAATTCATTCATATTTACATAGACGTTTGACTATTTGTTTAGAAACTAATTGCAACTGAAATAACCAAAGAACTTCTGTTCTCCCAACCTACAGCACAGATGCACTAGTCCGAACATAATACCATATTTAACAATGATCTTGTACAAGCGAGACTTCTCTCATTGACTCCTTGTCTCTCCGTGACTCAATCGTGTTAAACACGTGAATATCACATTGACCCATCTGACACCTATTGTCAAACATAGACTTATTTAACGTGGAATCGTTAAGGCAAATAGCACAGTGACACTTGGCATACTGTTTCTCTGTTGATATTGAATCATGTTGAGTGACTATATTTGATTTTTACAATCAAGACACATCAGTATTCATACATTCTGGAGGGAATAGTGACCTTTGTACAGGTTCACAATCAGTTCCATGTTGCAGTATCATTTTGATAACATTTACAATGGTTAGTAATTGCTTGCTGGTTGACTGCATTTCTATATTTTTTACAAAATGTGAAGTGTAAGAACAAGAGCAAGATCTATGATTAGAAATCCATTCACAAATTCATATACAAGACCTTCTTCAGGTGGATAATCAAATGCCGAAATACACAAATATAATGAACACATGAAATATGTGAATAAATAAAAAAATAACTAACTAGAGTTGCTATAAGGATATTTTGACAAACTACGTTTTTCTTTTGAGTGAACTTACATGTCGTTAATAGTAGTAATCTACACAAATTAACAAGCAAACGAGACCAATGAACAACGAATTTCAAGTTATTATTAAATGACAACATGAAACTATAATGTTTTAATGACTGAAATATGCAGTTATTTTATTAAACTGAAATATGCTAATAATCAATAATCAGGCATCGATGATCTTCTTAAAGAGATTAAAATATTCAAAAAGAAATACAAATTAAACAACACAAAATTAATATACAGAACTTGAATGTTGAATGTTTTATTCATAACAGGTCAAATAAGATAAACGGATAAATATGTCTGATGTGAGCATAATACAACTATTCACATGTATATTTACATTTGATTTCATTTTAAGATAGTTTAGTGATTTAAGATTGTAAATATAATACAAACGTGATAAAATGAACATTCATTACATTGCAGCCTGACACTACAGTAACTCACTAAGAAGCGTATTATCTGAGCAGGATTCCCATTAAACAATTGAAAAGTAGTGTTGCTAATACATAACAAGTAATAATTTACTCATATAATCCATGGTATCGCCAAGACTATTTGATAATACTTGGCTATAAAAGGGAAAATATTGTTATACAACCTTAATTTTCAGGTATTTTCAGCGACACCGTTAATGCACTAAAACACAGCAACAATCTATTTGATCAAATTTGCAATAAGAAAGAGAATATATAGTTATACAACTTTACATTGTCAGCTATTGTCAGCTGACTTCATTATAACACAGCAATCTCAACTGTGTAATGACTTGCGTAATGTTTCCAAGTTTCTCAGAAATAAAATGAAATTATAAGTTTGCATCATACTTAAGTTTTTAAAAGTAATCTAATTTATGAAACCGATAACTTTATAATCGTGTCTGTCATTACAGAATTGGAAAAGAAAAGTCACATTCTGCATTGAATCTGAATAGTGACACTTTGATATTGGAAATTCAACCTGCTTGTGATTATTGAACATTGATAGTTAAGTCTCTAGATGACCATCAAATATGGCATATCATATGACTTCTTCGTATCAGTGCCAGCCAACACACGTTTACTCCACTTTACACTTATGAGTCATAAATTAAAGTGTTTGAGCTTCAGAGTATCTTTTTAAATAGTTATATGTCCATGGTTAATAGTAAGGAGATACGTTTACAAATTAATATCTGTAGAATGGCATAAATATGGCCGTTTACTTCATTAAGATTGATTGAAATGGCCTCAGAATGAAGGCGCGGACTTGATTAGAATGGATTAATCTGTACTCCAGGTTTCATTTCCAGTTCTTTTATGTGAATGTCATTACTCGTCCCCTCGACGTATTCCCTTTAAGATTTCTTACTAATCATGCACCTTAAAGGGGCAGTAGCACGTTTTTTGCCAATTTTCTTTTTTCCCCATTTATAATGATACTTAAAATCATTTTCATTTACTTCAAAGAGTAAAATATCTTATTACATAAACGAATTATCCGTAGTGGTAATAACGGTGTTGTGTATAGAGAAAACATTGCATGATGGCCATTTTATTGCATACACATTTTATGATTTCAGATTACAAAAACGGGTTCCAGCGCTTTACCGAACCATGTACACTTATTTTTTAACTTGACATTCCGAAGAGAGAAGAGTGTTCTACTATTAGTGACATTATTTTTCAAATACATTTTATCAATGTATTAGAGCGAAAAAACGTACTAATGCCCCTTAAATATGTGTTCATTGGAAGTGTTGTTATAACCAGAATTGAAGCGGATAATAAGTATTGATGACGAACTCATTCTCTTCCTTCGTTTAACTTTAGTTTTCTTATTTCTTAATTTTGTTGATTAAATCTGCAAAGGGAAACGTTCTCTTTAAGGTGGAATCGGTCAATTATAAATATCAATTACAACTAGCAGTAGTAGCGCTGTCAAAGTAAACTGCTGTGTGATTGCATGCACATCATGTTTATACATATTGGTTAACGTATTTAAAAGAGCACACACGAGTTGTTATTTCATGTTATTGTTAATGGACAGGCCTAGGTATATCTCTTAATGAGAGAAAAACAATTTTCTTTTATAAATGTGTATTACCTCTTTTTTAAATGCGGTTAATGTTATTTGGAAGAACATAGTATATAAGTATATTCACTCATCTGTTATTGTCTGAGGTTTAATTATAATAAATGCCAACTTTCCTCCATAAAGTCTCACAATAGCAATGGGTAAGATAAGTGTGTCCAAATAACTCTTATAAATAGTTTAACCCTTAACAATTAAAACCAAATCAATCATTTTATCAATTCTTTATTGTGAAATTTGTTGTTAAAATACAATGTTGTTTATCATTTTAATAATTTTTATTTGAAAGATTTAATACTTGTGATTTCTTGTGTTCTATTTCAACTCTACTCAATTAACAGTTGCCTTAAATTGAATTGTAGAGACACATTTAATTAATTAGAAATCGTTCTGCTTAATACCATGAATATGCTTAAAATCAAATCATTTGTTAAGTAAGCAGGAATATAACAAATTCATTGCTTTCGTATTCTCATGTGTTGTCAACCCAAGTCACGATTCAGATCATATATCACTGACACACATAAAGAACAACCCTTAATTACATGTTTTATATTTTACCCATATCACAACTGATTTTTGCTATCCAAAGAAAAAAAAAGTAATATAATTATTTTCCAAATTTGATAAATACATATCTTTACTACAGAAAAAATCGTTCTTGCCCTTTTTGTTTGCCGTGGGAAACACATAAGATATTATTTCTCATGAGACTTGCCTTTAAGTACTTTACTAACTGGAAATGTTCATAATATCATGACTTTAATTTTCTTATTTACTTCTTTTTTTATTTATTTGTTTGGTAAGGTTTCTAATGAATGTTTGACAAGGCTGTAAGTATGAACTGTACCTCCGAGATGATGTACATATCTAAACTGATAATGCAAAACTACAGGTCAACAGGTTGAAAGCTAAAGCACTTCACCACTGCAATCAGTTAATATTAGTGACTAGAATTCGTGAAATACAGAAGGAGATATATTGATATAAATACAACTTGCAATGCTAAATGAGTCAGACTTATCAATCTAAGATTCTGACTAGTAATAAATGTCAACATGGGAAATGCGCAGTGACTAAAACCTTGATTCTGAGTTGGATTGTACTCACAGGATTGTATTTCATGAAGATTAATGTACAAGCAAAACGAAAAACGGTTTCCACTCACGTTTAATTGAGTCACAGACTTGGATATACTGCATATTCATCTGTGTTTGTGTCAGTGATTCAATGGAGTACGTTATTTGTTGCTCGAGTGCATGGAGAGCGCTCAATGTACATCCATGTAAAATCGCTTGTATATGAATAATACTCTCATTATAAATGTGTTTGCACATGATAAGCTTAACGTCCGTCAATGTCATTCGACAATGATGAGGGTATGATTCAATTCTACAATATTCCAAAACTATTTAAGCTGATATTCAAATGTACTGTTGTTGATCTGCATTGCGAACACCAGCATTTTAAACTCTTTTGTAGTTTTTGTTTATCATGATAATATATTTCTTAGAAAATATATGTCTTCTGTTTTTCAACTCTAGTTTTAAGATCAATATGAAGTATTTGCCAAAGGTTCTATTTGAAGTAATTTCACATGTTATTTTACCATCATAACAGTACAAAACAAAAAGTTTTAAAATTGCAGTAAAGATAGACACTTAACTTCTTCAGATACTTCTAAAATTGACAGAAATGTCAAGCAATTCAATTATCAGTCTGATCAAATCTCAGTCTATGGTATGACTTCCAGATTATTAATGTCTCTGTGAACATTTGCTTATTTTGGAGCTATTCATTCCACTATCGTGGCTAGGTCGCTGTTTAACATTAAGACCATACTTTCGTTTACACCCTATTACAGTTTATGGAAGTAATTGTTGAAGAGTTATGACAAAGTTTACGTCTCTAAGAGATTACTTCTTAGGTGGGGAACTATTCAATTTGCTTTATGTTGTCACTTTCTCAATCCATATAAAGCACAAACATCAATGTTTCTCAACTTGACCAGCTGTAATCATCTCTGAATCTCATTGCAAAGTGAAAGTCAAGAAATTTGGCTTCCATAATTTAGTTTATTTCTTGTCTCTATACCATCTTCAGTATTAATTTACCGCCTCTCTGCATCTTGCATGGGTTTATCTTCAAAGCGTGGATTGAGATGTACCATTTTCAAAATATAATAACACAGTATTGATTGCCAGAAAGTAACTAATTTCCTAGTCATGGAACAAACTTGCCTTAAATGCAACGTTACCAACAAAATTGAATAGTACTTAAACCCTCGACGGATTAAGACAACTGACACATACATTTGTAGTTACATCATGTCTTCCGAGTATTGAACTAATATTCTTTCATAATATCGTTAACTAGGCAAGATAAGGGAGTGAAATGAGATTTTTTCTACATGTTTATGACGCTGATGCGTCATTGAATTAAAGTTCAAGTAGGTCAACAACATCTTGTATTATCTTAATATTCATATTAAAGGTCACTTAAATGGCAACATTCTGTCCAAAATATTGTTCAACATAGCGATTTCAGCTCTCGTTTGTGTTTGAATAGCTTACAGGCATCATTTACTAATTAGTGAAATTGTGTATACTCCTTTATAGAGCATGTATGTATCAAGTCAAAGTGAACATTATCAGGTATTTATTCGGCATTTATGTTCTTAGGGATGTTGAAAGGAATAATTTTGCGTCAGTTAATTGTAAATCAACTTGCTGGGATGAACAGATATTAAGAGTGTGTCAGAACTGTCACTGGCCAGAAGTATATGGATTTCACTAATTAGCAAAAGTATATTGAAGATGTGACTGATTTTGTCTATGCAATTTCAATTTAGCATTAATTATGGAAATATGAATCCAACATGTTACAATACACGACGTGTTTTCTCTTTCAACTAAATTGAATTTATCAAAACATTTAGGGCAAACTGAGAATACTTTCCGATCATTAATTCTTATCAACTGCTGCACGTCTCGTTATAGAATATATGCCGTCGCAATCAAAATCACAGGCATTGATGCAAAATATGTTTTGAGCGCTAAACTCCTCATTTTCTAACTTCATTTTGGTGTCATCTGTGAATATGTAATGTTTCTACATATTTCAAGTTCTAGTCATTTAAAATGATGCAAGTGTTTACAAAGAAAATATAAAAGTGTCCGAACCATGGTCATAACTGTCCGAACCAAGGTCATTTTGACATATTATCAAAATCGTAGAATCGCATTTAAGCACCAATATTCTTAGTCATTGCAATAAATTATTGTTTCTTTTTCTATATGTTCTGAACCGTGAGCCAACTGTTAAAACATTAAAACAATTATTTCGCAAAATTCTTTCATAAAACCGTTAATGGAACCTCATGCAAAAGTTGATATTTGAAAAAAACCAACTATCAAGTATTTAAGAAATAACAAATAGAACATATTGAAAAGGAACATTTTGAAATAAACATATTACAGATATTGTAGTTATTATTGCGTCTGCTCCAAGTGAAAAGTGTCTGAAGTTTGCGTGACGTCGATCAGTTTGCTCTACACCAACAGCGTGAAGCTGGGTATACATTTTGTGAACAAATCGTATTACTATGTAATTGAGTGTTGATTAAATAATTTACCCAGAACTTCCATGATATCTAATGTACGTAGTGCTGCCAATATGAACATACACATCTGTTCATTGTGAATAACTACTACATGGCAGTGCATATCGGACAGTTCAAGGGAATCAGAAGATTGCAAATATTCCACTGTTTCCATTTATTCAGTTCTCGTCTGTCCATCGTGTATAAGAAATGTAGATTTATTTAAAGTAAACAATAGGCATAAGGTGTTCTTGAATAACTTGAACCCAATCCTTTTCACATTACTAAACTAATTTTGAATGGAAAATGATGGTTTTAATGTGGTAATTTCCATGACAAGATATTGATATTACATGCCAGGTCATTATATTATATTTCATTATCTTTTTCAAGTGAATAGTAAGACGGTGAAATGGATAGATGCCAGGACTGATAGATTCATGATATGATATTTACGTTGCAGATGTTTCTGCCATCCTTTGTGTTGGAAATAGTTTAATGGCATTATGACTGTTGTCTTCTATGCCATCTTTATAAATAATTATTTTCAAGTTAACATTGGTACCATTTTAGAACATCTACATAGAGTGAATAACGGTAAATCGTAAGATAGAGATGGGAATATAAGTTCGCAATCTGATGTAAAATTGTCTTGAGCAGTGACTCTTATCAATCGTGTTACATGAGAACTTAGTAATTAATGTCAGTCTGACAATTGCCGTGACTACATAATCTTATGCACTTGCGTTCAGATATAATTGTATTTGGAATTTGATCTGAAATATGGTATTCTTATTTCTTTTGCATATGAATTAAATATGATAATTTTTACTTTTCATTACAATAACTGACTACAAGACGATTTATGTGATGGGCTTATATGAGTTATATGATTCTTAGACATATTTGAAACTGAAATGCGAATTTTCGATGCACATGGAATTTTGCTAATGTTTAAATGGAAAATTTACCTATTTAATCAAAGTATATTTCTTTAAGTTACAATAAACAAATTTATGAAAATGTTTATTTGGTCTGGAAAGCATGAAATTCACTGATAATGACAATAGGAAATAGCTAAAATAACAACTATAACAATGTGTCAGGAAACATTGTCAAAGGTATTGAACTTAACTGCAGTCAACTGATTTCTCAGTGACCAAAGTTTACTAAAAGTGCTAATCAATCTGTAGTGTGAGAAACCATGAAATACATATGAGTTTGTGCATTTCCTGTTTCTTTGAACCACTTCAACCAAGCAATGGCCATGGATGAACTGGTATCAATTATAATGCGGCATGCTGACGTGTAAATATGAAAGATGTAGAGGCTGTTATTAAACAGTGCTTTATTTCATATTACATATCAACATGCTTCAACGTTTCAAACTGATTTGTTGCGGAATACATGTTGCATATACTTTTCACTATGAGTTATTTTGTATTTGTTTCCATGCAGTGTATAGCATTACAACCATTGAACAATTTGTACTCTCACTCCATGGTGATACACTGAATTTGCTCTCTGCAATCCTGCCAGAGATGTCTTCAACTTACACCCAAATATAATAATGTTCAGTTATGCATACTACATGAAGGAATTATTTGTCAGTCTTAATGCATTTTCAAACTTAAAAATAACGGATGCAAATACCGTTTTGTCCAAGGAATGAAGTTATTGTCGCCGGCAGTCTTTTATTCCTGTTTCGTTCCATCAGAATTCAGCTTCTCCACTGTCTTATAAACCATTCACAGGTGAGCACACTCTCTATATTCTTTCTTTATTAATTTTGCTAAATATGTTATTATCATAGATAATTCATTTTCTTAAGTTAGTAATCATTACATAACCGATCATGAGTAAAGTAATATCTATCGCATATCACTTACTAAATTAAGCATTAGCACGTTAGGCAGTGTGTGAAAGTATGATATAATTTATTGTATAAAGTTTTTACACCAACTGTATATATTTTTAGTTACAATATGATATATATATTTTATGTGACGTCATATTCATCATGTAAATAATAATATAAACTGTTATCTTAATCCTTATAATAGATGTTACCACAATATATGTATCATCTTCAGTTGTATCATATAAACTTTGTCTGATTAATAGGCATTTAATTGTCATCTGTCAGCCATCACAGGTATGGCTGACTTATCAGCATATTTCTAATATTGATGTATTTACAATTCACAGGCAATAAAGATGAGTTTTAACAGAACGAGGATCTCCGTCCTATTTTTTGTCTCAATGGCTAGATTTGAGGACCGAACCTGCGACATTATGGTTTTAAATAATGAACTATAATGACATTTGAAACCAATATTTTCTGGTTAACACCTTTTGTATTGTGAACTCACACAATGGTCCGGATATATGCTTATAATAACATTCACGTCGCAATCTAACACCAGTCTTATAAAGGCCAACATCGTTACATTGTTTAATTGTTGATAGTAAATGATTATCTTGTCACCAGTCAAATCAACATTGGTTCCTGTTTTGTTGGAAAGAGAATAATAAAACCTCCATTAACACTTATGAATATTGTTGTTTTAAAGTGTGTGATTATTGTTTATGTGTGGTGAATATTATGAAAATAAAGACAAATGTATTAACATTAAACAGTTATTGACATCAAGTGAGGTTGATCCAATGATTTATCGACCTTGGATATGTGATCTTCACTGAGGGGAAGCAGGGAGATGGGACTCACCCTTTAATGTGTGAAGAGCAAGGATGTTATTCAGATGATATGCTTGCATCATTCTACAGTCGTCATCCTAATGATGTATATACCTCACTGCCAGATCCAGAGCGAGGAATAAGGTGTGGAGATTCAGGGTGTTCGGAGTATTTAAATTAAGAATCTAAATTTTGAAAAATTAAAACCATATGGAAATTATTTAATTTAAAATAAAACTAAAACATATTTGATAGAGCCCCTTGTACCCCGTCCCATTGATTAAATATTGGTCCCCCCAAAATAGGCTGAAATTAATCTTGTTTTTTCCCTCACATCTCTTTTAATACGGATTTGCTGTACATTCCTGTTTATTCATTTATAGGTACATTTTGTATCACAGATTTGTTTTTATTGCGAAGTAATCTTTATATCTATCAGTGACCCACAAATAGTATTTTACATTTATAGATAAAAAACAAAATAACATTTCTATTTAGAAAACATGAAATACATTATGTCTTCGCTCCATCTCCATTTAAGGCAAGATTCATAGATTTATTTTATTTGTAAGGATAACTGTATGTCAAAAGTCAAAGAACAGATTCATCTTTTCATCAGTAAAGAATCAGGAGAACGAATTCATGTCAATCATCAACGTTTTTTGTTCTATAATTAAGACATATCTCCGTGGGGAACACTTGATATATCATCAGATAATCACGCGCCGACCATTGATATACAAAATATATCTTTAGTCTATCTATACAAAACCAATTTCCCTTTGTTATTCTGTTTTTGGCTATAAAGTATTGATTTACAACTAATCACAGATGTAAAAGAAAAAGTTTAAAATATTTGAGTTTCTATCACTTTTTAAAATGTTTGACAATGGTGTTTGCATAGTTGGTTATATAGCAAACGTGATTACACGAGAGCTTATCTAAAGGCTGAAATCGGTTTAGACAGTATACATGAGATGAGTTAATCTGAGGAAGCAGTTTTCCAGGGATATTTGTAAAAGTAGTTGTCCGTTATAAGTTCAAACAATCATATCATACAACAAACCTACCAAGATAAAACAAATTTTGAATTTAGACGTAGTCATCAATGATTAATACGTTACTAATTTTCAAACTAAAATGCACAGTGTGAATATTCCTTGAAAAAATCTTAATCTGTATATTTTAAAATGGTTCCAATAGTGATGGACCAAGTTGTATGAAATCCTATAAGAATCCTTACATTTGGATAATCTGAATAAGAAGTATTCCAATAAGTCTCAAATCTTATAGATAAAACTCTAAGGACCCAATTCTTACTGCTTTTAAAGATGGTTTGCTTAAACAGGCGAACAGGGTAGAATACACTCATCCGGAAACATAAAGTTGGTGGTAATTTCCTGTTTTGAATGAGTAGAGGAAAAATGAAGCATAACCTGCTTTCAATAGACTCTACGTGATAGAGGTTATATAGCTTGTCTGGAGGAAATCTTGCACACTACAGAGCACATAATGAACCCTCGGGATATGACGGTAGCTGTCTCGGGCACACAGTGGAATCATTTATTTATGTGTATATAATTATCTATTGTCATTATCTCATTTTCTAACCTAACACTTTATCTTTAACACGACCTGATCTATATGAGGTTTCAAACGATTGACAAGCTCTGACGTTGTCAGACCATGTCTACCAGACCAATATCAGTCCACTGTAAAGTGCGTTCATGCCATCTGTGGGTGTTCGGATATCTTTCAAAATGTACCTTGATACCAGTAGAACATATTGGTTCACTACATTTATCAGTATTCATGAGACATTTCAACTTATGTCTTTTTTCAAATTGAATCATTGTTGCTCTTCCCTTGACTTGAATATTGGATTATAATAACATGAATAACATCTATGTTTTGTAATCATTTTATCCGCCAGTATGTTTAGAATGAGCAAATACAATATTTAAGCTGCTGTTCAATTTCATTTTATCTCAGTATTACAATATAAATCATGTCAGAGCATAGCACACAACATGAAATGCGAATTCATTCACAGATAAGTAGGTTGAAACAAACATCAGCAGAAAGTATCACTGAATCCACATACATAAACTTCAACTGAACCAACATTCATACTGACTTGTCTGAAGTGTTTTTGCCCAAAAGCAGAATTAATAGACGTAGAATAGGTAAGGAAACAAACGTAGTGCTTTGTGTGTTTAGGTTTGATAATGCAGAGTGACTGTATTTGACTCAGTTAATCGCTATATACTCTGTCATGAAGGAATTGTGCATTTACAAGGTTAGCGATCTGCAAGGCTAACTGGATGGGTTGAATCTCAAGTAAAGCTTTTCTATATCTTGTGAAATGTTTTAAAGAAAGAAATCAAAAAGGAATATCTAGACTATCATTTGGACAGCATTCACAGATTATGAGAAATAGTAACATCAACGGAACTAAACAACTTTTTGAAAACATTCATCAAAATTATATCACAATTTTAAATGTCCTCACATGGGAACACTTACAAATCACACATGTAACCCATATCCACTATTGGGGGCGGGAAAGCGCAGTGGTTAGCGCGTTTGGTTTGGATCAAAAGGTCCGTGGTTCGAATCCCGCCAGGGGCACGGCAACTTTATCTGCCTTAGAGAACTGTTCTACATGCAGTAATGTTTGGGTGCAATGCTACACTGAATTTCAGCGTAGTACCACCCATGGGTCACTAGTTCCTGCCGATGCTCGCAGGTTTCACCGCAAAGCTTAGCGACATGGCGATGGCGATGTTTTCTCCCTGCCATAATACTTACAGCCGTGATATGAGTGAAATACTCTTGAAAGCGACGTTAAACACCAACTCACTCACTCACTCATATCCACTATGTTTGCGTATACGATTAAATACATTTGATATATATTGTATATACATTTGATATAAGCTTATTGAACATCTTAATAGAATTTAGTGAACTTAAGTATGGATTGTTTTTATTTTGATATGACAGAGATAACTGGTGATGATGGTGTTCGAGGCAGGATAAATCCAACAAGTATTTTCTATATCCTTTGGATATGTAATGTGTATCACATTAGGGCACCACTTTGTCGTTATCTACTAGTGTTTTAAAGAGAAAAAACAAAGGTAGTTATAATGTATATATAGAAGACACACACGTATTTCCTTCTTTGATTGTTGATACTGGTTGTTATATATTACACATGAACACGCAAACTATTACAATGTGTAAGTGTACTTTGTGAACAAATTATAAATAATTCATGATTTTGCAGGTAGAGCCTTTCATTTAGTAACAATAACATATATAAGATTGTCGTTTGTTTGAGGTATGTTGTGATGGTATTGACAGAAACCTTTTCCTGAATATCTAAGAGTCGCTCAATGTGTGCGAAGAAAGACATGTTTATTCGCTATCACCAAATGCAATTTAAAAGAAAACAATGATTGTCTTCATTTTCAATGTATTTTCAGACTATTTCACTGCAATCAAAACACAATACAAAGAACTACCCCTCAGTCCAAACGGAGATTTCAATGGTTTCAATGGTTTTTTTATTTCCGAAAAATTCAAATTATATTCCAGCTGCTCAAATCATGCAGAACATCTGTGAGAAAGGCTTCCCTTGTTATCCGTGTTTAAGCAATTGCCCCGATCAATTGCATTATTTTTGGATCGACTATAAAGAGAACAAACTGAAGCTGATGAGATGGAAAAGTTTCCAAGGGCTTGAACAGAGCAACTTGAACCTGGACATCAAGTCCTTCAAATCATATTTGACTTTGAGTGGCCCGGCATTTCCATCACAGGAGGAGAGCATCGGTGAAGGTGAAGTTTTATTTTGACAGCTATTTGGGTTCTACAGTACGACGTGTGTGAATGATTCGTATCTATTAATAGAAGGTTTGATGACGAGAGACATAGAGTGAGTGAGTTTGATTGGTGTGAGAAGTAAGTGAATAGTCATTCTTTTAAAAATTGAGATTATAAAGGCACTTGGTATTAACAGTGATTAATATCAATATGAAATCAGAGATAAAACTACTTTCGATGATAAATGAACAATTTATTGCTTGCTTTGAAGTTTCAATGAGACTTTATGCCCAATACATAATGAATGAAAATAATGACATTATAAAGGTAAAAAAAGCTAACTTTTGTCTACAAATCTGAATAGTATACTTCACACTAAATCTTAAAAGTGCTAGTGACAACATCACAAATTTAATAATAGAATCTGATATTGATTTTTGTGAATTGCAAGAAGCGGATAAAATGTTTTTAAATGTGCTATCTATACTATACTATGTTATTTCTCAGCCTATAAAACAAATCGTGTAAATGACTTGATGAGATAAGTCTTCATGTATATTAATATGTCCTGTTTCTTTAGTTTGCTTGAGGGTATCATTGATTGTTTGACATTAAATGAAAGCGTGTTTATTGTCATTAAATTCGAAACTTAAGTGATCATAAATGTATCAGTTTTTATTGCTTACTACATGTACATGTGACATTATACATTCAATCACACTATATGTATTAGAACAGATGTGTGTACTTTTCTCGATGGGTATTGAGGACTTGATCCAAATATTATATCTTTTCACTATCTAAATATTATATTTTTATGATATCAACGTTAAGTCAAATTAACCATACAAACTAACAGACCATAATGGGAATAATAATTGTTTTTACGTCTTTTATTATACATGGAGTAATCCTTTAAGGAGAGATGGGACCCAGAAATCGAACTCGCTTACACTAACATTTTGCAACAACATTATTTTGTTGTGAATAAGTTTCACAATATATGGACTCCGTTGTTTTGAGCAAAGGCTTATCTGTTCACTAACGGGAAGCACTTAGATTTACCGTAACACCATTACAACGGTCATTTTACGACATACTGCACAACGTTACCGTCACCTATATTCGCGGTAAATATGTAACTGCGTGTGTTATTCGAATTACATGCGTATCTCAAGTAAGTGACAAATTTAAAAAGCCTGGTATAATCAACTGAAAGTTACTCTTTCACCGTAAACTCTTAGATTGATAATATGTTCAATAATGATTACACGATAGCCCGTCAAAGTTAAACTTGAAATCATCAAAACTGCCGTGACGTCAGGTTTTTATGTTTATTATTTACCCCTATAAGTATATCTGAATTCGTTTGCTCAGTTAACTGTGCACATCATATTAAAGTTTTAGCAATATCTAAAATGTGTGTTTGTGAAAAATCCTGTTGAACATACGAAACACAATGATAAAAATGTCGTTTTTAATTAAAAATTGCTTAATTTCATTTTGGTTCTCTTTCCAGCATCATTAATTGTCAAAATATAGACTTGCTTTACATCCCTGTATGTGATTGAAACATATCTGAAGAGATTCGGGGTGTATTCGTTGAAAGCGAGCGCTTAATTTAAATACACCAAATCAGTCCAAAATGACGTAATTTGCCGACGGGTGTATTATTATTTTTTTTTAATGCCGACAACTCATTAAATCATTCGGTGACCCCAAAATTTTCTTACATTTTTGGATAAAAGACATAGTAAACTTGCTATTTGGAAAAAATAAACGAATTCTAAAATATTTGATTTCATCATCCCATCTCTCCTTAAGACACCTGGACACTTAGGAATGGCTTAATGGATGATGAAATATCAACTTATTTATGTACAGTATCAGATGCAGTTTGGCAAATATGATTGACTGAAGTTCCTGACACACCTTTAAATTGGTTTGAATAAAGGCCTTTTTAATAAAAGCTAGTGAAGTATAACCTTTTTCTTCAATGATTGGGTAGATAGGTTACCACATTGAAACCAATATTTTGTAAATGCATTTTAAAGAGGGATATTCGTATCATCAGTTTGTTGACTAACTCATAACAGAGGCAGAAAGAAGATAACTTAATTTTAAAGAAGGCATAGAGATAATCGAAATAACCCTATTAGAAATCTAATTACTGATTGCACATTCTAGTGTCAAGTCACTGCTAAGAGGTTATGATTCTGTATTTTGTTTTGAAAGATGGATTCGGTCTACTGACTGATCTGTATGACTTTTCATTCCTGTTAAAAATGAAACTGTGAGACATTCGTTTGTTACACTTTTTAGTTTTAAATGTCCGTCTTTGTCTATTTTGTTGACATTTCATAAGTCCACAAATGAATAGACATTTTATCAGATGAGAATCAATATATATATTTTGTAGACAACACATCCTTATCCGTGGGTGGATGGTAAACACATGAAAGAAGCAGACAGGCGATAAATTAGTATTGAAGATGACATAAACAGATAAAGACATACTTTATAACCAATAGTTGAGAGCACATCATTGATAGCAAGGGGAAACTTATACCTCATGAAACAGTCTACAACTGAGTGGCAATGGTTAACGCACGTTTACGTCAATGTTGAATTTATATCTGATTTAGAAAATTCAGACTAATATGTACAGTTTTCTATCCAATGAAAAGTAAATGATAATACTCCACTTCTACGAAGATTGTAATTTTGTTTGACGATATACATGTCTCAAAAGCGTACTGATTATGTAAAGGTGCACGAGTGAAATATTTGAGAATGGATTGACTTTTGGAGTTAAATATTAAAGCAATTGACCTCATAAATCAGAATGTATGTAACATGAGACACATAATGAGACTGTGGTGAAAGATGCTAATGATTTGAAAGAAAAGACAACAAAGGTTTAGTAGCGTGAACTAGACAGCTTTAAGTAATATATTGGTGATAAATAATGGCCTTGGATCGCTTGACATTTCCATAGATGTTATTATGATATATATATATATTTATATATATATATATATATATATATATATATATATATATATATATATAGTGACATTTTGAAAGCTAACGTGTAAACTCTTCTTGTGTGATCGAACCTTTTGTCTTGAGGTTTAATGTTGACTCATTGAGATGAATCATATACCTGATATACAGGATTGGTTGTCCTTGAATGAACTTCTTCTTTTGCAACCAAACTGTAAACAACTTCACCATTAAATAAACAGAAAATGACAACCAGTGTCCGTTTCCAATGCAGTCACCTGTCTATTTCTATTTATCTAGTGCTTAATAAAATATTAACTATCATATTCATATTAAATATCATGACAATATTGTAAACTGTAAAGATCTTGATTTAAGTAACACTATCACAATTTAACAGGCAGCCGTATGGGCCAACGTCCATTACATTGTTGCCTTCTGTTTGTACTGACTCTTTGTGGTGTTCGGCTTACCATTTAACCATTGACACAGAACACATGGCTTCAATTAGAATTAATTAACAGCAGTAAGTTCCTAAGCTGGCATCTCAGTTTATTTCATGATATACATCCTTAAATCATGTGAATGTCTTTTAACGTTTACAATTTCAGTTATACTCATGCGTCGAATGAAAAATGACAATTTTATAAGAAGCAACATATTTACGTGAACAAAGACCTTCGTACCCAATAACCCTTCAGATAACAATTAATCTCAAAATAAAAAGGAAAAGAAGTAAAATGTCTTACAATGTAGACATGTCGTAACCTTTTAGAACCAAGTGCATCTCATGTTACAGTCATGTAAAGAGAAAAAATTCAAAACTAATCATCAAACTGTGTGATCACTCCTTGTTCAGTTAAGATGAAGGTTAAAATAATGATAATTAATATGAAAAGAATTAGGTGCCAACTATGTAAAGAACAGATATATGTTATGTTTCCACTTTTAGTTTTCACTTTGAGTAATTATCTTGGAATAATCATGAAGAGAGATTGGAAATCTCGTGTAAAGGGGAGCGGAAATGGAAGTTACCATAACAATGAAAATATAATGTTTCACATAAAATCGTTTCAATCACAGATAAAAAAGAATCATCAATTTCAGATTTTAGCATATGAATAAAGCAGTTGAATTGAAATGTTTTAGCACCATTGTATTCGCAATGGTGCAAATCTGAAGACAGTCATATGGATATCTCGCACTCAAATAACACATATGATTGCAAATTATTGTCCGAGTTATTAATGTTTAAGATTGAAATAGGAGTTAACATTATCCATATCAGATAACTTGATCTTATGAAGAAGATACTTCAAGGATATTTGTAAACTTATTTGCCCTTTATGGCTTGACGGAATCACAATATGAAAAGTTAGAAGTAAGTATTCAAACTACAAACTTGAATAAATGTATCTAACACAATTACATAATAGTGTACATGCATTTTTGTTTCTAGACTAGAAGGTATGCTTGTGTTTTCCTTGGGTTTATAGTTTCTGTAGAAAGTGTATTCTTTTCAGTATATTTATATATAAAAGCAAAAATATCAATACAGATTTACGTAATTTCACATTCAGAGTGCCTAAGTGAGGGCAATCTCTAGAACTCTCAAAGTCGATGACCCCAGACCCAATGGTCAAGACACTTTTGACTTTAAGCATTGCTGTGTTTGAACAGACACCTCGTATCATTGATCCGATATCCATCCTAACACCATGCTACAGTACAGTTATAACGAAACTGAAAATTGATGATAATTAATGTGCTGGTAGAACAAAGAGCTAATATTGCTTGTCTCGAAGAACTCTTGCAAACTACAGAACACATAATGAACAGCCGGGGATGAGGCTTGCTGTCTCTGACATGCCGAGAGGAATACTTATATATGTATAAAGAATTGACTTTTAGCATTATCTCCTTCATTGAGAGGCTTAGTCATATCTTGAACTGATATGTTTGCCAATGCTTTGTCAGCTACGGTACCTGATCTGTATTTATAATAATATTAATAACACTATAATGTCATAATTACAAAGTATATTGGAAATTCGTTGTGTGCCTTTGTCACCTGGCAGTGACAGTTCAGCGTCAGTTCAGTTCAGTACCCCAAGTACTCGCTTTGCGTGTAAGCACAACCCGCGAATGCCTGCTGAACAGAAACTGGGATTGCGAATACTTACCAAGATGATTTTAGAATATCATCACCAAATTTGAAAAAAAAGGTGCCTTGCGCATAACAACCAACCAAATTTAAATAGACGGGTTAATAAAAGAAAGAAAATTGAGGAAACCTAACTTTGTGCCACGCGACTCCATCTTCGATCTTGTATACTCGCTTGGTGAGACTGCTCCAACGTGTTCATGCAGGTATTTGTAAGAACACACGAACACGTTTCCGTTCAGAAGCGGGTACTTGCTAAAACTTGCCAGTACTCACGGTCCTGAACACGCCTCAGACACCCTACCAGCTGCGCTACATTCCAGCAATATGCAAGCTTCAACATGAGGCTATCAATTAATGGATCCTAATCTGTACCTGATTGGTAGTTGATCTATATGAGCCGTGATATGTTGTCTAGAATGGTTACTGAACCAATATCGTTCAATTGCAATGTGTTTTCATGATGTATGATGTTAAACAGATAACGATCTCGTTATTTCCATATATTTATTTTTAATATTTTCTTTACACATACGTAAATGTAATAATTATTTTTGAAACGTTGTTTTGTCAACTTAATGTCTGTATTAAAATTAAAACTTTCTGATGTTTGGACAGTAACCAATTTAAAATCAATTAAATGTTCTGAAAAGAAAATTCAGCATAGAATTCCACATTTCTGCAAGTACTTGCAAATTCATTCACATTTACATAGACGTTTGACTATTTGTTTAGAAACTAATTGCAGCTGAAATAACCAAAGAACTTCTGTTCTCCAAACCTACAGCACAGATGCACTAGTCCGAACATAACACCATATTTACCAAGGATCTTGTACAAGCGAGACTTCTCTCATTGACTCCTTGTCTCTCCGTGACTCAATCGTGCTCAACACGTGAATATCACATTGACCCATCTGACACCTATTGTCCAACATAGAAATATTTAACGTGGAATCATTAAGGCAAATAGCACAGTGACACGTGGCATACTGTTTCTTTGTTGATATTGAATCATGCTGAGAGTGACTATATTTGATTTTTACAATCAAGACAAATCAGTATTCATACATTCTGGAGGGAATAGTGACTGTGTACAGGTTCACAATCAGTTCCATGTTGCAGTATCATTTTGATAACATTTACAATAGTTAGCATTTGCTTGCTGGTTTACTGCATTTCTATATTTTTTACAAAATGTGAAGTGTAAGAACAAGAGCAAGATCTATGATAAGAAATCCATTCACAAATTCATATACAAGACCTTCTTCAGGTGGCTAATCAAATTCCGAAATGTCTTTGAAAAAGTTCACAAATTCAAAGAAGATTTGTGTTTTAACTTCATGAAACTAATACATATAAGTAACTAAGTACTTCTAAATTATGTGTGTTTCAAAGCCTTACCTCCATAAATAATATTTTGAAAATATATGCCACCTCTAGTTTGAAATTTGATTGAAGTAACCTAGGTTGACATTAATAATTGAACATATTGACGGAATGGTGTGAGGATGTAATAATTTAGATGTACAACTATATACAAACAGTCGGTATGTCATCACTTATAAGTTACCGACAAGGTTATGTTGTCATTACCATACACAAATATAATGAACACATGAAATATGTGAATATTTAAAAAATAACTAACTAGAGTTGCTATAAGGATAAATTGACAAACTACGTTTTTCTTTTGAGTGAACTTACATGTCGTTAATAGTAGTAATCTACACAAATTAACAAGCAAACGAGACCAATGAACAATGAATTTCAAGTTATAATTAAATGACAACATGAAACTATAATTTTTTAATGACTGAAATATGCAGGTTTTTTTAAAAATTAAATAATAATCAATAATCAGGCACCGATGATCTTCTAAAATAGATTCAAATATTTAAAAAGAAATACAAATTAAACAACACAAAATTACTATGCAAACTTGAATGTTGAATGTTTTATTCATAACAGTTCAAATAAGATAAACTGATAAATATGTCTGATGTGAGCATAATACAACTATTCACATGTATATTTACATTTGATTTCATTTTAAGATAGTTTAGTGATATAAGATTGTAAATATAAAACAAACGTGATAACTTGAACATTCATTACATTGCAGCCTGACACTACAGTTACTCACTAAGAAGCGTATTATCTGAGCAGGATTCCCATTAAACAATTGAAAAATAGTGTTGCTAATACAAAACAAGTGATGATTTACCCATATAACCCATGTTATCGCCAAGACTATTTGATAATAATTGGCTATAAAAGGGAAAATATTGTTATACAACCTTAAATTTCAGGTATCTTCAGCTGACACCGTCAATGCACTAACACACAGCAATAATCTATTTGATCAAATTTGCAATAAGAAAGAGAATATATAGTTATACAACTTTACATTGTCAGCTATTGTCAGCTGACTTCATTATAACACAGCAATCTAAACTTGTGTAATGACTTGCGCAATGTTTCCAAGTTTCTCAGAAATAAAATGAAATTATAAGTTTACATCATACTTAAGTTTTTAAAAGTAATCTAATTTATGAAACCGATAACTTTATAATCGTGTCTGTCGTTACAGAATTGGAAAAGAAAAGTCACATTCTGCATTGAATCTGAATAGTGACACTTTGATATTGGAAATTCAACCTGCTTGTGATTATTAAACATTGATAGCTAAGTCTCTAGATGACCATCAAATATGGCATATCATATGACTTCTTCGTATCAGTGCCAGCCAACACACGTTTACTACACTTTACACTTATGAGTCATACATTAAAGTGTTTGAGCTTCAGAGTATCTTTTTAAATAGTTATATGTCCATGGTTAATAGTAAGGAGATACGTTTACAAATTAATATCTGTAGAATGGCATAAATACATAAATGACAATAAAATGAATTGGAACAGTGACCGATTCTGATAGCAAAGTATCCAAATAGAAAATGACTTAAAAATATCTTATTTCCCTGCAATCTGGCCGTTTACTTCATTAAGATTGATTTAAATGGCCTCAGAATGAAGGCGCGGACTTGCTTAGAATGGATTAATCTGTACTCCAGGTTTCATTTCCAGTTCCAGTACGATGGCATACCCAAGTTTGTTTGCGGCTGGATATGTCGAGATACCGCCTTACCCACAAAACATTTGCTGTACATAGATTATATTATTTGATGTATATCTATCCATAATACAGAGATATTTTAACATTTTGTGTACAAGTCAGCTCAAGAGCAAAATTCTCAAAATATTGTGAACTGTGTGAAAGACACTGTAATGACTATGACTGCCATATTATTTTACATTGCGAACACTTTATGTACGAATCAATTCTTTTCAAAACTTATAGACCTCTTTGATGTAAATACATATGTACAAATAGAACTACTAACTGAAGATGAAATGTTGGCTCTCTTTGCTGGAGGTGAAATACCATTAACTGACGATTTAGAGGAAATGTCATGGAGATGTATGCTAATCCTCTTTAGTAAGTTCCTTTATCCATGCTCTCTTCACTCAGGTGTATATACTAGATCTTTGTCTTAACTCTGTTCTGTACATATGTATGACTTGTTGTAATTATCTGATGTAAGTGCTTTATGTACATTGATCTTCAGACTTATGTCTGGAGGAAATAAAGAGATTCATTCATTCATTCATTCAATATGGATTGCCAGAAAGTAACTAATTTCCTAGTCATGGAACAAACTTGCCTCAAATGCAACGTTACCAACAAAATTGACTAGTACTTAAACCCTCGACGGATTAAGACAACTGACACATACATTTGTAGTTACATCTTGTCTTCCGAGTATTGAACTAATAATTCTAAACCTTATGTGTATCGCTTTTTAACAAAAACTATTCTTTTCATAATATCTTTAACTAGGCGAAATAAGGAAGTGAAATGAGATTTTTCCTACATGTTTATGACGCTGATGCGTCAGTGAATTAAAGTTCTAGTAAGCGACAACATCTTGTATTATCTTAATGTTCATATTAAAGGTCACAATGTTTTTAAACAGAGTGATTTCAGCTCCCGTTTGTGTTTGAATAGCTAAAGGCTCCTTTATAGAGCATATATTTATCAAGACGAAGTGAACATTATCCGGTATTCATTCGGCATTTATGTTCTTAGGGATGTTGAAAGGAATATTTTTGCGTCAGTTTATGCTCAATAGAGACGACAGTTACTTGTAAATCATCTTTCCGGGATGAAAAGATATTAGAAGTATATGGATTTCACTAATTAGCAAAAGTATATGGAAGATGTGACTTTATATATATGGATTGATCTTCAGACTTATGTCTGGAGGAAATAAAGAGATTCATTCATTCATTCATTCAATATGGATTGCCAGAAAGTAACTAATTTCCTAGTCATGGAACAAACTTGCCTCAAATGCAACGTTACCAACAAAATTGACTAGTACTTAAACCCTCGACGGATTAAGACAACTGACACATACATTTGTAGTTACATCTTGTCTTCCGAGTATTGAACTTATAATTCTAAACCTTATGTGTATCGCTTTTTAACAAAAACTATTCTTTTCATAATATCTTTAACTAGGCGAAATAAGGAAGTGAAATGAGATTTTTCCTACATGTTTATGACGCTGATGCGTCAGTGAATTAAAGTTCTAGTAGGTCGACAACATCTTGTATTATCTTAATGTTCATATTAAAGGTCACAATGTTTTTAAAAAGAGTGATTTCAGCTCCCGTTTGTGTTTGAATAGCTAAAGGCTCCTTTATAGAGCATATATTTATCAAGACGAAGTGAACATTATCCGGTATTCATTCGGCATTTATGTTCTTAGGGATGTTGAAAGGACTATTTTTGCGTCAGTTTATGCTCAATAGAGACGACAGTTACTTGTAAATCATCTTTCCGGGATGAAAATATATTAGAATTATATGGATTTCACTAATTAGCAAAAGTATATGGAAGATGTGACTTTTTTAATTTAATGTTTATTATCTAGCATTAATTATGGAAATGTAAATCCAACATGTTACAATACACGACTCGATCATGAAAGACTGCGAAATAAATGATTATCTGTAAAATGTAAATTTCAGCAAATCAAAATATCAAAAATAAAATATTTTACTCGATTTCGACATAAATATGCTGAATTGCTTTAAATTAACCGAAAAATAACGTTTTCAATTACGTATATCAATTCGCCCAAGGTTCGGCCAGTTTTGACCTAACTTCGAACAGTACCCTCTTATTGTTCGATCAAGCGTATATGGCTTAAACTGTTTATCAAAATGATTATTATTGTCCAAAAACACATGAAAAATAGTCCTTAAAGAATTATATATCCGCAGTTAAAGTATTTTGTCACTGATATAGAGAATGATTTCCGATGATAATTTCTTAGCAATTGCTGCAAGCTTCGTTAGAATGTATGATGTCACAATAAAATTCACAGACATTGATGCAAAAAAGGTTTTGTGCGCTAAACTCCTCATTTTCTAACTTAATGTTGTTGTCATCTGTCATTGTAATATATTATTGTTTTTTTTTTCTATATTCATTCAATTTGTTATATCCTGGAGCGTCCTGGATGTTCTGAACTTTGCACAAACTGTTACATTAAAAACATTATTTCGCAAATTTCGCCAATATGAACATACACATCTGTTCATTGTGAATTACTACTACATGGCAGTGCATATCTGACAGTTCATGGGCATTAGAAGATTGCAAATATTCCACTGTTTCCATTTATTCAGTTCTCATCTGTCCATCGTGTATAAGAAATGTAGATTTATTTAAAGTAAACAATAGGCATAAGGTGTTCTTGAATAACTTGAACCCAATCCTTTTCACATTACTAAACTAATTTTGAGTGGAAAAAGATGGTTTTCTTGTGGTAATTTCCATGACAAGATATTGATATTACATGCCAGGTCATTATATTATATTTCATTATCTTTTTCAAGTGAAGTGTAAGACGGTGAAATGGATAGACGCCAGGACTGATAGATTCATGATATGATATTTACGTTGCAGATGTTTCTGTCATCCTTTGTGTTGGAAATAGTTTAATGGCATTATGACTGTTGTCTTCTATGACATCTTTATAAATACTTATTTTCAAGTAAACATTGGTACCATTTTAGAACATCTACATAGAGTGAATAAAGGTAAATCGCATGATAGAGATGGGAATATATGTTCGCAATCTGATGAAAATTTGTCTTGAGCAGTGACTTGTAATCAAGCGTGTTACATGAGAACTTAGTAATTAATGTCAGTCTGACAAGTGCCATGACTACATAATCTTATGCACTTGCGTTCAGATATAATTGTATTTGGAATTTGATCTGAAATACGGTATTCTTATTTCTTTTGCATATGAATTAAATATGATAATTGTTACTTTTCATTACAATAACTGACTACAAGACGATTTATGTGATGGGTTTATATGAGTTATATGATTCTTAGACATTCTTGAACATGAAATAAGAATTTTCGATACACATGAAATTTCTATTCAAAATTATATTGCTAATGTTTAAATGGAAAATTTACCTATTTAATCAAAGTATATTTCTTTAAGTTACAATAAACACATTTATGAAAATGTTTATTTGGTCTTTAGCATGATATTCACTGATAAAGACGATAGGAAATAGCTAAAATAAAAACTATAACAATGTGTGAGGAAACATTGTCAAAGGTAGTGAACTTAACTGCAGTCAACTGATTTCTTAGTGACCAAAGTTTACTAAAAGTGCTAATCAATCTTTAGTGTGAGAAACCATGAAATACATATGAGTTTGTGCATTTCCTGTTTCTTTGAACCACTTTAACCAAGCAATGGCTATGGATGAACTGGTATCAATTATAATGCGGCATGCTGACGTGTAAATATGAAAGATGTAGAGGCTGTTATTAAACAGTGCTTTCTTTCATATTACATATCAACATGCTTCAACTTTTCAAACTGATTTGTTGCGAAATACATGTTGCATATACTTTTCACTATGAGTTATTTTGTATTTTGTTTCCATACAGTGTATAGCATAACAAACATTGAACACTCTCACTCCATGGTGATACACTGAATTTGATATCTGCAATCCTGCCAGAGATAATAATGTTCAGTTATGCATAATACATGAAGGAATTATTTGTCAGTCTTAATGCATTTTCAAACTTAAAAATAACAGATAAAAATACTATCTTGTCCAAGGAATGAAGTTACTGTCGCCAGCAGTTTTTTTATTCCTTTTTCTTTCCATCAGAAGGCGGCTTCTCCGCTGTCTTATAAACGATTCACAGGTGAGCACCTCTCTATATTCTTTCTTTATTAATTTTGCTAAATATGTAATTATACTAGATAATTCATTATCTTAAGTTAGTAATCATTACATAACTGATCACGCGTAAAGTAATATCTATCGCATATCACTTACTAACTTAAAGTGAAAGTATAATACAATTTATTGCATACACCAACTGTATATATGTTTAGTTACAATATGATCAATATATATAAATTATATATATATATATATATACGCACATATATATAATTTTACGTTTGATGTGACGTTATATTCATCATGTAAACAATATATATATATATATATATATATATATATATATATATATATACCGATTCAACGTCATTCACCTGATGAGACCCGTAATGGTCGAAAGCATGCTTGTGAAACTGATTAAATCATCGTAATTTCTTCGAACATTTTATTTTTTCTATATGAGACCTGGGAGTTGGAAGATGTTTTCAACTGTTTTTATATATGTATATATATATATATATATATATATATATATATATATATATATATATATATATATATATATATATATATATATATATGAAAAAGTTGAGGAAGGTCTCACGTGAAGTAAATGTATATAAAAATAAAATACTTCAGACGACACTTGCTGTAGATATCATTTTAATGATGACTGGATGCGTCGCATTTCGACTTGTTTACAAGTCTTTTCAACAGTGTGGAGCATTTTCAACATGGCGAATATATAGGTAGCTTAAACAATGTACAATAGACGTTGATTGATTGGTAAGTGACATGTGGTTAGCCTGATTAGCACACAATAAACTATTTACGAGGGATTAAAATTTGAGTCATTGCAGGTCTCACATCCTGGCCCACAGTCAATGAATTGATCATTTGTTTCAATTGCATAATTGACATTTCTAGTATACATGTAGTTTCGGGGAGTATACGATTTTGTGCTTCTTGAAAAAGTTCTTCTTATAAAATCAAATTTACTCCAAAGACCTTTTTTCATGGTGTTTGGAGAGGAATCTGAAGAGGTGTTATTAAAGTCAATGTTTGTTGTTTCTGCTGGTGACACAGTGGTTTGGTCGGTTGCACTTGTGTTGGTTTGGTCTAAGTCCTCAGTTGATGATAACACTGGGGACTGATTCATCCCCTCTATTGAGAAGGACCCATCTGATTCGTAGTGATGATAATCAGTTTGATCCAAATATTTGTCTCTGTTTGGAACTGCAAGTGGTCTTCTGTTACGATTTCCTCTCTCCTTGCGGACTCTGTGGTTTCCGACCTTCTTACTTCCTTTGTATGCAATGTTTCTGTTCTTCTTCTGTACATTTGATTGTCTTGCCAAAGGCAGATTTATTAACCAATCTTCTTTTTTCATCCACAATTTAACACTTTTATTTTCTTCCCTTATAATGTCATTCTTCCAGATTTCCAACAGTTTATCCTGCAAGGAATCACTGGAGGCATTTGTAAGTAGGTCTGACATATATTCGTCTATCCTATGGTATGTTTGCACATATCTTACATGTTCATTCAGAAGATGGTGGGTCTCCTTTTCCACTTGCTGTATGGAAAATTGCTTCCTCAGCTCATCTGATGTAAATCCATTTCCCTTTTCCAGAAATGTATTCGGTATGTAAGGGGTTGGCATTTCTAGAAAGTCACTGTATATTTCTGCAGTCCGTTTAGTTCGAACAGCATTATAATAGGCCTGCTTTCTTTCATTTAGCTTCCGTCGCCATGTCTTGATCATTGCTTTTCGGGTTTGAAAAGCTTCATACTCCACTTCTTTGTCATTCTGCAATTCGAGGTGTGAACCATAATGCTTCTGGGCATAATCCTCCAGTTCGGGTTGAGTGATCCCTCTCTGTTCTTCAGTTTCAACTGGAGGTACGTCGTCGGTAATCAGTCCAATGAAGCGAGACATCTCTAAAACCTGTTGTTTCAATAAACACAGTTCCCGAGAAATGTTTTTGTTCACTTTTTCATTGCTCCTCTTCAGCTGCTTAATCGCCTTCATGATATCCTTAGCTTGTGCCATCTTCAGTCTTTCCACGTGGATTATAGATATGAAAAAGTTGAGGAAGGTCTCACGTGAAGTAAATGTATATAAAAATAAAATACTTCAGACGACACTTGCTGTAGATATCATTTTAATGATGACTGGATGCGTCGCATTTCGACTTGTTTACAAGTCTTTTCAACAGTGTGGAGCATTTTCAACATGGCGAATATATAGGTAGCTTAAACAATGTACAATAGACGTTGATTGATTGGTAAGTGACATGTGGTTAGCCTGATTAGCACACAATAAACTATTTACGAGGGATTAAAATTTGAGTCATTGCAGGTCTCACATCCTGGCCCACAGTCAATGAATTGATCATTTGTTTCAATTGCATAATTGACATTTCTAGTATACATGTAGTTTCGGGGAGTATACGATTTTGTGCTTCTTGAAAAAGTTCTTCTTATAAAATCAAATTTACTCCAAAGACCTTTTTTCATGGTGTTTGGAGAGGAATCTGAAGAGGTGTTATTAAAGTCAATGTTTGTTGTTTCTGCTGGTGACACAGTGGTTTGGTCGGTTGCACTTGTGTTGGTTTGGTCTAAGTCCTCAGTTGATGATAACACTGGGGACTGATTCATCCCCTCTATTGAGAAGGACCCATCTGATTCGTAGTGATGATAATCAGTTTGATCCAAATATTTGTCTCTGTTTGGAACTGCAAGTGGTCTTCTGTTACGATTTCCTCTCTCCTTGCGGACTCTGTGGTTTCCGACCTTCTTACTTCCTTTGTATGCAATGTTTCTGTTCTTCTTCTGTACATTTGATTGTCTTGCCAAAGGCAGATTTATTAACCAATCTTCTTTTTTCATCCACAATTTAACACTTTTATTTTCTTCCCTTATAATGTCATTCTTCCAGATTTCCAACAGTTTATCCTGCAAGGAATCACTGGAGGCATTTGTAAGTAGGTCTGACATATATTCGTCTATCCTATGGTATGTTTGCACATATCTTACATGTTCATTCAGAAGATGGTGGGTCTCCTTTTCCACTTGCTGTATGGAAAATTGCTTCCTCAGCTCATCTGATGTAAATCCATTTCCCTTTTCCAGAAATGTATTCGGTATGTAAGGGGTTGGCATTTCTAGAAAGTCACTGTATATTTCTGCAGTCCGTTTAGTTCGAACAGCATTATAATAGGCCTGCTTTCTTTCATTTAGCTTCCGTCGCCATGTCTTGATCATTGCTTTTCGGGTTTGAAAAGCTTCATACTCCACTTCTTTGTCATTCTGCAATTCGAGGTGTGAACCATAATGCTTCTGGGCATAATCCTCCAGTTCGGGTTGAGTGATCCCTCTCTGTTCTTCAGTTTCAACTGGAGGTACGTCGTCGGTAATCAGTCCAATGAAGCGAGACATCTCTAAAACCTGTTGTTTCAATAAACACAGTTCCCGAGAAATGTTTTTGTTCACTTTTTCATTGCTCCTCTTCAGCTGCTTAATCGCCTTCATGATATCCTTAGCTTGTGCCATCTTCAGTCTTTCCACGTGGATTATAGATATGAAAAAGTTGAGGAAGGTCTCACGTGAAGTAAATGTATATAAAAATAAAATACTTCAGACGACACTTGCTGTAGATATCATTTTAATGATGACTGGATGCGTCGCATTTCGACTTGTTTACAAGTCTTTTCAACAGTGTGGAGCATTTTCAACATGGCGAATATATAGGTAGCTTAAACAATGTACAATAGACGTTGATTGATTGGTAAGTGACATGTGGTTAGCCTGATTAGCACACAATAAACTATTTACGAGGGATTAAAATTTGAGTCATTGCAGGTCTCACATCCTGGCCCACAGTCAATGAATTGATCATTTGTTTCAATTGCATAATTGACATTTCTAGTATACATGTAGTTTCGGGGAGTATACGATTTTGTGCTTCTTGAAAAAGTTCTTCTTATAAAATCAAATTTACTCCAAAGACCTTTTTTCATGGTGTTTGGAGAGGAATCTGAAGAGGTGTTATTAAAGTCAATGTTTGTTGTTTCTGCTGGTGACACAGTGGTTTGGTCGGTTGCACTTGTGTTGGTTTGGTCTAAGTCCTCAGTTGATGATAACACTGGGGACTGATTCATCCCCTCTATTGAGAAGGACCCATCTGATTCGTAGTGATGATAATCAGTTTGATCCAAATATTTGTCTCTGTTTGGAACTGCAAGTGGTCTTCTGTTACGATTTCCTCTCTCCTTGCGGACTCTGTGGTTTCCGACCTTCTTACTTCCTTTGTATGCAATGTTTCTGTTCTTCTTCTGTACATTTGATTGTCCTGCCAAAGGCAGATTTATTAACCAATCTTCTTTTTTCATCCACAATTTAACACTTTTATTTTCTTCCCTTATAATGTCATTCTTCCAGATTTCCAACAGTTTATCCTGCAAGGAATCACTGGAGGCATTTGTAAGTAGGTCTGACATATATTCGTCTATCCTATGGTATGTTTGCACATATCTTACATGTTCATTCAGAAGATGGTGGGTCTCCTTTTCCACTTGCTGTATGGAAAATTGCTTCCTCAGCTCATCTGATGTAAATCCATTTCCCTTTTCCAGAAATGTATTCGGTATGTAAGGGGTTGGCATTTCTAGAAAGTCACTGTATATTTCTGCAGTCCGTTTAGTTCGAACAGCATTATAATAGGCCTGCTTTCTTTCATTTAGCTTCCGTCGCAATGTCTTGATCATTGCTTTTCGGGTTTGAAAAGCTTCATACTCCACTTCTTTGTCATTCTGCAATTCGAGGTGATTTGACATTATAAGGGAAGAAAATAAAAGTGTTAAATTGTGGATGAAAAAAGAAGATTGGTTAATAAATCTGCCTTTGGCAAGACAATCAAATGTACAGAAGAAGAACAGAAACATTGCATACAAAGGAAGTAAGAAGGTCGGAAACCACAGAGTCCGCAAGGAGAGAGGAAATCGTAACAGAAGACCACTTGCAGTTCCAAACAGAGACAAATATTTGGATCAAACTGATTATCATCACTACGAATCAGATGGGTCCTTCTCAATAGAGGGGATGAATCAGTCCCCAGTGTTATCATCAACTGAGGACTTAGACCAAACCAACACAAGTGCAACCGACCAAACCACTGTGTCACCAGCAGAAACAACAAACATTGACTTTAATAACACCTCTTCAGATTCCTCTCCAAACACCATGAAAAAAGGTATTTGGAGTAAATTTGATTTTATAAGAAGAACTTTTTCAAGAAGCACAAAATCGTATACTCCCCGAAACTACATGTATACTAGAAATGTCAATTATGCAATTGAAACAAATGATCAATTCATTGACTGTGGGCCAGGATGTGAGACCTGCAATGACTCAAATTTTAATCCCTCGTAAATAGTTTATTGTGTGCTAATCAGGCTAACCACATGTCACTTACCAATCAATCAACGTCTATTGTACATTGTTTAAGCTACCTATATATTCGCCATGTTGAAAATGCTCCACACTGTTGAAAAGACTTGTAAACAAGTCGAAATGCGACGCATCCAGTCATCATTAAAATGATATCTACAGCAAGTGTCGTCTGAAGTATTTTATTTTTATATACATTTACTTCACGTGAGACCTTCCTCAACTTTTTCATATCTATAATCCACGTGGAAAGACTGAAGATGGCACAAGCTAAGGATATCATGAAGGCGATTAAGCAGCTGAAGAGGAGCAATGAAAAAGTGAACAAAAACATTTCTCGGGAACTGTGTTTATTGAAACAACAGGTTTTAGAGATGTCTCGCTTCATTGGACTGATTACCGACGACGTACCTCCAGTTGAAACTGAAGAACAGAGAGGGATCACTCAACCCGAACTGGAGGATTATGCCCAGAAGCATTATGGTTCACACCTCGAATTGCAGAATGACAAAGAAGTGGAGTATGAAGCTTTTCAAACCCGAAAAGCAATGATCAAGACATGGCGACGGAAGCTAAATGAAAGAAAGCAGGCCTATTATAATGCTGTTCGAACTAAACGGACTGCAGAAATATACAGTGACTTTCTAGAAATGCCAACCCCTTACATACCGAATACATTTCTGGAAAAGGGAAATGGATTTACATCAGATGAGCTGAGGAAGCAATTTTCCATACAGCAAGTGGAAAAGGAGACCCACCATCTTCTGAATGAACATGTAAGATATGTGCAAACATACCATAGGATAGACGAATATATGTCAGACCTACTTACAAATGCCTCCAGTGATTCCTTGCAGGATAAACTGTTGGAAATCTGGAAGAATGACATTATAAGGGAAGAAAATAAAAGTGTTAAATTGTGGATGAAAAAAGAAGATTGGTTAATAAATCTGCCTTTGGCAAGACAATCAAATGTACAGAAGAAGAACAGAAACATTGCATACAAAGGAAGTAAGAAGGTCGGAAACCACAGAGTCCGCAAGGAGAGAGGAAATCGTAACAGAAGACCACTTGCAGTTCCAAACAGAGACAAATATTTGGATCAAACTGATTATCATCACTACGAATCAGATGGGTCCTTCTCAATAGAGGGGATGAATCAGTCCCCAGTGTTATCATCAACTGAGGACTTAGACCAAACCAACACAAGTGCAACCGACCAAACCACTGTGTCACCAGCAGAAACAACAAACATTGACTTTAATAACACCTCTTCAGATTCCTCTCCAAACACCATGAAAAAAGGTCTTTGGAGTAAATTTGATTTTATAAGAAGAACTTTTTCAAGAAGCACAAAATCGTATACTCCCCGAAACTACATGTATACTAGAAATGTCAATTATGCAATTGAAACAAATGATCAATTCATTGACTGTGGGCCAGGATGTGAGACCTGCAATGACTCAAATTTTAATCCCTCGTAAATAGTTTATTGTGTGCTAATCAGGCTAACCACATGTCACTTACCAATCAATCAACGTCTATTGTACATTGTTTAAGCTACCTATATATTCGCCATGTTGAAAATGCTCCACACTGTTGAAAAGACTTGTAAACAAGTCGAAATGCGACGCATCCAGTCATCATTAAAATGATATCTACAGCAAGTGTCGTCTGAAGTATATATATATAATTGATGTGACGTTATATTCACCATGTAAACAATAATATACAACTTTTACAAAACAATCCTTATAATAGATGTTACCACAATTTATGTATCATATTCAGTTGTATCATATATGCTATGTCTGATGAATAGGCATTCAATTGTCATCTGTAGCCATTGCAGGTATCAGCATATTTCTAATTTCTTGATTTATTTGCAATTCAAAGGCAATAAAGGTGAGTTTTAACAGAACGAGGATCTCCATCCTGTTTTTTGTCTCAATGGCTTGAGGACTGAACCTGTGACATTACGGTTTTAAATAATGAAGTATAATGACATCGGATAAGACAGTATACATGAGCCGATTTGATCTGAGAAATCAGTTTTCCAGGAATATTTGTAAAAGTTGTTGTCCGTTATAAGTTCAAACAGTCATATCATACAACAAAGCTACCGAGATAATGAATGTAATGGATTTAGACACAAACATTAATCATTAATATGCTACTAATTTTCCAAAATACACAGTGTGAATATTCCTTAAAACAATGTTAATCTGTATATTTTAAAATGGTTCCAATAGTGATGGACCCAGTTGTATGAAGTCCTATAATAATCCTTACATTTGGATAATCTGACTACGAAGTATTTCAAAAAGTCTCAAATTATATAGATACAACTCTAAGGACTCAATTCTTACTGCTTTAAAGATGGTTTGCTTAAACAGGCGAACAGGGTAGAATACACTCATCCGGAAACATAAAGTTGGTGGTAATTTTCTGTTTTTAATGGGTAGAGGAAAAATGAAGCATAAGCTGCTTTCAATAGACTCTACGAGGTTAAATCGCTTATCTGGAGGAAGTCTTGCACACTACAGAGCACTTAATGGACACTCGGGAGAAGAGGGTAGCTGTCTGAGGAATAATTGATTTATGTGTATATAATTGTTTATTGTCATTATCTCCTGCATTGAGAAGTTTCTAACCTAACACTTTATCTATAACACGACCTGATCTACATGAGGTTTTCAATGATTGACAAGCTCTGAGGTTGTCAGATCTTGTCTACCGGACCAATATCAATCCTTTGTAAAGTGCGTTCATGCCATCTGTGGGTGTTCGGATATCTTTCAAAATGTACCTTGATAGTAGAACATATTGATTCACTACATTTATCAGTATTCATGAGACATTTCAATCTATGTCTGTTTTTCAAATTGAATCATTGTAGCTCTTCCGTTGACTTGTACATTGGATTATACTAAAATAAATAACATATATATTTTGTATTCATTTGATCCGCCAGTATGTTTAGAATGAGCAAATGCAATATTTAAACTGATGTTCAATTTCACTTTAGTTCAATGTTACAATGTAAATCATGTCAGAGCATAGCACATAACATGAAATGCGAATTCATTCACAGATAAGCAAGTTGAAACAAACATCAGCAGAAAATATCACTGAATCCACATACATCAACTTCAACTGAACCAACATTCATACTGACTTGTCTGAAGTGTTTTTGCCCAAAAGCAGAATTAGTAGACGTAGGTAAGGAAACAAACGTAGTGCTTTGTGCGTTTAGGTTTGATAATGCGGAGTGACTGTATTTGACTCAGTTAATCGCTATATACTCTGTCATGAAGGAATTGTGCATTTACATGCTAAAGCTCATGACCAAGGTTAGCGAACTGCAAGGCTAACTGGATGGGTTGAATCTCAAGTAAAGCTTTTCTTTATCTTGTGAAATGTTTTAAAAGAAAAATCAAAAGGGAATATCAAGACTATCATTTGGATAGCATTCACATATTGTTAGAAATAGATACATCAACGGAGCTAAATAACTTTTTGAAAACATTTATCATAAATATATCAAAATTTTAAATATCCTAACATGGAAACAGTTACAAATCACACATGTAACGGAGCTAAACAACTTTTTGAAAACATTCATCATAAATATATCACAATTTTAAATATCCTAAAATGGGAACAGTTACAAATCACAAATGTAACCCATATGCACTGTGGGGGTGGGATAGCGCAGTGGTTAGCGCGTTCGGCTTCGGATCAAGAGGTCCGTGGTTCGAATCCCGCCAGGGGCAAGGCAACTTTGTCTGCAGTAGAGAACTGTTCTACACGCAGTAAGATTTGGGTGCAATGCTAGACTGAATTTCAGCATAGTACCAACAATGGTTCGCTAGTTCCAGCCGATGCTCGCAGGTTTCACCACAAAGCATAGCCACATGGCAATGCGGGCTTTCTCCCTGCCATAATACTAGCATCCGTGATATAAGTGAAATACTCTTGAAAGCGGCGTTAAACACCAACTCAATCACTCACTCATATCCACTATGTTTGCATATACGAGTTAATATATTTGATATATAGTGTATATTCATTTGATATAAGCTTTTTGAACATTTTAATTGAATTTAGTGAAATTAAGTATGTATTGATTTTATTTTTATATTACAAAGATAACTAATGTTATCATACCAATAGATGGTGTTCTCGGCAGGATAAATCCAACGAGTATTTTCTATATCCTTTGGATATGTGATGTGTATCACATTAGGACAAAGTGGATATATGATGTGTATCACAATAGGGCAACACTTTTCGTTATCTTCTTGTATTTTAAAGAGAAAAAAAGGTAGTTATAATATATATAGAAGACACACACTTATTTCCTTCTTTGATTGTTGATACTGGTTGTTATATAATACACATGAACACGCAAACTATTACAATGTGTAAATGTACATTGTGATTAAATTATAAATAATTTATGAGTTTGCAGGTAGTAACAATAAAATATATAAATTGTCGTTTGTTTGAGGTATGTTGTGATGGTATTGACAGAAACCTTTTTCTGCATATCTAAGAATCGCTGAATGTGTGGTAAGAAAGACATGCTTATTCATTATCATCAAATGCAATTTAAAGGAACAGTTAGTGTCTTCATATTCAATGTATGTTCAGACTATTTCACTGCAATCAAAACTCAAAGTCAATCAGAAAACTCCCCCTCAGTCCAAACGAAGGTTTCAATGGTTTTTCAGCTGTAGTACGAACAATTCAAATTATATTCCAGCTGCTCACATCATGCACTAAATCTGTGAGAAAGGCTTCCCTTGTTATCAGTGTTTAAGCTATTGCCCCCATCAATTGCACTATTTTTGGATCGACTATAAAGAGAACAAACTGAAGCTGATGAGATGGAAAAGTTTCCAAAGGCTGGAATAGAGCAACTTGAACCCAAACATCTAGTCCTTCAAATCAAATTTGGCTTTGAGTCGCCCGGCATTTCCATCACAGGAAGAGAGCATCGGTGAAGGTGAAGTTTTATCTTGACAGCTATTTGGGTTCTACAGTACGACGTGTGTGAATGATTCGTATCTACTAATAGAAGGTTTGATGACGAGAGAGATTTAGAGAGTGAGTTTGATGGGTGTGACAAGTAAGTGAAGAAGAATAGTCATTTTAAAAATTGAGAGTATAAATTGACTTGGTATTAACAGTGATTAATATTAATATGAAATCAGAGATAGAACTACTTTCGATGATAACTGAACAATTTATTGCTTTGAAGTTTCAATGAAACTTTCTGCACAATACAATAATGACATTATACAGGTTAATAAAAGCTAATTTCTTTCTACAAATCTGAATAGTATACTTCCCATTAAATCTTAAAAGTACTAAAAACAACATAAAAAATGTATAAATAGAATCTGATATTGATTTCCTTAATTGCGAGTATTGGATAAAATGTTTTTAAATGTGCTATCTATATTATACTATGTTATTTCTCAGCCTATAAAACAAATTGTGTAAATGACTCGATGAGATAAGTCTTCATGTATATCAATATGTCTTGTTCTTTTAGTTGGCTTGATGGTATCATTGATTGTTTGACATTAAATTAAAGCATCTTTATTGTCGTTAAAATCGAAACTTAAGTGATCATAAATGTATCAGTTTTTATTGCTTACTATACGTGACATTATATATTCAATCACACTGTATGTATTAGAACATTCTCGATGGGTGTTGAGGACTTGATCCAAATATTATATCTTTTCACTATCTAAAAATTATATGTTTCTGATAGCAACGTTAGGTCAAATTAACAATACAAACTAACTAAACTAAATAATAATTGTTTTGACGTCTTTTATTATACATGGAGTAATTAATCCTTTAAAACACCTGAACACTTAGGAATGGCTTAATGGATGATGACATATCAACTTATTTATGTACAGAGAAATGTTTGAGAAATATGATTGACTGAAGTTCCTGACACACCTTTAAATGGGTTATATTAGAAGCCTTTTTTAAAATAAAAGCTAGTGAAGTCTAACCTTTATGTACAATGGTTGAGTAGATAGGTTACCACATTGTAATCAATATTTTGTAAATGCATTTTGTAGAGGGATATTCTTATCCTCAGTTTGTTGACTAACTCATAAAAGAGGCAGAAAGAAGATAACTTAATTTTAAAGAAGGCATAGAGATAATCGAAATTAACACTATTCGAATTCTAATTACTGATTGCACATTCTAGTGTCAAGTCACTGGTTAAGAGGTTATGATTCTATATTTTGTTTTGAAAGATGGATTTAGTCAACTGACTGATCTGTTTGACTTTTCAATCCTGTTAAAACTGAAACTGCGAGACATTCGTTTGTTACATAAAAAAGGTAAGGTGTTTGTAAGAGTAAAACCCAAGATTCTCACATCAATTGTTAAATATCTTAGGAGATGTCCTTTGCAATCGATGTTGAGGTTTTACCATTTTAACCAAGTCGAAAAACATCGTATAACGGGAACCTATTGATCAACTGAATCCTTCTATAGTGGGAACAAGGTGAACAAAATAGGTTCAAAAGCTCACAAAGTCAGACATTTAAAGTTTTTAATATTTGTCATTGTCTGCTTTTGAACAGATTTTGTCCAAAAACAATGTAACACTTTTTAGTTTTAAATGTCTGTCTTTGTCTATTTTGTTGACATTTCATAAGTCCTTAAATGAATAGACATTTTATGAGATGGGAATCAATTTTGTATTTTGAAGATAACACATCCTTATCCATGTGTGGATGGTAAACACATGCAAGATGCAGACAGGCGATAAATAAGTTTTGAAAATGACATAAACAGATAAAGACATAATTAATTACAAATAGTTGAGAGCACATCACTGATAGCAAGGGGAAACTTATACCTCATGAAACAGTCTACAACTGAGTGGCAATGGTTAACGCACGTTTACGTCCATGTTGAATTTATTGCTGATTTAGAAAATTCAGACTAATATGTACAGTTTTCTATCCAATGAAAAATAAATGATATTTCTCCACTTCTACGAAGTATTTTTTTTGACGATATACATGTCTCAAAAGCGTCCTGATTATGTTAAGTTGCACTAGTGAAATATTTGAGACTGACTATTTGAGTTAAATATTAAAGTATTGACCTCATAAATCAGAATGTATAGTCAAGGTGTTACACAAGACATATGGTGAGACTGTGGTGCAAGATGCTAATAATTTGAAAGAAAAGACAACAAAGGTTAAGTAGCTTGAACTAGACAGCTTTAAGTAATATATTGGTGATAAATAATTACCCTGAATCGCTTGACATCTCCATAGATGTGATTATATATATACATATATACTGACATTTTGAAAGCTAAAGTGTAAACTCTTCTTGTACGATCGAACCTTTTGTCTTGAGGTTTAATGTTCAGTCATTGGTACAGATTAAATCATATACCTGATATACAGGATTGTCTGTCCTTCAATGAACTTCTTCTTTTGCAACCAAACTGTAAACAATTTCACCATTAAATAAACATAAAATGACAATAAGTGTCCGTTTCCAATGCAGTCACCTGTCTATTTCTATTTATCTAGTGCTTAATGAAATATTAACTTTCATATTCATATTAAATATCATAAAGAACAATACCCGAATTCTAATACAACTAATATAAACTTCCTTCTAAAGACATATTTCATTAGTTTTGATTTGAGGAAATAGTTAAATCCCTACATGTAACTAGCTATAGAAACATGATGATAACATTACATACAGAATACAACTAAAGGAAAAACGTTTGACAATATTGTAAACTGTAAAGATCTTGATTAAAGTAACACTATCACAATTTGACAGGCAGTGGATACATTGGTACTGCAGAGATGGGGCGAGCCGTATGGGCCAACGTCCATTACATTGTTGCCTTCTGTTTGTACTGACTCTTTGTGGTGTTTGGCTTACCATTTAACCATTGACATAGTACACGTGGTTTCAATTAGAATTAATTAACAGCAATAAGTTCCTTAGCTGGCATCTCAGTTTTTTTCATGATATACATCCTTGAATCATGAGAAACTTTTAACGTTTACATTTCAATTATACTCATCCATCGAATGAAAAATGACAATTCTATATAAAGCAACATATTAACGTGAACAAAGAGCTTCATACGCAATAACCCTTCAGATAACAATTAATCTCAAAATAAAAAGGAAAAGATCATTTCTTGAAGTAAATGTCTTACAATGTAGACATGTTTTAACCTGTTAGAACAAAGTGCATCTCATGTTACAGTCATTTAAGGAGAAATAATTCAAAACTAATCATCAGCCTTTGTGATCACTCCTTGTTCAGTTAAGATGAAGGTTAAAGAAATGATAATTGATATGAAACGAATTAGGTGCTAACTATGTAAAGAACAGATATATGTTATGTTTCCACTTTTACTTTTCACTTTGAGTAATTATCTAGGCAATAGCTTGGATAGAGATTGGAAATCTCGTGGACAGTTACCATAACAATGACAATGTCATATTTCACAAACAATAGTTTTAATCACAGACAAAAATGAATCGTCAATATCAGATTTTAGAATATGAATAAATCATTTGAATTGAAATGTTTATTCACAATGGTACACATCTGAAGACAGTCATATGAATAGCTCGCACTCAAATAACAAATATGATTGCAAATTATTTTATGAGTTATTAATGATTAAGATTGAAATAGGAGTTTACATTATCCATATCAGATTACTTTACCTTATGAAGTAGATACTCCATGGATATTTGTAAACTTATTTGCCCTTTATGGCTTGAAGGAATCACAATATGAACAGTTAGAAGTACGAATTAAAACTACAGACATGCATAAATGTATCTCACACAATTACATACCAGTGAACATGAATTTCTGTTTCTAGACTAGAACGTATGCTTGTGTTTTCCTTGGGTTTATAGTTTCTGTAGAAAGTGTATTCTTTTCAGTAAATAGTATATATATATATATATATATATATATATATATATATATATATATATATATACGTTGTACAAGCGAGACTTCTCTCATTGACTCCGTGTCTCTCCGTGACTGAATCGTGTCATTTTGTCATTTTGTCAAAATGTGATAATATTTAAGTTAGTTCAATCTTATATTTACGAGACCAAACGATTTGTATAATATGCATGTTTTGTTTGTATCAATCTTGACTCTTAGATTTCTTCTTTTCTGTTCAGCATCTGTTGTCTTTACCAAAATGAATGTTATTATTTGTTTGTACAATGTAATAACCAAGGAGAGGGTGTTCTAAGTTGGACAACTTGTACCCAATCCGATTCTTTGTGAATAACCAAATTCAATCGTGTGCAACGCGTGAATATCACATTGACCCATCTGACACCTATTGCCCAAAATAGAATTATTTAACGTGGACTTGTTAAGGCAAATAGCACAGTGACACATTGCATAGTGTTAATATGATGATGTTAAATCATGCTGAGTGACTACATTGGATTTTTTACAATCAAGACAAATCAGTAGAAATCCATTCACAAATTCATATACAAGACCTTCTTCAGGTGGCTAATCAATTGCCGAAATGTCTTTGGAGAATTTCACAAATTCAAAGAAGATTTTTTGTTTTAACTTATTGAAACTTATACGTGCACGTAACTAAGTAATACATATGCAACAAACTTATAAATTTCATATTCAGTGTTTCAATGCCTTACCTCCATAGATAATATTTTGAAAATATCTGTCACCTCTAGTCTGCAATTTGATTGGAGTAACCTAAATTATGATAATTACAAATTGAACATAAGGACGGAATGATGTTAGTATTGTATCATTTAGATATTCAACTATATACAAACAGTTGGTATGTCATCACGTATAGGTTACCGACAAAGTTCTGTTGTCATTACCATACACAAATATAATGAACACATGAAATACGCGAATATTGAAAAAATAACTGACTAGAGATGCTTTAAGGATAAATTGAGAAACTACATTTTTCGTTTGGGTGAACTTACATGTCGTTAATAGTAGTCATCTACACAGATTAACAAGCAAACGAGATTAAGTATTATTTAATGAAAACATGAAACTATAATTATAACAATACCAATCACGGATTTGCATGTTACACTTTTGATTTATCTATCAATTTAAAACATAAACTTTATACAACTTTTTTATTACTGAAATATGCTGTTTTTTTATTAAACTGAACTTTACTGTTAATCAATAATCAGGCATCGATGATCTTCCAAAACAGATTCAAATATCCAAAAACAAATATTGATTAATAAACAAAATAAACTATACATAGCTTATGGTAATAAATGTAACAAACAGAACGTGAATGTTAAATGTTTTATTCATCATGGTTCAAATAAGATAATCTGATAAATATGTCAAAATACAATTATTCACATGTATATTTACTTTTGATTTCAGTTTAAGATAGTTTAGTGATTTAAGATTAAAAAAATAAAACAATTGAAAACATATGTATATTCATCGAAAATCACAACATTCTTAACTGAATACACTAAGATAAATAATTGCAAAATGTGTTGATCAATCAAGGCAGAGCATGTTTTATATCTATAACCATGCCTATCTTTCAATGAAGATTACCAGAAATAAAATCAAACAATAGTAAGAACTTAACTCATTAAAGAAGACGTCATCTCCATCATGGTTAAACCAAAGCAAAAATCAAAGCAAAATTGCCTTGAAGAATCCAGACAAAGTTCAAAGCTACAAAATCCAGCATAAATAATCTGGCTGCTCTAATCAGGTAGAAAATCTGAGAATGGATTCATTTGTCCTCATTGTTTAAGCAATTACCCCGTAAATCTCATTACTTGCTGATCGACGCTAATGAGAACAAACTGAAGCTGATGAGACGGAAACGTTTCCAAAGGCTGGAACAGAGCAACTTGAACCTGGACATCAAGTCCTTCAAATCAAATTTGTCGTTGAGTCGCCTGGCATTTCCATCACAGGAGGTGAGCATCGGTGAAGGTGAAGTTTTATCTTGACAGCTATTTGGGTTCTACAGTACGACGTGTGTGAATGATTTGTAGCTATTAATAGAAGGTTTGATGACGAGAGAGATTGAGAGAGTGAGTTTGAATTGTGTAAGAAGTAAGTGAAGAAGACCAGTCATTTTAAAAATTGTGATTATAGCTATTTGGATTCTACATTAGGAAGTGTGTGAATCATTTCTGTGAGATTCTACTATTAGTTTCATGAAGTGAGAGACCGAAAGAGACAATGTGATTGCTGTGAGAAATATTACGTTATAAGTAGAGATAAACGGATATATCATATAGATATAAACAGTATTTATGTTCATTAAAATTGTCGAAATATGTTTTCTAGTAAATAACCTGGTCTGTTTGATGCCATGTTACGAGATAATTGAACATTCATTACATTGCATGCTGAAACTACAGTTACTCACTATAAATTGAATAATATTATTGTAGTCCCTTTAAACAATTGAAAAATAGTGTTTCAAATACAAAACAAGTGATGATTTACTCATATAATGCATGACATCAGCAAGGCTATTTGGACAAATTTACATTGTAAAACGGAAAATATTGTTATACAACTGTACATTGTCAGCTGACGCCATTATAAACACAGCAAGAAGATCAGTTATGTGAACAATAGAAACATCTGTCATGACTTACGTAATGTCTCCCTGGTTCTGGTAACTTAAATGAAATATCAAGTTTTTACCTTTAAATTTTTTTATGAAACCAATAACTTCATAATCGTATCTGCCGTTACAGAGATGGAAAGGAAAATCATATTCATTGAATCTGAACAACGACACTGATATTGGAAATTAAACTCGCTTGTGATTATTATATGTTGATAGTTAATCCTCTAGACGACCATTTAACATGGCATATCATATGACTTCCTAGTATCAGTCCAGGCGAAGTCACGTTTTCTCCATTATACACTTGTCAGTTATACAATAAAGTATTGCCCAGAATATATATATTTATCTCTACTTGCACAGCAATGAAATAAAACACTGACCATTCAGAAAGCACAGTATCCAGATAGATTACGACTGAATATATATCATTACAATGTGACCGTTTACTTCATTAATATTGATTTAAATTGCCTCAGAATGAAGATGCGAACTTGATTATAATGAGTTAATCTGCACTCCAGGTTTCATTTCAAATTCTTTTATATGAATGTCATTACTTGTCGCCCCTTTGACACATTTTCTTTAAGATTCTTTTCTGATCACGCACCTTAACATGTGTTCATTGGAAGTGTTGCTACAACAAGATTTTAAGTGGATAATAAGTATTGACGATGAAATCTTTACATATTCCTTAATGTCGTTGATTAATCTCCATACAATTTTCGATTCTCTATTGTGAAATTTATTGTAAAAACACAGTTGTTTAGCATTTTTATTTGAAAGATTAAATACTGTTTCCTTCTTGTGTTCTCTGCCAACTCTACTCAACTAAATGTTTTTAACAGTTGCCTTAAATTGTATTGCAGATAACCATTTAATTAATTAGATATAGTTCTGCTAAATATCATGAATATGCTATCCACTCATCTGTTAGATAAACAGAAATACAACGTGGTTATTGCTTTAGTATTATTATTTGTTATCACCATGAGTCAAGGTTCAGATCACATGTCATTGATAAACACATATAAAGATAAAAAAAAATAGTAATATTTTTTACCTGTTTTCCCGTTCACAACTTTAATCGAGTTTACCCATATCACGATTGACATTTGCTATCACAAAAAACGATCTAAGAAGTAATGTAAGCATTTGGAAATTTGATAAAAACACACCTTTATTACAGAAAAAAAAGTTTGTGTCCCTTTTTGTTTGCCGTGGGAAACAAATAAGACATATTCACTAACTTGAAATGTTCATAATATCTTTTAACAGCAAATTGATAAATATATTTCGTATTTTTTGTATTTACTTGTTTTGATTTACTTGCTTGGTAAGGTAACTCCGAGATCTTTTAAATTATTTTTTAAAAAATGTTTTAATATGCAGACTTATCAATCTAAAATTCTGACAAGTGATAAAAGTCAACATGGAAAATGCGCAAGAGGACATAAATTTGCATCGGAGCTTACTTCTTTTTACACATTTGACAGTGACTAAAACCTTGATTCTTAGCTGAATTGTTGTCGCAGGGTCCATAATCGTGGTTTATTTCTTTATCGTCCAATCACTTTCTTTAGCTTTAAAATTTCTTAGGTACACAACGGCTCTACAACAATAATATATGTTAGTAATTCATGAAGATTACTGTACATGCAAAAGAAAACGGTTCCCACTCGTGTTTATTTGACTTACAGACATTGGATACAATGCACGTTCATCTGTATTTGTGTGGATCACGTTTCCTACTGCCCCAATGCACACCCATGCAATATCACTTGTATATGAATAATATATAGATGATACTAAACGACCTTCTATTTAATACCATTTTTATTAGCGACTTATTGATTTTAAATAAAACGAGCGAAAGCGAGTTTGATACCAAATCATTCACGGGGTTAATAAAAATGGTATTAAATAGAAGGAAGTTTAGTATTTGTTTATTACGCGCCCATCAATAATCAAGAGAAAAGCAGACATGGCTCTGAAACTATGATACCCTCAAGTCCGATACCATTGTGAGGACGTTATTCCCATTGTGACATCAAAACTACACGCTATTGTGACGTCATGTGTGCCGCGTTATTACACTAGTTTAACATTGCCGTATAAATATAACACTGCAGTATCTTACACGGGCGAGTAATAAGAAGGTATGATTTAATTCTACACAATTACAAAATTATTTAAGCTGATATTGAAATGACTGTTGTTTATCTGTAATGTGAACACCAGTTAGAGGCATTATACACTCTTCTGTAGTTTATCAGGATAATATATTTCTCAGAAAATAAGGTCTTCTGTTACTGTAATTCTAGTTAAAAAATCAATGTGATTTTCTTGCCAAAGGTTCTATTTTAAGTACTTTCACATATAATTATTCAACATTACAAAACATTAAATTTGGTTTTATTTTCAATTATTTAGTCCATCTTGTTCACAGAATCTCCCAACCGTTAAGGATGATAAAATCTGCACAACATCATTCAATCGTTACACAAAAGTTTCAAAATTACAGTAAACATAGACTTTACTTGTTCTTATACTTCTAAAGTGACAGACATGCCAAACAATTGAATTATCCGTCTGATTAATTCTCAGTCTATGGATTGACTTAAAGATCAGTAATGTCTCTTTTAACCTTTGCTTGTTTTGGAGCTATTCATTTCACTACCGTATATACGTCACCGTTTTGTATTGCAATCATAAGTTTCGTTTATGCCCTATTACAGTTTATGAAAGTTATTGTTCATCAGTTATGACAAAGTTGACGTGTCTAAGAGATTTCTTCTTATGCGAGGAACTATTAAATTTGCTTTATGTTGTCACTTTCTCAATATTTATATACCACAGACATCAATGTATCCCAAGTTCTAACTGGATAGAAGATACCAGCCAGTTATGTTTAATCTTCTCTAAATTTCATTGCATAGTGAAAGTCAAGAAATCGTTGCCCCTTAACCAGTTGGTTGGCACAACATATTTGGAATAAAGGGCTTGCCGCCGGCTATCACTCCTTGACTTCCAACAATTTGTTTATTTCTTTTCTCAATACTATCTTCAATACTAATTTGCCGCCTGTCTGCATCTTGCATGGGTTTATCTTCCAAGCGTGGATAAGGATGTCGAACGGCAGATAGTACGTGTAACTAATCTTCGTATGGAACAACCTAGCCTCAAAAGAAACATTACCAACACAAATTAATAATACTTAAACCCACGGCCGATGAAGACAACTGAAACATAGTTACATCATGTCTTCCGACGACTGCACTAAGTTTTCTTTAACTTATGTATATCGCTTTTTAACAAAACCTCTTCATTTTATAATCTCCTTAATAGGCAAGATTGAAGAGTGAAATGAGATTTTTTCCTATATGTTTATGACGTTGATGCGTCATTGAATTAAATTTCAAGTAGTTCGAAAACATGTTTTGTTATCTTAATGCTCATAATATACCGTCACTTAAATGGCAACATTCTGTCCACAAAAAGATTTTAACATAGCGATTTCAGTTCCTGTGTGGGTTTGAACAGTTTAAAGGCATCATATTCTTATTCGTGAAATTGTTTATACTTTTTTTTACAGTGCATATATATTTTATAACTAAAATAAAATTAACAAAACATTTTCACCAACAGTATGCGGCTGAGTATAGATTTTATCGTATATGAGTGTCAATTCAATGATTTTCCAAAATTTCAATGATGTCTAATGAACGCAGTGTTGCCAATAATCAGAAAATATTAATAGATTGCAAATAATCCATTGTTTCCATTTATTCAGTTCTCTTCTGCCCATCGTGTAGAAGATAGTAAATAAAGTTCAGGTAAAGGAAACAATAGGCATAAGATGTTCTGAGTTAAATTGATTGAACACAATCCTTTTCACATTACGAAACTAAATTTGACGAAATGGTGTTGTTTTTGTGGTAATATCCATGACAAGATTTTTTGTTAACATTTGATTTATAAGAGAGCATTTACAGTATTTAAAAAAAAATTAACATATGACATTCCAGCATTCAGTACAGGCATTACCCAAAAACAAATAAACTTCACATGACATGTTGACCAGAATTTATAGAAAAGGCTAATATTACACTCAGTGACTGCTGAACATTTAGTAAGGAGTCCTTTATTTCATTCTGAAAAGTTCATCAAGTGAATAAGGGTAAATCGCAAACTTATGAACAAATGTCTTGAGCAGTCATTTCTTTTAAATATCAATTAACTTTGATATTGCTATTTATTCATTACAATAACTGACTACAAGACGATGCATGTGATGGACTTATAATTATATGTTTCTTAAACATTCTTGATCGTGCTTGATCTTTTAAAATGAAATGCGATTTTTCGTTTTATCATGCAATTGCTATTCAAAATTATACCGCAAATGTTTAAATGGAGCCATTACCTGTTAATGACAAGCAAAGTACATTTCTTTAAGTTGCAATAAAGAAATTAATTTTTTTTTATGGAAATGGTTATTTGGTATTTGACATCAAATGCAATGATAACGATGATATGAAATTCCTACAATGGAAACACATTTTAAATGATGTCAGAACATCTGATTTCAAATGTTTCAGGAAGCAATGTCAAAGGAAGTGAACTTAACTAGAGCCAAGTGATTTCTTAGATAAAAAAGTTTACTTAGCGTGTTGATCAATCTGAACTCTGAGAAACTATTAAATACATGTGGGTTCGTGAATTTCTTCTTTCTTTGAAACATTTTAACCAATCATTTGGCCATGCATGAACTGGTATCAATCATAATATGGCATGCTGACGTGAAAATATCAAAGGTATAGGGAATTTTGAATAGCTTATAAAACAGTGCATTCTTTCATATTATACATCAATATGCTTCACCATTACTAATTGATTAGTTTTGAAATAAAAGTTGTATGTATTGTTCCACTATGAGTTATTTCTTTAATTTCTGTACAATTTATTGTGTAACAAATAATCTCAATGTATCTAGAGTATGACTTCAAAACTCAAAACCTCAAAATAACGGATATGCATTACCGTCTTGTTCAAGGAATGTAGTTATGGTTTTAACTAAGGAACGATAATGACTCTAGAAACCAATACTTTCAACGTCTGTATTGTGAAATCACACGACGTTCGGAGTATATGCTTATAAAAAACATTCAAGAAACAATCTCACATCACTCTGATAAATGCCAGCATTGATCATCGATACATTGTTAAAATGTCAATTCAAAAGGGTTATCTGGTCACCCGGCAAATTTGGTTCCTGTTTTGTTAGAGAGAAAATAATAAAACCTCCATTGGCACTTATTGTGATTGTTGTTTTAGCGTGTGTGATTATTGTGAATGTATGGTGAATATTATGAAATTAAAGAAAAATGTATTAACATGCACAAATAGCTAGATAGAAAACACTTGCGTATCATTATATTCAACACATTTTCATATCAATCAAGCTAATCAATAATTGAGTTTAAGCATACCTATAAACACTATTAAAGGGTAATTAAGGCTGTTTTGGATCTTAGATCGTGGAACCGACACACAGGGAGATGAGACTCACCCTTTTATGTGTGAAGAGCAAATTTGTTATTCAGAACGTCAGCAATCAGAAGGAATAAAAGTAAATCATTTACTATTTCTTGCTTTTTATTATCTTTATGTTGAAACTTAACATTCGTATTACAACATTATTTTCGTAATTGTTCCGTCCGTAATTCTAGAAACAAATTAAATGTCTTAAGCGGCATAATCGATAGCATAAGATAAAAGTCAAATATAGTCATGTAACAAAAACTTCACATATCAAATAAGACATCTTAAACCTGGGAAAATATTTATTGTAGAAAATTGCTTCACTTTCACGTTCATGTAGTTCAACTTTAAAGTATATCTTGATTGACAATGAAACACCAAGAATAAAATTACATCCTTGCTTGATATTGCAATTTTTAAACTTCCTAAAGTTACAAGCCTGTAGCATAGTGTTGTTTGTTCCAGAGCAGCCTGGGTAGTGAGACTGGTATAATACATGACGTATCTATCAATAATATTGTCACGGTCGTTACGATTCCTCGGGACTGAGCAAATTGACATTTCCTTTCATGTTTCAGACATAATAAAGATTAATATTCGATCACTTAATGAAATTTACTCTTGTGACCACAAGGGTCTTTGAATTGATGCTGATGTTATCAGAAACTGATGAGCAGTGTTAAAATATCATTGTGTTGTGAAATGGTTAGAAGAAAGTAAAAAAAAGCCATTACACTCTGCTTTACAAAATAACATTCTAGAGAATAAACTAACAGACAATAAATTTACAGTGTTTTAGAGTTCAGGTTGAATCGGTTTAATTAATCTGATTTCTGTCATCACATTTCATGAAGTATTAATGAAAGTTGATAGAATATATATTACACTCAACCGCAAAAGAAACGTCACCATACAAAATGAAAGCTCATTCAATCGAAGACTGATAAACACGACTGAAACAGAGATACATAATGTCTTCAGAAGCCAACTAAACTTATCTTGAATTTTCAAAACATTATCTGTTCATAAACCTGAGAAAGAAAGAGTTTTAAGAATTGTCATTTTCGAATGTCCGTAAGGAGTTGAGATAGGAGAGTCAAAAAGCGCTTTTTAGGCTTGTTTAATGTTGTCCTACAGTATAGACGCGTCAACGAAATTAAGTTCAAGAAAAATATTTATATCCAGAACATGTTTTATTAATTACATTTCTACATTTTACACATTTTTTACCTTTATGCTAGACACTCTGGCCAAAAATCGTTTTGAAAAAAACGATTTCTGCACCCCGAGCGTATTTGAGCTGACATAAAAAGAAAAGTATCATACTATGATGCAAGAAATAATGATTACTTCTTTATGAAACATACGTCTATCGACTTCATTCATAATCTCCTTTCTCAGGCAGCAGGATATATATAGTTTGTATAAGTTAACTGTGATTTTACACAATGATTACTCTCACTGATTGACGAAATACAGAAGACGTACCATAAACTGCAGTTAACATTCTCATTACTCTTGAACATAATTAATCTTGCACTGTTGAAAATGTGGTGACATTTCGTTTGCGGTTGAGTGTAGTGCAAACATTGCCATTAAACAGTTGAATAATAAGTTACAATAATGTCCAATCTGTTGTGTTCATATCGCAGGAACTCAATGTTGTAATCAAAACGTTGATAAAACGCAGCTAAACAATTAATTTCTAGCTTTTTCTTCCTATTTTTTATTTTTAACTTTTTCCAACATTTTATGCCAGTTCTTTCTTCATCAATCAGGACTTCCTGCCTTTATTGAATTCTATTTGTGTGTCTTGATTAATTTAGATAATTGTTCAATGATCAAGTAAAATCTTTGTTGCAGTTTCTTGTTGACCCCTTCTTCAGGCAGCTCTCAGTTTGAAAAACAACCAACTCTCTTCTAATCTAAAGAATAAGATACACTGGAATTATTACGACTATGTTAAGATGATATTTACATCTTCTGCGTATCATGTTTATAATTGAAACTCTGAAGATAACCTATGGTAACTTTTAGTCCATTTCATAACGTTTATGATAATATTTTCTCAACTCTTTATGCCAATGTATCCAGGTAATAACATATTTGTCCAATAAACAACGCCTTTCCCACAGAGAAACAACGTTTCATATAGACAACTTTACCGCATTCCAGCATACTGAAGTTGGAATGGTATGTTTTTTCATCGATTGAAATGAGTAATTGAAATGATTGAAAAGTAATTAGGAAAGACGAGAAATGAAATCATCTAAATATTGGAAAACCGACACATGTACCGAACACAACATCCGTTTTGTACAAACACACATGCACTGAGACCTTTCACTGAGGTAAACTGTAGGCATTATAAGTAAATACAATTGATGAATCAATAACATTTGAACAATTATGAAACAAACGGCTCGTATCGTATTTTTCTTGAAATACTAAGTTAAATATGATATCATAATTTGTCTCAATTTTCATTGAAAGCATTCAACTTTAGAAAGCGCTGCTGTTTATAAGGGTATCTTTTGGTTTGACCATTGCGTAGCCCTTATACAAGTTTGTCTGCATATACATAAGAGTTATATCAGTATAGAAAAGTTATGGTCAAATATAAACAGCTTTTCATTCACATCAGCTAACTAAAATCACATGAGATAGATATGCCAAGAAACTCAAAGCTAAATGGATTTCTGTGATAGTTATCTACTCAGTGTTTGATTCAAGTTGCTCTGAGAGCGCATTTATTTGCCTATGGTAACTACCGACTTCTCAACTGAAACTTGTCCTCACTACAATCGATCCACAAGTAATACTATTTTTGGGTTAAATGCTTCAACATTGGTGACAAAGGAAAGCTTTCGCAAAGAGTTTCTATAAGACTTGAGTCGATGGATAATTGGTTATGTTTGATTATATAGTAAGTAGATAACCATTCAACCAATGTAAAGATATATAGCCCATATATCGATCGTGGGTTCCATTTGTTTCCAATTTCCAATTTATATGGATCGTCACATCAAAGAGAACAGCTGTTGTTTTTGCACTGTTGTGTCATTGTCATTGTCATGTTGATGTTTGTAAACTGGTATATCAAATTTCTTCCAAGCTTCGAAGCTTTTCATATGAATATGTCAATATTCCACAACGATAATACCTTTTGAATTTAAAAACTAGACTCTTCACATGTTTAACATGTTGTTGTCGATCTTTTGTTTGGAAGAATATAGCCCTTGAATATTTTATTTATCATTAAAAATCCTAATAAATATCGGTATAATACTCATCTAAAAATATGCAAAACCACATTAATCCATGTGTGTTCACTATTTGCGGGTTTTGATTGACGGCAATTAGAAATATGAAAATAATGTATGCACACTAAAGTATAACCTTTCATTTACAAAATATCTTATTACAAACAATCCTGAAATATCTGTATTCATTATCAATTGCCATACCAGTTTGACACTGTGCTATTTGTACGTCAAACATAAGCTTCTTGTACACATAAAGCATTATTATATTATCACAGTTTGGTGAGAAATATGAAATGGTCAATGTATAGCGTTAGTATATTGAAATTATACAAATATATTCTAAGACATGTACTAACTTATTTTTACACTTCTCTAGATTTGTCAAGCCAGAATCAAAATAAATTTAACTTTTAAGTGTTAAACAATCACACATACACACATGTTAATCTGTGTCTATAGTCACTTGAGGACGTTTGTGATGTTGTGTCAGCATGCAAAGTCTTTGTGTCACCGAAATAAATAGCTTGGGTCTTGGAGGTGGTGCTTATGGTTATGCGAATAGCACCAAGCTTTCATATTATCGAATTTCTTACAGTAAAATAACTTCAGTGTTTGGCCGCTGGTTGCCCTTTCCCTTAGCATAGCATTTACAGAACATGTGTGGGTTGATATTTTAATATCGAAGTTTCCCTTTTCAAAAGACAAGGCCATACTATTGTCATGTTTGCAGAATAGCAGACAGTTTCACATAAACTCATTTAATAATGACATAATCATACTTACATTTACAGGTGTACATATTCATTAACATCACGGATTTTGTCAACACACTTTGTTTAGATTTATGTAAATCAATTATAGTTTGGAATTGTTGTTATTGATTTCAATAGATTAATATATACTTAGATGAATTTCTGAATTGGGTGATATTTAAAACCCATAAAGACCATTTGTGACTTTAAAACATTGATACTGAACAAATGTCGTGAATACCTGCTGTAATTCTGTAATTCTGTATTCTCCTGACTTGCCTTCAATAATATAATTCAATTACTGTAGTCAGGGAGACAAGAAGTCAGGGAGGACGTTAATGGATGTCCACTGAATCTATAAACATGACATCATGGAGAATAAATTGTATCCACAGAGAGAAATAACAGTCTCGAATCACAACAACAGCTTTAAACTATAGGAGAATAGATGGCAAACTATTTTCTCTGTTTCTCTATTCGCATCATTTTGGTAATTTTTTGAAAAACGACATTTCTTCACCACTAATAACATCTTACAGATCAAGCATTCGATGTTCATCAAACTTGAATAAGAGAAACAGACACAAGAGTTACTCTCATACAGACACATAGTAATATTGAATCTAACGTACTGTCAAGATAAACACTTCACATTCACCGATGCTCTCTACCATTGATGGAAATGGCGAGTGACTAAACGCCAAATTGGATTTGAAGGACTCTATGTTTAAGTTCAAGTTGCTCTGTTCCACATTTCGGAAACTGTTCCATCTTATCAGCTACACTTTGTGCTTGCTTCAGTCGATCCACATGTAATAATGTTTACATTGCTTACATCATTGCTTACACTGATGAGAAAGTAAGCCTTTCTCACAGATTTTGTACCCGATTTGAGCAGCTGTATAATTCGTTGATGTTTCATTATGTATAGCAGAAAGCCATTAAGAACTTTGTCTTGATTAATCAAAGTTGTTTTCGTTGGTTTTACGTTGACGAACTTTGTATTTGAGTTGTATTTATATTGATCTTCATTGATAGATATCCATGCCAACTGATACGAAAGTGTATGGTTAGCTGGCTCAAGTCATGTTGTGATTTTTCAATGTGTGATTGATGCACATTTACTCTCCATATCATATGATGATCGTCTTAAGTTTATATTAACAGTAACAATGTTTTACTTGTTTTGCCCATAAGACGGAGAATGGTAGAAATACAACTTACACAAATTAAAATGGTGTTACCATAGCAATCATAAGGCAGATGTATTGTGTTTACTTAGATGCTACTAATTTTGTTTAAAGAGATGCAGCAAAAATGGAACATATTATAAACAAAGGATATGTAAATAGAAACACTCTGACTCATTGCTCACTGATGTTTACGACACGTTGTCCCAAGTGCTGGCTCCTGGCTACAAGCAGTAATATAACATTGCTAGAGTAACTTTATGCCTCTCTGAGAATGTTTGCAAACTTTTCGCCAAATTTATGTAATAGTTACTACCATAGTTTCCGAGTTGTATCGGGAAATAACAGGACAATTTGTCCGAGAGGCCCAGGTCCGAGGCCTTAGTCACTGAAAATGACTTTTAAATATGATTAAAATCGGTTGGATTTTCAATATTAAGGTAACTTGAAAATGTTTATAAATGTTTATTTTGTATATTTCCTTAATTGTATATTATTTTCTATGCTTCAAACTACTATATTTTTTATTTTTAACATAACTTTATAAACGGTTGTTGTGAATTTGTGGTAGAAAATATGTGAAAGTCATGTTTACTTTTTGGGTCTATTCATCTTTTTGCAGAAGTCAATCAATTGATTCAAGTATTTTTACTCCAAACCGTATTGAGTATATAACAAATAAATTCGTTTTTTTACGTCTTGATCTTAGGGAATCAAACGTTTAGCTCAATTGTTTATGTCACTGGCGTTGATAAATTGTAACTTATTTTGTTTAAAAGTGGTTTTGAAAGTGTCCGTGTATCAGATATCACGACTGTTTGGACGAAACAATTCTGAATATCCAGGATATTGAAGGGGAAATTCTATCTATATGTTACACTCATAAAAGATGATTAATATTGAAATTAAATATCGAAAGTGCAAAAGTTGGAGTGAGATGATTTGGATAATTCATATCATCGAGGTATGCTATTTCTCTGCGACCGACTGTTTGAACCTCATGTAGAACACGCCTCTACATCATCTCTCACCTGTTGAGCCGAAACATAGTGCAATAAGTACCGTGTCATGATGCCATTATTCGAATGTTATGCTCTTATTTGAGTTCTTTTAATTTTTATAATAATTGAATTTTGTTCGAATGTTATTGTTTGTGTAAAATGAAGCCACATAATATTAAACTGCGTTAGAAATGTAAATGATTTCTTTTGTAAAATGTTGAAATCTGTAGATATAATTCATTCATAATATTTGACTGTTGAATAAGTAGAAAGAAACTATAAGGAAAATACATTTTGAATTGATACCAACAGCTATCAAAAAAGTCATGTTCAATTTAAATATTTGACGATTTCAATGAAAGGGACTACAGTTTACGTTGTTTGAAATGTCGACAGTAACAGTTTGTTCCATCATAAAGTAAGTGCTGACGGACATGGTAATTGTGCACACTGGAAAAAAGTATCAAAAGCTTTATTTAAATTTAAAAAAATGAATAGCTAAAACTTTGTTTAGAGCCTGTTAATTTTTCAGTAAACGTTTTCCAGTGCACTAGTGTGACTTGTCAAATTAAGTCACGATTCTGAACGAATGCCATAAGCAGATAATCATTATAAAAGTTATTAAAACCTTACAATGTCTGTTTATATATATGTAACCTACCCTTCTTAAGGGATGTTCAACCTCGCTGTCATCACGTTTGACATTTGTTTCAGACACAGCAGATTGTAATTGATAAGATTATGTAAGTAAATAAAACATATTTTCATTACAAACACAAAATTACAAAAACAAAAGTAGTGGAAAACAACGTTATTCTCTTGTCATTGGTAGGTTTCTGACCTACATTGTATTTCCATCCTTGAAACCAGAGTAGTTTGTTCGTTCGTTTCACTTTGAAACAGAACCCGTGGATTCTTTCCTGTGAAAAGGCTTGATTAGCTCTAAATATAACTACCAAGCACAGAAAAGTCTATTGCTTTTCTATAGATCCAATCAGCGCTTTCCTTTTATACACGCCCATCTCCTTGTAGTTTACGTCGACAACAATGGCTGCCGTTTGTTATGACACAAAGGATTCATTTTCAGTACATTGTTGCATTATTTCACCTTTTTCTGTGCATATTGTCAATATCATATACGTATAATAAATTTGTTCGGAATCTATCACAAAATAAAACGTTGTTAAATATCTCTATCATGTTATTACCTTAAATTTGTGTTTGATTATGTTTTATTAATGTATGCAAATGATTGAAAAATGCGCGAATATTTCAAATTGTCATTGTAAGTAGATGACATAAAATGCTTCCAACATTCCAAATCTCTCCTTTGAACGAGTTGACAGTATGGGCGACAGTTAGACGTTATGTTATATAGAACATAAACGAACAAGTATTGATGTTTCAATGTGAAAAGGATAAAATACACTTTGGAGGCAATTAAGAAGAAACGTTACGGCAAGGAATTAGAAACACGGTTTGCCACTGGTGTGTTAAAATTAGTGAAAGGGACTTTCGAATTTTGTGTGAACCAATCGCATCAAGCTTTTTGACTGGAAAGAAGCCATGCGATGAGTTTTAAACTGAAGCGAAGGAAACAAAATACCCTGGTTTCCAGGATGACCTACTTCGTTCTGCTTCCTGAGGTGTGGAAATGACGAGAAAAATGACATGGTATCGTCGTTTCAGAAACATTAGTTTGACCTATTTTCTACCCTTTAATGTCATAATTATTAATAAACCCTTTATCAGTTCTAGAAGCATTGTAGAAATGGTGTATTTTATGGATACATAGTTTTTTGTCTGTTATACATTGTTTGGAATATATTCTATTTGTCAAACAGTTGTCATTTAAAATCTTTTGCTTTGCTTTAGGGTGCATTTTGTTAAATATATTTCCACAAACATCGTCAATGGTTAATGTTAGGTGAAAATGCTTATGTTACAGTATGTGAAAGTAATACCTCGATAATGAAGTTCAAAGAATATTTATTTCAGCCATTACCTGCAACTATTTAATCTATTCAAATATATACAGTCTCATTCCAGACCTAGACACACACACATCAATGGCTGTCTGTTGAATCTTCTAACTGGATAGAACATACCAGTCGGTCAGGTGTAATCATCTATAAATCTTATTGCAAAGTGAAAGTCAAGAAATCGTTGCCTCTTTACCAGTGGGTTGGTACAACATATTAGATGGCTTGCCACCGGCTATCACTCCTTGGCTTCCACAAAAACTGTTTATTTCTTGTCTCTATACCATTTTCAATACTAATTAACTGCCTGTCTGCATCTTGCATGGGTTTATCAGTCAACCATGGATAAGGATTTGCTATCTTGGAATATATAATGGCAGAATATCGATTGACAGAAAGTAACACATCTTTTCATTCATGGAATATATACGTTTCAGAAATAAATGATTCATTGTGAATCGTTTCAGGGATATGTTTTCAAATTAAAATCTGCAAATTGTCATAAAAATATCAATTAACAATATAATGAATTAAAACGGTGACCAATTCAGAGAGCACAGTATCCAGATAGAATACGAGTGACTATATCTCATTTCTCTGCAATCTGGCCGTTTATTTAATTAACATTGACTTAAATGGCCGCAGAATGAAGACGCGAACTTGATTAGAATGAGTTAATCTGCACTCAAGGTTTCATTTCTTTATTTGAATGTCATTACTCGTCGGCCCTTAATCGCATTTTCTTAAAGTTTCTTCTCTAATCGCGCACCTTGATATGTGTTCACTGGAAGTGTTGTTACAACCATATTTCAAGTGGAAAATAAGTATTGACGATGAAATCATTCTCGTCCTAGGTTCAGCTTTAGGTATACTAATTCCTAAATGTCGTTAATTAAATTTGCAAATCGAAACTATTAAAAGTGTTGTACATGCTCTATTGAAAAATTAATTGTAAAAACAATGTTGTTTAGCATTTTTATTTGTAAGATTTCATACTTGCTACTTCTAGTGTTCACTGTAAACTCTACACAATTAGCTTTTTATAACAGTTGCGTTAAATTGTATTCAAGGTACACATTTAATTATAGAGATATAGTTCTGCTAAATATCCAGAATATGCTAACAATCCACTCATTTTTTAGACACGCAGAAATATAACGTTTTCACTGCTTTAGTATTCTTATTTGTTGTCACCATGAGTCACGATTCAGATCACATGTCATTGACAAACACATATAAAGATAAAATAAATAGAAATATTTTTTATTTGTTTTCCTGTTTACATCTTAATCGAGTTTACCAATATCACGACAGACATTTGCTATCCAAAGAAAAAACAATCTAAGAAGAAATATAATTATTTGAAAATTTGATAAATACACATTTTTTTACAGAATGAATTGTGTTGGGATACTTCTTGCCCCCTTTTGTTTGCCATGGGAAACAAATAAGACATTATTTTTCCAGAGATTTGCCTTTAAGAACCACTAACTTCAAATGTTCATAATATCATGACTTTTAATTTGCAACAGCATATATCAAGTTTATAAATATATTTCAATTTGTTTTTATTTACTTCCTTTTAATTTATTTGTTTTGTAAGGTTTCTTATCAATGTTTGACAAGGTTGTAAGTATGAATTGCAACTCCGAGACAGCTACACAACGGCTCTACAACTGGTTATATATTATAGTATTTTATGAAGATGTACATGTAAAACCAAACGGTTTCGACTGATGTTGCTTTGCGTCACAGACATTGGATACACTCATGTTCATCTGTATTTGAATTGGCACTTGATTAGCTTAGTGTCCTTGAATGCCATACTGAAATGATGAGTGAACAATTCAATTCTACAAAACTATTTAAGCTGATATTCAAATAACTGTTGTTTGTCTGTAATGGGAAGACCAGTTAGAGGCATTATAAACTCTTTCGTAGTATTTTTTTTATCAGTGTATTATATTTCTCAGAAAAATATGTCTTCTGTTACTGTTATTCTAGTCAATGACTAATATGAATTATTTGGTTCTATTTTAAGTACTTTCACAAGTTATTTTTCATCATTACAATACATACAAAAGTTTCAAAATTGCAGTAAACATAGACTTGACTTGTTCTTATACTTCCAAAATTGACAGAAATGCCAAGCAAATTAGTTATCCGTCTGAATAAATCTCAGTCTATGGTATGATTTAAAGATTAGCAATGTCTCTTTAAACATGTGCTTGTTTTGGAGCTATTTATTCCACTCCCGTGTCAACATCACTGTTTAGCATTTAGATCATACGTTTCGTTTATGTCCTGTTACAATTAATGGAAGTAAATGTTCAACAATTATGACAAAGTTGATGTCTCTAAGATATTTCTTCTTATGCTGTATGTTGTCACTTTCTCAATCTTTATATACCACAAACATCAATATATCTCAACTTCTAACTGGATAGAAGATACCAGCCGGTTAGGTTTAATCGTCTCTAAATCTCATTGCAAAGTGAAAGTCAAGAAATCGTTGCCTCTTTACCAGTTGGTTGGCATCACATTTTTGGAATAGAGGGCTTGCCACCGGCTATCACTCCTTGACCTCCAAAAATTAGTTTATTTCTTGTCTTTATACTATCTTCAATACCAATTTACCGCCTGTCTGCATCTTGCATGGGTTTATCTTCCAAGTTTGGATAAGGATGTCAAATGGCAGAAACTAATCTTCCTATGGAACAACCTAGCCTCAAAAGAAACACTACCAACACAAATTAATAATACTTAAACCCTCGACCAATGAAGACAACTGAAACATAGTTACATCATGTCTTCCGGCGACTGAACTAAGTTTTCTTAAACTTATGTATGTTGCTTTTTCACAAAACCTCTTCATTTTATAATCTCCTTAATAGGCGAGACTGGAGAGTGAAATGAGATTTTTCCTATATGTTTATGACGTTGATGCGTCAATGAATTAAAGTTCAAGTAGTTCGAAACATATTTTGTTATCTTAATGCTCATAATATACCGTCACTTAAATGGCAACATTCTGTCCATAAAAAGATTTTAACATAGCGATTTCAGTTCCTGTGTGGATTTGAACAGTTTAAAGGCATCATTTTCTTATTCGTGAAATTGTGTATACTATTTTTACAGTGCCTATATATTTTGTAACTAAAATAAATTTAACAAAACATTTTCACCAACAGTATGCGGCTGAGTATAACTTTTGTGAAAAATTTTATCGTATATGAGTGTCAATTCAATGATTTTCCAAAAAGTTCAATGATGTCTAATGAACGCAGTGTTGCCAATAACCAGAAGATATTAATAGATTGCAAATAGTCCAGTTTCCATTTATTCGGTTCGCATCGTGTAGAAGATAGTAAATAAAGTTCATGTATTAAAGCAAACAATAGGCATAAGATGTTCTGAGTTAAATTACTTGAACGCAATCCTTTTCACATTACGAAACTAAATTTGACGAAATGGTGTTGTTCTTGTGGTAATATCAATGACAAGTTTTTTTTGTTAACATTTGATTTATAAGAGAGCATTTACAGTATTGTTTTAAAAATGTAACATATGACATTCCAGCATTCAGTACAGGCATTACCCAAAAACAAATAAACTTCACATGACATGTTGACCAGAATTTATAGAAAAGGCTAATATTACACTCAGTGATTGCTGAACATTTAGTAAGGAGTCCTTTATTTCATTCTGAAAAGTTCATCAAGTGAATAAGGGTAAATCGCAAACTTATGAACAAATGTCTTGAGCAGTCATTTATTTTAAATATCAATTTACTTTGATATTGCTATTTATTCATTACAATAACTGACTACAAGCCGATGTATGTGATAGAATTATAATTTTATGCTTCTTAAACATTCTTGATCGTGCTTGATCTTTTAAAATGAAATGCGATTTTTCGTTTTAACATGGAATTGCTATTCAAAATTATACCGCAAATGTTTAACCTTTAGCCTGCTGGATTGTTTTAGGCTAACACCCACTGTCATCTGGATTAATTTCAGCTGAAGCGCCGTAAAATGAACACCGTTACGAAAATTGAAATTTATCAAAAAGTAAACAAGTATTCTGTGCAAAATTTCACACACTGATTGGGAAATCACTAGGCTATGTGATCATATATTTTTTATTGTCATACCACATACAATAATGAAGAAATAATCCTTGAAACAGCAAAGTAGTACTTTTTCATGAAATCTATTGTTTTGTTATCTGGACGATTTATCCAGGATCGATCATTTGAAATATGAAACTAAAAAATTCCAGATAAATTCACATTTTACGAATTCAGGGTTGTAACTGAATATTCACAAGGATTTTTACTGTTATCCGATTACTGTAGTTACCACGGCGATAAATTATCTAACATCGTTAGAAGTCAACATAAAACGAAGACGTTATTATTATTTGATAAATTCATCAACTTTGCTCGCACCGCTTTAACTGCGATTTTCTCACAAACTACAGAACACAAAGAATCAATACTTAAGAATGAATATCAACAATAACTAAAAGTGATATCAATAAAGTTTCAGCACTGTAGAAATTACACTTTTCGAATAGCAAGCTATTACCCATGCTGATGTCTCGGAAATCGTCTGTTTCAAATCAAAATGGCGGACTTCGGTAATTAGAACGAAAACAAACAATATATTAAGAATAATTGTTTCAATACCTACCAAAATTATCACGTGGATACAAAGAGATTCATATTTTTATACCATGTGATTTTTAGTGATATAAACGTAAGCATTTCACTAACAGCACTGTGTAAACAACGGATAAAAAATCGATGCAAACAATAACCTGAGGCCGGTCAACAGAGAAAACGATGACCAAATGACATTTTCTACACTGTAACACAAGCTCAGAAACGTCTAATTCGTCATCAAATAAATTGTGTATTAATAAATAAAGTATCTGTAATACATTTGTAAGGTCTTTTTGCAATAATATATGACAAAAATCCTACCTTTACTGTAAAAATTAGATCAAAATTTATTGCAGACGAAAAATTTCATTCCGGAAATGACGTAGCAACGGAAGTCAGTTTATTATTACTTCCCTTTAGAAGCTTCAAGAAAATATAAAATCACCAGACAAGTCCAGAAGTGCCAGAAGCAGAAGACATTATTTCCTATCTCCAATTATTAAATTGTATTCGCTATTGATTCACATGTAATAACGGGACGAATACCTCAATTCAAAATTCAAAACACAAGCGGCAGACGACACAAGTGGGCAGATGTGCAGATCTCAGCAGGTGCTCGAAAACGTCATGGCAGTATATATCACGAGCGATTGACAAGATGTGGGATCACACGATTTCAAGACGTATATATAAATTGAGAGTCGAAAACATTGTTTTCATTTTTGATTAGGATTATTAATATTGATACTAAAGGATGTTTATAATTTTAAGATTGTAAATTTAGATATCATAAAAGAAACAATACTTAGGCTATACATAGTACATTGTGCGCATAGTTTAATTTATCTGACATTATTATATACGTAATGCATGTTACTATATATAATTAATAAACAAAGAATAAAAGAAGAACTATAAATCAAAAGCATCTAATTATATTAATTTCCAAATGGAGTATTATAATTGTCGACAAACGATAACCAAGTGGAAACCACATTGGGGAATTCCATTCTCAGCCAATCAGAAAATAGAACGTTTCTCCTGATCAGAGTTTCCCCATAAGGTATTGGTTGGTAATCTATACATTTAATATAGACATATTTGTGTACTAACGGAACATAATCACAATCAGACATAAACTTGTTAAGCTATGGTTTGTTTACGAGTGTAAGCGATCCCTTTGAAAAAAGTTTTAAAAATGAATGTCGACTCGTGTACCGTGTGTCACACATGTAATGGGTCATGCGGGTTTGGATATTAGGAGCACAACTAAATTATTGTTTAAAACGTAAACAATACTAAATTTACTACAAGCACTGTAAATTATATATGACAATGAACACTTGTCAATTTAGATATGAACACGTGTTAATATTTAAACAAATGTAAAAAAACAAAACTATATCATATATATGGCGCAAATAGTAAGCCTAACGAATATTTGAGCAATTCTATCAAAGTGTTGAGGTAATAAAGACAATACCTTATGGGGGGGGGGGAGATCTGATTTAGCTGACAAGTGTTGAAGAAAGATATCTCATCAATTTCCTTGATTCTACACTGTCAAGTGAGTACCTGCACACAAAGTAGAACTCTTGAAGGTCGGGTGTCATGTCATCTCTTTCACTGGAGTACGGAATCTCTCGAAGGCCGCCGGACTGGACTGGACTACCACAGATTAGTTATATTTTGGACAAAAACTCAAGATTTGGTAACAGTTAATCCTTTATTTCAATGTGTAGCAAATAAAAATGCCAGTCGAAATTAAGTATGAGAATGTTGATGGATTCAAGTTGGTAGGCCTATGTCACAAATTATTTACAAAAACTCTCACCTACAAGAGGCGGTTGATAACGGTACCTGCAACAGACAAGTGCAAGAGTGAAATAAACTGATGTTTACTATTTTTCAAGTAATTTGCCTCCAACATTTATAAATACAAATTCACATTTCTCATGTAATTAGGCCTACAGTAGGCCTACGTGGCAGTTATATTCGTGCAGTGTCGTATTTCCATAGACTTGCATGTCAATTTACGCCGGGATAAATGATTTTCATGAAATAAGTTATGTTTAAATCAATGTAAAACTTTTCATCTTGATTTGAAATCATCTCAGCTTGAAGAAAATAATTTAAATTAAATTTTCGGACGATAATTAACTAATGTCATCCAATTTCCCTACATGTGTACGTTAGATAAAACGTTTCCAATAGACCGTCATGTTAAATGTTTTCACAACTACGTATATATGTTGATCAAAGTTCTGCCATTCCCAAGGTAGTAAACGGAAAATTAAACTTAAATTATGAGGTTGTAACCAAGTCGATTCCCCACAAACCTGATAAATGTGAATAGAATCGGACACAAATCGTATCTAGGAAAATTATTTATCCCAGATTAAATTAACATGCACGTCTATGAAAATAACGTGACCGGCACGGCACTGTACTTTACGATTTTATGCCTACACTCTATCGACACATCAAACACTACTGCTTGTCAAGTAAGTTTTAAAAACGTATATAATATTTGTCAGTTTTTAATTTCAATTAAATTTGAGGACATTTTTTGGTAAATCGATCAATGACGACATCGATATCTCAAGCTGCGCAAAGCTACGATAACCACGCCCATCTTGTCACTCAAGTGTCCACGCCCACTTCTGTCAATCAAAACCACGTGTGTCCTGGCAAGGTCAATGAATTGTTATTTCAAAATATTTTATTTTCAAAACAGTTACGAGTTATTTCAAAGTATTTTATTTTCAAAACGAATGAATTATTTTGCATGAGTTCATGATGTGCGAACGCATTCTTTCTTACTGAATAAATGTTCACATGTTAGAGTGACGTTTCGCGAGAGTTCACTTGGAGATGTTGGATAGACAATTGTCTGTCGTAAGTAACTTAGCTAGTTGATTTTTTTTTATTAACAGACGAAAATTCCTTATCATGTTGTAAATGTTTTGCCTTTCACAAAAACAAACTGGATCCAAATATATTATATTCCATGAATTTTCATCAAACACGTAACGCCCGTATATTCCAAAATTTCATTTGAAATCGTACTGGAGATTCCAATCGCCTAGCCTAATCGATATATGCTACTTGCCTTCAGTATTTAAAAACAAGAAAACAAACAGTACAAATAGTTTTCCTGAATGATAGTTTTTAAAATAGAAAATAAATATGTTTATATAAAACAATAGTCCAAGAATGACCGACAGAGTGTTGCTATCATAAACATTAGTTTTCCCGGAATAGCATTGACCGTAACTTGTTTACAATCGCGCGGGACCAGCTAACGGTTGTCTTTGGGTCCAAGTGTCATTACTCAAGATCTAACATCTTTTTAAATAAGCCAATTTTTGTTCCACCACTACGAAAATGTTAATGCAGCATGTGTGTATTAGGATATTCCGATCAAGTGCCATGAATCGGATACTGAACTTGAACATCGAAATTGTGTGTGATCGAAATCCGCCATCAGTGCAAAAGTACGTAATGGCGTCATGCTGTTTATCGGCAATTTGTAAGTAGATTTTTTAAGATGATCTGTAGGCCTAATTGTAATGCAATTTTAGCCATAACAAGATATATAAATGTCAGTTGTTTTTTTATCTTTGGAATCCGTGATCATGATCAAATTTAAAGATTTTTTTAGATGATGTTGTTGTGAAGACATTGTTTGTTCAGTCTAGGCCTAACGGTTTCTAACTGCAGCAAGATGAAAGAAACTCACTATTTGACAGCTCCATTTTGCCTTGATAAAACATTGCAACGATATTATTATGAATCAGACTGACAAAGATTGTTTATCGTGTACATTGAATAAACTCAGTTATGAATTGTCACTGCGTCAGATTTACTTTATTTATCATTGTTTGGAAACCGTCGTCTCTTCAACTTCTTCACATGTGACAGTTTCCACCGGAAGTTTTCTCTCGCATCGACTGAATTTTTTCGTGGATCCGTGTAACGTAAATAACGACTTTTATTACAAGTATTACATATCATTGTGGTGGATTTTTATTGTAGAATCTTTCTGTTGCGTTTACATCGACAGTTCAGTCGTTGGACAAGTGTAATTGTCTTTATTGATAAGAGGTCAGGGGTCACGCTCTCAGCACGCGATTTGGGCTTGAAATCAAGCCCGCAGATGACAGGGGGATGCACTGTTGGGCTTGAAGTCAAGCCTGCAGCATGCTGGATCTTAAATGGAACCATTACCCTTTCATGACAAGCAAAGTACATTTATTTAAGTTGCAATAAACAAATTAATTTTTTAATGAAAATGGTTATTTGGTATATGACATCAAATGCAATGATAACGATGATATGAAATTCCTCCAATGGAAACACATTTTAAATGATGTCAGAACAACTGTTTTCAAATGTTTCAGGAAGCAATGTCAAAGGTAGTGAACTTAACTAGAGCCAAGTGATTTCAAACAAAAAAGTTTACTAAGTGTGCTAATCAATCTGAACTCTGAGAAAACATTAAATACAGTCTGATTTAAATCGACCGTGTTCCGAGGAATAAAATGTAAAAAATTATGTACCTACCGGGATACGAACAGGTTCTGTAGATTCCCCTCCACAAGGTCTGAAAACACCCCGTATAGGCGCATGCTCCGAACCAGTTTAGCAAAGCCAAAGCCCGGTCATATAGCTGACCAATCACAACGTAGTATTTAAACGGTCACTGTTTTGAAAGCATTCGGAACAGACCAAAGGGTAGCTGTTTGGAGTTATTTGCCCCTAGCTTCTCGCACCGAAAGCAATTGTTGGGCGTGTTTTGATTGGCTACCTGAATTGTGCTCGAAACCGCGAGTCTACGGACTTTTATCAGACGGTTTGGAGTGGAACCTACGACCGATATGAGTTCGTATCCCGGAAGATGCATTATTTTGCAATTTTTATTCCACGGAAAATCAGACTGCATTAAATACATGTGGGTTCGTGAATTTCTTCTTTCTTTGAAACATTGTAACAAATCATTGGCCATGCATGAACTGGTATCAATCATAATATGGCATGCTGGCGTGAAAATATCAAAGGTATAGGGAATTTTGAATAGCTTATAAAACAGTGCATTCTTTCATATTATACATCAATATGCTTCACCATTACTAATTGATTAGTTTTGAAATACAAGTTGTATCTATTGTTCCATTATGAGTTATTTCTTTAGTTTCTGTACAATTTATTGTGTAACAACTAATCTCAATGTATCTGGAGTATGACTTCAAAACTCAAAACCTCAAAATAATGGATATGCATTAGCGTCTTGTTCAAGGAATGTAGTTATAGTTTTAAATACTGAACTATAATGACTCTAGAAACCAATACTTTCAATATCTGTCTTGTGAAATCACACGACGTTCGGAGTATATGCTTATAAAAAACATTCAAGAAACAATCTCACACCACTCTGATAAAGGGCCAGCATCGATCATCGATACATTGTTAAAATGTCAATACAAAAGGGTTATCTGGTCACCCGGCAAATTTGGTTCCTGTTTTGTTAGAGAGAAAATAATAAAACCTCCATTGGCACTTATTGTGATTGTTGTTTTAGCGTGTGTGATTATTGTGAATATATGGTGAATATTATGAAATTAAAGAAAATGTATTAACATGCACAATTAACATAGCTAGATAGAAAACACTTGCGTATCATTATATTCAACACATTTTCATATCAATCAAGCTTATCAATAATTGAGTTTAATCATACCTATAAACACTATTAAAGGGTAGTTAAGGCTGTTTTGGATCTTAGATCGTGGAAATGACACACAGGGAGATGAGACTCACCTCTTTATGTGTGAAGAGCAAATTTGTTATTCAGAATGCAGCAATCAGAAGGAATAAAAGTAAATCATTTACTATTTCTAGCTTTTTAATACATTTATGTTGAAACTTAACATTTGTATTACAACATTATTTTCGTAATTGTTCCGTCCGTAATTCTAGAAACAAATACAATGTCTTAAGCGGCATAATCGATAGCATAAGATAAAAGTCAAATATAGTCATGTAACAAAATCTTCACATATCAAATAAGACATCTAAAACCTGGGAAAATATTTATTGTAGATAATTGCTTCACTTTCACGTTCATGTAGTTCAACTTTAAAGTATATCTTAATTGACAATGAAACACAAAGAATAAAATTACATCCTTGCTTGATATTTCAATTTTTAAACTTCCTAAAGTTACAAGCCTGAAGCATAGTGTTGTTTGTTCCAGAGCAGCTTAGGTAGTGAGACTAGTATAATACATGACGTATCCATCAATAACATTGTCACGGTCGTTACGATTCCTGCGAGAGTGGGGACTGAGCAAATTGACATTTCCTTTCATGTATCAGACATAATAAAGATTAATATTCGATCACTTAATGAAATTTACTCCTGTGACCACAAGGGTCTTTGAATTGATACTGATGTTATCAGAAACTGATGAGCAGTGATAACATATCATTGTGTTGTTAAATGGTTAGAAGAAAGTAAAAAATAGCCTGTACACTTTGCTTTACAAAATAACATTCTAGAGAATAAACAAACAGACAATACATTTACAGTGTTACAGAGTTCAGGTTGAATCGGTTTAATAAATCTGATTTCTGTCATCACATTTCATGAAGTATTAATGAAAGTTGATAGAATATATAATACACTCAACCGCAAAAGAAACGTCACCATACAAAATGGAAGCTAATTCAATACACACGGCTGAAACAGAGATACCTAATGTCTTCAAAAGCAAACTAAACTAATCTTGAGTTTTTTAAAACATTATCTGTCCATAATCCTGAGAAACATGCTTTTTAAGAATTGTCATTTTCGAATGTCCGTAACAAGACGAGATAGGTGAGTCAGAAAGGGCTTTTTTGGCTTGTTTAATGTCGTCCTACAGTAAAGACGCGTCAACGAAATGAAGTTCAAGAAAATTATTTATGTCCAAAACATGTTTATTAATTACATTTCTACATTTTACACATTTTTTACTTAAATGCTAGACACTCTGGTCAAAAACCATTTTGAAAAAGCGATTTTCTGCACCCCAAGCGTAATTGACCTGGCATAAAAAGAAAAGTATCATACTCTGATGGAAGAAATAATGATTACTTCTTTATGAAACATATGTCTATCGAATTCATTCATAATCTACTTTCTCAGGCAGCAGTATATTGTTTTCTCCACTGTTGAAAATGTGGTGACGTTTCTTTTGCGGTTGAGTGTAGTGCAAACATTGCCATTAAACAGTTGAATAATCAGTTATAATAATGTCCAATCTTTTGTGTTGATATCTCAAGAACTAGATTGTTTTTTAGATTTCTTCCTATTTTTTTATTTTTAACTTTCCCCAACAATTTATGCCAGTTCTTTCTTCATCAATCAGGACATTATTGAATTCTATTTGCGTGTCTTGATTAATTTAGATAATTGTTCAATGATCAAGTAAAATCTTTGTTGTAGTTTCGTGTTGACCCCTTCTTCAGGCAGCTCTCACTTAATCTGTTACCATCATTGACAGTTGATTGAAAAACAGCCAACTCTGTACTAACCTAAGGAATAAGATACACTGGAATTATTACGACTATGTTAAGATGATATCAACATTTTATGCGTATCATGTTTATAAATGAAACTCTGAAGATATCCTATGATAACTTTTATTCCATTTCATAACGCCTATGTTGATATTTTCTCAACTCTTTATGCCAATGTATCCAGGTAATAACATATTTGTCCAACATACAACGCCTTTACCACAAAGTAACAACGTTTCATATAGACAACTTTACCGCATTCCAGCATACTCAAGGTGGAATGGTATGTTTTCTCATCAATTGAAATGACAAGTAATCAGGAAAGACGAGTAATGAAATCATTTAAGTATTGGAAAACTGACACATGTACCGAAAACAATATCCGTTTTGTACAAACACACATGAGACCTTTCACTGAAGTAAACTGTAGGCATTATAAGTAAATACAATTGATGATTCAATACCATTTGAACAATTATGAAACAAACGGCTGGTATCGTACATTTTTTTGATATACTAAGTTAAAATATGAAATCATAATTTGTCACAATTCTCATTGAAAACATTCCACTGTAGAAAGCCCTGCTGTTTATAAAGGTCTCTTTTGGTTTGACCATTGCGTGGCCCTTATACACGTTTGTCTGCATATACATAAGAGTTATATCAGTTTAGAAGAGTTAAGGTCACATATAAACAGCTTTTCATTCATCTCAGCTAACTAAAAGCACATGAGATCATTCAGGGAGACTTCGTAATATAGTGTTCAAACACTTCAATTAATATTGCTCTCTAACATAGATAGATATGCCAAGAAACTCAAAGCCAAATGGATTTCTGTGACAGTTATCTACTCAGTGTTTGATTCAAGTTGCTCTGAGAGCGCATCTATTTGCCTATGGTGACTTCCGACTTCTCAACTGAAATTTGTTCTCACTACAATCGATCAACAAGTAATACGATTTATGGGTTAAATGCTTCAGCATTGGTGACAAAGGAAAGCTTTCGCAGAGAGTTTCTATGAGACTTGACTCGATGGATAATTGGTTATGTTTGATTATATAGTGGGTAGAAAACCATTCAACCAATGTAAAGATATGTGGCCTATATATCGATCGTGGGTTCCATTTGTTCCCAATTTCCTGTATATGGATCGTCACATTAAACAGAACAGCTGTTGTTTTTGCACTGTTTTGTCACTGTCATTGTCATGTTGATGTTTGTAAACTGGTCTATCAAATTTCTTCCAAATGTGGTATCGAAGCATTTCATATGAATATTTCAATATTCCACAAAGATAATACCTTTTGCATTTAAAAACTAGACTCTTCACATGTTTAACATTTTGTTGTCGATCTTTTGTTAGGAAGAATATAGCCCTTGACTATTTTTATTATTATTTAAAATTCTAGTAAATCTCGGTCGTTGTAGTCAACGTATAATACTCATGTAAAAATATGCAAAACCACATTGCGGCTTTTGATTGACGGCAATTAGAAATGTGAAAAATAATGTATGCACACTGAAGTATAACCTTTCATTTACACAATATCTTATTACGAACAATCCTGAACTATCTATATTCATTATCAATTGCCTTACCAGTTTGACACTGTGCTAGTAGTAGGTCAAACATAAGCTTCTTGTACACATAAATCATTAGTATATGATCACAGTTTGGTGAGAAATCTGAAATTGTTAATGAGCTATCATGTGTCAATGTATAGCATTAGTATATTGAAATTATACAAATAGATTCTCTGACATGTACTAACTTATTTTTACACTTCTCTAGATTTGACAAGCCAGAGTCAAAATGAATTTACCTTTTAAGTGTTAAACAATCACACATACACACATGTTAATCTATGTCTATAGTCACTTGAGGACGTTTGTGATGTTGTGTCAGCATCAATGTATTTGTGTCATGGAAATAAATAGCTTGGGCCTTGGAGGTGGTGCTTATGATTTACAGATGCATATATTCATTAACATCACAGATTTCTTCAACACACAGTGTTTAGATTTATGTACATATATATCAATTATAGTCTGGAATTATTGTTATTGATTTCAATAGTTTAATATATACTTAGATGAAGTTCTGAATTGGGTGATATCTTAAACCCATAAAGACCATTTGTGACTTTTAAACATTGATACTGAACACATGTGGTGATAACTTCTGTAATTCTGTAATGTGGTCTCCTGACTTGCCTTCAATAATGTAATTCAATTACTATAGTCAGGGAGACAAGAAGTCAAGGTGGAAGTTAATGGATGTCCACTGAATCTAGAAACATGACATCATGGAGAATAAATTGTATCCACAGAGAGAAATAACAGTCTCGAATCACAACAACAGCTTTCAACTATAGAAGAATAGATGGCAGACTATTTTCTCTGTTTTCTCTATTTGCATCATTTTGGTAAATTTTTCAAAACGACATTTCTTCACCACTAATTGCATCTTACAGCAATCAAGCGTTCGATGTTCATTAAACTTGAATAAGAGAAACAGACACAAGAGTTACTCTCAGAGACACATAGTAATATTGAATCTAACGTACTGTCAAGATAAACACTTCACATTCACCGATGCTCTCTACCATTGATAGAAATGGCGAGTGACTAAAAACAACTTGGATTTGAAGGACTCGATGTTTAAGTTCAAGTTGCTCTGTTACACATTTCGGAAACTGTTCAATCTTATCAGCAACACTTTGTGCTTGCTTCAGTCGATCCACATGTAATAACGTTGATTGGGTTATTGCTTACACTGATGAGAAAGGAAGCCTCTCCGACAGATTTTGTACCCGATTTGAGCAGCTGTATAATGTTTCATTATGTATAGCTGAAAGCCATTAAGCACTTCGTCTGGATTAATCAAAGTTGTTTTCTTTGGTTTAACGTTGACGAACTTTGTATTTGAGTTGTATTTATATATATATTGATCTTCATTGATAGATATCCATGCCAACTGATACGAACGTATACGGTTAGCTGTCCCCAGTCATGTTGTAATCTTTCAATGTGTGATTGATGCGCATTTACTGTCCATATCATATGATTATCGTCTAAAGTTTATATTAACAGTGACAATTTTTACTTGTTTTGCCCATATGACGGAGAATGGTTGAAATAAAACTTACACAAATTAAAATGGTGCTACCAATCATAAGGCAGATGTATCGTGTTTACTTAGATGTTATTAATTTTGTTTAAAGAGATGCAGCAAATATGGAACATATTATAAACAAAGGATATGTCAATAATTAAAACTCTGACTCATTGCTCACTCATGTTTACGACACGTTGTCCCAAGTCCTTGCTACAAAACAAACAAGCAGTAATATAACATTGCTAGAATAACTTTATGCCTCTCTGAGAATGTTTGCAAACTTTTCGCTGATTTATGAGCCATGAATGAGGTTGCTCTCTGATATGAACCTTAAAACTATTTTAAACCAACCATTGTCTGTGTAACAGTTACGCTCTATTACCAATCATATACATTTATACATATATATATATAACAAACAGTTCTGCTATTTCCTGATGCCACGAGGACACTATGGTAGTAACTGACTTAGATCTCACTTATTCCGAGTGAAATAACATTAATTTTAAATAACGTAAAATACCATAACCTTTGTGTGGCACCTTCTCTAGTGCATGAATGAAATGCGTAATACTACGGATGTTCTGCCTGGCCGATTTTAGCAGGTGATTCTCGCGTGTAAAATTAGGTGCAGGAAATAAATGTTCAAAGACTGAACAGGTTCGTGCAATTTACGAACATACGGGTAATTTGCGACGAAACTTCACAGTTTGCCAATGTCACGAATGAGGTCGTTTCATTAGCCTGGCTCTGCGACAATGGAGAATGAAGATGACTTTTAAATATGATTAAAATCGTTTGGATTTTCAATATTTAGGTAACTTGAACATTCTTTTAAATTGTTGATTTTGTATATTTTCTTAATTTTATATTATTTTCTATGCTTCAAACTACTATAGTTATTATTTCTAACATAACTTTCTAAACGGTTGTTGTGAATTTGTGGTAGAAAATATATAAAAGTCATCAAGCATTTTTACTCCCAACCGTATTGAGTATTACTTCAAATAAATTCGTTTTTTTACATTTTGATCTTAGTGAATCAAACATTTAGCTCAATCGTTATGTCGGTGTCGATAAATTGTAACCTATTTTAAAAAAAAGTTGTTTTGAAAGTGTCCGTGTATCAAATATCAGGACTGTTTGGACGAAACAGTCCTGATATCGATAATCAACAGGACACTTTTATGAATGGTTGCTACGGGCAACGAGGTCTTAGTGGGATGTAAATAAAGGAGAGAGATAGAGAGAGGGAGAAAGGGAGAGTGGGAGAGGGAAAGAATGAAAATCCAAATTAATCTCGTTTTTTTATATCAAATATGCTGATTCTGTGTCACTGTAATACTCAGTCTCAAACATATTGTAACGTATCTACTTAAATGTTCTAACTTACTTCTAAACTATTATGTAAGGTCAGACAACAAGTAAGAGCTTGTTATTAGATTACGTATCATCAAACGCTAATGTACACCATAACATTACACAGTAATAGCCTAATAGCATTAATTCTGATATCAGGTTTGTCATGTTCTAGACACTTTAAGTTATAATGGCTTCAATATTAAGAACAATAAATAAAACGAAATAGTTTTCATAGATATTTAATCCATAACATTAAGTCAAATTGTAAGATATATATCTCTAAATCTAATTCAAATTGTTTATATTTAGCATTATCACATTTCAACAAATTTAACAGACTTTACTTATCAAAAATTTGATTGTCGAAATGTAAAAAACATAAAGTATCAATACCCCAAAAATTGACACAAAATACATGTACATGTAAAGCGATCATCAACAACAGAACAAAATTTTAGTTGCTTAGAAAAACATAGACATAAACAAATAATGTAGCATTGTGTAATGCATCTTTTTTTTTATTTCACATGAATAAATCTTATTGATTCTATTTTGCTCAGTATCTTTTTAGTCATTGCTTTCGTAATATGTTACTACAATCATCTCCTCATATGATGACATATGCTTAAATTAGTCTAAGTGAATACATGGATCTCAGTGTTATATCATAAGGATATTGAAGGGGAATGTCTATCTATATGTTACACTCATAAAAGATGATTAATATCGAAAGTGCAAAAGTTGGAGTGAGAGAATTTGGATTTTGTTTGAAAAAATAATTCATATCATTGAGGTATGCTTTTTCTCTGCCTTGAGGCGAGTCCTTCGAGCGATTGTTTGAACTTCATGTAGAACACGCCTCAACATCATCCCTCACCTGTTGAACCGAAACCTAGTACCTTGTCATGATGCAATTATTCAAATTCTATGCTCTTATTTGAGTTCTTTTAAATTTTTTTCTAATATTTTGTTCGAATGTTATTGTTTGTGTAAAGTGAAGTCACGTAATATTAAACTGCGTTACAAATACTATTTCTTTTGTAAAATGTTGAAATCTGTAGATATAATTTATTCATGATATTTGACGGTAAAAGGTGATAGATATTACCAACAACTGTTGAATTTATAGAAGGAAAATATAAGGAAACAATATTTTGAATTGATACCAACAGCTATCAAAACAGTCATGTTCGAATTTAAATATTTGACAATTTCAATAAAATGGACTACATTTTACATTGTTAGAAATGTCGACAGGAACAGTGATGACAGACTTGACGTGATGGTGATTGTGCACACTGGATACACGTCTCAAAAGCTATATTTAAAGGTACATCCATTGTGTTGTTGGGGGTCAAATATGCCAAACGTTATTAATGGTCTTATTTTATCGAGAAGTGCCAACTGTTACCGAAAACTACAATTTTGGTGATAATCGACTTAGTATATTGACGATATGAAGGAAAAAGTATCGATTTCTGATCGAAAACCGGACAATGCACCGCGTGTGGCGCGCGCCAATGAGTCAAACGTAATTTTGGAATCTTATTTAAACCAGACAAACTAACAGATTTGGGTTGATAATGTTCAATAGGTCATATAACTACTGTGCATGTAAATAGGACGTGCACTTTCGGTTTCTGCACATGCATAATGATGTTACTCGATTTTAATTGGAAACTAGTAATTATTATATTTTTGGCGATTTGGGATGAATATGCAAGCTGAGTGAATTTGTTTGTATTGTTAACACATCATATGGTGTGTTGGAACGTATTAAAGCCAAATAAAAGTTAATGAAACACAATGGATGCACCTTTAAATTTAAAAAAATGAATGGCTAAAACTAAAGCCTGTCAATTTTTCAGTTAACGTTTTCCAGTGCACTAGTGTGACTTGTCAAATTAAGTCACGATTCATAACCAATGCCATAAGCAGATAATCTTTATTAAAGTTATTAAAACCTTACCATATCTGTTTATATATATGTAACCTAAGGGATGTTCAACCTCGCTGTCATCACGTTTGACATTTGTTTCAGACAAAGCAGATTGTAATTGATAACAGTACATGTATGAACGTAAATAAAACATATTTTGATTACAAACAAAAAATTACAAAAACAAAAGTAGTGGAAAACAACGTTATTCTCTTGTCATTGGTAGGTGTTTGACCTACATTGTACTTCTATCCTTGAAACCAGGGTAGTTTGTTCGTTCGTTTCACTTTGAAACAGAACCCGTGGATTCTTTCCTGTGAAAAGGCTTGATATGCTATCACAAAATAAAACGTTGTTAAATATCTCTATCATGTTATTACCTTAAATTTGTGTTTGATTATGTTTTTATTAATGTATGCAAATGATTGAAAAATGCGCGAATATTTCAAATTGTTATTGTAAGTAGATGACATAAAATGCTTCCAACATTCCATATCTCTCCTTTGAATGAGTTGACAGTATGGGCGAGCGTTAGACGTTATGCTATATAGAACATAAACGAACAATTATTGATCTTTCAATGTGAAAAGGATAAAATACACTTTGGAGGCAATTAAGACGAAACTGGACTGTTTCGTCAATCATGTGCGGCACTAACACACAGCCTCAGTTTCAAGGTAAATTGTCCTCCTGATTTGGTTACGGCAAGGAATTTAGAAACACGGTTTGCCACTGGTGTGTTAAAATTAGTGAAAGGGACTTTCGAATTTTGTGTGAACCAATCGCATCAAGCTTTTTGACGAGAAAGAGGCCATGGGATGAGTTTCAAAGGTTTCCAGGATGACCTACTTCGTTCTGCTTCCTGAGGTGTGGAAATAACGAGAAAAATGGTATCGTCGTTTCAGAAACATCAGTGTGACCTATTTTCTGCCATTTAATGTCATTAAGAATTAATAAACCCTTTATCAGTTATAAAAGCATTGTAGAAATGGTGTATATTATGGATAAATAGGTTTTTTTTGTTAGACATTATTTGGAATATATTCTTTTTGTCAAACATTTGTCATTTTAAATCTTTTGCTTTTCTTTAGTGTGCATTTTGTTAAATATATTTCCACAAACATCGTCAATGGTTAATGTTAGGTGAAAATGCTTATGTTACAGTATGTGAAAGTAATACCTCGATAATGAAGTTCAAAGAATATTTTTTATTTCAGCCATTACCTGCAACTATTTAATCTATTCAAATATATACAGTCTCATTCCAGACCTAGACACACACACATCAATGGCTGTCTTTTGAATCTTCTAACTGGATAGAACATACCAGTCGGTCAGGTGTAATCATCTATAAATCTTATTGCAAAGTGAAAGTCAAGAAATCGTTGCCTCTTTACCAGTGGGTTGGTACAACATATTGGATTAGATGGCTTGCCACCGGCTATCAGTCCTTGGCTTCCAAAAAAACTGTTTATTTCTTGTCTCTATACCATTTTCAATACTAATTAACTGCCTGTCTGCATCTTGCATGGGTTTATCAGCCAACCATGGATTAGGATTTGCTATCTTGGAATATAATGGCAGAATATCGATTACCAGAAAGTAACACATCTTCTCATTCATGGAATATATACATTTCAGAAATAACTGATTCATTGTGAATCGTTTCAGGGATATGTTTTCAAATTAAAATCTGCAAATTGTCATAAAAATATCAATTAACAATATAATGAATTAAAACGGTGACCAATTCAGAGAGCACAGTATCCAGATAGAATACGAGTGACTATATCTCATTTCTCTGCAATCTGGCCGTTTATTTAATTAACATTGGCTTAAATGGCCTCAGAATGAAGACGCGAACTTGATTGGAATGAATTAATCTGCACTCAAGGTTTCATTTCTTTATTTGAATGTCATTACTCATCGGCCCTTTATCGCATTTTCTTTCTTTCAGTTTCTTTTCTAATCGCGCACCTTGATATGTGTTCACTGGAAGTGTTGTTACAACCATATTTCAAGTGGAAAATAAGTATTGACGATGAAATCATTCCCGTCCCAGGTTCAGCTTTAGGTATACTAATTCCTAAATGTCGTTAATTAAATTTGCAAATCGAAACTATTAAAATTGTTGTACATTTGTTGGTTTCTCTATTGGGAAATTTATTGTAAAATACAATGTTATTTAGCATTTTTATTTGTAAGATTTAATACTTGCTAATTCTAGTGTTCAATGTAAACTCTACAAAATTAGCTTTTTATAACAGTTGCGTTAACTTGTATTCAAGGTATACATTTAATTATAGAGATATAGTTCTGCTAAATATCAAGAATAACAATCCACTCATTTAATTTGTTAGACACCCAGAAATATAACGTTCTCACTGCTTTAGTATTCTTATTTGTTGTAACCATGAGTCACGACTCAGATCACATATCATAGACAAACACATATAAAGATAAAAAAAAATAGTAATATTGTTTACCTGTCTCCAGTTCACAACTTTAATCGAGTTTACCAATATCACGACTGACATTTGCTATCCAAAGAAAAAAAAACAATCTAAGAAGTAATATAATTATTTGAAAATTTGATAAATACACATTTTTTACAGACCGAATTGTTTTTGCCGTGGGAAACAAATAAGACATTATTTTCCCAGAGATTTGCCTTAAGGAACATCAAACTTGAACATGAAATGTTCATAATATCATGACTTTTAATTTGCAACAGCATATATCCAGTTGATAAATATATTTCAATTTTTTTAAATTTACTTCATTTTTATTTTAAATTTTTTTAAAGTTTCTATCCAATGTTTGACAAGGTTGTAAGTATGAACTGCAACTCCGAGATGTTGTACATATTTAAACATATAATGCAAAACTACAGGTCATGATCAACAGTTTGGAAGCCAGTCACTATTTCAGTTAATCAGTTAATGTCAGTGACTAGAATTCGTGAAATGCAGAAGGAGATATATCAATATAAATACAACTTTCAATACTAAATGAGTCTTATCAATCTAAGATTCTGACTAGTAATTAATGTCAACATGGGAAATGTGCAAGAGGACATAAATTTCATCGGAGCAAACTTCTTTTTACACGTTTGACACTGACCAAAACCTTGATTCTGAGTTGGATTGAAGTAGCAGGATGCATCATCATGGTTTATTTGTTTATCTTCCAATCACTTTCCTAAGCTTTTAAATTTCTTAGCTACACGATGGCTCTACAAATGGTAATATATTATAGTATTTTATGAACATGTACATGTAAAACCAAACGGTTTCCACTGATATTGATTGGATACACTGCATGTTTATCTGTATTTGTGTTGGTGATTCAATGCATCACATTTCCTGCTGCTCGAGTTTTGAGAGCGCTCAATGTACACTGTGAAAAATCACTTGTGTATGAATAATATTCTCACTTTTAATGTTGATTAGCACTTGATTAGCTTAGTGTCCTTAAATGTCACACTGAAATGATGAATGTTCAATTCTACAAAATTACAAAAATATTTAAGCTGATATTCAAATAACTGTTTTTTGTCTGTAATGGGAATATCGGTTAGAGGCATTATAAACTCTTTTTTAGTTTTTTTTTTATCAGGATATTATATTTCTCCGAAAATATATGTCTTCTGTTACTGTAATTCTAGCCAATGATCAATATTAATTATTTGGTTCTATTTTAAGTACTTTCACATGTTAGTCTTCATTATTACAATACATACTATTTTTGTTTGCTTTTCAAATATTAAGTCCATCTTGTTCATACATATCCTGAGGCGTTAGTGATGATAAAATCTGCACAGCATCATTCAATCCACAAAAGTTTCAAAATTGCAGAAAACATAGACTTGACTTGTTCTTATATTTCTAAAATTGACAGAAATGCCAAGCAGTTCAGTTATCCGTCTGATTAAATCTCAGTATATGGTTTGATTTATAGATTAGCATTGTTTCTTTAAAACGTTGCTCGTTTTGGAGCTACCGTATATACGTCACCGTTTATTATTGAAATCATACGTTTCGTTCATACCCTATTTCAGTTTATGAAAGTTATTGTTCAACAGTTATGACACAGTTGTCGTCTCTAAGAGATTTCTTCCTATGCGAGGAACTATTCCATTTGCTGTTGTCACTTTCTCAATATTTATATACCACAAACATCAATGTATCTCAAGTTCTAACTGGATAGAAGATACCAGCCGGTTAGGTGTAATCATTTATAAATCTCATTGGGAAGTGAAAGTCAAGAACTCCTTTCCTCTTTACCAGTTGGTTGGTACAACATATCCGGCTATCACTCCTTGGCTTCCAAAAAATAGTTTATTTTTTGTCTCTGTACCATCTTCAATACTAATTTACCGCCTGTCTGCATCTTGCATGGGTTTATCAGCCAACCATTGGTAAGGTTGTCCCATTTTCAAAATATAATAACACGAAATCGATTGGAACCTACAAGCCTCAAAAGAAACGTTACCAACACACATTATACGACTTGACCGATGAAGACAACTGAAACATAGTCACATCATGTGTTCTGAGGACTGAAATAATCATTCTTAACCTTATGTATATCGCTTTTTAACAAAAACTCTTCATTTTAGAAAATCGTTAACTAGGCGAGATAGGAAAGTGAATTGAGATTGTTCCTATATGTTTTTGATGTTGATGCGTCAATGAAATAAAGTTCAAGTAGGTCGACAACATATTTTGTTTTCTTAATGTTCATAATAAACACTCACTTAAATGGCAACATTCTGTCCACAAAAAGATTTTAACACAGCGATTTCAACTCCCGTGTGTGTTTGAACAGTTTAAAGGCATCATATTCTTAATAGTGAAATTGTGTATACTTCTTTACAGAGCATATATCTATTATAACTAAATTGAATTTAACAAAGCGTTTACACCAACCGTAAAAGACTGAGTATACATTGTGTGAAAAAATCTTTTCACTCTGTAATTGAGCGTCAATTAAATAATTTACTCAGAACTCAATGATGTCTAATGTACGTATTGTTGCCAATATGATCATACATTGTGAGTCACAATTACATGGCAATGCATATCTGACATTTCACGGGAATCAGAATATATTAATAGATTGCAAATATTCCACTTTTTCCAGTTCTATTTTATTCAGTTCTCTCCATCATGTATAAGAAATTGAAATTAATTTAATTTAAAGTAAACAATAGGCATAAGATGTTCTAACTTGAATAACCTGAACCCAATCCCTTTCATGTTACTTAACTAGTTTTGACTGAACAATGTTGTTGATCCTGTGGGAATTTCCATGACAAGATTATGATATAATTATTAGGTACTTATATTATATTTCATTTTCGTTTCCAAGTTAAGTGAAAGAGAGTGAAATGGATGGACGCCAGGACTGATACATTCGTGACATGTTTATTTAAATTGCAGATGTTTCGTTGTGTTGGAAATAGTTTAATGGCATTGAGACTATTATCTACATATCATCTTTATCAATAATCCTTTTTAAGTAACCATTGGTACCATTTTGGAACAGGTACAATGAGTGAATAAAGGTAAATTGTGTAATTGAGATGCGAGTATCTGTTTGCAATCTGAGGAACAAATGTATTACTCAGTGACTTGCAATCAATCGTGTTACATGAGAACTTTGTTATCCACGTCAGTCTGACACTTGCCATGAAGACATTTTAACTACATACTCTTATGCACTCTTGGTCAGATACATGTATATTTGGAATTTGATCTTGTAAATTGAAATATGTATTCTTATTTCGTTTTCTTATCAATTAAAGCTGATATTGTTATTTTTTCATTATACAATAACTGACTTCCAGACGATTTACCTGAGGGACTTATGATTATATGATTCTTAAGCATTCTTGATCGTGCTTTATCTGAAATGCGATTTTTCGTTTTCACATGGAATTGCTAGGTTTGTTTAGGTTTAGGTTGCAATAAAACAAATTTATACACGTATCACGTGTAGATAACCACCTTCCTAATCACACAGGGAGATGAGACTCACCCTTTTATGTGTGAAGAGCAAGGTTGTTATTCAGAACGTCAGCAATCAGAACAAAATGTAAGAAGATAATTTACTATAAAACTGGTTGCTAGCTTGTTATTGCTTGTATGTTGAAACTTAACATTAGTATTACAACATTATTTTCGTAATTGTTCAGTCCGTAATTCTAGAAACAAATAAAATGTCTTCAGCAGCATAGTCGATAGCATCAGATACAACTTACTTGATATTTCAATTTTTAAACTTCTGTAGCATAGTGTTTGTTCCAGAGCAGCTTGGATAGTGAGACTGGGAAAATGCATGGGGTATCAATCAATAATATTATCATGGTCGTTACTATTCCTGCGAGAGTGGGGACTGGGCAAATTGACAGTTCCTTTCATTGTTCAGACATAATAAAGATAAATATTCGATCACTTAATGAAATTTGCTCCTGTGACCACAAGGGTCTTTGAATTGATGCTGGTCCAATCAGAAACTGATGAGCTGTAATATTCTAGCATTGTGTTGTGAAATTGTAAGAAGAACATGAAAAACAGTCGTTGTACACACTGCTTTACAAAATGATATTCTAGAGCATAAACTAACAGACAATGTATAGACAGTCTGAGTTCAGGTTTAAAAGGTTTAATATCATCACATTTAATGAATGAAGAAGTAATGAACGTTGATAAAATAAGTAATAATGCAAACAAACATTGCCATTAACAGTTGAATAATAGATTACAATAATGTCCAGTCTCTTAATATGTGTATGTGTTCTTATCACAGGATCTTGATTTCGTAATCAGAACGTATATAAAACGAAGGTAAACAATTAATGTCTAGCATTTTCTTCCTGATTATCCCTTTTTAATTTTTTCGACAATTTTAACAAAACAAACGCCTTTCATCATCAATCAGGACTTCCTGCCTTCATTGAGTTATATTTGTGCGTGTCTTGATCAATTTAGATAATTGTTCAATGATCAAGTAAAATCTTTGTTGCAGTTTAATGTGACCCCTTCTTCAGGCAGCTCTCAGATAATTTGTTACCATCATTGACAATCATGATTGAAAAACAACCAACTCTGTTCTAATCAAAGGAATAAGATACACTGGATTTAGTACATATTACGAATATGTTATATGATATCAACATCTAATGCGTATCATGTGTAAATTTTCATTTCGCAACGCTTATGTTGATCTTTTCTCAACTCTTTAAGACAATGTATCCAGGTAATAACATATCTGTCCAACATACAATGCCTTTCTCACAGAGTAACAATATTTGATATAGACAACTTTACCGCTTTCAAGCATATTCGAGTTTTCTCATCGTATGAAATGACAATTAATCTGGAAAGACGAAGAATGAAATCATTTACAAAACCCAAGTGACGTCACACGACCATACTGCCTATACCAATATACCTATGTGGATGTATTATCCCGGGGATTGTCATATAATCCCCGGGATTCTAACGTAATTTCCCTCAATCCAGGGCAATTATCTTAATAATGCCAATATTCTAATATCTATATTTGATACTGAAATGTTAAGTTTAAGATGAAAGTTAGTGTATGTTATGTCTAACTCTATTGGAAAACAAATGTTAATTCAATCATCAATCTCCAAATGTTTTTTGTTGCCATAACCCGTCTCGAACCTAAATACCTCCATACTCCTGCACACCAAGTGCAGCGATGATACCACTGTGCTACAGGGACTAGGCTGATGAATGACTAGGCTGAGTAGGTTGTTTAATAAGTTCGATTTATACCATACTGCCTTTCACCAAAATGGGATATTTTACAGATGACTCCTTTACTTTTTCGCAATATCAATTAGAATAGATTAAACATTATAAAAATAATTATGGGGTCGGTTTGTAAGCTTGATAAAACATGCCTAATGCCCCTCTTGTTTATCCCTCGGTTTGCGGGTTTTAAATCTCTTAAACACCCTAGGCAATGTTTTATCTTATACTTAATACGTTGGAAAATGACACATGTACGTCAAATATCCATTTTGTACAAACAAATATCCACTGAGACCTATCTCTGGAGTAAACTGTAAGCATTATTAGTAAAAACAATTGATGATTCGATAACATCTGAACGATGATCAAACAAACGACTAAACAATGGTACAATGCATTTTCTGGATATACTACGTTAAAATATGATATCATAATTTGTCTCAATTCTCATTGAAAGCATTCCACTGTAGAAAGCCCTGCTGTTTATAACGGTCTCTTTTGGTTTGACCATTGCGTAGCCCTTATACAAGTTTGTCTGCATATACATAAGAGTTATATCAGTATAAAAGAGTTAAGGTCATAGATAAAACAACTTTTCATTCATCTCTGCTAACTAAAATCATATGAGATCATTCAGGCAGACTTATTATAGTGTTTAAATACTTCACTAATCTTTGCTCTCAAACATAGATAGATATACCAAAAAACCAGAAGCCAAATGGATTTATGTGTTTGTTATATTCTCAGTGTTTCATTCAATATGCTTTTAGAGCGCAATTGTTTGCCTATGGTAACTTTCAACTTCTCAGCTGCAATTTTTCCTCACTGCTATTGATCCACAAGTAATACGATTTATGGGTTAATTGCTTCAACATTGGTGACAAAGGAAAGCTTTTGCAGAGAGTTTCTATGAGACTTGAGTCAATGGACAATTGGTTATGTTTGATTATATAGTTAGTAAATAACCATTCACTGTAAAGATATATGGCCCATGTATCGATCGTGAGCTTCATTTGTTTTCAATCTCTTTAATATGGACCATGAAAGAGAACAGCTGTTGTGTCAATTATGTTGCTGTTTGTAAAATATCCAAATGTGATATCTATATTCCACAAAGAGAATACTCTTTGCATTCAAAAACTAGACTCTTAAACATTTTGTCATCTATATTTTGTTTTGAAGATTATAGCCCTTGAATGTTTTTTTTATTATTTTTATTATTATAAATTTTTGGTAAAGTTTGGTCGTAGTATAATAGTCAGTATAATACTTATCTAAAAATTGCAAAACCCAATTAATCCTCAATCCATATGTTTCACTATTTGTGGTTTTTGATTGATGGCAATTAGAAATGTGAAAATAATGTATGCACGAAGAACAAAGTATAACCTGTAATTTACAATATATCTAATTACAAACAATCCTGAAATATCTATATTCAGTGTCATTTGCCTTACCAGTTTGACACTATGTGCTATTTGTACGTCAAACATTAGCCTTTTGTACACATAAAGTATTATTATATTATCAATGTTTGCTGTGAATGTGTAATGTGAAATTCTTTCTAAAATGGTTAATGAGATATCATGTGTCAGTGTATAGCATTAGAATATTACAATTCTGCAAATATATTCTCATACATGTACTTATTTATTTTTACACTCCTCAAAATGTGTCAAGCTAGAATAAAAATCAATTTAACTTTTCCATCGTGTAAAACAATCACACATACACATATGTTAATCTTTGTCTACAGCTACTTGAGGACGTTAAACTGTTGCAATAGATTATGTGATGTTGTGTCAGCAACACTAGCTTTGCAAATTATTGTTATTGATTTCAATAAATTAATATATATGCATATGGATTTCTCAATTGGATAGTATGTTTCTTATCTAAAACCCATAAAAACCATTTGTGATTTAACAACATTGATACTGAACACATGTGGTGAATAACTGCTGTAATTCTGTAATGTGGTCTCCTGACTTGCCTTCAATAATGTAATTTAATTACTGTAGTCAGAGAGACAAGAAGTCAGGGTGGAAGTTAATGGATGTCCACTGAATCTAGAAACATGACATCATGGAGAGTAAATTGTATCCACAGAGAAGAATAACAGTCTTGAATCACAACAACTATAGGAGGCAGACTATTTTCTCTGTTTTCTCTATTCGCATCATTTTGGTCAAATTGTCAAAACGACGTATCTTCACCACTTATTGCATCTTACAGCAATCAAGCTTTTGATGTTCATCAAACTTGATTGACAAAACAGACATAGGAGTTACTCTCAGAGATGTATGGTAATATCGAATCTAACGTACTGTCAAGATAAACACTTCACATTCACCGATGCTCTCTACCATTGATGGAAATGCCAGGCGATTGAAAGCCAAATTGGATTTGAAGGACTCGATGTTTAAGTTCAAGATGCTCTGTTCCACATTCTGGAAACTGTTCCATCTTATCAGCTACGCTTAGTGTTTGCTTCAGTCGATCCACATGTAATAACTTTGATGGGGTAATTGCTTACACTGATTAGAAAGGAAGCCTCTCCGACAGATTTTCTACCCGATTTGAGCAGCTGGATAATTCGTTGATGTTTGATTATGTAGCTGAAACGCCATTAAGAACTTCGTCTGGATTGAACCAAGATTTGTGCTTTGGTTTTACTTTGACGGAGGTAACGTCACCTGCACTGTGTTTAACTTTGTTATTGAATTTATGTGGATCGTCATTGATAGATATCCATGCCTACTGATACTAAAGAGTAAGATTAGCTGGCCCCAGTCATGTTGCAATGTTTCAAGTTGTGATTGATGCCCATTTACTGTCCATATCATATGATTATCGTCCTAAGCTTATATTAACAGTGAATTTTTTTAATTTGATTTGCAGACGGATATGACGGAAAGAGAGAGATATTCTAAATTAATCTCGTTTTTGTTATTAAAAATGCTACTTTTGTGTAACTTTAAAACTCCATCCCAAACACATTGTAAAGATCTCTCAACCAATTGTATGATGTATGTTTTAATTTACTTGCATCTTCTTACGTTTGTCTTTCTAAACTATTTTGTAAAGGTCAGACAACAAGTGAGAGATTGATATTACATTTCATTGAAACTTATAACGGCTTTCAGTAAAAAATAAATAACAGTAAATACAACGATATAGTTTTCATTGATATTTAATTCATAACAACAAGTCAAATTGTAAGATATAAATTTCCAAATATAATTCAAATTCTTTATAATTAGCTTCACCTTTTACCTATTAGCATTAGACTTTACCTCGATTAGCTTCAAGGTCATTGTTTAAATCATAATTTATCTCCTTTTTTGGTTACGCCAAGGAATTTAGAAACACTGTTTGCCATTGACTTTCCTCTTTTGTGTGAACCCATCGCAACAAGCTTTTTGACGGGAAAGAATCTAAAGGATGAGTTTCAAAGTGAAGCCAGGGAAACAACATACCCTGGTTTCCAGGATAACATACTTCTTTTATTTTAATCGGTATCCTGTTATGATCACTGGCTGAAAAATGACTTGACATGGTATCGTCTTTTCAGAAACATTAACGTGACCTATTTTCTACCCTTCAATGTCTTGCCTGTCATTGGGAATTGATAAACACTTTATCAGTTATAGAAGCATTGTGGAAAATGGTGTGATACTGTCAAATATTATGAATACATAGGTTCTTTTTCTGTATATTCTATTATTGTCAAACATTTGTTTTTATAAATCTTTGTTTCGCTTTAGGGATGAATGTTGTTAAATATATTTCCAGAAACATGTTTTCGTCAATTGTTAATGTTAGGTGGAAATGCTTTTGTTACAGTATAATAAAGTAATACCTCGATGATGAAGTTCAAAGAATATTTTTTTTATTTCAGCCATTAACTCCAACTATATGATATACTATATGCCGTTTCAGTCCAGACCTTGACACACATCTCGGTGGCTCTCAGGTCAAACTTATAACTTTATAGAAGATACCAGCCGGTCAGATGTAATCATCTCTAAATCTCACTGCAAAGTAAAGAAGTGAAATCGTTGCCTATTTAACAGTGGAATGGCACAACATATTTGGAATAGATTGCTTGCCGCCGGCTATCACTCCTTGGCTTCCAAAAATTAGTTTATGTCTTGTCTCAATACCATCTTCAATACTAATTTACCGCCTGTCTGCATCTTGCATGGGTTTATCAGCCAACCATGGATAAGGATTTGCTATCTTGAAATATAATGACACGATATCGATTGCCAGAAAGTAACTTATCTTCTCATTCATGGAATATATACACTTGGGAAGTAAATAGCTCATAATGAATCATTAAAAGCAATGTGTCAATTACATGTAGACTATATCTGTTGTTGTGGCATGTGAATATTTGAAATGCAAATTAGCTTTGTTTATATACTACTAGTAAATGTTTAATAAAGCTGCTAATGTTAGTGACTAATATCAACGACTAGGTACTGCTTTCTGGCGGTATATTGTACATCATTTCCCTCCATACTCGACTACTTGGAGCTTCGCATCTGCTTGCAATTTAATGTACTGAACTAAGTCATGTTGGACAAAAGCTGTGAAAATCTTTAAATCAATTATAAATACTTCACTCTTGTTCAGATATAGTTAAACTTAAAGAGTTAGTTACAAGAAATCATGTTATGAAGTGTTGATTTTTCTATATTCTTGTTTTGATCTTGTTCGATCTTTTAAACTGAATTCGTATACAATAAATTGTATGTCCTTGAATATGATATTGGTACTTTTAAAGGGCATATTTTATCGATTGAAGCAAAATGTCATTTGACAAGCAATCAATATTTCTTTAAATTACAGAATAAGTAAATTATCAATGGTTCTTTTGAGTTGCGTATTTATTGCAGTGATATTGATGATAGGAAACGTCCCCAATAACAATTCTTATAATGGTAACAGAATCTCTTACTTCACATAAACTACATATATGTGCTTTCTTAAAGTTAAAAGTTTACTTAGCGTGCTAATCAGTATTGAAATATACATGTAACATGATGTAAAAATGGTTTCGTTTATGAGTTATACTTTTGTTAATCTTAAACCACTTTTACTGAGTAATGGTCATTGATGTATTTGTGTCATTTGTAAATGCACATTATCATATAATAGATGAAAATATGGTATGCCGTCTTATGTATTAAAGAGTCATTCTGAAATTAATGTTATGCAGAGATGTCAGTTTGATTAATGTTGGATGAATGTAACGTGAAGAAGGCAAAATTTATAGCACATTTAACACGTTTTAACAGGTATTCTTTGAAGCAATAATTGTTCAACCAGACCTCAAAGCAATGATATATTAGGAAATACCTGGAAAACAACTGTTGGCTGTAACAACAGCTTATCAATTTGGTCTCCGTGATCTCTATTCTGTGAGTGTTAGTTGGAATCCCGCAAGGATTGCCAATGGCGCGATAAAAAAAGATGCTAATTCTTGTCTTGATGCTACTTTTAACACTAATAGACTTCCTGCATTGTGCAAAGGTTTCTCAAACGTAGATATGCATGTAAACATTTAAAGGACATTAACACGACATTGATAGCGGTACTGTAAGGGTAGCAAGACCTCACTTTTTAAATTAAAGCTAGAAAATAAGTGTGAGGGTTACATGCACAGTTATGCAAGGAAACTGCATAATATGCACCCTTTTAGTTAGGCTTGATTAGATTTTGGAATCCGTTTTTGTTAATTCCCCTTTGGTTTGAAAAACGACTGACTTCCTTCCTTCCTCAAAATAAGTGAATTACATCTAGTAGTTGAACCCGAGGGAACTTCTTATCAGATAATGTTACAATGTATGTACAATATCACGATTATCGACTGCCTTTCTCGGTGTGTGTGTTTCACTTTTTAACCCTTTTATTGTAAACATTTATTACACATTATTAACATATAGTTCATCATTAAGGATTGGCCACAAGTCTCTCACAAGAATGACACATCAAAGGCAAACACCATTTTAGTAAAAATAGTTTATAATTTTACAATATACATGCTTTATTCATCTAAGTGTTAAACTTCAACTTTGTAAACTGATTCTGCTAACGTTTCTTTTTGTCTATCTAATCTCACGAGAGATGCCAGGATAAAAATACACACATTAACGCACATATCACTTGATCTTCCTTCATAAGAGTGTGTCATTAAACAATGATGAAGATCTAATATGCACGATTGTCATGGCATGTGTTCAATATCAAAGCTGAAGTATACATTTACATGACAAATAAATATTATTTGCTTGAGCATTCAGTTAGATTATTAAAGCCTATAATTTGAGAGGATGAAATTGTAACATTTCGTTCGTAAGTTAGAAATACATGGTGCCCTGAAATAATGACTTGAATATCACTCGAGTTACATACGCTGTGATATTTGTAGAAAGAATACAACTAGATGATTTATATCCTATGCAATATCGTTTGCAGACGGTTGAAGAACAAATGAAAAAATATAAATGCAGCAATTGGGATAACACTACCTTCAATATTAACCATGTTATATTTCTTCACTATCTAAATGGCAAGTATTTCTAATGCATTCAGCCTAGGGAGCTGTGCCGAATTTACGTCTATCAGAGGAGTATTGAATGTAAAATTAGCGTAACTATCGATTGTTGGACCTCAATTTTTGCCGAGGCGAAATGGTCGTCTGGTCAGCTGCTGGTACAGTCAATGCTGACGATAGTTGCCTTACTCTGAGGGCGTGGGTTCGAATCCCGCATGGGACTCGGCCCGAAAAAGTACAATAATTTGTACTGTTGAAGGTAGTGTTATCCCAAATATAACCATGTTATTTATCTAATATGGTAATTCAAATAAACAAATAATGTATGATTATGTCAATTATGTCAATATTAATCATCTAATATATTTATAAATAAATCTTCTGAGATAACCCCTGCATATCATACAAACTGAGAACTCATTTTCCATGCAACTAGTTTCTCATTCCTGAAGCTATTGTAAAATCAACTGCATTATCAGTTCACATAGAACACATATGTGACCTAATACACAACTTGTCATATCACTAATGTAATGACTAGAAAATATATTTCATAAGTTTCACACTTAAACTTACTTAATAACAGTATGTTCATCGTTTAGGGGTTAGGATGTAAAGCATATAACCTTTTTGTCTAGTCACACAAATAATAGTTTACTTTCAACTTCTTCTGGACATCTAAATCACATTTAATGGTTACTGCCATTCTGGTCGAAAACCGGACAATTTTAAAGTTCTTCAGCAAGCTGCATTTTGCTACAATATGAATCCATCAGGAATATTAAACGTTTTATGAGCATAAAGCTACGTAATTCAGCTTTCTTTTGAACCAAAAGAATTCGGGTAACGTCTCTTTTGACGTTTAGTGTATAGTCAGTCAAATCTATCAGCGAATGTCAATTGATAACGATTAGAAAGCTGAGGGAAATCGGTTCTATAAACTATTTATATAATATTTCTGAAATAATTTACGCTCTGTGATACATCTGATGGCCACATTTAGTGACATAAAATTAACAAATGTCCAATTAATGTGATGGATGAGTATATTGTAATTAGCATGGCTAAATCTGTACCTCCTGTTTAATGTATTGCCTCTTCGTCAATTTGTTGTTAGAGAAGACTTTTCCTAATCAATCAGGGTGATCTTCCTTTATTGGATTCTATTTCCATGTATCCTGATTGATTTAGATAATTGTTCAGTGATCGTGATCAAATGCATTCTTACCTGAATTTACTAGTTGGCTCATTCTTCATGCAGGTCACATCTAAACAGTGACGATTATTAACAAGCATGATGGAAACACATCTTAATTATATATTTTAGAATATGACACATGACAAATCGGAATTTAAGGTTAGACTTCAACGTGTTTGTGAAAGGTCTCAAAAAGGAAAATACGCACTAGTCTGGTTGTGACTCTGTTAATAATGCGATCACTAGCAACGTCCAATGTGCATTATGATTATTGGCACATCAGGTTTATAATAAAGTCAGGATGTGTGAGACTGTTGGCAGGTAAATGACATTAGACATAAAATAATTATCATATATCTTTTTTTATATAAAATAAGGTGTATCATTATATGCTAAGAGGTTTCTCAGTTTAAGAAATGTGTTCTCAACATTGCCCACTGTTCTCAACACTGTGCAATTACAAATCGGATGATGTCACGTGTATAATGGTATGACGTCATGTCATTGCCATGCAACGGAGATGGATGGTATTGCGTCACCAGACATCGCTCAAATGAAGAAATAACGGAAGTATGAAACCACATATCCGACTAGTGAAGCAAAACATTGATAAATATATTTGTTCTTTCTTAAGAGAAATATTACATATGTTATAACTTTCCATTCATCTTTGTTAGGAAAATCACATGAGATCACTCAATAAACTGAAAGCCGAATTGGATTTGCTGTGATTGCTCTCTACTCGATGTTTGATTCAAGTGCTCTTACGGCGCCTTTGTTTGCCTTTGGAAACTATTCGACTTCTCAACCACAATTTGTTCTCAGTCGATCCACTAGAAATTCGATTTTGGAGTAATTGCTTAAACACTGATTGATCTCAAAGAGTGTCTACCTATTTTATGCAGCTGGGAAATTGGTCATGTTTGATGATGTAGTTGAAATATCACCAAAAGTAATGCAGAATGGCCTAGATAGAGACAGTTACTTCCAATCTGCTTCATATGAATAGTCCTTGACGTCTTACAGACCCTTGATATTTGAACACCGGTGCTGTTGTGACATTGTGACACTCTATACACTGCACCGAAACTACAGACTTAAATTAATTCTTCTTGGGTCAGTCAGAACTGTTGATCTGAAACATATTTGGAAACGTCAGCGACGTTCAAACCCCAAACTTGCTTTGGCACAGGCACGAACAGTAAAGTGTCGTCGATTCACTACAGTCTGTGTAAGGAGACTTGTTACTTATATCATGCCAGACATTACCCACTTGCTAGACGTTGATAAACGGGCTATTGTTTATGAATTTGACCTAAATTATTTGTGAAATTATAAAACCGAATGTATCATCATGGCATCATACATGAAGAAATGCAGCATGGTGTGAATTATTGCTGACACCAAATACATGTAATAGGTATGTATGTATAATAATTGTATAAACTTTATTCTTTTACTTCTCGAAAAGTGTGTAATAGTACATTTAAATTTCCTAAAACACAACTCTTAACATAAACTATAAACATTAAAGAAGTGTATATACTCATTAATATAATATTCTATAACATCTACACAATACATTTGTAGGTGTATTTAAAAATTATACATTGTAATTATTGTTTACATAGAATAGATTGAATACTGAATTGCGGTGATGTGTTTCTTATCAAGACGTCTTATAAACCTATTGTGACTCTCTCTAACAGTGAATTTGGACACGTCACAAAAACTGCTGGAATGTTATGTGTTCTTTTGACTTGCCTTCAATAATGTAAGTTAATTACCGTAGTACGAGAGACTGGAAGACAAGGTGGACAGTAATACATGTTAGTGAATGTCGTAACATCAGACGGAAGTACACTTATGCAGACAACAAGGGTCGCGAGTATATCAATTAACTACTGATACCAAATTATATGTTGAATGTGATATCTATTCAGATCATGACAAGTACAAGAATATCCGTCAGATAAACTCTCGCCCTCGATCTCGCTGCTCATCAAATCTCTATTAGTGGACACACACAGGAATCACTCTCACACACTTCCTAATGTAGAATCCCAAGTGCTGTCAAAATAAACACTTCACTTTCACCGATGCTCTCTACCAGTGATGGAAATGCCGGGCGACTCAAAGCCAAATTTGATTTGAAGAACTTAATGTTTTAGTTCAAGTTGCTCTGTTTTTGCCTTTGGAAACTTTTCCGTCTCATCAGCTTCAATTTGTTCTTGCTACAGTCGATCCTAAAGTAATGCCAATTATGGGGATAGTTTCCTAAACGTTGACGACAAAGGAAGCCTTTACCACAGATTTTCTACCCGATTTGAGCAGCTGGATAATTGGTCACTTTGGAGTATGTAGCTGAAATGGTTTTAGAAACTTTGTCTTGATTGAACAACGGTTTTTGCTTTGATATTCAGAGTTAGATATACATGCCAAGAGTTATTCACAACAAACTTTCGATTGATTTATTACGGGAAGAGTCGGTTCAAGCATGTTATTATGTTCTCGTCTTCATAGTTTGGTTTATATCCAGAGTGAAAACATCACTCGATTCTCTGATATGATGGGGATTGGGTGTTGGGTATTCATCCTTTAGTACTTAATAAAAAAACATTTATACATATAGATATAAAGTAAGCTATAATTATTTAAAAATTATTTTTTCGGGATATTGAGATTTGAAATTTATCACGTTATGACTCTGGTTCAACCTGGATTTAAGTTATGAATCATGTTTTGACAATTTCTTGGAAATCGTTCGATAGTTTTAGTCAGAGTCTATAGGACAAATAAGTCCTATAATAATATTGTAAAACCACACCACAACAACAATATAATAACAATGTATAACAACAATAACAATAGGTTAATAAGACCTAATAATAATGGATATGCATCTTCCATCAGCTTCCATGCCACAGACAATATGGTTTATTTTATTGTTTCACTACTAAATCTATTGGTTATATACAAAGGTCTATAGTATGGTATGGCGTCTATAGTCCCGTCTATTGAATTTCATTTCATTTCAAGAACCATTTGAATTAACGGGCTGAAATACTATGTTGAGGATCATTGGTCAATGTGGATTATAGATTGGAGATATTGAGACTCTTTGATCCAAATAAGAGCTACATGGCTTGACAAATAGTTGTTTCTTCTTCTTCAGAACGATCGTTGTCTTTCCAAGAACGAAAAGCGTTAAAAACCTGCAAGTTGTGAACAGATAATAAATCTATATTATTTGGTAACCCTCTGGCAACTTTGCCTGTTAACGTTTAATTTTCAATCTTATATAATTTAAATTTAAATCAATTTGAGCTACATAGACTATTGCTCTATGTTTTACGTAAACTATTAAGTTATCTTTGTAATCTATACGTTAATGCAAAACTCATCGTATTGAGTGTTGAATATTTTTATTAACTATCTTATTAACTATCAAATTCCTATATGGTTATGTTAAAGAGTTTTAATCTGGAAGTTGTCTCCCTTGGTTTGACAGCGAGAAGTCATGTAGCAACGACTCTCACACAAAAAGCCCTATAAAGACATTTCTGCAGTGCCCATAGAAGTCCAAATGGAATAATAAGTGAGTCTATGTGTCACTGATACCATGCATACAAACTTTGTGAACAAATTGTAACCAGAATTCTGACTTTGAAAAAAGAAATTTGCCACGTGTGATATCCCTACCTGTACGGGTCAGAGGTCGAAAACGTGCAGACCGTGCAACAATTAGACTACAGGTGTGTTGACTCTTTTTTACCTGTTATTCAAGTATGCCACCTAAACAAAAACCCGACCTAACGGAATTAAATGCAGAAATTCATGACTTACGTACTATGATTTCTGAAATGCCGACGAAAGAAGACATTAAAGAACTCATGAGGTCGGCGGTAGACCACTCTATTCAGTCATTGAGAGACAGTCTAAAGGCAGAAATTGTTCAGGCGGTTATTACCGAAACAGGCATAGAGACTGTTAAATGTGACATATTGGCTCTTGTCAATGAAAATAAAATGCTCCGTAAGGACTTAGAAACAAAGCAAGCCAAAATAGACAATTTGGAAATGGATTTTTCTGTAATACAAAAACGCGCTAACGAAGCCTACACACAGAGCAACCAAAATGAACAATTTTCAAGAAAAAATAACATCAAAGTGTTCAATGTCCCTCAGTCTGAAGGAGAAGATTTGAAAAGAAAATTTAAAGACCTGATGAAGAACAAAGTGGATTTTGATGTCAATTTTGATGATATAGTGGCGATACATCGCATTGACCACGCGAATAAGTTCATCATAAAACCAATTCTCATCAAATTTGCTTCACCTGAATCAAAATCGCGGGTGATTCGCTTGCGTAAACACATAAGGGAGAAGTCTGACGTCAGACTTGCCGATGACGTCACCAGGACCAACGTTGCTCTTATCAACAGACTCAAAAGCCATGATCTTATCTAAAACGCATGGTACTTCAATGGACGCGTTTACGGCAGCACTACAAATGGTAACGCTACAAGTTTTACCCAGGTGATGACATCAGCGCAGTAATCAACCGACACTAGGATGTTACCTAAAAGTGAACGGAATCTAAGTAGCAACTTACAGAGATTGTCTTTATTTTTTCTTTTTTTTGAACGCCTTTTCACTTTTAAGCAAGTTTGTTGTTGAAGTCATCCCCTTTTTTTATTTTTTTTTTATATCTTTTTCAACTAAGAGCACCAGTTTTTTGGAAGTTATATGTGAACCCAACCTTATGGGATTTGAGTTTATTCTATTATTTCCTATTCTTGGATACCTCAGTGACTTTTGGGGGCCAGTTTCAAGTAGTAGATTGACTCAACCTTGTGGGATCTTTACTTATTTTGCTACTACTTCTATTCTTGGATATAAGAAATATTTTATTCACGTGTTACGCCTTGTGTTGACTTAAAAAATCCATGTGTTGAACCATTCTTCGGATTACAACAGTCAACTAGACGAGGACAGCCAGTGATGTGATCTTTTTGTGATTTATGGTTGAACAGATATAGACCTCTACTAAGTCAACCATGCAGTGTACAGAAGCAAATCACCACAATATGTAATCTCTCTCTCTCTCTCTCTCTCTCTCTCTCTCTCTCTCTCTCTCTCTCTCTCTCTCTCTCTCTCTCTCTCTCTCTCTCTCTCTCCTCTCATGCACCGTCACTCACGCTCACATTACTCACATTAGACCTCTACTAAGTCAACCATGCAGTGTACAGAAGCAAATCACCACAATATGTAATCTCTCTCTCTCTCTCTCTCTCTCTCTCTCTCTCTCTCTCTCTCTCTCTCTCTCTCTCTCTCTCTCTCTCTCTCTCTCTCTCTCTCTCTCTCCTCTCATGCACCGTCACTCACGATCACATTACTCACATTTCAAGTATGATCAATGAATAATTTACGTATCTTATCTATGAATGCCAGGGGTCTTCAGTCAGATACTCTTAAACGAAGAGATGTTTTTAATTTCCTAAGAAAGAAAAAATCATCTATTATATTTCTTCAAGAAACCCATAGTATCCCCGAAAATGAACTTCCATGGGCAGCCGAATGGGGTTTTAGATGTTTCTTCTCACATGGAACCACTCACAGTGCAGGCACATTGATACTAATTAAGAATAACTTTGAATATGAACTTCATGAAATCATATCAGACGATAATGGTAGATTTGTTATACTAGATATTACTATAGAAAAAATCAGATTTTCAATAACTAATATTTATGGCCCAAATACAGATTCACAAATTTTTTTCCAAGATCTCTTTTCCCAATTAGAACAATTACCCGGTTCGATTATTTGGGGTGGTGATTGGAATGTAGTTCAAGATTATTATTTAGATACCTACAATATAAAACACAGGAATAATCCGGGGGCTTTTGAAAAAATTAACGAAATAAAAAATAAGCTAGGATTGATTGATCCATGGAGAATCTTTAATCCAGACAGGCAACAGTATACATGGCGACAGACTTATCACATTAAACAAAGTAGGTTAGATTATTTCCTAGTCTCTGAAGAAGTAATGTCCCTTGTTAAAAGCGCTTCCATTGACATCAGCTATAGGTCCGATCACTCGGTCATTTCCTTAGAGCTTGCACTAAGTCCAATAGAGCGTGGTCCGGGTTATTGGAAGTTCAATTCGTCCCTTCTCTATGTAAACATTGTCAAACAAACAATACGTGATACTATATCTGAGTATAGAATTGACGGAGATTTAGATAACTTGGAAACTATTAAATTATCAGTAAATGACCAATTATTTTTTGAGATACTTAAAATGAATATAAGAACAAAATCAATTAGCTACTCGATTCAACGGAAAAAAATAAGAGAAAAAGATGAAAAAACTCTTGAAAGTCAAATATATGAAATGGAAACAAGATTTTCTAGTTTAGGTCCTGAGGAAAACGTTGAATTGTCCTTAAAAAAGGAAAAACTGGAACAAATCAGAATTTCAAAAATAAAGGGAGTCATATTTCGAAGTAAAGCTAAATGGTATGAAGAAGGAGAAAAGAATACTGAATATTTTTTGAATTTGGAAAAGAGGAATTATATAAATAAAAATATGAGTGAATTGATAACGCCAGAAAGTGTCCTAACTACAAAAGAAGATATACTAAAAGAATCATCCGATTTTTATAGTAATTTATACACAAGTAAACATGCTAGTGATTGGGAAAACAATTTAGATTTCTTTACAAATATAGATATGAAACTCACAAACGATAAGCGGGATTTATGTGAAAGTGAACTTACAATTGACGAATGTGCACGGGCTCTGAAGAATATGAAAAACAGAAAAAGTCCAGGTTCGGATGGCTTTACCGCGGAATTTTTTTAATTCTTCTGGAAAGATATCGGTATCATTCTCTGGCGATCTATTATATATGCATATGAAACTGGCACTCTTTCGGAATTTCAAAGGCAAGGTATTATCACCTGCATTCCAAAAGACACTCGCGACAGGCGATACTTAAAAAATTGGCGACCGATAAGTCTTCTGAATGTTGATTATAAAATTGCCTCTGCCGCGATTGCCTCACGCCTTAAGGAAGTTCTTCCTGATATAATAAGTGAAACCCAAACAGGTTTTTGAAAAATAGATTTATAGGGGAAAATACCAGAATACTTTATGATTCAATGCACTATTGTGAACATAATGATATACCTGGACTCTTGGTTGCGATCGATTTTGAAAAGGCCTTTGACACCGTTGAATGGGACTTTATAGATAAAACTTTGGAAGCGTTTAACTTCGGCCCCGTACTTAGAAATTGGGTTAAGCTTTTTCAAAAAGATAACTGTAGTTCTGTGATCAACTCGGGTACATTTTCTAACTTCTTTGACTTAGGACGCGGTTGTCGACAAGGCGATCCAGTGGCCCCATATCTTTTTGTAGCATGTGTAGAATTATTAGCCATTGCAATTAGAAGAAACCGCTGCATCAAGGGTATAACAATTAAAGGCATGGAATATCTTATGTTTCAATACGCAGATGATACAAATTTTACTCTAGATGGATCAGAAAAGGGATTATCAGAACTCATTTATGTGATCAAAAAGTTTGCATCTGTCTCTGGTCTAAATCTCAATTGTGATAAAACTATAGCTATATGGTTTGGCTCCAAGAGAAATTCAAACGAACAACTTTGTCCGCATATACCTCTTCGTTGGTCCAAAGAACCATTCAAAATTCTTGGAATAACATTCTCTACCGACCTAGATGAAATGATCTCGTTGAACTTTGAGCAACAGTTTTCCAAAATTAGAAAAATATTATTTTCTTGGTCAAATAGGTCTTTAACACTTCGAGGAAGAATTACAATTATCAAATCTCAGATCATTCCCCTTTTTACACACCTTTTTATGGCGCTTCCAAACCCATCTAAACACTTTTTTAACACTATTCTCTTTAAGTTTATTTGGGGAGGTAAACGTGATAAAATTAGACGTAATATTTTGATTAATGACTATGCAAAAGGGGGATTGAAAATGATAGATATCATATCCTTCTGTAATTATATGAAAATCAAATGGATAAACCGACTGTTCACAGGAAAAGGTTTGTGGCAGCATTTAGTATTTGAATCCTTATCACCCTTTGGAGATATTGATTTATTTAAATTTCAAAGAGAAAGACTCTTATTATATACCAAACACATTAAAAACGGCTTTTGGAAAGATGTGTTAACCTGTTACACTTGTATCATCAAAAATGATACTACCCTTGTTGATTGTATATTCCTACCAATTCTCAACTTTATTCCATTCAATGATATGACCTTATACATCTCCTGGTATAGAAATGGAATGAAATGTATTGGAAATATATTTTCTTTAACTGGTGATATAAAAACATTTGGGACACTCAAACAGGAATTCAATCTTCAACAAGCATACCTACATTATTTCCGATTTTTAAAATACATTCCTAAACAATATTTTGACCTAATTAAGGAAACAACTCAATTTGACATTAGGGTAAATACACAATGTACTATCTTAAAACAAATATGCATGTCCGATGACTGTAAATTTGTGTACTCCCAAATGTGTGAAAAGAAAGCTTTTTCCTTAGATGGCCTTCAGCAAAAGTGGGAATCCAAACTTGATATTTATTTATCCGAAAACCATTTGTCGGATTGTTTCGCAATCATAAACCGTACAACAATAGAAAACAAGGAAAGGAACTTTCAGTTTAAATTAATTCACAGAATAATCTCAACAAGATCTTTTTACATAAAATAGGTATCTGTCAGGACAATCTCTGTACCTTATGTGGTAGAGAGGTCGAAACACTTGAGCATTTGTTCTATTTATGTGAGAAAACTAAAAATCTTATTTCACAGTTAGATACCTGGTACCATTCAAAGACCAACACCAGTCTTAACTTAAATATTGCAAATTTTTTACTCGGTGACCCAAAGGCAAATGTATTGATAAATCACTTGTTTATTATAACAAAAGAATTTATTAATAAAATCAGATATAGCTCAAACGATTTAAATTTCAACCATTTAATACACTTCATAGAACACCATTACCACTTGGAAAAATATATATTTTCGCAGGATGACCCCAGTTTTCAAAGTAAATGGTCATGTCTATTCAAAATTGATAATTTACCGTGAGTTCCTTTCTACTTCTGCACCCTGTACCTGTCCACTTTCTCCTATTCTATCCTCACTATCCAACTCTTATTTATTTTTGCCTTGGTGACAACATGTATCCTATATGTGACTCCTCAATTACTGATTGTACCACTCTTTTTCTGTAATAAAAAAAGAGTTTTAATCTGGATACATTCCTCTTTCATTGTCAACAAATGACTATCCTCTATCTAAGAAGAGTAGAAATCCAATCCTTTCTTTTCATCAAACCTTTACAAATACAAAATGCACTTCCAATATTGCAGTGGTGACACCTGATGCTCTTCAGAGCCGATATCACTAGAATTTCAGTTCAATGAGCGTGGCTCGCCGAAAGAAGGACTCGCTACATATGAATGATATTAGAGAAATTCCCTGCCCCACATTTGTCAAAATGTTTGTGTCGTCTGAGATAAATTACGTTCTACATACTTTATATATGTAGTCTGTTTACCAAGCAGTAAAGTATTATATAAACAGATCAAATGTTCAAAATGCACTTCGAATATTGCAGTGGTGACATCTGGTCCTCTGCACAGCGATATCACTAGAAGTTCAGTTAAATGAGCCTGGATCGCTGAAAGAGGGACTCGCTACATATGAATGATATTAGAGAAATTCCCTGCCAAAATTGTTGTGTCATCTTAGATAAATTAAGTTCTACATACTTTATATATGTAGTCTGTTTACCAAGCAGCATAATAGGGGACCCGGTGATGGTGATGGAGATGATCATCAAACAATGTACATAACTAGCAGCTTAGGTCAGATCACGCGAGGCTCCTAGACCATAGATTCTGTGTAAATATTTGCTCTACATGAATGCTCTAATTATAAGTATTATATAAACAGATCTTATAATGTGACATCTTTCTTATCGACATCATCATTTTTTAAACTAATCTATCTCCTTAACATAATTGTTTAATCGTACAGTAAGCTTACATAATGACTTGAATGATCGATAAAGACTCAGAATAAGCCGATAACGGGCTCGTTTCTCTTCAGATTTCAGGAGATCCAGCTTGTCCAGGTCGAGAAGACGATACGTGGAAAACTAGAGTTCTTAAAAGTAATTTTCAAAACCTAGATAGATTTCAAGATAGATTTTGTCTGTAGTCTACTGTGTACAAATCGACCATAACAATCTTGTGCAAGTACATGTAACTGCGATTCCGATATCATGTTATCAGCATCTGACATTTCCTAGACAATTTATTTGGATTTAATGGATATTAAATGGTAATAACAGAGGGAATAAAGAGATAACTTCTCTAGCTATTCACTCTAATCCTAACCATTTAAAAAGTTAAATAAGGAAAACAAATGTTTATAACAATAAAACAAATAAAAACTCTTAAAAACATTGATTTTGTTGAAATTTAATGTTCAACGATCATACATCGTACAATATCATTACAGATTGATTAAATCGTTAAAATGAAAAAAAAATTAAATGTAAATTTCTATAAATCAATCATCAATAATAGAAAAAAAATGCAGCAACTTTGAACAGTGCATTTTTTCCACAGCTGAACTTTGTTGTGATTAAAATAATATCGTTGTTCTTTGCACTTGAATGATAGTGCAATGTAACATTACACCAATATCCTATATACTAAAGGTATATATTAAAATTCATTATAAAAACTTATCATTCTATTTCAACAGCTTTTTTCAAATGTAAAATCTGAAAAAGGACAACAATACTTACTTGATGTCAATTTGAGTTGATTACTTAATTAATAATTAACACAGGAGAGTGGACCAAGAGGTCAGAAATAAACATGAATCGAATGTGTTGTAACTCAAATAATAAAACCACAACAGCATTTATTAAACAAATGGCGCCCTAGTTCGGACAGCATTACATCGCCAAATTTAAACTCTTTACTATATAATATTATTTAGTCTCTTTCGGTGTATGAAGATATCGAATCATGCATTTTTGTAGCATATGTCTTTGTATTTCCTGTCATCTTTATTATTATCCAACACTGTCACTGACGTTAAAGACCAAACTAAAATTGTTATCATCAATTCAAACACAGTGAGTGGATGAATTATTGTTTAACGCGGTTTAGCGATTAGTCACGAGACATTAGAGTCAGTGGACATAAAGACTACAAGTACATGCAAATGACTTAAAATATATGACAAACGGTGAGCAAAAACAATTAACCAATGGCTAAACACCCACTGATTTGTTTCGATTGTATGAGCCCAATAAGCACTCTGCAAGTCTAAGCCCAAAAAGGCCCTCCGAATTCGCAATATAAACATATGGATCAGAGTCTTCTTTCACAAATCACTAAGGTGATCGTAAGTGACTAAGATAACCTTAGTGCAATTTAACGGAATGGGAGTTAAGGTTAACCTTAGAATAGGTTACTTTGTGAAAGGAGCCCCAGTGCACTTTACAAATGTATGTGACATGGCTATACACTACTCACTGTTTCTGTTTTAAAACATATTTGCAGAACGTGTAAATATCAATTACAATATCCTAAATGGACATGATGGAAGCATACAGGGATATCATGTGTTTCTATGCCATCATAAATCGTACACGACGTGCATGTTATGATGATGTGAACATACATGTACATATAAAATGTTAAAATTGTTTCGCAGTTGAGCAGAATATGTATGTTACTCATAGGAAAGAGTTATACTCATTTTACTGAAACGAACATTTTTATCAAAAAGTCATAAACGAAAAATAAAAAAGTCGGAAAGAGCTTATTTTAGCTCAGTACAAATCACCACCCCAGACAGCATCGGACTTTGTCAATCAATGAAAGCATTATATAGATCAGGTGCAGTCACTGATAAAATGTTAGCCTACATATCAGCTCCTGATATAAAGAAACTGAGAGATAATGACAATAGACAATTCTATACCCATAAATAAATTATTCCTCTCGGTATGTCCGAGACAGCTACCTTCATCTCCTGACTGTTCATTATGTGCTCTGTAGTGTGCAAAACTTCCTCCAGACAAGCACTAGTAGCTCCGTTACATAGTCTTATGGAAATAGCTTGTTCTTCGATTTTCTTCTGTTCTCCCAATCTTAAACGTAGTGACTATTTTCTTCGACAGATATCATTTTGAGAATGACACACATAACCTAAACATATCAATCATGCTAAAATCAGTCGTGTAATCGTTTGACAACCCTTCTCGAGTCGTTCGTTTTCGATTTCTCACAGCCCCCAGGAAGCTCTCCAGGACAGTGAATGTAAGTCCATCCGAGTCTGGCTCCAGATTAGCAACAACATGAGGAAACAGCGTCACGCTGGCAATCGATGCGGAAGCAATCGGAAATGATCCGATATCGTTGCTCTTCTGATAAGTTTCTTTTGACACTGACATGGCCAATGTAAATCGTGTGTTATTTTGTCAACTTGTTCGTAATTATGCTGTATACCAGGGTTTCTACTTTTATTGTTCAACGATTTCGTCACATAAAATGTTAACCGTCTTTAGGTTATCCAATGAATCTAATAATTTGATGAAACTATATAGTAATATTATGCTTATCAAGTTCATGCTGTTTATTCACTAAAACCACTCACAGTGGTACATAGTACATTTTACATGTGTAGTAATACAATATTACAACGAGGCAATATCATAACTGGTTTGAAAGTTGTTCAAAGATACATTTGATGTATTTACTGAGCTTTTCGATAATTGTACAATTTCGTTCTGTAAAGTTTAAAGTAATTCGGTCTTGTACAGCAATACTTTGTTAACCTATTATCAGATTGATAGGATTTTAGGGGTATTAAAACAATGTTTACATTTGTTCATGTTACAAAATGTGACATTTACTGATCAAAGGCTATAATGACATTATGTGATTTCATGAAAATTAAATTCATTTGAATTAAACAACAATCCCTGACACATTAAACACGACAGTCCATAAAGCTTATGTGAATTTCTTCATCTTATTGTGATAATTCAGACAGATAAAACAGATTAAACTGCGGGTGTGAAGTATTTTCTTGAAATGTGTCTGTCAAGTTAACAGTCAGCTGAATGCTTATCAAGCCGAATAACCGTGTTGTAGGTTGTTTAAAACATTGGAACAATGTTACAACTGTAAAATAACAAATGAACAGCAATACATATTTCTAATCAACTACACACTGGTCTCAAATATAATAGCTCTAATTGCTGATCCTGGAAATGAGGCAGCGATATGTTCAGATTAGGTGAGTGTTTAGTGAATTGCAGGCAAGAGTCGCAGAAGGTGTTTGTAAGGGTTGAAATGTTCATCTTGCCGTCTAAACAGTATTATTATACTTAAGAAAAAGGTTAAATATTTCTGAAAACGAAAGTCGACATCATTTTTCCGTTTACATATATATTATAATAATACATCGTTAAAACACGGTCAAATTGAAATATATTAATGAAGTTAATTGTTTGATGGCTTTATATTTCACAACTTGATACAGACATGTGTACACTTGTTGTTGAACAATAAAAACAATGTCATATCATATTGTTTGTGTTACGATGTGTATATTTTATTATTGTATATGTTGTATTATTCAAAAATTGTAAAACTGGGTTGAATATAGCGTAATAGTACTTCTCCTTAAACACTCAGCTATCTCAGAAGATTCCCGAGATGGTAGAGTCTTCTAGAATGTTCCTTGTATGAAAAACAACACCTATTGTGACGCAAAATAACTTACCTTATTTCTTTAATGTTATAACGTTGATAACTGGTCCCATTCTACCATGACCCTATACACAAAACCACAATATCAATAAAGTCCGTCAAACAACAGTAAATCTTCTTATGCCTAAATAGCCATGGTTTCCTTATCATATTGTCTTTTTTCAAGAGGATATTTTCTTAATGCTGTTTTGAGAAGTCTCACTTGCTGGACGAGATAATGACAATACCCAATTGTATACACATGTATAAGTCTTTCAGAAACGTCAAGGAGGCACATCATAAGTTTATACATTATCTCCTCGTCGTATCAGAGATAGCACTCTTCAACCGGGCTCTAAACGCTCTCAAGTGAACGGCCATGAAGAAATGGAACAGATATATAATTGAACATAATAATGTAAATTTCAAACTTATTTCATATGTGGGTTCTCTCAAATATATCCACTCTCTCACTATGGCGAGAGTGGCCAGCCACAATGAAAGGGAAATTATATTGAAATATACAAATTATGATGAAATTATAATTGTAAAGGCTCGAGGGACTGAAAAGGAAAAGGTATTTACATTAATGTTAAGGTCACCTCAGTTGTTGGTTCCTCCATAGCTTAAACACATATCTAACTGGTATTGTAGTGTTGGGACAGCTGACAGGGAATGGTATTGAGGGCCGGAAAGGCTTAAATGGAAATGTTAAAATTACATCAGTTACTGGTTCCATAATGGAGTTTGAAAAACTCTAGTACTGTAAGGACTGCAAAGACTAAATGTGTTACTATACTCAATATCAAACCTTTATCACTAATTGGTGCCGCTCGTACTACTATTCTAGGGATTTGACATGCTGAGATTCAAAGTTCGTTTTCTCTAAGTACCTAACTAACTAAGCCTTGCGTCACTACTATTTGCAGATAAATGTAATTGAAACATATCCCTGGACTCTCTGATGGTATTTTACCGGCAAATGCTATTGGATAGGAGCTAGCATTAGAAAAAATATATGCTAAATCTCAACCTCATTATTGTTTTTAATCTGATAAGACATTAATTGCAAAAGTCGAGTGTATGTTTGTTTAAAGTTACAAGACGACTCTAATGAAAGAGGTTCAAATAACATTCTTATGAAAGGTCAGCTTGATGATATTTCAAGCTCAATACAAAATTACGGCTTTATGTCAAGATGATGAAATCAAAATACTGAAGTCACATTACAACTAAATATACATAAATGTGCAAACAAACACGTGGTATCTAACACATTAAAAACTTACTACATAACGGAATGTAGAAAGTATTGCTTAATGGTGTATGGTCAACAACGGTTCAGAACAGAACAGAACCGATTTTATTCTCAAGAAACACACACAAGTGATATAGACGACATACAGCCATATACAATGATATAAGAATATGACATTATTTAAAAAGAGGTAAACAGCATTTTATATATTTCAATAGTTGTATCATTAAAGGTCCATAATCACATTTCATTAGATATATACATTTAGACACTGTTGGATTTAAACAGAAATAGCTTGGTAAAAATGCTTTTCTTTGGTTATCAAATGATGGACAATGTAATAAAAAATTAAATTCGTGACATACAGCGTGATTACAAAAGTTACATAAACGGTTTTCCTTTGTTTAAAGGGTGTATATTATCTCAGAAACTGACAGTTAAGGCAATTAGCCACAGTGAGATATATACATTGTTTTATCTCTTCAGTCCTGAAAGGCCCGATGATTTTCTGTTTATGTTCGTTGTCAGTAAACTTTTCGCTTTTTCGACTTCTTCTCCATAACCATTTGCTCTAGGGAACCTACATTTTGTGAAAATACTCCTTGACCAATGGAGGTTATAAATTGTACATTTGGTGACATTTAATCCATTTTTGTTTGAGAATGTGCGAAAATAATGTGCATAAAATCTAAAAATCGGTTGCACATGCAAATCAAAGAAAACACACTATATGTGGAGGTTAATAAATGGACGTTTAGTTTGACAATTCAATGATGTCATTCACTTCGAAAATCACGGTCGAAAATGCCCCGGTTGAGTACAGCAGATTAAAATACTGCCAATGGTCGCATTGTTGCCGGGCAAAGTTTTGGAACAGTTGCCCATAAAACAACAATCTTCCGACTTTGGAATCGATATACACAGTTCCATGCAACTGAAGACTGATCTAGGAGTGGTAGACCAAGGATCAACACATCGGCCTAAGATCGCTACATCCGTGTCAACCACCTACGAAATCGGCAGACCAGATCAACCGTTACTGAAACATGTGCCTGGTTTGAGCAGATTGTCTGCCCAAACCACCAGGAATCGTTTACCTGAGACCAATATATGGGCACAAGACCATTTGTCAGTCCCCTCCTGAAACACCCACATCCACGCCAACGTCACAGGTTGTGCATTAACGTGAGTCCTGTTTCCTACTTCATCGTTGGTTGCATTGGCTACACCACTACAGGAGAAGTGGATAGCAATAACCAAGGAAATGATTCGCCGTCTTATCCGTTCTGAAGAAAACGCCCCCTAGTTTGTATCGATTGTTTGCTAGAGACACATAAGAGTGTGACCTTATACCATAGAGACATAAATTTCACAATGTCATATTTCATTGGGATACCTTTAATAATAGACGTGTAATAACAAGTTAAAAACATTATATAAACACTTTCTAAATTCAGGGGTTGCGTTTCTTTTATTTGTACATTTAGAACGTTATATAGTGTATTTATAGAGCCTAATGAGATACAGAGCCAATGACCTCGGCCACGTTGGATTATAAATTAAGTTTTTTCTGCTCCTTTCACCGACATGGGAGTCATGAAGGCAATGTCTGAAACTATTTCAACTTCATCTCTCCACGTAAATGCCACAGAGAGAAGGTATCTTTTGTATAAACTTTATGACCGATTGAGATTTTGTAAATAGTACATTTGGAGACACCCTACTACAACAGATCTTACTCCTCTTGGACAGTAAATGTTTAAAGGTGGTAATAAGAACCTGTGTGCTGATATATTCTGCAAGGACATTGGTGGTCTACACCAAAAACAGATTTGGTTTTACTTCTTCAAAATGTCAAAACCCGCATCTCCTCTCGTTACATGATATATCTATCATATACACATCATGGTGATGCACTAAGCCACATGTCTCTCTTTGTAATGTTACTGTTCAAAACATCTGAAGTTGACCAGACCTTGAGTAATTCCATTATATACACTTGGGTATATTAACCAAACTATTCCAGTTTAACAATTAATGGCGGACATGATTGCTAAGAGACATGACAGAATCTTAAACATAAATATGGTCTTAGGTACAAATGTACAGTAGTGACATTTGGGTGACTAAACACACCAACGACATAATCGATAGAATCAAGTTTTAACAACACATTTAGATATTTGAGTTCAACATTTCGAAAATCAAAGCTTTCTAAATATACTTCAGGGAATGTCAGTGCTTCTAGATATGTAAATAGCTGTTCAGGAAATGTCAACCAGATAGATAATCAATGGGTCCTTTCATCGTTTTCATGGGCAACTGCCTGTCAATTAATTAACCCGTAGTCATTTCAAACATAATTAAACCATTAGAGGGCTGATATCACTTCAATCACGCTAATATTCCTTTTCTACAGCTTTGATATGTGTGTTAGTGTAATTAATCACTAATCGAATCCATTTCTCCTGGACATGAAGTCACACTCACCCAGATCTCCTGATCAGTTGTGTTATTAATATATGGAAAACGTTCAATCCCCAGTAAATTCAATAGATATGTCGGAGTGTGTATTTAAGTTGTGTGAGCAAAAAGATGAGATGAACTCGACCTATGTGTACTCATTGATCTATGTAGATAGATAGTTGGTAAATAATGGCTGAAATAACAAATGTGATTAATTATTCAACCTAATAAAGATTAATATTATAAATGAATGACACACGACTGTTGCGAAAGGGCTGTTATCAGGCCCCCTAAGTAATAGAAGTGTCTATTTTGGAGAAAATCCATCCAAGTTTGCAGGAAACGGACTCATATCAGAAGGAAACGCCTCCTTTTCTAAACACAAACACAGCGATATCGGTAATGGTCTCAGGTTAATCTTTGCAAACCTGGTCGAATCCTAAGTTTGTTGCGACAATAAAAGTGTTGTGATTTTTAAAATGCATAAAAATTTTTTTAAATGCATTACATAAGTTCTTCTTTCCAATGGAAGTTATTTTTCCAATGGATGTGTTTTTTTAATGGGATTTTTCAATGCAAATATGAGGAAAATGTTGGTAGGATAAGTCTTGAAGGCAGTGTTGCTTATAATGAATTACTGAAATATTAATATTTCTATTTAATTTACTTTGGTGAAGTTTTAAATGATATGGTGATTTTGATCATATATATTGAGTTAGGTGAAATGTTACGTTGACTTTGGAAAAAATATAATGTTTGTGAAATTTAGACTTTGGAAATATTAATTGACTTTGGTGGAAGTTTAATTTCAATAAAATGTTGACTTTGATGACATGTTGACTTTCAAATATATTTTGAATTAAGTGCAATATTGACTTTGGAAATATTTATTGACTCTTGTGAAATTTAATTTGAAGAAAATGTTGACTCTGGTGAAATGTTGACTTTTGAAATATTCATTGACTTTCGGAACAGTTTAAGTTAAATTTATTGTTGACTTTGGTGAGATGTTGACATTAAAAATATATTTTGAGTTAAGAGAATTGTTGACTTACTAAGTATTGACCTATATCACGTATTGACTTTGGTGAAATGTTGACTTTGGAAATATTTATTGACCTTGGTAAAGTTTGCTTATAATTTATTTATTGAAATATTGACATTTCTATTTTTTGATTATGGTGAAGTTTTCAATGAAATGTTGACTTCCATAATAAATATTGAGTTTGGTGAAATTTTGATTTTGAAATAGATACCACTTTGGTGAAATGTTGACTTTGAACAAAATGTAATGCCAGTGAATTGTTGACTTTTTAAATATTGATTGACTTTGTTGGACGTTTTACTTTAATAAAATATTGACAATAATGAAATGTTGACTTTTGAAATATTGGTTGACTTTGGTGAAAGTTTATATTTTACGATATGTTACCTTTTTTAACATTTTGACTTTGAAAAGTTATTTTGAGTTTAGTGTATAGTTGACTTTTAAAAGATTGATTTAATGTCATTTTGAAGTTGAACACTAATGTCTGGCTAAAGGTGCATGTTTCAGACAGTAAGTGTTAGATCACTACACTAATGACTACAATACACCAGTCACCAAGACTCATTTTATATACACATCTGATTGCAGGTTACAGATTTTAAAAGATAGGACGATTGCAATTTAATCATGCAACTGCGGTTTAAGATATATATCAGACTTGTGATTAGATTTTGGAATCCGTGTTTGTAAATCTCCTTTGGTTTGAAAAACGACTGTCTTCCTTTCTTCCTTCCTCAAACACGTGCATTACATCCAGTAGTTGAACCCGAGGGATCTTCTTATCAGATCAGGTTACAATACAGGCACAATATTACGATTGTCGACTGTCATGCTCGGTGTGTGTATTTCACTTATACACTCTTTAATTTGAAAACCATATAGTTCATCATTAATGATTGACCACAAGTCTCTCATCATCACCACAGGCAAAGCACCATTTTAGTAAAAATGGTCTATAATGTTACACTAAAACATGCTATAAACATGTAAGTTTAAACTTCAACTTTGAAAACAGATTCTGTTAACTTTCATTTTGTCTATCTACTCTGACGAGAGATGCCAGGATACAAGACACAGACATTAACGCAAATATGATTTGATTTGATGGAGATGTAATATGCACGATTGTTATGGTATGTATTCAATATCAAAGCTGAAGTATACATTTACATGACAAATAAATATTGTTTGCTTGAGCATTCAGTTAGATGTATTAAAGCCTATCATTTCTTTCGTAAGTTGGAAATATACGGTGCCCTGAAATAATGACTTGAAAATCATTCGAGTTACATACGCTGTGATATTTGTAGAAAGAATACAACTAGAAGATTTTATCCTATGCAATATTGTTTACAGACGGTTGAAGAACAAATGAACAAATTTAAATGCGCCAAATGCTCTATTGTCAATTTCAGTTAGTTTTGTCAGAAAGGAAAATGATTTACATTATGTTTTACAGGGCTTTCAAACTTACAATGTGATACAAGTCACGTTATAATCTTTATACAATAAAAATTGTGCATGCTGCATAAATTGCATCTTACCATTGGTCAGTATTGGCATATGATACAATTTCACTGGTCCTGCTAGTGTTACACGAAGTCACACCAACAGCCAATTGAGTTTGGACGAGACTGGAAGTTTGGCAGTCTCTTTGACTGAACAGACAGATAAAAACCAATATTAGATCACTTATGTCATTTGCAGTTGACACTACAAGGATCTGTTGTTGCTGGCCTGTTGGTGCTGGCAGATACTGCTCGGTGCATTTCTATTGAATTTGCTGTGAAAGATAAAAAGGTATAATGAGAGATAAACGTCTATTGTTTCATATATTTTGACAAAAAGACACGGGAGAAACAGCAAGATTTACAGTGTGAATTCAACTTATTATTTCTATTATAATATCTTATCAAATTTGAACACAATTCCAAAATATCAAATATGTAATGGCACAATCAATGACCAAAAACAAATATGTTTATCTGATGTTGCTATTTAACTAAATAAATAAATAAATAATTATTTTTTTGTATTATGTCAATATTAACAATCTAATATACATTTGTATTTATGAATACATCATCAGAAATGTTCTGTGATAGTCCTTCATTTCATACAACGGACAACTCATTTAGCATGCAACGAGTTTGGTTGTATTTTAAACTCATTCTTGAAGCTATAGTAAAATCAACTGCAATATCAGGTTCAACAACTCATTTGTGACCTAATACACACAAGACTTGTCACTAATGTAATGATCACTATGAAAGTCTCACTACATGGGCAACTCGGTAATCGGAAAAAGTCAACTTTAGGCAAGTATGCAACGAATTTAGCGGAAAGGCGACTTTATTCGCAAGGAAATCCAAACAAAAGTATAAATATAAAACATCTACACCTGTGTCATCAGGAGTTTATGAAGTACTATGGTTGCATATATTTAAACATACTTTACTGTTGTAAACTGGAAGCATAATCTATTGTATATTTATAAGTATACATTTTACCATCTTACCCAAGTGTACGTGTTTACGTCATGGTGATTAAAAAAGCTTCTCTTGTAAAGGAAACGGCGTTCTTTGAGTTTGTAATTCCCGAATATTTGGAATTAAAAAAAATCACTTTTAGTAGATAAGAAGACAGGAATAAATCAGGTACAAATATAGTCAGTCAAATCTATCAGCGAATTCAAACTGATAACGATTAGAAAGCTGAGGGAAATCGGTTCTAGAATATATTTATAAAATATTATATAATATTTCTGAAATGATTCATGCACGGTGATAAATCTGATGGCCATATTTAGTGACATAGAACTGAAAAATGTCAAATTAGCTTGATGGAAGAATATATTTTAATTAGTATGACTAAATATGTACTGCCTGTTTAATGTATTGCCTCTTCGTTTACTTTTATACCATTTTCAAGAAGACTTTTCCTAATCAATCATGGCTATCTTCCTTTATTGGATTCTATTTCCATGTGTCTTGATTGATTTAGATAATTGTTCAGTGGTCGTGATCAAATATAGTCTGAACTGAATTTACTAGTTGGCTCATTGTTCAAGCAGGTCACATTTAAACAGTGCCAATTATAAACAAGTATGATTGAAACGCAACTTAATTATATGTTTTAGAATATGAACACATGGCAATTCTGAATTTAAAGTTAGACTTCATCATGTTCAGGATGTGACTCTGTTAATAATACCATTTCTAACAACGTCTGATGCGTATCATGATTATTGGCACTGCAGGTTTATAATAACGTCAGGATGTATTTTAACTGTATAACTTTTTATATTGATTCTTTCTTATCTGATTGTGACACTGTTAGCAGCAAATGATATTTGGACATTAAATAAGTATCTGTAATTAACTTTTTATGAAGTTATATCTATGCAAAGAGGTGAGTTTAAATTTAGAAAATGTGTTCTCAAAATTGACCATTTTCCCCAATACTGTGAACTAATAAATGGGATGATGTCACATGTACATTGGTGTGACGTCATGTCAATGCCATGCAATAGTCATCGCCGTTACTATATGATAATCGAGAGTGTATCAACACGCCGTAGCATCACGTGACTAAACTGTACGCCTAAAAAGTGTCTTGAGCGGATGTTTCGTACGGTGTCTTGAGAAATTGCAATGATGGAAGAGCAAAATCACACACAAGGTATTGTTAACTACAGAAACTATGTTTTGACATGTCACAAAATGTTCGAACTATTATCAGTAATAGTTATATGCTGTGAGGAAAGTGTAGATTTAAGTAGTTCTGATTCCACTATCTATTTATTGCCGTCGTTTCACAGTTGGCGACGAAAGTTGAGTACTTAAACTCAACTTAAACTGTCTATCTACGAAAATTATTTGCAAACTGTACGTTGATCAACTGATACATATTCTGATATGACCTGGGCCAAATTTCAGCTCGTTTGGACGAATATTTCGCTAATTATAGCCTTTAGACAAACATGACCCATAATATCAATTTGTACGGTGTCTTGATGTTGAAGTTGATTTTACTGTATGGTGTCTTGACTGTACATAACAACGTGTCTGTAGTAGTAATGTTGGCTATGTTTGCATTTGCAGAGAAAATGGACCAATATTGCTGCTGTTATTGTTCAGGAGGTGTTACCTTCAAAGATTTTTCAACTATTTTAGAACACACTGTAGCTGTTCACGGAAATGAAAATTAAATCAATTAAAAAATTGGATTTAAAAAATAAGGGCCACAATAAAATAGTGCTTACACATTTTGTCGTTACCACTTTATTCTGCAAATATTTCTTTGCAACATTGCAATCAAAACATTTGAAGCTTTTCCATTTCAAGAGAAAAAGTCGGGAAATACTAGCTATGCCTTTTCAAAACATATACTATCCAAAATAATAGTGGATACTCCAGTGTTCTAGTTTTCTACCAGCACATAAAAACAAATGATAAAACATAATATATGTTCATATTATATGAAACATTTCCAGTTATAATACAGCTGCGTACCTAAAGTTTGTTCATTTGTTCGCTCTCCTAGTACAAATATCATGTAATTTGTAATTTTTAAATCTTCATAGCATGGAGAAAACTAAACATATTATTCTGTGCTTTAACCTCAACAGTGGTAATTAAATTAACAAAATCATAATGAAATTTCATACAACTCAGTTGACCGTAGCAATTTCGGCAGCGCATTGAAGTGAACAAACTTTCATTATGTTATGGTATACTCAATCACCACTGCTGAAGTCAAAGCAAAGTATGATATCTTTCATTTTCGCAATGATACGAAGATTGTATAATTCACAAATTACATGATGATGATATTTGCACTAGAAGAGAAAACATGCGAACAAACTTTAAGTACGCAGATGTATATATATATATATATATATATATATATATATATGCCTATCTGTTATAAATCTATTTGAATTGGCTATTAGTCAATCTCAAATTTAGTTGTTTGGAAGATATAATATAGTTTCCAAAAAATAGAGCCACGGGCTCTGTAGCTCATGGGGGCTTATATAACAAGATAACATTAGAGGGGGTAAGAGCTTGTCACGACCATATTTGAAGGGGGTCAAAACTAAATACACAATTTCAGTCTCTATGTAACAAAAAGGTGTTCTTAAAATTTCAGCTTTCTGACATTACTGGTTTCCAGGCAAAGGTCAACATAAGGTTTGAGGGGGTACGACCCTGCCATGGCGATATTTGAAGTTTGTGAAGATCAATTTTATAAACTTGAGTCTCCATGATTAGGATCCCCTAGGATACACGTTTCCTCCCCATAAAATGTCAGCCTAAGAGGTGTAGTGGTTCTAGTGAAGAAGTCGAAAATTGCAAACGTTTACGGACGACGGCCCATACAATAAGCCCATCTGGTCTTTTACTGACTTAGTGTACTGTATGGTGTGATTGGCGTAAAGCCTTGCGGGGAAAGATCCTACATTTTATGAAAGTATATTTTATTTTTAAATACTCTCAGTTACATCAATGTGGATAAAAATGTAAAAAAATAAATGATTCGTGAGCATAACTTGCAACACAGACTGCGGCAGAATATACAGTGTTTTCACTGTGTTAGAAAATCAGTTGTCTTTAAGTGGACATGCATTTTTTCGATGGTAAGCAATTCCAGATCGCCATTTAAATGTCAAAAGGTGTGTTATTTCATCGATAAAGATGAACTGTAACTGACTATAACTATTTTGGGGTCAACAGATCGAATATCGCGACAATACAGTCATTCAAACTTGAAATACTGATCGAAAACCGGTCAGCTTGCGTTTTTTATGCTGCAGCAATTTAGTCACACGTAATTTTGGAAACTTTTCTAAAGCAGAAAGATAAAAGTAATTCTGTATCATTTAATAGGTCTTTTAATTGGTATATACGAAAACGGGGAGCATAATGTCGTCGGCCTCATTGAAAATTGATATTTTTGGCATTAAGGAGTGAACGTGAACGTCGAGTGATTTCTCAGTTAACACACCTTGTATTTTGGTGCTTATTGCAACTAAGTAAGATGTAATGACAAACTGATCATGTACCTTTAACGTCGTCGGACCTGAGAATGTTTTTTCACAAGTATTGCACTTGTATGGCTTAATGGCTGCATGTTTATTTACATGGCTGAGATAGCGAGCCTTGCTAAGGAACCCTTTGTCGCAGATGTTGCACCGGTAGGTCCAGCTAGGATTCTTCGTGTGCAGTTCTCTGATGGTATCTCAACCCTGAGAAACTCGTCAGGGAAATCCCGCATGTGTTGCAGAGAAACATTGTGGCATTAGGTGTACATGTAGGCCTTGATTTTGCTACAGGAGTGATAGGGGCCATAAGGGATGTCTCGACATCGAGGGATATCCCACTCACATTCATTTCAAACGCTTACAGCTGTAATATGAGTATGGGACAAATTTTCCAAATTATGAATCCATACCTTTATTGAAACATGAGATAAACATCATACATTAATATTTCATGAAAGTTTTATGCTTTTTTGATGCTTTTGATAGTGAAAAATAGTAACGATCCTGCTTTCGGAAATCAAGACATCGTACGAAAGAGATTAGACTTTGCTGAAGACACCGTACTAAAATATTATTGACATCGTACAGACATAGAAATTGATATCGTTCATTCTATCACAGATTGCGCAACTAATACGCGCACTATCTTGATGAAACTTCGCCATTGTCTCCAGTATATGATATTCTAGAAGTATACATTGTCAAAATGCTTTTTCATTCAATACAGATGGTCTAACATGAACATAATTTGAAAAGTCATCATTCGGAGGCTTTATTTACGGCGCTATTTAAACGAAGCGAACGTTATAGACACAAACCATAATTAATATTTGGATAAGGAACCTCTAAAATATGATACCTTACAATGTAATGTAGCAACGGCTTAATTTCATGGGAATAACTAGTATTTTGTTGGGTTCACGTGTAGAAAGACTTACCAAAACTCAAGACACCGTACGAAACATTCGCTCAAGACACTTTTTAGGCGTACAGTTTAGTCACGTGATGCTACGGCGTGATCAATGGTATGACTTTACCCGACATCGCTCAAATGAAGAAATAAAGGAAGTATAAAACCACATTTCCGACTAGAGAAGCATAAAATTAATAAACAAATTTTGGTTTTCACTTCAATGTCATTCATAAGAGAAGTATGTCATATAATACCACTTTCCATTCAACTTTGTTCCCCAAATCACATGAGATCATTCAATAAACTGAAAGCCAAATTGGATTTGTTGTGATTGCTCTCCATTCGATGTTTGATTCAAACTGCTCATGAATTTGTTTGCCTTTGGAAACTATTCGACAAAGGTAAAGCAGAATGGCCTAAATAGAGACAACAACTTCCAATCTGTTTCATATGAGTAGCCCTTGACGTCTTACAGACCCTTGGTATTTGAACACCGGTGTTGTTGCGACAAGATGACACTCCATACACTGCAGCGAAACTACAGACTTAAATTAATTCTTCTTGGGTCAGTCACAACTGTTGAACTGAAGCATATTTGGAAACGCCAGTGATGTTCAAACGCCCAATTTGCTTTGGCCAAAGCACTAGCAGAAAAATGGCGTCGATTCACTACAGTTTGTTACCTATGCTATGCCAGACATCACACACTTGCTAGAAGTTGATGAACGGGCTATTGATGATGGATTTCAATTGAATTATTTGTGAAATTATAAAACCGAATGTGTTATGTCCCTGAGTGTATGATTATAGCATCATACATAAAAAAATGCAGCATGCTGCGAAAGATTACTGACACCAAATAATAGGTATGTATTGTATAAATTATATTCTTTTACTTCTCGAAAAGTGTGTACTAGTACGTTTAAAGTTCCTCAAACACAACACTTAACATAAACTATAAACATTACACAGACGCATAGACTCATTAATATAAGATTCTTTAAAATCTACACAATACAATTGTAGGTGTATTTAATTATTATACATTGTAATTATTGTTTAAATAAGATAGATTGAATACTGAATTGAAGTTATGTGTATCTTATCAAGACATCTTATAAACCCATTGTGACTCTCTAACAGTGAATTTGGACACGCCACAAAAACTGCTGGAATTCAGTGATGTGTTCTTTTGAGTTGCCTTCAATAATGTAAGTTAATTACCGTAGTACGAGAGACTGGAAGTCAAGGTGGACGGTAATGCATGTAAGTGAATGTCGTAACATCAGACGAAAGTACAGTTATGCAGACGACAAGGGTCGCGATTATATCAATTAACTACATACACCAAATCATATGTTGAATGTTATATCTAATCAGATAATTACAAGTACAAGAATATCCGTTAGATTTTCTGTCAGATTTTCAAAATCTTTTCAAAACGTGTCTAATGCTCACAGAGATAAACTCTCGCCCTCGATCTCGCTGTTCATCAAATCTCTATTAGTGGACACACACAGGAATCACTCTCACACACTTCCTAATGTAGAATCCCAAGTGCTGTCAAGATAAACACTTCACTTTCACTGATGCTCTCTACCAGTGATGGAAATGCCGGGCGACTCAAAGCCAAATTTGATTTGAAGTTCAAGTTGCTCTGTTCTTGCATTTGGAAACTTTTCCGTCTCATCAGCTTCAATTTGTTCTTGCTACAGTCGATCCTAAAGTAATGCCAATTATGGGGATAATTTCCTAAACGTTGACGACAAAGGAAGCCTTTACCACAGATTTTCTACCCGATTTGAGCAGCTGGATAATTGGTCAATTTGGATTATGTAGCTGAAAAGCTTTTAGAAACTTTGTCTCTATTGAACAACGGTTTTTGCTTTGATATTCATAGTTAGATATACATGCCAAGAGTTATTCACAACAAACTTTTGATTGATTTATTTAGGGAAGTGTCGGTTCAAGCATGTTATTATGTTTTCGTCTTCATCGTTTGGTTTATATCCAGAGTGAAAACATCACTCGATTCGCTGATATAACGGTGATTGGGTAATAATTAAAAAAAAACATGTATAGATTTAGATATAAAGTGAGCTTTAATTATTTGATTATTAGTTTTCCGGGATACTGAGATTTGAAATTTATCACGTTATGACTCCGGTTCAACCTGGATTTTAGTTATGAAACATGTTTTGACAATTTTGTGGAAATCGTTTAAGAGTTTTAGTCAGAATCTATTGGACAAATAAGTCATATAATAATATTTAAAAACCACACCATAACAACAAAATAATAGCAATGTATAACAACAATAACACTAGGTTAATAAGACCCAATAATAATGGATATGCACCTTCCATCAGCTTCCACGCCACAGACAATATGGTTTATTTTATTGTTTCACTACTAAATCTACATGTATGGGTTATATACATAGGTGTATAGTATGGTATGGCGTCTATAGTCCCGTCCATTTAATTTCATTTCATTTCAAGAGCCATTTCTACTAGTTGGCTGAAATATTTTGTTGAGGACCATTGGTCAATGTGGATTATAGATTGTAGATATTGAGACTCTTTGATCCAAATAAGATATACAGGGCTTAACAAATAGTTTTTTCTTCTTCTTCAGAACGAAACGTCTTCTTTCCAAGAACTAAAAGCGTTAAAAACCTGCAAATTGTGAACAGATTCCAATGTCGATTATAAATCTATATTATTCGGTAACCCTCTAAACAACTATGCCTGTTAATGTTTAATTTTCAATCTTATATCATTTATATTTAAATCACATTGAGCTACATGAACTATTGTCTATGTTTTACGTAAACTATTAAGTGATAATTATAATCTATACGTTAATGCAAAACTCATCTTATTGAGGGTTGGAGATCTTTATTAACTATCTTATTAACTATAAAATTCCTATATGGTTATGTTAAAGAGTTTAATCTGGATACATTCCTCTTTCATTGTCAACAAATGACTATCCTCTGTCTGAGCAGAGTAGAAATCCAATCCTTTCTCTTCATCAAACCTTTACAAATACAAAATGCACTTCGAATATTGCAGTGGTGACACCTGGTCCTCTGCACAGCGATATCACTAGAAGTTCGCCAAAAGAGGGACCCGGTACATATGAATGATATTAGAGAAATTCCCTGCCCCACATTTGTCAAAATTGTTGTGTCATCTTAGATAAATTACGTTCTACATACTTTATATACATGTATGTAGTCTGTTTACCAAGCAGTACAATATGGGACCCGGTGATGGTGATGGAGATGATCATCAAACAATGTACATAACTAGCAGCTTACGTCAGATCATGCGAGGCTTCTAGACCATAGATTCTGTGTAAATATTTGCTTAACATGAATGCTCTAATTATAAGTATTATATAAACAGATCTTATAATGTGACATCTTTCTTATCGACATCATCGTCACTTCACACACAGGAATACTACCTATATTTGGTTGGAGTCGAAATCCAAGCTGGAAAGAATAACTCATCGCTCATAGATTTTATTATTCTTATCTTATCGTCATTTGCTTTTTTAAACTAATCTATCTCCTTAACATAACTGTTTAATCGTACAGTAAGCTTACATAATGACTTGAATGATCGATAAAGACTCAGAATAAGCCGATAAAGGGCTCGTTTCTCTTCAGATTTCAGGAGATCCGGCTTGTCCAGTTCGAGTAGACGATACGTAGTATGAGTTCTTAAAAGTAATTTTCAAAACCTAGATAGTTTCAAGATAGATTTTGTCTGTAGTCTACTGTGTACAAATCGACCATAAAAATCTTGTGCAAGTACATGTAACTGCGATTCCGATATCATGTTATCAGCATCTGACATTTCCTAGACAATTTATTTCGATTTAATGGATATCAAATGGTAATAACAGAGGGAATAAAGAGATAACTTCTCTAAGTATTCAGTCTCTAATCCTAACCATTTAAAAAGTTAAAAAGGAAAACAAATGTTTATAACAATAAAACAAATAAACAATCTTAAAAACATTGATTTTGTTGAAATTTAATGTTCAACGATCATACATCGTACAATATCACTACAGATTGATTAAATCGTTAAAATGAAAAAAAATTAAATGTGAATTTCTATAAATCAATCATCATTAATAGAAAAAAAATGCAGCTACTTTGAACATATTATTTTTTCCACAGCTGAACTTTGTTGTGATTAAAATAATATCGTTGTTCTTTGCACTTGACAGATAGTGCAATGTAACATTACACCAATATCCTATTTACTAAAGGTATATATTAAAATTCATTATAAACACTTATCATTCTATTTCAACAGCTTTTTTCAAATGTAAAATCTAAAAGAGGACAATAATACTTACTTGATGTCAATTTGAGTTTATTACTTCATTAATAACTAACACAGGAGAGTGGACCAAGAGGTCAGAAATAAACATGAATTGAATTTGTTGTAACACACATGATAAAATCACAACATCATTTATTAAACAAATGGCGCCCTAGTTCTGACAGCATTACATCGCCAAATTTAAACTCCTTAATATATAATATTATTTAGTCTCTTTCGGTGTATGAAGATATCGAATCATGCATTTTTGTAGCTTTTTCTTTGTATTTTCTGTCACCTTTATTATTATCCAACACTGTCACTGAGTTTAAAGACCAAACTAAAATTGTTATCATCAATTCAGACCCAGTGAGTGGATGAATTATTGTTTAACGCCGTTTAGCGATTAGTCACGAGACATTAGAGTCAGTGGACATAAAGACTACTAGTACATGCAAATGACTTAAAATAGATGACAAACGGTGAGCAAAAACAATTAACCAATGGCTGAACACACACTGATTTGTTGCGATTGAATGAGCCCAATAAGCACTCTGCAAGTCGCAATATAAACATATGGATCAGAGTCTTCTTTCACAAATCACTAAGGTGATCGTAAGTGACTAAGATAACCTTAGTGCAATTGATTGGAATGGGAGTTAAGGTTAACCTTAGAATAGTTTACTTTGCGCCCCAGTGCACTTTACAAATATATGTAACATGGCTATACACTACTCACTGTTTCTGTTTTTAAAAATATTTGCAGAACCTGTAAATATCAATTACAATATCCTAAATGGATATGATGGAACTGTACAGGGATATCATGTGTTTCTATGCCATCACAAATCTTACACAATGTTAACGTTATGATGATGTGAACATACATGTACATATAAGATGTTAAAATTGTTTCGCAGGTAGGCAGAATATTTATGTTATTCATGAGAAAGAGTTGTACTCTTTTCACTGAAACGAACATCAAAAGTCATAAAAGAGAAATAATAGAGTCCAAAATAGCTTATTTTAGAACAGTACAAATCACCACCCCAGACAGCATCGGACTTTGTCAATCAATGAAAGCATTATATAGTTCAGGTGCAGTCACTGATAAAGTGTTAGCCTACATATCAGCTTCCGATACAAAGAAATCTCACAATGAAGGAGATAATGACAATAGACAATTCTATACACATAAATAAATTATTCCTCTCGGTATGTCCGAGACAGCTACCTTCATCTCCCGACTGTTCATTATGTGCTCTGTAGTGTGCAACACTTCCTCCAGACAAGCACTGGTAGCTCCGTTACATACATTTTGTAGTCTTATGGAAATAGCTTATACTTCGTTTTTCTTCTGTTCTCCCAATCTTAAACGTAGTTACTATTTTCCTATACAGACATCAATTTGAGAATGACACACATAACCTAAACATATCAATCATGCTAAAATCAGTCGTGTAATCGTTTGAACAACCCTTCTCCAGCCGTTTGTTTTCGATTTCTCACAGCCCCCAGGAAGCTCTCCAGGACAGTGATTGTAAGTCCATCCGAGTCTGGCTCCAGATTAGCACTAACATGAGGAAACAGCGTCACGCTGGCAATCGATGTGGAAGCAATCGGAAATGATCCCATATCGTTGCTCTTCTAATAAGTTTCTTTTGACACTGACATGGCCAATGTAAAGTGTGTGTTTTTTTGTCGACTTGTTCATAATTGTGCTGTATACCAGGGTTTCTACTTTTATTGTTCAACGATTTGGTCACATAAAATATTAACCGTCTTTAGGTCATCCAATGAATCTAATAATTTGATGAAGCTATATATAACAGTATTATTATTCGTATCAAGTTCAAGCTGTTTATTAACTAAAACCACTCACAGTGGTACATAGTACATTTTACATGTGTAGTAATACAATATTACAACGAGGCAACATCATAAGTGTTTTGAAATTGTGCAAATATATAGTTGATGTATTTACTGAGCTTATCGATAATTTTACAATTTCGTTCTGTAAAGAAGCTATGAAGTTTAAAGTAATTCGGTCTTGTACAGCAATACTTTAGTAATAATCTATTATCAGATTGATAGGATTTTAGAGGTATTAAAACAATGTTAACATTGGTTCATGTTACAAAATGTGACATTACTGATCAAAAGCTATAATGTGATTATGTGATTTCATGACAAATAAATTCATTTGAATTAAACGACAATTCTTTGACACATTAAACACGATAGTCCATAAATCTTATGTGAATTTCCTCATCCTATTGTGATAATTCAGACAGATAAAACAGATTCAACAACGGGTGTGAAGTACTTTCTTGAAATGTGACTGTCAAGTTAACAGTCAAATGAATGCTTATCAAGCAGAATAACCAGTGTTGCAGGTTGTTTAAAACATTGGAACAATGTTACAACTGTAAAATAACAAATGAACAGCAATACATATTTCTAATCAACTACACACTGGTCTCAAATATAATATTACGTTTTTGATTAAACGTAATTATTTATACTTACCTGTTGAATAGACCTACTATGCATACCTCCTCTCTAGGTATGCTATTTCAACCTTAACACAGACGAAACTTAAACAGTGGAGTGGGGGATGCGTAAAATCCCTCTCCAAAGGGCGGTAAGTCTGCATGGTCTCGTGACGTCACCACCGGATATGCCTCTCTCCGAACAGGCCTAACAAAAGGCAAGACAGACCAAGCAGGGAGGATGGGCGGGCCTATCGCGTAGGTCTAGTCAACAGGTAAGTATAAATAATTACGTTTAATCAAAAACGTACTATTATTCAAATACCTATCTGTTGACTAGATCTACTATGCCTAGAATCCCACTGCATGGAGGCGGGTCAGTAGATACGTGGTGGAGACGAGACCAGCAACAAGCCCTGAGTGTAAGCTAAGATGACTGTCCCCTTCTCGGTCTGGTCGGGGGGATCACCTTCGCCTGAGCGAACACCTGTTGACCCAGCCTAGATATGCCTTCGAGATTTGCTGTGGAGAAATCTCGAAAGTAATGATTGGCGAAAACCTCTGAGGAACGCCAAAAACACCACACCATGACGTCCGAGACCGCTATGTTACAGTGGTAAGCCATCGTGGCTGAGACTGCACGGATCTCATGCGGGGATGGAACGCGATGGAGGAGGAAGGTCAGCGGCCTTGTACGCATCAATGACTGCGGACCTCAGGTACACCCCCAACGCTCTCTTGTCTAGCTCTTTGGTGCTCCTCGGCGAGTGAGGCAAAAACAGAAAACGCCTGCCATCCCTCAGCCTGCGGGTACGCTGCACGTACACCCTCAACACCCTTACCGGACACAGAGAGAGATCACCTCTCCTGAGTCAGAATCCAGAGACGGAATAGAGAAGGTACGCCCAGCCTCATCAGCTGCTTGGTTTTTGCAGACAAAGTCGGCAGCTAAACCAAGTAAGGCTGACCCCCACTCCCTGACCTCAAAACGTAGAAGGTCCGCCTGCAACGCATGGATTTCAGAAATCCGAGCTGCGGAGGCCATGGCCACCAGATAAATGACCTTGGTGGTGAGAGGTCACCCTAACGAGAGCGCGTCTTAGCCCATCGCTCGCATGTCTGGTACTGGAGAGACATAGGTTGGTAATTGGTGATTGAGGCATGTCGCGAATAGGTCTATCAGAGGGGTGGCGAACTGGAGACACAAGATGTTCTTGGCACCTGGAATGTGGACAGCTCGAATGTGCAGGTCCACCTCGTCCGCCAGCTTGAAGAGCCGGAGCGACACGCAGGTAGAGACTCGGCCCTGGTGGACCCCTGCTTGTTTATCGACCAAGCAGCCGCTGAACTGTCCGTGTGGACTAGTAGGCACTGGCCTCTCAAGGGGGCCTGCCAGTGCTGAATGGCTAGACGAACTGCGTCAAACTCGAGGACGTTGATGTGTGAGTTCTGCTCTGACAGAGACCAGACTCCCGCCACCTGCTCGTGACCCAGATGCACCCCCACCCCTGAGTGGAGGCGTCTACGAACAGGTGAGCTGAGGGGGGACGAGGGCGAAGTGGAACCCCGGAGAAAACACTCTCGTCCACCCGCCACCAAGCTAGGAAGCGATGCAGATCCGGGGTCAGAGCTATGGGGTGACAGCAACGAGTCTCCCTGATGTGGGGGTTCAGGAATACCTGTAAGGGGCGGAGGAGACGGGAATGCAGAATCCCTGACCCAGAATCTGACAAACGAAAGGGTCTAACCCTAACTGCACCCAGTTGCTGACGAAGCTTTGAGGCCGGCCCCCACCGAGACTTCCAACCCCGTAACGAGCGGAGGAGGAAGCAGAGGGGGTGACCATGAGTCACTTCCTCCGCTTCCCCTTATGAGGGGTACGACCCCCGCTGCCTGGACGGGGGGACTTGGGAGATTGACCAGTGGATCCGTGGCCAGGCCCTCCCCGCCGAAAGTCCGTCTTGGCTTTCTTGGGGGTCGATTGACCTTGGCCCTGACGGTTGTGAGTCACGGGGCGTTTTGATGTAGTCTGAGCACCAGGCGATTGGTGAGGTCTTGTTGCTGAGCCTCCTGCCGCGCTCTCAGAACCTCGGAGATACGACCCCCAAAGAGAGATTCAGAGTTGGCAGGGGCCTGCCGGAGGAAAGATTTCTGGTCGCGGTTGAGGCCCGAATGATGCAATAAATTATCCCTACGCAGGACAGTAATCCCTGATGATATCCGCAAAGCCGATAACATGATCTGCGCGAGGTCCGCAGCCACATTGCCGAAAGCTTTGAAAAGAACCGGGTCACCCGACTCCATGTCAGCCTGCTTGGCGCAGTTAAGCATCGCCTGACAGGTGAACGCCACGTGATTGCCCAACCCCAACACTGTGCGAGCCTCTCTGTCGAGATGCGTGAGCTGCGCATCAGTAACACTATGGGGTGGTTCGGGGGAGATCAAGCGAGACGAACCCTGATCAAGAGCAGGCGGGTTGAAAGGGAGTCTGGTACAGAGGCAATTGACGCCGGCGCTTATCCGACACCACTTACGGCGGTAGCAGACGGTTGGGGGCAGCAGAGGAGATGACCTGCTTCAAATCTTCCGCGGCGTCCAGCAGGAGCCTGTGAGGCGGAAGAGCAAGACGCGCGGGAGCTGTGTCACCTAAAGGAAGCCTTCCTGGCTACCGATGAGCGAGGTCCCGAGACGCTGACCAGATTAAGTGGTACCTCCGCGAACGAGGCCACCTCAGTCAACATGGCGACTGAGTCCACAACCGGAGGGTCATCTGACGACCCCGTACCCTCCGCATCTGACACTATACTGATGAATGGAGGGTCAGAGACGTCAACGAAGCCGGCCTCACTGTCCACCCAGTCTGGCAAGGAGTCACGGGTGGGCGACACCACCGTGACACAGCACGTTGGGGTGGGAGCAAGACATGAGGAAGCAGCGGACCTGGAGGCCCTTAAGGATGTGGGACGTGAACCCTGAGACACGCAGTCCGCATCTGGGTCACGACCTAGCGTAGCAGCGTGGGTGGTACGGTGGGGTAAAGTCAGCGGACCCAACCGAGCATGAAGTAAGACACCATGTCCTAAACGGACCCAAGAAGGAACTCCGGTTTGAATTTACCAAACTTTGCTTTCTTGCTATTCTTCTTTTTGCTCTTGGGAGTGGAGGGTTCACTGACCTTCAGTCTAAGAGGTGACATACTCCTGTCATCCTCCCCAGGCGAAGGGGGAGACAGAGCGCGAGCCTGAGGACAAGAACGCGAACAGGGTGAGAGTGAATCTCTCGAACCCCTACCGGATTTGGATTAAACCGGCGACTCACGGTCAAACTCATCCGCTCGTTCGGTGAGTACAATGTCCACCACCTCCTCTGGAGATGAGTGACGAATGGGAGAAAAATCCCGACCTTGACCCGACGGAGATTCTTAAACGAAGCCCTATCAGTAACGGACTTACGAATGGCCATAACATATGCTCCGAAGTCTGAAGACGAGAGAGTGACGCACTCGTTACAACGATAATCCTCCTCACACAAGTCTTTCCACTTCCTACAAAGCAAGTGCGGATCCTTGATAGCAGACTTCCTACCTCCGCAATTTGTACAAAAGAGTACATAGTGAAGTAACTACAGAGGGTGTAGGGTAACGAGGTGAGTGAAGGTCGAGACACTGACGAGACCTAACATGTGAGTGACAACAAGCCACTTACGCGAGTAAGCTGATGAGGTGAGAGACAGGTGAGTGACACTCAAATCAGTTATCAGGTGAGTGACAGGCGAGTCACTAACGCGTGTAATCTAGGCGAGGTAAGTGACACTCGGGGCACCTACCCAGGCAAGCGACAGGCGAGTCACTAACTCGCGTAATCACTGACGCGAAAGCCTAAGTAGAGTAGTGTAAGAACTAAGTCCTGACACTAAGCAAACAACCCTTCCGTAGCTAATTACTCCAAAAACACCAATGACAAAAAGGCCAATGACTGGCGAAGTGAGCCACTGGCGAGGCGAGTCACTGACGAGTCTAGACAAGTAGAGTCGAAGGTGAAAGCCAACCGAAGCAGACAACGAGCTATCGGAAGGTTCCACTGATCTAGAAGACAAAGGGACTGGCGGAGGGCATGACCAGAGCTGTGCGAACCAAGCAGTCACCCGACGAAGGCGAGAGAGAACAAAAGACACGTATTGCACGTGCAAAGCATGCAGCTACCAGCAAGGTAGAGCACACCTAGCACATGTCAACAAGGCCCCTTATTAACTCAACACCTACATAAAACAGGTTGTCTAACCAACCTGTTAACGACGAACGTAGATAAAGGCGTTGAAAACCACCTCTTAAATTAGAAAGGAGTAGCAGATAAGCAAGTTACCGAAAAAGGCGCTAAAAATACCCAGTGACAGAGTGAAAACACACACATCTGTCTTGCTCTACAACTGAGAGGAGAGTGACATATCCGATGGTGACGTCACGAAACCATGCAGACTTACCACCCTTTGGAGAGGGATTTTACGCATCCCCCACTCCACTGTTTTAGTTTCGTCTGTGTTAAGGTTGAAATAGCATACCTAGAGAGGAGGTAGGCATAGTAGGTCTAGTCAATAGATAGGTATTTAAATAAAATCTCTAATTGCTGATCCTGGAAATGAGGCAGCGATATGTTTAGATAGATATAGATTAGGAGAGTGTTTAGTGAATTGCAGGCAAGAGTCGCAGAAGGAGTTTGTAAGGGTTGAAAGGTTCATCTTGCCGTCTAAACAGTTATTTTATACTTAAAAGAAGGGTTCTAGATTTGTGGAAACGATAATTGAGTTTACGTTTACAGTTTACATAGAAATTATATTAATACATTATTAAAACACAGTCCAATTGAAATATATTAATGAAGTTTATGGTTTGATGGCTTTATATTTCACAACTTGATAAAGACAAGCGAACATCTTTTGTTGAAAATAAAAACAATGAAAACTGAAGCCATTCATCGGTGTTGCTAGTGGGGAAAACGTTGCTACGGCCTGACAACATACTGTTTATAAGTTTTATCATATGGTTTGTGTTACGATGTGTATATTTTATTATTATATATGATGTTTTATTCAAAAACTGTAAAACTGGGTTGAGTATAATGTATTTTCATTTCACATAATAGTACTTCTAATTTAACACTCAGTTACCTCAGAAGATTTCCGAGATGGTAGAGTCTTCTAGAAGAAGTCTTCTAGAGTCTTCTCCTTATTCCTTAATATTGATAACTGGTCCCATTCTACCATAACCCTATACACCAATACCACAATATCAAAATGTCCGTCAAACAACATTTAATCATCTTACGCCTAAATAGCCATGGTTTCCATATCATATTGTCTTTTTTCAAGAGGATATTTTCTTAATGCTGTTTTGAGAAGTCTCAATTGCTGGACGAGATAATGACAATACCCAATCTTTCAGTAACGTCAAGGAGGCTCATCATAAGTTGCTGCATTATCTCCTTGCCATTTCAGAGACAGCACTCTACATCCTGGCTCTAAACGCTCTCAAGTGAAGGGCCATGAAGAAATGGAACGAATATGTTATTGAACGTAATTCTGTAAATTTCAAACTTATTTCATCTGTGGTTTCACTCAAATATATCCACTCTCTCACTATGGCGAGAGTGGCCATCCACAATGGAAGGAAATTGTATTGAAATATACAAATTATGATGAAATTATAATTGTTAAGGCTCGAGGGACAGAAAAGGAAAAGGTATTTACATCGATGTTAAAATCACCTCAGTTGTTGGTTCCTCAATAGCTTAAACAAATCTCTAACTGGTATTGTAGTGTCGGGACAGCTGACAGGGAATGGTATTGAGGGCCGGAAAGGCTGAAATGGAAATGTTAAAATTACATGATCAGTAATTGGTTCCATAATGGAGTTTTAACAACTCTAGTACTATAAGGACCAGAAAGACTGAAATGAAGTGTAGCACGTTTTTTGCAAATTTTATTTTTTCAAATTTCCAATTGATAATGATAGTTTATGTCATTTATATTTACTTCAGAGGGTCAAACATCTTATTACTTAAACCAATTAACCGTAGTGGTAATAATGGTGTTGCGTATAAAGCAAAACTTGCATGGCGGCCATTTTATTGTGAACACAATTTATTATTTCGAATGACAAAAACGATTCCCCTGACTTTACGGAACCATGTACACTCATTTTTAACTTGGTTTTCCGAAGAGAGAAGGGTGTTTTACTGTTGGTGACATTATTTTTCAAATACATTTCATCGACTTATTTGAGCGAAAAAACGTGCTACAGCGCCTTTAAACCTTCATCACTTATTGGTGACGCTCGCACTATTATTGTAGGGATTTGACATGTTGAGATTCAAAGGAATGTTATGTTGAAAGCAATTTTAAACTTACATAACTTATTGTTTCTTAATAAATGATATCAACCGCACTGTTTAATCTCAAATACATTCATGTTGTTTATTCATTCCATTAGGGTAACCATTACAAGGTTGGTTTTCACTAAGTACCTAACTAAGCCTTGCGTCATTCCTATTTGCAGATACATGTAATTGAAACATATCCCTGGACTCTCCAGTGTTATTTTACAGGCAAAAGCTATTGGACAGGAGCTAGCATTAGAAAAAATATATGCTAAATCTCAAGTGAATTATTGTTTTCAATCTGATAAGGCATGAATTGTAAAAGTCGAGTGTATGTTTGTTTAAAGTTACACGGCGACTCTAATGAAAGAGGTTCAAATAACATTCTTATGAAAGGTCAGCTTGATGATATTTCAAGCTCAATACAAAATTACGGTTTTATGTCAAGATGATGATGAAATCATAATACAGAAGTCACATTACAACTAAATATACATAAATGTGCAAACAGACACGTGGTATCTAACACTTTAAAAAATTACTACATAACGGAATGTAGAAAGTATTGCTTAATGGTGTATGGTCAAAAACAGAACAGATGATATTCTCAAGAAACACACACAAGTAATATAGAGGACATACAGGAATATACAATGATATAAGAATATGACACTATTTAAAAAGAGGTAAACAGCATTTTATATATTTCAATAGTTGTCTCATTAAAGGTCCATAATCACATTTCATTAGATATATAAATTTAGACACTGTTGGATTTAAACAGAAATAACTTGGTAAAAATGCTTTTCTTTGGTTATCAAATGATGGACAATGTAATACAAAATTAAATTCGTCACATACAGCGTGATTACAAAAGTTACATAAACGGTTTTCCTTTGTTCAAAGGGTGTATATTATCTCAGAAACTGACAGTTAAGGCAATTAGCCACAGTGAGATATATACATTGTTTCATCTCTTCAGTCCTGAAAGGCCAGATGATTTTCTGTTTATGTTCGTTGTCAGTAAACTTTTCGCTTTTTCTACTTCTTCTCCATAACCATTGGATCTAGGGAACCTACATTTTGTGAAAATACTCCTTGACCAATGGAGGTTATAAATTGTACATTTGGTGACATTTAATCCATTTTTGTCTGAGAATGTGAGAAAATAATGTGCATAAATCTAAAAATCGGTTGCACATGCAAATCAAAGAAAACACACTATATGTGGAGGTCAATAAAAGGACGTTTAGTTTGACAATTCAATGATGTCATTCACTTCGAAAATCACGGTCGAAAATGCCCCGGTTGAGTACAGCAGATTAACATACTGCCAATGGTCGCATTGTTGCCGGGCAAAGTTTTGGAACAGTTGCCCATAAAACAACAATCTTTGTAAATAGTACATTTGGAGACACTCTACTACAACAGATCTTACTCCTCTTGGACAGTAAATGTTTAAAGGGGGTAATAAGAACCTGTGTGCTGATATATTCTGCAAGGACATTGGTGGTCTACACCAAAAACAGATTTGGTTTTACTTCTTCAAAATGTCAAAACCCGCATCTCCTTTCGTCACATGATATATCTATCATATACACATCATGGAGATGCACTAAGCCACATGTCTCTCTTTGTAATGTTACTGTTCAAAACATCTGAAGTTGACCAGAACTTGAGTAATTCCATTATATACAATTTGGTATATTAACCAAACTATTCCAGTTTAACAATTAATGGCGGACATGATTGCTAAGAGACATGACAGAATCTTAAACATAAATATGGTCTTAGGTACAAATGTACAGTAGTGACATTTGGGTGACTAAACACACCAACGACATAATCGATAGAATCAAGTTTTAACAACACATTTAGATATTTGAGTTCAACATTTCGAAAATCAAAGCTTTCTAAATATACTTCAGGGAATTTCAGTGCTTCTAGATATGTAAATAGCTGTTCAGGAAATGTCAACCAGATAGATAATCAATGGGTCCTTTCATCGTTTTCATGGGCAACTGCCTGTCAATTAATTAACCCGTAGTCATTTCAAACATAATTAAACCATTAGAGGGCTGATATCACTTCAATCACGCTAATATTCCTTTTCTACAGCTTTGATATGTGTGTTAGTGTAATTAATCACTAATCGAATCCATTTCTCCTGGACATGAAGTCACACTCACCCAGATCTCCTGATCAGTTGTGTTATTAATATATGGAAAACGTTCAATCCCCAGTAAATTCAATAGATATGTCGGAGTGTGTATTTAATTTGTGTGAGCATAAAGAAGAGATGAACTCTACCTATGTGTACTCACTGATCCACGTAGATAGATAGGTGGTAAATAATGGCTGAAATTAAAAACAAATGTGATTAATTATTCAACCTCATAAAGATTAATAATATTATAAATGAATGACACACGACTGTTGCGAAAGGGTTGTTATCAGTCCCCCTAAGTAATACAAGTGTCTATTTTGGAGAAAATCCATCCAAGTTTGCAGGAAACGGACTCATATCAGAAGGAAACGCCTCCTTTTCTAGACACAAACACAGCGATATCGGTTATGGTCTCTGGTTAATCTTTGCAAATCTGGTCGAATCCTAAGTTTGTTGCGACAATAAAAGTGTTGTGACAAAAAATGTTTTACAAATAAATTTAATTTTTTAAATGCATTACATAAGTTCTTCTTTCCAATGGAAGTTATTTTTCCAATGGATGTGTTTTTTTAATGGGATTTTTTTACCAATGGAATTTACTTTTTCAATGTAAATATGAGGAAAATGTTGGTAGGATTAGTCATTGAAGGCAGTGTTGCTTATAATGAATTAATGAAATATTAATATTTCTATTTTATTGACTTTGGTGAAGTTTTCAATGAAATGTTGATTTTGATCATATAAATTGAGTGAGGTGAAATGTTACGTTGACTTTGGAAAAAATATAATGTTTGTGAAATGTAGACTTTGGAAATATTAATTGACTTTGGTGGAAGTTTTACTTTGATAAAATATGGACTTTGGTGACATGTTGACTGAGTTATGTTAATTGTTGAAGAAGACAAGATATTTTCTATGTATGATCAACCTCTTCATTAACACTAGCGACGTTTCGGAATAGATCCTTATACCGTTATCGAGCTTATTTATTACTTTAATATTTATTGACTTGTGAAAGTTTAATTTCAATAAAATGTTGACTTTGTTGACATGTTGACTTTCAAATATATTTTGAATTTAGTGCAATATTTATTTTGGAAATATTTATTGACTCTTATGAAATTTAATTTGAAGAAAATGTTGACTTTGGTGAAATGTTGACTTTTGAAATATTCATTGACTTTTGGAACAGTTTAAGTTAAATTTATTGTTGACTTTGGTGACATGTTGACGTTTAACATATATTTTGAGTTAAGAGAATTGTTGACTTACTAAGTATTGACCTCTATCACGTATTGACTTTGGTGAAATGTTGACTTTGGAAATATTTATTGACCTTGGTAAAGTTTGCTTATAATAGATTCGTGAAATATTGACATTTCTATTTTTGGACTTTGGTGAAGTTTTCAATGAAATGTTGACTTCCATTGAAATAGATACCACTTTGGTGAAATGTTGACTTTGAACAAAATATAATGCCGGTGAATTGTTGACTTTGGAAATATTGATTGACCTATAATTTGAGAGGATGATATTGTATCATTTCTTTCGTAAGTTGGAAATATATGGTGCCCTGAAATAATGACTTGAATATATTTCGAGTTACATACGCTGTGATATTTGTAGAACGAAAACTAGATGATTGTATCCTATGCAATATTGTTTACAGACGGTTAAAGAACAAATGAAAACATTTAAATGCGCCAAATGCTCTATTGTCAATTTCAGTTAGTTTGTTCAGAAATGAAAATGATTTACATTATGTTTTACAGGGCTTTCAAACTTACAATGTGATACAAGTCACGTTATAATCTTTATACAATAAAAATTGTGCATGCTGCATAAATTGCATCTTACCATTGGTCAGTATTGGCATATGATACAATTTCACTGGTCCTGCTAGTGTAACACGAATTCACACCAACAGTCCATTGAGTTTGGACGAGACTGGAAGTTTGGCAGTCTCTTTGACTGAACAGACAGATAAAAACCAATATTAGATCACTAATGCTATTTGCAGTTGACACTACAAGGATCTGTAAGTTGTTGCTGGCAGATGCTGCTCGGTGCATTTCTATTGAATTTGCTGTGATATAGTAAAAAGGTATAATGAGAAATAAACGTCTTTTGTTTCATATATTTTGACAAAAAGACACGGGAGAAACAGCAAGATTTACAGTGTGAATTCAACTTATTATTTCTATTATAATATCTTATCAAATTTGAACACAATTCCAAAATATCAAATATGTAATGGCACAATCAATGACAAAAAACAAATGTGTTTATCTGATATTGCTATTTAAATAAATAAATAAATAAATAACAAAATAATTATTTTTTTTATTATGTCAATATTAACAATCTAATATACAATTGTATTTATGAATACATCTTCAGAAATGTTCTGTGATAGTCCTTCATTTCATACAAACTGACAACTCAATTAGCCTGCAATGAGTTTGGTTGTATTTTAAACTCATTCCTGAAGCTATAGTAAAATCAACTGCAATATCAGGTTCAACAACTCATTTGTGACCTAATACACACAAGACTTGTCACTAATGTAATGATCACTATGAATGTCTCACTACATGTGCAAATCGGTAATCGGAAAATAGTCAACTTTTTTTAGGCAAGTATGGAACGAATTTAGCGGAAAGGCGACTTTATTCGCAAGGAAATCTAAACAAAATTATAAATATAAGACATCTACACCTGTGTCATCAGGAGTTTATGAAGTACTATGGTTGCATATATTTAAACATACTTTACTGTTGTAAACTGGAAGCATAATCTATTGTATATTTATAAGTATACATTTTACCATCTTACCCAAGTGGACGTGTATACGTCATGGTAATTAAAAAAGCTTCTCCTGTAAAGGAAACGGCGTCCTTTGAGTTTGTAATTCCCAAATATTTGGAATTAAAAAATATCACTTTTAGTAGATTAGAAGACAGGAATAAATCAGGTACAAATATAGTCAGTCAAATCTATCAGCGAATTCAAACTGATAACGATTAGAAAGCTGAGGGAAATCGGTTCTAGAATATATTTATATATAATATTTCTGAAATGATTCATGCACGGTGATAAATCTGATGGCCATATTTAGTGACATAAAACTGAAAAATGTCAAAATAAGTTGATGGAAGAATATATTTTAATTAGCATGACTAAATATGTACTGCCTGTTTAATGTATTGCCTCTTCGTCTACTTTTATACCTTTTTCAAGAAGACTTTTCCTAATCAATCATGGCTATCTTCCTTTATTGGATTCTATTTCCATGTGTCTTGATTGATTTAGATAATTGTTCAGGGGTCGTGATCAAATACAGTCTGAACTGAATTTACTAGTTGGCTCATTGTTCAAGCAGGTCACATATAAACAGTGACGATTATTAACACGTATGATTGGAAAACAACTTAATTATATATTTTAGAATATGAACACATGGCAATTCTGAATTTAAAGTTATACTTCACCGTTTTCTGGATGTGACTCTGTTAATAACACCCTTACTAACAATGTCTGATGTGTATTATGATTATTGGCACATCAGGTTTATAATAAAGTCAGGATGTGTTTCAGCTGTAATACTTTTTATATTCGTTCTTTCTTATCTGATTGTGACACTGTTAGCAGCAAATGATATTTGGACATTAAATAATTAATATATAATTATCTTTTTATGAAATAATATATATGCAAAGAGGTGAGTTTAAGTTTTAAAAATGTGTTCTCAAAATTGTCCATATAACACACTAGAGAAGCATAACATTTATAAACATCTTTTTGTTTTCAATTCAATGTCATTCATAAGAGAAGTATGTAAGGTGATACCACTTTCCATTCAACTTTGTTACCAGAATCACATGAGATCATTCAATAAACTGAAAGCCAAATTGACTTTGCTGTGATTGCTCTCCACTCGATGTTTGATTCAAGTTGCTCATTCGGCGCCTTTGTTTGCCTTTGGAAACTATTTGACTTCTCAACTGCAGTATAATCTCACCATGGTCGATCCACTAGAAATTTGATTTTGGTGTAATTGCTTAAACACTGATGACAAATGAGACCTATTTCAAAGACTTGCTACCCGTTTTAAGCAGCTGGGAAATTGATCATGTTTGATTATGTGGTTAAAATATCAACAATGGTAAAGCAGAATGCCCTAGATAGAGACAGTTACTTCCAATCTGCTTCATATGAGTAGTCCTTGACGTCTTACAGACCCTTGGTATTTGAACACCGGTGTTGTTGCGACATTATGACACTCTTAATACACTGGACCGAAACTACAGACTTAAAGTAATACTTCCTGGATCAGTCACAACTGTTGATCTGAAACATATTTAGAAACGCCAGCGATGTTCAAACGCCAAACTTGCTTTGGCCAAGTTACTAGCAGAAACGTGGCGTCGATTCATTACAGTGTGTGTAAGGAGACTTGTTACCTATGCTATGTAAGACATTACACACTTTTATTTTACTTTTACTTGGATTTTATTAAGAAATAGATTTCATAAGGTGTTTGTTCACTGTCTTATAAATGGTTTGAAAGGTGCAAGTTAAACTGGTATAAATACCGGAGCTTGTCGACGGCATTTATACTACAGTTTAACTTGAACTTCCAAACCGTTTATAAGCCAGTGAAGAAACACATTATTAAATCTATTTCTTATATTTCAAACTTTGCAATTTAAGTGATTACTAAATAGTAAATAAAGTTTTGAATATAAAAAAATCACTGCAAAAATGTACAGTGCATGATAAAACAAATGTTTAGAAATGTCTTAAATGAGGCGCTATGCTCCGCCAACAATAATACTGCATCACTTAGGTGTCATCACGCGCAAAACGTAGTTCACGGGAAATATGATTACATTATTTAATTTTTGGATCTAACATACTGTTTTTATCAAACTGTCAATCAAACTACAATAAGAATTCACATTGTAAGGTTTTTAAAAAGTTTAATCAAGCAAAGAGCATGTGATAGCAGTGTCAAAGTTGCGCAATGATACAGTGATAAAGTAGTACAGCAGGTTATTTTTGTAAACATCAGGGTTTGAAGGTTATCCTTTTCAGCTGTCAATCTTGTGTTTATGAGAATGTATACCGGTCACATGACCTTGTTTAATCAAATCAGCAGAGAGCACATCGCTTAAATTTCAAAGTCTGAATTAATTTTGAATTATTTGTGAAATTATAAAACCTTATGTGTTTTGTCCCTGAGTGTATTATTATAGAATCATACATGAAGAAATGCAACATGCTGCGAATGATTGCCGACACCAAATAATAGGTATGTATTGTATAAACTATATTCTTTTAATTCTCGAAAATCTTGTAATAATACATTTAAATTCCTCAAACACAACACTTAACATAAACTATTAACATTACACAGATGCATAGACTCATTAATATAAGATTATCTAAAATCTACCCAATACAATGTAGGTGTATTTAATAATTATACATTGTAATTAATGTTTAAATAGGATAGATTGAATACTGAATGGAGGTGATGTGTTTATTATCAAGACGTCTTATTAACCCATTGTGACCCTCTCTAACAGTGAATTTGGACACGTCACAAAAACTGCTGGAATGTTATGTGTTCTTTTGACTTGCCTTCAATAATGTAAGTTAATTACCGTAGTACGAGAGACTGGAAGACTAGGTGGACAGTAATACATGTTAATGAATGTCGAAACATCAGACTAAAGTACACTGATGCAGACAACAAGGGTCGCGATTATATCTATTAACTACAGATACCAAATCATATGTTGAATGTGATATCTATTCAAATCATTACAGTACAAGAATATCCATTAGATTTTCTGTCAGATTTCATAATGACGTGTCTAATGCTCACAGACATAAACTCTCGCCCTCGATCTCGCTGTTCATCAAATCTCTATTAGTGGACACACACAGGAATCACTCTCACACACTTCCTAATGTAGAATCCCAAGTGCTGTCAAGATAAACACTTCACTTTCACCAATGCTCTCTACCAGTGATGGAAATGCCGGGCGACTCAAAGCCAAATTTGATTTGAAGAATTCAATGTTTAAGTTCACGTTGCTCTGTTCTTTCCTTTGGAAACTTTTCCGCCTCATCAGATTCAATTTGTTCTTGTTACAGTCGATCCTAAAGTAATGCCAATGATGGGGATAATTTCCTAAACGTTGACGACAAAGGAAGCCTTTACCACAGATTTTCTACCCGATTTGAGCAGCTGGATAATTGTTCATTTTGGATTATGTAGCTGAAAAGCTTTTAGAAACTTTGTCTGGACTGAACAACGGTTTTTGCTTTGATATTCATAGTTAGATATACATGCCAAGAGTTATTCACAACAAACTTTTGATTGATTTATACGGGAAGTGTTGGTTCAAGCATGTTATTATGTTCTCGTCGTCATCATTTGGTTTATATCCAGAGTGAAAACATCACTCGATTCGCTGATATGACGGGGATTGGATGTTGGGTATTCATCCTTTAGTACTTAATAAAAAAACATTTATATATATAGATATAAAGTCAGCTATAATTATTTAATTATTAGTTTTCGGGATACTGAGATTTGAAATTTATCACGTTATGACTCTGGTTCAACCTGGATTTAAGTTATGAAACAATAATCCTAACCATTTTCAGAGTTTAAAAGGAAAACAAATGCTTATAACAATAAAACAAATAAACACTCTTGAAAACATTGATTTTGTTGAAATTTAATGTTCAACGATTATACATCGTACAATACAGATTGATTAAATTGTTAAAATGTAAAAAATAAAAATTAAACTTCTATAAATCAATCATCATTAATAGAACAAAAATGTAGCTACTTTGAACATTGCATTTTGCCCACATCTTTTCTTTGTATTTCCTGTCATCTTTATTATCATACAACACTGTCACTGAGTTTAAAGACCAAACTAAAATTGTTATCACCAAAATAAACATAGTGAATGGATGAATTATTGTTAAACGCCGTTTTGAGAGTAGTTATGAGAAATTTGAGTCAGTGAACGTAAAATCTACAAGTACATGCAACTGACTTCACATCAGAGTCTTCTTTTACAAATCACTAAGGTTAGTAAGTAAGATAACCTAAGTGCAATTTAAAAGAATGGGAGTTAAGGTTAACCTTAGAATATGTTACTTTGTGAAAAGAGCCCAAGTGTATTTACAGATGTATGTGACATGGCCATATACTACTCACTGTTTCTGTTTTAAAAAATATTTGTAGAACGTGTAAATATCAATTACAATATCCTAAATGGACAAATAGTACACAACGTGCATGTAATGATGATGTGAACATACATGTACATCTATAATGTTAACATTATTTTGCAGTTGAGCAGAATATTTATGTTATTCACGAGAAAGAGTTGTACTCATTTCACTGAAACGAACATTGTTATCAAAAGTCATAAAAGAGAAATAAAAAAAGTCCAAAAGAGCTTATTTTAGCTCAGTACAAATCACCACCCCGGACAGTATCGGACTTTGTCAATCGATGAAAGCATTATATAGATCAGGTGCAGTCACTGATAAAGTGTTAGCCTACATATCAGCTCCCGATATAAAGAAACTGAGAGATAATGACAATAGACAATTCTATACCCATAAATAAATTATTCCTCTCAGTATGTTCGAGACAGCTATCCTAATCTCCCGAATGTTCATTATGTGCTACATAGTGTGCAAGACTTCCTCCAGACAAGCACTGGTATCTCTGCCACATAGTCTTATGGAAATAGCTCATTTTTCGTTTTTCTTCTGTTCTCCCAATCTTAAACGTAGTGACTATTTTCCTCTACAGACATCATTTTGAGAATGACACACATAACCTAAACATATCAATCATGCTAAAATCAGTCGTGTAATCGTTTGAACAACCCTTCTCGAGTCGTTTGTTTTCGATTTCTCACAGCCCACAGGAAGCTCTCCAGGACAGTGAATGTAAGTCCATCCGAGTCTGGCTCCAGATTAGCAACAACATGAGGAAACAGCGTCACGCTGGCAATCGATGTAGAAGCAATCTGAAATGATCCGATATCGTTGCTCTTCTGTTAACTTTGTTTTGACACTGACAGGGCCAATGTAAATTGTGTGTTATTTTGTCGACTTGTTCGTAATCGGCTGTATACCAGGGTTTTACTTTTATTGTTCAACGATTTCGTCACATAAAATGTTGATCGTCTTTAGGTTATCCAATGAATCTAATAATTTGATGAAGCTATATCTAACAGTATTATTTTGCTTATCAAGTTCAAGCTGTTTATTCACTAAAACCACTCACAGTGGTACATATCACATTTTACATATGTAGTAATACAATATTACAACGAGGCAATATCATAAGTGGTTTGAAAGTTGTTCAAAGATATATTTGATGTATTTACTGAGCTTTTCGATAATTGTACAATTTCGTTCTGTAAAGAGGCTATGAAGTTTAAAGTAATTCGGTCGTGTACAGCAATACTTTGGTAATAACCTATTATGAGATTGATAGGGTTTTAGGGGTATTAAAACAATGTTTACATTTGTTCATGTTACAAAATGTGACATTTACTGATGAAAGGCTATAATGACATTATGTGATTTCATGACAATTAAATTCATTTGAATTAAACAACTGACACATTAAACACGACATTCCATAAAGCTTATGTGAATGTATTCATTCTATTGTGATAATTTAGACAGATAAAACAGATTAAACTACGGGTGTGAAGTATTTTCTTGAAATGTGATTGTCAAGTTAACAGTCAGCTGAATGCTTATCAAGCAGAATAACCGTGTTGTCCGTTGTTTAAAACATTGGAACAAAGTTACAACTGTAAAATAACAAATGAACAGCAATACATATTTCTAATCAACTACACACTGGTCTCAAATATAAAAGCTCTAATTGCTGATCCTAGAAATGAGGCAGTGATATGTTCAGATTAGGTGAGTGTTTAGTGAATTGCAGGAAAGAGTCGCAGAAGGTGTTTGTAAGGGTTGAAAGGTTCATCTTGCCGTCTAAACAGTAATTTTATATTTAAAAGGAAGGTTATATATTTCTGAAAACGAAAGTCGACAGCATATTTCCGTTTACATATATATTATATTAATACATCGTTAAAACACGGTCAAATTGAAATATATTAATGAAGTAAATTGTTTGATGGCTTTATATTTCACAACTTGATAAAGACATGTGTATACTTGTTGTTGAAAAATAAAAACAATGGAAACTGAAGCCATTCATCGGAGTTGCGAGTGGGGAAAACGTTGCTACGGCCTGACAACATACTGTTTATGAGTTTTATCATATGGTTTGTGTTACGATGTATATATTTTATTATTGTATATGTTGTATTATTCAACAATTGTAAAACTGGGTTGAATATATCGTAATAGTTTTTCTCCTTTAACACTCAGCTATCTCAGAAGATTCCCGAGATGGTAGAGTCTTCTAGAATGTTCCTTGTATGAAAAACAACACCTATTGTGACGCAAAATAACTTACCTTATTTCTTTAATATTATAACTGGTCCCATTCTACCATAACCCTATACACAAAACCACAATATCAATAAAGTCTGTCAAACAACAGTAAATCTTCTTACGCCTAAATAGCCATGGCTTCCTTATCATATTGTCTTCTTTTCTAGAGGATATGTTCTTAATGCTGTTTTGAGAAGTCTCAATTGTTGGACGAGATAATGACAATACCAAATTGTATACACATGTATAAGTCTTTCAGAAACGTCAAGGAGGCTCATCATAAGTTGCTACATTATTTCCTTGCCATTTCAGAGATAGCACTATACATCCGGGCTCTAAACGCTCTCAAGTGAAGGGCAATGAAGAAATGGAACGGATATATTCTTTAACGTAATAATGTTAATTTCAAACTTATTTCATATGTGGGTTCTCTCAAATATATACACTCTCTCACTATGGCGAGAGTGGCCAGCCACAATGAAAGGGAAATTATATTGAAATATACAAATTATGATGAAATTATAATTGTAAAGGCTCGAGGGACTGAAAAGGAAAAGGTATTTACATCGATGTTAAAATCACCTCAGTTGTTGGTTCCTCCATAGCTTAAACACATATATATCTGGTATTGTAGTGTCGGGACAGCTGACATGGAATGGTATTGAGGGTCGGAAAGGCTGAAATGGAAATGTTAAAATTACATCAGTTATTGGTTCCATAATGGAGTTTTAACAACTCTAGTACTGTAAGGACTGCAAAGACTAAATGTGTTACTATACTCAATATTAAACCTTTATCACTTATTGGTGCCGCTCGTACTACTATTCTAGGGATTTGACATGCTGAGATTCAAAGGAAAGGTATGCTGAAAGCAATGTTAAACTTGCATCATTTATTGTGTCTTAATATACGATATCGAAAGCACTGTTACATCTGAAATACAGACATCTTGTGTATTCATTCCATTCGGGTAACCATTACAAGGTTGGTTTTCTCTAATTACCTAACTAACTAAGCCTTGCATCACTCCTATTTGCAGATAAATGTAATTGAAACATATCCCTGGACTCTCTGGTGTTATTTTACACGCACAAACTATTGTACAGGAGCTAACATTAGAAAAAAATATATGCTAAATCTCATGTCACGATGATGATGAAGTCAAAATACAGAAGTCACATTACAACTTAATATACATAAATGTGCAAACAGACACGTGGTATCTAACACATTAAAAACTTACTACATAACGGAATGTAGAAAGTATTGCTTAATGGTGTATGGTCAACAACGGTTTAGAACAGAACAGAACAGATTTTATTCTCAAGAAACACACACAAGTAAGAACATGACATTATTTAAAAAGAGGTAAACAGCATTTTATATATTTTAATAGTTTTATCATTTAAGGTTCACAATCACATTTCATTAGATATAAATTTAAACACTGTTGGATTTACACAGAAAAACAGAAAACTCTTTTCTTTGGTTATAAAATGATGGACATTGTAATAACAAATTAAATTCTTGATAACAAAAGTTACATAAACGGTTTTCTTTGTTCAAAGTGTATATATTACGCATCTCAGAAACTGATATTGCCAATGGTCGCATTGTTGCCGGGCAAAGTTTTGTAACAGTTACCCATAAAACAACAATCTTCCGACTTTGTAATCAATATACACAGTTCCATGCAACTGAAGACTGTTGTAGGAGTGGTAGACCAAGGATCAACACATCGGCCTGTGGTGAGCGCGTTCAGCTTCGGATCAAGAGGTCCGGGGTTCGAATCCTGCCAGGGGCATGGCAATTTTGTCTGCAGTAGAGAACTGTTCTACAAGCAGTAAGGTTTGGGTGCAATGCTACACTTAATTTCAGCGTAGTACCACCCATGGTTCGCTAGTTCCAGCCGATGCTCGCAGGTTTCACCGCAAATCATAGCCACATGGCGTTGCAGGCTTTCTCCCTGCCGTAATACTAGCAGCCGCGATATAAGTGAAATACTTTTGAAAGCGGCGATAAAACCCCACCTTACCTAGATTCCTTCGCCGATGAGGATTACATTTCGTAGATTATGGGTCATGTATGTCACTCCCTAGACACTTTTCTCTCTTCTCACCAAAAACTCAAATCCATAGAAATCTACAATATTGTCTTTTCTTAATTAAGGGCGGTCATGGTTGCTACGAGACATGATAGAATCTTAAACATAGGTACAAATGTACAGTAGTGACATTTGGGTGACCAAACACACCAAAGACATAATCGATAGAATATGTCAAGTTTTAAGAACATATTTAGATATTAGAGTTTAACATTTCGAATATCAAAGCTTTCAAAATATATGTCAGGGAATGTCAGTGCTTCTAGATATGTAAATAATTGTTCAAGAAATGTCAACCAGATGGATAATCAAGAGGTCCTTCATCGTTCTCATGGGCAACTGCCTGTCAAATATTAACCCGTAGTCATTTCAAACATAATTAAACCATTAGAGGGCTGATATCACTTCAATCACGCCAAGATTCATTTCCTACAATTTTGATATGCATGTAAGTGTAATTAATCAGTAATCGAATCCATTTCATAAGTTTAACTCATTCCTTATATACTTAGCAAAACATTGTGACCAGCAGCGATAAAATCTGAACGTTATTCGTGAATACAGACTTTAAATGAATGGGCATTCCTGCATTGCCTTATTGCTAAAATAGAAAAGGGCGTACTATTTGCGAGGTCGCGCAAATTGAGGATTGTAGGATGTAAACAAAGATGGCTGACAAGTCAAGACGATCACGAAAATCAAAGCGATACTTGTAGATATGTAATCATGTCAAGATAAAAGCTGTTGCTGTCCACCGATTGGGTCCCTTAAATGCACTTAAATTTCACCTTTCCCACCCACAAAGCGATTTCCTCATCTGTCCTGCGAGTCTGACAACCTTGCTAGTCCAAGTCGATACCCACCGTCTGTGATCGGTCGCCCATTTCGTTTTTTTGTTTACATGTGGAGAAATCTTAAACATAAAATAGTGACGTCACGGATTGTGTGGATCAACAAAAGGGTGTGGTAAGTTTAGAAGAGTAGTATGCTTCGACCGTGAACATATTAATCGTTGATTTTAAATGTTAAGTTTGAAGTCATTATTTTGTTGAATGATTGTCCTACCGAATTATATGAATGGATATGTAGGTTTCCAATGATATTATAAAAGGAATGCAAAGATTATCTTATCCATGGACAGTGGTGGTCTACACCAAAAACAGATTTTGTTTTACTTCTTTCCATTAGAGGGCTGATATCACTTCAATCACGTAAAGATTCCCTACTTACAGCTTTCATATATGTGTAAGTGTAATTAATCACTAATCGAATCCATTCCTCCTGGACACGAAGTCACACACGAAGTTGTGACAAAAAATGTTTTACAAACAAATTTCATTTTTTAAATGCATTACATAAGGTTTGTTTTCAAATGGAAGTTATTTTACCAACGGAATTTTTTTCCCAATGGAATTTACTTTTTCAATGCAAATATGTGGAAACTGTTGGTAGGATTCGTCATTGAAGGCAGTGTTACTTAAAATGCTTTTATGAAATATTAATATTTCTATTTTATTGACTTTGGTGAAGTTTTCAATGAAATGTTGATTTTGATCATAAATATTGAGTGAGGTGAAATGTTACGTTTATAATGTTTGTGAAATGTTGACTTTGGAAATATTTATTGACGTTGGTGGAGGTTTTACTTTGATAAAATATGAGTATACATTTTACCATCTTACCCAAGTGTACATGTATACGTCATGGTGATTAAAGGAAAGGGTGTCCTTTGAGTTTGTAATTCCCGAGCATTTGGAATTTAAAAATCAGTTTAAGTAGATTGGAAGACAGGAAAAAATCAGGTACAAATAGAGTCAGTCGAACTTATCAGCGATTTGGATCTGATAACGATTAGAAAGCTGAGGGAAATCGGTTCAAGAATATATTTATATATAATATTTCTGAAATGATTCATGCGCGGTGATAAATCTGATGGCCATATTTAGTGACTTAAAACTAAAAAATGTCCAATTAATTTGATGGAAGAGTATATTTAAATTAGCATGACTAAATCTGTACTTCCTTTTTAATGTATTGCCTCTTCATCTACTTTTATACCATTTTCAAGAGGACTTTTACTAATCAATCATGGCTATCCTCATTTATTGAATTCTATTTCCATGTGTCTTGATTGATTTAGATAATTTTTCAGTGGTCGTGATCAAATACAGTCTGAACTGAATTTATTAGTTGGCTCATTGTTCAAGCAGGTCACATTTAAACAGTGACGATTATAAACAAGTATGATTGAAAAGCAACTGAAATATATATTTTAGAATATGAACACATGGCAATTCTGAATTTAAAGTTAGACTTCATCGTGTTCTAGATGTGACTCTGTTAATAATACCATTACTAACAACGTCTGATGCGTATCCTGATTATTGGCACAGCAGGTTTATAATAACGCCAGGATGTGTTTTAACTGTATTACTTTTTATATTGATTCTTTCTTATCTGATTGTGACACTGTTAGCAGCAAATGATATTTGGACATTACATAAGTATCTGTAATAAACTTTTTATGAAGTTTTATCTATGAAAAGAGGTGAGTTTAAATTTAGAAAATGTGTTCTCAAAATTGACCATTTTCCCCACTACTGTGAAATAATAAATGGGATGATGTCACGGGTACATTGGTGTGACGTCATGTCAATGCCATGCAATAGTCATCGCCGTTGCTATATGATAATCGAGAGTGTATCAATGGTATGACTTTACCCGACATCGCTCAAATGAAGAAATAAAGGAAGTATAAAACCACATTTCCGACTAGAGAAGCATAAAATTAATAAACAACTTTTTGTTTTCACTTCAATGTCATTCATAAGAGAAGTATGTCAGATAATACCACTTTCCATTCGACTTTGTTACCCAAATCACATGAGATCATTCAATAAACTGAAAGCCAAATTGACTTTGCTGTGATTGCTCTCCACTCGATGTTTGATTCAAGTTGCTCATGACTTTGTTTGCCTTTGGAAACTATTCGACATTGGTAAAGCAGAATGGCCTAAATAGAGACAGCAACTTCCAATCTGTTTCATATGAGTAGCCCTTGACGTCTTACAGACCTTTGGTATTTGAACACCATACACTGCAACGAAACTACAATCTTACAGTAATACTTCCTTGATCAGTCAGAACTGTTGAACTGAAACATATTTGGAAACGCCAGCGATGTTCAAACGCCAAATTTGCTTTTTTTGCACTAGCAGAAAAATGGCGTCGATTCACTACAGTTTGTTACCTATGCTATGCCATACATCACACACTTGCTAGAAGTTGATGAACGGGCTATTGATGATGGATTTTAATTGAATTATTTGTGAAATTGTAAAACCGAATATGTTATGTCCCTGAGTGTATGATTATAGCATCATACATCAAGAAATGCAGCATGCTGCGAATGATTACTGACACCAAATTAAAGGTATGTATTGAATAAACTATATTCTTTTACTTCTCGAAAAGTGTGTAAACGTTACAATTTCCTCAAACACATCACTTAACATAAACTATAAACATTACATAGATGCATAAACTCATTAATATAAGATTCTTTAAAATCTACACAATACAATTGTAGGTGTATTTAATTATTATACATTGTAAGTATTGTTTACATAGGATAGATTGAATACTGAAGTGATGTGTATCTTATCAAGACGTCTTATAAACCCATTGTGACTCTCTAACAGTGAATTTGGACACGCCACAAAAACTGCTGGAATTCAGTTATGTGTTCTTTTGACTTGCCTTCAATAATGTTAATTATAAGTTAAGTATCGTAGTACGAGAGACTGGAAGTCAAGGTGGACAGTAATGTTAGTGAATGTCGAAACATCAGACGACAGTACAGTTATGCAGACAACAAGGGTCGCGAATATATCAATTATCTACGGATGCCAAATCATATGTTGAATGTGATATCTATTCAGATAATTACAAGTACAATAATATCCGTTAGATTTTCTGTCAGTATTTCAAAACGTGTCTAATGCTCACAGAGATAAACTCTCGCCCTCGATCCGGCTGTTCATCAAATCTCTTACACAGGAATCACTCTCACACACTTTCTAATGTAGAATCCCAAGTGCTGTCAAGATAAACACTTCACTTTCACTGATGCTCTCTACCAGGGATGGAAATGCCGGGCGACTCATTTGATTTGAAGTTCAAGTTGCTCTGTTCTTGCATTTGGAAACTTTTCCGTCTCATCAGCTTCAATTTGTTCTTGCTACATTCGATCCTAAAGTAATGCCAATTATGGGGATAATTTCCTAAACGTTGACGACAAAGGAAGCCTTTACCATATATGTTCTACCCGATTTGAGCAGCTGGATAATTGGTCATTTTGGATTATGTAGCTGAAAAGCTTTTAGAAATTTTGTCTGGATTGAACAACGGATTTTGCTTTGATATTCATAGTTAGATATACATGCCAAGAGTTATTCACAACAAACTTGTGATTGATTTATTACGGGAAGTGTCAGTTCAAGCATGTTATTATGTTCTCGCCTTCATCATTTGGTTTCTATCCAGAGTGAAAACATCACTCGATTCGCTGATATGATGAGGATTGGATGTTGGGTATTCATCCTTTAGTCATTAAAAAAACCTGTAAAGATATATATTTAATGTGAGCTATAATTATTTGATTATAAGTTTTCCGGGATACTGAGATTTGAAATTTATCACGTTATGACTCTGGTTCAACCTGGATATAAGTTATGAAACATGTTTTGACAATTTCATGGAAATCGTTTGAGAGTTTTAGCCAGAATCTATTGGACAAATAAGTCATATAATAATATTTTAAAACCACACCATAACAACATAATAATAGCAATGTATGTAACTATCAAATTCCTATATGGTTATGTTAAAGAGTTTTAATCTGGATACATTCCTCTTTCATTGTCAACAAACGACTATCCTCTGTCTGAGCAGAGTAGAAATCCAATCCTTTCTTTTCATCAAACCTTCACAAATACAAAATGCACTTCGAATATTGCAGTGGTGACACCTGGTCCTCTGCACAGCGATATCACTTGAAGTTCAGTTCAATGAGCGTGGCTTGCCGAAAGAGGGACTCGCTACATATGAATGATATTAGAGAAATTCCCTGCCCCACATTTGTCAAAATTGTTGTGTCGTCTTAGATAAATTACGTTCTACAAACTTTATATATGTATCTGTTTACCAAGCAGTAAAGTATTATATAAACAGATCAAAATGTACAACATGCACTTCCAATATTGCAGTGGTGACACCTGGTCCTCTGCACAGCGGTATCACTTGAAGTTCAGTTCAATGAGCGTGGCTCGCCGAAAGAGGGACTCGCTACATATGAATGATATAAGAGAAATTCCCTGCCCCACATTTATCAAAATTGTTGTGTAATCTTAGATAAAATACGTTCACATACTTTATATATGTAGTCTGTTTACCAATCAGTACAATAGGGGACCCGGTGATGGTGATGGGGATGATCATCATCGTAGTACATAACTAGCAGCTTAGGTCAGATCACGCGAGGCTCCTAGACCATAGATTCTGTGTAAATATTTGCTCTACATGAATGCTCTAATTATAAGTATTATATAAACAGATCTTATAATGTAACATCTTTCTTATCGACATCATCGTCACTTCACACACAGGAATACTACCTATATTTTGTTGGGATAACTCATCGCTCATAGATTTAAATATTCTTATCTTATCGTCGTTTGCTTTTTTAAACTAATCTATCTCCTTAACATAATTGTTTAATCGTACAGTAAGCTTACATAAAGACTCAGAATGAGCCGATAAAGGGCTCATTTCTCTTCAGATTTCAGGAGATCCGGCTTGTCCAGTTCGAGTAGACGATACGTAGTATGAGTTCTTAAAAGGAATTTTCAAAACCTAGATAGATTTCAAGATAGATTGTGTTTGTAGTTTACTGTGTACAAATCGACCATAAAAAATCTTGTGCAAGTACATGTAACTGCGATTCCGATATCATGTTATCAGCGTCTGACATTTCCTAGACAATTTATTTGAAGTAATAATGGATTTCAAATGTTAATAACAAAGGGAATAAAGATATAACGTCTCTAAGTATTCATTCTCTAATCCTAACCATTTTCAGAGTATAAAAGGAAACACATGTATATAACAATAAAACAAATAAACACTCTTGAAAACATTGATTTTGTTGAAATTTTATGTTCAACGATTATACATCGTACAATATCATTACAGATTGATGAAATCGTTAAAATGTAAAATATCAAATGTAAATTTCTATGAATCAGCCATCATTAATAAAACATAATTAATATTGCATTTGTTCCACAGCTGAACTTTGTTGTGTTAATGTACTATCGTTGTTCTTTGTACTTGACAGATAGTGCAATGTAACATTACAGCATTGTCCTATTTACTAAAAGTATCTATTAAACTTAATTTTGAAAACTTATCATGCTATTTTAACACCTTTTTTCAAATGTAAAATCTATAAGAGGACAACAATACTTACTTGATGTCAAATTGAGTTAATTACTAAATTAATAATTAACACAAGAGAGTGGACAAGAGGTCCGAAATAAATATGAATCGGATTTCTTGTAACTAAAATAATAAAACCACAACAGCATTTTTTCAGCAAATGGCGCCCTAGTGCTGACAGCATTACAACACTAACATTAAACTATTTACTATATAACATTATTTAGTCTCTTTTGGTGTATGAAGATACCAAATAATACAATTATGTACCATATGTCTTTGTATTTCCTGTCATCTTTATTATTACCCAACACTGTCACTGAGTTTAAAGGGGTAGTAGCACGTTTTTTGCAAAATTTATTTTTTCAATTTTCCCATTTATAATGATAGTTTTTGTCATTTAAATTAACTTTAGAGGGTAAAACATATTATTACACAAACCAATTATCTGTAGTGGTAAAAACTATGTTACGTATAAAGCAAAATTGCATGGCGGCCATTTTATTATGAACACAATTTATTATTTTGTATTACAAAAACGATTCCCATTGCTTTACCGAAACATGTACACTCATATTAAACTTTATTTTCCGAAGAGAGAAGGATGTTTTACTATTGGTGAAATTATTTTTCAATTACATTTCATCTACTCATTTAGGCGAAAAAACGTGGTACTGCCCCTTTAAAGACCAAACTAAAATTATTATCACCAAAGCAAACACAGTAAGTGGATGAATTATTGTTTACCACCGTTTAGCGAATAGTCACGAGACACTAGAGTCACTGGACGTAAAGTCTACAAGTACATTACTTCCTTCAAATAGCTAACAAGAAACGGTGAGCAAAAACAATTAACCAATGACTGAACACACACTGATTTGTTGCGATTGAATGAGTCCAATAAGCACTCTGCAAGTCGCAATATTAACATATGGATCAGAGTCTTTTTTCACAAATCACTAAGGTAATCGTAAGTAACTAAGATAATCTTAGTGCAATTTAAAAAATGGGAGTTAAGGTTAACCTTAGAATAGGTTACTTTGTGAAAGGAGCCAAAGTGCACTTTACAAATGTATGTGACATGGCTTTACACTACTCACTGTTTCTGTTTAAAAAATATTTGTAGAACGTGAAAATATCAATTACAATATCCTTAATGGACATGAATGAACTGCACAGAGATATCATGTGTTTCTATGCCATCACAAATCGTACACAATGTGCATGTAATGAAGATGTGAACATAGATGTACATATAAAATGTTAAAATTGTTTCGCAGTTGAGCAGAATAGTTCTGTTATTCATGAGAATTAGTTATACTCATTTCACTGAAACGAACATTGTTATCAAAAAGTCATAAAAGAGAATTAACAAGCAGACAGAGTCGACCATATCCCCCGCCATGTAGGAATTTTGAATATATTTATGCATTTTGAATATATAATGCATTTACTTTCTTGAAAAATTTTATAACTCATAACTCATAAGTGATCAAATTTCTATATAGCAAAAGGCACATCTAGACTACTTGGTTGATACCTGTACAAAGTTTCAGCAAAATATATTGAATAGTTTTGAAGTTTGAGACCGGAATGGAAAAGCCCGGATGCACAGACGGACAGACGGACGGAGAGACGTACAGAGCTCATTTCTATATCCCCGCCAACTTCGTTTGTAAGGGTTGAAAGGTTCATCTTGCCGTCTAAACAGTTATTTTATACTTAAAAGAAGAGTTCTAAATTTGTGGAAACGAAATTCGACAGCATATTTCCGTTAACATATATATTCTATTAATACATGATTAAAACACAGTCAAATTGAAATATATTAATGAAGTTAATGGTTTGATGGCTTTATATTTCACAACATGATAAAGACACGTTGTAAAAATAACAACATTTGTCGTTGAAAAATAACAACAATGAAAACTGAAGCCATTCATCGGCGTTGTGAGTGGGGAAAACGTTGCTACGGCCTGACCAGATACTGTTTATGAGTTTTATCATATGGTTTGTGTTACGATGTGTATATTCTATTAATGTATATGATGTATTATTCAACAATTGTAAAACTGGGTTGAATATATCGTAATAGTCTTCTAGAATGTTCCTTGTAAGCAAAACAATACCTATTGTGACGCAAAATAACTTACCTTATTTCTTTAATATTATAACTTTGATAACTGGTCCCATTCTACCATAACCCTATACACAGAACCACAATATCAATAATTTCCGTCAAACAGTACATCTTCTTACGCCTAAATAGCCATGGTCTCCTTATCATATTGTCTTTTTTCAAGAGGATATTTTCTTAAGTCTCAATTGCTGGACGAGATAATGACAATACCCAATTGTATACACATGTATAAGTCTTTCAGAAACGTCAAGGAGGTCATCATAACTTGCTACATTATCTCCTTGCCGTTTTAGAGACAGCACTCTACAACCGGGCTCTAAACGCTCTCAAGTGAAAGGCCATGAAGAAATGGAACAGATATATTATTGAACGTAATAATGTTAATTTCAAACTTGTTTCATATGTTCTCTCAAATATATCCACTCTCTCACTATGGCGACAGTGGGCAGCCACAATGAAATCGAAATTATATTGAAATATACAAATTATGATGAAATTATAATTGTAAAAGCTCTAGGGACTAAAAAGGAAAAGGTATTTACATCAATGTTAAAGTCACCTCAGTTGTTGGTTCCTCCATAGCTTAAACACATATCTAACTGGTATTTTAGTGTCGGGACAGCTGACATGGAATGGTATTGTGGGCCGGAAATGCTTCAATGGAAATGTTAAAATTACATCAGTAATTGGTTCTACAATGGAGTTTTAACAACTCTAGTACTGTGAGGACCGGAATGACTGAAAGAAAATATTACTTTACTCAATATTAAACTTTTATCACTCATTGGTGCCGCTCGTACTACTATTCTAGGGATTTGACATGCTGAGATTCAAAGGAAAGTTATGCTGAAAGCAATGTTAAACTTTTATTGTTTCTTAATATACGATATCGAAAGCACTGTTTAATCTCTTATACAGTCATGTTGTGTATTCATTCCATTAGCGTAACCATTACAAAGTTCGTTTTCTCTAAGTAGCTAACTAACTAAGCCTTGCATCACTCCAATTTTCAGATAAATGTAATTGAAACATATCCCTGGACTGTCTGGTGGTATTTTACCGGCAAATGCTATTGGATAGGAGCTAGCATTAGAAAAAATATATGCTAAATCTCAACCCCATTATCGTTTTCAATCTGATAAGGCATTAATTGTAAAAGTCAAGTGTATGTTTGTTTACAGTTACACAACGACTCTAATGAAAGAGGTTCAAATAACATTCTTATGAAAGGTCAGTTTGATGATATTTCAATATATTTGGACTTTTTTTGTTGATTTTTGTGATTATTTAACTTAATTAAAATGTTGATTTTTGTGAAATATTGACCTTTATCACGTATTGACTTTGAAAATATTGATTGACTCTTGTGAAAGTTAATTTAAATAAAATGTTGACTTTGGTGAAATGTTGAAATATTCATTGACTTTTGGAAATGTTTAAATTAAATTTATTGTTGACTTTGGTGACATGTTGACATTAAAAATATATTTTGAGTTAATTGAATTGTTGACTTTGAAAATATTTATTGACTTTTGTGAAAGTTTAACTTAATTAAAATGTTGACTTTAGGGAAATATTGACCTCTATCACATATTGGCTTTGGTGACATGATGACTTTGGAAATATTTATTGACCTTGATAAAGTTTGCTTATAATAGTTTCGTGAAATATTGACATTTTTATTTTTGGACTTACTTTAATAAAATATTGACTTTGGTCAAATGTTGATTTTGAAATAGATACCACTTTGGTGAAATGTTGAAAATATATAATGCTGATGAAAGTTTATATTTTATGATATGTTACATTTTTTAACATATTGACTTTGAAAAGTTATTTTGAGTTTAGTGAATAGTTGACTTTTAAAAGATTGACTTTGGTGACATTGACCTTGAAATATTTATTGGCTTTGTTGAAGTTTGAATTTAATGTCATTTTGAAGTTGAACACTAATGTCTGGCTAAAGGTGCATGTTTCAGACAGTAAGTGTTAGATCACTACGCTAGTGCCTACAACACATCAGTCACCAAGACTGATTATTTATACACACCTGATTGCAGGTTATATCTATACAATGATAGGACAATTGCAATTTAATCATGCAACTGCGGTTTAAGTGATATATCAGACTTGTGATTAGGTTTTGGAATCCGTTTTTGTTAATTCTTGGTTCCCTTTCTTCCTTCCTCAAAAAAGTGAATTACATCCAGTAGTTGAACCCGAGGGATCTTCTTATCATATCAGGTTACAACACATGCACAATATCTCGATTATCGACTGACATGCTCGGTGTGCGTGTTTCACTTATTCATTCTTTTATTGTATAACATATAGTTCATCATTAAGGATTGTCCACAAGTCTCTCACCATCACAGGCAAAACACCATTTTAGTAAAAATGGTCTATAATGTTACAATAATACATGCTAAAAACATGTAAGTGTAAACTTCAACTTTGAAAACAGATTCTGCTAACGTTTCTTTTTGTCTATCTAATCTCACGAAATATGCCAGGATACAAGATACACACATTAAAGCACATATCATTTGATTTGATGGAGATCTAATATGCACGATTGTTATGGTATGTTTTCAATATCAAAGCAGAAGTATACATTTACATGACAAATAAATTTTGTTTGCTTGAGCATTCAGTTAGATGTATTAAAGCCTGTATTTTGAGAGGATGATATTGTATCATTTCTTTCGTAAGTTGGAAATATATGGTGCCCTGAAATAATGACTTGAATATCATTCGAGAGGCATACAAAGGATACAACTAGATGATTGTTATCCTATGCAATATCGTTTACAGACGATTGAAGAACAAATGAAAAAATCTAAATGCGGCAATTGCTGTATTGTTAGTTTTGTCAGAATTGAAAATGATTTACATTTTGCTTTACAGGGCATCCAAACTTACAATGTGATACAAGTCACGTTATAATCTTTATACAATAACAATATTGCATTATGCATAAATTGCACAGTATTGGCATATGATACAATTTCACTGGTCCTGGTAGTGTTATACCAGTCACAGCTACATCCCATTGACTTTGGACGAGACTTGAAGTTTGACAGTCTCTTGGACTGAACAGACAAATAAAAACCAATATTAGATCACTTAATGCCATTTGCAGTTGACACTACAAGGATGTCTAAGTTGATGCTGGCCTGTTGTTGCTGGCAGAAGCTGCCCGGTGCATTTCCACTGAATTTGCTGTGAACGGTAAAAAGGTATAATGAGAGATAAACGTCTATTTTTTCAAATATTTTGACAAAAAGACATGGGAGAAAGATAACAAGATTAACAGTGTGAATTCAACTTATGTGTTCTATTATAATATCTTATCAAATTTGAACACAATTCCAAAATATCAAATATGTAATGGCACAATCAATGACCAAAACAAATATATTTATCTAATATGCTATTTAAATTGATTAATAATAACTTATTTTGTTTAATTGCGTCAATATTAACAATCTAATATACATTTATGTATATGGATAAATCTTCAGAAATGATCTGAGATAGTCCTTCATTTTATACAAACTGAAAACTCATTTGAATGCAAAGAGTTTGGTTGTAAAGGGCCACTTGATTTTCAAGGAAATCCAAAAAAACTTTGTAGATTTATAACATCTACACCTGTGTCATCAGGAGTTTATGAATTAATATTGTATGCATATATTTAAACATACTTTACTGTTGTAAAGTGGAAGCATAATGATCTATTGTATATTTATAAGTATACATTTTACCATCTTACCCAAGTGCACGTGTATACGTCATGGTGATTAAAAAACCTTCTCTTGTAAAGGAAACGGCGTCCTTTGAGTTTGTAATTCCCGAATATTTGGGATTAAAAATATCACTTTTAGTAGATTAGAAGACAGGAATAAATCAGGTAAAAATATAGTCAGTCAAATCTATCAGCGAATTACAACTGATGACGATTAGAAAGCTGAGGGAAATCGGTTCTAGAATATATTTATATATAATATTTCTGAAATGATTCATGCACGATGATAAATCTGATTGCCATATTTAGTGACATAGAACTGAAAAATGTCAAATTAGGTTGATGGAAGAATATATTTTAATTAGCATGACTAAGTACGTACTGCCTGTTTAATGTATTGCCTCTTCGTCTACTTTTATACTATTTTCAAGAAGACTTTTCCTAATCAATCATGGCTATCTTCCTTTATTGGATTCTATTTCCATGTGTCTTGATTGATTTAGATAATTGTTCAGTGGTCGTGATCAAATACAGTCTGAACTGAATTTATTAGTTGGCTCATTGTTCAAGCAGGTCACATTTAAACAGTGACGATTATAAACAAGTATGATTGAAAAGCAACTTAATAATATATTTTAGAATATGAACACATGGCAATTCTGAATTTAAAGTTAGACTTCATCGTGTTCTAGATGTGACTCTATTAATAATACCATTACTAACAACGTCTGATGTGTATTATGATTATTGGCACAGCAGGTTTATAATAACGTCAGGATGTGTTTTAACTGTATTACTTTTTATATTGATTCTTTCTTATCTGATTGTGACACTGTTAGCAGCAAATGATATTTGGACATTAAATAAGTATCTGTAATAAACTTTTTATGAAATTATATCTATGCAAAGAGGTGAGTTTAAATTTAGAAAATGTGTTCTCAAAATTGACCATTTTCCCCACTACTGTGAAATAATAAATGGGATGATGTCACGTGTACATTGGTGTGACGTCATGTCAATGCCGTGCAATAGTCATCGCCGTTGCTATATGATAATCGAGAGTGTATCAATGGTATGACTTTACCAGACATCGCTCAAATGAATAAATTAAGGAAGTAAAAAACCACATTTCCGACTAGAGAAGCATAAAATTAATAAACAACTTTTTTGTTTTCACTTCAATGTCATTCATAAGAGAAGTATGTCAGATAATACCACTTGCCATTCAACTTTGTTACCCAAATCACATGAGATCATTCAATAAACTGAAAGCCAAATTGGATTTGCTGTGATTTCTCTCCATTCGATGTTTGATTCAAGTTGCTCATTACTTTGTTTGCCTTTGGAAACTATTCGACAAAGGTAAAGCAGAATGGCCTAGATAGAGACAGTTACTTCCAATCTGTTTCATATGAGTAGCCCTTGACGTCTTACAGACCCTTGGTATTTGAACACCGGTGTTGTTGCGACAAGATGACACTCCATACACTGCAGCGAAACTACAGACTTAAATTAATTCTTCTTGGGTCAGTCACAACTGTTGAACTGAAGCATATTTGGAAACGCCAGTGATGTTCAAACGCCCAATTTGCTTTGGCCAAGGCACTAGCAGAAAAATGGCGTCGATTCACTACAGTTTGTTACCTATGCTATGCCAAACATCACACACTTGCTAGAAGTTGATGAACGGGCTATTGATGATGGATTTTCATTGAATTATTTGTGAAATTATAAAACCGAATGTGTTATGTCCCTGAGTGTATGATTATAAGTAATATATATATTATATATTATATAAGTGGTGGCACGTGGTCCTGTGCATAGCTCAGTCGACCGCTATCAGTTAACTTCAGCAGTTAAGTTGGGTGGGTTACCCGCCTCACTGCTGGATAAAAACCGAAAGTTTGAAGGGTGATTCCCTGCCCCACACTGAGACATGAGTTGTGAGGCTCTTGGTGTCACCTTGGGCGAGGGACTTTATTCGAAACGTGCCTCTGTTCACTCAGCAGTACAATTGAGTACCTGAACATGGGAAAGTATGGACCTATCCGGTCGCGCGAAGCGCTTAGTAGAAGCCTGAAAGTACAATTCCTTCAGGGTAATAATATGTGTAGCGCTTAGAGCATGCTAAGCATGGATTTAGCGCAATATAAATATTTATAATATTTATTATTATTATTATAGCATCATACATCAAGAAATGCAGCATGCTGCGAATGATTACTGACACCAAATAATAGGTTTTGTATGTATTGTATAAATTATATTCTTTACTATTCGAAAAGTGTGTAATAGTACGTTTAAAGTTCCTCAAACACAAAACGTGACATAAACTATAAATATTACACAGATGCATAGACTCATTAATATAAAATTCTCTAAAATCTACACAATACAATTGTAGGTGTATTTAATAATTATACATTGTAATAATTGTTTACATAGGATAGTATGAATACTGAATTGAAGTGATGTGTATCTTATCAAGACGTCTTATAAACTCATTATGACTTTCTAACAGTGAATGTGGACACGCAACAAAAACTGCTGGAGTTCTGTTATGTGTTCTTTTGACTTGCCTTCAATACTGTAAGTTAATTACCGTCGTACGAGAGACTGGAAGACAAGGTGGACAGTAATACATGTAAGTGAATGTCGTAACATCAGACGGAAGTACACTTATGCAGACAACAAGGGTCGCGAGTATATCAATTAACTACTGATACCAAATTATATGTTGAATGTGATATCTATTCAGATCATTACAAGTACAAGAATATCCGTTAGTTTTTCTGTCAGATTTTCAAAATGACGTGTCTAATGCTTACAGAGATAAACTCTCGCCCTCGATATCGCTGTTCATCAAATCTCTATCAGTGGACACACACAGGAATCACTCTCACACACTTCCTAATATAGAATCCCAAGTGCTGTCAAGATAAACACTTCACTTTCACCGATGCTCTCTACCAGTGATGGAAATGCCGGGTGACTCAAAGCCAAATTTGATTTGAAGTTCAAGTTGCTCTGTTCTTGCCTTTGGAAACTTTTCCGTCTCATCAGCTTCAATTTGTTCTTGCTACATTCGATCCTAAAGTAATGCCAATTATGGGGATAATTTCCTAAACGTTGACGACAAAGGAAGCCTTTACCATAGATTTTCTACCCGATTTGAGCAGCTGGATAATTGGTCATTTTGGATTATGTAGCTGAAAAGCTTTTAAAAACTTTGTCTGGATTGAACAACGGATTTTGCTTTGATAGTCATAGTTAGATATACATGCCAAGAGTTATTCACAACAAACTTGTGAATAATTTATTCAGGGAAGCGTCGGTTCAAGCATGTTATTATGTTCTCGCCTTCATCATTTGGTTTCTATCCAGAGTGAAAACATCACTCGATTCGCTGATATGATGGGGATTGGATGTAAGGTATTCATCCTTTAGTAATTAAAAAAACCTGTATAGATATAGATTTAAAGTGAGCTATAATTATTTGGTTATTAGTTTTCCAGGATACTGAGATTTGAAATTTATCACGTTATGACTCTGGTTCAACCTGGATATAAGTTATGAATCATGTTTTGACAATTTCATGGAAATCGTTTGAGAGTTGTAGCCAGAATCTATTGGACAAATAAGTCATATAATAATATTTTAAAACCACACCATAACAACATAATAATAGCAATGTATGTAACTACCAAATTCCTATATGGTTATGTTAAAGAGTTTTAATCTGGATACATTCCTCTTTCATTGTCAACAAACGACTATCCTCTGTCTGAGCAGAGTAGAAATCCAATCCTTTCTTTTCATCAAACCTTTACAAATACAAAATGCACTTCCAATATTGCAGTGGTGACACCTGGTCCTCTGCACAGCGGTATCACTTGTTCAGTTCAGTTCAATGAGCGTCGTTCGCCGAAAGAGGGACTCGCTACATATGAATGATATTAGAGAAATTCCCTGCCCCACATTTGTCAAAATTGTTGTGTCATCTTAGATATATGAGACTTTATATATGTAGTCTGTTTACCAATCAGTACAATAGGGGACCCGGTGATGGTGATGGAGATCATCAAGCAATGTACATAACTAGCAGCTTACGTCAGATCACGCGGGGCTCCTAGACCATAGATTCTGTGTAAATATTTGCTCTACATGAATGCTCTAATTATAAGTATTATATAAACAGATCTTATAATGTGACATCTTTCTTATCACACACAGGAATACTACCTATATTTTGTTGGGATAACTTATCGCTCATAGATTTAAATATTCTTATCTTATCGTCGTTTGCTTTTTTTAAATATTCTATCTCCTTAACATAAGTGTTTAATCGTACAGTAAGCTTACATAATGACTTGAATGATTGATAAAGACTCAGAATAAGCCGATAAAGGGCTCGTTTCTCTTCAGATTTCAGGAGATCCAGCTTGTCCAGTTCGAGTAGACGATACGTAGTATGAGTTCTTAAAAGGAATTTTCAAAACCTAGATAGATTTCAAGATAGATTTTGTCTGTAGTTTACTGTGTACAAATCGACCATAAAAAATCTTGTGCAAGTACATGTAACTGCGATTCCGATATTATGTTATCAGCGTCTGACATTTCCTAAACAATTTATTTGAAGTTATAATGGCTTTCAAATGTTAATAACAAAGGGAATAAAGAGATAACGTCTCTAAGTATTCATTCTCTAATCCTAACCATTTTCAGAGTTTAAAAGGAAACACATGTATATAACAATAAAACAAATAAACACTCTTGAAAACATTGCTTTTGTTGAAATTAAATGTTCAACGATTATACATCGTACAATATCATTACAGATTGATGAAATCGTTAAAATGTAAACTATCAAATGTAAATTTCTATGAATCAGCCATCATTAATAAAACATAATTAATATTGCATTTGTTCCACAGCTGAACTTTGTTGTGTTAATGTACTATCGTTGTTCTTTGTACTTGACAGATAGTGCAATGTAACATTACAGCATTGTCCTATTTACTAAAGGTATCTATTCAAATACATTTTGAATACTTATCATGCTATTTCAACACCTTTTTTCAAATGTAAAATCTATAAGAGGACAACAATACTTACTTGATGTCAATTTGAGTTAATTACTAAATTAATAATTAACACAAGAGAGTGGACAAGAGGTCCGAAATAAATATGAATCGGATTTCCTGTAACTAAAATAATAATTCCACAACAGCATTTTTTCAGCAAATGGCGCCCAAGTGCTGACAGCATTACAACACTAACATTTAACTATTTACTATATAACATTATTTAGTCTCTTTTGGTGTATGAAGATACCGAATAATACAAGTATGTAGCATATGTCTTTGTATGTCCTGTCATCTTTATTATTATCCAACACTGTCACTGAGTTTAAAGGGGCAGTAGCACGTTTTTTGCAAAATTTATTTTTTCAAATTTCCCATTTATAATGATAGTTTTTGTCATTTAAATTTACTTTAGAGGGTAAAACATATTATTACACAAACCAATTATCTGTAGTGGTAAAAACTATGTTGCGTATAAACCAAAAATTGCATGGCGGCCATTTTATTATGAACACAATTTATTATTTTGTATTACAAAAACGATTCCCATAGCTTTACCGAAACATGTACACTCATTTTAAACTTTATTTTCCGAAGAGAGAAGGATGTTTTACTATTGGTGAAATTATTTTTCAAATACATTTCATCGACTTATTTAGGCGAAAAAACGTGGTACTGCCCCTTTAAAGACCAAACTAAAATTGTTATCACCAAAGCAAACACAGTAAGTGGATGAATTATTGTTTAACACCGTTTATCGATTAGTCACGAGACACTAGAGTCACTGGACGTAAAGTCTACAAGTACATTACTTCCTTCAAATAGCTAACAAGAAACGGTGAGCAAAAACAATTAACCAATGACTGAACACACACTGATTTGTTGCGATTGAATGAGTCCAATAAGCACTCTGCAGGACGCAATATTAACATATGGATCAGAGTCTTCTTTCACAAATCACTAAGTGTAATTTAAAGGAATGGGAGTTAAGGTTAACCTTAGAATAGGTTACTTTGTGAAAGGAGCCCCAGTGCACTTTACAAATGTATGTGACATGGCTATACACTACTCACTGTTTCTGTTTAAAAAATATTTGTAGAACGTATAAATATCAATTACAATATCCTTAATGGACATGATGGAAGTATACAGGGATAGCATGTGCTTCTATGCCATCACAAATCGTACACAATGTGCATGTAATGATGATGTGAACATACATGTACATATAAAATGTTAAAATTGTTTCGCAGTTGAGCAGAAAATATATGAAATTAGTTATACTCATTTCACTGAAACGAACATTGTTATCAAAAAGTCATAAAAGGGAATTAACAAGCAGACAGAGTCGACCATATCCCCCGCCATGTAGGAATTTTGAATATATTTATGCATTTTGAATATATAATGCATTTACTTTCTTGAAAATTGTTATAACTCATAACTCATAAGTGATCAAATTTGTATATAGCAAAAGGCACATCTAGACTACTTGGTTGATACCTGTACCAAGTTTCAGCAAAATATATTGAATAGTTTTGAATTTTGAGGACGGAATATAGTTTTCCCTCTTCTTGGTTCTAAGTCCAGACTGTTTGCATTCGTAAAAAAAAATAAAAAATTCTCAAATTTCTATAGAGCAAAAGGCACATCTAGACTACTTGGTTGATACCTGTACAAAGTTTCAGCAAAATATATTGAATAGTTTTGAAGTTTGAGACCGGAATTGAAAAGCCCAGACGCACAGACGGACAGACGGACGGACAGACGGACAGAGCTCATTTCTATATCCCCCGCCAACTTCGTTGTGGCGGGGGATAATAAGTCAGATAGAGCTTATTTTAGCTCAGTACAAATCACCACCCCGGACAGTATCGGACTTTGTCAATCAATGAAAGCATTATAATAAATATAGATCAGGTGCACTCACTGATAAAGTGTTAGCCTACATATCAGCTCCCGATATTAGAAACCTCTCAAAGAAGGAGATAATGACAATAGACAATTCTATACACATAAATAAATTATTCCTCTCAGTATGTCCGAGACAGCTACCTTCATCTCCCGACTGTTCATTATGTGCATCGTAGTGTGCAACACTTACTCCTTCTCTGTCACATAGTCTTATGGAAATAACTCATGCTTCGTTTTTCTTTTGTTCTCCCAATCTTAAACGTAGTGACTATTTTCTTCTACAGACATCATTTTGGGAATGACACACATAACCTAAACATATCAATCATGCTAAAATCAGTCGTGTAATCTTTTGAACAACCCTTCTCGAGTCGTTTGTTTTCGATTTCTCACAGCACCCAGGAAGCTCTCCAGGACAGTGAATGTAAGTCCATCCGAGTCTGGCTCCAGATTAGCAACAACATGAGGAAACAGCGTCACGCTGGCAATCGATGTGGAAGCAATCGGAAATGATCCGATATCGTTGCTCTTCTGATAAGTTTGTTTTGACACTGACATGGCCAATGTAAATCGTGTGTTATTTTGTCGACTTGTTCGTAATTGTGATGTATACCAGGGTTTCTACTTTTATTGTTCAACGATTTCGTCACATAAAATGTTAACCGTCTTTAGGTTATCCAATGAATCTAATAATTTGATGAAGCTATATATAACAGTATTATTATGCTTATCAAGATGAAGCTCTTTATTCACTAAAACCACTCACAGTGGTACATTGTACATTCTACATGTGTAATAATACAATGTTACAACGAGGCAACATCATAAGTGTTTTGAAAGTTGTTCAAAGATGTATTTGATGTATTTACTGAGCTTATCGATACTTTTACAATTTCGTTCTGTAAAGAGACTATGAAGTTTAAAGTAATTGGGTCTTGTACAGCAATACTTTGGTAATAACCTATTATCAGATTGATAGGATTTTAGGGGTATTAAAACAATGTTTACATTTGTTCATGTTACAAAATGTGACATTTACTGATGAAAAGCTATCATGACATTATAATAATAATAGTATATTTATAATGCGCACATATCCGTGCACATTGCATGCTCAAGGCGCTACACAATTATTACCCTGAAGGTAACCCTCCGTGCGACCGTATAGGTCCATACATTCCCATGTCCAGGGAATTATGTGATTTAATGACAATTAAATTCATTTGAATTAAACAACAATCCTTGACACATTAAACACGACAGTCCATAAAGCTAATGTGAATTTCTTCATCCTATTGTGATAATTCAGGCAGATAAAACAGATTGAACTACGGGTGTGAAGTATTTTCTTGAAATGTGACTGTCAAGTTAACAGTCAGATGAATGCTTATCAAGCAGAACAACCCGTGTTGCAGGTTGTTTAAAACATTGGAACAATGTTACAACTGTAAAATAACAAATGAACAGCAATACATATTTCTAATCAACTACACACTGGTCTCAAATATAATAGCTCTAATTGCTGATCCTTGAAATGAGGCAGCGATATGTTTAGATAGATATAGATTAGGAGAGTGTTTAGTGAATTGCAGGCAAGAGTCGAAGAATGTGTTTGTAAGGGTTGAAAGGTTCATCTTGCCGCCTAAACAGTTATTTAATACTTAAAAGAAGGGTTTACATTTGTGGAAACGAAATTCGACAGCATATTTCAATTAACATATATATTCTTTATTACCCACCCTTTGAATATATCGCAGTTAAATAAATCTACCGTGTTATTACACTTAGTGTAATAACATCGCGTGCTGCCGATTTACGTGACGTCATAATGGCAAAAGTATGAACGTCACAATGTCAGCGCCGCGGTCGCAATTGAGTGTGTCCCATTTATGACGAGTTTGTGGAATTAAGTGGTATTTAAATCAGTGAGTAATAAATAAAATACTAAACTCGTTTCCGTTTAATAACATATTTATGAAACTCGTGAGATGATACTTGTATTTAACTCGCTTTCGCTCGTTAAATACAAACCACTCACTCGTTTCATAAATATGTTATTAAACGGAACGTCGTTTAGTATTCTCTATTTAATACATGATTAAAACACAGTCAAATTGAAATATAGTAATGAAGTTAATGGTTTGATGGCTTTATATTTCACAACTTGATAAAGACATGTGCACATTTGTCGTTGAAAAATAAAAACAATGAAAACTGAAGCCATTCATCGGCTTTGCGAGTGGGGAAAACGTTGCTACGGCCTGACAACAAACTGTTTAAGAGTTTGATCATATGGTTTATGTTACGATGTGTATATTCTATTATTGTATATGATGTATTATTAAAAAATTTTAAAACTCGGGTTGAGATGGTAGAGTCTTCTAGAATGTTCCTTGTATGCAAAACAACACCTATTGTGAGGCGAAATAGGTTACCTTATTTCTTTAATATTATAACTTTGATAACTGGTCCCATTCTACCATAACCCTATACACAAAACCACAATATCAATAATTTCCGTCAAACAGTAAATCTTCTTACGCCTAAATAGCCATGGTTTCCTTATCATCTTTTTTCAAGAGGATATTTTCTTAATGCTGTTTTGAGAAGTCTCAATTGCTGGACGAGATAATGACAATACCCAATTGTATACACATGTATAAGTCTTTCAGTAACGTCAAGGAGGCTCATCATAACTTGCTTCATTATCTCCTTGCCGTTTCAGAGACAGCACTCTACATCCGGACTCTAAACGCTCTCAAGTGAAGGGTCATGAAGAAATGGAACAGATATATTATTGAACGTAATACTGTAAATTTCAAACTTGTTTCATATGTGGGTTCTCTAAAATATATCCACTCTCTCACTATGGCGAGAGTGGCCAGCCACAATGAAATCCAAATTATATTGAAATATACAAATTATGATGAAATTATAATTGTAAAGGCTCGAGGGACTGAAAAGGAAAAGGTATTTACATCAATGTTAAAGTCACCTCAGTTGTTGGTTCCTCCATAGCTTAAACACATATCTAACTGGTATTGTAGTGTCGGGACAGCTGACATGGAATGGTATTGAGGGCCGGAAAGGCTGAAATGGAAATGTTAAAATTACATCAGTTATTGGTTCCATAATGGAGTTTTAACAACTCTAGTACTGTAAGGACCGGAAAGGCCGATAGGAAATGTTACTATACTCAATATTAAACCTTTATCACTTATTGGTGCCGCTCGTACTACTATTCTAGGGATTTGACATGCTGAGATTCAAAGGAAAGTTATGCTGAAAGCAATGTTAAACTTGCATCATTTATTGTTTCTTAATAAACGGTATCGATAGCACTGTTTACTCTCAAATACAGTCATGTTGTTTATTCATTCCATTAGTGTAACCATTACAAAGTTCGTTTTTTCTAATTACCTAACTAACTAAGCCTTGCATCACTCCTATTTGCAGATAAATGCAATTGAAACACATCTCTGGGATCTCTGGTGTTATTTTACAGTCAAAAGCCTTTTGGACAGGAGATAGCATTAGAAAAATAAAGATGCTATATCTCAACCCCATAACTGTTTTCAATCTGATAAGGCATTAATTGTCGAGTGTATGTTTGTTTAAGATCCAGCACGCTGTAGGCAGGGATCACTGACATTTACTGCAATCCCCTGTCATCTGAAGGCAGCGTACGCTGACAAGTCACGTGCAGAAAGCCATGACCCCTGAACTCTTATAAAACAAGACACTTACAGATGTCCAACGAGTAATATGTCGATGTAAAATGCCACAGAAGGATTCTACATTAAAAATCCATTCCACTGATATGTCATACTTGTAATAAAATTCGTTATTCATCTTACACGAGTCCACGAAAAAATTCAGTGGATGCGAGAGAAAACTTCCGGTAAAAATTGTTACATGTGAAGAAGTTTGGGAGACGACGGTTTCCAAACAATGATAAATAAAGTAAATCTGATGCAGTGACAGTTCATAATTGTGTTTATTCAATGTGCACAATAACCAATCTTAGTCAGTCTGAGTCATTATAATATCGTTGCAATGTTTTATCAAGGCAAAATGGAGCTGTCAAATCGTGAGTTTCTTTCATCTTGCTGCAGTTAGAAACCGTTAGGCCTAGACTGAACCAACAATGTCTTCACAACAACATCATCTAAAGAAATCCTTTAAATTTGATCATGATTACGGATTCCAAAGATAGAAAAATAAACTGACATTTATATATCGTGTTATGGCTAAAACTTGCATTACAATTAGGCCTACAGATCATCTTGAAAAATCTACTTACAAATTGCCGATAAACAGCATGACGCCATTACGTACTTTCATGCACTGATGGCAGATTTCGATCACACACAATTTCGATGTTCAAGTTCAGTATCCGATTCATGGCACTTGATCGGAATATCCTAATCGCACATGCTACATTAACATTTTCGTAGTGGCGAAAAAATAATTGGCTTATTTAAAAAGATGTTAGTTCTTGAGTAATGACACTTGGACCCAAAGACAACCGTTAGTAGGTCCCGCGCGATTGTAAACAAGTTACTGTCAATGCTATTCCGGGAAAACTAATGTTTATGATAGCAAAACTCTGTTGGTCATTCTTGGTCTATTGTTTTATATAAACATATTTATTTTCTATTTTAAAAACTATCATTCAGGAACAAATATTTGTACTGTTTGTTTTCTTGTTTTTGAATACTGAAGGCAAGTAGCATATCGATTATCGTTAGGCTATGCGATTGGAATCTCCAGTACGATTTCAAATGAAATTTTCAATTTTTGGAATATACGGGCGTAACGTGTTTGGTGCAAATTCATGAAATATAATTTATTTGGATCGAGTTTGTTTTTGTGAAAGGCAAAATATTTACGACTTGAAAAGGAATTTTCGTCTGTTAATAAAAAAAATCAGCTAGCTAAGTTACTTCCGACAGACAATTGTCACTATCCAACATCTTCAAGTGAACTCTCGCGAAACGTCAATCTGACATGTGAACATTTATTCAGTAAGAAAGAATGCGTTGGCACATCATGAATTCATGCAAAATAATTCATTTGTTTTAAAAATAAAATACTTTGAAATAACTCGTAATTGTATTGAAAATCAAATAATTTGAAATAACATGTCATTGACCTTGCCAGGACACACATGGTTTTGATTGACAGAAGTGGGCGTGGACACTTGAGTGACAAGATGGGCGTGGTTATCGTAGCTGTGCGCAGCTTGAGATATCGATGTCGTCATTGATCGATTTACCGAAAAATGTCCTCAAATTTAATTGAAATTAAAAAATTTGACAAATATTATATAGGTTTTTAAAACTTACTTGACAAGCAGTAGTGTTTGATGTGTCGATAGCGTGTAGACATAAAATCGTAAAGTACAGTGCCGTGCCGATGACGTTATTTCATACACGTGCATGTTAATTTAATCTGGGATAAATAATTTTCATAGATACGATTTGTGTCCGATTCTATTCACATTTATCAGGTTTGTGGGGAATCGACTTTGCTACAACCTCATAATTTAAGTTTAAATTTTCGTTTACTATCTTGGGAATGGCAGAACTTTGATTATACGTAGTTGTGAAAACATTTAACATGATGGTCTATGGGAAACGTTTTTATCTAACGTACACATGTAGGGAAATTGGATGAAATTAGTTAAGTATCGTCCGAAAATTTAATTTAAATTATTTTCTTCAAGCTGAGATGATTTCAAATCAAGATGAAAAGTTTAACATTGATTTAAACAGAACTTATTTCATGAAAATCATTTATCCCAGCGGAAATTAACATGCAAGTCTACGGAAATACGACACTGTACGAATATAACTGCCACGTAGGCCTACTGTAGGCCTAATTACATGAGAAATGTGAATTTGTATTCATAAATGCTGGAAGCAAATTACGTGAAAAATAGTAAACATCAGTTTATTTCACTCTTGCACTTGTCTGTTGCAGGTACGGTTATCAACCGCCTCTTTTAGGTGCGAGTTTTTGTAAATGATTTGTGACATAGGCCCACCAACTTGAATCCATCAACATTCTCATACTTAATTTCGACTGGCATTTGTATTTGCTACACATTGAAATAAAGGATGAACTGTTACCAAATCTTGAGTTTTTGTCATAAATATAACTAATCTGCGGTAGTCCAGTCCAGTCCGGCGGCCTTCGAGAGATTCCGTACTCCAGTGAAAGAGATGAAATGACAACCGACCTTCAAGAGTTCTACTTTGTGTGCAGGTAGTCACTTGACAGTGTAAAATCAAGGAATTTGATGGGATATCTTTCTTCAACACTTGTCAGCTAAATCAAATTTTTTTTCCCATAAGGTATTGTCTTTTTTGCCTCAACACGTTGATAGAATTGCTCAAATATTCGTCAGGCTTACTATTTGCGTCATATATATATGATATAGTTTTGTTTTTGACATTTGTTTAAATATTAACACGTGTTCATATCTAAATTGACAAGTGTTCATAGTGCTTGAAGTAAATTTAGTATTGTTTACGTTTTAAACAATAATTTAGTTGTGCTCCTAATATCCAAACCCGCATGACCCATTACATGTGTGACAAAGAGTACACGACATTCATTTTTAAAACTTTTTTCAAAGGGATCGCTTACACTCGTAAACAAACCAAAGCTTAACAAACTTATGTCTGATTGTGATTATGTTCCGTTAGTACACATATATGTCTATATATTAAATGTATAGATTACCAACCAATACCTTATGGGGAAACTCTGATCAACAGAAACCTATTTTCTGATTGGCTGAGAATGGAATTCCCCAATGTGGTTTCCACTTGGTTACCGTTTGTCGACAATTATAATACTCCATTTGGAAATTAATATAATTAGATGCTTTTGATTAATAGTTCTTCTTTTATTCCTTATTTATTAATTATATATAGTAACATGCATTACGTTTATAATTGTGTCTGATAAATTAAACTATGCGCACAATATACTATGTAACCTAAGTATTGATTCTTTTATGATATCTGAATTTACAATCTTAAAATTATAAACATCCTTTAGTATCAATATTAATAATCCTAATCAAAAATGAAAACAATGTTTTCGACTCTCAATGTATATATAATTCATGAAATCGTGTGATCCCACATCTTGTCAATCGCTCATGATATATATACTGCCATGACGTTTTCGAGCACCTGCTGCGATCTGCACATCTGCCCTCTTTTGTCGTCTGCCGCTTGTGTTTTGAATTTTGAATTGAGGTATTCGTCCCGTAATTACATGTGAATCAATAGCTAACACAATTTAATAATTGGAGGTAGGAAATAATGTCTACTGCTTCTGGCACTTCTGGACTTGTCTGGTGATTTTATTTTTTCTTGAAGCTTCTAAAGGGAAGGAATAATAAACTGACTTCAGTTGCCACGTCATTTCCGGAATGAAAGTTTTTCGTCTGCAATAAATTTTGATCTAATTTTTACAGTAAAGGTAGGATTTTTGTCATATATTATTGCCAAAAGACCTTACAAATGTGTTACTGATACTTTATTTATTAATACAGATTTTATTCGATGACGAATTAGACGTTTCTGAGCTTGTGTTACAGTGTAGAAAATGTCATTTGGTCATCGTTTTTTCTGTTGACCAGCCTCAGGTTATTGTTTGCATCGAATTTTTATCCGTTGTTTACACAGTGCTGTTAGTGAAATGCTTACGTATATCACATTAAAAATCACATGGTATAAAAATATGAATCTCTTTGTATCCACGTGATAATTGTGGTAGCTATTGAAACAATTATTCTTAAAATATTGTTTGTTTTCGTTCTAATTACCGAAGTCCGCCATTTTGATTTGAAACAGACGATTTCCGAGACATCAGCATGGGTAATAGCTTGCTTTTCGAAAAGTGTAATTTCTACAGTACTGAAACTTTATTGATACCACTTTTAGTTATTGTTGATATTTATTCTTAAGTATTGATTCTTTGTGTTCTGTAGTTTGAGAGAAAATCGCAGTCAAATAATAATAACGTCTTCGTTTTATGTTGACTTCTAACAATGTTAGATAATTAGTGGTAACTACAGTAATCGGAAAACAGTAAAAATCCTTGTGAATATGCGGTTACAACCCTGAATTCGTAAAATGTGAATTTATCTGGAATTTTTTAGTTTTATATTTCAAATGATCGATCCTTGATAAATCGTCCAGATTACAAAAAAATAGATTTCATGAAAAAAGTACTACTTTGCTGTTTCAAGGATTATTTCTTCATTATTGTATGTGGTATGACAATAAAAAATATATGATCACATAGCCTAGTGATTTCCCCATCAGTGTGTGAAATTTTGCTTAGAATACTTGTTTACTTTTGGATCAATTTCAATTTTCGTAACGGTGTTGATTTTACGGCGCTTCAGCTGAAATTAATCCAGATGACAGTGGGTGTTAGCCTAAAACAATCCAGCAGGCTAAAGGTTAAAGTTACAGGGCGACTCTATTGAAAGAGGTTCAAATAACATTCTTATGAAAGGTCAGCTTGATGATATTTCAAGCTCAATACAAAATTACGGTTTTATGTCAAGATGATGATGAAATCAAAATACAGAAGTCACATTACAACTAAATATACATAAATATGCAAACAGACACGTGGTATCTTACACATTAAAAACTTACTACATAACGGAATGTAGAAAGTATTGCTTAATGGTGTATGGTCAAAAACGGTTCAGAACAGAACAGAACACACACACGTGATATAGAGGACATACAGGTATATACAATGATACACGAATATGACATTATTTAAAAAGAAGTAAACAGCATTTTATATATTTTAATACTTTTATCTTTAAAGGATCATAATCACATTTCATTAGATATATAAATTTGGACACTGTTGGATTAACACAGAAATAACCATGTAAAAATTATTTTCTTTGGTTATCAAATGTTGGACATTGTAATAAAAAAATAAAATTCGTCACATTGTATGTTACATAAACGGTTTTCCTTTGTTCAAAGGGTGTATATTACGCAATTTAGGCATTTAACCGAAGTGATCGAAATATTGCCATTGGTCGCATTGTTGCCAGCGAAGTTTTGGAACAGTTGCCCATAAAACAACAATCTCCTGACTTTGGAATCGATATAGACAGTTTCATGCAACTGAAGACCGTTATAGCAGTGGTAGACCAAGGATCACCACATCGGCCCAGGATCACTACATCCGGGTCACCCACCTACGAAATCGACAGGGCAGACCATCACAGACGTTGGTTGCTCTGGCCACAGCACTACAGGAGGAGTGGAGAGCAATAACCAAGGAAAGGATTCGCTGTCTTATCCGTTCTGTTCCGAGGAATGCTGTTATGCAATGCTGTTATTACAGCTCGTGAGGTTCATAACAGATACTGAAAAAAACGCCCGCTAGTTTGTATCGATTGTTTGCTAGAGACACATAAGAGTTTGACCTTATACCATAGAGACATAAGTTTCATGATGCCAAATGTCAATGTGATATCTTTAATAGTAGATGTGTAGTTACAAATTAAAAAAGTATATAAACACTTCACTTCAACACAAATTAAGGGGTTGCGTTTCTTTTTTTGAGAGAGTGTACACTTAGAACTTTATAAAGTGTATTTATAGAGCCTGATGAGATACAGAGCCAATGGCTACATTTTTTAAATTGAAAATGTGTAATTATGACATTTATAATGAACAATGCATTACTGAGACCTACAATCAATCTAGTTTGACGTCATAAACAATGGTCTTGCGTGACAAATATCTAATGACATCACATTGCTACTGTGGTGCCTGGCTCTTCCCAGCGGCCGTTCTACATGCAAATGCACCTGTAGTGGCAAATTCCAAGGATAACGTCATAAAAATAAATAGAAATCCAATACCATGTACACATTATTACATTTATTATAGACAGATGTCACAATTTTACCAACAGTGGAGTTTATTCTGATTAATCATAAATTATACTTGCAAAATTTGAAATAATAAAATAATTGAATACTTCCGGGTTTCCATTTTGGTAGAAATCGGACGTTTTGCTGATAACATTTTGCTTCTCGAGAACCATTTGCCGTAACCCTATATACACTTACCTAGCTAAGGGGGATTAAATTGAAAATTGACGACCCCTTAAATGCCATAGACATCTGACATCTTGTGCATAGATTCCTTGGCCGATGATGATTACATTTCGTAGATTAAAGGTCACGTATGTCACTCCCTAGACACTTTTCTCTCTTCTCACCAAAAACTCAAATCCATAGAAATCTACAATATTGTGTTCGGGTTTCTGTGCCAATTGGGATTTTAAAGTTGGAACCAGTGGTATCGTATAGCGGTTATGGAGACTACTCCTGAAAATGAGAAACGACATTCCCTATACAGCTGATATTAATGTACTTGGCCACGTTGGATTATAAATTATATATTTCTGTTCCTTTCACCTGTAATGGGAGTCATTGAGGTAAAGTCGTGAAACTATTTCATCTTCTCCTCTCCAAGTAAATGCCACAGAGAGATTGTATATTTTGTATAAACTTATGACGGATTGGAATTTTGTAAATAATACATTTGGAGACACCAAACTACACTACTACTCTTCTTGTACAGTAAACGTTTAAAGGGTATAACAATATGTGTGCTGGTTCCTTCTGCATGGACATTGGTGATTCTGATTGAATAGAAGACACAGGCTCTACAGCAAAAACAGATTTTGTTTTACTTCTTCAAAATGTTCACAAAAACCTCCTTTGGTTATATCATATATTTATCATATAAACATCATGGTGATGTACTAAGCCACACGACACTCTTTGTAATGTAGCTATTTGAAACATCTTTTCTGAAGTTGATCAGAACCTGAGTAATTCCATTTTATAAACTTGGGTATGTTAACCAAACTATTCACGTTTAACAATTAAAGGTACATCCATTTTGTTGTTGGGGGTCAAATATGCCAAACGTTATAAATGGTCTTATTTTATCGAGAAGTACCAACTGTTACCAAAAACTAACATTTTGATGATACTCGACTTAGTTTATTGGCGATATGAAGGTAAAAGTATCGATTTATGATCGAAAACCGGACAATGCACCGCGTGTGGCGCGCGCCAATGATTCAAACGTAATTTTGGACTCTTATTTAAACCACACACAGTAACAAATTTTGGTTTATAATGTTTAATAGGTCATATAACAACTGTGCATGTACATAGAACGTGTAGTTTCGGTTTCTGCACATGCATAATGATGCTACTCGATTTTAATTGGAAACTAGTATTTATGATATATTTGGCGATTGGGGATGAATATACAAGCTGAGTGCATTTGTTTGTATTGTAAACATCACATATGGTGTGTTGGAACGTATTAAAGCCAAATAAAATTTTATGAAACACAATGGATGTACCTTTAAGGGCGGTCATGGTTGCTACGAGACATGATAGAATCTTAAACATAGGTACAAATGTACAGAAGTGACATTTGGGTGACCAAAGACACCAAAGACATAATCGATAGAATATGTCAAGTTTTAACAACATATTTAGATATTAGAGTTTAACATTTCGAATATCAAAGCTTTCAAAATTTATGTCAGGGAATGTCAGTGCTTCTAGATATGAAAATAACTGTTCAAGAAATGTCAACCAGATAGATACTCAAGAGGTCCTTCATCGTTTTCATGGGCAACTGCCTGTCAATTAATTAACCCGTAGTCATTTCAAACATAATTAAACCATTAGAGGGCTGATATCACTTCAATAACGCCAAGATTCCTTTCCTACAGCTTTGATATGCATGTAAGTGTAATTAATCAGTAATCGAATCCATTTCTCCTGAACACGATGTCACACTCACCCAGATCTCCTGACTGGCTGTGTTATTAATAGATGAAAAACGCTTATATCCCCAGTAAATTCAATAGATAGTCTATTGTATTTCTGAGTGTGTATCTAACTTGTAGAGCTGGCTCTAAATGAACTCGACCTATGTGTACTCGTTGATCCACGAAGATAAAATAGATGGGAAATAGTAATTGAAATTACAACAACAATCGTGATTAAATTATTCACCCTCATAAACATTAAAGATGCATGATCAGAGTTCAAGAAACATAAATAAGTTTAAGGTATTCCTTATGTACTTAGCAAAACATTGTGACCAGCCACGATAAAATCTGAACGTTATTCGTGAAAATACAGACTTTAAACGAATGGGCATTCCTGCATTGCCTTATTGCTAAAATAGAAAAGGGCGTACTACTTGCGAGGTCGCGCAAATTAAGGATTGTAGGATGTAAACAAAGATGGCTGACAAGTCAAGACGATCACGAAAATCAAGGCGATAGTTGTAGATATGTAATCATGTCAAGATAAAAGCTGTTGCTGTCCACCGATTGGGTCTCTTAAACACACTTAAATTTCGCCTTTCCCACCCACAAAGCGATTTCCTCATCTGTCCTGGGAATCTGACAAACTTGCTAGTCCAAGGCGATACCCACCGTGTGTGATCGGTCGCCCATTTTGTTTTTTGTTTACATGTTGGGAATTCCTAAATTTAATAATGGTGACGTCACGTATTGTTTGGATCAACAAAAGGGTGCGGTCTGTTTAGAAGGGTACTATGCTTCGAACGTGAACATACGAGGGGCGTTCAATAAGTGTTGCAAGCGGGGCATCGGTGTTTACATAAACAGTGTCAGCTTATAGCAGGTGTTACTATAGTCAAAACATAACATTGACACATGTCAAAACAATTTCTAGACATAACAATTATTTAGATATAATAGCTGCGCTGACCTAGGGGTCTCCATAATCATGGATTCTGTCAAACATGAACAACGCGCTGTGATCAAGTTCCTTACTAAAGAGGGATGCAAAGCTACAGAAATACATAATCGTATGTGTAATGTGATGGATAAGGATGCTCCTAACTTTTCAACAGTTTGTCGCTGGTCTCTTCAGTTCAAGCGGGGCAGGGAGTCCTTAGACGATGACCCACGGTCAGGCAGGCCATCTGAAGTCACCCGACCGGAAGTTATTGCCGCTATCGAAAGACGAATTTTAGCTGACCGCCGTTTTAAAGTTTCTGAACTGTCTTTGGAATTCCAGATATCAGTTGGAAGTGTTGAAAAATAATTCATGACCATCTTGGTATGTCCAAGGTATCTGCAAGATGGGTACCCAGAAACCTCACAGCACAAGATCGCCAGAAAAGAACCGAAAGTTGCATGGAGCTCCTGGATCGGTTTAATGCGGATGAAGCCAGGTTTTTGTCTCGTCTGGTGACAGGTGACGAAACCTGGATCCACCACTGGGACCCGGAAACTAAACTGGATTACAAGCAATGGAAGCACCCGAGTTCACCGCCTCCCCTGAAGTTTCGCACTCAACCATCAGCTGGCAAGGTTATGGCGACAATCTTTTGGGATGCAAAAGGCATATTATTAATTGATTACTTGCCAACCAAAACTACAATGAATGGTCAATATTATGCCAACCTAATGCAAGAATTGCGAAAGACAATTCGACAGAAACGCCGTTGAATGTTGACACGTGGTGTTCTGATTTTGCATGACAACTCTCCAGTCCATAAGTCAAGAGTTGCACAGGCCGCTATACGTGATTGTGGATTCGAACAGCTTAGTCACCCACCCTACAGCCCAGACCTAGCCCCCAGTGACTACTTCCTGTTCAGAAACCTGAAATCCGCCCTACGTGGAAGGCACTTCTGGGATGACGAAGACGTCAAAGCTGCCACAGAGGCGTGGTTAGGGGGGCAAACGGAAGACTTCTACAAAAGCGGCATCAAAAGTCTTAAAGAGAAATGGAATAAGTGTATTGAGGTGAAGGGTAACTATATTGAAAAATAAAAGTAAAAAATTGACTACGCGAGTTGGTTTTATATTGAAGTTGCAACACTTATTGAACGCCCCTCGTATGTACTTTGTCGTTCATTTAAAATGTTAAGTTTGAAGTATTTATTTTGTTGAATGATTGTCCTACCGAATGATATGAATGAACATGTACGTTTCTAATGATAATTTAAAAGGAAAGCAACGTTTATCAATCATCTTTAATAATGAGTAATCAAATAGTTATGGTTGTTTCGAATGGGTTGTTATTCTGTTATTCAGGACACCTGGATGATGCCGTGGATGACCCCCACAACATACCACAGGTCAATCCCTCCAAGGACTACATAGTCCGGACCCGGTTGATGATGCGGGCTTGATGATGATGCCCGCTTCAAGTCTGGAAACTGGAAACACAGCGAGACAAGCTGGTCCTCGAACCAGCAAGCACTTGTATTTGAAGGCTAGCATTCCCACCTGAACAAGACCTTCGTTCCAGCGAGCATATCCAAACATCTTCGCCCGGATCGTGTCCTGCAGAACGCTGCACGCTCCCAAACAGAAAACGAACCTTGAAACGAAATTTGGATACAAATTGGATAGACATTGACAAAGCTGCGTTACGGAAATGCTTTTTGTTGATATATATATATATATATAAAACAGTCATCATTAAAATGATATCTACAGCAAGTGTCGTCTGAAGTATTCTATTTATGAGATATATGTCACACTATGTAATTGAGAATAAAGACATAACATAAACATCTGCATTATTTGCTGCTTTTTTTACGTGAATGTTGAAGTTTGATGAGCATAAACACACATTATATCATATCGTGTAGTTGAGAATATACACACAACATAAACATCTGCACCAGGCAGTTTATTTCATAACATTAATTCCACGTGATTATTTCAAAAAATTAAATACTTCTGAAGAAGTCGATGACAGTTTTATTGTTAATGATATGGTCAATGAGAATGATGTGCTAGATAGATCGTGTATCAATAACCTTAAGACTCGAAAAGCTATACCAAACATATATTTTTGGAGTTATATCATGTATTATTTTATATAGTATCGGAATATGGCACCATAGCTCAATCCTGGTTGATAAGGATAATTACGCCTATTTATAAACAGAAAAGTTATGTAAATAATCCTGAAATTATAGGTCAATAAAAAAATTGTTGTGTCTTTGAAAACGTTTTACTTCTGTTCAAAATTCTTTGGTAAAACTTGTGAATACTGTTCAGGGAAGATCTTAACGTTATTTGTAATATGTAACATGCTGATATTAGGTCTTGTGTTTCAGCAAAGGGGAACGATTCTGCTTATTTTAATACTTGTAAAGGCGTACGTCAGGGAGAAAATCTATCACCTCTTCTTTTTCAGTGTTTGTAAATGATGTTGAATCATACATGTATTTACATGTACAGTAGGTGTCGAAATTGTTGATATATTTGGGTTTGTAAAACCTTTTGTGTTGATGTATGCTGGTGACATGGTCTTATTTGCTGAAAGTCCGGATGAACTACAGCATAATATTAATGTCATTAGAGAATATTGTGTAACGTGGAGGTTGCATGTGAATATTGATACGGCTAAAGTAGTTGTTTTCGGATCCGAAAGTAAGGGTGAATTTTAGACAATTTTATGTTGGTGACGTTGTTTAAAAGAATTCTGATAGATAGGGGGTAGAATTTCATACGAATAAAACATGCTATGCTGCCGTAAAAGATCATAGAGATGAAGGCCTGAAAGCAGTGCATTGGTGTTGTTAAAACACGAAATATGCATTTACTACCAGATTAATAATGTTTCTTAAAAGCAATCGATCATTTGGTTGTACCAATATTGTTATTTAGTTGTGAGAAATGGAACCCTTGTTATTTTGAAAAAAAATAGAACTAGTCCATAGATTTTTATAAAAGGTATTATATTTACGTAAAAGTACACCGGCTTATATGCCATACGGTAAAATGGGTAGCCTTTATTTAAGTATTATCATCAAAAAGAGAATAGTATATTATTGGTGTAAATTTTAAAATAATAAAAATAACAATAAACTCTCATGTCAAGTTTACACAAACTTATTTAATAGCAAGTTAGGGGATTGATATTTTAGTTCGTTTATACATAAAAACTATCGACGGCTATGCTGCCCCGGTCATAAAACGAAAACATTACGCAATGCGTCCAGTCCTATGCAACTAGTTTTTTTCCTATTTTATGAAGATATGCCTCGTTATGTTTCTAATTAAGTCTGATAGTTACAGCTGCCACTTGTGTGAAATGGTGGTTATTAGTTATATTAGTAGGTCGTTTAATTTAATAGGTGGCGTGTTCTCATTTATCTTGAATTATTACATTGACAATGTATTAGTTAATCATGTATAGAGCTAATTGTACTTAATTGTAACTGCTTTAGTTATATGGTGTGTTTATTTGTTGGAGAATAAGGTTTTATAAATGATAATTACATTTGATGTAGACGCCAATGACCGTTGTACTATTGTTTAAGAGTTTTAAATTTGTTATGTACTGTTAATTCGCCATGACATCTCTGTATGTTTATGTATCCTGGAGTGGTACTCCTATCAGATAGCATATATAATATTTTTTTGTTTACTAACTTAATTCTTTTATGGAAATACATATGTTTGAATCCTTCTTCCCAATATAAAGTCTCTTTCTAAAAGTTGTTTATAGTAGAATGTTCCTTCTGCAATGTTTGTTCTATTTATTGTGGAAATAACTCTAGGTACTCATATAATTAAGGGTTTGAAAGCTTATTAGTCAACCAATTAGGCTATGACCGTTGTACTATTGTTTTAGAGTCTTAAATGTGTCATATACTGTTAATTCGCCATGACTACTCTGTATGTTTCTGTATCCTGGAGTGGTATTACTATAACATAGCACATATACAAAAACCTCTCTGTACTCATATAATTAAGGGACGGCTGTAAGCTGTACTCCCATCAACACGTCTGTGATTTGTTACTTTCTGAACGGATAGTCATTACTAATACCGACAATATAAATGCATGTAAATATAAAATACAAACTTGTAAATAACAGTTAAAAGCATCACGGATATAAAAGATGTCGTCTTCTGGTTTATAAGATATCATGGCAGGCATTGGACGCATAAAAAGCGAGATCGGGGTATAATGAAATAGATAATACATGTAAACATGTAAAGAGTTTTAATGTTAACATCCTGATAAATTGTTAACTGCTGGTAAAAAATGTAGATCTGATGTCCTCGTATAAAGGGCAAATTAACAGAACGTATGATGACTGTGACATACTATGACATCCACCAACACAACAGCAGCCATTAAAGGTGCATCAGTTGTGTTTCATAAAATTTTATTAGGCTTTAATACGTTCCGACTTACCATATGTGGTGTTTACAGTGCAAATAAATTCACTCAGCTTGCATATTCATCCCCTATCGCCAAATATATCATAATTACTAGTTTCGAATTAATATCGAGTTACATCATTATGCATGTGAAGAAACCGATACTGCACGCCCGATTTACATGCATAGTAGTTATATGACCTATTGAACATAATCAACCCAAATTTATCATCTTGTCTGTTATAAATAAGATTCCAAAATTACGTTTGCTCATTGGCGCGCGCCACACGCAGTGTGTTGTCCGGTTTTCGATCAGAAATCACTACATTTACCTTCATATCGTCAATATACTAAGTCGACTATCACCAAAATGGTGGTTTTTGGTAACAGTCGGTACTTCTCGATAAAGTAACACCATTTATAACGTTTTGAATATGTGACCCCCAACAACACAATGGATGTATCTTTAACTATAGCGGCGCACAAGGCACACGTACACTCAAGCAAAGTTGTATAATATAGTCAACAAACACGCCGTACAACGATAAGGGGTATCTATTAATAACAACGACTCCGTCCGACCATCCGAAGAGGTTTTTTTGTCCGATCGATTATGGGAAAACTATTCATCTCATCCTTTTTCAAATTTGGCACATCTCTTCTTCACCACTGGGATCAGAAAAGGAAATTTAAACCGAATTGGTGAATTTTTAAAATTGATGGCGAAGTTTTGTATTTTTGGCTTACTCGGGCTTAAATTTCTCAAGTTACTTTCATTAAGAGCTACTTCTGTGTTGTCATTTGTCGACTTTATCATTTTCTTTTTCATTTAACTTTCACCAAAAGCTACTTCTGTGTTCTTGTTGATTTTCCTTTTTTTTGTATCTCCACTGGTTATATTTTGGAAAAAGTTAATTTTACTTCTTTTCAACCTTACACTGTTGTATATCCCTCACTGTGCTTACAGGTAGTGTGTTTCCATGTACCTGTTGTTTCAAGTCACTCGAATGAATCATTATGATGAATTCATTTCCAAAATAAAGTTTAACTCGGTGGTAATGGTAGTAGTGCATTAAGTTATCCATGATACTTTTTCAAGTTATTCTTACTCCTACTTTTCCAAAACCACCTTTTTTACATGAATATATTTCTCATACCCTTTCCACAGACACTGTAATCTTAGCCATTACTTTTCATAGCTTATTAATCCTTAGGTGTGCAGACATCTCTCTCTATAAGTAAAATGGAAACGTCAAACCTAACAGTCGGATGGTATTAGTGAGCCATATATGCTCACATTTTGCGTGTTGCTTATTAGTTTTTCTCTCTAACATTTGACATATATTATTGAACATTAAGTTATATATATAATGTTGCGTTAGAAGGGAAAGAAATATCATTACACGACCTGATAAGAGGTATCCATAAAAAAACGATTAACGGTTGGAAGAAAATGGTGCGACGTACATGCATAAAGTGAAAATATTTTGGAACTCTTCAGTGTGAGAGGTAGATTTGTAGTTCTCATGCGAAATTGAAAGTTCAGACAGCAAGATGGTTAATCATTTCACCATGGTGTGATATTTAAAACTCTACTCTGAGTGTGTTCGGGTACCACTACATCAGTCAAATCACTTGAGCTACGATTGATCGACCGATTCAATGTGAACACCTAAAAATGGTCGCTGGAAGTGAAATGGACTCGCATGGCTTAACAGAACAATGTCCATTCGTTTTAAACTCTTTTTTTTAGATTCAGGAGCACTATTTAGCCATTGGGAACGTACACTTATCTATATTTTCGTGAGTGCACTTTATTTTAGTAAGAACGGCGTGCTTGAGCGCCTTTAATCACAATTTCTATAGGCAGTTCACCTCATGACGCGCCCTCTATATAATAAATACAAATGGAAGCCTACTATTTACCATGGCAACTTCACTCAAAGGTCACAAAGTACACAACTATAACAAGTGCGTGTAAATATTTACTTGTTTTTTTAAATCCAATGATCTAAAAATCCAAAACCTGCCATGACAATTTACCCAAACGTCGTGATATTTTATATGACAAAGGTGGTTTTAACCTTTTTAGAGCTGTTTAAATATGTATATATTTTCGACATACACTGCATATTTTATCTTTTATCATGTATTTTTGTAATTATAAGGTTATATTGTCTCTCGTAAGTCGCTGAGCGACTGGTTGTAGTACATCTCATGATTTATTATGTTTTACATTTACACTAATACTTATTTTATGTAACTACAAGTGAGACATTAATAAAAATCATCTTATTTGTCTGTCTGTAAAAACGAACAATGGAGACTCCAATCACAAGTCACAAGCATAAAGAAAGCATTGAGGTTTAATCAAAACAGTCTACATTAAACGCACACTGGATGCATCTAGCTGGCACGCATATGCGTTGATATCAAGCATAGATAACTTTTAAACCGCTCAACAAGTTGCGAACCTACAAACTGTACAAGCAAGATTGTTCTGAAGAAACGTATCTGCGACTCCCTCTGCGACGTGACCACAGAAGTGCCTATGTCAAGTTTCGATGTGGGGTGGCACCGTTACACGTAGAGACTGGCCGTTACAGCAACATACCATTCCAAGAACGCTTCTGTTTTAACTGTGATCATATCGTCGAAGATGAAACACATGTACTTTTATTCTGCCCTTTATACGAGGACATCAAATCTACAGTTTTTACCAACTGTTTACAAATTAACGAGGATTTTATCCGCAAAACAAAGGATGAGCAATTTAATCTATTTTATCACACCCCGACCTAGCTTTGTATGCTTCCAAGGCCTGCCATGATATCTTAACCAGAAGACGATAACTTTTATATTCGTGATATTCTTTTTTAAATAATGTTGTATGTACTATATTTATATTTTATATCTAAGCATTGTATTTATATGTATATTTTATTTGTCTCTATTAAATCACTAATTGTTTGGTCGTAGTTATTTTGTACATTTTGTTTGTATTTTATACCTTTTTGTAACCTACGAGTGAGACAGAAATTTTACAACGAGCAAAAGTCACCATCAATATACATGTACCTACATGGTTGTTCTGATAAAACCCTCAAGCAAACACAATAAAATTAAAAAAGCAACAAATGAATCAGTATGACCTTCATTTACAAAAAAAGTAATTGTGAAAACATCCTTTGTGATAATTGTGGCAGTTCCACTAATATTTCATACTTTGCCTCTATGCTACAATATACATTCGTCAATATTTAATGAGGTCCAGTCTGCTGGACAGTTTTCTGACAGGTGTTATATTCAATCGACCTTGAAATAACGTACTGTATTCTACGTCGCTAAACTGTTATCCTATTGTGGTCATATATTTTGAGAATTGATGAACGCTGTCAATAATTGTATATTTAACTTTTTCCCGTGTAACAGAATATGAATAATTGCTTATACTAATCGACGGAAATACGAAATGTATATCATATAAAGTGAAACAGTAAAGGTTAAGTCGAAACTCGAAATAGACCATCAGGTAAATATTTTTTAATGTTTATCATTTTGTGTAATTGATAATACTGCCAGGAGTGACCTCATTGATTGTGTAAGCCGTCATGTACTGACTGCTAATCCATGTCAATGATAAGGGAAATTATTGTGTAAATAATGCAAGATTAGATCACAAAAAGCAACGAAATAATCTAATGAATCTAACTGTGAAAATCAATTTAGCGGACGAGACAAACTATAGCAAATGACGCGTTGAAAACCTGTTGGTCCATCTTCCAATGTCGCTCTATGTCTCCAACCATAAACTCCTGCGTTTATTGCCATCACTTTCGAGAACACCTCATTTTGGTGAACACCTCATATTGACACCTCCCTTAGATTTCTCGCTCACGGAGTGTCTCGGGATTTCTCGTGGAAAATGGCGAAGTTGGTTTCACACATGAGACTCCGTCGTGGCGTCGGCTTCTTCACCTCGCAATCTCCAAACTGTCGCTGAACAGTCTTGCTCACTGTAATCCAATTCTCGCATGTTTGCGTCTTTAATGGCATGAATATTGTACGGCGCTTTGTCTCCCTGTACGCAATAAACATTCATATTATTTCTGTGCCAGCGACAAGTCCGCTAATCACATCTGATGTTTAATGGAGCCGAAGGCACGTCCTGCACGGACTGCATGAACAAACACACTACAATACTGCTTTACCTACGATGCCTCATTATTATTTAGGAAGACCATTTCAAAGAGGTTCCAAAAGAACCGTCTGGGTTGATTTTGAATTAGGCAGAGACGGTCTCTGCTTCTTACAGATCTACTGAACTAATCGAAATTTTATTGTTTGCAATTTTCAAACGCATCATTTACTCTTGCTTATGTTCAATATATGGTGTTCTGGTGCCTTGAGACATAACCTCTAAACCTTAACTCCAAAATTAGCTATTTTACTGCATCGTTCGTACCAAACATGATTTCTTCATATAAACTGAATGTCTTGTTTAAAAATTTCTAAGGCACAAGACTACCATTTCGTTAAATAATCTCATGACAAGTTCATTAAAGTACATCGACCATTTTCTCATGTATCTATGAAATATGTGGTGGCACGTGGTCCTGTGCATAGCTCAGTCGACCGCTATCAGTGAAGTTCAGCAACAACGGGCGTGGCTCGCTGGATGGGTGGGTTACCCGCCTAATTGCTGGATAAAAACCGAGAGTTTGAAGGGTGATTCCCTGCCCCACACTGAGACATGAGTTGAGAGGCTCGTGGTGTCACCCTGGGCAAGGGACTTTATTCGAAATGTGCACTCAGCAGTACAATTGAGTACCTGGATTGGAAGTGAAGGCAATGTGACAGATAACCTTCGAGCGCTTTAATTGGTAGCTCAGGTTGCATACTCCAAGAGGAGTTGAGAATGAAAAAGGAACGATGTTGGTCCTTATACCAGGATAATAATGTTCGTTTCGCTTTGAGAATGGCCCTTAGTGTTGTGGATTTAGCGCCATATAAGTATCCTCATTATTATTATTATTACATGCTACACTACACTGCCTGGCAGGTGTACTTTCAATTGTGAGTAGACCATGTATGGAATATATGCATGCATGATGAAACACTAAATCTTAGTTGATATTGCAGTGCGCTTAATGAACTATAGTTTATTTCAACTGCTACAGAGATCAGAGGGAAGTAAACAAAGCAGCTATTTGTATTTACCCCCCGGTTTCAACTTGAAAGCGGAGCTACTAGTTTTAGAGTTACATTCCTATTATGAAAATGTCGTTGAACGATAAGAAAAAAGTCAATTATAAAGAACACAGGAGCTACGTTCTCCGCTTACAAGATGAAACAAACAAGGCACTTGACGGATCAATACCATTCCATGTTTGTGATCACATTCTTCATTGTTTGGAGCAATCACATGGTGATCGGTTGTCGTTATATCAATAACACACTTAAACGTCGATTACGAAAAGACTACAAACTAGCGGTTTGTTTGATTTAGATATTGACTGTTGACATTGTGTCAGATGGTCTTTATTTGCAATGAACACCTGTACATTGCCGCCACTCATACGCTGTGTTCGGATCTTGCACGCGCGTCCATATGCACATGCCTCTGTTACCAGAGAGACTCGACAACTTGGCAAACTGATGTAGTGATAGTGTACTGCCGTAATCGCAGCAATCCTTGTTTCTTCGACGTTACGGTGTTACCTGATATGAAATGTTATCTGCATTAGCTAAGTGAAACCACACCGAGAGCTGCTCAGAAATTGTAGCCGTATCGATCCCGAGGTTTGTCTGAAACCTGGTGGTCTTGCTATTAAGTCTGCAGTCAAAGGTTTTATGGGTATGTAAGTTTGCCCATAACAATAAAACCAGATTGTTTTGCGTTTGGAAATTGTTTAGTTATGGCAATAAAATGTATGCAAATATTGAGATAGCGCTTTCAATCTGTGATACATGGTTGATTTGATTTAGTAGATACATTACATTGGGTTGGATAGGAACATTAAGTTATGATGATAAGTATTAAACAAGGTAGGCGTGAAAGGACAACAACAAGAAAAACATGCTTACTGTATCAACTAACACCATCAGACATCAATAATATTAGTACATCTTCGACAACGTGTTGACGTATTGACTAAGCCATTTGGAAATTTTGGTGTAACACATTTAACTAGCTTTACAGTCTGTAGACAAGTAACATTTTCTTTACTGTTGTATTTTAGTCTACGACGACATTAAACTCCTGTGTGGCGTGTTAGTTATAATGTGTTTCCAACAGTCGTAATAGTATAGTTAGCTCTTCAGCGGAAATGGTCCTGGTAAACAACTTCAGCAATATCTATCTGAAATTGGGTCGTGAGCACGCAACTGATGTAATCTAATTCGAAAAAAAAAATCTTATTAGCCAAAAATACCACGTGGAAAGAATCCATATATGGCCTCCTAAAGCAACGGACTCAGAAACATATGAGATTAAGTTTTGATAATAAATAAGGTATCTTCAGACTATAGATTTATCTGTGGAAGCAAGCAGATCAAGAGCCCATATGGATGCAAATGAAAGTAACGATTATATATGATACCATAAAATATTCTTCACCTATTTTGTTTATCCAAAATTGCATGTAGGTATAGTTAAATGAGGAACGTGTTGGTATTGTTTTTATTTGTGGTTTAGACAGATTTCATATCGGGTTTTGAGAGATTTCATTCGACGCAGGAAGAAAATAACAGTGATTTATGAAATATGATGTCATTGCAATTCTGAATTCATCTTTCATTCATTCAATATCACTTTGTCGTTTCCATACATATCTCAAATATTGACATTCTTACAATTGTCGGACATTTAATATATCAATGTTCTTTCAGTCACATCTCACATCTACGAGTTGTGGTTACATGAACGTTTCAACTGCTCCAGCTGAGTCAAGTGTATACATATATGTCAAGTGCACAGTCCTTGCCTGGACTAGTTCTCCATCATCGTCATATTATACATACCCGAGGGAGGGAGAAGGAATTGTGATAATTTGATACATTCTGTGATGAATATTCGCCTGTCTATTGTACATAATTGATATGTATGAAGGTAAAGTCATGTCATGTAATTTGATAATATAGATATATAGTTTACATGCGTAGAAGTGTGATCGGTCTGATAGAATGATACAATTCCACTCAATATGTCAGCTATTCGCATCTCCCAAACTCGCACCTACCGGGATGAATAATGCAGCCTGTGGCCGGCCTACACCTAACATAATAATCTACGTTATTACTATTACGACCTCTAAGATCATGAATACCACTGCACACGCCCCGGGCACACAGCATCACCGCCCTGGGGCAAGTATAAACGTACTGCCAATACACTACCACGCCAACTCCACACGTCTAGGTGACGTTGCACGCACGAGAACACCACATCCCAACACCTTTCATAACGTCATACCAAGTATACCACAACTCACCACAAGACCACAACTAACCTTCTATAACCATACTCTAGTTTGAACATCTAATTTCACGGAGCAATTGCTAAGTTTTAATTCATATCTGTTGAATATATAATTAATAATGTGACAGTAAGGCATAGATATATGTTACATACTATATGAAAAGTACGTTTACCCCTAAGCTTGTGAACGAAATATTTGTCTTTTGTAGGCTTTTAGATTTCTATGTTAATGAAAGACACGTATGCATCGTAAATGTCCATTGTCTATAACTTCACATCGGTTTCAAACAAAAGACAACATACGGCCATACGTTTAAGTATTCAATGTGTATAGCGACATAAAGAACATTTGCATACAGAAAATATAAATATATGTATATGGACACTGCATCTGTATACTACACACAGGTTTGAAAACAGCAGCTATTAGGAACAATCACGCTCATGTACGTGTCAGTTGGCTTGAAGTCAATGATGGCGGCATATGGACCAGTCCTGCAATGTGTCACTGCATAAATGCATTCCATGCAACTGCAAAAAGAAAACTTCAATTCACATCACATACACATCGTGCCAATACTAACAGCTTCTCAACGTTATAAAGATATAGAATTGGTTCCATCGGGATCAGTCAAGAACAGGTAGAACCACATTTCCATTGCCATTTTAACATATCTGCATCGGTCAGGCGTTACCGGAAGAATAATGATGTCGCCGACCATCCACGTTCTTGGCTTGTCAGAGTAGCGATACTAATACTATTGGATTCGGGTGACTGATCTCCGACACACATCAAAGACGCCCAAGACCATTACTATCCACATACTGCCAGGAATCATTAACGTCAGACACAACGCCATCGAGACAACCGTCAACGTCAACAGGACGAGGCTCGCCCTCGTACAGCTAGGATGCTTCTTCACCAGAATAATGTCATGTTAACGCCTTGGCCTGGAAATTCACCGATCCTTTTCCAAATAGACCATGTGTGTGATCACATGCAGGCCCGTCGGCATCGTCCTGCACACCCTCCACATACCATTCCTGAACTGGCATGATATTTAAAGTGGATATGGCAGGTCAATCAGCAGGCCTTTCATGCATATATCAGTCAGACCCGTTTATCCGCACAATTTGGTGACAGTTGAAAATCGTCCGGATAGCAAGGCGAATCATCATTTGCATAGAAATGCATAGAGAGGATTTGAAATACTACCGTCTGGATGGGCGGGTTTCCGGATATTCGGGGTCCGGTTAAACGAAGTCTGACTGTATATGGTAGACTCCATATGGAGCGTCACTCATATACTACTGTGCATTTCACACCTACGGTGACCATATCAGTTATTGACTCGCGACTTCGTCGTGTGACCCCCCTACTCAATTTAGAACTTTGACGTCATTGCTACGGATGTTGTTTACGTTCTATTGCCATTTCGATGTAGTCCGATTCAACTTTTAAATGCATCCATCTTTTGTTTCTGCGTTGCAGAGAAATATTGAATGATTTTTCAGTGTGATGAGTTTCGTTATGGGTCCAGTATATAGGTTTATATAATCACACATATTATTTTATTTAAGTGTAATATTATATATATTGATATCTAATACACGAGATGTCGTTTATCCAAAATCAGTCTGAATTCCAACAAAGTTATGATTCATAAAGGACATCGAGATCGACATCATCAGCTAAGGAAACCCATCATGGTCGTATTACATGACCAATCATCATTATGATTGTTATGTTTAAAGGCGCATTTATTTGGAAGTGAGGTTGGTACATTGTTTTCTTTAAATTAAATATAACGAGACCTTTATTACATTGCAAATTAGCTACATTGTCGCCACTCATTGTAATATTAATCTAAACTAAGGTAATAGAATTAGCGAAGAATTTAATTTAAGTTTTATCCCACCGAATTATCATTGTAGAGAGTACAGTTGAATAAACAGTTTGAACTAAGTACAGAGACATTGGTACCATTTAAGAACTAAAGGGACATTCCATTAAAGGGACACTGCGTCGAGGATAAAAATGAGTCCCACCTTTATCTCACTAAGCTGATTAGAGTGTCAGCTTCACTTCACTGTCTACATGCAGCACTTTTTATTACCAACTACGTCAATTGTCTTAAATGTGGTGTCTGTGACTTTTTAGCAGACATGTTAATCAGCATAGGTAGATCCACATGATCTGATTTTTATTGTCGACGCAGTGTCCCTTTAAATCCTCTTTTATATCCATGACGTAGACTAATGCTATACTTTACCAGTACTGACACTACGGTTCGTGATTTAGTCGACTTTGACCAAAGAAACAAAAACGAAATATCTGTGCTTTTGTTTTAGATCCTAATTATTATCGATTTCCCTGACTCTCGAGAGCGATACAAAGTCACAGAATGAAGACCTAGCAATAGCAAAGTCGAGTCAATAAGACTTAAATATATTAGGGAAGCGGGTAATTAGCCAATTAAATCTAGGTTTGCAGCGTGTCGTGATGTTTCGGCAACCATTCTGATCACTTATTAGGTTTCTGGCGTCTCAACCGTGGAGATTCGGGGTCAGACGGTAAATGTGTTTGTTGTATGTAATTATACCAGCACTGGGCTTCGTGGTTTCATGCTGAGAATGTCTGTGGAATTGCTTCCTTCGGGCAGTTTGCGTGCTAGGGGATTGGTCCGAGGAGCTTTTGAACTTTGTTGAAGTGATCATTTGTCATTATAGACAGAAAAACGCCATTACTAAACGCAGCTTTCGTTTTGTTGTTCTTATGAAGACGTGGCGATGGGGATAATGTTAACGTGTCTTTATAGTGACTAGCCCACAGTAATCTGCTTTTATATCATTGGTTCATAAAATACGTACAATATACATACGAACTATTAAAGTACGCAGTGAGAGAGATGAAGACAGAGTGTGCCAGTTATGTAATCGATAGGAAAGTAATTACATTGATGATAAAAAGACTAATTTTTAATTTCAAAAACCAATAAACCTCAATAAATTTACTTATATAACATTTTGATGAAGTAAAACAAACGTTGATACATATTACGAGGATATAAACATTGTTAAGCCAATAACTATATTGTATAATTAACATGTACGTCTGTGGATTGGAATGATAACTACCCCCGTTATTGATTTCACAAAGAGAATAGTTTAATTCTGATCAGGGGGAATGTTTACGTTCTTTCAATGCTCGCATGCAGCTGGTTAGGAATAGTCTTGAGAGACGAGACAAACCAAGTATCCTTTATAAAAAGAAATGATCACACGTTTAAGTAGCTGCAATTAAGAATCAATCAACAGTAATTGAATTTAATCTCATCATTTATTGCGAAGCTGTTATGCCACAGGCGAGCGCACCGTCGCCAAGGGACGCAACTCCGTCGTTTGATCGCAAATGACGAACTATTATCTACTCGCGTGTGTTTGCACAGATGCTGTAAACTGCTCATCATTTTGGGAAGGTCAATAGAAATTGACCAATGGTCAAATAAAGTAACTTGAGTGACCAATTACGGGTCAGTTCTATTACTCAATCGGGTTTATAATGACAATGAAGGTATTGATTTTTCTCGCGATTAGTCCGAATCGATATTTTGGGGGTAACATGTGATCCCCGGCTGCGCCATGGTCTCCGGAGAGGCATTACAGGGTTGCTATTTAGACAGCGCTAGTCGCTCCGTTTCATGTCGTCGGCTTGGTTCCTTAACCGCTCCACAAACATTTATTCACATTTAAAGGCACCACTTTCAAACGAGAATGACAAGTTTTGTTGAATTCTAAAAATAGTTATTTAATTAGCGTCGTGATTATCCGAGTTAAGCAATTTCAAGTAATCCCCATGGTAAACTTGGGATATTCTGCTTTTCACTGGTTGTAAACCGCTTAGATAACGGGGTATTACTTAATATTGGACGAGACCACAAACTGTGGGCAATCCACGATCCGTTGCGAAAATATGTTGTAGTGTAAGAGTAAAAGTAAATATTGAGCAATCCTTTTTCGTTCATTGATTTAGATCAATGTAATATGTGCGTCTTAATTAATTGATTCAATTTAATCCATTACTTCCTGATTTAAAGTCGATTATTTTCCATAGACATAGTGATCTAATAATTCATTTTAATCAATTATTTTATCTTACCATTACCATTGCACTTTAGCATTCAGTCATATCAATTACTTCATCTTATTCACATGTCTCATTTGTTCCATGTTTGTCCTCATTATCTGCTGTAGTCGTACCCCACTTCGTTATTATCATTGTCACTTCAATGACGGCTATTCAAAATAATGATTTCTGTCACTATTCCGGAACTAACATATATCAACAGTGCCTATACTGGCTGGTCGTGATTCTCTATAATTATGTTACATCAAATATTGTGTTGTTTTATTGAACACTGATTGATCGTAAGAACGAACATGATATTCGTTTATTTCCCATAATTCTAGTTATGCAATATGCATACGAAATCAACACATAAATATCGCGCCCTGTTTTATTGATAATCACCCACTGTTTTACCAATAACGCGGAAGACTCATTACGTCCCGAGATTATTATCGCTCAATTTACTAACAGGCTGCAAAGAACATATATCTAGTAATCAGGGCAGGCTAAAGCGTAAACATAATCATTTAACTATGGCGTATCAGACTACACTGTAATAAACTATTCTATTATTAAAACCTCGTAACAAGACAATCCGCTGGTTTACTATACGATATATTGATTCAGTGCGGTCCACGGGTAGCAGCCTATTGAGGAGAAAAGAGTGACTTGATCTCAGTAATTGGAGATTCTTCATAAAACCAATATATTGTTCATTCAAAGGTAATGTTTTTCATGATCCAACATTGACAAGTCACCATTAATCTTTAATATGAAAAGTGTATCTTGGTAATAACTCGGACATGCTGCAAATGAAACACTATTTGCAAATACAAGGTAATTTCTGACGGCAGGCATATATCCTGATACTGCACGATATTAGTTACACTCTGTTTTGAATTCGTTGACTTATTGTGATTTATTGTTTTTATGAAAACCTCATTAAAACTTCATTAACATTGTCAACAGTGTAATAAACCTTCAAACGAGTGATGTACGGATGTAGTCTTAATGCCGATAAGGTTAATTTAAAAAAAAGTATTACACACTTATTAAAATGAGCTCATTCGAATTACGTAATGGCATTTGAAATCATTAGGAGTGGAGAATGAGACCCAACGCGATGTGAATGGGACTGATTCAAGCCGCGTAATGAACGTTTGAAAAGGCAACATCAATGATCTCTAGACCACAACTAGTGGCTACTTTTTAAATATGTCAGCGATGCGTGATATTTCTGCAGCTTGGCTTTCATAATTACCTTATTAGAGGCAACCCTGAATATTCGAGGATCCCATAGAAACTGATGCGAAATGATTTCATTGAGATACCAAACTAATTAGACAGACAAAGACGCTAAGCCTTGAATGCGCTGCTTTTTCAAATCCTCTGCAACAAATCTAAAAGATTAAAGGCAAGCACTGATCTGTTAAGACAATACCCTTTTTCTGCGTCTCATTTCACTGCATGAGAGCCGATGCGAATGGCACTAAAAGGGGGGAAAAGTCTGGCAATGAGAAAAGATGGAGATGGAAGGGGCCACTGGTTGAGCAGTGCCGCGCCAGTAGACTGGGAGAGGAAGGGGTGAGAGGCGAGAGATAATAGCAACATCCTCACAGCTCCTGCACATCAGAGAAGGGATCGGAAACGGGGTAATTAGCCTAGCGAGAGAGTGACAATGTCGAACAATCGGGAGGCATCGATCTTGTTAGATGTCCCGGACTTTTTGTTCCTTTGGAGAAACGAGGAAACGATGTATTATTCACACCAAGCCAAGTATCGGGAACTCTTAATCCTGTTCTCTGTAGTTTTAGACGCTCATTGGTACGAAGGGCCATTCTCCATCACTGTCAAGCCGTGAGGGGGCGGTGCTAGCCTGAGAGAGCAGCTCTGAGGCGGGACAATGGTGCCGTGTTATTGGTAGATGAAATGACGGATTGGAAATGCACTTCACTCCCCACGTGTTTCAATAGGGACGGGATGTGAGAGTGAGCAGTTAACCCAAGGCAGTGTAAAGGCTCGTTCATTTATCTGCCGCTACAGTTGGGTAACGAGTCATTACCGAATTCCGTTTGTTTATCGGACAATGGAGCACCTCATTTGATGTGGGAAGCATAGAACATCTCGCTGACTTTACCTGTGCAACGACGAGGATGTTTATTGTGATTTGGAAGTCTGCTTCCGACGTTGAATGTAACAAGCAATCTCTGGAATAACGTAACTAGTTCTTCTTCATGGAGCCCGGAGTACTGCTAAAGACGATGCGAGATTTAGAAATCTTGTTGACACTCTGTCATATGTGTGTGGCATTTGAAATAGGTAAGTAACCTCGCGTGCTGCTCTTATCGATCGAGTAGATGTCGAGTGTGAGCCCTGTGTAACTATATACACATACAGTATAATATGACTAAACACAGACCATTTATAGATTTCACACATAGACACATACGTACAGATATGCATACTTACATAAATGTTTACACGTAATGAAAGATTATGCATACGGAAGAAAACGCATATAATCTCCCATACACTGAATTCCAATGAAATGAAATATACAATCTTGTAAGCAAAACGAATGTGTTTTAAAGAAATTTTGTCGACAAACAAGATGTTTAGATTAATCTGAATAAATGTGATACATTCATCAGATATTAAACCAGTTTTCCTATAAGCTACGTTAAGGTTCATATGAAGTCTGGAAATTAGTTTTATCAGTGAACATGATAAATTAAAAGTAAACGTATTGTACATTAGTGCAAAATATGATGCCGAAAGTACAAAATTATTTTCGACGTATTTACTTTATCAGATATGTGAACATGAAAATTGACACACAAAAAGATGATTATCTCATTTTGGCTTGTTCTGGTTGCAGATAAATTAAAGTTGCATAGACGATGGTGATTTAATGATAAGTACCTTTATATATAGATCCAGTAAATATATCAGCATTACTCATATTTAAAACGTTGTTCAACTGACCTTATCACAAAGAGAACCCATAAATATTTGCAAGATATCAGATACATTTCTATGAAATGTCAGTTGAGTTGAAACGCTCATAAGTTTTGAATAGGTAATAGCAATGGATCTTTAGTGGTATTTTATTTATTTTTTATCAACGATAAAGTTGAACATTATATAATATGGTATCATTTAATAGCATAGATTGCATGTATCATTCTATCTAGAATTCCTCAATGGCATTTATTCGTATATGTTCCCGTAAAGAATGCAATTTTCCATTGAGTTAACAACACGATAAGAATAAATGAATTCATAGTTATCGCTAGTTAATGTGGATCGGTACCGTAATTACCTTAATGACCTTTTGCATCTTTGAAACACATGATCTCATAAAAGACAAAATCACCTAATAGAATTTAACAAGGAACTGCCCCTGATATCTCATTTATAATTCACACATATGAACAATGAAGCACTGATAATGTCAATGTCGTTTTCCCTTCTGAAGTTAGAAACACGTGTGTACCGTTATACACTTGGCATGTGTTAGATTTAAACCAGCCTGTCATGTTTAGAGGTCACGTCCGCTCTCACTGGCAGGTTGAAGCAGGTATTTCAATACATTGCTGTTCCTTAGTTAAAACAGTATGTCTTGTTTATTGGTGGAGTAAACAGACAAGCTTGAAGTCTGACACCCTATGATGGATACAGTTTGTCTTAGCATGTTCTTTTGTTGGACTCAAAGGGATACCTTATCTGTAATCGTGAAATTACTATCGCAAAACGATGAAACTGCATCTTCTCTTACTGACATTTCATCCGGCATACATAGTGATTATAGTTTATTCAGTATAAAGGCCACAGGCCCATGTACAATATACAAAATCATTTTGATGAAATTAAAAAATGTACATACATACCTCTCATTTGAATAGGGCTATTTGTTTGACTGAGTCATTTGAAAACATAGACGTGTTGCTCACCACACATAAATTGCTGGCCAGACAACTGCTTGTCGTAAATAGGTATTTAGTCAACTTCTTGACAGGAGTGGGATCAACTTCTTCAAGGTTATCCTTCCAAGTAACTAACATCATCAGTTGAGGATGCAACGAAGGCCGGTCTAGATCTATACTTAATGATTCACACCGATCTCGTTCTAACTTCATAACCCGGTCGAGTATCATCAGAGGAAAAGTCCTTGGCCTTATGTTCGTGTACAAATACCACCAGTTTACTTTGAAATCACATACCATTTGTTTGTACCTATCCATAATCTCTCCATTCTGTGTTCTTAGACTAATATTGGTGTCTGACCACTTAAAGCGAGCATCTGATGTTGCACTGTACCTACAATGTGGAACATATTAATATGTTGAGTAAGCAATTGCTATGGCTAGTTTTGGCTAATTTAATGAATTTAATGAACATGTATTGGGTCAACGACACTTTGGATTTAACCGGACCACATTCCCCACATTGTCATTCAACAGGACGACATTCCCCAAATTGTCATTCAACAGGGCCATATTCTCCACAGTTTTATTTAAAATGACGATATCTCCCACATTATCATTTAATAGGACCATATTCATCATTTCGCATAACGATATTTCCAACAATACCATTTCACATAACGATATTTCCAACATTACCATTTCACATGACGATATTTCCCACATCATCATTTCACATGACGATATTTCACACATCATCATTTCACATGACGATATTTCACACATCATCATTTCACATGACGATATTTCACACATTATCATTTAACAATACCATATTCCCCACGTTATCATTTGAGGGCCCATACGCAATCAAGAAGGAGACAGAGAGGTTACTTTAATTCCAACTGAGTTCATTGTTTACTTTATCTGAAAAATCCATTACAAATTTTGCTTGAAAGTGAACTTGGTGCATGTGTCTCTTGTGTCTGGAATTAACACGTTTCAAAAATAGAGATACATTCAATATAGATGATGAGAAAAACTTTCCCATTTCAATGGTATGTGCCACATCTCAACTTAATGTGATTGCAAATCAAACGCTGTCGGTTGTAACAACTATCCTCCATTACACGCTTTGAACTCTGGTTTTAACAGTAGCATTTTATGAGGCCCGATTCTATCCCTGATTATGCTGTCAAAGAGGCACAGAAGCGTAGAGGCAATACTCCAGGATAGGTGCTTTCCGAATCTTCATGTGCTAGTTATGCCTCATCAGCCTAGAGCTCACCGTCTTATGAACCGAACGACATCTGTCATAACTGGTTGACCCCTTGTACCATAATGGCTATTGATTTGATGGTCTGAGAGCGCTGGTCAGGAGACAATGTTATGGTCCTAATCAGATGCTTATCTAGAAATGGCAGAGTAATAAAGACACGCTTTCACCAGTGGGTATATTTCATGACTTGATGTGATATTGATATCAGAAGCTGACTAAATGTATGTTATTGAATTATACAAGTCAGAGAGAATCTTGGAGGACAATACCGCACGAGAGAGTGTCTGGTATTTGGATATTTGTCATTGAGCACATCAATACTGTAACGAAGTATCTAAATAACCTTTTGTCAGAATATTTGAGTCTTTACTGGTTGCGGTTTGTATCTTCCAATGTCATAAACAAAAGTTAAAATCACTCTCAAATACTGTCAATTTGCATTAGGTTGTTGATGGCTAAATGTCAAAGACCTGCCGTTGTTCAGCTTTTATTTAGAACACTCGAAACGAATAAACGGAACAACACGTAAACTGTTGACATTTACGCTTTTTAAATCAGTACCTGAAATAAATCATATTTCAGAATAAGCTGTTATTTACATAAATAAATAATAAATAGTAAATCAAATCAAATGATCACAATGGCGGTCATGTACGAATATCATCATCGTAAGTGATATTACAACTGTACAAACTAATATCTGTCAAGAATATTAACTAAATGAAATACTTCAATGCTGTATACACACACGTCCTTTTTCACGAGGCATTCTAGACGTAGGGTTTATAGAGAAATTAATTTCTATACTGTATAGTTTTCAAGAAGAAAAGGGCATTTATAGATCATAAAATTCTTTATTCAACACCTATAGGTCCTTATAACGTTATCAAGCATATCCGTGATAACTGTTTAATGATCTATACCGAAACGTTGCAATTTATGAATAAAGGAGTTAATCATCCATAAATGTCATTGTCTATTTCAGAACACGAACGTCTAGAAAGTCTCCAAAACAGTTATTTTGTGTTCATTGCTTGATAGAGAACGATATAAGGGTACATATCGAAGACGTTGATGACCAGTAAAATCATTGTTTTCCCTGAATACAATTGGATGCTTATTGTTTTATTGTCAAATTATTAAACCTATGGAAATAGACATTTTCACAGAGCTGATCTGTTTCATCAATAGTTTAATTAGCCTCTGTATAATTACAGGCTTATTTTGAAGAAGGACATGTGTCATTAGGACTTGATTTGTTCAGGTTATATAAAACGAACGTCAAACATTCGGCGAATATAAACTGCAGTGATCTCGTCATATAGATAACATTGAAATGGACATTATTTGAATATATCCTCGGGCTCGTCATCAAGGTGCACGTGACTGACGTTAATCCTCAAACACGTAAGTAAGCTGTACAGCGGAAATTCTAAACTACATATATGTTAAATAATCCATCACACGTTGACATTTAGAAAGGAAAAAGTTAGTGGACATTGGAGAAACGACTTGACTACCAATACTATCTTAACGGTGTGTTATCAGCTTACAAATATTTCTCTTGACATTCCTCGTGAGATGCACTGTGATACCTTGCTAAGATTAAGCTCGTAAATTCCTTTTAATCTATTGACGAATTCCATTTTCATCGAATATTTTACGAGACCAAGATTGCAGAGTATTCAGTGATTTGTGTGGTATTCAAAATGTTAGATAATTCATACTTTGCATCCCTACTCATATTGTAGATAATTACTCTATACATAAAGTTTATGGTATGATATAGTTTCCAGAACAACCAGTTATACTCTCAGTACAATGGTTCACATAGAAAGGGTTCCGCCAGTAAATAGCATATGAATGAATAGTAAATGTAGGAAGTCTGGTATGCTGTCGAATGTGTTTACGTATTACATAGTCATTAAAGGGGCAGTAGCACGTTTTTTGCAAAATTTATTTTTTCAAATTTTCCATTTATAATGATAGTCTTTGTCATTTATATTAACTTTAGAGGGTAATACATCTTATTACACAAACCAATTATCCGTAGTGGTAAAAACTATGTTGCGTATAAAGCAAAAATTGCATGGCGGCCATTTTATTGTGAACACAATTTATTATTTTTTATTACAAAAATGATTCCCATGGCTTTACCGAAACATGTACACTCATTTTAAACTTTATTTTCCAAAGAGAGAAGGATGTTTTACTATTGGTGAAATTATTTTTCAAATACATTTCATCAACTTATTTGAGCGAAAACACGTGCTACTGCCCCTTTAAGTAATTGTGATCCAGCTATGTCTTTTATCACTATAATTTTTATATGATCCTATCATTTGAGGATAATATATAGATATGTCTTTGTACAAATTAATCTAGGCATATGTTAATCAGTGTCATTTGATCGAAGTTCATATGTGTGTAGTAGCTCAATGTCTCCTTGCGTCAAACATCACACTTTCTTGAGAGTGACAATTTGAATTTTGGAAATATAGTTTTTGCCATTAAAACGGATTATTTTGGCACATTAATTATTAACGCTGACAGATAAAAAAGAAACTGTAATGCGTCTTTGAGGTATTGTTACAATATGAAGCCAAACCGGGGCCGCTATTGCGACGAGCTGATTAAATAGGCCTGAAGCACAATTCACAATCACAGTTTTCTCGCGTTTCAGGGACTTATTCAATTACTCACAACTGCGTTAGCACATCCACGATACAACAACCGTAAATATTTAATGTTGATACGTAGTCTAAATGATACAAGTAGTTTCACCAGCTAAACTGTTTGGCTAGAAGCGTTAAACATGACATGCCCATCGCCATCTTGTCTCTTTGTCAATGAGGGACGTTGGATTCGGAGTTGTGTTTTATTATGCCCCTGCGAGCTGTCATTTCAACGGAATGAAACAGATCTATATAAATAATAGTAAAATGTTTAACTGCCATCCCGCAACATCTAAAGTTATAACAACATCGGAAGTAGACGGAAATGGTAAATGAAAAAGTAGTTAAGGCGTGTAAAAATCAATAGTTGACCAAAACAACATGACCACCTCTGTGTCGGCGCTGTCATGATCATGGTCTCATCAAACGTAGTTTCAGTTGCACTATGACGTCATTCGTTTATATTTTATTTAGGTTGACTGTCCATCATACATTCTAAAAAAAGTTATAATTATAGCGAATGTAAGAAACGCGCTCTGATCCTTGCTTGAAAGCATCTTCTCGGCACTGAACATCTATTACATCCCTGGTGTCTATAAAGACAATGTCATGATTCCATTTCATTATCAACTCCCTAAACAGTCATAGCTACACTTAATGATTGACATTCATAATGCCCTCCTTTCCAAACCAGGTACCCACCTATACTGCTGGGTAAACATAGTAATATTTTAAGTAAAGTCACTTGCCCAAGGTAGGAAGACATGTCAGCCCAGGTGTCAGTCTTTAGCTGAACGATGCAGCTGCTACCTGCCTGCCTGTCACTTTATCTTCCCCTGGCTGTTCATGTGTCGTGCAGCGTCACATTGGCTGTGGTAATGCTCGGAGAGAGGTGTCTTTATTATATGACGAGCAATGAAATACTGGGATTTAATCAATGAAATAAACTGTCTATCAAGCTACAGTGAAAATAACTTATATTTTCACTGCGAACAGTGACTGATATAATTTGACGTCATAAAACAATGGTCTGACGCGGCGATTTGGCTTATGACGTCACAGTGTGGCTGTGGAGACGGGCTGTTCCTAGCGGTCGCTCGACGTGAAAACGACCCTTTTCGGACGAAATTACAAGGATAACATCATATAATAAATAGAATATCCGTCAATTCTTGACAAATACCATGTTTATCTCATCTCGTGAGGAAGAAAAGTTATATATTAAATATATAAATATAACCTTTCTACCTCACTCGATGAGATAAACATGGTATTAGTCAAGAAAAGACAGATATCCTATATATATCGGCGGTTCATATGATAATAATCTATTGTCAGCTACCGAATAAAGAAACAGTTTCTCTGATAGGAGAGGAGTGTTTATACATCAATAGGACACTGCATAATTTTTTCCTTCTGTTTGTTTCTGGTTGACTAGGTAGTTAGTGTATACAAATTAAAGATCTTGGCATTTACATGCTGTAGGGTTCAACCAAGTTGAACCTGGGCTCGAGATCCGTATACTAACGATTTCGGATTACTTATATCGTTGACATTTTCACGTTGTTCAAACTTCCTATATGCAGTTATAACTGGTTCTGTGAATCTTCCGTACACTTTAAAGGGGCAGTAGCACGTTTTTTCGCTCAAATAAGTCGATGAAAGGTATTTGAAAAATAATGACACAAATGATAAAACATCCTTATGACTTCGGAAAATTAAGTTAAAAAATGACTGTACACGGTTCCGTAAAGCCATTGGAATCGTTTTTGTTATTCGAAATAATAAAATGTGTTCACAATAAAATGGCCGCCATGCAATTTTTGCTTTATACGCAACATGGTTATTACCACTACGGATAATTGGTTTGTGTATTAGGATGTTTTACCCTCTAAAGTAAATATAAATGACATAAACTACCATTATAAATGGACAATTTAATTTTTTTTGCAAAAAAACGAGCTACTGCCCCTTTTAACGCGTGTCTAACCCATGTCAACCGATGTTGGTTATTGCCAATGTCACTCCTTCTTTTTCAATCGTATAACTTGTGAACTTTATTCCACCTTAACCTTTACTTACCCGAAAACCTGAACGTCCCTTTAATTGTAAGTCGATATTTAAGCTTGCACTAAGGTTTGTCAAGTCTCATTTTAGTGTTTGATAAACTGCCTGTTGTCTTATAGATAATATAAGATATTAGTTTTTCATTGAGAACGTTTAAATTTGCAGCTTTTTTCCAAACTGTACGGATTGTTTTGTACCGTTAACCCGCTGTAAACTGACATTTATTTCATGATTATTGCCTTTTCCTATATGATAGTCGATACCAAAACTATTGAATTTACTGAATATTTTATGCAATAATATAATAAACAGCACCGGAGCTTATTTTCTCACGAAACTAAACGATTTATGCATGACAATGAACACTATTTATAAATGAAAAGGACATTAAAATGTTTGATACAAAACAGCAACCCTGGTTGGGATGGCTTTTGATAAGAATGCAGCAATTTTGATCTGCTTTCAATTCAAGCATAAATTATCATTTCCATCATAAGTAATTTAATAAGGTCAAGAACAGCTTTTAATGAAGTGAGATTCCACATTATGAACATGTTATTATGTCTCAGGATCTTCCATTTGACAAACTAAGCATAAACGATTATCTGTGTGCATTGTTGTATTCAAAACGGAAAACAGATGAATGAAAGAAGTTAAAAATTGAAAATACTCAATGACAGCAATGTATGAAAGTTGGATACTATATTGAGAAACTATTTGGTTATACCGAGTAATAACTTTGCATAATATATACTTTTGTATCCACATGATTGAAAATAGGTGGTTTAAAGGGGCAGTAGCACGTTTTTTGCAAATTTTATTTTTTCAAATTTCCCATTTATAATGATAGTTTATGTCATTTATATTAACTTTAGAGTTTAAAACATGTTATTACACACACCAGTTATCTGTAGTGATAATAACGATGTTGCGTATAAAGCAAAAATTGCATGGCGGCCATTTTATTGTGAACACAATTTAATCATTTCGCATTACCAAAACAATCCCCATGACTTTACCGAACCATGTACACTCATTTTCAATTTGATTTTCTGGAGAGAGAAGGGTGTTTTACTATTGGTGACATTTATGTTTAAATACATTTCATCGACTTATTTCAGCGAAAAAACGTGCTACTGCCCCTTTAAACTGTTCGACACGAGCATGTGTACATTTCTCGTGTGTCTAGCAACCACTGTTTTAGCGCAACATCCCGTCCCGTATTTTTTTCCATGTCGACATTGTAGCTTGCCGTAGCGGGCCGTTTCATGGTTATTTGAGCGCGATTTAAATGGAATAAATTGGATAATAAAGAAATCATTTCACCCGAAAGTGAAAATTAAGTGAAAATATGACTTTTACGAAACTCATGCAAAGGTGTGCTTAACTCTCGCTTTTGCTCGGGCAAAACAAAAATTCACACTCGTTTCGTACACGTCATATGACAGACTCCCTCGGGTAATTTATATCCATAATCGTTTAAAGTCTTTAATTTTACACTACCGAGCATGATAACCTCCTAATTTCCAAATCTAGATTCGGTTAAAAAGACAGAAGTTCCTATTTGTCTGAAACGTCTTTGCAATGTTTAATGAAACAGTAACTTCACAAATACATTAAAGGGGCAGTAGCACGTTTTTTGCAAATTTTATTTTTTCAAATTTCCCATTTATAATGAAAGTTTATGTCATTTAAATCTACTTTAGAGGGGAAAACATCTTATTACACAAGCCAATTATCCGTAGTGGTAATAATGGTGTTGCGTATAAAGCAAAAATTGCATGGCAGCCATTTTAATGTGAACACATTTTATTATTTTGAATGACAAAAACGATTCCCATAGCTTTGCAGAACCATGTACACTAATTTTTAACATGATTTTCCGAAGAGAAAAGGTTGTTTTACTATTGGTGACGTTATTTTTCAAATATATTTCATCGACTTATTTCAGTGAAAAAACGTTCTACTGCCCCTTTAAAAGTCAAATGTTTTCCAGAGACTAGGGGAAGTCTACTATTGACTCTACTGTCTTCTTGGAATATTTTCGTACACTGAAACATAATCTTTGTACTTTTACCAGCGTTTCAAAAGGATGATAGAAGGCTATTACATGTTCAAAAACCCAGTTAAAAGCTTAAAACATAAATTTCGATTTTTGATAAGAAAATAGGAACAGAAATTGGTATAATTTTAAATGGGAGGCAATTTCCTCTGCTCCTGTTGGGAGTGACGGCACGCTGGGTCTTGCCAGCCTGGATTGAACTGGATAAAACGATGGGCAATCATGGTAATAATGATGCGATGGGGCAATCATGATATTAGACTAATGATCTAACAAGGGCAATACCACTCAAGGACGTCACAGCCTTATGACAGGGGGACTTCAAAGGAAAGAGTCAAGAGAAAACAATTGTTCCTCTTCATAAGAGCGACGTCAAACATATAATATAAATGTCACATATCAAGCTTTTGAATGATATTTTTTGCTAAGATGGCTATACAACGTCATGCCGTATCCTTTTTCGTCAGTTACAAAAACAATTTGATCTGCCTGTTATTCGACGTTTCTGGCAAATGTCATCTGATAGTCGAAAAATGACAGAAAACAGGCTGATATTGTTTGATGTGATTCGTTTTGAGGTTTCCTTTTGTTTTTCTTTTGAGAGTTTTTGTACTTCAGTCAGTCCCAAACATTTTAATGTTTTTCTTTAGCTGTTATCCAAAATAGTTTTCCCCGTTATAACGTTCCCATCGACGTATAATATCTCATGTCTTTTAGTATTCAAGTTTTATTGACAACAACACTAAATAGAAATGACATAAATGCATTCTACAAATCCGCATAACAATTCTGGTAACTTTAAAATTGTCATTTTGAAGTATTGCATGTGTAGTAATTTTCCTGAATCCCGTGCCTGGGATCTGTACGTGCAATATGCCAAGATAGTGCACACCAGGTACCTGATAGTATTACTCTCACTTGCTCGGCATCTGAAGATGCTAAATGGGCAACGATATTTCTAATAAAATATACACCCGCTATATCCATACAGCATGTCCGATTACCTATCTAACTGCTTCATCACGGTGCCACTTCTACTTATCTTTGCTGTCTTAGATAAAAATATACCTACACAATACGAAATCTCCTTTGTTACATAACTTGTTCTATTACCACACACCACAACGGCTTTTCTTATCTTCTTCTCTGAAGCTGACACTTATCTTATTCTGATTTGAGATCTATATAAATAAAAAATGGTACATCTCATGCTGATAAAAACAGGCACATTTCTATCTTCATGTCGCTTGATATATCCGTGTGTGAATGATAAGTGGCGAGTTTTTACGGAAAAGACAAGTTTGACAAATATCGACCAAGTAAAGAAAGCGCTGAAGATTACCTTTGTAAAAACAAGAATTGTGTCTTTCTACAAAGGGATATTTAAAAATCGAATCTGTCCAAAAATCTATTACAGAAAGTTAAAACTGAGCTATACGTAGCAAACTGTCTCATAAACTAATCAATAACCAATCAAACTTTAAACATGCATCTTTTTAATCAATGATTTATATGAGCTCTACGTAAGCTGCATACAATAGTGACATGATTTATTGTAAAAGTTTGAAAGATCCATTTTGTCATGAGTCGCAAACGATAAATTGATCAGTGCAATTAATAAGAACAAAAGCCTATTTCATTATAGAATAGTTGCCGTCCACTGGCAAAGCTTCGATGTCTAGCGAACCGTTCCTTGAATAATGTGATGTCAATGGAAGTTGAAGGAAGTAATCGGCTTGTTACGTGCATCTAAACACAGTAATTACGCATGAACAGGGCCAATTACTCTTACTAAAGACATTTTTCTTTGTAAGATTCCGTCGCGATATAGATTCAATTTACTAATCCTCCCTTTGTAAGTAAATCGAAACTGTTCAAATAAAACTGATTTTCTCCCCGACTGCGCTTCGCTCCTTCGCTAATGTCAACTGATAGGCTTGTTAATACTCTGATCCAACTCGACAAGGTATTATTCAGGCTGTTTCGTGATTAACGTCAAAATAAAAACCTGCCAAAACGGATGAAAATATCACCTTTAAATCACCGAGGGCCTCCTCCACGCTATCTTTGTTTATATTGAATTAAATTTTAAAAGCCAAGGTTCGTTGGAATTAAATGACTGTTCTTGGGAATTTAATATTTGTTTAGACTGATTTTAGATTAAGCGGTATAAGATTTGAGATAACAATATTTGTAAGACTCCATGGAATGCCCAAATAATGGTATCGTTTAAGTAAATATCCAAAATAACACGATGGAAGCGAGGAAAATGTTTACTCAAAAAGCAATTAGTGTTTAATCATAGCACGGCCACCGCTCTATCATTGTGGCGGTACGGTGTCCATGAATAGGTATTGTTTGACAGCGGACTATGTAATACGCATTTTGTAGCAATAACTTTAAAATCCCTTTATGGAATTCACCTTCTACTCTACTCAGGCCAACCACTGACAAAGTTAGTTCACAGAAAGTTTTTCTATGGAGAGGAATGGACTGGTGTGTCTTGTTTCATCTGACCCCCTAAGTTCCAAAGGGAAAACTATTGCTTATGCTTATGTGTCTTCTATGAATAAGACGTAAACTATTTTTAAGTATTTAATAACGCTAATGTAAAACTAAACGTAAAGAATTCAATTAATTTTCAAGATAATGACTTGATTTCACCGAGATAGTTTATGACAAAAACATGGTTCATGTAACAATATTCACTACTTTATGATTGATAACATAATGCTCTTAAAGGGGCAGTAGTACGTTTTTTCGCTCAAATAAGTTGATGAAATTTTGAAAAATAATTTCACCAATAGTAAAACATCCTTCTCTCTTCGGAAAATAAAGTTTAAAATGAGTGTACATGTTTCGGTAAAGTCATGGGAATCGTTTTTGTAATACAAAATAATAAATTGTGTTCACAATAAAATGGCCGCCATGCAATGTTTGCTTTATACGCGACCTAGTTTTCACTACAAATAATTGGTTTGTGTAATAAGATGTTTTACCCTCTAAAGTTAATTTAAATGACATAAACTATCATTATAAATGGGAAATTTGAAAAAATAAATTTGGCAAAAAACGTGCTACTGCCCCTTTAACCTCACGTAGATATCATAGTTATCATATATGAACTATATTAATACATTTATAATTTAGAATTTGATGCTGATAAGTAAATATTCAGTTTCTACTCTCAAACAGGAAGTACCAACTGTATACAAAAACTACGTGATATATATTACGACCAAAGACAACAGAACTCTGTATACATAGCTGGTTAATTGGGATTAAATAGCACTAAGTGGTCAACTGTAAAAGTGCACCATTTTTATCGTCATCGTTATATGAGCACCATATGGGGCTCACGATCAATAGCTCTCTTCAGTATGAATCTAATTATCCTTCTATTATTGGTAAAAAAAAAGATTTAAAATGTCACTCAGGTACATGTTCACATTGTTAAAGTCAATGATTTTGTAAAACCAGTTTGTCCTTCCGCACTGTATGCAAGCAGTTAATTTCCCATGTTATAGTTTTTGTACATCGTCTTTATCAGTTCCTTTGTTTGCAATTGCTAGGAAAATAAACAATAAAGTCATTTAACAAATTGACTTCTCATGTATTATGAGTCAAGTGGTCATATATTCATTTATTACCTATATGGGTGAAAATAACCGAGTTAATATTATTGATATGAGCACATGTGCAAATATCACGTTTGCCTAGCAACCATTGTTTCACCGCGACTTCCCGCATTTCGTCCTCTGTGTCGTCATAAAACGATGGTTCGTAACATCACCGTAGCTAGAGAAGTGAGGCGATTCCTGACCATTCTACGCGAATCAAATGGAACAGAATTGGTAGTAAAGAAATATTATTGTTACACTCGAAAGTGTTTCACATGACTTTTACGAAACTCGTGCAAATTTATGTTTGCTCTCGCTCGAACAATACAGAAACTCACATTTCACTCACGTTTCGTAAAAGTCTATGATTCACTTCCTCTAGTATTTAATGGTGGATACGATATCTGACGATGCTAAGCTGCATGTCAAAGTTCAAATTGTGAACAGGAGGCAATTTTTCAGTAATTTCAGAAAGCATTGCCAAAAGGTTTGTACATGTTTACAATCCTTAAATATATGTGTGATTATTTCCACCTCACATTGGCAAAAAGTACATAGATACAATAATAAGTTGATAAAATATTATGAGTAAACCTAAACTGGAACCATCTCAGTTTAGTATGCAGCTTATCATGTTTGGGTTGAAAAAGATATGTGTGATACTGATGATATTTGTTATCTATTGCCATTGTTAGCAAAAAGCTTAATGTATAAATGTAAAGTTTTATCATTCAACAACATTATTCATTACTTTCAATGAAAAATGTACATCTATGAACACTGTACTGTTATTAGACTTCCAGTGTGGTGGTGTCTTAGCACTGTGACATGTTTATAACGTCATGACATTGTGATGTCATCAGGTTTTTAACGTCAAAGCATTAAGTATGATGTAAGAGAGCTATGATGTCATGTGGTTGACGATGACTTGGTTTAGTGCAACGTCTACTATCCAAATCGGTATTGATTGATCTCACACATACCGTATCTCCTGTGACACACAGTTGTGGGTAATCTTAGATTGCTAGCTCCAGACAGCGTAGGATTCGCAATACAGCTCCGTACAGCGACACAAGAAAAGAGGCCGTCAAACTAATATTGTTGTGATTGTATAACGTTTTCCATCGCGTTATTGAAACAATATATTTTCCCCTCAATTACCGAGGTCATTAGACATGATATATCTAACCCAAAACATCAACAATATTTCTATAAAACATACCCTCGAACCGATTGCTTGGTATGCTGACTAAGCCTTTGGTTCTTAGCTATACGTGACGTCATATTCAATTGTTGTCAACTTGTGAAAGATGGCAGGGCCACTACCGTAGAGTACTCGGAGGTAGAGCGTCCTGACTTGGAGGTTGCTTAGATTGACGTTCGTTCCAAAGTAACACGTGACTGACAGAGACAGCTGATTCAAATCAACTGTTTTTCTTATATAGCGGTAGTAAAAGATTCAATAAAATGAGATGCCATCATGGTTAGAGATTACCAATTGTCCCTCTGAATGTCCACCACAAAGTGTGTAGATAGAATTGACAAACCTTTTGCAATATAACCCTGTTTTCAAGACAAAAATGGCGTTCTTTTTTAGTTTCAATTGACTTGTCATGAACAAATGAAACCATAAATAAACCGCCATAGAAATGTCAAACAGTGCCATTAAATATTAAATGCTTTATGATTGTAGATCATGTAATTGATGTGTTTCTACATGAACGAGGCGTTAATGCCGATATTCCAAATGTCAAAACGTCAAAGAGGCAATTATTCAAAGCGAGTATCAGATAAACAATAATCACACTAAAGAATCAGCTGATCCAGTGACAATATATATATTACTATATTGACGTTACCTGATATGTATCCTGGTATTCACCTGTGATTGGTAATGGGAGCTCTATCGACGTTTAGCGCGAATTTATTAGTAGGAAGAAGATACATCACATAATTAAAAAAAGAATTTACACATAAATATTGCCCTCAAAAACAGTAAAATGAAAATAGTAATGTAAAAATAATAGTTATAGCAGTATCTAACATAGTTCAGATAACCTTTAAGTATGATTGATGATATGAATGTTTTACAGTTATTTTTTATTTTTACAATTATACATACGTGAAACTGAGCCATGTGATTTATCAAATCATATATTGTTTCTATGTTGTAGATATACTAAATACTAAAACAGTCAATTGTTCGTGCATGGATATACATAGTCTAGGTATAAATAATACCGATTTTCCTGGATTGAAATTACAAAATATGTTACATAAGTATCTCATTCTCACATTGTTAAAATGTGTACTCATCATCATGCTTTAAGGCATATATTTAAGGCAGTGATATCAGTAGATAAACTAAGGTTAAATGAGATTATATTAAATACTATATTTAAGAACGTTTGGGACGTTTCAGTACACGCGGTGGGAGCTACAGAGTATGTGTGTGTATGGGAGTTCATGTTACACAAATCGTCCCTCATACATAGAGTGAGTGAGTTATTGTTTAACGCCACTTGGGCAATATTGCAGCCATTAGCGGCGAGCCTAATACATAGAAGAATGGGTATTAGTACAGATGATCCTTCTATATCAATATTCGATTTATTTACGAAATCAATGATTAATTGATGTTTTCAGATTTTTCTTTGTTTTTCTTTTTTTTCGTTTCAATAGAAACGTGTTGGATTTGGACTTAATTCAGAGATATAGGTTCGTTTCCGGAGCACAGCTCCAACACTCCCCTTCATAACTTCCTCAAACTGTGCATGTGTATTTCCTATTAACTGAAGTGGTGCCTTTTGATATTTTCAGATTTATGATAAAACAAAATGTTGGATTTGGACTTGTTCAGGGATAGGTCTACTTCCGGGGCAGAACTCAAAAACCCTTCATCATACCTGGTAGTCAGCACTTGTATTACCCACTAAGTGAAGTCGTAGAATTACATTTATCTGTCAAAGATGTATTTTACAAATTATGTGGGACCGGTGGGATATGTCATCTTCTGATGACTCTTGTTAAATGTTGCCCATGACGCGAAATTAAGTTTAGAGCATTTACAGAAGATTGCAAATGACGTTTCAGTGAGATTGCCTAAATTAAAATATGCATTATTTTATTAACCTGAATGTGAGGCAAAACAAGAACTGTTTAAAACTAAAATACACTTTGACCATGTGTAAATTAAATATCGACGTTTGCGTGTTTCTTTAATTGCTTTAATATGTATATATATATATATATATATATATATATATATATATATATATATATATATATACATATCAAATATATATCAACGATTGCAATATTATTGCAATTGATATGATTTTGACGAGTTTAACGGTCACGTGTTTTTTAAGTGAATGAAATATACTTTATCAGTGAAATATGATATTTCAAAAACTACTAAATGTAGAACAGGATACACGGTATAACAGTTCATTAATCATCCTTCTGTATATTCACATTGCCCGCATGCTACAAAACAATCGCCATGTCTTTCTGAGGTTGCTGACACAGTGGCCATGATCTACTGACACTCGAGTGTATTGGGTCATACAGTCACCCATGGCATATTTCATGAAACTCGTTGCTGTCATTATATGATGATAGGGTGAAGGTTAAAAGCTTATTGACTATTACAGCTCCATTGTACTTGCCAAACGGCTATGAACATGCAAGGTTTGTTTAGTATTTATCGCTTCATTGATTTCAGCAGAAATTACACGTCGGCTTCATCAATCAGTGCTGATTTTAACCCTCTGTCAAACATCGTTCTAATTTCAAAGGGAACCGCTTGACAAACACAAATGAGTCTAGCGACAAGGCGGATGTGGCTTTGTTTACTTTATGTGCGGAAAAATGATGCCTCAGCGAAATGTAAACGATTCCTTGCTAAATTATGTCAAATAACGATTCAACACACTGATATCCCTAATACGTTCTGGTGTGATGTGTCTCCTCTCGCCGTGTTAAATATCACAACTTCAAAACCCATTAAGGCCATTATTGAGTCTGATATATGTAGAGAATTAAGTAATTGTAAATCTTGGTATTCCCATTTGGAAAAGTAAACTTGCCGTCATATACTGTTTGTTCATATAATTTCTTTGTATTTAAGTACAATTTGTTTTCACAAATGTAAGACATTTTTTCGATAATTAGACATTTCCCCTATCAGATACGATACCTATACACAATAAGGATTGTTTGTTTTAGACGGGAAACTGTCAGTTTGATTCAGAGTTAAATTTCCACTTTCGTGTCTGCAGTCTCTTCTAATTCCTGACACGTAATTGTCAACGATCTCACGTGAAGAAGAAATGGTACAACGTCTAGAAATTATATCAACACCAAATTGAATTTCATGTCACAATTTTTAGACTATTATACATTACAGGCAAAAACAATTTCCGAAATGTTTTCCAGATATTTCATGTTTATAAAAAAAAGTCCCAAGGTGATTAAATTCATTAGATTATCTGTTGATACTTGGCCTCTGTGTCATAGCAACTCGACCTCTTGGTGCGTGTGTTTCTAAACACTCAACTCCAAGCCTTTTTTCAGTTTGTATTTTGCTGAATTGTGAACAAATTACAACATTCATTGAACACGTTTTTCATTCTCTGAGTGAATGGTCCGTCTCTAGGAAGACTTGTGCTCTAACACATGTCAATTCCGTCCACTTGTGATAATAACAAGGCCCTCAAAAACATGAACGACAATTCAAAGGCATTAATTGCTTACATTATCTTAATAATTAAAGGGCTACGTACCAACGCATTACATTTTGCACGAGTCTTATGTCAAGAACATTTTTAAGATACCTGATACAGAAAGAAATTATATATTTCTCAGAACTATCAAACCAAGGTTAACGACCGAAATCTAAATTTGTCTGTTCATGTGTCTTTGCGAAATTAACTTTTTTTTCCCTTTTTAATATTAAAAGATTAAGTGCACATATATGTACTGTGAAAAACAGATATTAGGTATATGTAAGTAAATGGTGTTTGTTTTCTAACATTAAACCTTTAAGAACATAAAAACCATATTCAGTTCGAGGAAAATTACACAAATATCGTAAATGTCATACCGATAATTTATTCCGTTCATGAAAAACTATTAATTTAAAGCCAAAGGCAATTCTAGAGTCTGTTGCATGATTAACCTTTGAACAAGTAGCAAAACGATCATGTTATTGTCATATTGTCAACTTTGTCAGAGAGATACTGACTTCTCAACTTATTTATCATATGTTATCATTGTCATTAAAAAAGAACTATAGACATACTGGTGCTTTGTAATTGAATATAGTTCCGAAACATGTCATCAATCTAGTATGCTAAGAATTTTGATGATATGGAAATGTACTCTTGACGTTTAAGATGCAACTTCCAAACGCAAGGCATAACTCTTGCCAGTCTGCATTACTGACTGATTTAAGCCTTGCGGTATTTCCCGCGCTTTGTTGTGTCTGGATAGTGGATCGCTGCACCAGAAATGCATAGTGGGCCTGGATTTCTAAGCACAAATTTCTTAAGGAAATACAGCAAGGCCTTAATCAGCCAGTAATGGAGACTGGCAAGAGTTATGCCTTGCATTGGGAAGTTGTTTAAGATGATGAATATACATCATCTTTGTCAAGGAACCAGGGAGGAAATTCTGGCAAACTTGAACACATCCTTCCTAAACTCCAATGTTTCCGATCCAAAACCAGTGTCCCCCAGGTGATATTGTTTGTGTGAGATCAAGACATATCTCGTAGCAGAATAACGTGTCCTGTCGCCGACAATCATATGACATGACAATGCTTTTACATCATCAAGTGATGACTCAAAGCTGTGACATCAAAATCCTGATGACATCACAATGCCAGACGTCATAAACAGAAACACGACTTGACAATGTAATAACATCGACGCTCTGGAAATACAGTGGCGGTGGTGTCTTCAGAGATGTACATATTCTTTATTGAAAGTAATGAAGAATTGCTTGAGATGATAAATAGAATCTCTTGTCTTTTAAAATCAAATTTATCAACTCGTTGATAAAAGTCGAATATAGTCGACAAGCCTCGATATTGTAACATTTGCCAACTCGTGTTGATATATTTAAAATCAGAAGACACTCGGGTGATATCATCTATTTACACAGTGTTTTACGTTAATATTCCTCTACACGGACGGACAGCAAACCGGAACGGTTGTTTGCTCTTTATATCGCAACGATTCGCCTGTATCCATTATATAAATTTAGATTACACAGTGTTGTCACCATTGCACAGTGACTTTGGATAAACACATAGATTATGAGATTAAAAGAATATCAGACGTACATTATGTTTCAATGTACAAAAATGGCCATATTGTACGGCGTCGTATATCCTCCAACTTCCGAACGCAAGGCATAACTCTTGCCAATCTGCATTACTGGCTGATTTAACCGTTGCGGTATTTCCCTCGTTTTGTTGTGTCAAGTCAGTGAATCGCTGCACCAGAAATGCATAGCGGGCCTGGTTTTCTAAACACATATTTTTAAAGGAAATACTGCAAGGCCTAAATCAGCCAGCAATGAAGACTGGCATGAGTTATGCCTTGCATTGGGAAGTTGTATATCATCATGAAAATACCAAAGTAGATTTTGAATCATGCTTAATTTTCCGTTGTGTCTGGCAATTTGAGTTCGTTGTTTCCCTTTCTGCACTTTCAACACTGAAATTGTTAACGTTCAATACTACATTGTATATTATCCGGTACAATTATTTCCAATCTCCCCAAGTCACCAATCATATCACTATATTGCTGAGGGGTAACTCTTTCACTGACATACATATAACGTTAGAACATATAACATATAACGTTCCTCCTTATAGTGTGCGTCCATTGAAATCATTGAGTAAATTATATTTCAGAGTTTAGAGATTAAATCTGATGACGGGACGACGCAGCCCCTTCTTCGGTCGACATCATCTACTGTTTGATTATGATTCGTGAAGTGGTTCAGTTGTCAAAAAGAAATATTATATAGAGCGAAACGCTTCGCTTCGCTGGTGGGATAGCGCAGTGGTTAACGCGTTCGGCTTCGGATCAAGTCCGAGGTTCGAATCCCGCCAGTGGCACGGCAACTTTGTCTGCAGTAGAGAACTGTTCTACACGCAGTAAGGTTTTGGTGCAATGCTTCACTGAATTTCAGCGCAGTACCACCCATAGTTTGCTAGTTCCAGGTTTCACCACAGTGCATAGCCACATGGCGTTGCGAGCTTTCTTCCTGTCATAATACTAGCAGCCGCGCTATAAGTGAAATACTCTTGAAAGCGGCGTTAAAGCCCACCTCACGTTTCTCTTCCTTTATATCAAGGAGCGTGTTGACTTCTATGCTGTTTATGGCACCATTGGTCACAGCCAACCTCAAGTTCACGATACTTGAAGTTAATAACGAAAGGCTTCTAAACCAGAGTATCAACCCATTATATATACACAATTTATCAATTGAAACCTGATAGCTTAATATGATATTATCTCAGCGTAACACAATAACAGTCCACTGTTTTCTCCGCAAACCGAACAACTGTTTATGGAGTCACTGTAGCAATAAATGGTGACCTCTTTCATAGACGATGCATTTGAAGTTTGCCGAGTCAATACCTCAAAGTTCAGAATATTATTCCATCCGGGAGCTTGCTTTATTTGAACATGTTGATCATGAATAACGAATAATGTTTGTGTTATCGACTGAATCTTCAATTACGTTTGCATGAAAACTGTATTTATTGGGTAAACTCTATGAATCATCGTTAGAATATTGTCTGTATTACAACTGCACGTTAAATTATACATGACAGCACGGCTTTAGGAACCATTCCAGTGTCTTATTTGGTTGATTCGAATCTAGACGGCTTGCTTGATTGGGATGACATCTTTAATCAGATTAGATTGTGTTCCATTACCTACATATAGAACAACAACAGCTTCACGTATATGGACATATTCCATACCGTTTGCCCTTATTGTCGTTTACTCAATGAAGTGAATCTACTCTTTTTATCCCCCGCCGCGCGTTTAGCGCGAAGCGGGGGATATAGTATTTAGCTGCATCCGTCCGTACGTATGTCCGTACGAAATGGAATAACTCAAATACTATTCACTGTATTATTTTCATATTTTGCATATGGGTTCATCATAGGAAGTGTAATGTTTCTACAGAGGTTTGTGACCTTGACCTTCATTTCAAGGTCATAACGAGACTTTGTCATTTTACCCTTGTCAGCGGGATATCTCAAGAACCATTTATATTTTACTCATAGCTTCTCCCAACTTCCAAACGCAAGGCATAACTCTTGCCAGTCTGCATTACTGGCTGATTTAACCCTTGCGGTATTTCCCTAGCTTTCTTGTGTCGAGGCAGTGAATCGCTGCACTGGAAATGCATAGCGGGCCTGGATTTCTAAACACAGATTTCTTAAGGAAATACTGCAAGGCCTAAATCAGCCAGTCATGGAGACTGGCAAGAGTTATGCCTTGCATTAGGAAGTTGAGCTTCTCCAAGGAAAGACAACGGGCTGATAAGATTTTGGTGACCTTGACATTATTGTCAAGGTCACAGTGGAAGTTTGAATTTTTCGACATGGTAATGTACAAATGTACATGTAAAGCTTGTCAGCGGGATATCTCAAGAACCATTCATTGGAATTCAATCATTTCTTACACACAGCACCTCCTAGGGAAGACGACGGGCTGATTAGATTCTGGTGACCTTGACATTATTCTCAAGGTCTCAGTGCAGCTTTGACTTTTCCGACATGTTTGACATGTTCGATTTTGCTGATTTTGACATTATTTTTCAATTTTGAAGTATTAATTTGCGGCGGGGGATCGTTTCACCTTAGTGACAACTACTTGTCTCTAAATATTGCAGTCGTTATTCCAATGAATTTTCAGTGTCGCCTCTGTATCATCGGAATAATTGATTGGAATGAATTACCTGTTGAAATAACTAATTACTATTAGAAAATTATGTAAAATGTATCACAAACCACATTGAAGTGCAGATTCTACTGTAATATTCAAAGTTGAGATTTGAACAATGTAAAACATCTGTATTTTTATCAATTTTGTCGATGAATTTATTCATGAACATAAACGAGAAAGTCGATTTGGTTGTTTGGATGTGTGTATAAATTGATATCCAAACACACTAGTCGGGGCTTTTGTATCACAGCCCACCAATTTCCTCTTGTCAAACAGAGTTAAAAATCACAAACGCCTGTCCAAGGACGTCAAATTTTCATAACATGTGTATTTTTCCTATCACGGGAGGTGACCCAACAACACTTATATGACAGTTTTACCAGCTCCGAACCGCGTAGATATCGATAGAAAGACAAGCCGACAGCAAATCTGACACGGAGTCGCCAGTAATTTGCTCTAACCGTCAGGGGTTGTCCGAGATGTGCGGAGCTAGGTTTTTACCAAATTTGGCGTGTTCTTTAATTATGCAAATATACACGTCTGTATGACAAGAATATATACTTGCATGGTGTGTTTGTTGTCTCATGCATGAAATATGTGTTTGGATGAATGATACACAATCATGTAGTTGAACAGGACATTCTGTACAGCATGTTTGGATAACATGGCACCAGATGTGTGTCATTAAAGGGACAGTAGCACGTTTTTTGCAAATTTTATTTTTAACAATTACCCATTTATAATGATAGTTTATGCCATTTATATTTACTTAAGAGGGTAAAACATTTTTATAACATACCAATTATCCGTAGTTGAATGGCGGCCATTATATTGTGAACACATTTTATTATTTCGAATGACAAAAACGATTCCCATCGCTTTACGGAACCATGTACACCCATTTTTAACTAGATTTCCCGAAGAGAAAAGAGTGTTTTACTATTGGTGACAATATGTTTCAAATAAATTTCATCGACTTATTTCAGCGAAAAACGTGCTACTGCCCCTTTAATACAAGTGCGCGGGATCGAAATCCCACCAGGGGCACGGCAACTTTGTCGGCAGTAGAGAGCTGTTCTACACGCAGTAAGGTTTGGGTGCAATGCTACACTGAATTTCGAAGCGAATGTTAGTCCTCCTGATTACCGCCCAATCATCTCATGGATTTATAACATACATTGTACTTACATGCTTTATCAGCTAAATCGTGAATCAGAGCATATTTATATTTGCAAACTGTGATAACCTTCAAGTAATGATTACTATTTTCATCGCATTACTCTTTATGCGCGGTGAGAAGATAACTGTGTGTAATACCATATTTATTGGATGGAGGCATGCTATCGGAAAACTATAAAATAAAAGTAACATATTTTATTTATGTGAAACAAGTTGACTTGACAGAAGATCCTATCGCAAAAAGTATTTAGTTTCGAGGAATCGTTTTTATCAATTAATGACCGTTTCTCTCTTACTAGTTGCGGAAAAAGCGGTTGTTAAGTAAGCGATTGGTGTACAATTGAAGGCGACAGGACACGCGTGCTTTGTATTTACTATAATCATCCCACCTAACAACATAAATATCTTTCACACAGAGTTATTTACCTCGTACGTTTATAAACTATATTCCTTTAAAAAAATAGTTTTGTAAAGGTACAGATGTCAGATTGTTTATCTTCTAGCAGTAACAAACTACGACAAAATGAGGAGAGCTAGACTGTGCTGCTAGGTACGTTCGAGCCACTTTATATCGGGACATCTGTTGAGAGCTATAATAAGCGAAACTGTTGCTATTTCTTAGTATATATTTACATTATTATATAAAGCGCATTTTTCTTAAGGCAGGAAAATAAATGTTTCTAATCTAAATGCTTATTAGGTCTTTGAAGGGCATTTAGAAGTGGTATACATAAGAACAGGAAGATTTTCTTGATAACAACTTCTTTAATGTGAAAATACACGACGTTTCGGAGTACATACTCACTCCTTCATCAGGAGTGAGTATGTACTCCGAAACGTCGTGTATTTTCACATTAAAGAAGTTGTTATCCAGAAAATCTTCCTGTTCTTAAATGCTTATTGTTTTTACATTTACAAGCGTAATGGCATTACTGATATCTCATGAACAAAGATAACCAGAGAAATATACAATGTACATGTCTATACAAAATAATTGATAAATGAGTGTATATAATTATTTCTATGTTTCAGGTTTTGCTCAAGACGATAGAGTCATTGATGAAACGCCATTGACGGTGAAGGTCATATCCGGTTCAACGGCGATTTTGCCTTGTTCAGTTGATCCAAAGTATACAGAAGGATTATCCGAACAGTATTCCGTAAGTTGTGTTTACTCTTTATATCAACAGTATCATTCTCTTCCCACAGAGGTTACTCCCTTCAGATTTCCGATCCTACCCTCTGTTGTTTTACGCTTGAAATCGGGGGCAGAAAAGGAGTGTCCTGATTGGTTGCAATTGAATATAGTTGTGCAATCAGCGACGCCGTTGTAAAAGTTACATTTTCCAATGACACGTCATAATGATAAAATAAACGTAAGCCCAACGTTTTCTTTTTGTCCTGTGTGTTCTGTGTTTCCTCGAAATATGCTATTTAATTTTGTGAAAACTGTTGATCATAAACATACTTATAAATAAAGAAGACCAAATCAGAGACAAATACCAAAACAGTTCATTTGCGTTATTTACATCAGACATATTCGAATGACATATGCTAATGAGAAAGACCCTTCAGAGTAAAATGCCTAGATCTTTGAAGTCATTCGGTCTTCATGGCCATTGAAAGATGAGTTTTCTTTGGTTAAGAAGCAGGGATACCGTATGAGATTTCTCTTTCCACCGCTAGGGGACTTTGGTTCTGCTTTTGAATTCAAGCGAAAACCAACAGAGGGTAGGATCTGACATCTGAAGGGAGTAACCTCTGTGAGAAGAGAATGCAACAGGATAAGTAGTTGAAAATGTTGAGTTAACCATTTGACATTTTTATTTTAACGAACGATGAGAAAACAATATGAGAATACATGCCGGTAACATGATTAACAAGTATTTGTATCTGAATTGAAGTACAAAAGAAAGTTTACATCTCAGTTGGTTTCGATTATTTCAATATTTTAAAAAGAAATTAGATGCATTTGATTATGGCACGAAACAATAGCACGTTTCAGCAGTAGTGTGAATGAATTACATTGGTGACTGATTAAGTTAATGTTAGAATATGTTTGTTTAATGTAGACAGGGGCAAGAAATGAAATTTACACCAACATGACCCCTACCATGTTTTTAATGTTATAAATGTGTGCGGAATGAGGCATATTTATTGATTTTCACATAGAAGATATCTTATACGTCGATGAACAGTTGTGTTTTATCCAAATTAATTTGGGAATAATTTTTAAATTTCAACAACAAAAAAACACTTAGATATATTTCATGGCTGATGACTAAGCGCATGTAGTTTAAGTAAGTTAGTTAGTCGAAAATATAAGATATTCGTAACTGAAAATAAATCATAAGATGAAACCAATTAAGGTTATCTTTCTTTTGCACCTCAGTTTATGACTTAAAGTCGCTTATTGTACGCCGAAACCAAAGAAGACGAGTCATCATGTTACTCTCCATTTTGCTTTAGTTCTAGAACAAAAGTCATGAGATCTGGAGATGTACACATCAGATCATTATCTAAAAGCTTCCCTTTGATGTCAGACTTTATATGAAGTCGTTAATATCGGTAAAATAAATTCTATACATTGCAAACTATATGTATTCATTACTTCCCTTGAAATGTTTCATCACATGGAGTGGAATGATTCTACATACTACACATCTATTATATTATATAACTATTATATGAAAGGATTTCTTTCAAACAAGATGAACTGAAAGTGAAATATGAAACAAATCCAAGATCAGAAACGTCAAACAATGATTAATAAGTTATTTTGATATTATATATATATAGTGTTTATAATTGTCTCTGAGCATACATGAGCAGCATGACTTGCTCGCAATTAATATAATAAACACACAGTGTATTATAAATCTCCAATATCCCGATAGATGATGTTTGAAGTTGTAATATTGAGTCCAGTGGGGATCATTGTTGGACTGAATTGTCATTTCCTTTTAGCACGTTTTCAAACCTTGTTTTATAGTCACATTCACAACACTGCCCAGGGGTAAAGAGACATTTTCGTCACAATTACACTTTAACCGTTGAATCCCAGCCTGACTTGTATATATATGTGGTCGAAAAACCTTATGTATACATGTACATTGCATTGTATTCAACTCAAAATGAAATTCTAGGTACTGTTTAACGGTTTTGGTCTTTCCTGCTTGATAAAAACATTTCATGTCACTGTTGAATGAGACTAGTTTATGGCTTAGGAGGGGAGTTGAAACTGGTCAAGTTGCACGATTTTTTAGGCCATATGATTATTTCAGACTGAATCTGGTTTTGACCATTGGTTCTCCTATATCTCCTGCCATTAAAGCATTTATAAGATGATATCCGTAACAAGAATCTCATTTGTAAAATTGGGGTTTGGAAGATATATTCATATTTTTATCCTGGAATTTTGTTGTTAGGAATTAGTCTTCGGTTCATCATGATTAAGGATTTCGAATGGCGGTTATATGTTGGTTTTAGTTTCTTTAGTCGCCATCGTAATTCATCCATGTTTCCGGGCTTTCAACCAACGATGAAAGGTTTCCCCTTAATGCTATAGCTACAGTGATACAGCTTCCATCAATAATACCAGCCACCATTGTCATCGAAGTTGGAGACACCTTAATTACTTTAATTAACTCAATATGTGCTTTGTTGCTATATGTACGTTTCCAGAAATGGTTATGATGGTCAATCTCAAAGAACTATTGGTATTAAAGGGGCAGTAGCACGTTTTTTCGCTCAAATAAGTCGATGAAATGTATTTGAAAAATAATGTCACCACTAGTAAAACACCCTTCTGTTAACAGAAAATCAAGTTAAAAAATGAGGTGACATGGTTCCTAAAGCCATGGGAACAGTTTTTGTCATTCGAAATAATAAAATGTGTTCACAATAAAATATCCGCCATGCAATTTTTGCTTTATACGTAACACAGTTATTACCACTACGGATAATTGATTTGTGTAATAAGATGTTTTACCCTCTAAAGTAAATTTAAATGACATAAACTATCATTATAAATGGGAAATTTGAAAAAATAACCTTTAACTGACCCTTTTTCATACACCCCCCGAAATCGGCCGAATTTCTATAACATGTCAAGGGCACTATCAGAAACGTTTTAAATTATTTATAAAACCAATGATGCATATATATATATATATATATAAACACACATATCGTCACCTGCGGGGTCCTTCATCTGAGACCATCTTGTGGGGCATTTTCGATGCCCCGTTATTTTTATATATATAGATGTATGTAGACCCCATTTGACTGTTTTCAATACATTTAGAGTAAGAAAAGTATGGGAAGGATTTCGTTTTTTTCTGAACAAAAGTTCCGATAAAATGTCTGATAAAGTGACAGAATATACATATCTTTTAAAGTATGTAGGATAACAGTAATTTACATTAAATAGATACACAGCAAAAGTTTTAAATGTTTTGAGGGGTTCATATATACAGTATAGATCTCATATGCATGGTGTTGATTTCGTTTTCTAAAACGAGAGCTACATCATAATGTTTGTTAGATTGACAAAGAGGTTCAGTCTAATGGCGCATACTTTGTAAAGTATTACGAATAACAGGCACTTACAATATAAAGAAACACAGCAAAAGTTAATAACGTTTTAGGGGTTGTCATATACAATTTAGACACCTTTGTATAGTGTTGATTTCGTTGTTATCTAAAACAAGAGCTCCAACATAACATTTGTTGAACTGATAAAGAGGGTCAGTGATAAGGTGCATATCTTGTAAAGTATGTCGGATATAACCCATATTGAGTATTTTTGAGTGGTTCTCATATACAATATAGACCCCATATGCATGGTTTGGATTTCGTTTTTCTTAAACAAAAATCCAACATTAAATATATTGTTGAACTGAAAAAGACGTTCAATCTAAAGGTGCATATCTTGTAAACGGCTCTTACAGTACATAGAAACACAGCAAAAGATAATATAAGTATAATCATTTTTTGGGTGGTTCTCATATACACAAAAATGTACAAAAAAACCCATATGCATGTTTCGGATTTCGTTTATTCTGAAACGAGAGATCCAACATAACATGTGTTGAACTGAAAAAGACGTTCAATCTAAAGGCGCATATCTTGTAACAGGCTCTTACAGTACATACAAACACAGCAAAAGTTAATAATGTTTTGGGTGAGAGACCCAACACAATGTTCAAGCTAATGGCAAGTTTTGCATATAAGAGCAGTTTGCAATAAATTGATACACTGCACAAAAATAATAATGTTTTGAGAGATTCTTATATACAATATACAATAAAGGTGACCTTACGCAATCAGCTGAGTGACGCTGTATCACCAATCTTACCAAAATATTTGTGACGTCATAAATATTTGAACAAATCCAAGGAAGTTTAGTTTCGCGACCTGTGACGTTGTAAATCTCATTTCTAAAGTTACATGTATAAAGTTAGAATGACATTGGCATATCTGGAATCGGCATATCTGAATGATTTCATATTGAAAGCTACGCATGCACTCAGAGAACATCCACGCAGACCCACGAGATCACACTCTCATTCACGCTCTCCCCCACACGCTCACTCACAGTACACTCGAATGCAGCCACAGTGGTTCGATCACGAATGCGAACACGCAAAACTACATAAGTATGCATTACTGAATAGATTCAGGAAATCCTAATCTCAACGTGTTGTCACCTTTATTTAAAAGCAAAGAAAGACTTTAAATCACTTTGTGATAGGAAGAAATCAAACCATGAAAAACTTATTTTAGCTGAAATTGTAGACTCAGCGAAGAAGAAAAATCTTTAAAGGATAGATGAAATGCATTTTTTCAAGAATGGCAGATTATTACCTCTACGTATATTGTACATCGGAATCAATTGAGCAGAAAATCGAGACAATATACACTTGCAATTAATAATTAAAACGATTTTAATTCACCCATTTTAACACTAGCGCAATCAGTCTGGCGATTCATTTTGTAAATGCTCACTGAGGCGTGACTGCGATAAGCGACAGACGGGCCGGCTAGACAGGTACTCTGCTGGTGTCTCGTTAATTAATTAATGATGATTATCACTGCCGTTAAATGAATTTATGAGGTGTATTACATTCTTAAAACACATGTTTATGTAATTATTGTGTAATTGTCATCTGCGGAATTACCTAATTGGATATCTAAACATTCGATATATGGGAAATTTAAGTTGGTTTATTGAAGATTTCTTTGTGAAATTAACAAATCAAAATGTTGCGAAATTACGTTGAATTATGTCTATCGCCGAAAATCAGATTCCTCCTGATACGTCACAGAGGTCATCCCTTCAGGGGCCACATCCCCGCAGACTTTCATTCTGGTCGCCAGGGCTAAATAAGGCGGTTTTTTAAAAAGCCGTATATAAGTTATTTATGGACCGATTTCAGAAATTTAAAATCGAGCAATTGTCAAATTGACATCCCATTTTATTGAATCCGATTTTGACCATATATCATTTCATCTATCCTTTAAAAGTGGAAATCTTTAAAAATATATTGCTTTTGTAGGGAAAACACCTCAGAGAATGTATCCGTGGAATAATGTTTTAATTATTTCAAATCCCTTCTCGCAGAAGATAAGAATAGCACAGATAATCGTTTCATGGAGCATGTGGATAGTTACATAAGCAATCACAATTTTAATGATTGTGAGGATTGTGTCACTTCTGATGAATTTCTGGGTAATCTTATAACTGATGACGAGATACTATGTGCAGTGAAAGGCTTGACATGTAGAAAATCCCCCGGAGCAGATGGGATCCCAGTCGAATGCAGCTCATTATTGCTCCCTTTTATGAGTAGTCTGTTTAATTGAGTTCTCTACACTGGTATCTTTCCAGACTCCTGGAATGTTGGATTGATTGTTCCTCCTCATAAATCAGGTGCTAGGGACAATCCAAATAATTATAGAGGTATTGCATTGTTGAATACACTTAACAAAATATTTACTACTTTAATAGATAATCGTATTTAGGCCTGGGTATCAACTCGAGAACTTATATCAGAATGTCAAACGAGTTTTCGAGAAGAATACAGTACTACTGATCATATATTTACCCTAAATAGCATTATCCATAAGTATCTGCGGAAGAAAGGGGGAACGTTTTACTGTATATTTGTTGACTTTAAGAAAGCGTTCGATTCCGTCAATAGATCCAAACTGTTATAAGTCCTCCTACATTCAGGTAAACATGGCAAACTCAAACCGCCTATTACAGAATATGTACGCCAATGTGTGAGATCCCAAATGAGTGATATATTTGACACATATTGCCGGCGTTAGACAAGGTTGCATACTTTCACCAATTCTTTTCTTATTATATGTTGAAGAACTTGTTACGGAATATTTGCGAATGATTCAAGAGATGTATTTATAAACTTTGTTTATGTAAAAGTTTATAATTGAATAATTATTAACTTTTTTCCCATTTTAAAGCATGAAATGCAAACTCATTTCCTTTATATAAATGCCCCATAAGTTACACCTCTATTTGAGGGGTCTTTTATACACATTTATAGACCCTACAAGCATGGATAAGCAATTTGTTTATGTAAAAGTCTATATTTGAATAATAATCAACGTTTTGTCCCTTTTACAGAATAGAATGCAACCTCACTTCCTATACATGTATCGAAATGCCCCATAACTTACACCTCTATTTGCGGGGTCTTTTATACACACTTATATACCTCACAAGCATGGATAGGAGCTTTGTTTATGTAAAAGTTTATATTTTAATAAAAATCAACTTTTTGTCCCTTTTACAGCATGGAATGCAACCTCACTTCCTATACATGTATCGAAATGCCCCATAACTTACACCTCTATTTGCGGGGTCTTTTATACACACTTATATACCCCACAAGCATAGATAGGAACTTTGTTTATGTAAAAGTTTATATTTTAATAATAATCAACTTTTTTCCCCTTTTACAGCATGGAATGCGAGCTCACTTCCTATACATGTATCGAAATGCCCCATAACTTACACCTCTATTTGCGGGGTCTTTTATACACGTTTATATACCCCACAAGCATGGATAGGATCTTTGTTTATGTAAAAGTTTATATTTGAATACTAATCAACTTTTTTCCTTATTACAGCATGAAATGCAAACTCACTTCTTATATATAAATGCCCGATATCTTACACCTCTATTTGCGGGGTATTTTATACACACTTATATACCCCACAAGCATAGATAGGAACTTTGTTTATGTAAAAGTTTATATTTGAATAATAATCAACTTTTTTCCCCTTTTACAGCATGGAATGCAACCTCACTTCCCATACATGTATCTACATGCCCATAACTTACACCTCTATTTGCGGGGTCTTTTATACACATTTATATACCCCACAAGCATAGATAGGAACTTAGCTTATGTAAAAGTTTATATTTTAATAATAATCAACTTTTTGTCCCTTTTACAGCATGGAATGCAAACTCACTTCTTATATATAAATGCCCGATATCTTACACCTCTATTTGCGGGGTCTTTTATACACACTTATATACCCCACAAGCATGGATAGGAACTTTGTTAATGTAAAAGTTTATATTTGAATAATAATCAACTTTGTTCCCCTTTTGGAGCATGGAATGTAAACTCACTTCCTATACATGTATCGAAATGACCCATAACTTACACCTCTATTTGCAGGGTCTTTTATACACACTTATATACCCCACAAGCATGGATAGGAACTTTGTTTATGTAAAAGTTTATATTTGAATAATAATCAACTTTTTTCCCCTTTTGGAGCATGGAATGTAAACTCACTTCCTATACATGTATCGAAATGCTCCATAACTTACACCTCTATTTTCAGGGTCTTTTATACACACTTATATACCCCACAAGCATGGATAGGAACTTTGTTTATGTAAAAGTTTATATTTGAATAATAATCAACTTTTTTCCCCTTTTGGAGCATGAAATGCAAAGTCACTTCCTATACATGTATCGAAATGCCCCATAACTTACACCTCTATTTGCAGGGTCTTTTATACACACTTATATACCCCACAAGCATGGATAGGAACGTTGTTTATGTAAAAGTTTATATTTGAATAATAATCAACTTTTTTCCCCTTTTGGAGCATGAAATGCAAACTCACTCCCTATACATGTATCGAAATGCCCCATAACTTACACCTCTATTTGTGGGGTCTTTTATACACACTTATATACCCCACAAGCATGGATAGGAACTTTGTTTATGTAAAAGTTTATATTTGAATAATAATCAACCTTTTTCCCCTTTTTGGGCATGTAATGCAAACCCACTTCCTATACATGTATCGAAATGCCCCATAACTTACACCTCTATTTGCGGGGTCTTTTATACACGTTTATATACCCCACAAGCATGGATAGGAACTTTGTTTATGTAAAAGTTTATATTTGAATAATAATCAACTTTTTTCCCTTTTACAGCATGGAATGCAACCTCACTTCCCATACATGTATCGAAATGCCCATAACTTACACCTCTATTTGCGGGGTCTTTTATACACATTTATATACCCCACAAGCATGGATAGCAACTTTGTTTATGTAAAAATTTATATTTTAATAATAATCAACTTTTTTCCCCTTTTACAGCATGGAATGCGAGCTCACTTCCTATACATGTATCTACATGCCCCATAACTTACACCTCTATTTGCGGGGTCTTTTATACACATTTATATACCCCACAAGCATAGATAGGAACTTAGTTTATGTAAAAGTTTATATTTTAATAATAATCAACTTTTTGTCCCTTTTACAGCATGGAATGCAAGCTCACTTCCTATACATGTATCGAAATGCCCCATAACTTACACCTCTATTTGCGGGGTCTTTTATACACGTTTATATACCCCGCAAGCATGGATAGGAACTTTGTTTATGTAAAAGTTTATATTTGAATACTAATCAACTTTTTTCCCTATTACAGCATGAAATGCAAACTCACTTCTTATATATAAATGCCCGATAACTTACACCTCTATTTGCGGGGTCTTTTTATACACACCTATATACCCCACAAGCATAGATAGGAACTTTGTTTATGTAAAAGTTTATATTTGAATAATAATCAACTTTTTTCCCTTTTACAGCATGGAATGCAACCTCACTTCCCATACAAGTATCGAAATGCCCATAACTTACACCTCTATTTGCGGGGTCTTTTATACACATTTATATACCCCACAAGCATGGATAGCAACTTTGTTTATGTAAAAGTTGATTTATATTTGAATAATAATAAACTTTTTTCCCTTTTACAGCATGAAATGCAGCCTCACTTCCTATACATGTATCGAAAAGCCCTATAACTTACACTCTATTTGCGGGGTATTTTATACACATTTATATACCCTACAAGCATGGATAGCAACTTTGTTTATGTAAAAGTTTATTTATATTTGAATAATAATAAACTTTTTTCCCTTTTACAGAATGGAATGCAGCCTCACTTCCTATACATGTATCTACATGCCCCATTACTTACATCTCTATTTGCGGGGTCTTTTATACACATTTATATACCCCACAAGCATGGATAGGAACTTTGTGTATGTAAAAGTTATATTTGAATAATAATAATCTCTTTTCCCTATTACAGCATGAAATGCAAACTCACTTCTTATATATAAATGCCCGATATCTTACACCTCTATTTTCTTGGGTCTTTTATACACATTTATAGACCCCACAAGCATTGATAAGCAATTAGTTTATGTAAAAGTTTATAATTGCATAATAATCAATTGTTTTTGTTTTCTTTAATTTGCTCTACAACAAAGTATTACCAAAGTGATCTAAATCAGATAACATGGCTTCCTGATTATCGATTTTGGAAGAGAGGTGGTAAAGACATGTTTTGTGAACAAACAAATGGTGTTCCTCTGTCATATTTAATGCTAATATACCAAAGTAAGTGATCATAAATGCAGGAAATTCACTTTTCGCTTTGATTTATCCATGGAACCTAGGAATTGTGGGTTGGTGATTCTGATCTGACTGAAAACCCATTACAAAAGGATATATAAAGTCCTTGCATGGTCTCTTCAGTTTAGTGTTGTCACTTGAGATTAATATAGATTGAATCTTACCAATGTTCCTAAAAGTGTTCATATTTATGATACAAGATTGTTATATCTTGTAAACAATATTAATGTAAAACTCTATCATAATATTTCATTCCTATATCAAATAGTGTGGGGTCTATACATATTGTATGACATAGAGATGAAATACTTACATTAAACAGTTTCTTAACGAACTACTCTTTTTATTCCTGTAACATGAGATCAAGAGACACAACTGCTGACGGGGTTGTTTTGTGGCTAATTTAATTCCACATGCTTTTACAACAGACATGCAAACCCTACTTCTTTTATATAAATGCCTCACAACTTACAGGTATTTCATGGGGTCTTGTATACACATTTATAGACCCCACAAGTATGAATGGAAACTTTTTTATGTAAAAGTTTATAATTGAATAATAATCAACTTTTTTTTCCTTTTACATCATGGAATGAAAACTCACTTCCTATATAAAGATCCCCCATAACTTACACCTCTATTTGCGGGGTCTTTTATACACATTTGTGGTTAATTTAATTCCACATGCTTTTACAACAGACATGCAAACCCCACTTTTTTTTAATATAAATGCCTCATAACTTACATGTATTTTGTGGGGTCTTGTATACACATTTATAGACCCCACAAGTATGGATGGAAATTTTGTTTATGTAAAAGTTTATAATTGAATAATAATCAACTTTTTTTCCTTTCTGCAGCATGAATGCAAACTCGCTTCCTATATATAAATGTCCCATAACTTACACCTCTATTTGCGGGGTCTTTTATACACATTTGTGTTTAATTTAATTCCACATGCTTTTACAAGAAATGCAAAACCCACTTCTTTTATATAATTGCCCCACAACTTACAGGTATTTTGTGGGGTCTTGTATACACATTTATAGACCCCACAAGTATGGATTGAAACTTTGTTTATGTTAAAGTTTATAATTGAATAATAATCAACTTTTTTTCCTTTTACATCATTGATGCAAACTCGCTTCCTATATATAAATGCCCAATAACTTACACCTCTATTTGCGGGGTCTTTTATACACATCTGTGTTTAATTTAATTCCACATGATTTAACAACAAATGCAAAACTTACTTCTTTTATATAAATCCCCCACAACTTACAGGTATTTCGTGGGGTCTTGTATACACATTTATAGACCCCACAAGTATGGATGGACAATTTGTTTATGTAAAAGTTTATAATTGAATAATAATCAACTTTTTTTTCCTTTTACAAAATGGATTGCAAACTCGCTTCCTATATATAAATGTCCCATAACTTACACCTCTATTTGCGGGGTCTTTTATACACATTTGTGGTTAATTTAATTCCACATGCTTTTACAACAGACATGCAAACCCCACTTTTTTTAATATAAATGCCTCATAACTTACATGTATTTTGTGGGGTCTTGTATACACATTTATAGACCCCACAAGTATGGATGGAAATTTTGTTTATGTAAAACTTTATAATTGAATAATAATCAACTTTTTTTCCTTTCTGCAGCATGAATGCAAACTCGCTTCCTATATATAAATGTCCCATAATTTACACCTCTATTTGCGGGGTCTTTTATACACATTTGTGTTTAATTTAATTCCACATGCTTTTACAAGAAATGCAAAACCCACTTCTTTTATATAATTGCCCCACAACTTACAGGTATTTTGTGGGGTCTTGTATACACATTTATAGACCCCACAAGTATGGATTGAAACTTTGTTTATGTTAAAGTTTATAATTGAATAATAATCAACTTTTTTTCCTTTTACATCATTGATGCAAACTCGCTTCCTATATATAAATGCCCAATAACTTACACCTCTATTTGCGGGGTCTTTTATACACATTTGTGTTTAATTTAATTCCACATGATTTAACAACAAATGCAAAACTCACTTCTTTTATATAAATCCCCCACAACTTACAGGTATTTTGTGGGGTCTTGTATACACATTTATAGACCCCACAAGTATGGATGGACAATTTGTTTATGTAAAAGTTTATAATTGAATAATAATAAACTTTTTTTTCCTTTTACAAAATGGATTGCAAACTCGCTTCCTATATATAAATGTCCCATAACTTACACCTCTATTTGCGGGGTCTGTTATACACATTTGTGGTTAATTTAATCCCACATGCTTTTACAACAGACATGCAAACAGCACTTCTTTTTATATAAATGCCTCACAACTTACAGGTATTTTGTGGGGTCTTGTATACACATTTATAGACCCCACAAGTATGGATCGAAACTTTGTTTATGTAAAAGTTTATAATTGAATAATAATCAACTTTTTTTCCTTTTACATCATTGATGCAAACTCGCTTCCTATATATAAATGTCCCATAACTTACACCTCTATTTGCGGGGTCTTTTATACACATTTGTGTTTAATTTAATTCCACATGCTTTTACAAGAAATGCACACCCACTTCTTTTATATAAATGCCTCACAACTTACAGGTATTTCGTGGGGTCTTGTATACACATTTATAGACCCCACAAGTATGGATTGAAAATTTTGTTTGTGTAAAATTTTATAATTGAATAATAATCAACTTTTTTTCCTTTTACATCATGGAATGCAAACACACTTCCTATATATAAATGTCCCATAACTTACACCTCTATTTGCGGGGTCTTTTATACACATTTGTGTTTAATTTAATTCCACATGCTTTTACAAGAAATGCAAAACCCACTTCTTTTATATAATTGCCTCACAACTTACAGGTATTTTGTGGGGTCTTGTATACACATGTATAGACCCCACAAGTATGGATGGACAATTTGTTTATGTTAAAGTTTATAATTGATAATAATCAACTTTTTTTTCCTTTTACAAAATAGATTGCAAACTCGCTTCCTTTATATAAATGCCCAATAACTTGCACCTCTATTTGCGGGGTCTTTTATACACATTTGTGTTTAATTTAATTCCACATGCTTTACAAGAAATGCAAAACCCACTTCTTTTATATAAATGCCCCACAACTTACAGGTATTCTGTGGGGTCTTGTATACACATTTATAGACCCCACAAGTATGGATGGAAACTTTGTATATGTAAAAGTTTATAATTGAATAATAATCAACTTTTTTTCCTTTCTACAGCATGGAATCCAAACTCGCTTCCTAAATATAATGCCCCATAACTTACACCTCTATTTGCGGGGTCTTTTATACACATTTGTGGTTAATTTAATTCCACATGCTTTTACAAGAAATGCAAACCCACTTCTTTTATATAAATGCCTCACAACTTACAGGTATTTCGTGGGGTCTTGTATACACATTTATAGACCCCACAAGTATGGGTCGAAACTTTGTTTATGTAAAAGTTTATAATTGAATAATAATCAACTTTGTTTTCCTTTTACATCATTGATGCAAACTCGCTTCCTATATATAAATGCCCCATAACTTACACCTCTATTTCCGGGGTCTTTTATACACATTTGTGAATAATTTAATTCCACATGCCTTTACAACAGACATGCAAAACCCACTTCTTTTATATAAATAACCCACAACTTACAGGTCTTTTGTGGGGTCTTGTATACACATTTATAGACCCCACAAGCATGGATAGAAACTATAATGTGACGGAGTATAATATATTATGTTGGTAAACCCCACCCCACCACAATAGAAATTGAACCTGTTATTATTGGCATGTCTTCTATAATTCTTATTTCAAACATTGTAGTCCAATTTCTATCAACCTGGCTTGTTTTTGGTCTCTGCTATCGAGTAATTGCTTATGGGGTATATAAGTTTTGTAAGAAACGAGGTCAATTTTAGCCAATCATGTGACAGGATTCCTTTCAGCCCGGATGGTCGACTATAGAATCAACCTCACAATGCAAGGGAGATAACTCCTTTTGAATCTCTGTATAGAACCAGCTTGTAAGAATGATGTTGTATTTACCATTTAATGGGTCAGGAATACAGTGAGCATGCCGAAATTTACGGGGTCCTATGTAGACCCCGTCCTACTTGGATACCCCACAAGAAAGGTCTTAAACAGAAAATTTCCCCGTAACTGACATCATGTATTAGTATATATATATATATATATATATATATATATATATATATATATATATATATATATATATATATATATATATATATATATATATATATATATATATATATATATATATATATATATATATATATATATATACAATAGTCAGTCAGGACCACCGGAGGTATAGTGTCCTCAACTGAACCATTATTCCTCGGTCAATAAACAGAAAATTCTCGAATGTTCCAATGTTTGATAAACTTGTAATTGATGTCCTACAAAGTACTATTTTTCATATGGTCAATCAAAATCAATACACTTTCGGAACTTCAGTCAGTTTAACCTATAAATCCATCACAAACCAATGTATGCGGTGTATCTCTACTTTTCAAATATTCCTAAACAACTAAGCATGTGTTACAAATATATTTACTCCTGTAATCGTTTCATGCTCTATGATCGAATCTGTTCCAGGTGCTGTGGCAGAACCCGATGCAAACTGTGATAAGTGTTAAGGATAGACGCGTGCTCACGGACATGCGCATAAGTGTTGAGAGACCTTTTGTCAGTGACTGGAACCTGCATATAAGGAATGTATCCGTGACAGACACCGGGGAGTACTTGTGTCAAATCAACACAGACCCAGTGAGATCAAAAACAGTGAACCTCGTTGTGCAAGGTAGTTATTGATTGGTCATATTTTCTCATATATTTAATATTTCATTATCAACAGGCTAGTATCAGTCTTGGAAGAGGAACTAGTATAAGTATGAGGATTCTTGTGAACAAGGTCGCATTGCTGCATTTCATTTAATTGTCATGTTGAAGCCTGGCTTTTAATTGTTTAAGATGGTCATTGAAAACGTTCTAAGCCCAAACCACAAATACATATAAAAATCCTAATTAGGTCTATGTCATTGAATGGTACTGCTGCACGATTATATCAACAGCTTTTATCGTAGATTCTAAGCACATTGCCAGTTTGAACTTTCGAAAGACAGATGGGTTAAAATACTGCTACAGACTTGAGATCACACAACCATGTAGTTTTGAAGTACTGGATGAAGGATATTATCGACCAAAACATGGTCAAACACATTGTTCAGTAACGTTGTAAATTGTTTATAATAGTAATATCATAGCTATATGAACTTCATTTTAGTCGGATACTTGTGATTATAAAGTGGTATGAACGTATCCCTTTAAAGTGTGTATAATTGAGAATGAATAAAGTGTAATAATTATCTCCGACACCATGATCCCGACAAAATGGCTGTGTGTACGGAATTACATATTTACAAGGTTGAATGAAACATGCTCAGGTGTAACAACATCGTCTCGACCCCCAACACATATGTATCACCGTATCATTGCTACCGCAATAAGGACCACGGCGGTGATGTTAGAGCTGAGGGGAAATATGGGCTGTGTCTACAGCTGCTGAACAAAAGTTTGTTAAACTGTTCCCCAAATTCACTGTAATTATCATGTAATTCTGTGTTCATTTAAGTTTGAGTTATGAATCTTTGTTTAGATGTAGAACAATCAGTTCAGTATCATATACTTAAATATGATACTAATATTTCTACAGGAGAAAATATGGCAAGGATTTATATAACACCGGGATCCAAAAATCCCAAACTCAAAACAATTATATTGTTTAATAAAATTGACATTTTTAATCATAATTCCTATCATCACATTGACCAATATTTTCTAATACTGTCGAAATGTTACCGACATTATGTTTAATTAATATTTTATTGCAGAAACAATGCAATCTAAATTTTCAAATGTTGACCCCTTGTCTCTTTTGTTGTACGTCAAAATTGTTTCTGGCATGTCACATATCTGTCCCTTGTATATGTAGTGTAAAAATGACTTCTCTACATCTTGTCCAACAATATTATCTATAATGGGTTCTGTTAAGAAATAGTGCCAAATTGAATTTTTCCAAAAATGATGATTTTACGTAGGAAATCTTGCATAGTTAAACTAACTTTTGTTCAGCAGCTGTATGTATGGCACACTAGCTCCTAGCTCCTACCTTTCTCCTTTACATTTCTTCGATACAAGTCTTAGATCAATGCTATAGTACAGTTCAGATACTTATGGCCTCTTCAAAATAGCAATTAATTAGGATCATATCCAGACGCCATCACCTGCTGACAATAGAAACCAGGATCCATATTTTCGAAGCTCTCTTAGCGCTAAGATAGTCGTAAGTGCCATACATTAACATTGACTTACGACTATCTTAGCACTAAGAGAGCTTCGAAAATATGGGCCCAGGGATACAGGTAGTGAAATATGGCTTTTTCATTGGTTGCTATGGACCTATGCCTCAGGTTATGTACACAATAATTTTGATTGACAAGTAAGCGAATGAGAAGTGTCCAGGTAGTGTCCATACTCTTCAACATATGTTAAACTGACAACATGCATCGTACATATCTTCCCGACAGCTTGTGCAGCTGTATAACATCTGTCGAATAGTGTGCTCTGACTCAAAACTTATAGATGATGTCTTCGCCATCTGCAAGACAGTGAAACGTATGTATGCTACTAACAAGCGACCAAGCAAACGTTAGCACAACGTTGTGTACAAGTTTATTGGTGGTTGTTTCTTTTAACACGTATGTAAGGCCCCCCCCCCCAAAAAGAATTTGTTTCTGGTTTCCGCCCGCATCAGTTTCAAACCCACGCGTCAGGTCTTTTTTTCCAGGCTTTCAAAAGTAAAGGGCAGATAACTGTAATTTTTTAGCCTCAGAAAAAATCGGACATAGAAAATGTCACTCATTTCTGTTGAGATGGTGTGTAGGGGTGAGATTACAGACTATTTGGAATAGTAACATATTTCACATATTTAAGAGAGTTTGTGCTTTAATTATATTAATAATTGTATAAATTTTGTTTGTTCAACTCTTAATTCAAAAAAAGAAAATGTCGTAAAAAAAAATCGCGTCATCGCATCATTTTTGTCAGCCTGTAAACCCAGAAACATTTGTTTAGGCCTAAGTTGTTCACGTAACAAGTACAATACACTACAATGCAATACAACACAATACAAAACAATACAATACAATACAATACAATACAATACAATACAATACAATACAATACAATACAATACAATACAATACAATACAACACAACACAATACAATACAATATAAACTATCTTAACACAGATGTACCTCTAGTTCTTAGATTCAGGTTCACCTCCCAGAAGCCTATCTAAATGCCTTGGGTCCATGTTAACTGTCCATCATTACCATGTGTAAGCTGTATCTAACCACTTTGCGTTCCAGTTCCGCCAACAATAATCGACTACTCGGACCCTGACGACGTGAAGGTGAGGGTGGGGGACAGTGTGGAGCTGATGTGTAACGCCTCAGGTATACCCACTCCGACAATCACCTGGTACAGACTCAACACCTGGGCCAGCAAGAAGAAAGAGAGTGAGACTTCATTCATTTTCCCGACAGGCATTTAGCTTTAGCGATGGCAAGGCATAACTCTTGCCAGTCTCCATTACTGGCTGATTTACTGGCCTTGTAGTTTTTTAAATCCTGGCCCACTATGCATCTCAGGTGCAGCGATCCACTATATTGGCACCACAAAGCGAGGGAAATACTGCAAGGCTTAACCAGCCAGTAATGGTGACTGGCGATGGAGATGGAGTTGTAGCGATGGCGAAAACTTAATTTTGTGGATTGATAATACATTATCGAATTAACGGTACCTTACTTAGACCGTTTTCACGCGAGATAACCATCACACTCGTTAGTAAATACTCCCCGCCAAATCTAGTTTATACCGTGTTCATGTCATTCAATTAGTTGATGCAGCGCAGTTAATGAATGCTATAATGACATTTCTTTATCACCACTGATATTGTTATGTATCCAGAAGCCTAAATAAGAAATGGTAAGAATTAAGTATCGTGATTAAAGTGTATGTCGTTCATTGACAGTGTGTGATTCTATTCAAACCAGCCAATAACCTGTGCACTAATTGTCTTTTGAATAGTACAACGTGAAATACTAATGCGCTGCAGAACATCGCTAATAAATCCGTAGAAATGACTTTGAACTTTCAATAAATTTTACATTTTTGAAGTTTATAGTTGAACATTCCAATGTATTTCAATTTAACTGCCTTGAAATGCCAACTTTTAATTTGCAGACACTAAAGAATGAAAACTTTTTTTCAAACATTTTTATTCGATTGAGTTGGCACACTAATTTGCAGACTTTAACATTGTGCATATAGTAATATTTCCAAATTGCACATATTAAAGATTATTTGACAGGTCAATTAAATACATTATGTAGTGGAAGCCATTTACTTGCAAGTTCATTTGATTTGTTTTTCTCTCAACGTCCTCAAGACAGAAATAACTGGTTTAAAAGGAAGGATTCATTTGTAATACAACCTATGTTCTGTGTTATATTATTTCAGCTATCAGAATATAATTCAACAACTTGAAATTTGAATATGAAATAGGTGGTTTTGAGACTAAACTGAATCTTAAAAACACAAATGTTGTCTTAGAAAGTGTTCAAGTTAATATCAGAAAAAACCCAGCCGACATTAAAAATTAGTTCCACATCACTATTTCACTATTCATATTCACTATTACATCTATTTCAAATATTAATCTCATTCATTTTCATTTCAGTTAATTCGTGTTTAGTATATGTAATACGATGCACATATCTATATTGCATAGTTGAATATCTCTACAATATTGTTTTGGAAGACTTACATATTTCCATCCAGTTTAAAACGGTTAAGAACATTTGCTGCCATTCACTGCGGACTTTAGGGAAATGGACATTTTGCATAGGTTGATCATACATCGTGCGAGAACACTTTTCATTAAGAAAGTATTGATGATACGATCATACAGACTTATACTTAGATTTGACGACGGTTGCTTTGGCCGAAATGATAGTCTAAATATATGCCTTTCAGGGTGAATTGTTTTCTCAAATCAACGAAAGACATGGGGCAATTTTCATCACACAAGTCTCTTACCTTATGTCTTCTAAAACAAGCGTTGAGCCAGGTGATTAAATTTTATCGGTTCAGCACAAACAGCGCTAATAGCTCTTGCATCAGTGTGACTGTCAGTCAGTCTGCATCAGATCATGCCACTAGAGGTTATAAATTTAACAAAGCAAGTATGAATATAAATGAGCACCCAATTGTAAAAGAGGTGAGGTGAGGTGAGTTGGGGTTTCACGCCACTTTCATGAGTATTTCACTTATATCGCGGGTGCTAGTATCATGGCAGCGAGAAAGCCCGCAACGCCACGTGAGTATGCATTGCGATGAAACCTGCGAGCATCGGCCGGAACAGTAGAACAGTTGTCTACTGCAGACATAGTTGTCGTGCCCGTGGCGGGATTCGAACCCCGGGCCTATTGATCTGAAGCCGAACACGCCGCCTCAATTGTAAAATAAATTTGAATGGAGATAAACATTTTATTTATTATTAGTCATGTTTGAAACTAAGTAAATCAAAATAAATACAATAATATATTCCATCCTCAAACCACCATTATTACAATTAAAACTCATTTGAAAGATGGAATGTAACCCGGTCATGTTTAGCAAACTTCTGCATATTATACTTCATCGACCTGCACGTCTTTAACAGTTAACCGTGATTTGTAACACAAGACAAAGCGAAGAATTTCAGAAATGAATCATTCTGTTCAAAGAAGATGAATTAGATTAGTATTGCAAACGACTTTTTGCTTCAAGACATGCTTGTTCAAAATAACCAGTTACAAGGGTAATATGATCACCTAATGGGAGAGCTTGGTCAATTATTTTAAAACAAAATGTCCAAACCACAGTAATTGTACCAAGGAAGTTTAAATAATCGATGAGACAAATTAAATCATAGTCATTGTAATTATGTTTAGGGCATTCAGTTATCGTAATATTAGCTAACCAAATCTTCATGACATCGCCATGCAATAATTTGACACCCGAGAAGCTGGTGATTCACTGTGAGTAATCTGCCATCGCTCAACCCGTGCCACAGCAGTAGGTGTTTACATTCAACATATTTGTTTCAGAAAGCCAATGAAAGCAACATTTTTAGAGCAAATTACATTTCAAAAATAGAATATTATCATGTTGCAATAACAGGATATCAGAGAGTTCATCTTGGAGTACAATTGATGTTTCTCTCACTACATGTTTCCTTTGTTGTTAATTACATATACAGGGAACATTTCCAAGTTTTAAAAAACAACGCGAATACAATCTGTGCAAATTTGTGCAAATTAAATAACACAACAAAAAGTCAAGCGCTCCAAATTCAAAATCTTCAATAGTTTAAACTTTTAGGGCCGTGATATTAACTGACAGAAGTCTAATTTGTGGTTATGAATGTAACATTTGTTACTTAACGGCTGTCATTAACGCGGCAATAGGCACAACTAACGAGTAATAGACTAACTAAATATGTTTTTCTCTGATGGCACATTTCTAGAACTTGTTCCTATCATCCAAAAATCTATGATTTTGTGCAAATTAAATAACACAACACAAAGTCAAGCGCTCCAAATTCAAAATCTTCAATAGTTTTTAACTTTTAGGGCCGTGATATGAACTGACATAAGTCTAATTTCTGGTTATGAATAAGTGTAACTTTTGTTACTTAACGGCTGTCATTAACGCGGCAATAGGCACAACTTACGAGTAATAGACTTACTAAATATGTTTTCCTCTGGTGGCACATTTCTAGAACTTGTTCCTATCATCCAAAAATCTATGATTTTGTGCAAACTAAATAACACAACACAAAGTCAAGCGCTCCAAATTCAAAATCTTCAATAGTTTTAACTTTTAGGGCCGTGATATGAACTGACATAAGTCTAATTTCTGGTTATGAATAAGTGTAACTTTTGTTACTTAACGGCTGTCATTAACGCGGCAATAGGCACAACTAACGAGTAATAGACTAACTAAATATGTTTTTCTCTGATGGCACATTTCTAGAACTTGTTCCTATCATCCAAAAATCTATGATTTTGTGCAAACTAAATAACACAACACAAAGTCAAGCGCTCCAAATTCAAAATCTTCAATAGTTTTAACTTTTAGGGCCGTGATATGAACTGACATAAGTCTAATTTCTGGTTATGAATAAGTGTAACTTTTGTTACTTAACGGCTGTCATTAACGCGGCAATAGGCACAACTAACGAGTAATAGACTAACTAAATATGTTTTTCTCTGATGGCACATTTCTAGAACTTGTTCCTATCATCCAAAAATCTATGATTTTGTGCAAACTAAATAACACAACACAAAGTCAAGCGCTCCAAATTCAAAATCTTCAATAGTTTTAACTTTTAGGGCCGTGATATGAACTGACATAAGTCTAATTTCTGGTTATGAATAAGTGTAACTTTTGTTACTTAACGGCTGTCATTAACGCGGCAATAGGCACAACTAACGAGTAATATACTAACTAAATATGTTTTTCTCTGATGGCACATTTCTAGAACTTGTTCCTATCATCCAAAAATCTATGATTTTGTGCAAACTAAATAACACAACACAAAGTCAAGCGCTCCAAATTCAAAATCTTCAATAGTTTTAACTTTTAGGGCCGTGATATGAACTGACATAAGTCTAATTTCTGGTTATGAATAAGTGTAACTTTTGTTACTTAACGGCTGTCATTAACGCGGCAATAGGCACAACTAACGAGTAATAGACTAACTAAATATGTTTTTCTCTGATGGCACATTTCTAGAACTTGTTCCTATCATCCAAAAATCTATGATTTTGTGCAAACTAAATAACACAACACAAAGTCAAGCGCTCCAAATTCAAAATCTTCAATAGTTTTAACTTTTAGGGCCGTGATATGAACTGACATAAGTCTAATTTCTGGTTATGAATAAGTGTAACTTTTGTTACTTAACGGCTGTCATTAACGCGGCAATAGGCACAACTAACGAGTAATAGACTAACTAAATATGTTTTTCTCTGATGGCACATTTCTAGAACTTGTTCCTATCATCCAAAAATCTATGATTTTGTGCAAACTAAATAACACAACACAAAGTCAAGCGCTCCAAATTCAAAATCTTCAATAGTTTTAACTTTTAGGGCCGTGATATGAACTGACATAAGTCTAATTTCTGGTTATGAATAAGTGTAACTTTTGTTACTTAACGGCTGTCATTAACGCGGCAATAGGCACAACTAACGAGTAATATACTAACTAAATATGTTTTTCTCTGATGGCACATTTCTAGAACTTGTTCCTATCATCCAAAAATCTATGATTTTGTGCAAACTAAATAACACAACACAAAGTCAAGCGCTCCAAATTCAAAATCTTCAATAGTTTTAACTTTTAGGGCCGTGATATGAACTGACATAAGTCTAATTTCTGGTTATGAATAAGTGTAACTTTTGTTACTTAACGGCTGTCATTAACGCGGCAATAGGCACAACTAACGAGTAATAGACTAACTAAATATGTTTTTCTCTGATGGCACATTTCTAGAACTTGTTCCTATCATCCAAAAATCTATGATTTTGTGCAAACTAAATAACACAACACAAAGTCAAGCGCTCCAAATTCAAAATCTTCAATAGTTTTAACTTTTAGGGCCGTGATATGAACTGACATAAGTCTAATTTCTGGTTATGAATAAGTGTAACTTTTGTTACTTAACGGCTGTCATTAACGCGGCAATAGGCACAACTAACGAGTAATAGACTAACTAAATATGTTTTTCTCTGATGGCACATTTCTAGAACTTGTTCCTATCATCCAAAAATCTATGATTTTGTGCAAACTAAATAACACAACACAAAGTCAAGCGCTCCAAATTCAAAATCTTCAATAGTTTTAACTTTAAGGGCCGTGATATGAACTGACATAAGTCTAATTTCTGGTTATGAATAAGTGTAACTTTTGTTACTTAACGGCTGTCATTAACGCGGCAATAGGCACAACTAACGAGTAATAGACTAACTAAATATGTTTTTCTCTGATGGCACATTTCTAGAACTTGTTCCTACCATACACAAATCTATGATTTTCTGCAAGTTGCATCCATCGTTTTTTATGTGTCCCGTTGCACCCATGTTCACTAAAATACTAAACAACACTGATGCAACGAAACCAATGTTAACTGTAAATGGTATTTTTTGATAACTTCTTATGTAGACGTTCCCTGTTTCAGTTCTCAGCATTGCGTCTTTGAAATCCAGCCCCATGACAAACATCATCGTGCTGCTTAACCTCTGTTGCACTGTATATACCTTTTCGAAAGCTTATACTGAAATTACAGACCAAAGTACAGACGCTGACGTGAAGTCAGTCTGAGATGTGTAATGCAATAGTCGTAAAGTCATAATGTCAATAGTCATAGTTATCTATTTGACATTCTATATAACATTCTATTGTTCTGAGCAGCGTACATTTGATTCGGCCCACGATGTTCGCCACGCCATGGCATTTGTCCCTTCTTTCTGAGAATGGTAATTAACACATTTAATGTTTGTGGGTCAGTTGGAGGTTGAATGTGGATCATCGCGCAAACGTATACGAACATGCTCTATGAGTATTTAATATTTTCCCGATTACAACAAACAATCGTTGTCATTACTGCGAGTGCGTGGGTCACTCACATTTTCATAATGAAAATTCAACTTGTCGAGCTTTGGACGTCATGAATTTAGATATGTGTTATGCAAATATAACTTTTTAAGACGAAATGACCCGAAGTACTGTTCGATTCAATTTTGTGAATGTTGTGGTCCACATATTCATCATGAGCATGTTATAAGCACGTTTCCGGTTACCTTTGTTGCAGAGGTTGGTCACGAGGGTGAGGTACTCCGGATCCACAACATCTCCAGACAGTGCGCAGACACGTACGAGTGTGTGGCCAACAACACAGTGCCTCCCTCCAGGTCTCGCCAGATCAAGGTTACAGTGCAGTGTAGGTGGAATATTCAGATTGTGCTCTATCATAGCTATTATACAATATTTTGTAAAGTTTTTAATTCCTGTTCAAACGATGACGTAGCTAACTTCTTTATGCGACGAAGGAGACCATGTCCAGTATACATGCAAGTGACATGTCTTCCTTTGCCTGTAATCCTATAACCCAAATGGTAAAGCATTTACCGCTACAGTGGTACAATTTGTCTGTGTCTCTGCATAATTTACAGTATGAGTTCTTATAACAATTGAACGTAATACTTCTAATGAGGGCTGTCATACTTGTCACTTGCACATAATAATAAAAAAGAGTATTTAATTTCTTACCCAAACGAGCACAGTTATACCGGGTATTAAAGTTTTCATAATGGTCATGGGAATTACAGTTTTTCTAAATATAACTTGCGTTTTGATTGGTTGACAGTGCGATTGTTAGTTCACGTTTTAACCAATTTTCTCTCATTCTGCGACAAAGTTTACATATATAAACGAGTTGTTTACTATGTCAGTAAACCGTTTTGGCAATAAAATTCAACAGTTACTATAGAATAGTTCTAAAAAAATAGAGTAAGTTGCAAACTATTTAGATAAGCGCATCTTGAAGGTGTGAAAGAGTTTATGAATGGCGTATGACTACAATTTGTATTTTACAGTCTAATCAAAGATCGTGAATTGGGGTCTTGTTTTTCGATTTTTACGCATTAAAAAGATCTTGGGTAAGAAAAAGAATAACCAACTCGGTGCTCGGAATTACGAATTATCTGTCCCTCGTGAATTATTATGTCAAACTCCTCGCTAAAGCTCGGAGTTTATCACAATAACTAACTCGGGACAGATAATCAATGCACTAACATGATAAAAATACTTCAGTGCTGAAATGATGATAACATTCTTTGTTTTGAATGTATTGATTTAATTAACATATATTGATATCCCAGACCCTCCAAAGATCCGGCTACTGACGCCGCGTATCGGACAGCGCCTCCGGAAGGAGACTATACTGGAATGCGTGATCACGGCGTCCCCCCTGGGGCTGACCATGTGGCGGAAGGACGGGGAGGAGCTGACCAACAGCTTCAAGTACGAGCTGGACGTGTATAACGAGGGACCCCAGACCATCACTCTCAGTCTCCGCATAGCTCACATCGACAAGGAGGATTTCGGCGGATACACGTGTGAAGCATCAAACAAACTCGGCAAACAACACGCAGTCATGGAGCTTTATGGTAGGATATACGGGATTTATCATCCAAAACTTGGTTCCACAGGAGATATCGCTTGTATGAGATCAAGCGATATCTCCTAGGAGATATCGTTTTGACAGTAGATTTTGAACAATGCCCTGTTGGCGTCAGCTACATGACATCACCATGATTTTGCATCATCAAGTAATGACATCACAATGCTATGACGTCATAATCACTATGACGTCACAATGCTATGGCATCACAGCACTGGAAGCCAAATGGCAGTTTTGTGTTCAGATAGTTTCATTTTTCATTTAAACTTATGAAGAATGATTTTGGATGATAAATAGAATCTCACCCTCGTGTCTTCAGATATTAAATATATCAACACTCGTTGATAAAGTCAATTCTCTATATATTCAATACCAATTTCTTACTCAATTCCTTCGGTGGAGTGATTGGATTGGGAATTATAGGTGGTTATTGGCTTAGTTTTCGTCATAGTATTACAATGGAAATCTTAATGTCCCCCGAGAAGTGAATGATATAAAGATGAACTAATTGTAAATCAATGAAGACCGATTATAAGGTTTATGGACCAACAGTTCGTTTAATTGGTACCCATATACAGACGTCGTGGTATCTACACAGAAATATGATAATGATAATTAAGAGTTCTAATTAAAAAAGATTCCGTCATTCGCTATAATGCTTTAAACATGGTATCTAACATAACGCCACACATTATCCTGAAGTTACCTACACGTGAAATATGGAACTGAACTCTTTGACGTTCCCCTGTGCCTTACAGGGAAGTGAAATCCACTGAATGTTATTAAGTAACCAGGATAAGAACGAAACATGGTCATGAAATTATTTAATCCAATTTAGAAAATTCCATGTTCAATAAATTAGTGTGCTATTGTGAATGAAGTACAGTAAAATCGTCACTGAATTTGACCGCGAAGCCATTGTGTGAAGTATGGCTTACGAGGCAAACGTTAACAATGGAAGTATTGCAGGGAATATGATTCACACAATAAATACCATGTTTGAGTCCATGGTAGATTTGTGTTTGTTTATGACGTAAATGCCCCAAATGTCTTTCTGGTAATAAAAATAAGACACTGACATTACAATTTGCTGTATGTTGGTTGATGTGATTATCGAATCAGAGACTATTCAGTGATTTCACATTTGTCTGCATGTTATTCCAAATACTTATAACCTCTTAGAAGTTCCATCTTCCCACGTCAAGGTGAAAATGTCTCCATTTTTTACCTTGCCTTCAACCTAGGCAGAGGTGGTGAAACGAATCAGCGACACCTATTGTGATCACGAGGGTTGAGGTCAAGGGCGGAAGGAGAAGATATGGAAACCTTTTCGTTACGCCTGTGACGTTGTTAAGATGAGAAGTTCCGATTCGCAGATTTCATGAACTTTTTTTTCAAGTTTAACCAATCTATTCCAGTGTAAGAGTATGTTGTGTGTTTAGTGTGCTCTAAAATCTATTTGAGTGAGGACAATTTTGTTTGAATATTATTTCCAGAGATATATCCAGTGACAACGACACCAACAACAACATCTACACAAACAACAACGATTCATAGAAAAGTTATATTTCTTGGAGGAAACACCCGCAAAGAAAAGCGACCAAATCCCTATGGAGAACATCTGAACGGACCAACGGATGATAGGAATGGTCACGTGATAACTAATTCCAACAGACCCATCACAGATCCAGGCCACAAAAACAAAAAACCCGCAGGTGCTAGTTTAACGGGTGAGAGAGACGGTTGAGCAGTTTAGAGATGCAGATTTATTTTCAAATTTTATTTTTATTTTTGTTAATACATAAAATCATAATGCATTTTCGGATTTTACAAAATTGCATGCTGCCAAAACCTTTGATTGCACGTGTCTGTTAACTGCTTAACTGGATTGAAATAATGTAACTTGTAATTGATTTACCTTTAGTTTTGTATTGATTGGACAACTATGTAGTATGTTGTAATTTGACTCTGCATCAATGCATGAAGATAACCAGAATGTAATGTAACAGCCATCCCATCTAAGTGGTTCTTTACTCGACAACAACCCAACGTCGATCCTGCAGTTTGTCCTGGATTAATGAAATTTATTGTAATTTCTATTTTCTCTGTTTCACAGGACAAAAAGTGGTGGAATCCGCTTACCTGATCCTTCCGGATTCTTCGGGATCCGGCAATTTTTGAGAGTTTCTGAAAGGATCCGGAAATCGGATTCCACCTCTTTTTGTCCTGTGTTTTAGGGTCAATAAATTGTTTAACATACGTTTTGTGCAATATTTGTTTAATAGATTTTCTACCTTGCAGGTATGTTCGGAACAGGATCGGTGAAGTATGACAGTTCAGTAGGGCCACTTACAGCTCCATTCCCCGTACTGCTCGTGTGTGTCCTGCTTACATGTTTGGTTCAGTCGAACCTGTTGTGATCAAAATGAAGACATATCAGATGGATGTATATATTCAGAAGGATTTCATATTCCATGCCTACACTTCGGATTTTATGTGGAAATATCAACACTCCACAATACATGTTCTCACGAGATGCATTTTCGTCTATATCAACGGTAAGTTCAATGATGTGAGGAGTGGCCACTGCAAGATTTACATGTAAGTGAATAAATAGGAACAGCTTGTGGATTTATTTATTGCTGATCTTCTTCATCAATATGATGATGAGTGGACGACAATCTACTCATGTCCATCTTCTTCAGACAGCCGATTATCTTAAACTTTTAGAATGTTTCTAGCACATGTGTTCTGCACACACATGTATATACTAGTATGGCTTTTATTCGAACTGTCTTCAACATGAGTTGAACAACCTGACATTGTGTTTTGCTTGTGAATATGTAAATAGTGTAAAATATCTAAATGCTGTTAATTTGGCAAATCGGTTTTTACATTACTGAAAGAGAGGTAAAGTAATTCAACAAAACTTTCAAAGTTAGTCTTTCATGTGGATACTTGTTTTCAAGGACGATTTTTTCATACGACGTATAAGTTAAAACATTGGCCCATTTTCCAAAGATATACATATAGATGGTGGTCACTATTCTGTATAATTATGTATACGGTAATTACTTGATACCGGACTTAGTAACATAAGTATTGTAGAATATACCTATTTTTACAATCTCAAGGGAGGTATTATACTATGTTTGACTACAACAACAAATCCGTTCCCGAGGTAAACTCAAGCTTAGAACAGTAAAAAATACCAATCTCACACATTGCATTAACTTTTTATCGTAATAGTTGCTTATATATCGTGACCAGATATGTTGACGAACACACTGAGTATTGAATCTGTCAATAACATTATCCTGTTGGATCATTTGTATCAGTGATGTTTTCTTCTGGTCTGTAATGTACATCAAGGATGTTGACATCTGTTTTAATTATACACAACAAGGGTGAAATAATTTCCATGATAACCTATTCAATAACTGTCGGAATTGAGTACACATTGGAATTACTAGGTCAAAGAGTCAATTACCTCTCCATAATCTCACCTGCCTATCCACTCGACCATCTCTTATTCTGATTTTTCTGTCATATGTTTTTAGTAAAATGGAGTTGTCTCTATGTGACAATCATCTCATCGTATCTCCGTCGAATAAAATGATTGATAGAAATGTGACGAATAGCAGTCTTGTCATGTTCAATAAACACAGGACAAAAAGTGGTGAAATTCTTCAGGATCCGGCAAAATTTGGGAGAATCCGGAAGGATCCGGAAAATGGATATCACCATTTTTTGTCCTGTGAAACCATCGTGTGTATTGGGAAAGTGAAGATGACGACATCGTCTTATATCATGCAGCACAGACTTAGTGTTCTATCAGCTCCTTTTAGCCACGTCATTATTCAGCACCCATACAGTTGTATCTCTCACTGTGACTCTTCACCACTAGATATACCAAAGTTGATTTATATTACGTATTGTATAGCATACTGGCCCACACTGCTCACTCTAATGTAGACGAAGGCTGATGAGAACCGAACAATCATCGTGATTTTCAGCGTAATACTATGTACATAGTTTTAACATTTGTTGAGTTTATGTATGAATACTATGTATACTATTTAACTATATGTAACGGTTAAATAGAAGAACTATGTTATTCAGAGGTTGTTAGTTGTACAAATGTATTCATCATGTAACATTTACATATCAATGGATGTAAATGGGTTGTCATTAAGACTGTATGTAACCATATATACGCTAATCAAATACACCGTGACCATAGGTGCAAAGGTTCATACTTTTTGAATGTTTTGCCAATTATGCATCATACTGTTCATGTATATAGTGTTTCAGCTTTTGTAATTTATGTGGGCGAGCTTTAATTATCTCATGTATGTACATATGGTCATGAAGGAAATAAACTATTTTGATAAAATTATTTTTTGTTTTGTTGTAACCAAGTATAGAAGATTGCATAAACGGATTAAACATGTGAACTCGCCACTCTATGAGCAGGTTATTTCCACATTTCCACGTGTACAGAACATAATCAAGTAGTAAGTACGGACTACTATATGCTCCGTCGTCTTCAAAATTTAAAGGTCGACATCACGAAATCTTGCTTTTCTTACGTATTCCAATATAATATGCCTAGATTAAGATTCATGTGTATGCTTCGTAGGGGAATCGACAATTCGCTTTCTTCGTGACACTGATACGGTTTAAAGGTACATCCATTGTGTTGTCACATATGCCAAACTTTATAAATGATCTTAATCTTTCTAGAAGTAATGACTGTTGCCATTTTGATGATAGTCAATTCAGTATATTGACGATATAAAAGTAAAAGTGTCGATTTTTGATCGAATACTGGGCATGCCTTCTCGTGTGGCGCGCGTCAATTGGTCAAACGTATTTTGAAAACTTACTTTCACCATACAAACATATAACTTTGGGTTGATAGTGTTTAGCAGGTCTTATAACTACTGTGCATGTAACTGGGACGTGTAGTTTCTGTTTCTGTACATGTATAATGATGTTGCTTAATTTTAATTAAACAAAACTAGTAATTATGATATAATTGGCTATTGGGGATGAATACTCAAGTTGAGTGAAATTATTTGAACTGAAATCAGCGCATATCGTATGTTGGCACGTATTTCAGCCAAATTTGTTATGAAACACAATGGATGTACCTTTAATATAATACTTTAAGACAAAAAAGGAACTGTGCATTACATAGATATTGATTTTACGGTGATGGTGCTCACAGATGATACAATACGGTAATATAATGTGGGCATGCATGTGTTTGACGTCAAGCAATCCTTCCAGTTACGTTGCAACGTCACCGAGTTGCACGTTTGTTGTGGTGCAGACAACATCTTAGGTCCAGAAAGAGAGACTGGGATAATGTTCTGTTCTCAGACGATTCTGGTTTTCATCTTGACAGTAACACATACTTAGTGATGCCCTTGCGTACGTGACCCTGATGCGTGCGTTCTGCACCGCAATCGCTTTGCCGGTGGACACGTTATGGTTTGGGGAGGCATCTCCGCTAATCACAGGATAGATCTGTTCGTCGATGAAGGTCATTTAATGGACATCTGGTACAGGGATGAAGTTTTACTACATCATGCCTACTACCTATCTTCAAAGACATGCGGTTGTGATGGAATACCAGCTTGTTTGTTGAGTTTATGTATGTTCTGTGTGCAGCAGAACATCAGAGCTCTCCCATGGCCGGTGTAAGATTGAAAACGTACCCGCGTTGAAAACACACCCAGGGGGTACTTTTTCAACGTTGAATAATGACTTGGGGTCACTTTTCAACGCATCGGGTCTTTTCTCAACGTTGAATAATTACCCAAATATCCGAGGTGTTGAAAAGTGATCCGAGATCATAATTCAATTTTGAAAAAGTACCCGTCGGGTGTGTCGTCAACGCGGATACGTTTTAAATCTTACACCGGCCCTTCCTCCATGTCTCCCTTTGAGCATGTGTGGGATGTGATGGAAAGAAGATTGAGAAAACGTCAACGTCAGCCTGTGCTCGCGGTGGTCACACTCGAAACTGATTTGTGAACGTGAATGAGTGGACTTATCCTCGCCAACAACGTTATGCATTACTGTTGACTTTAACTGAGAATTTGTTGTTGTTGCAATAATATTGGACACTGGCCGCAGTCGAGAAACTTTATAATGACTATATATACATGAAACTATTTGCACAGGATACAAAGTGGTGGAATCCATTTGCCGGATCCTTCCGGATTCTCCCAAATATTGGCGGATCTTGAAGAATCCTGGAGGTTCGGAAGGATCCGGCAAGCGGATTCTTCCACGTTTGGTCCTGTGTTGCTTTGTATACTCACATAATAAATAAATTACACAGATACATTTTTCTCCTAGTATATTTTAAAGATCAACAAGGAAAATAAAAACTGCACATTCATATCGTGTAAAACAATAGTACGTCTAATTAATCGTTCATATTTCTCATTACTCATCACACATGATTTTTTAAGGGTGCTGGTTTGTCTCGATCAAGACCTGAAATAAATTTATAATCCACAAAAAGCAACAGTTTTAACAGTATCCTTTCTACTTAAATATGCCTAGATGTGAAAAAACAAAACATTATCAACTTGTACTGATTAAAGTTTTTGCATAAATGATAGAATCGGACCAGGTTTTTGGTACATAAGAATTGCATCAACCCACAACAACACCAGTCATCACGAGTATATGATCTCTTGACATCAGAGATTACAGTTTTTAGGGGATTATTACCCCGTAATTCAATCCCAAACACGTTCTAGGAATGGGCACAACAGACGTATTAGCACGAGTCTGGAATTGATTGTTTATTCTCCGTGAGATCTGTCATAATCCTTTACTGTCATTCGATAATTGGATACATGACGAATAGCCAGGGTATTTTGTGAACATTCCTGTCATGTCTTCTTCCATTTCTGACAGTTATTGAAATATTATTACACGAACCGGCCATGTGTACACTAGTCAGAGATGCGTTTTGCCTGAGCTGTCGTTACAAGGAAAATATGCATACATTGATGAATATTGTTCGTTAACAATATTACCGTTACTGCAGCAATATTTTCATTTGTACCATACTGATCTGGGCCTAGATTTTCGAAGCTCTCTTAGCCCTAAGACAGTCGTAAGTATCATACATTAACATTGGCTTACGACTATCTTAGTGCTAAGAGGACTTCGAAAATCTAGGCCCTGTATTCTTGATATGGAATAAAGTTCATATTGTCAGGAGATGAAACTCTAAATATCGAAATAGGCAATAAAACATTTTAAAGATCTTTACAAGGATATAAAAGGGTTCAAAAGGAATGTATATATTATTAATTTTAGAGGAGCTGTCGTGAAATCTTAAGACATCAACTTAAAGCTTTCAAATGCTAGAACGAACAGACATGTGTATCACCAGTGAATACTGTGGTGAAATCATCATTTTGTTTTGATTCATTACTGCATTTGCGACGTCAATGTCATGGATTGTTCACGAATCGTATGTCTGTTATGTTAGATTCAATGTACGTGAAGTAGCGAATCATGTTCAGTTATCGAAGGGATCACTGCACTGTAGAGATCACGATACGCTCTCCTTAATGTTATGCATCTGCTGCCCTGTCGGCAATATATTACATACGTGTGGAATATGTGTATGTATATGTCCATATATCACTCAAATGAAGAAAAAGCTTGTCAGTTTCTGTACATTATAGAGGTGAGGTGAGGTGAGTTGGAGTTTAACACCGCTTTCAAGAGTATTTCACTTATATCGCGGCTGCTAGTATTATGGCATGGAGAAAGCCCGCAACGCCATATGGCTATGCATTGCGGTGAAACCTGCGAGCATCGGCTGGACCTAGCGAACCATGGGTGGAACTACGCTGAGATTCAATGTTTCATTGCAGCCAAACGATTCGAACCCCGGACCTATTGATTCGAGGCCGAACGCGCTAACCACTGCACTAACCACTTCGCTATCCCGCCCCCATGTACATTATAGAGGCATTTAGATAAAGACAAAATACACCTGCGATGTATGTACATGTAAAATAGCAATAACATCAAGCTTTTTACTGTCTAACAGAAAATACTTTCTTGATCACGCTGAATTAAACACACTGCATAGCAATATGCAACAACAAACACATTACAAATTCGAAAACGTTTAATAAGGAAGCAGAACTTATTGAATATGACCCCTGACATAAAGAACGTGGGTTGATTCAAGAATCACAACGATAATGAAGTCATATAGAAAGTCCTTCTGGACCTGTCTCCGTTTCTCCAATATAGCTGATGTATCACTAATATTGCATTATAATGTCTCATTATACATAGGAAGCCTAGAGGTCACAACTCCTTTCAAGGTCCACATATCTAGCGTATGCAGTTCAAGTAACACATGCATATATTTCTCTCAGCACAATACTGATAAAGAAAAGTATATACAAAAAACATTTCGAATATAAATAACTTTATTAAAAAAAATCATTACTTCACTACATATAACTTGATACTTGTTTTTCAAAGTTAAATTTGTTTATATATGTACATACCTACATGTACATGTACTGGCATTTTGTTTTAAAAAAGGAGCAACATTAGATCAAACTATGTAACAAACCGTATCTTATCTTTATTGAATTCGAAGGGGTCGTATCGTACCGATGTCCAATTTGTGTTAAGTTCTCTCACTACAATGGCAATGGCAATACTACAGTCAAGTATTCATTTCTATAATAAAACGAAACAAAACAACCAAGCAGTTGTCACTAAGGTGCCATGATCCCCCCAACTGCAAAGTTATACTTCAAAATTGAAAAATAGTGTCAAGATCAGCAAAGTCGCCTGGGCCCTCAATCTTCCCTAAAACAACATAAGTGTAAGATAATGATCAGAATCCAATGAACTGTTCTGGTGATGTCGACCCCCCTCGACCTTGAAAACAATGGCAAGGTCACCAAATTCTAATCAGCCTTTTGTCTTCCCTCGGAGAAGATATTTGAAGATATGGAGAGAATCCAGCGGACGATTCTTGGGATATCCCTCTGACAAGGCTACAATGAAAAAAGTCTCTTTGTGACCTTGAAATGAAGGTCAAAGTTACAAAACTATGTAGGAACATTACTCTCCCTTTGATGAACCCATATGCAAAATATGAAAAGAATCCAGTGAACAGTATTTGAGTTATTCCATTTCATACGTACGGAGCCGAATACTATATCCCCTTGCTCCTTGCATTAGGTTTAAGAGCTTGCTTATCTATGCAATACTTCACGTATTACAACGTTGTGTATGTTATTTTACATTCACGAATCTTAATTTGATCATTGTAGCAACCATTCTCTACCCACATGGGTCATTCAAGTTAATTCTTTCAGGTTTACTTCAGTTGTAAATGGTTTTCTCTACTAGAAATATAGTATTATGACTAGTTGCATAACACGTTCAAATCAACGACGACGTTATAACGGTGACATTTGCCAAAGACAAGTCATAATGATATTTTTTCAGCAGAAACGTGTTCCCGTTAAATTAATTTTCCTTGCTATTTGCCGGTTGGATTTGCTTAAACAATCGACAATAAACATACATGTATTTAAACATATAATAAGACATATTTTAAATACATACTACATACTAATCTCGTACGTCACATGTGTCATATCACGTTGACCGGTGTCGTAACAACGTAACCCAAAATTCCAAAGATTTGATTGGACAACAAATGGCCTTTAAGTTAAGGTCAAGTTGAAACTGAACTACTTTTGAATTCAAAACAAATTTAAAACAAACACATAACATAGATAGCCGATTCCAACCAAATTCAAACATATGCACTATGACCTTGACCTTCGATGTTGACATCATGCCGATCGCGAGTCGACACCGTCACTATAATAATGCGTATCATAATTTAGTATTCTCAATTTATCTCATTAGTCCATGGAGTATTTCATATGTTTCGATTACTAATACGCCATTATAATGTATACTGTACTCAACTGTAGTTTGAACTTCAAAATACCCCAATGTAGTTATTTCAATATTATATCAAACATGTCTGTGAGTAATTGATACAGTAGCGACAAAGGGCTCTCTCTAGACCTCCCCATCCCTCTTGTGTACATGACCTGTAGCCATTAAGCTATGATCAACTCTCTCTATCATAAATGTCCACTCAAGCGAGATTCAGACGTTACCCAAGTCAAAAGGCCAGTTCAATTTCATTCCTCCATTAATAGCTGCAATCTATGTTTAACCATCCTCGGTTACCAGGGGTTTTATATATGCTCCGTTACTCCCCACCATATCACCAATGGGAAATTTCATCAGAGAAATCTGTACTCAAATTACCCGCCCTTGGATTGCGTGAGCCAATCAAACCGCTACGCAGCTTGGACCTGCGAGCCAATGACAATTCATACATTTCGTTACAAAGCACGCGAGGTCATTTTGTTAGCCATCCGTCACCGGTTATCTCCCTTGACCATTTCCGTCTTATCGTATTGAGTATTTTCTTTGGTTACTGACTTCGTCAACTTTAGTACAGATTTCGCTGTCAGAGTTTCACATGGGTGATAAAGTTGAGAGAAACGGAGCATATATAAAACCCTGGGTAACCGAGGATGATGTTTAACATGCATAGTATCATATCGAATGCTTCTTTTTGATTTTTTTTGTTATCAAATAGTGTAACACAGTGCTAGTTTAGTTAAATGTTGTGTTTATCAACAGATCAATAGAAACATACTTACGAATGCGTTATAGTATATTTACGTTGTTAGTTAGTTTAAACAAAAAGTTGATATTTGTGAGTTTGAATACTCGTTGACAATAATACTGCTATATTGCTGTCTAGATATGACCATCTCGCCATGAGCCGGGTTCATGATTCATGAGTTGAATTTTATACTTTTTGACCGAATGAAATATTGACTTTTGACGCTTGCAACAATACTAAACTTTATTCAATAATACAAGATTGAAAATACATTGGATTAACAACTTACAACCAATTTTCTAAAATCATTGTTTACCATAGTTAAACATGGATACTGTATTGTAACACTGTGCCATGTTAAAGGTACATCCATTGTGTTGTTGGTGGGCAAATATGCCAAACGTTAAAAATGGTGTTACTTTATCGAGAAATACCGACTGTTACCGAAGACTGCCAGTTTGATGATAGTAGACTTAGCATATTGACGATATGAAGGTAAAAGTAGTAATCTCTGATCGAAAACCGGACAATGCACAGCGTGTGGCGCGCGTCAATGAGTCAAACGTAATTTTGGAATCTTATCTATAACAGACAAAAAGACAAATTTGAGTTGATAATGTTTAATAGGTCCCATAACTACCGTGCATGTAAATGGGACGTGCAGTTTCGGTTTCTGCACATGCATAATTATGTTACTCAATTTTAATTGGAAACAAGTAATTATGATATATTTGGCGATTGGGGATACATATGCATGCTGAGTGAATTTATGTGTATTGTACACAGAACATGTGGTGAGTTGGAACGTATTAAAACCAAATAACATTTTATGAAACACAATGGAAGTACCTTTAACACTTCGCTAATATTTCCAGCATATACTCCTCAATGTACTTATTCCCGGAGCATGATCCCTATAAATATCTTCATTTTAGAATGAGTCCTGTCTAGCCATGTAGTAGGACAGAGTTGAGTCTACCAGTTAACAGTATAGTGTACAAGGTCGTGCAAAGTATGCACACTATTTTTAAGACAGTTAGAGGCAAACATAAATAATCCATCAACGATGCGTGATGATATTCTATTTGAAAATGTGTATGCCCGTGATATCTGTTAGTCAAGCAAGGCTGACGTCACCACTCAATTTCAGTGATTGATTCCCAATATCGTTATTACATTTGCCGTGTCATGTCCATTTGGGTCAGCTTTTTTTTATTTTAAACTATTGAAGTTCGGAGACGTTATTTATTGTAGTGTTGCATAACATTAATTGTAGGCAATTTTTATTGCTGAACAATATAAGCATGTAACGCATTTTTTGGCTTTCTACTGTATTAAAACTTTTAAAAAAAGTAATTCCTGAGCAAAAACACCAGTCAAGGGATATGAAATTTATGCTCGGCAGCAGAGTAGAACATTAGCACCGACGTTACACATCTATTGATGCAGGTGTTGTCAAGGGAAAATAATAAGATATTAACATGAACATTAAAACTATAACATAATGTGCTCAGTTGAATAAACAAATGAATTCAGAAATAATAATAGGTAGTCACCGATCGTTTTTAATCATTTTAACATCATTTTTAAAATTACCCACATAGACATAACAACCTGGAATATTGAAGAAGAAGAATAAGTTAAGCGAATATTACATGATTATGAGTTTAAGAGCAGTATTTCATACCTGGCCCCCCTTCCAAAAAACAATCGCTGTGTTACAATCAAGGTATCTTATGTTAAAAGAAATGCTTCCATAAACTGTAAGTGAAACGGCACCCTGAACTTGCTGAAGCACGTGCAATTATCAAAATTATGCATTACATTATGTAATATTTGTAATAATCATGGTTCCATAGCATATCCATTCATACCTACCTAAAATATATAATCATATAATATAAATAATTATAATAACATCTCATTTCTAACAGTTGGAATTTATGCATTCTTTCACTCATTCCATTTAGTTTTGTTGAAACTCGTTTGACTGTTACATCATGGATTCTCTAATTCGTTCAGGTTATTTCAACTGCACTGGAAACGCATCAATCTGGGAATGTAGAAATACTGACACTAATTGATTTGATGCGCGTCAATGTTATCATTTCAGAGAAAAACATCGATTATTGCATCATTTCTAAGCTGCGATCAGTCATCGTGAATATGTGATCTTTTGACATCAAAAGGATCAGTCAACAGATTGTGACCTCGTAATTCAATGCCAAACACGTTTTGAGAAAAGCAAACAACCATATCAGCATTAGACAGAAATCTATTAGACTTCAATTTTATTTTATATTTGGATACAATGTTGTGTAGGCGAATATATTGTGTCCATCACCTAAGCATATCTTATGAACCTTATTTTCATTAAATAATTTACATGGGTTTGGCGCTCGAGATTAAGGAAAATAATTAAACTAAGGTAGTTAAATATTATATCTGATACGGTTTAGAAAATAAATGCGATGAAGCCCCATTTGACAACATGGATTTAAAAAAAGTATGTATTCCTCCAATGATATTGATTAGCACAGCGTTATCAAGATTAACAATTAAGATTTCTTATAAGAAGCAGTCATAACTCTATTATAAACAACATATTGCTACAAGAAGGTCATTTTAGATATTGATTGCAGTTTGATGATGGCTTTAAATTTTGCAATATTGACAAAACTTTTCAATTCTGTTAATAGGTTAAAATGATGTGCAACGATGCCAGCAGTTTCGTACATTTATACGGTATATCCTGTACGATAGGTTACATGGGGATTTCGTCAACGTTCACAAGCGTTGGTCCAGTCCATCCCAAACTTGTTTGACAGGTGACATGTCTTTTGATTTAGCAGACCATGGTACGACAGTTACGTTTTTATAATATAGAACACGTTGAATAGTCCAGCAGTATGTCTAGTGTTGTCGTTGTGTAACGTCACCATTGGTCCAGACTACCTTGTGGATGGTCAAACTGTTGGGTGAAGCTCCTCATCCCTGTCCAGGTAGACTTGTGTCCTGTGTGAGGCTATTATTCGGTATGTCTGTACTACATATTGTTGACGTTGAAAACAGCAGGTACCCTTGTGTTGCAGTAATGTTTACAGTCACATATATTCCCTCACCAGGATGGTTTAGAGCATATGTATTGCTATTGTAAAACTATTATCTTCAACTTAAAACCAATTGGTATAAATGCTGTCGTATTTTTACAGAATATCTCAGAAAATGACATTAACGAAATATAGCAGAATTCACTGACAATAGAAATTGAAATATACTGAACAGCAAAAGAAACGGGAGTCCACTGTAACAATTTCGTAATTACCGATAACGCTGTATTGAGCAAATTAATAATATCAGAGCATTCACATTTTATTGACATGATGTTAGTAACGTGTTGTACATGCAGACATAACGAAAAGTCAACACTGGTGAAGAATGTCTGCATATGTTTGGGCCATAGTCATTCTCTTGGAAAACTGACACATTCCTGTTCAGATGATTAAGGGCCCAATGTGCTTTAAATGCAATTGAAACTTGTGCAAACACTCCCATGAAGTTGTTTGATGCAAAACCCCTGTCTTTGCTGATGGTGATTTGACGTCATGACATCAATTTTAATTTCCTTCAGAATGTTCTATGGGTCTCATTTTGATAAAACTTCAAGATATTGGATTGGTTTTCGATACAATTAAAGTCCTTGTAAACTGTTTAGAATGCAATCGGCCAATATCCCAGCTTCCGAAAAATTCACGTTTTTCTAGGCAAGCATTAACTCCTTGAACATTGAGTCACAATTTGGGGTCCTTTGCACAGAGCAGGTCTAGGATTACAGCATTAATTTGAATTTTACCAGGCTAATGCAGATCATGTTACCATGACAACATGTGACATACATTATTGCGAACTGATACCCTTTGACTTTGCAGTGGTAACCATCTGTATTCTACAGTACCAATAGCTCAACATGTTCTCTGACATTTACTAATGATATGACAAACAATGGGCTGATATGCAAACAGACACTATAGTCATTAAAACTCGCGTTTCTTTTGCTGTTCAGTGCAAACCTAGGTCATGAATTGAACTTGACATAAATACTCTCAAAATACTAGACTAGTTCTCAAGGTGATTGTTTACTAATACTCTTTATCTGCGTACCTATCTCTGAGTGGAATTTTTTTTGTGACTGTTCTATTTTTGTAAGAGGTCAAGTCAAAAACAAATGTGAATACTCGGAGTAATATGTACATTAGCAACAATTTACATATAACCCCGAACAGTGTCATTCAACTATGGTCACTTCACGATATGCACATATCCTTTTAGATGGCAACACACATTTATGTACGACATCAACACAGTAAAATACCCAAGGAACAAAAATCTTAAACTTGCCCTATACCATTGTGACAATGACGCTATCATTGTGACGTCAAAACGGTTGATCACTATGACATCATGCATTGCAATGGTATTCGGTAAAAACAGCCATATGGAAGAAGGCGTAAACATTGGAACAGTTTAACAAGTTGAAAACATTTGATGAACATAGCACCGTGACATTTAAGTAAGGCATATGGCCACATGGATTGATACCAGGTCGGAATGTCTTCTGATTGTTGCTTATTAAAATTTCTCCAACAGTTTTTATAAAACCTTTATTTAAATATTGTGTTCACTGCTTTATAGGTAACCCATGATCTGATATTAAATGGATAACGGGTGAATTGCTGACTTTTTCGTTGTTGGCATTTTCCATTGTCATTATCACTGAAATTTTAAAAATGAAAGGGTTTCGGTTCGTCAGATGCCGATGATTTTGTCATCAAAATCCGACCAGAGATAAGCCATATCACGATACTTGACTCACCACTTCAACTTCCTCAACACCCACTCTACTCCACGCAGTAGTCTTTTGTCTTTTGTTTCATTGCAAAGTATTGACGTTGCACTACATGTGAAGCTTAGCCAGAGCGACCATGGCATTGTTCGCAGTGAGTCGTGAGCTTATTTTGGAGTTTGAACAAATCACACTCGATCATATAAAGACAATATGACTGATCCATGCTGTCATCACTTTAATCATGAACAATGAGTTATTTTGGCGAAAGATCATGTCACCTTAGGCACAGCTGCTAGTTGAAATGACTCTCTAATAGGAGAATCTGATGATATCTTAAGTAATTTAATTGTATGACTCTTTCTTTAATCAAAATGAAGTTCAGTATCATAACTACTTCGATTCAACTATTGGCCATAACATGTATTTTATAAAAGATAATTCATTTGTGACATCAATGAGGCGTCAACGCCCGACACAATGTGATTCTCTAATTTGAAAGTTTGTTTTCAAATAGTTATAAATCTATCCAAGGTTCTGTCTGCTTTGGAACAGAACAAATAGAGTTTCTCAAATTTACTCCATTATAAGTATTAGGGTACAGATATATTGCCTTATGGTTGTGGCGATGAAACTTATTTTGGATTGATTTTAATATATAACTTAGCTACCTTGCAACATTATCCTTAGAGATTACCATGCAGGCATGTATGAAGATGAAGCTATTCTCTGTTGTTCGTGAATATGTATTTTACGAGTAGAATAGTAGAGCAACTTACGGAACAGGCATTTTCAAAATGCTTCACTCATATTGCCTGTAGATGGAGATGCTCTGAGAGTCGGAACACGAACATTGCATCATCATACGTTGGCCAAAATCAATCATCGCGAATGCGCAATCTCTGGACATCAGAGAGATAAGTTTTCAGGGGATTATAACCCCGTAATTCAATCCCAAACACGTTCTAGGAAAGTTCACAAGAGATGTATTAGCACGAGTCAGGAATTGATTGTTTATTCTCCGTGAGATCTGTCATAATCCTTTACTGTCATTCGATAATTGGATACATGAGGAATAGTCAAGAGTATTTTTATGAGCATCCATGGCATGTTTCCACAATTTCTGACAGTAATTGAAATATTATTACACGAAACATCGATGTGTACATTAGTTAGATGTGCTTTTTTCATGAGTTATCTTGTAAGGTATATGTTAAAGAATTGATGAATAGTGGCTGTTACAAACAGTCTGTTAAATGCAACAATAATATTATAACCATTTATGGAATTCCATTGTTATAATGGAATCAATACTAGGTCTCCTGTGTCCGCAGCGAGCAACAAATGTTTCAAAAAGCGAGGAAAAGAAGATCTACCATAAAAGAAAGACCTTTATAGCATAAAACTATTGCAATGAAACTGTATGTGTACGTATTCGAGTGAGTGCGTGAGTTATTGTTTAACGCCGCTTCGGCAGTATTGCAGCCATTAGCGGCGAGATATGAGTACCTTTTCGAGGAATTAGGCTTAACTTAAGTTTTCAGCATTGGTTAATGCAATTATAAGAACAAGTCTGATAACGTTGTCCCTATGGGCTTGTCTCCAACTATCTAATGTACGTGACCTATCACATACTCTATGAGGTTTCATAATCACAAAACACACCCAACACATAGATGAAACGGTACTGTATAGCCGTAACATATGTTGCAATTTGTATCCAGAGAACTCATATTTAGTATATGTAGTTCCAGTTCCACAAGCAGAAATATGATACACAGCAATGGCATAACGCATATTTATGAAAACTCATTATATTGAATAGATAAACTTTCAAATCATTTATTACCGAGAAAAGTATGGCTGTTTTTCAGCAATTAATGTATTCATTTACACGTTATCAAACCTGATGAAAATAACAGCTTAATTATATTATAATAAATAATGTTTAAAAAAGATCATATAACGCCATCTAACGACTTGGAACAAGGATTCAATAGTATCACACACTATGTTACATGTAACATCTAACGACTTTTTATAAAATTTGATGTCGTTGCACCCAGCCAAAAATACCCTTCACTTTAGCACTGTTACTTATCAGTTAGTGTCAATCAAGCGCCTTTTTCTCATATTTGTTTCATCAATAGCAATGATAATGTGTTATGTACATGTTCTAAAGTCAACTTTATATTTGACCTCATTAATTTTAAAAAAGGGAAATATATAACACGTCCAAATTGTGTGACATGATATTCCAATATGCGCAATATATTATGGCCACAGTGTGACAATGTGTTGATGTCAAATCTCTGTCATATATATCCTCTCAAGCTAGACTAACGCGTGTCCCTTGTAAACATAATTATAACTTATGTATTTAATTGGCCACGGCAATCCATATGAATGTTACGTGCATGCTTTATTATATAAACTCGATTTACCAATATGTTGTGTTTGATACACTGTTACGAATATTGGCACACTTCCCGTTGCTTTAGTATATATTTTACAGGCGTAACATATGTCTTTTGAACAAGGAACATATTAAACATGTTCAACATGACACGGAGTATTTTAACAATAATACATGTGACTCAACATACTATTTATCCCTGGGGATCATTGTTCTAAATACTCCAATATTCACAAAGCATAACCAATATTCTAAAATCATATTTCTTAACCATAATAACACAGTAATGTTGTACTCTGGCACAACTTGGTTCAATGGTCAACACTTTTCCTATAATACTCGTTTATTTATCGTCCCAGTAGACTCATTCTTATTTACGTGATCATCTGAATATGGCCATTGTCTTCTTCGGAGTCGAAATATATTGATTTCCATATGAAGTGGTTTAAAGATGATTCAATAACGATTCATTTCCCGCCAAATGGTTGATGAGTGTTGAGGACACAGGTCAAGTCATACTGCTATTTGTTTTAGGTATTTTAAGTAGTTCGATCATCACTTCGACCATCGTCTGTTTTCACAAGTTCTAAAACCTTGAATAAGGTCGTTTCCTCAAAAGGTGGTTATCCTTTGACATTTTAACCTGCAACTATCATCTGCAGTGTGCGGAATAAGAGTGCTGAACTAATTAAGAAAAAGATTAGAAAAATATAGATAAAAACCAATATTGTGTTGAGAATACATAGTGTCAGTTCTAACAAATCATACATATTTACATCATTTCTAAGCTGAGATCTCTCAATAGCAATATCTCATCTTTTAGCAAAAGAGATATATTTTATTACCTCATAGCGAAAATAAAAAAAAACTATATAATCACAAGATAGGAATTGATAATTAATTGAGACCATCAATTTGTTAGAAATAATTTCATTTATTGAGTCTTTATGATATTATGAAATGCATGCATAACATTGACTAACTCCTCTCTTATGTTCGTGAGTTTTTGGAACACTATTTTTGACATTCTAATGTTACAAAAACGTAAAGCGTGTCTGTTTTGTTAGTGCTATATTTGTCCCATAAGTTTTAAATTTGATTAAACCACATAAATGAGTGGTTTACTTTATATTCAGCTATTACGGAATTGTGCTTCAAAACAGTCGATCTGGTCTCATTCCATTCTCCTGCCTCCTCACTCTGTCGCACATGGCCTAAATTCCAACCAAGAGGATTGTGGATTAATCCAATTAGAAGAGAGTACAGTATCCAGGTCAACACTCTGGGAATACCATCCAGTGGCAAGACACGTTAATGTCAAACGAAGGATGATCCAATTATTTAGGACAGTTCTTAATCATTTCGCATTTGGTTATACATTATGCAGTCACTTTGACACTATATATTAGGTTATAATGATCAGATCGGATTGACCTGCCCTTGCAAGTATGCCTAATTAGCCAATTCTTCTTGTCTCGTTGACCGGAAATGTAGTAATGTTGAAATAATAAGTAAAACGTATTTGTTCACATGTATACATTTTCATGCAGTTCATGCATGTTTTCGTTTCGATGACTGTTGTTCATTTACTTGATATATGTCCGTCATATATTCTTATATTTGGATAATCGACAATAGTTATCAGGGAGTTTGTGGGTCATAATTCCATATAATGTTAAGCAAATTAGGCTTCATGACAAATTAAGAATTGTACATGGCAAAACTGTATATTGTATACTCATGGTGAAAATGGTTGACACCCCGACAAGGTCATGCAAAGTATGCACACTATTTTAAAGACAGACAGTTAGAGGCAGACATAAATAATCCATCAACGATGCGTGATGATATTTTATTTGAAAAAGCTGTATGCCCGTGATATCTGTTAGTCAAGCAAGGCTGACGTCACCACTCAATTTCAGTGATTGAATCCCAATATCGTTATTAAATTTGCCGTTTCATGTCCATTTGGGTCAGATTTTTTTATTTTTAACTATTGAAGTTCGGAGACGTTATTTATTGTAGTTTTGCATAACATTAATTGTAGGCAATTTTAATGCTTAACACTATAAGCATGTAACGCATGTTTAGGCTTTCTACTGTATCAAAACTTTTCTTAACAAAGTAATTCCTGAGCAAAAACACCAGTCAAGGGGTATGAAATTTATGCTCGGCAGCAGAGTAGAACATTAAGGTAATAGCACCGACGTTACACATCTATTGATGCAGGTGTTGTCAAGGGAAAATAATAAGATATTAACATGAACATTAAAACTATAACATGATGTTCTCAGTTTAATAAACAAATGAATTCAGAAATAATAAAAGGTAGTCACCGATCGTTTTTAATCATTTTAACATCATTTTTTAAAATTACCCATATAGACATAACAACCTGGAATATTGAAGAAGAATTATGAGTTAAGAGAATATAACATGATTATGAGTTTAAGAGCAGTAGTTCATACCTGGCCCCCCTTCACAAAACAATCGTTGTGTTACAAAGAAGGTATCTTATGTTAAAAGAAATGCTTCCATAAACTGAAAGTGAAACGGCACCCTGAACTTGCTGAAGCACGTGCAATTATCAAAATTATGCATTACATTATGTAATATTTGTAATAATCATGGTTCCATAGCATATCCATTCGTACCTACATAAAATATATAATAATATAGTATAAATAATTATTATAATAACATCTCATTTCTAACAGTTGGAATTTATGCATACTTTAACTCATGCCATTTAGTTTTGTTAAAACTGGTTTGACTGTTACATCATGGATTCTCTAATTCGTTCAGGTTATTTCAACTGCACTGGAAATGCATCAATCTGGGAATGTAGAAATACTGACACTAATTGATTTGATGCGCGTCAATGTTATCATTTCAGAGAAAAACATCGATTATTGCATCATCTCTAAGCTGCGATCAGTTATCGTGAATATGTGATCTTTTGACATCAAAAGGATCAGTCAACAGATTGTGACCTCGTAATTCAATGCCAAACACGTTTTGAGAAAAGCAAACAACCATATCAGCATTAGACAGAAATCTATTAGACTTCAATTTTATTTTATATTTGGATACAATGTTGTGTAGGCGAATATATTGTGTCCATCACCTAAGCATATCTTATGTACCTTATTTTCATTACATAATTTGCATGGGTTTGGCGCTGGAGAATAAGGAAAATAATTAAACTAGGGTAGTTAAATATTATATCTGATACGGTTTAGAAAATAAATGCGATGAAGCCCCATTTGACAACATGGATTAAAAAAAAGTATACATACCTCCTTTGATATTGAATAGCACAGCGTTATCAAGATTAACAATTAAGATATCTTATAAGAAGCAGTCATAACTCTATTATAAACTAAATATTGCTTCAAGAAGGTCCTTTTAGATATTGATTGCAGTTTGATGATGGCTGTAAATTTTGCAATATTGCCAGCAGTTTCGTACATTTATACGATATATCCTATACGATAGGTTACATGGGGATTTCTTCAACGTTCACAATCGTTGGTCCAGTCCATCCCAAACGTGTTTGACATGTCTTTGGATTTAGCAGACCAGTGTACGACAGTAACGTTGTTCTAATATAGAACGCGTTGAATAGTCCAGCAGTATGTCTAGTGTTGTCATTCTGTAACGTCACCCCTGGTCCATGCTGCCTTGTGGATGGTCAAACGGGTGGGTGAAGCTCCTCATCCCTGTCCAGGTAGACTTGTGTCCTGTGTGAAGCTTTTATTCGTTATGTCTGTACTTCATAATGTTGACGTTGAAAACAGCAGGTACCCTTGTGTTTCAGAAATGCTTACAGTCATATACATTCCCTCACCAGGATGATTTAGAGCATATGTATTGCTATTGTTAAACTATTATCTTCAACCTAAAACGAATTGGACTATCTCAGAAAATGACATTAACGAAATATAGCAGAATTCACTGACAATAGAAATTGAAATATACTGAACAGCAAAAGAAACGCGAGTCCACTGTAACAATTTCGAAAATACTGATAACGCTTTATTGAGCAAATTTTTAATATCAGAGCATTCACATTTTGTTGACATGATGTTAATAACGTTTTGTACAACATGCAGACATAACGAACAGCCAGCACTGGTGAAACACGTCTGCAGAGCATTATCTTATGCCATAGTCATTCTCTGGGAGAACGGAAACATTCCTGTCCAGATGATTAAGGGCCCAATGTGCTTTTAAATGCAATTGGAACTTGTGCAAACACTCCAAAGAAGTTGTTTGATGCAAAACCCCTGTCTTTGGTGATGGTGATTTGACGTCATGACATCAAATTAAATTTCCTTTAGAATGTTCTATGGGTCTCATTTTGGTAAAACTTCAAGGTATTGCATTCGTTTTCGGTACCAAGGGGTTCAACGAGGACATTTAAAGTTCCTGTAAACTGTTCAGTAGGCAATCGGCCAATATCCCAGTTTCCCAAAAAAATCACGTTTTTTTTTGTAAGCATTTACTTCTTCTTGAACTTTGAGACCGGAGTCACAATTTGGGGTCATTTTCACACAGCAGATCTAGGATTACAACAGGATTCCTTCGAATTTTAACAGGCTCATGCAGATCATGTTACCATGACAACATGTGACGTACATTTTTGCAAACTGATACCCTTTGACTTTGCAGTGGTTACCATCTGTATTCTACAGTACCAATAGCTCAACATTTACTAATGATATAACAAACCATGGGATGAGAAACTATACTATTAGTCATTATAACTCGCGTTTCTGTTGCTGTTCAGTGCAAATCTTGGTCATAAATTGAACTTGATATAAATACTATCAAAATTCAAGACTAGTTCTCAAGGTGATTGTTTACTAATGCTCTCTGTCTGCGTACCTATCTCTGAGTGGTAAGAACTTTGCGACTGTTCTATTTTATAAGAGGTGTGGTCAAGGCAAAAACAAATGTGAATACTCGGCGTAATATGTACATTAGCAACAATTTACACATAACCCCGAACGCTGTCATTCAACTATGATCACTTCACAATATTCACTTATCATTTTAGATGGCAACACACATTTATGTACGACATCAACACCTTAAACTTGCCCTATACCATTGTGCAAAACGGTTGATCACTATGACGTCATGCATGGCAATGGTATTCGGTAAAAACAGCCATATGGAAGAAGGCGTAAAAATTGGAACAGTTCAACAAGTTGAAAACATTTGATGAAAATAGCACCGTGACATTTTAGTAAGGCATATGGCCACATGGATTGATACCAGGTCGGAATGTCTTCTGATTGTTGCTTATTAAAATTTCTCCAACAGGTTTTATAATACCTTTATGTAAATACTGTTTTCACTGCGTTATAGGTAACCCATGATCTGATATTAAATGGATAACGGGTGAATTACTGACTTTTTCGTTGTTGGCATTTCCCATTGTCATTATCACTGAAATTTCTAAAATGAGAGGGTTTCGGTTTGTCAGATGCTAATGATTTTGTCATCAAAATCCGACCAGAGATAAGCCATGTTACGATACTTGACTCTAGTTTTCAACTTCCTCACAACCCACTTTACTCCACGCAGTAGTCTTTTGTCTTGTGTTTCATAGCAAAGCATTGGCATTGCACTACAATGTGAAGCTTAGCCAGAGCGACCATGACATTGTTCGCAGTGAGTCGTGAGCTTATTTTGGAGTTTGAAAAAATCACACTCAATCATATTAAGACAATATGACTGATCCATGCTGTCATCACTTTAATCTTGAACAATGAGTTATTTTGGCGAAAGATCATGTCACCTTAGGCACAACTGCTAGTCAAAATGACTCTCTAATAGGAGAATCTGATGATACCTTAAGTAATTTAATTGTATGACTCTTTCTTTAATCACAATGAAATTCAGTATCATAACTACTTCGATTCAACATTTGGCCATAACATGTATTCTATAAAAGATAATTCATTTGTGACATCAATGAGACGTCAACGCCGGACACAATGTGATTCTCTAATTTAAAAATTTGTTTTCAAATAGTTATAAATCTATCCACGGTTCTGTCTGTTTTGTAACAGAACAAATAGTGTTTCTCAAATTTACTCCATTATAAGCATTATGGTACAGATATATTGCTTTATGGTTGTGGCGATGAAACTTATTTTGGAATGATTTTAATATATAACTTAGCTACCTTGCAACATTATCCTTAGAGATTATCATGCAAGCATGTATGAAGATGAAGCTATTCTCTGTTGTTCGTGAATATGTATTTTACGAGTAGAATAGTAGAGCAACTTTCAAAACAGGTATTTTCAAAATGCTTCACTCATATTGCCTGTAGATGGAGATGATCTGAGAGTCGGAACACGAACATTGCATCATCATACATTGGCCAAAATCAATCATCGCGAATACGCAATCTCTGGACATCAGAGAGATCAGTTTTCAGGGGATTATGACCCCGTAATTCAATCCCAAACACGTTCTAGGAAAGTTCACAAGAGATGTATTAGCACGAGTCAGGAATTGATTGTTTATTCTCCGTGAGATCTGTCATAATCCTTTACTGTCATTCGATAATTGGATACATGAGGAATAGTCAGGAATATTTTTATGAGCATCCATGGCACGTTCCACAATTTCTGACAGTAATTGAAATATTATTACACGAAACAGCGATGTGTACATAAGTTAGATGTGTTTTTTTCATGAGTTATCTTGTAAGGTATATGTTGAAGAATTGATGAATAGTGGCTGTTACAAACAGTCTGTTAAATGCAACAATAATATTAGAACCATTTATGGAATTCCATTGTTATTATCCAATCAGGACAAGTTCTTCTGTGTCCGCAGTGAACAACAAATGTTTCAGAAAGCGAGGAAAGGGAGATCTACCATACAAGAAAGACCTTTATAGCATAAAACTATTGCAATGAAACTGTATGTGTACGTATTCGAGGAATCAGGCTTAACTTAAGTTTTCAGCATTGGTTAATGCAATTATAAGAACAAGTCTGATAACGTTGTCCCTATGGCCTTGTCTCCAACTATCTAATGTACGTGACCTATCACATACTCTATGAGGTTTCATAATCATAAAACACACCCAAGCACTTAGATAAAACGGTACTGTATAGCCGTAATATATGTTGCAATTTGTATCCAGAGAACTCATATTTAGTATATGTAGTTCCAGGTCCATATGCAGAAATATGGTACACAGCAATGGCATAACAAATATTTATGAAAACTCATTACATTGAATAGATTAACTTTCAAATCATTTATTACCGAGAAAAGTATGACTGTTTTTCAGCAATTAATGTATTTATATACACGTAATCAAACCTGTTGAAAAGTACAGCTTTATTATATTATAATAAATAATGTTGAAAAAATATCATATAACGTCATCTAACGACTTGGAACAAGGATTCAATAGTATCACATACTATGTTACATGTAGCATCTAACGACTTTTTAAAAATGCTGATGTCGTTGCACCCAGGCAAAAATATCCTTCACTTTAACACTGTTACTTATCAGTTAGTGTCATTGACTTTTTTCTCATATTTGTTTTCTCAATAGCAATGATAATGTATTCTGTACATGTTCTAAAGTCAACTTTATACTTGACCTCATTAAGGGAAATATATAACACGTCCAAATTGTTTTGACATGATATTCCAATATGCGCAATATATTATGGCCACAGTGTGACAATGTGTTGATGTCAAATCTTTCTGTCATATATATATATCCTCTCAAGCTAGACTAACGCGTGTCCTTGTAAATATAAGTATAACTTCATTTATGTAATTGGCCACGGCAATCCATATGAATGTTGAGTGCATGCTTTATTATATAAACTCGATTTACCAATATGTTGTGTTGGATACACTTTTACGAATATTGGCACACTTCCCGTTGCTTAGGTATATATTTTACAGGCGTACAAGGGACAAGGAACATATTAAAATGTTCAAAACGACCAGGAATATTTTAACAATAATACTTGTGACTCAACATACTATTTATCCCTGGGGATCATTGTTCTAAATACTCCAATATTCACAAAGCATAACCAATATTCTAAAATCATATTTCTTAACCATAATAACACAGTTATGTTGTACTCTGGCACCACTTGGTTCAAAGGTCAACACTTTTCCTATAATACTCGTTTATTTATCGTCCCAGTAGACTCATTCTTATTTACGTTATCACCTGAATATGGCCAATGTCTTCTTCTGAGTTGAATAAATATGATTTCCATATGAAGTGGTTTAAAGATGATTCAATAAGGATTCATTTCCCGCCAAATGGTTGATGAGTGTTGAGGACACAGGTCAAGTCATACTGCCATTTGTTTTAGGTATTTTAAGTAGTTCGATCATCACTTCGACCATCGTCTGTTTTCACAAGTTTTAAAACCTTGAATAAGGTCGTTTCCTCAAAAGGTGGTTATCCTTTGCCATTTTAACCTGCAACTATCATCTGCAGTGTGCGGAATAAGAGTGCTGAGCTAATTAAGAAAAAGATCAGAAAAATATAGATAAACACCAATATTGTGTTGAGAATACATAGTGTCAGTTGTAACTAATCATACATCATTTCTAAGCTGAGATCTCTCAATAGCAATATCTCATCTTTTAGCAAAAGAGATATATTTTATTACCTCATTGCGAAAATGAAAAAATAAAAAACTCTATAAACACGAGATTGGAATTGATAATTAACCACCATCAATTTGTTAGAAATAATTTCATTTATTGAGTCTTTATGATATTATGAAATGCATGCAACATTGACTAACTCCTCTTCTCTGTTCGTGAATTTTTGAACACTATTTTTGACATTCTAATGTTACAAAAACGTAAAGCGTGTCTGTTTTGTTAGTGCTATATTTGTCCCATAAGTTTTAAATTTGATTAAACCACATACATGAGAGGTTTACTTTATATTCAGCTATTACGGAATTGTGCTTCAAAACAGTCGATCTGGTCCTCTGCAATCTCATTCCATTCTCCTGACTCCTCACTCTGTCGCACATGGTCTAAATTCCAACCAAGAGGATTGTGGATTAATCCCATTAGAAGAGAGTACAGTATCCAGTTCAACACTCTGGGAATAACATCCAGTGGGAGAATACGTTAATGTCAAACGTAGGATGATCCAGTTATTTAGGACAGTTCTTAATCATTTCGCATTTGGTTATACATTATGCAGTCACTTTGACACTATATATTAGGTTATAATGATCAGATCGGATTGACCTGCCCTTGCAAGTATGCCTAATTAGGCAATTCTTCTTGTCTCGTTGACCAGAAATGTAGTAATATTGAAATAATAAGAAAAACATATTTGTTCATGTATACATTTTCATGCAGTTAAATTACGCATGTGTGTTTTCATTTCGACGACTGTTGTTCATTAACTTAATATAGGTCTGTCATTTATTCTTATATTTGGATACTCGACAATAATTATCGGGGAGTTTGTGGGTCATAATTCCAAGTAATGTTAAGCAAGTTAGGCTTCATTACAAATTAAGAATTGTACATGGCAAAACTGTATATTGTATACTGACGGTAAAAATGGTTGACACCCATAATTGTTATAGGAATGAAATGTTATATAAACACTGTAACGTGTCAGTTTCGATTATTTTTTTGGTAAAACATTTAACTACATGATGTCTTTTTGTGAATAGTGTCCTTGAGCATTTGCTATTTCTCCACTTGTACATTACAAAACCAAAGAAAGGGAAATATCCACCTACTGATGGAGTGAAAATATACTCCGAAACGTTGTGTATTTTCACATTAAAGAAGTTGTTATCCAGAAAATCGTCCTGTTTTTATGATGCATACCTGTTTTATAAATAAAACCTTTAATGCCCTATTCAATTTTGGAAATATCATACGTGTCACCTATTGATAATATTTTATATTTACTACATTTTCTCTTCATATTATTCAATATAATTACCTGTCACCTCTACGTTGTATTTTGAAGTAGCTTTCTCAAACGTATCATCAGACAAATGCTTATATCTTCATTTATTATACAATATAAGTGTTGCCCAGTCTCGGTTCTTTTACATAAGCATCCCTATAAGTTTCCGATAACATCCTATACTCAGATGAGTCATGACAGAACATTTCAAAACCAATGCATATTGATCTGTGGTGGTTGTGGATATGATGATGCATTTGACTGCATGGTTTTTCAGTACACAATTATTGGATCATCGCTTGACTAATATCAGATACCATGAACATGTGATCCTTTGACATCAGTATGATCGGTCTTCTGAAGACTGCGACCTCGTAGTTCAATAACAAACGCATTTGAAGAAAAAAATATCCACAATGATATAAATAACAACGCATTGACATCAGATTGTGGAATCATAACACTGTCAGTGCTTTATTTATAGAAATAACATGAAGAAGTGAAATCATACTGACGCACATTCAGCGAATTTAACTAAAAAATAAGTCATTGATTTTTTTAAGAATTCTAATTTGAACCACATATGGATATGCATTGTTGAAATAGAACAAATGTCAGTATTGTTACCAGATGAAAACTTAAAAGAGGCTTATGATGAGTATATCATGTTAAAGATCCCTGTATGGTTATAAAATGGTTACAAAGGAATCTAACTATTGTTGACTTCAGAGGAGTTGTCGTGATATCATAAGATATCGAGTTGAAGCTTCGAAATGGTGGTGTAAAAATGCGTTTGTATCATCAGTCGAGATTGCCCATGCTGTCTTATATATTGACACTGGGGAAATTATCAGTTTGTTGGATTCATTACTGCATTAACAACGTCAATGTCATATCATGTTCACAAATCGAATGCCAAATGTTAGATTTGTCAGACGTGAAGTAGCTAATCATTTCAGTTATAGATTGAATCATTGCCATGTGTAGATCACGATAATGTTGATCATATTGAGAAATGTATATATGTGATGAATATATATTTAGATGTACCATACGAAGAAGATGAGATTTTCGGAAACATATAGTCACCAACAATGGAAACACATGTGTACTGTGTGGACAATAACAAACACATCAATATTTTAGTGGTGTCCCAAAGCAGGCAAATTAATATCTTTCACACTTACTTCTGTAGCAAATGGAGCGCTGTCACGTCTAGCAATAGGGTATTTTGATTAGTAGTATTACATCAACAGGACCATTGTAAAGGTGACATTTTTCACCATAATTTCACATAAACGTTTCATTTGATATCCTCGATGTGAGGCATTTGAATTTATGATCACCACGACCATAAGCAAGCTGTTAAATATAGAAGACCAAATAGACACAAAAAATTATCAATCACAGTCAATGGCTAACATCTTTGAATCAATCCCGTCTTGTCATTGAGCAGAAAGTAGGAAAATATGATTTTTAGCTAGACCCTTGAAATTTGAAAACAGAAATTTGGAACAGAGGATACTTGGGAAGAACTGGTTTGTGTTGCGTCTGTGGGGAGAGAATAATAGTTGTCGCAACTCTCATTGTCAAATGACTGGATAATGATTGCTATTGGATAATGTATACTGTACTTTAGTTTGAACTTCCACATGGCCCAATGCAATTTCTACCAATATCAAACATGTCGGTGAGTAATTGATACAGTAGCCACAAAGGGCTCTTTCTAGACCTCCCCATCCCTCTTGTGTACATGACCTGTAACCATTAAGCTATGATCAACTCTCTCTATCAGAAATGTCCAATCAAGCGAGATCCAGGCGTTACCCGAGTCAAAAGGCCAGTTCAATTTCGTTTCTCCTTCCATTACAGCTGACATATATGTTAAAGATGCATGGTATCATCTTGAATACGTCCTTTTTGATTTTGTTTATTCAGTTTATTTTAATTAATTGTGTTTTTCGAACAGGTCAATTAAACACTTTAGAATTAATTACCTAATAGATAAAATATAATAATAATAAAAAAATATTTTTGTGATTTTGATTTGATTTTAATATTTCTATATTGTGATTGCTTTGTAAATATGAATTCGCAATAAGCACACGTAAATGATTCAAGAGTTGAATTGTATTAGTGTTTGACTCTTGCAACATTACTAAACGTTATTCGATAATACAAGATACAAATATAAACCTTGGATTCACAATACACTACCAATTTTCTAAAATAATGTTCAACAATAGTTAAACAGATACCTTGTCATTGTAACACGTGATTCAGTGGTTAACACATCGCTAATACCCTAGCAGCTACTTTTCTGACTGTCCTGACTCCCGGATACTGATCATTGTAAATGTTATCATTTTAGAATAAGCCTTGCCTTGCCGTGTAGAACAGAGTTGAGTCTACTAAATAGGGGTATACCGATTAGGCTTTGCAAAGTGTTTACATTATTTCAATGACTGACAGTCAGACATACTTGAATAATATATCATAAAATTCATCAACGACGTGTGATGATATACTATTTGAAAATGATTTTGTAAGTCATATCGGTAAGTCAAACAATGTTTTTTTCCGTTTCAGGAACATGGCATCGACACTCACCCAGCTCCAGTGACTCATTCCCAATATCGGTTTTGATATTGCTGTTTCATGTCCATTTGGGTCAGATATCTCATTTTGGCTTTTGAGGGGATTAGACGTTATTTATTGCGATTTTGGACTACTTGAATAGTAATGAATTTGAATGCTTAACATAAAAGAATGTAATCCATTTTTGCTTTTTACTCTATCAACACTTTTTTAAACACCAAACACCAGACAAGGCGGTTAAAATGTATGTTCTATAGCAAAGTAGAACATGATGATAATAACACAGACACCATATATCCATTGATTCAGGTATTGCCAATGGTAAATAATAACATATTTTCATGGACAGAACTTGACATTTTAACTTATCCAATGCAAACAAACATGTAGACAAACATATGGGATTAAAATTGGACACTGTTCACATTGGGATCAAGTTAGATTTTCGTCAGTCAATCCTATTGCTGGATTAAAGTAGTCACAGGTGCATTATAAAGGTGACAAGACTTAAAGTCCCTTGTCTTTGTATACCTTCAATTAATTTACATGATTATGCCAGTAGTATTTAATTTATAGGGCCTATTTCACAGAGCAATCGTAGAGGTACAATCAATTGTGAATTATGCTAAATGAATAGGCTACTATTGATTGTAAGGCTGTTAGTAGCTTGAGGTACGGCACCAAGAACTTGCTGAAGATAAGCAATTATCAATATTATGTAATAAATTGTGAAACATCTCTTTTCGTGTTTACCTGTTATAATAAAGTTTATTTTTAATAGTTTGAATCTATGCAGTATATGTATCATTTTAATCAGTTTTGTTAGAAATAGATATACATTCCCTAATTCTTTCAGGTTATTTCAACTCCCTTTGAAACACATCAATCTGGGAATGTAGAAATACTGACAGTAATTGATTTGTTGAGCGTCAATGTTATCATTTCAGAGAAAAGCATCGATGATTCTATCATTTCTAAGCTGAGATTAGTCATCGTGAATATGTGATCTTTTGACATCAGAGAGTCAGTTTTCAACAGAGTGTGACCACATCATGGATTCTCTAATCCGTTCAGGTTATTTCAACTGCATTGGAAACGCATCAATCTGGGAATGTAGAAATACTGACACTAATTGATTTGATGCGCGTCAATGTTATCATTTCAGAGAAAAACATCGATTATTGCATCATTTCTATGTTGAGATTAATCAACGTGAATATGTGATCTTTTGACATCAAAAGGATCAGTCAACAGATTGTGAACCCGTAATTCAATGCCAAACACGTTTTGAGAAAAGCAAACAACCATATTAGCATGAGACAGATATCTATTAGACGTTAATTTCATTCAATAATTGGATACACGTTGTAAAGTTGAATATTTTGGTCATCGCCAAGCATGATTTATGTACCTAATTTTTCTCATGTGTTGGCGTGTCAAGATTAAGTTTAAGAGAGTTAGTTATTATATCTGATACGGTTTAGAAATCTAATGTCAAAAAGCCCTTTTCGAAAACATTGAATAAAAAACATAGTCTGTATACATCTAGCTCCTTTGATATTGAATAGCACATCGTTATCAAGATTAACAATTTAGATTTCCTATACATTCAGTCAAAGCTCTATTATGAACTAAACATTGCGTCAAGATAGTCATGTTTCTTTCACATGTTGATTGCAGTTTGATGGTAGCTTTAGTTTTTGTAGTATTGACGGGACGACTTGAATAATAACTTGCCAATTTTGTTGATTGGCCAACTCACCCATTGTCAGTAGTTTCATATTACTTAACATTCATATTGTATACTTACAGTACCTGGGTGAAAAACCAACATTCCCCAACGCTTCTCCCTGAAGCGTACCTCAACATAGATCACACAGAAAAAGAGGGAAGATACCCTGTATACATAGGTGGCGCTCGAGCCAGGTGACCAGTGTGACGTCATCATTCCCTAGTGCGAGAGAGCATCAAACCAAAACCTAGGGAGGTAGGGCGGGAACTAACGTGCGTTGGTTATTCAACCAGATAAGTATAAAACATTACAATTATGTTAATTTTTGTAAATACTTATCAGGTTTGAAAAACCAACATTGCCCAGATTACCACATCAAGGGGGTTGGATAAACGTGTCACGTGCGCGACCGAGACACGTCACTTTGAACCTTTATTATGGTAAGCAAGCCGTGTAGCCGACGTACATGTGCCTTCAACAGGTATGATAATGTGCATAATACCCTCATTTCTACAATGATCTATCATAATATTCTAGCGTTAAATATATAACCCCTCTATTCTGGATATGGAACATTTATGACATTGAGTGTTACAGCACTATATACGCAAATGCGTTTCAAGAACGTTTTCTTGTATCACATCAGGTAGCTAAACATGCACATTGAAACTTCTCCAAACAAAATTGTCAAATCTTTTATGGAAATAATGTGTACACAGAGTAAACAAATATCCATGATCTGATATGTAACGACTGACTGGATGTTTCATCATTGGCATTTTTCAGGAACGAGTTCATATCGTTTACACTGAAACTTTGAATGAGAAGGTTTCAGTTCATCCGATGATTATGTAATCTAATCAAAAGCAGATATGTCAGCCATACATGATTGTTGGTTTCAACTTCCCCAGCACCCTCTATACTCGACTTTGATGAAGTTCTACCGGATGTAAAACTTGTCAGGGTGACCTTGACATTGTTTTAAAGATCCCAGCGTTTACGTATGTTTGAGTTTCAACCATCACACCAAATCATATTAAGACAATTCGACTGGACCATGTTGCCATCACCGTTATCTTAAACTATCTCTATATATATCTTGTGGCGAGAATGTCTGCAATTCGATCATGGAAGTTGTGTGTATTTGCCAGTCTGACTAGGAGCCCCGAATATTGTCCATTTTTGACTTATTGAATTTCCCATTTTACTTTTTAACATATCAAATCGTTGTAATGTTGTACTTATATCTTTTAATTGTATGTGCGGGACTCAGATTAATGGTGCCTTAGATGGGTTTGAAATTCTAAATTGGAATTAAGGATCCACCAAGGGTTTTAACACACAACCTTGATTGCCAAAATCATTTTAAGTGGTTAAATAATATATACAGATTATACATTTTAATGCCTGAGTGTTTTCTCATTCATTCTTAATATTACTTACCTCATGGAGGTATTGTTTCTTAAATTAATGTTTATAATATTTAACATATACTAACAATTCACAGTATCCCTGAGACCGCAGATTGAACATTCACCCTTAGTGGGTCCAATAAGCCATATCTGACTTACTATGGCATACATGTATATCCCCGGAAAAAATCGTAATACTTATTGCATATTGATCTGTGATTGCTTAAACATATCTAGACAGCAGCAAGATGATGCATTAGTCTGGGTTTACATCATATGTGATATTTTGACACGAGTGAGATCAATATTGTGGGGAATACGACCTCGTAAATCCATTTTTTGTAGGGAAAGGGAAGGGGGAGGTTATATAAAACATTTGACGAGCCGCTACTGTATTATTCATCACATATATTGGAAACCTTTTTTCTTTGGTTTTACCTTTATTCTGGTATCTAGGCCTCTGAGACCCGTGACAGCATTGTTTTCAACTATGATTATCTTCAAACTGAAGATTCAAAACAATCAAAATTTACTTCATGTACGAGACACTATTTGATGTTCCTTTCCCTTTTCTCAAATGAAAAAGAACACTATCCGATCTTCATCATTTAAATATATTATCATTTATAAAATTAGTCTGTCAACAATTCCTGTGGACATTGTCTAGTTCATGTTTTTAAGTGTTGTTTAGCTGGACTAATTAAATACTAAAATCAATATAAATATATTGATTTACGATTGATAACGTGAATCAGGCAGCAGCAGAATGATGCATTAGGCTGGTTTTTCAGTGCACCATTATTGCGTGATCTGTTGACTAACATCAGTCATGATAAATATCTGATGTTTTGACATGTGTGAGATCAGTCTTGTCGGGAGTATTTCCTTGCAATTCAATACCAGACGTACAGTGGAGGGAGGTTATCAACCTCGATATAGTGCTGCACCAGCCACTTAAAATCTGTATGTCACTGTAAGTCATATTTATATATGACCTGGCATAGCATCTCTTTTTCCCGGCTGTAACATTATTGTATTAATATGTCTATTGTCTAATTTTTCCAAAGTTTCCTTAATGTGGAAAAAATGATCACACGAAAATATCACACCAATGCCTGTTTATATAAGGTGTGACATTACACCGGACTGACATACTGGTGAGTGCATATATGTGTATTCCACATTGCACGTAGTCGACTGAGTTGATTACAAGGGAACCTGGGAACCTGGAAACCGAATGTACGATCCTGCATTTACAATGTTGCTTACTACGCTGTAGCTGTTTTGAAAGTAATATTTTTCACGATTAGATTTTTTAAAGTCAGTGTAGATATGAATAGGTGCTTTTCGATACTCTATTTTCATCAGGCCTTAAACGATGATAAGCTTACGGCATGGCATAGCACTTCATTCACATTGCAGTCCGGCCACCCAGCAGTACACGTGGGTACCTAAACACGGAACCTACAGGTTTAGTACCGTATTTAAAGCGTTAACATTGATACTAATACTTCATTATGTTTTTCATAATTTGTAATTTATGTTAATTTTTGATCCAATATGTCGGCCACATATGCCTCACTTAAAACGTTATGGTTTTCCAAAAAAACCTAAATGCAATAGAAATCCTAAAACCGTTGCACACCTTGACACATGGGGATTACTTACCTGATTACTCTGTGGCTCATAATAGGTGCCGCAGACGTTACAGCCCTGAACATTATGTTCATTTCTATTTATGACTAAACGCCTCAGAAGGCTGAAATGTTGTGGAGAGGCGATTCATACATTGTAGACTTTTTCTTGAAAATCTAAATATTATTTAAACCAATTGAGCTACATGGCCAATGGCTCTATTTGTGTCTGATATTGTAGAGCTGAAGTGATTATTTGAAACATATTATCAATATTTTAGACCATATTTCAAACTTAGGGCACACGTTTAAACAGTTTTAGGCTTCCCATGTCTGTAGTAATCTAAAGCACACAAGGGGCATGGACTATTCAGGAAAGATGAGATCAAAAGTTTAGGATTCCGCCCATTGTTATTATTTCATGAATATTTAATATATTCAGTATACACTTGGGCTTCATTCAATTTCGTTTTATTTCTTTATAAGATTTTAAAATTTGTTACATAATAATATAAACAGTTGTTGCAAAGGGCTGAATCCTTAATCAGACATGTAGAATTTTTAAGCAAATAGGAGGAAAATGTGAAGTAACATTGAAAGCACAATGTGTTCGTGGAAGTAAAAAACATGCCCTACCGTCAGCACCCATCGTTTTCAAAGTTTTAATAAAATGCTTAAAACTGTTTTATTTCTTTTATTTTGAAAATGCTCAATGTTAGATGTCGTAACATGGGAGAACATGATCATGATAATATGCATGTTTGAATGGTACTTTGTCTACCATTGGTTTAGTGTAAATAATAATGAACCAGGTCCTTTTGTATCTACGGGGGATGAATACACGTTTTATAAATAAAATGTCACTTTATGAACAACTTCATGAAATCATTTATGTATTTCAACCATAATCGTTTGTAAACTGTAAAGTGAAGTGGCAAGAATGAAAGATTCAAGTTAACAGGATAACCATATGAATGCTATCATTTCGTCTGCACTTGTGTGTTGATTATGTTTTTCATATTGTTAATTTTACATCGTAAATCGTGTGAATGATAATGAAAATGGTAACTACATGAGAATGTCACATGCGTCCACATAAACATGATTGCTTATCATTTTCTATACTCGCGTTTACACAGTTCATTTCTTGCAAATTCAACATGCAGTATACTTTTGGAAATATTTATAAACTGGTGGATTCTAAAAGAAAGAAAGAACTCTCTTCGATAAGTTAAGGATTTAATCACAGCTGTCTGATCACAATGAGATTTAAGAACAAAAATGGTTTGTAATAGTTAAAAATCTAACCAAGGTTATGTCTGCTTTGTAATAGAAACAAATAGTGTTCCTCAAATTTATTTCATTACCATTATTATGATGCAGTTATAGTTGTGATTATGCACTTTTTTTTTATTGTAGTTATCAAGTATGGTGTATGAAATAACTTAGCTACGTCGCAGCACGTTATCCTTAGGGTTATCTTGCAGACATGTACATGTACTCATGGAAAGAAATAAGGGAACGGTCAAATTGGAAATATTGATATTGTGAAATGAGACCATGTTTCAAGGTCCAGTACGTGTAAATACACCATAACATCTACCTAATACACGTGCATCCCCGGAAAAACGTGCAAAACACGACTACCTTGGGTAAATCAGCCCCTAAGCGCCATCAACGTCAGTCCTGTGTCACAGAAGTGAAAGATGCCAAGACAGTACCTAACGACTGCCCAGAAATGGCAAGTAATAGGCCAAATCAGAGGAGGAAAGTCGATCTGCCAAACAGCAGAAATCAAAGAGTGTCATTTCCCGTCTGTGGAACCTTTATCGTCAACCAACGTGAAAATGAGACCTGGCCGTGGAGGCAAGTTTAAAACCACGGATAGGCAAGATCGTCAGATGAGACTTATTGCTCTTCGTGACAGATTTAAATCGGCATCGCAAATAAACAGTACATTCCGTAATGCTACCGGTGTGCGAGTCTGCAATCGAACTGTTCGTAACCGACTGAAGTCTGCTGGTCCAAAGTCACGCCGTCCTGTTGTTGGTGTGAGGATGACAGCCCAACACAAACGATACCGAATGGAGTGAGCTACTGATCACAGACCTCGTCAGCTGAGGCATTGGAGATACATTATGTTCAGTGATGAATCCCGCTTCAACTTGGACTTTGCTGAAGGTCGACTACTGTCTGGAGACGGCGTCATGAGCTTTATGCTGCATGTACTGTAAAACCGCACGATCGTTTTGGTGGAGGCTCAGTGATGGTATGGGGTGGCATAACGTACATTATCGTGACGAAGTGTTGGTGCCCATTGTTGTGCCGTTCAAACAACGTGTCGGACAGAACTTCGAGTTTCAGCAGGATAACGCCAGACCCCACACCGCTCGCGTTTCAGTCCAATGTCTCACTGACCACACAGTAAGAGTTCTTCCATGGCCATCTAAAAGTCCGGACCTTAACCCAATTGAACATCTTTGGGATGTTTTGGGTCAAGGAGTGAGAGGATGTCTAGTCAGGCTGCAGAACCTCGACCAGCTGTATGGTGCTTTAGTGGAAGAGTGGCGCGCAATTCCAAGAGCTGTCATTCGTAAACTCATCCAAAGTCTACCAAACAGATGTGTTGAGGTGATCAACAGACGTGGAAGACACACCAGATACTGACATTCGCAAATCTCAAGGTCAAATTCGTGTGTAAAAATGAACACAAAGCCAATTAATGTGCTTTAAAATATCTACCGTTTTTCATGTGTTCCTTTATTCCTTTCCATTAGTATATATAGATATGTAGATATCCTAAGTTTATGTTTATGAATATGTATTGTGCCAATAGAATACCAGAGCATCGCAAAAGGCAAGCATTTTCAAAATGCTTCAAGCATTTTTCCAAGATATTGAGATGTTTGACACATGAACATTGCATCATCATGCATTGGCCATCAGTCATCTAGAATATGCAATCTCATGACGTCTGAGACATTTGTTTTCAGGGGATTATGACCCCGTATTTTAATCCCAAACACGTTCGAGGACAGTTCACAACAGACGTATTAGCACGAGTCTGGAATTGATTGTTTATTCTCCATGAGATCTGTCATAATCCTTTACTGTCATTCGATACTTGGATACATGACGAATAGCCGGAGTATTTTGTGAACTTCAATGACATGTATTCCGCCATTTCTGACAGTAATTGAAATATTATTACACGAACCAGCGATGTGTACTTCACTAGTTAGAGATGCGTTTTGCCTGAGCTTCCGTTACGGGGTACAGATGGATGCATTGAAGAACAGTGGATGTTACAAACAGTCCATTACAGATAGCTATATTTGAACAATTAACGGAATTCAAGTTCAATTCTTAGCATGTTCTGCCATTTCCGGAGGACCCAACACATGTTTCAGAAAGCAATGAAGTGACATAGGAGTGAAAACGTCTTCGGAAGATTAAAATTAAGAAGATAATATACAACTGCAAGACCTTTTTGAATGAATGTACAGTTAATGAAAAGACATCGTTTCTGTATGTGTTCCACAAAATTAAATGTTTCCATTTCAAACAACGTCAGAGTCTGTCATTCAAAGGATTACTCTTAACATACTGCGTTGGTTGATGCAATTATGAGAACAACCATTACGTCTGATAAATCTGTTCCTCTGGGCCTGCCTTCACATATGTAACTGACATATCACTTACTCTTTATATGGTATCTCATACTCGTAAAACACTTCCAAGCAACGTGAAGTTAATAACGAAGATAACATCTGTACATTAGAAAATAATTACAGCCATAACATGTATTGCAATGTCGTCCGATAGACCTCATATCTAGCATCTGCATTTCAAGTCCCACATGAAGGAATGTGGTATACAATACCGGCATATAAATACACCTTTAATTCGAATATATCTGAGATCAAACTTCAAAACATTCATAACCGACTGTTTTTCAGCAAATATATTTATTCACACATGATCAATCCTTTTGAAAATTACAGCAGCATACTTATATTTATGACTTGGAACAGGGTATTAATTTTTCACATAATAGTATCACATAATATGTCATCATTTAACGACTTTCTCACAAATCCTGTTGTCCACTCAACCAATATCTTTATTTCACTATTACATATGTACTTATAAGTCAGTGCCCTTTAATCCATAAACTATTTCCCAATGTCTGTGCACCCAATATCAATGCATTCTGTACAAGTCAACTTTGACTTCACCTAATTACCAGAGGTAAATAGTAAAGACTTAACGATATTGACGCAATATTCGCAAACAACATATTGATACAAAAGCTCTCTGTCATAGATATCCACTCAAGCGAGACCCACATGTGTTTAGTGTAGTACGGCCATCTATGTGGTGCAATCGTTATTTTAGGACCTCAGTTCAAAATATGTTTTTTTATTTGATACACTTTATCGAATATTAGTCACACTTCCCTTTACTTTTAAGATGGTGTGTATTTACAAGCCGTAAAATGTGTCTGTTGAACAAGGAACATAGCAATACGTGTGGTTAAGCGAATTATTATTTGCATAGAAATGCAGAGAGAAGATTTAAAATACTATGTGGATTGCCGGGTTAGCGGATATATGGGGTCCGGTTAAATGAGGTTTCACTGTAGATCAATATTCACAACCTGTAACCAATGTTCTAGAATCGTATTTCCTAACCATAATGACACAGTTATGTTGTGCTTTGGCAACACTTGGTTCAACTTGGTCAACAATTTACCGAGGACACTCGTCCATTTGTCATCCCAGTGGCCTCATTCTTCTATTCATTTTCATCTTAATATAATCATTGTCTTCCTGAGCTGAATAGAAAATAAATTACCATGTGAAGTGTTTCGAAGACGCTGCAATAACGATTCTTGTCCCACCAAATGGTGGATGGGTGTTGAGGGCACAGGTCGAGTCAAACTGTCATTTTAAAAGTATTTTAACTTGTTCCATTATCATAGATCCCAATATCCGTTCATGGTCACTGCTCATATAATCTACCTTATTTTATTAACTTTCCAAGTTGCTGAACTATCTTGAATAAAATGATATGTTTATCAGCAAGCTGACCCATCACGGGTACACTTTACATCGCCTTTTTGAGTATTTTCCAAAACGTTAATGCTAGACAGTCGTTTACACCATATATGACGAATTACTGCTTAGACATCGTGCATGAAGCTATTAGATGACATCATCGTTGGTTTTTGTATAGTTTTATCAGCGTAAAGACACAGGTTAAGTCATACTGCAAGTGTTTTAACTATTTCGATCATCACTTAGACCATCGTCCCTTCATGGCAATCCATGTACATGTAAATAATTTTAATTTGCACTTGACAATTAACTATTTTGTTTTCGATTTAACACTATGTGTTTCCTCCTGCACCATCGTTTCCGTAACCAAAGTAACAGACATTACTTTAATCGTTATTTAGCTAGGTTGATTAGTTTGCATTAATAAGGATGTTATTCAGTTTGTATTGGTTCTAAAACCTTGGATAACGTCGTTGCCTTAAGAGGCGGTTATCATTTGAAATGTTAATCTTGCAATGTAACGTAAACGTGCTGGCAGTTCGTAAGGTCAGATCCTTGTTACCTCATAATCAAGCCACAAACACTTTTTGCGGAAATAGGTTAGGTTAACTGAGGATCGAAAATCTGAAGGGAGCAACAACTGTGGGAAGAGAATGAGAATGTCGCCTTGTGACGAAAAGGACAAAAACATCAAGCTTTTAGTGGTGTCTCACGGAAGACAGTGCCTCTCTGAACACTATACACATTAAATTAATTGAATGCAAAGCAAAATTCAACAACAAACACATCAAAATATAAACATTGGATTGAATTTCCAGAACTGCGTTCTGACATCTACATTTTATGTAACACATGAACAGATGCACTCTACACAGAACTGATATGCAAAAATACTTTTAAAAATTCTTTCGTATATATATATTTAAACATGATTAAACACATACAATACTATACTACATATAACTGGATAATTGTCTTTCAACTGTTAATGTTAATTTATAGTACTCACTTACATGTACTGTCATTCTTGAAAACATGGAGCAGCATTATATCATACTATGTAGCACATTTAACAGATATCTTATTGTTATTTGTATTATCACTGTTTGTGTTACTTGAGTTTGCTTATGACAGCACGTTAATGAAGCATTAGTACATGCAAATGGACTGCTTACACAATTAAATATAGAGCATTATGATTAGTTGCATTACAATTAGCATCTCGATTGTAAAGGTTGACATTTGCCAATGACAGCTCATAATGTAGTTTTCAAAACATAAACGTGTTGCCGTTTTAGGTGTTATCCTCGATGCATGCCATTTGAGTTTATGAAAACCACTGATCAAAAGCATTTGGTGATAAAGATAGAAGACCAATTTAGACTCAAACTTTTAAATAATGTATTTGTATAATCTATATCAGACATATTCTAAATACATGTGCTTATTAAAAAGACCATTTACAGTTAAAGGCTAATATCTTGAAGTGACTCGTCTTTGTTGTCAGTATAAGGCGTGATCTCATTGAGTAGAAAGTAGGGACAAATCCGTAGTAAGAATTTGCAGCTAGGGTTTTTAGCTAGAGTCGGGAAATATGAGAACATAAATTTTGAACAGAGGCTACTTGGGGAGAAATGACCTGTGTTTCATCTGTGGGGAGAGAATGTATCACAACAAATAGCTATAGAATAATAGCTGAACAAGTCTCATATGTATAGTTATTGAACTTTAACTATTAGTTCCTAAGGTATTTCATAAGTATTCGACTACTCATGATGCGGAAAGATAATACATATTGTACTCAACTCCAGGTTCATGTCATTTCATGCAATACCAAACATGACGGTGAGTAATTGATACAATAGCCACAAAGGGCTCTCCATAGACCTCCCCATCCCTCTTGTGCACATGACCTAGCTATGATCAACTCTCTCTATCATAAATGTCCACTGAAGCGAGACCCAGACGTTACCCGAGTCAAAAGGCCAATTCAACTTCATGCCTCTTCCCATTAAAAGCTGCATGTTAAAGATGCATGGTATCAAATGTGAATTCTTCTTTTTGACGTTTTTCGCAAATAGTGTAACACAATGCCAGTTTATTTAGATTTTGTTTATCAAACAGGTCAATTTTTAAACACTTTAGAATAATTATCTAATAGTTGCGCGGATAAGTGTATTTTTAAAAGAAAGAAAGAAAATATATTTTTGTGATTTTGATTACTCCTGTGAGGCAGTAACAAGAAAATGACATACATATTGATGCAGGTATTTTACGGGTTAATAATAGACACGTTCTATTTATCACTGTTATGAAATCAAGTTTGTAATGTTTGATATCATGGTTGGGTAGTATATCATTTCGTTCTGGATTATTCTTTGACATTACTTATACTATATTGTATTATTTGAGATGACAATAAAGCCTAAGGAAAAGTAAACGATTCTTGATTTCAATTGTCTTAGTGTTGGCCTGATAATAAAACAACCCTGACTCTAACAACAATACAAAACGTTATTCGATAATACAACGTACACATATATTCCTTGGATTCACACTTACTACCATTTAAACATTTGTTTTGTAACCATAGTTAAAAATGGATGCTGAATTTTAACAATGTGCCATTGGAATACATGATTCACCGATCAACGTTGGCTAATACTCAAGCATCTTATCACAGAAGCTGAAGAACATAATTGAGTCTACTTGTTTGGGATGTGCCGTTCAAGGCCTTGGACAGTATGTACAATTTTTTAAAGACAGACAGTTAGAGGCACATAGCTAATATTAGAAATAAATCATCAACGATGATGCGTGATGATATGGTTGTTTTGGTGATATTGTCAGACAATGCCTCCGTTCACGAGTGACGTCATCACTCAGTTTAAGTGGTTCAATATTGTTATTAAGTTCGCCGTTCGATGTCCATTATGGTAAGATATATGATTTCGGATTAGTGGAGGGATAACCCGTTATTTACTGTCATTTGGAACTAATTTAATTATTTGAAATTTAAAATGCTGGACAATAAAATCATGTAATCCATTTGTTTTGCTTTCTTCTCTATCAACAGTTTTTTAAACACAACAATTCGTGACCATTGATGTTATGAAATAAATTTTAAAACATTTGATATCATCATGATTGCGTATTATATCCTCTCGTTCTTACCTGTTAGATTTAATGTGATTATTTTGTATTTGGATTTAACTCATTCAATTTATTATGGATGAAAATAGATTGACACTTACAATCATGGGTATCCTTATTCTTTCAGATTATTTCAACTGTACTGTAAACGCATCAATCTGGGAATGTAGAAATACTGACAGTAATTGATTTATTGCGCGTCAATGTTATCATTTCAGAGAAAAGCATCGATTATTTCATCATTTCTAAGCTGAGATCAGTCATCGTGAATATGTGATCTTTTGACATCAGAGAGTCAGTCTTCAACAGATTGTGACATCGTGGTTCATAGTCAAACAAGTTTTGAGAAAAGCAAACAACCATACTAGCATCAGACAGAAATATATTTCAATACATAATTTGAGACGTTGTGTAGGCGAATATTGTGACCAATGACAAAGCATATTTTAAGTAGCTATTTTTTCTCATGCGTCTCGTAAAAGAGTTAATTAGTTAAATCTGATATGGTTTAGACAAATATTAGGATTAAATATCATATGAAAACTAGGAAGAAAAAGAAAACAAGTTTTTATAATAGAACAGCACAATTTTGATTTCTTATACGATGCAATCACAACTCTAATATATATATATATATATATATATATATATATATATAAATTAAATTAAACTAAACCATAATGCATGCTGCCCTATGGACGGTAAAACGGTTGCGTGAAGCTCCCCATCCCTGTAGTTTTGCCGAGTTAGAACTGTGTCCTATATGTAGCCATTCCGTCGTTGTCCAGCGGGTACCTTTGTGTTTCAGTAATGTTTTAAGTCATAATAATCCCTCACCAGGATGCTTTAGGGCATTTTGTTTGCCATTGTAAAATTATTATCTTCAACTAAAACTAATTCGTTTAAATGCCATCATATTTTTAAAGAATATTTCAGAACATGACAAACGAAATATAGCAGAATTCACTGACAAAAGAAATTGAAAGAGGTTTGCATCGGTCATAATTCGAACTTAATGTAAACATTAATAAACGACTATTTTTTTAAAATATTATTTTTTGCTACATGTATTGCGGATGAGTATGATGTTTGGGCACATATACAGGTACTTCTCAAGCAGACGAATGAGTTCGATACAATTATAATAGATATTTGACGGCAAATCTCAGACAATTGTTATGACAAAGAGAAACTTCGAAAAGAGAATGAAATAGTGTTCAGCGATTGTAAAATATTCGCTTTTCTTGTTTTTATTCCAGTTTATTGAATGTGTGAATGACAAATGACGAAACAACTCTAATCAAAGGTTTTCTTTATATCCAAATTTACACATGTAAGTCGAAGTTATGAAATTTCATTAGACTCTATCCCCGGCTTTTGACAATTCCATTTAGCAGCCATCTAACCCTTGTGTCGGTGCTCTTCATCCCTCTAGAGAGGATTTACACTAGAGTCTATTACATGAGAACAGGATCAAGGCCATCATTTTGGGAATAAAGTCAAGGGGATTACACCAAATGTTAGATTTAAGACTGGAAATGAATTATGCACTGTGAACTGGCGTTAAAAGCAAGGTCGACTAATCCCTTCCCATAAAACAGAAACATTGAGATTATTTCATAAATGGTACAAAATAACCTATAGTTAGACTATCATGTTCTTAAATAGCAAACATGTACTAAATTTGATTTTTGAATAATATCTTAAGAGTTTAACAACCCTTCCCATAAAATTTCAACCTTAAACCTCAAAATCCGGGGTATGTGACATTTACGAAGAGTTCCGGGCTCCCAGATACTTATTCGAAATGTGAAGTTCAATGAAAGTTCCCCATTCTAGTTTCCGTATTCAAAGCGTGAAGGTGACAGGTACATAAACCCTGAGATACTAAGATTTAAAACATATATATTAATTGGACGGTTTTGTTGTAAATGTTGAATATATTGAACATAAGCGACTTAGTTAAGGGTTAGATAAGTTTTCTGCATCCATAATGCTAGTCGCGTGTTTACTGTTTTTCTAAAGATCATGTACCCCAGGATTCAGCAAAAATCACTCTAAGTCGCTATAATCTCCCCAAATGTACTGTTCTAGGATTAAATTGAACATAAGCGACTTAGTTAAGGGTTAGATAATTTTTCTGCATCCATAATGCTAGTCGCGTGTTTACTGTTTTTCAAAAGATCATGTACCCCAGCATTCAGCAAAAATCACTCAAGTCGCTATAATCTCCCCAAATATACTGTTCTAGGATTGAATCCTCTCACTATTGATTATTAACAGTTATGCAGATCTTTTATGCAAATAATGTGTTCACCGAGTAAAATATAATCCATGATTTAATACTAAAAGAGCGCTTAATTAATGAATGTTTCCTCGTTGACATGTTTTCCAGGAACGAGTTCATGTCATTATCATTGAAACTTTGAAAGTGAGAAAGGCTATGTTCGTTGGATGCCAATCTAATATGTCATCGCATCAAAAGGAACCAGAGACAAGCCAAATCAGCCATACATCACTCTAGATTTCAACCTTCTCAGTACACAATGTTCTCGACTTCGACTCTTACTTGTCAGAGAGTTTTAAAGTTGGCAGTGAGTTGAAAATCACACCAAATCACATCGGGAAATTTGAATTGACCATGTTGTCATTACATTATTCCTTAACTAGGACTTCTTGTGGCGAGGGTGATCGCAATTCGATCATTGACGTTGTTTGTACTTGCCATTTCTTACAAGGATTCCCTAATATTGTTAATTTTTTACTGTTGAATTATCTCTCTTGATTTCATCTCTGTGCATATTCTGCTCTCTCGGCCAATGACGGCATTGTTATAACCATGATTGAAGATTAAGATGAAAGGGAAAGAAAACTTACTACATGCATGAGACAAAATTTAATATTCCCTTTCCTTTTTCAAATGTGAAAGAACATCTAATGCAATCTTCATCATTTAAATGTAGTTTTATTTGTATATTAGTCTCGTTAAACGTCTTCCAATGGTCAGTTCTATTTCATGTTTATATGTGTTGTTTAGCTAGTCTAATGAAAATGTTGATTTTGTATGGACAACGTGAATCGGACAGCAGCATAACGATACTTAGACTGGTTTTTCAGTGCACAATTATTGCATGATTTCTTGACTAACATCAGTCATAATAAATATGTGACATCTCTGAGCTCAGTCTTCCTGGGATTATTGCCTTATATTACCCATATGGGATGATGGATACAGGGTACTATTTTTGTATAAGTCACATTAACGCTTGTGATTGACTGTTACTGACAAAATAAACGATTTCGTTGGCAGCAAGAACTACTTCATACATCTTTCGAACTTTTTTCAGACTCGTAATTCGAGTAACTGTTTTCTGCATTTAAACATGTTTTATGTGTTCCCGCAGTTTACATTAACGTTTTCTCACATACGCCAACGTATCACATGTCGAAGGAAGTAGTTAAATTTTCGCAAATTAAATGAACAAGCGTTTACTAATTTACAATATATAACTACGGAATTCTTCAAGAGCGACGGCTTTCTTTCAAATGCAATTTTGATATAGGCTCGAACGGTAATGCCGTCACAATGTCGACTGTAATGTCACAGGTTTATCGGCTTGAGCCAACTTGCCTTTGAGTTTATATCATATAATCATGGAATTCGAGGAGTCTCTACCAATCAACACCTATCAGCTCCAATCACCATCCAACGACTTCAAAGCCACCAACAGCAACCATTGGCCTCTCCTCCAATCAACTGTAATTATTGTTTGTTTAACATTTACAATAAATCCAATTGGCCACCCTCGTTCTATCATTTTTTACACATCCAATAAAGCCTACAGGCATTTGTTTATTCACCACCCAAGAACTTAATCCCTTCTTGTTTGTAATGCAAATCCTCATCGTATACCATTCTCATGCTGAAAAATGATATTCCTGAATAACTACTTCAGAGAAGCATCAATTCAAAGGTTTGCTAGACCACTGAAACATACAGCATTGGTTGATGCAATTATAAGAACAATCACTACGTCTCCTGACTTTGTCCCTCTGGGCTCTCGAATGTACATGACATATCACATACTCCTTATATATGAGACCTCATACTCGTAAAACGCATCCAAGCAATGTGAAGTTAGAACGTAAATAACAATTGTTACTCTATACGTACGTTGCGATTTTTTTGCAGAAATATGGTACACAGCAATATTCATAAACATTCTTTAAAATTAAATTATTATATCGAATAGAAACCATTTATTACCGAACTATTATGACTGTTTTTCAGCACGTAACCAGACCTTTACAGTAGCATAATTATATAAAAGACGGTGTAGAAGTTTTTGGCATATTTTGTTTTCTCAAATTTGCTATTCCTCATTACAGTTTATATAATATATTGTTAGTTAGAGATAAGCTTAACTCATTACAGGTTCAGAGAAACCATAGAAACCAGTTGTCTGTTTTGAACGAAAATGGTGTGACAGTGGTATGGAACTCTTCAGTGTGAATTGCAAGAGGTAGATGTACAGGTCTCATGCTGATTTGAGAGTACAGACAGCAAGATAAGTCATATGATGGTAACATATTCAAAATTCGACTTTGCGTGTTAAGGTATCCCTAGTGATCAGATCATTACTAGAACTACCTCCGAGTGGCCATTTTAATGTGAACGCATTAAAATGGCCACTAGAAGGGAAATGGACTTGCATGGATTAACCGAAAAATGTACTTTCGTTTTAGAACGTTTTTTTTATTGATTGAGGAGTATTACTTAGCTGTTGGTAACATGTATTTACCTTTTCGTGAGATCACTTTATTTCAGTAAGAAAAACGTGCTACAGCGCCTTTAAGGTCTTGGAATAAAGTTTCCAAATACTATGTTCAATACTATGTCACCATATAACGATAATGACGTGTGGCTATGTTGTTACTATGTTGCATTATCAAACTCTGTCATAGATAACAACTCAAGCGAGATGCAGATGTCTCCCTAATCAATAGAATTACAACTCATTAAGTTGGTTAGGCAATCCATGTGAATGGTGCAAGCATTTCACTGAGGGACAAAATAAACTATACCTAATTTTTAGCTGAGTTAAACAGAAAATATATCTGCCGGATAAGGTATATTTAAATGTCTGTGATGAGGATATATCCTGTAAAGAGATATATAAAAGTATCATTCATGAAAGGTGTTCAAATGTGTTTCCTGAGCATAACGTTTGATGTGTAAGGTAAACTTTTACCTTATAATGGCAATAATATGACAATTATATTGGCATTATTTACCTTCTAGGACGTTTGTTCTTTTAAAATGTGTTGACCCTTTTTGACTCTCCTATTTCGTCTAGTTAAGGAGATGCATACACGATAAAGATTTATCATAATAAGTGTTTCTCCGAAACATGAACAGAAAATATTTCAAAATTTAAAATTTAGTTTCGTTGGCTTCTGAATTATGCATTGCTTGTGATATGGTATCTTTTGCTTTTTTGGGTGTATTTTAGAAACTCAATTAACGAATACTGTTTCTCGTTGGATACATACAACTATTGGCACATGTCATTTGCTTTTTAAAGAGTGTATATTTACCAGGCGAAAAGTATCTCTGTTGAACAAGGAACATATTGATAATATTCGAAGTGACATGCAGTATTTCAACAATATTAAATGTGACTCAACATACCATTATCCTTTGAACCAATAACCTACATGATATTCGTTATCCATAATTAATCAAATATATAGTTCCTTGGTTACACTTGGTTCAATCGTCAACACTTTACCTAAACGTATAATACTCGTTCATTTTCCGATCCCAGTAGACTCATTCTTCTGTACATTATCATCTTAATAGTATCACTGTCGCCTCCTGTGTTGAATACAGATGATATCCATATGAAGTGGTTCGAAAAAGATTCAATAACAATTATTGTCCCACCAAATGGTTGATGAGTGTTAAGGACACAGTCACGTCATACTGCCATTTGTTTTAAGTATTTTAAGTTGTTCATCATCACAGATACCACTATCCGTTCATGGTCACTGCTCACATTATCTACCTTATGCCATTCATTTTTCCCAGTCGCTGAACTATCTTGAATAACAAGTTATGTTTGTAAGCAAGACTATCCATCAGGGGCATTAAAATATATAAATAAAAATAAGTAAATCACAAGAGTTCTGCTGTAGTGATCGAGTAATAAGTGTGTATTTGTTTAATTCTCCAGCAGATGCAGAAGTAATAACCTCAATATAATGAGTGGGTTATTGTTTAACGCCACTTGGGCGTTTTCAAATTTGCAGCCATTCACGGCGGATAACGTTCCTTCTTTGTTAGAGCTGATGTGATGCGGATATAAAAATAGACACATGGATGGTGGCGGGAGTCAGACACGAAATTATAGAATATATATATAAAAAATATTAAATATAATGTATAAAATATATGTGATCTTTTTATTCCCCCTTCAATCTCCTCACTTTGTTGTTTATTGACGGGAAAATCATTTATTATTACATTAGTCCTTGTACTGGGTGTCACTGGTGGATAGTCATGTATATCAACAATGTCAAATGTGATTAACGACAAAACTACGAAACTGTTCAAAAGTTTACCTAGTTATCTGCAACACTTTCAAACATAAAAATAATATAGCGTTTAGTAAACATTTAGCATGTAGCATTGTACGAACGAGTTACTTCTAAGATAGTAAAATAAAATAAATAATCCCCCTAGACTCTCTTCTACTCTTGAATGTACATCATGTATCACACTCATCTTGTAATCACATTTCTGCATCGTAAATACACATTTCAGTAGTATCACGGTGACATATAAGACTGATGAATGGAACACACATGCTCACTATTTTCTCAGAGGACTCATTTACACAACTTCTTTCTTGAAACAATTGAAAATAAGAACGTCAACATGCACAAAGACAACTGACTGCAACCACTTTACCTGTAAGATGTACATGTACGATGTAACTATGGGTAGTATGAATATGGTATGATCACATTTCTGTCATAGGTTGTATGATTCATTTTGATTTAACTTAGGTCTCGTCTCTTGTGTTTTCGTTACCAGTGCTTATTTATTTATTACACAAAGTGTTTCATTTCATCGATTGGAACTATAAATCTACTACTTATTTCTTAAGTCTCACATACATTTCCGTTCATATTTTGTAGTTGTAATTTAAATCTGGTATTAACCTTTGCGACTATCTAATTTCTGCAGATATATCACATCAAATATCCAAGTTATAACCTACTTTTTTACATTCGAGTGCAACTTAAAATATTCATGTAAAATTTCATTCGATAATTGGATACTTGAGGACTAGTTGGATTTTTCGTGAGCATTCCTTGTATTTTCAACTATTTCTGACAGTTATTGAAATATGATTATACGAATCAGCCACCTGTAAACTGGTTAGAGATGCGTTTTGCCTGAGCTGCAATGACAAGGTATAGATGGATGCATTGATGAATAGTGGTTGTTACAGACGGTTCATTACAGTGTTGATAATCAGAGCCAGTTAAATGTTCCAGAAAGCAATGTAGTGACATTAGTGACGTTGTCTTAGGAAATCGACAAAGGTATGCCAAATTTGATAAACAGTATTGGCATAAATATACTACACTTAAAATATACATTAAAATCGAATATATCTACAGATATATCACATTTTACATCAAAGTCATAACATACTTTTTAATGTTCTAGTGTAAATATTCATGTAAAACAAAAGAATATGAACTTAAAAGTTCATATATCAAACATTGCTTTCCTGTATGAATCCTTTTCACGAAAGTCTGAAACATCAACGACTTCCTCTAACAAGTAATCCAAATGATGATAAAGCATGTATGTTGATCGAATCTTTTGAGGTGAAGAAAGTATTACGATTCCCTCGGATTACATCTTGATATAGCTTCTGTATTAACAATCCATACACTCGATGAGCTACTCAATTACTTTCATATAATAAAAGATCATCCGACTTGGAGCAATGGATGAGGAGTGAATGTTATACTAAGAGCTGTGTGATCGGAGAGCTGAGGAGGGGCTTAATTTAACTGGTGTACAATGACTGGGGGCTCTGCAGATAATTTCTTTGTCACATCCAGAATGCGTGCATGCTTGAGACAACCCAGGGAAGTGTTTGCTTCATATTATATATGGTCAGTGTGTACAAAGGAACATGATGAAAGCGTTAATCATTTTGTAACATTTTATCTTCCAATTCAATCGCTGCCAATTCAATTGCGTACAATTTAAACACAGTTTCATCCTTTAAAATTAAATCCCAGATTAGTGTTTTGTTCTATTTCGTTTGCCTATCACATCTTTACATGGATTATCAACAAGCGAGTCCACATAAACTTGCTCATCATTTGCTCAACTAGCAGTTACACATCTCCTTTCTTGAAGATTCAACATTCAGTATAGATTTTGAAATATTTGTAACCTGGTAGATTATAAATGAAAGGGATGTTATTTCGATACTCACAGCTGATTTTAGAAAAACTCATTTTCGAATAGTTACAAATCTAACCAATTTTTTATCTATCTGAGCTATCTGATGGCTTCTGCCTCAGTGTACAACACACTGTGATCCATACTGCACACCACATGGCGTGTGACTTTCCAAAGACTCTTTCTTTTTTAAAAACCCAATTCTTCTAATCCTGTAAAGTAAGGGTTTTTTCCAACCCCCTTTTATATTTATTCGCATTTCCTTGTAATCTCCACGACTGGAGGAAATAAAGATGATGATGATGATATCTGCTTTGTAATAGAAACACATAGTGTTTTCAACTTCATTAAAAATCGGTTTAGTGTTTTGATGATTATTTACATTTTTAGGTTGTATCATTTTAGTTTGATTGTAAGATATAACTCACATGTAGCTACCTCGCATATTTTTCTTAGAAGTTATTTTGCAGACATATATGGAGATGTAGATATCAGCAGTTGTTTATGCCATATTTTTCAAGTAGGAAAGTAGAGCAACGCACAAGACAAGGATTTTCATAATGTTTACTTATTGTGCATGGAGATTGAAATACTAGACAAACGAACATTGCATCATCATGCATTGATCAACATAAACAATCTCGAAAATGCAATCTCTTGACATCAAAGACATCAGTTTTATTTGGTGTTGATCCCGTAATTCAATCTTAAACAGGAGGAACGTTCACAACAGACGTATTAGCACGAGGCTTGAATGGACTTGTTTAATCTCCGTTAGATATTTCATAATCCTTTACTGTCATTCGATGATGAGGAACAGTTGGATTTTGTGTGAGCATTCACTGTATCTTCCACTATTTCTGACAGTTATTGAAATATTATTATACGAACCAGCAATGTGAACACTGGTTAGAGATACTCTTTTCCTGAGCTGTCATGGTTTAGATGAATGAATGCATTGATGAGGAGTGGTTGTTACTACAGTCCTTTAATGGTAGCAACATCTGAACCATTTATGGAACTCCAGTGTTGATAATCAGAGCCAGTTAAAGCTTGTCCTGCTATTTTCGTAAGAATCAACAAATGTTCCAGAAAGCAACGTAGTGACATTAGTAAGTTAAACATGTCGTCTTAAGTCAGTTTACAAGAATATGCAAAATTTGATAAACAGTATTGGCATAAACAAACTCTTAAAATATACCTTAAACTATTGTATATCTGAAATCAACTTTCAAAATTAAAACACGTTATCAGACCTTGACAGCAGAATGGTTATATTTAGAAATTAGAAAAAGGTTACGTGATATGTCAGCATTTAAAGACTTTTCATAAAGTGTGTCCACTGTTACATATATACTTATTACGTAGAACTATCTTAAATCTACATTTTCCTGTAATGTAATGTCTGTTAACTCAATCATGATGATAACGTTTGATGTACGTGAGCTACAGTCAAATTATTCTTGTCCTCACCTATTTTGCAGAGGGAAACTTCAACACGTTTTTCACACACTATTCACACACAGTTCTATTTAGACCTCACAGGATCTCATGCGTACAATGTATTAACAAAGCTCTCTGTCTCTCTCTGTGACGACAATCCATGTACATGGTGCATGCATTACACCGAGGGACAACATAAATGATACCACATTTAAAACAGACTCAAACCAAATGTGTCGATTTTGAATGTCTGTGACAAGAATATATTTCATAAAAAGATACACAAAATATCATTCATGAGAGTAAATGTGAATCAACATACTACATAATCCTTTGGGATTAATATTCTAAATATATCTAATATTATTAACTATTCACAACCCACAGCCAGCTGTATTCTAAAATGATATTTGTTAACCATAATAACACAGTAATGTAGTACTCTCGTAACACTTGGTTCAATGGTCAACACTTTTCCTATAATACTTGTTCATTTATCGTCCCAGTAGACTCATTCTTCTTTCAATTAACATATTTATATTATCATTGTGTTCTTCCTGTTGAATAGAGATCATTTCCATATGAAGTGATTCGAAGGTGATTCAATAACGATTCTTGTCCCACCAAATGGTCGATAAGTGTTAAGGTGTTAATTTCCCTGTGCTTCGATAGATATCCATTAAAAAGTATTTCAGTTATGAATTTGCTGAAGACGACAAATGAAATTTGGTATGCCATGTTTGGTAATGTTTTGATGTATGATAGAAAGATTGCTCGTTCATACTCACTGTAACTTGTTTAGTTTTGCACTAATTGTAAACACATAAATGTATCTATGCAATATATTAGGATTTAACTCATGGCATTGATGATTTTAAAAAATGGATAAATTATTCATTACAAACATGGAATACGTTTTTAATTCATAGATACTTTTCAGACATTTAGCTTAAAAGTACTTGATTATTTGAGCATAAACCTTATGTTTTCAGAGAAAGCATTGATCATTACTTTAACAGATGACACCAAGTAACTGTCAACGTGGATGTGTGATACCTGTTTTACAGAAAGATCAAGTTCAGAAGATTATGACCTCGTAGTGCAATGCCAAATAGAAAACAGAGACAAATTGATCGTCTCTGTATAATGAGACTCTAATATCCTCAAATAACTTGATATGGTCCATAACCGTTGCTTTTTTATGTGGTGTCTGGTTCATTGTTTAGACTTTATTTCGCAATTTCAGAAAATAGAGAGATGTACTTTGTCTATCTGTTATATAGTTTAGAAACTTTCTGTGATGAAGCCACATGCAAACAATAACTATAAACAACTCTGAGATTAACTGCAAAAATACCCAGTGATACCGTTAAGCTCATTTTCGAGCCTTTATTGGTGAGGTTTGCAGCAAATTAACAGTAAACCCTTTCCATCAATTTGGACATTCTGTTACATTGAGTTTCAATGTCTCTATTTGTACAGTATCAATGCTAATTTTGGGACCATTTTACTTGGTGTAAAATAAACCGTACCAATTTGAACTATATATTTTATCTTAGTTTGCATGCACAAGAAGTACATGGACTCGAGTGAATGTAAGCAAACAGCACAATGATCGATCTCTAAGAACGTATAATGTTCTTGTGCCATTGTATAAGGGGCCTCTAATGTTAAATTCCCTTATGCATCTACTGAGTGCTGCAATTAAATCTTTTAACATAAATTACTCTCCAAGGTATACCATGGTGACACTTGAGTCAACTAATGAAAATAACGTACATATGCAAGTCAGTGCCACCTCCAAGAGCAAAGTGGACCTTCAACATATAAAAGTAGTATATACAATATTATAGTCTATCACAAAAGCTCTGTTATTATATACCCATGTAAACTTAAGATAGTAATACAGGGGTGCAATACGGTTTCCGTGGTCGATTTCCGTATTGCACGGTGAATTCCGTATTGCACGGCTGACGGTTCTACTTTCTCTAAACTTCGGCACTTCTCGGAATTTTCCGTACTTTTCAATGTTTTCCCAATTAAATCTCCGGAATTTATGTTTTAATAACACTGCTAGTAATTTTTCAGTTGCACAGCAAAAATGAGCTGGTTTCCAGAACACTGAAACTAACAGGATACACAATGGAAACCAGTATTTCCAGTTGGTATCCAGACAGTTTTTAACAGTTTCCATGTGGTTTCCAGCAACACTGAAACTGAATTTTGCACCAGTATCCGGATGGTATCCAGTGCGAATAATTACCCACTCCTCCAAGTGGTATCCATTTGGTTTCCATGAATAACTTTCTTGTAGGTTTCAACTCAGTTTCCATGTGATAGTTTCCACTTGGTTTCCACTTGGTTTCCATATTTCTTAGTTTACACTTGGTTTCAACTTGGTTTCCATTTTCAGGTTTACTGTAGGTTTCAGTCTGGTTTCCATGTTCAGGTTTATTGTAGGTTTCAGTCTGGTTTCCATGTTACGGTTTACTGTAGGTTTCAACCTAGTTTCCATGTTGAGGTTTACTGTAGGTTTCAGTCTGGTTTTAGTATAATGGTTTACTGTAGGTTTCAGTCTGGTTTCAGTGTAATGGTTTATTGTAGGTTTCAGTGTGGTTTCAATGTGATTTCAGTGTAATGGTTTACTGTAGGTTTCAGTCTGGTTTCCATGTTAAGGTTTACTGTAGGTTTCAGTGTAATGGTTTACTGTAGGTTTCAACCTGGTGTCCATGGTTGACATTTGCATGTTGTGCTAAACACGCATAACAAGCATGTTATGATTTAAATGAATACAGTGTTAACACCTACAGCATCAACTGCTATCTCCATACAGAGCAATAATGCTTCGGAGAAAATAATTCTAGTAATGACAAAACTAATTGTACTTTGTTATAAAGTTTATTACATAAAGTGCCAATATGAAAAGTCAATCTTTGAATGTTATTTTAACTCATTGCAAAAAAGAAAAGACTTTTTGCCTGTTGTACTAGTAATACAACACACTTGTGTTGTATTATGAAGTTTATTACTTAAGTGTCAATTGCAGAGCAAATACCTGACTAATGCTGCAAAAAGGAGAAGACATCTGACAATCAAATCTAAGGAATGTATTCAACTGATATCAAGTACACAATACCATATAGTGATCTTATTTATGAAGATCCTAGATATACATTTACAAATTGCTTTATTTAAAATTACTTCATAAATCATCCAGCAAAATGTCATAACTGGATGACGAGGTAAAATAACAGGGCACTGCTGCTGATTAAGAAAGAAAATCACTGATAATTCTGTGGGTATATTCTCGATTTATACCTTGCTGCCGGCCAATCACTATTCAATATATGTTAGGAACAGGTGGTTTTATTTTCCTCGGGTAAACGGCCCGGGGTTAATTACATCACTAATCCTCCAGGGTGATTTCACACTCTTTAGCTTAATACTTTCTCCGTCCTCAATGGGAATGATCTTTCGACCAAATGGTATGCTCATCTTCAAGCGTAGAAGTCTTTGACCGACCACATGCTTCCGTCGGGTTCTTCTAGGCTGTAAAAGTAAAACGAACATAAAAATGATATTAATGACCAACATAAATCGAAAGTGGTACAACTTCAGTTTTACTTATTTGGAGTGTTTTAGTAAGATACACAATCATACATTCTGATTTGCCAAATATTATTATTTTGTATACTGCAATTATTACATTAGTTATTAGGTTAAGTTTTGAAACACATGTACCTGTTATAGGCTAAGGTGAGAGGTCATCAATCGCCTTCTTCAAGTTTCCCATGTGCAGGAATGCTGAAATGTTATAAAAGTTTCAAATTAATAAAAGAAACATGAATATTCAAAGGGGTATTTCATATTCTAACTAAATATAAAGGTCATAATATGATATTCAAAAATATACATCAGTACAAAAACTCTTACTTGGTCGTTTTTTAGAATGTATTTTGTATTTATTCGTATGTTATAATGAATCAAGAAAGTAGAATTTGTTTGTCGTGATACAATTAACATTGACATCGTTTCATAATAAGTTTTAAAAATTCCATTTTGCTTTCATAACAAACATCACAACACAATCTGTCTGATATATCATGCGGCAGAGTAAATATAAAGAAATGTTCTACATAATGATATTTGTATAATTTAGTAAAATGGTACATATTATCATAAATAATGTATTTGAAGTCTGTTAATTCTGAACGTCGTATGGGATTTACATTCTAACATATTCCCTTGTCCCTATATTTGAATTATCAATTTGGAAGATACGAGAAGTTTTTTTTAATAATAAATTTGTTATAGATAATGACCAAAGTAATTTATTGTGTGTGAATTTTAGTTTCAAACCTTTAGAAAAAAGTCCATTGTCCAAAATCAATGAGGTTGTCTATATAGAGTTATGACTTATGTGTATTACTTTTGATTTTTATTCGCATGGTTAACGTTTTAAAATAACTTTAGGTCTTGTTCAGTTTTGCAAGTTTTGATTTATTTTATTCTGTAAGAATGAAAACGTTTCATACAGGTTGTGCCCTGACTGCTTTCAGAAACACAATTACTTTATTTTCAATGTTACAATATTTCGTACAGTATTTGATCAACTTTATTGAATTAGTTATTTCTATCATTAGCATATTGGACACACAATAAGAAAAACATGAACTGTAAGTATTACATGAAATGCGCACTGTACCTGCATGCAGTTGTAGAAATATCATGTTGTTTTGCCCTCCGTGAATGACAACAGTTGTTGCCATTGAAGTTCACGTACACCCGGCAGACAAGATTCTGTTTCTTCAATCAGTCACGGGTTATACTGGCAATTTCATCCCGCCAAAATGTGGATGATGAACAAAGCTCTTTGTCTGAGGGAGCACGTGGTCTGGCTATTATATAACACCATATGGTGGACAGCGAGCGTCCGGCGCAAACATTTGACCTACATCTAATTAATAAATTAAGACTCATGCACTGAATCTTAGGGTTTGTAATTGATATTATTGTTTGGATGCTAAATAGTAAGTCCAACGTTACACACGCAATACAATGAATAATACAATAACAACATATCATGGTTGATATAAGTAATGGCATTGTCGAAATGAAAAGGAATACGGTACATATCATATCATATCAATCAGGGTTTCAGTTATTTAGTTGTTTATATAAATATAACATTTGCAAGACTTAATTTTTCTCAAAAGTATAGTTATCCATTCTTTGTTAAAGCTTCATCTGAAAAAATTATTTGGAAATGTTTATCATAATAATTAATATTGAATTATTTTGCTTTGAATACATGTGCAATTTGAAATAATGGATAATTTATTTGGTTTCTATGGGTCTTTTCATTTCAACAAATGTTTAACAAATGGATACACGGGTTCTTAATTATTTCATTATCTGTTTTCATTACACTACATTACACCATATAACACTTGATAGTTCCATGTTGGTTTCCAATTAATGGAATAAGTAATTGTAAATTTAAGGTAATGAAACCAACATTAAACTATACTTCGATAGTTTCATGTTGGTTTCCCTTACGGAAATATTACATATCATAGAGTCCAAAATGGATTCTAGTTGGAAACCAGGTTGCCAAGTTTCAGTAATAGGATAGCAAGTGGATACCCCTATTACCAAGTTAACAGTTGGTTTCCCGATTTCAGGATACTCAGTCATGTGTGCTGTGGTAGTTTCATGTTGGTTTCCATTTAATGGAATCGTTCAATGCAGATTTCCAGGAATGGAAACCAACATGAACCTTCACTTGATAGTTTCATGTTGGTTTCCATTTTCTGGAAACAATAATTGCAATTTACAGGAATGGAAACCAACATGAAACACATAGTCAATGTATCCAGTTGGTTTCCATCACGGAAATACTTAATGTTATAGAATCCAAAATGGATTCTAGTTGGAAACCAGGTTACTTAGTTTCAGCAGATGGATACCAAGTGGATACTCCTATTACCCAGTTTCCAGTTGGTTTCCAGATTGCAGGATACTCAGTCATTTTTGCTGTGTTGATTAAAGTATAATCAGGGATTTGACTTAATATTAACAGCACAAGCAGGGAAAATGTTACTCAAATTATCATTCACAAGGCAGAAAAGCGCAAAGTGTAAGGTGAATCGAAAGCATTGCCGAAAGCTTCACTAGCAATGCTGCGTCACTGTGACATCACAACCGTTTACTAGTGTGACGTCATAACCGTGGTTACGTCATTCGAAAGAAGCACGACGGACGGAAGCCTGAATGTTGTTTCGTTTTTCAGTTCTTTGTTATTAGATAATAGTAAAGCAAAAACTCGTTGTTCCTCAGCTTCCATGACATCTTCTCGTTCAATACAAACGATCCAAATGCACAAGTATGATGTTCTATATATTTATACACTTTTTTTTTATATTTTGGATCACCGGAGTAACGTCAAACTATAAATCAAGAATGTTAATTATGATGAAACTACATTGATACATTGAAAAGGATGAGATGGATAGTTTTTCAGTTATTGATCGGACAAAATGCTCAGAATTTGACTAAGTAACAAAATTAAAAAATCGCCAAACATTAAAAACATTCACTAGTCGTGAAGAATACATGTACCAAATTTGAAGAGGATGAGATGAATTGATTTCTGTAATTGCCCAAAATTGTATTCAGACGGAAGGACGCATTCGTTGGTATTACTATATACCCTCGACCTTTTTAGGTCGCGGGTATAATAAAGGTACACTTTATGATACCTGTCTTTCATAAAGAAGACACTGCAATGTCTAATAAATAATACATAACAGCATGCAGGGATGTTATCATAATATGATCCGATGATTGTATAAAACTACATTGGTCTAAATGTTAATGTAAAAGCGTGCCCTCAAGCATGACATCATTCGCGAAAAATAGATAAATGTCCTTTATCTATCTGCTTGAAACACTCGAATATAAACTATAGTGTAAAGTAAATATTTAACATGTAGCATAGTACGAAGATTATACCATAACATAAATAATCCCCTAAGACCCTTTTCTTCGCCTGTATTCACATCATGTATCACAGTTATCTTGTAATCAAATCTCTGTATCGTAAGTACTAATTCAGCAGTATCCCGGTGCCACATAACACTGATGAATGGTTTGCACATGCTCGCTATTTTCTAAATCTCAGAGGACTCATTTACACATCTTTCTTTAAACAATTGGAAATTGCAAGAGCACGTACACATTTAACTTATATCTCGTGTTTCGTGTTTTCTTTACCTATTTAAATTATTTTCTTCGATTGGAACCATACTAAGAATATAAAAACATATACTTAAGGGGAATTTCGTAAGAATCCTCTCAAGTAGAACAGTCCTCCAGTGATGGGAGGCTAAGTTAGGAAAATATGTGCCCGTGTTTTAGGTCAATACGATGTCAATATTTATTAATTAATATTTACATTTATTTATTAAATTGTTAAATTCTCCCTTCAAAATACCCTATGATATGAAATAAGTTACCAAACTTTTGTTCTCCCGAATCATTAGTAATTTCTACGCCTCTGTTTGTGTCAAATACTAAAAGATCATTAACTTTTTATTGTCTAACATCCCACAAATATTTCCATTTATATTTCACAGTTATAAGATATTCTAACCTTAGGGGAGTAGGTTTCGGGGAAATGATTCTGACAGCAATAAAGAATAAAGATAAAAGGATAAAATATCCACCCCAAAATAGAAGAAAAAACCTTTTTAAAAAATACTTCACTAACACAGCCGCCAAACGTTTCATTAGCCAATCAGCTGCTAGCGGAGGTGTGACGTGTTACTCAGGAGTGCCCTAACAATTATCTGGCTCATGTTATTGTTTACATTATACACTCGTATAGCCGTGACGTATTCTTCGCTGATTTCACTTGTCTAAACAGCCTCAAAGTGATCAAAGTTATTAGAAACAATTTCGGAAATGTTCTGCTCAGTCGTTAATTAACTATGGCTGTTGTACACGTGTTTAGTTTGTTTAATATCCGATAATGCCGAGTGGATCCCAACGTAAATCTACCACCATTGTCTTTTCTTTTTATCATTTTGAAGTGTTAATTCTATAGCGTAACTTCGTGTGTTTGTCTATCACTGACCATTTTCCGCTATGTTAGACTATGATTCTACCAATAAGATCTCGTTTTGAACAAGTTAGTCTAGTGATAACGAAGATTTGTATAAAGAACTAGCGGATGTTCATTCGGGATCATCTTGCTAGCACCAACACATCTCGTTTCTATGTCTCACGATTATCTATTCCATTATTTAACATTTGAAATGAAATTAAAGCACATATGTATGATACTATCTCAAAGTATTTTGATTCTAGAAAGTGAAACTTACTATGTATAACGCATGGAATTATTTAACTCTCATCAAGTACAGGACATAATGAAAATTACTTTAAAATTTTAAGAAAGAGAAATACATGTACAACAAAACCTACTGTGTTAGGTTACTTTCTCATTCCATGCGGTAATCCGTTGCCATTAATCATTATGGACATATCTATGTCTTACTTCTATGGATTTTCTGCACTTTGGAAATTTCATTGGCTGTTTGCTTTGACCAATACGAGCTAAGTATTTTTGACACATTGCAAGCAATGGGTTGTAGTCAAAAGGGCCGAATGTCAAAAGGGCCGAGAACTGCATAGTCAAAAGGGCCGAAGAAAAAAGTCAAAAGGACCGAGGTGAAAGTAAAAAGGGCCGAGCCATTTAGTCAAATGGGCCGTGTTCCAAGTCATAAGGGCCGAACCCAAAACATAACAACAAATAGCATAGCAAAAATTAGGTTTCATCTTTTATTGACATCGTAACAACATTTCAACAATATTTTTTATTGTCGCAATATTATTGGTCAGTGCTATTCACACTTTCAGGTGTAAAAATACACTTTTAGACAGTTGGTTTAGACAACATCTTTCTGGGGGATACGGACGGAACCGCGACACGGTAAAATGGCGACAGAACAGAACAGAACAGAACAGATGTTATTATCAAGAAACACACACAAGTGACATTCTTTTCCTGAACAGGTACGTGATGACTGCACACTTTTCAACATCATCCATTTTCCCAGTTTTATTAAAATTGTAGAAAACGTTACGAGCCACTCTGTACAGTGTTATGAGAGACTTTAAAAACTTAAATAAACCCATACTAAAATACAATTAAAATGTATAACAAATATAAAATGAAAAAGTGTAAACATTAAGAATATAAGAAGTCATTTCGTCTCGTTAAAATACTAAAGCAGGTTTTGGTACATGAATATATTAAAGTAAACATATTACAACTATCAAATGTAGGTTGAATACAATGAATATATTTTGTTTATTCTCGGCCCTTTTTCCTCGGCCCTTATGACTATTTACTTCGGCCCTTTTGACTTTTTGACTCGGCCCTTTTGACTTTTTTATCGGCCTTTTCATCTTTTGGCCCATTTGACCAGATCCCCAAGCAATATACTAACAATTTACTATAAGTTCGTTAACACAACATAAATCGTGTCACCCTGCTCATGACAGCAAAGGATTGTCATCTCGTTAAACCTTAGGCCATCCTGTATCACATCCCATCCTGTCACACCCCCTCTTGCACATTCGGAATTGTACCGATGTTAAAACGAACACACGGCCATGGTAAGTTGATAAAATGTCTTTAGTTTCAATTCATTCATTTAAAAATGAGAAAGATACATATTCATTATATTTATCGATGCATTTTAAACAGTTAAGTAAAACCTACTTGAAATATAAATGTAAGGAAATGGACCAGCAGGTTCTTCTAAAAACATTGTTACATATAATGATGAAGTGATGCTTTCTTTTCCTTAGAATCTAAGTTTCGTTGTAAATATAAACTTAGTTTAGAGACTGTTAGATATAACAATGTTTTAAGATTTGTCCTTTTTGTAAATTACCTAATCGTAATCTGATTGAAGATGAATACATGTTCTCCTGTTACTGTAAAGCATACCTAAACTAAGTACTATTCTTGGTAAATATTTGAAATATTCCATTTCACAATACAGTTTTCTAAATCTGATGTCCTCAACCAATGTAAATGTTTAAATAATGTATGCCTTTTTTTTAATATCATATTAGGAAAATGATAAAGCCTGGTTTTTCAGTAAAGCTCATGCGATGCTGTATCTATAAATATATACACTGAATCTAAGTGATTGTAAATGTACACGATTAAATATTTAACGATAGCCCGAATAATGTTTTTCTAAAAACTGTAAACAAGTAACAGTTAGTTATAATGCAATTATTGTATTGTCAATAACAAAAACACAAAATAAAGCACAACAACAATTGAAATAATAATGACGTTTATAGTTTTTTTTTAAATGCATGATCGTTTTTATTTTTGACTTGTCTGTTATTCATTTCAAAACATATTGTAGCTTATAAACACTCCACTCGATTGAGAAAAGAACAAAACTAAAACAAGTGATTAAATATCGAAAAATGCTTCAAAAACTCCGAAATTATTCCCTACAGACGCACAAATACCCATTCTATTGGAAACTTACAATGTCAAAAACTGTTATTATGTTTTAAACGAATCATCGACGAAAATCGACTAATCGCCTAAGTATTCCATTGAAGTAACTCCTGTGTATGACGTCACATCGCTAACGAAGGTTATGCTACACTGAGTGACCACGGAAAACTGTTTCAAGAATGAGATAATTAGCAAGCGAATTTTACTCACTTTGAACCGCGATATCTGGCTAAGTAGGTGACGCTTCGAAATAATATTTAGTGTTTTGTTTACTTGAAAATATTTTCTATATGAATAAACGAATTAACACCGAACAAAACAGAGAGGTTCTATTATCTTTAACGCTTGTATTAACCTTTGATATTAACAGAGACAATCCAATTTCAACGGATATATCACATCTAACATCATAACATTTAAGTTATAACGTACTCTAGAACGTTCAACTCTAACTTTAAATTTTCAATTAAACTGTCAATGTCAAAGATTTCTTTCCTGTATTAATCCTTTTTACACATATTTGAAACCTCAACGTCTTCCTCCAGCAATGACGCCAAATGATGATACTATGAACTATTTAGATCTTTTGAGGTTAAGAAACCATTACGATTCCCCCAGGGTTCATATCGTGATATAGCTTCTATATTTGCGATCCGTGAAATCGATGAGCTACTCAATTACTTTAATATCATAAAAGAGCATTCACTTAGAGCATTAGATGAGGAGTGAATGTTATACTAAGTGCTGTGTGATCGGAGAGCTGAAGAGGGGCTTAATTTAACTGGTGTACAATGACTGAGTGTTCTGCAGATAATTTCTTAGTCACATCGTGGAGGCGTGCATGATTGAAAGAACCCAGGGAAGTGTTTGCTTAATATCATAAATGGTCAGTGTGTACAAAGGAACATGATGAAAGCGTTAATAATTTTGTAACATTTTATCTACCAATTCAATCGCTGCCAATTTAATTGCGTACACTTTAAACACAGTTTCATACTTTAATTCATAATTTAAAATTTAATCCCAGATTAGTGTTTTGTTCTATTTCATTTGCCTATCACATCTTTACATGGCAGATCAACAAGCGAGTCCACATAAACTTGCTCATCATTTGCTCAACTAGCAGTGACACATCTCCTTTCTTGAAGATTCAACATTCAGCATAGATATTGAAACATTTGTAATCTGGTAGATTATAAATGAATGGGATGTTATGTCGATAATCACAGCTGATTTAAGAAAAACTCATTTTCGAAAAGTTACAAATCTAACCAATTTTATATCTATCTGAGCTATCTGATGGCTTCTGCCTCAGTGTACAACACACTGTGATCCATACTGCACACCACATGGCGTGTGACTTTCCAAAGACTCTTTCTTTTTTAAAAACCCAATTCTTCTAATCCTGTAAAGTAAGGGTTTTTTCCAACCCCCTTTTATATTTATTCGCATTTCCTTGTAATCTCCACGACTGGAGGAAATAAAGATGATGATGATGATATCTGCTTTGTAATAGAAACACATAGTGTTTTCAACTTCATTAAAAATCGGTTTAGTGTTTTGATGATTATTTACATTTTTAGGTTGTATCATTTTAGTTTGATTGTAAGATATAACTCACATGTAGCTACCTCGCATATTTTTCTTAGAAGTTATTTCGCAGACATATATGGAGATGTAGATATCAGCAGTTGTTTATGCCATATTTTTTAAGTAGGAAAGTAAAGCAACGCACAATACAAGGATTTTCATAATGTTTAATTATTGTCCATGGAGATTGAAATACTAGACAAACAAACATTCCATCATCATGCATTGACCAAAATAAACATCTCGAAAATGCAATCTCTTGACATCAAAGACATCAGCTGTCTTGGGTTTTGGCCTCGTAATTCAATCATAAACAGGAGGAAAGTTCACAACAGACGTATCAGCACGAGGCTTGAATGGACTTGTTTATTCTCCGTTAGATCTTTCATAATCCTTTACTGTCATGCGATGATTGGATACACGAGGAACAGTTGGATTTGTTGTGAACATTCACTGTATCTTGCACTATTTCTGACAGTTATTGAAATATAATTATACGAACCAGCAATGTGTACACAGGTTAGAGATACACTTTTCCTGAGCTGTCATGACACGGTATAGCTGGATGGATGCATTGATGAGAAGTGGTTGTTACTACAGTCATTTAATGGCAGCAACATTTGAACCATTTATGGAACTCCAGTGTTGATAATCAGAGCCAGTTGACAGAGTCACATAAAATGTTTCGATGTTGAATGTCTGTGACGAGAATATATTTCATAAAGAGATACACAAAATATAATTCATGAGAGTAAATGTGAATCAACATACTATATATCCCTTGAGATTAATATTCTAAATAGTCCACTATTCACAACCCACAGCCAGCTGTATTCTAAAATCATATTTGTTAACCATAATAACACAGTAATGTAGTACTCTGGCAACACTTGGTTCAATGGTCAACACTTTTCCTATAATACTTGTTCATTTAGCATCCCAGTAGACTCATTCTTCTTTCAATTGACATATTAATAATATCATTGTCTTCTTCCTGTTGAATAGATATAATTTCCATATGAAGTGATTCGAAGGTGATTCAATAACGATTCTTGTCCCACCAAATTGTCGATAAGTGTTAAGGACACAGGTCAAGTCATAGTGCCATTTGTTGTAAGTATTTTAAGTTGTTCGAGTGACCAATATCTGTCAATGGTCACCGATCACATAATCTAACTAATTTAATTTTATTTTCGAGAGTGAATTTTGAATAACATAATGATATACTGAATAAAGTGTTTTGTTTGTCAGCAAGCTTATCCATCAAGGGCATACTTTACATAGCTTTGTTGAGTATTCTCTGAAACATTAATAGTAGACAGTGGACAGAGTAACCAAATGACATGAACTACACCTAGAAATCGTGCATGAAGCTATCGCATGACATCTTTGTTGGGTTTTATATAAATAACATTCAGGTGTGTTCATCAGTTAAATAACATTTTTATAAGTGACTTTGATCCTTCATTGTCCTTTGAACTATTCAATGTAGGTGATGTTTTTACCTATTTTGGCATGACTTTTACAGTTTGAAACCTTGAACCTCACACCTCAGCCCTCAGGATAACTGAGTAAGTTATTCGGGTCAAAGCCAATCTCCCCATTAATTGAAGTACATTGTATTATCAGACGTAGAAACATTTACTCAAGGGGTTGTTATAGAATGATCTTTCACACTGTGTGGTGCAGGCAGCCATTAGGAAAGAACAAAAGGATAGAAATAAGACATTGTTTAAAACGGGATCATGTTGGATATTCCGACCCTCTCGAGACAATCCCATTGCTTGGACAAACCAGCCCACAGTTGTATTGACACCAGTGACATGATTCAAAGTCCCCTGTGCATTTCGAAAGATGTCCATTAACAAGTATTTCAGTCATGAATATGCTGAAGACGATAAATGAAATTTGTTATGCCAATTTGGTTACCATTTGGTAATGTTTTGATGTTATGACAGACAGATTGCTCTTTCATACTAACCACAACGTGTTTAGTTTTGCAATAATTGTAAACCATATAATTATATCAATGGAATATCATAGGATTTACCTCATGGCATTGATGATTTTAAATTTGTTTTATTTATTTCAAACATTGAATACGTTCGTATTTCAGAGACACATCTTACAAACATGTAGCTTAAAAGTATTTGATTATTTGAGCATAGATGTTATATATTCAGAGAAAGCATTGATCAGTACATTAATGTGAATGTGTGATAACTGGTTTATAGAGAGGTCAAGTTCAAAAGAGTATGACCTCGTAATGCAATGCCAAATAGAAAACAGGGACAGAAATTGATCGTGTCTGTATAATGAGACTCTAATATCCTCAAATAACTTGATATGGTCCATAAACGATGCTTTTTTATTTGGCGTCTGGTTCATTGGTTTGACTTCTTTTCACGATATTAAAAAAATAGAGAGATGTACTTTGTTTATCTGTTATACAGTTTAGGAACTTTTTGTGATGAAGCCACATGCAAACAATAACTATAAGAAGCTCTGAGATTAACTGCAAAAAGAACAGTGAGATGGTTAAGCTCATTTTCGAGACTTTATGGTTGAGGTGTGCAGCAAATTAATAGTAAACCCTCTTCATCCATTTGGACTTTCTGTTACATTTAGTTTCAATATCTATTTTTCTACAGTATCAATGCTAATTTGCGGACCATTTTACTTGGTGTAAAATAAACCTTACCAATTTGAATTCTCAATTTTTTCTTAGTATGCATGCACACGAAATACATGAAATGTAAGCAAACAGCACAATGATCGATCTCTAAGAACATATAATGTTCATGTGTCTCTAGTCTCTAGTCTCTAATTCCCTTGTGCATCTACTGAGTGCTGGAATTAAATCTTTTATCATAAATTACTCTCCAAGGCATACCATGGTGACACTTGAGTCAACTAATGAAAAGAACGTGCAAGTCAGTGCCACCTCCAAGAGCAAAATGGACCTTCATCATATAAAAGTACTTTCTACAATATTATAGTCTATCACAAGAGCTCTGTTATACAATTTTTGTATTTTGGATCACTGGAGTAACGCCAAGCTATATATCAAGAATTTTAAATATGATGTAACTACATTTGTACCAAAAACGAAGTAAGTGTACATTCGTACATGTTAACCAGTTCTCTGCAACACTTTGATAATAAAGGTACACTTTATGATGCCTGTCCCCCAAAAAGAAGACACTGCAATGTCTAATAAATAATAAATAACAGCATACAGGGATGTTATCATAATATGTATTAATACATCCGATGATTGAATAAAACTACATTGGTCTAAATTTTAATGTAAAAGCGTGCTATCAAGCATGACATCATTCGCGAAAACTAGATAAGTGTCCTTTATCTATCTGCTTGAAGCAATCAAATATAAACAATTGTCTAAAGTAAACATTTAACATGTAGCATAGTACGAAGGAGTTCCTTGTAAGATGATACATAAATGAATAATCCCCATAGGCTCATTTCTGCTCCTGTATGCACATCATGCATCACAGTTATCTTGTAACCACATCTCTGTATTGTAAATACTAATTCAGCAGTATCACGGTGACATATGAGTCCACATAACACTGATGAATGGTTTGCACATGCTCGCTATTTTCTAAATCTCAGAGGACTCATTTACACATCTTTCTTGAAACAATTACAATAGAAAACTGCAAGAGCACATAGACATTTAACTTATATCTCCTGTTTCGTGTTTTCTTTACTTTCTGAATTATTTTCTTCGATTGGAACCATACTAAGAATCTAAAACCATATTCTTAAGGGGAACTTCGTAAGAATCCTCTCAAGTAGAAAGATGTTTTATAATTTCAGTTTAATGTGACTTATCTCTCATCCATTGACGGGGGGCGAAGTTAGGAAAATATATGTGCCCGTCTTTAAGGTCAATACGATGTCTATATTAAACATTTTCTACAAGCCTACAGTACAATGTGTGGAATTAGCAAAATTGTGAGATTCCCTCTTCACAATACCGGACGGTATGATATGAAATAAGCTACCAAATACTCGCTGTTGTTCTCAAGAATCACCAGTAGTTTTTACGCCTCTGTTTTCGTCAAATACTGTAAGATCACCAATTTTTTATTGTCTGAAATACCCACATTTATTTCCATTTATATTTCACAGTTATAAAATATCCAATTGTCATTTCAATATTCCAATTTCTACGGATATATCACATCAAACATCATAACATTCAAGTCATAATATACTTTACAACGTTCAACTCTAACTTTTAATTTTCAATTCAACCTTTTTTATTAATTCAAAAGATCACATATCAAAGATTACTTTCCTGTATGAATCCTTTTTTTAAAATATCTGAACCTCACCGAATGTCTCTAACAATGACGCCAAATGATGATAAAGCATGTGTGTTGAGATCCTGTGAGGTGAAGAAAGCATTATAATTCCCTTGGGTTACATCTTGATATGCATGTAGCTCGTGTATTAGCGATCCATGGAATCGATGAGCTACTCAATTACTTTAATATCATAAAATATCATTCGATTTGGAGCAAAGGATGAGGAGTGAATGTTATACTAAGAGCTGTGTGATCGGAGAGCTGAAGAGGGGCTTAATTTAACTGGTGTACAATGACGTATGCAGATAATTTATTTGTCACATCCAGAATGCGTGAATGCTTGAGACAACCCAGGGAAGTGTATGCTTAATATCATAAATGGTCAGTATATACAAAATAATGTGACGCAAGTGTGGATCTTTTGGTAACTTGATAAACCATTGACTGCCAAAACAATTATGTACACTTTCATTTATCAAAATTAAACCCCAGATTTGTGTTTCACAGTTTATTACAGCTGAATGAAATAGAGACAGTTTGATAACATAGAAGCTATTTGCAGAATGATATTTATATTTCGTCAAAAGGAGATATATTTCATATAGGCAATTCACAGCAAATGGATTCATAATTCATACACTTACGTAAGTATAGAACATATGTTGTACTTTTTAAGAATTTATAAATGAAATATCCCCTTTTAAAGTCAGCACCTGTTTTTATTCCAATAAAATATTTCACTCTTGTGAAAAATGTGTATTAAATTAATAAATTTGAAAAATGTTAATGACAAGGGAGATGAAAATAACTCATAATACTTCTTCTGGAACGTCTACACTCATTATAGACTTATATTTCAAAATTGGGGAAATTGTGAAATCAATGATCTACGAGGACAAAATAATCACAGAGGAATCTAATAGTCACTTATCCCAACAGTTACTGTTCTCTGTAGAGATTCAATTTGAAAATCTATGTTGTGAACAAGTGTTTTTGTACATGCATTGTGATCATTTAAAATACTGTTAGAATACAATAGAAGCATCACCCTTGTTACAAATAAGACCTTGTAATTTTCCGACTACTTTGCACTTTTGATCATATACAACATATTATGAAGTGCTGTTATACCCCATACCCTTTTAATGTAATTTACGTAAGACACTCAGAGCTTTTTAATGAGTGTTTAAAATATAGAGGTATCAAATGTACTTCCGTGGAGAGAAAATATTTGGCCTCCACTATATTGGGGACAAATACCTTAAGGAAGAAACGACGCATATACTTTTCAAAATAGTTCACAGCCTCACTTCCCACTTGAGCACGTAAGACCGGGCCGATCTGACGTCATAAGTGTAGCTGAATTTGTTGACAGAACTATGATACATCGGACCAGAACACTTTGCAGATATATTTAGATTGTGTTTATTAAAAGCGCTGTAAGCAAGTTGTTCTTACAGAACTGCTGTCTGAACTCTCAAATTCGCATGAGACTAACAACTCTACCTCGCACAATGAAGAGTTCCACAGCACTGTCGCTGTATACATCGCACCATTTTCGTAGAATACAGATAAAGGAAAATTATGGATAATACTTATCAGGTTCTGCAATGAGATGTTTCACTCTCTAACGTAACTATAAATTGTATACACTTTAATGATAAATGGTAAATTTGATCAAATATACTATGCAAAAAGCTGCTACAGCGCCTTTAAGAGCCGATAATATCTACTACAATTGTAGAACTACGTTTGTTCTAATTCTACCTTTGTATCTATTTCGTTATAAATGTGCTGTATGTTCACTAACATAAATATCCATCTATATAAGTGGAATGCATACACACATCAATATTTTCTGGAAAACAACTTCTGTATTGTTACCATGTTTCGGGGTATATCTGCATGATGAAGAAGTAAGAATATACTCTAAAACTCGAAATCGAATTTTCATATTCTTTAAGTGACTCAATGGGAAAACATGTTCATTTTACCATCACACACTGAATCAATTAGGCAATGATGAAGAAGCTACGTTAATAAAAAGCATGACCATATTGAAGTAAAATGAGACAATTAGGACTGGCATAAGATTAATACTTTAAATGGAATACCATTACTATTGAAATATACATCGTGGGTTGTTTACATTATCATAACAATAAGTAAGTTAAATGAATTATTCCAAGTGGACCCGACTCTGACTCTCGATGTATGTGACTTATCATTATGATACCTCATTCTCGTAAAACAAATTTAAGGGTCGTCCACATAAACTCAACGTGCTTATCTATTAAATAAACCAATCAAAAACAACGATTTTAAAATGTCATGGTAGAATTAAGTTTTATATTCGGCCATTAGGGAAATGAGATGCAAAACAGTCGATCTTGTCCTCTCATTCCATTCTCCTGCCTCCTCACTCTGTGGCACATGGCCTAAATTCCAACCAAGAGGATTGTGGCTTAATCCCATTATAAGAGAGTACAGTATCCAGGTCAACACTTTATAACATTAGTTCAAGATGTGCTTCTTCAAATACATTCATGTTTACCAATTAAATCACATCAGGTAAAAACCACATATACTACATTCATTTACTTTTCTAATCACAGCTTAGTCATATATGTTATATGTATATGATATATAATGTGATACCCTTTAAAAGTCTATGTCCTCTGTGATATATTGTTCCTTTGTCCCAAACCTTACTGGAGGACAAGGAATGGAACTCATCTGTTCTTTGAAGAAGCACCATTTGACCATTTTCTGTCAAATATGTAAGCAACCGCCTATTATTGATTGAGCAACTTTAATTTTCTGTCGAGTTGCTATTAGACGTAGGTGCATTTGTAACCAACATATTACAATGAACATTCTACACTCAAAACCGCAAGCAGTCAAAAGCTGTAATATTGTGTGTTTTATTAAATTTGTTCCAGTAATGTTCAATTAATCAATCGGTATTGTGAATTCGATTTTATAATTAAACTGAAATAAGATAAGAGGATTGCTGTTGGACATTCATGAAAGAAATTCTCATTCGTTCAGTAATGTAACATCGATTGTTAGTCGAAGGTAATTTGAATAAATATGAATCATAACAAATTTGTAATGAAAGCTCTTTGCAAAGTACAGTTTGGGTTAAAATGAGAATTATGACTATTTTGTTTTCCGGATATACGTTTGCATCACACAAAGTATTGAAATACCCAGACAGGTGTGCTGTTAGATAAGCCTCTGTTGGCTCGCTGTTGTTCTTCCTGAATCACCTAGGTGAGTGTTTGAGATGGGATGATATCTTATTGGCAATAATACAAATGTGTACAAAAGATTTTGGTTGCCAATCAATAAAACACAGTGATTGCACGGAACGGAGTACTCGACTATCAACCAGTCCAACCACGTTGAATGTGTTTGATACAAAACAATGGGTAACGCCGGTCATTTTGCAACATGTCCCATATCACGTTTCCGTCAGCTGTTTTCGCGATAAATATGTTTTTCTGTGTATTATTCCAACGGCATACATATCTCAAGCGATGTGATGAATTTAAATTGCCTTTTATGATGGCAACTGATGGTTGTTCATCCACTTTGCACCGTTGGATTGATAGTTTATTGAATAATAATTGCAGGATAGATCACATAAGGAGCTTTCTTACCAATTTAAAAGATCTCAAGAAAGTGCTAATATTACACTTTGTACATGAACAACATATGCTAAATCAATTTCTGTTTTAAAACATAGGGGTCACTGTGTTCGTTTTTTAGATATGAGCTCCCAATGTAGGTGGGGGTGCGCCAAAAAATTACATTTTTCACTGTCATTTCACACTATCATAATGATAAAAGAACAATCATAGCTCATAATTATGGTCTCATTTAAAATAAAATAAAAGGGTTATGGTTACACGTTTATGCAAGATGAAAATGCAATTTTATTGTCATCTTGTAGCTTTTTACCTAAAATTGAATTTTTACAAATTGTTATTGTTTTCTGTCAAATGTTATAATGTCAATGGAAGTCCAATTCAACAACAAAATTAACCCAAAAAAATCATATGTATCCAGGCTAACTTGAATAATAATTTTTAAAAAACTTGAGAAATTGTCAATTTTCAGTTGCAAGGGAGATAACTCTTACTCAATATGCACGACTGTTTCCCCTTAAATTAGATTATAAAGAAAAATAACAAAATATATCTCTTTACCATAAAACAAATACTATATTTCACAATTATAATAAAACGATTTTATTATCATATTTCGAGACAGTTATTTAAGTTTCTAATGTGCATAATGAACATTGTTATTGAAAGTGTACACTAAGGCTACAAGGCTATGTGGCTACAAGGCCTATCTGAAGTGCAAGATGAGATCAGTTCTGCTGGAAGCGCTTGTAAATCTATCTGACAACTGAGGATGCTCAGAAACAATGGAAAGAAACCTCCTTAAATTGATCAAAACTGCAGTGACGTCAGGTTTTTATGTTTAAATAAGTAAATTAAAAAATGATTAAAGTTATGAAAAACGTTTGGTGACCCCCTATTCTTATTATTTATGAATTTGTCAAATTTAATTTTTATCAATATCTAAAATATGTTTTTCAGTGAAAAGTCTTGTTGAATATGCGAAACATGATGATGAAAATGCTAAAAAATGTTAAATTTGATTTCGTTTCTCAAAACAGCGACATTGATTTTCAAAATATAAATTTGCTATACATAGCCATATGAAATTGTAATGAATCTGAAAGGATTGTGACTTTATTCATTGAAAGTGTGTGCTCAATTAAGGTAGACCAAATTGGTAAAAATGGCATAATTTGCCGACGGGAATATTTCTATTAATGGAGATAACTCCATAAATCGTTTGGTGACCCCCATATTTTCTTTCACTATTGGATAAAAGACAGAATAAACTTGATATTTGAAAAAAAAAGTTCATCGCCCATCTCTCAACCAATCTTCCTCTTCTTGAGAACTAAAAACCAGAATAACTTATAAGACAATGAACATGTTAAATTGCACGATTTGGTGAATCTCTGAACCCTAAAAGGGACCCTAGAAACAATTACAATATGTGCATTTGTCTATGCCTATGTCATACCTAAATACTGTTGATGAAGGTAATGCATTATCAGTCAATAGGGCATCTTGGTCCTCAGTTGTCGATTTCTGCGACCTTAAGATTAAGTTCAACTTCAAAGTCGTCGAGAGGCTAATTGCAGTATAGTGACATTCATTTTACTTGATGTTTACTTGTTGTCCACCTGAGATTTTCAGATTTGATGAGTTTGGTTACTTGCTAGGCTACTACAAGGGGATTGTGTAACATTAGTTGAACACTTTTATTGCTTAATTTATTATATTAACGTCATGCTCCATGTACATGTCATAGAATATGTTATCTGTATTTTCCAATTTCAATTACATTAAAGCTCTTGGCACAACAATGGGTATATGGCTACATAGTATTATATCAGGATTTGTCATTCCTTTGTGAATACAAAACATATTATGACAATTCCCCAAACCGGAACCCAAATAAAGATAATGTATAAACACTGAGTTCGTCTCTGGGGGTAATGTGAGTGAGGGTTATGTATTTTCATAAATATTTATAGCTTAAATGATAATAAACTCATAAACATGTCAAAAACATCATGATTGTCTATCATGGACAATGTAGTATTATTCTCTACGTACACATGTATGAAACGTTTATACTGAAACAATCTTCGGGTGTCTAGATTTATGTCCAAATTTCTTACTGAATCCCTTTAAAGGTGCAAAGCTTCCACTTCATAATGAAGATAAAGCATGAACATTGATTGAGTCTCTGGGGGCGACGAGAGCACGAGAATTCCCCCAGGTACCCTACATTTCGATGATCTACTCAATGAAAAAAATACAATAAGTTAGTATTGACTATTGGAGGAGTTATGGATGATCTACTCAGAAATGTACGATCGGTGAGCTGAAGAGGCTCTTAACATAACAAGTGTGCAAAGACATGACTTTTTCAGTCACATACAGACAGTGTGCGTATACCAGATTCCAACTCAGAGTGGTGTTTGCTTAACTATAACCTGTAACCCTAATCCCGAGACCTCAGAGCTAGGTAACCTGTTTCCGACCCTTTTCCAGTTAAAACATCTAGCTGAAATGTTAGATAACCCTCGGGTTCAATGAATACTTGTCTAAAAACTGTAAAACTCAATGGAATTGTTAATTAATGTCTCTTCGTTTAATTGTATTGTTTATCCACGTTAAGTGCAAAGTGACTATAATAGATATGATTAATCCAAGAAATATGTAAGATGTCTCAATGGTTTTTATTTCAACATAGTTTTGTCCTAAAAGGCCCTCTACAATTCTAAAAAGGCACAGTTATTTTTCCCTAATGAAGACACAGTATGAATATTGAGTGAGCTTCAGTAGGAAAAGGGACCCTCACTAAATCCCTACTTGCTCCTACTGAGATGGCTCTTGTATAAGCGAACCAAGGAATGGATTAGCTACATTACTAACGTAAAATACCATCCCACTTGGCTGAATGAAGAGCGAATGATACACTAAGTGATTCATGATCTCAGAGCTGAAGAGAGGCTTGATATAACGCATCTACAATGACTGAGGTTTTGAAAGATCATATCTTGGCCACTAAGTGTGTGTTTTGGAAGGAAACCACTAGGAACTTTCCATAAGGTGGTATATCTGCTTATCAGTACCGTCAATACTATGCTCACGAAAGTAGAAAGTATATTTATCACGTAGACGTCGTTATTCTAATATCTTATGTTTCACTTTTCAATAAAGTTGTGTATGTTAGGTAATGCTTACGACCAAGTGTCCTGTTGAAGATGACATATAAGTTTAAAACAAGTAATACCTAATTCGGTTGCGATATAATTTAGGTAAAAGTGGTCTTTCAATCATTCCATGCTTTTTTCAGTATAAAACATCTGCTTAACAATTAACTTTATGTAGCCTGAGCATCCATGTGTTACTGTTATTTGCTATGCATATATTCATGTACTTGTGCTAAAGTATCCACTAGAGCCGCCGCATGTAGACCTTGACAAGACAGAATTTACACTCCGATAACAATATAATACAATGATACCCCTGAACTCTCATTTATTTATGCATTTACATAAAACAATATCCATTCCCAAATTGTACAGGTCTCACAATCTGCAGGTAGTTTGAACAATCCAAAAATTGTCCAAACAATCTGCAGATTATGGTCATTCCTAGATTGCAAGGAACATATATACTTACTTATGGAAGAAAATCATGTTCACACATATTAAACTGAACAAGCTTACATTTGTTATTACTCATGTTCTAACATTTGATTCCAGATTTGTAATGTGATTTTATCACCAGCACATTGGCCATATCTGTTATATCTAAATGCATGTATTAAACTAGTGTCATGGTTAACACTTGTGTCATCACAATGTTCCATCTTCTCTTCGTAGCAATGGTCACAGACTCATCTCAATATCATCTCACTTTGAATAATGGGTCTAAGTAATCCAAGGTAGGTTACATTTTACCTGAAAGTAATTAGGTATAAAACTTGCTTTTGCTTTTTCTATATCAAAACATTAGCTCTTTATAAATCTGTATTACATGGGTATCCTCTAAATAATCAAGCATTAATGCTATTATGATTAAATCATACAATTGTTGAAATAATAAACGCAAAGCAAGTTTGTTCAGCAAACATTTCAATTGAGCATATGGGTTTTTGTGAGTTTAATGCATCTAATTAGGTATGTATTGAGGTAGTCCTGACAGAAATTTTACTCTATACACGAATATCACTAAAAAAACAATGTTTTAACAGTTTCTTTCTTTATTGCAAATGTGAAATCAAACATATGATCATTAAGTGATAAAATACATCAAATAAAACATAGGTTTGAAATCTCAAAGTTTCCCCGACATAAATTCTTTCCTCCACCATTTGTCAATATGACGCAAACAATGTGAGATTATGACATCACTGTGTTCTAATGTAAATTGGTTCGTTCTCGGATTATCGTGGTCGTGCATGTTTTCTTTCACAGAAACAAGCCTAATAGGGATGTGATCACTTGTATTAGAAGAAGATTTAATAAAAACATGGCGAAGAGAGTATAGGTCACTATAGTTTCGACAATCTGATCTTGTGTAACTGTTGAAGCAACTTCCGAATGGCACACCCAGTGACAGAGACCACGTACGTTGAGTCCTGTCGTGATCGGCTACTGTAGTTTCACTGTTTAAAATATTGATACAAATTTCCCAAACAGATACACAAAATACATTACATTGCAGCAAACATGATTTGAAACCGCAATGCAGATCTAATTTACGGATGTAGCATGTACGTTACGTTTTCATGTATTAAAACACGACAAACCGCCTATCACATAAAATGTGTTGAACCTCGTTTCGACTATCAAATAAACCAATCAATATCAAGGATTTTAAAATGTCATGGTAGAATTAAGTTTTAAGGAAAGTGAGATGCAAAACAGTCGATCTGGTCCTCTACAATCTCGTTCCATTCTCCTGCCTCCTCACTCTGTCGCACCAGGCCTAAATTCCAACCAAGAGGAGTGTTGCTTAATCCCATTATAAGAGAGTACAATATCCAGGTTAGTACTTTGGGAATAACATCCAGTGGTATGAGACGTTAAAGTCAAGTGATGATTGATCCAATTCTTTGGGAGAGTTCTTAAACATTTCGCATTTTGTTATAAGGTATGCAGGCGCGTTGACAGTGACATGATATTATCATGAGATGAGAGTGACCTGCTTTTTCAACTTCGTCTCATTGGTTATTTTTTTTACCCTTGATGACGAGAAATGTCAAAGTAATGTAGAGTAAAACATGTGTGCGAGGGCACAAGTGTTCCAGTCAGCTAAATGACTCATTTACGTGTAATCATTTCAAGGACAGTTGCTACTTTACTTCGTCAGTCAAATATTCTTGTACAATCGCTGTTAGTGTTCATGAGCCATAAGTCTAAGTACAATATTGTCAAATTGGGTAATGCTTTGAAATGTTTATATTTCCACTGGTCTACAAGGATATTATGTTGGGAGTTTGGACATTTCGGTTAGTTTTATATTGACTATTGTTGCCATGTCAGCAGTGGGATATTTAATGTGTTAAATGGACTCTCATGAAATGTTAAATGCTAAGGTTTTGTTATTCTCTGGGATACACGGCTGTACCTCTTTTCATCTGTATTACTGTAAAACTATATGTCTACCTTTACATTTAAAAAATAATAAACACGTTGATAAATAGTATAGCATATTAAAACTGCATTGGTACATACTCAATTACTTAATTGCATAATATTACAAGCTGTTATATTTACATATCTTACCAGTACAACACCACTCTTTTTAGCAATGGTGTTATTTATTGATGATAACGATTTCCCCGAGTTCTACAGTGGAGATAGAAACTAACAAAATCAATACATATTGATCTGTGATGGCTTCTGAATAAGATGATGCATTCGATTGCATGGTTTTTCAGTACACAATTATTGGATCATCGCTTGACTAACATTAGTTATTATGAAGATGTTAATCATTGACATCAGTGTGATCAGTCTTCTGGAGATCACGACCTCGTAGTTCAATACCAAACGCATTTGGAATAAAATCATCGGCAAATATATTAGCACACACTGAGAAATTGAAATAAGCTTGTGGAATCTGTCATAACACTGCCCTTCGATTATTTATAGAAATGAATATAGTTGATAGACTGTGAGACATATTGACTGGTGCTTGCTATTCATAGTTTCACCGATACCCCTGTAGCTAATATTTCTTTTGTTTTATTTTAAAAACTTATAAGAATTATTTTACATCATTAGAAATATAGATGTTTGGCTGATCATCTTAATAAGATAAATTAATTGAGTGCCATTATAGCGTACACATTATATCTTAAATATGTATCACATAATTAAATTAATCTACAATAAAAGGAGACATAATGTATCAAACGAAGACAAGAAAATGCATTATATTAAGGCATTATTACGTACTTGGAAGCATAATCAAGACAGGCAAGCTGACCAGGTTGATTATACAATAGAACACTTCAACATAATATATAAATTTAATGCGACTTTTATCACTGTGATCTGAACATATCTTACTAACAACTTGTACAAATGCCAACACAGAAGTTTTCTGAGATGTTTGTTTTTCGTTTTCCATAGTGATGATGGTGTGAGTGGGGAATATATTGGCTAATTATAGAGCATGAATTTATTTCACATTATCATGCAGTTTGTGGATAGTTACAAATGCCCATTAGTTCAAGGTGTGCTTCTTCAAATTATACATTCATGATTTTTAATTTAAATACCTCAGGTAAAAAACACATATACTACATTCATTTACTATTCTAATCACAGCTTACTTATATATGTTATATGTATATGATATACATATGGTATATGTGATACCCTTTAATAGTTTATGTCCTCTGATATATATTGTTCCTTTGTCCCAAACCTTACTGGAGGACAATGAAAGAAAGTCATCTGTTCTTTGAATAAGCACCATTTGGCCATTTTCTATTCATATGTAAGCAGCTGCCTATTATTGATTGAGAAACTTTCCATTTTCTGTCGAATGGTATTAGAGTACAATGTAGGTGCATTTGTAACCAACATATTACAATGAACATTCTGCACTCAAAACCGCAAGCAGTCAAAAGCTATAATATTATGTGTGTTATTTACCATGTACCAGTAATGTTCAATTAATCATTTCTTTTGTTTATCGGAATGGTGACTTGGATTTTGGAATTAAACTGATGAATTAGATAAGTAGATTGCCGTTGGAAATTCATGAAAGAAATTCTCGTTCATTAGTAATGAAACATCATTTTTAGTAGAAGGTAATATGAATAAATTTGAAACAAAACAAATTTGTAATGAAATCTCTTTGCAAAGTACAGCGTGCGTGTTCATGAGAATAAGGAATATTTTGTTTTATGGATATAAGTTTGCATCACACGAAGTATTGAAATACCCAGACAGGTGTGCTGTTAAATAAGCCTCTGTTTGTTTGCTGTTGTTATTCTTGAATCACCTAGGTGAGTGTTTGAGAGGGGATAACATCTTATTGGCAATAATACAAATGTCTGCAAAACATTATGGATGCCAATCAATAAAACACAGTGATTGCACAGACTAGAGTACTCGACTATCAACCAGTCCAACGCCGTTGAATGTGTTTGATACAAAACAATGGATAACGCTGGTCTTTTTGCGACGAGCCACATTTCACATTAATGTCAGCTATATTCGCGATAGATATGATCATATGTGTATCATTCCAATTACATACACATCTCAAGCTAGTGACAAATTTGAATTGCCTTTTATGATGGCAACTGATGGTTGTTAATCCACAATGCACTCTTAGATTGATAGTTTATTGAATAATCATTGCACGATAAACTTACACTTAAATTGATCAAAACTGCCGTGACATCAGGCTTTTATGTTTAAAAAGGTAAAGTAAAAAATTATGTTAAAGGCGCTTTTAGCACATTTTGTGCATATTATTTTTGCTCAAATTTGCCATTTATTATTGCAATTTATACAATGTATTGGTACGTTAATGGATAAATGGGTCGTGCTTTATCATAGAAGCACTCAAACTAGTCTTCTATTTCTTTAACAAAATGTACAATAAGTTATTATTTGTCTATGCCTATGTCAATGTGAAACGTAAATACTGTTGATGAAGGTAATGCATTATCAGTGGCATATTGGTCCCCAGTTGTCGATTTCTGCGACCTTAAGATTAGGTTCAACTTCAAGGTCACCGAGAGGCTAATTGCAGTATAGTGACTTCAATTTACTTGATGTTTTAAATTATTGGCATTTTTGTGTTGTCCACCTGAGATTTTCAGGTTTGACGAGTTTGGTTACTTGCTAGGCTACTACAATGGGATTGTGTAACATCAGTTGAACACTTGTATTGCTTAATTTATAATCTTAACGTTATGCTCCATGTACGTGTCATAGAACATGTTATCTGTATTTTCCAATTCCAATTATATTAAAGCTCTTGGCACAACAATGGGTATATGGTTACATAGTATAATATCAGGATTTCTCATTCCTGTGTGAATACAAAACATATTATGACAATTCCCAAAACCTAACCCAAAATAAAGATAATGTATAAACACTGAGTTCGTCTCTTGAGGTAATGTGCGTATCATCATCTCTAGGCTCTCTCTTGATATACAATCCTGCATTTACGACCCAATATAACGATGATATATTCATATTTATTGATAGATTAAATTATAATAGATTCATAAAACATCTTGATTGTCTATCATGAACAATGCAGTATTGTTCTCTACGTACAAATCTATGAAACGTTTATACTGAAACAATCTTCGGATGTCTAGATTTAGGTCCAGATTTCTTACTGAATCCCTTTAAAGGTGCAAAGCGTCCACTTCATAATGAAGATAAAGCATGAACATTGATTGAGTCTCTGAAGGTGACGGGAGCATCAGTATTCCCCCAGGTTCCCTACATTTCGATGATCTACTCAATTAAATAAGTACAATAAGTTATTATTGACTATTGGGGGAGTAATGTATGATCTACTCAGCGATGTACGATCGGTGAGCTGAGGAGGGTTTTAACATAACTATTGTGGAATGACATGACTTTTCAGTCATTGACTATTAACCCTTATCCCAAGACCTGAGATCTAGGTAACCTTTTCCATCCCTTTACGATTTAAAACCTTCAACTGAAATGAAAACTCTGGTTAATGAAAGCTTTCTCAAAATTGTAAACCTCAAAGTCGTAATTGTTAATAATTCTCTTTGGTTAATTGTAACGTTTATCCACGTTAACTGACTATTAAGATATGATTAATCAGAGAAAAAATGATGTAAGGTTTATTTATCGTTTTTATTTCCACATTGTTTTGTCCTAATAAAGTTATTTACAGTTCTAAAAAGGCACAGTTAACACAAAGTATGAGTACTGAATGAGCGAGAAAAAGGGACCATCAGTTAATCCCGCTTTGCTACTCCTGAGATACACCTTATATAAATGAACCTAGGAACCGATGAGCTACTCAATTACATTAATAACATAAAATACCATCCCACTTGACTGAGCAAATGAGGAGCAAATGAGAAGTTCTCCGTGATCTCATAGCTGAAAAGGGGCTTAATAAAATGCGTCTATAATGATTGAGGTTTGTTCAGCTTATTTCTTGGTCACAAACAATTCACAGCGTGTGTTATGGAAGGAACCCACGAAGGACTTTCCATAAGGTGGTATATCTGCTATTCAGCAAAGGCACCGTCCATACGATGGGCACTTATCTTTATAGAAAGTGTATTTATCGAGTAGACATAATTATAATAATATAACTTAACATTTAAGTTGTGTATGTTAGATAATGCTTAAGAACAAGTGTCAATTTGAAGAGGACATTAAAGTGTAAAACAAGTAATACCTAATTGGGTTGAGATTCCCCTAACTTCACAAAACAACTAGTACTTTAAATATTTATTTATTTTATTTATGCCCTGAACAACATTCTGAAACAAGTGATACTGCAATACCCGATACATTTGGGAAAACGACAATATCATTTTTGGTAAATTGTCTTTCAAGCAAACCATTCGTCTTTTTTCAGTATAAAAAAATCTGCATAACATTTAGCTTTATATAGCCTGAGCAACCAGATGTTACTGTTACTGTACATGTGCTTAAACATCAACTTCAGCCGCCAAACGTAAATCATGACAAGAAACAATTTACACTCCGATAGTGATATGATCCAGTAATAACCTTGAACTCTCATTTAACTATGCATTTACGTCAAACAATATTCTGATCATTCCCAAATTGTACAGGTCTCACAATCTGCAGATAGTTTGATAATGGTCATTCCTAAATTACAAGGAACATATATACTTACTTATGGAAGAAAATCATGCAGGTGTACACATATATTAAAAGCTAACTTAATTAACTATTGATTATTAATTTGTAATGCGATGTTATCACAAGCACATTGAACATAATATGTAATACTTAAATGCCTATGTTAAACTAGTGTCATGGTTTACAATTGTGTCATTAAAATATTCAATCTTCACTTCGTAGCACTGGTCGTAGACCCACCTCAATTTCAAATCACTTGATTAATGGGTCTCAATAATTCAAGTTAGCAGAAATTGTCATTTAACCCGTAAGTAATTTGGTATAGAACTTGCTTTTATTTTGTCAATATCAAACCAGTAAGTTGTTCACTAAATCTGCATTACATTGGTTTCGCTTAGTATCATCTAACTAATCAACTATAATGCTATCATGCTTTAATCATGCAATCGATGAAATATTAAATACAAAACGAGTATTTTCAGCAAACATGTCAATTGAGCATTTGGTATTTTGTAAGCTTGATGCACCTAATTACGTACATGTATATGATAAGGTATCCGTGACAGAAAGTTTATTCCATACACGAACTTCACAGTTTTTTTCTTTATTGCAAATGTGAAATCAAAACATAGTCTTTATGGCATGATCCTTTTGTGCAAAAAGTGATGTTGAATTCAATTTCCTGTCAGACCAAGCTGACTGCTTTTGCCGTTCGTTTTTTTAATATCCAAGCTTTGCGTTCTTTCAGAAGGGATACATAGCTTTAGCATAGATCAATCCTACTTTGAAAACAATAATTAGTTCGTTCAAAAATACTCACAATTACTGATTTCGCGGATACTAAACTGTTCAGGTGGTTTAATATGATAACTACCCACCATCACTTATTTTACCTTGGTAATCTATCTATCTAATTAAAACCCTGTAAATGATAAAAGAATATGGGCTTATAATCCCATATATTCAGCAAATATTTCCTTGCATCACCACAAGTATTGTATCGTAAACTGGCCCCTTATATTTATTCATAAATGATGAAATAAACATCTCTAAAAAACATTCTTTCAATAGTCTCTTCATTATTGCGGCAGAGAAATCAAAACACATTCTCTTTGGTGCAATCCTTTGATGTAGGAAATGATCCTCTGTTCAATTTCCTGTCAAAGCAAGCTCATTTTGCTGTTGCTTGATAAAATCATCTTGTTTTGTCCAATATCCGCGATCATTGCATACGAAGATTCATAGACTTTTCATTTAGCAAGGCTTTTTTGAACCCAATAGAATGCACATTCAGAAATATTTTCAATTATTATTGATTATCCAGGATGCTAAAAAGTTGAATTGTTTGAAATAATAATCTCATCCCTTAATACAACAATTACTGAAGCCATACATGGCTCCACATGGGTTTTAGAACAACATCAAAATTTAATAACACATTATCTAAATGGGACAAATAAGCCATGCTTTAATATTGACTTTCATTACTTTTATTCATAAATAGAGGGAAAAGATTTCCATAGATAGTATCAAAAGTAATGTTATATTTTACAAAAATCAGATAGTAAGCCAACCTGCATCAACCATTGTTGTGTGCTTTGTATGTATGGATGATGTTAAACCAAAACTAAATGCAACCAGTGGCAGCATAGACTGTATGAAACCATGGCATCCACAACTGAGAAATGGAATGATGTAAATAGACTTCAATTGAACTACCTCCCTTGTCTCATCTGTCTTAATCATCAACGGCTCCATCATCTACAACTCTTCCCTTATCTCCACCGTCTTCTCACTCTTCTGCTGTCAACTCTTTCGAGAGGACAGAGAATGAGATTTTATATATACTGATATGAAAATATAAAACTACGTATCATAGTCTGCGGGTCATGGTAAACAATATAAACACATAAACAATACTCCAAATATACGAATCCACCTTCACAAAGGGCCTCTTCATATGAAAACTCTTCATCTGCGAACCGAATCCTCCTTCGAAATCACTGCTTTCCTCCGTAACTGCATGAAAAATAATGGTAAAATTGAGGAAATTAAACAGTAATATTGACTTTAACATACACCCAGAAACATTAACTTTACAACCAAGATATTACAGTGTACAAACCGTGCGCGTTTTGAAATGTTTCCCAGCCTCAATCTTGCCCGGGAAATGAAAAAATGACCTTTATGATGTTATTAATGTTATTAGATTTACTGGAAGAGGGATTTTACTTGGGAATCTTTTTCCTAATCTTAAAGTGACTGCGCATGAACACAGACAGCGTGGGTTGGTTACATTATCACAACAATCATAAAGTTAAATGAATTAGTCCCAGTGGACCCGCCTCTGACTCTCGATGTACGTGACTTATCAGTTATACTTCATAATGAATATCATTCTCGTAAAACACATTTAGGGTCGTCCACATCAACTCAACGACAATGAACACAAATGAATGTTGCTATTTGTCCTTTTCCAAAGCGCTTATCTCGTATCGGGAGTCACTCAAAACAGAAAAAAACAAGTTTAGATAACAAACACATGCAAAAGATTAGTAGGAGAAACATCCGTCACACTAAACATGTATTAGGAAAACATATAATACAGAGGTAAGTATATATAATATTACGACATATGAATATATCCATGATGATAGATTGAATGTTGTCAACTGTACCTGTCTCACAATTCCGATGGTGAAATCCATGCAATGCCATGTGCTTTTCATGATACACAATGTATGTGATACTTATATCACACATCACATCCTTTGTATGATAGATATCAGTTATCATATACATTTTACGTATCAAAATTGTATAAAAATATAATATCAACAACATTTAGGCTGAATTTCTTTAGTAAGTGCTAACTTATCATCATATGTAACCTCCCAAATGAATGAACATAATCACTGGAATATACAACGGGGGTTGGTCACATTATCACAACAATCATAAAGTTGGATGAATTAGTCCCAGTGGACCCGCCTCTGACTCTCGATGTACGTGACTTATCAGTTATACTTCATAATGATATCTCATTCTCGTAAAACACATTTAGGGTCGTCCACATCAACTGAACGACAATAAAACAAAATCGATGCTGCTATTGTCCTCTTAAAAAGTGCTTATCTGGTACCAAATGTACATGATGCTAATATCACATGTCACATCCTTGGTATGCTTGATGTATCATGTAATGTTTGGTATCACAATGTTCTAAAATAAACAATTTCAACAATATTTGCTCTGTATTCGTTTTTTTTCTGTTTAAGTCAGTTTACTATTTTCGATAGATAATGTACACTGTCCAGATGTCATTGAAACATTAATCACGAAGAGCCCCTCAAGATCTTCTTAACCCTGACATGCACATGACCTATAGCTACTCTACTCAACCCACGTCATCATAAATATCCAGTCAAGGGAGTTAAGATGCCCCCAGGTCAACAGGCTATCCATGTTAATCCATGTTGATATATACTTCACCAGTTATTTACAATTATGACAGAAAAATAAAATTCTCAAATTTGATAGCACTTGTCCTGTTGTTAAATGATGGTCCTGCATTAAGCTTTCGAGGATACATCTATTGATGTATAATAGAAAATGCTTCACACTTACTTTAAACGTTCAGTATCTTTTAGCAGTGTAGAGAACTCCCAAAAATCAAAGCCAGACAGCCGGACTGGTCACTGAAATAATCCCCCTACCTGTCCGGTTTTCAACATTCAAAAGCGGAGAAGTTAATAATAAACTGCAAGTACCAACAATGAATATACATAATCGGTTGCACATGTTCCTCGTGTTTCACTAAACATAAGCTTTGGCGCTACGTTTGTTAATTGACCAAATGCCAGTTAAATTTCAATTTGACCTAACATGTACGTTTAATCAACAGTCATTGATGTACTAAGTAATATTGGCTAATTTAACTAGACATCTGGTAGACAATAAGTTGAATTTTCGACTAGAATGAATGAACAGGAATGAATTCCTAATCTCTCGACAATTTCTCTTGAGTCAATTTATAATATCACAAAATGAATTTAAATTAAACATTTGCTGATATATCCAAATTTTATTTATATTTGATTATCTACTTTATCGTCACATTGATGTAAAATGGATTAAATAATCATGACAAATGACGTTATTGGTTATGTTTGCAAAACTATGGGAGGTCATCCCACATTGCTGCACGTGAGAATAGGAGACATGCAACAAAATATGTTGACAGTTCGTAGCTTTGGTTTAGACTTTTGTTTATGATAAAAGTAACTTATCACCGCAAGATAACACATAGTTATCACATATAACCTGTAAACCTGTAAACCTGTTTCATACATGTTGGTGAAACAATCACAAAATACAATCGGCAAACACTACAATATCAGATAACACTGTGATTAGTCGAGGCAAGTTTGTTTCATTGCTCCTTTTTTACTTTCATTAAATCAAAATAAATGTGTTTGATAGTTTATTACACTACCCATGTACATAACATACATCTATCGTAACTCAGATATCGGATAGAAACCAAACAATTAATATCAAAACATGCAAAGCTAGATTTTACCCAGAGTACCCATGGTCAGAAACATGTCATTGGCTGACCTATTTATTTTTCTAATTTTTTTCGAGAGCTTTGACCATTGAAAGAAAGAATGTTGGCAGCTAATATCTGAACTAATAATAACTAAAGGGTGACGGATAAATTCCCATTGTGTATTGCTATATTAATACTGGACCGGTCATTGCGTTCTGTTTATCAGTCAAACAAACTTATTATCTTCCTGGAAAGTCATACATGTTGACAGAATATTTGAACAGATAGTTATGACTGTTTGTTTTGAACATATCTTCAGTTAAACAACGGCGGATGATTCAAGCAGTTACAAATGTCTAGACTTCAAGTCCTTGTATATTGCGACAGACTTAAACCTCCATTCACGGTCTGTTGTAGGTGTCGCTTTGTGATCAGTAAACAAACAGCAGTGCAATGAGTTTAGATAAAGTGTTTTAGATGTTGCATATGCTGGTTATCTTATAATTGCATTAATCTGATCAGTCGTACCCTAAATATTTGGACTTATATGTCACTTTTAGCCTGCCTGGTAATGGTACTGTGAAAAATATCTGTTGTTTGAGAGTAAAATATCTACCAGACCAACGGACAGGCTGCCTTCAGACCGTTCCGGGCGGTCCGGTAGGCGGGAGTTTTCTACGCTGCTTTTAGATAATAATAATAATACTAATCATAATAACTAGGATTGACGCGTCATTACTTAGGTCTTCAAGACATCTGCTTGACCTTCACCTCCATGTTTGATCGAAGAATGTCACTGATAATGTTTATAAGAAGACTTCTATGTCTAACATCTCATAATGTACAAACAAAACCGCAAAAAAGTCCACAAAATCATTTTAAATCAAATTAACAAGAAAACAACGTGACCTACGAATTCCTTTTTGCTAAAGTAACTATATTGATCTAGTATCGGGAGAGATCGGGAAGTTGGAGTAATGTCCCCTTGAAGTAGGTCCAATGTAACAAGTCGCCCAACTTTGAAAGGTCACTGTGCGAAAATTATTATGAATTCACTTCTGAAAAACAACACCATGTATTCACCAATGCTTCAGCTACATACATATATAAAATTCATATTCGTTGTGCAAGTATTTTCAGAGAAGAAGATTGTCAAAGGTACATGGGGTCGGACACTTTTAAAAAGTGACAAAATCAAAATGGCGACTAAACCAGGTGACCTACGAATTCGCCATGATTCACTCTTCTGCTCTCATTTTCATTGCGCATCTTTTAAAAAAAGTTGCAAATCTCCAGCTGTATTATGAATTTTTCCCCAAGGTTAAAAATCGAAATTTAAAATCGAACTGCACCTTTTATGAGGGAAAAATTTCGCTCATTGACAAAGCCAGATTTTAATGAATTCTACAATCCCTGAAAATTTCATGAACATCGGTCAAGCTGTTAATTCTGGAACGTCCCAACAAATATTGCGGAAATCATAATAAGGATTCTTGAAGACCTTATAATGTACATTTTAACACATAATATCCATTATAACGCTGAAGCAATTATACTTTCGGTGCTGCTACTAAGTGCTCCGTGCGACCATATAGGTCCGTACCTCCTGTGTTCAGGTACCCATTTAAACAGCTGGACGGACTGAGTGCAATGTGGATGAAGTGCCTTGCCCAGGGGCACAGTATAAGACCCAGGTCACAAAATTTGGTGTCTCCACCGGTAATCGAAATCGAGAAAATGGCTTGGGGGTCAGCATGCTAACCACAACACCACTGTGCTCCAAATAGCTACGATTGAATGTAATCGGATGAAATTATACAACATTAGAGTATTCTGCTGTTAAATATGCACAAAACAATTAATAATATAATATATAACTCGACACATGGAACCTTTATTATAGTAATTAGTTTCATGACTTTTGGAACACAAGTTTTTCAATGTTCCCATTCTAATATTAAGAAAACGTTATAAGTCTCTCTTTTGTTAGTACCATTTTTTCCCATAATTTTGAAATTCAATATTTGAAAAAATTATGTGAATTTAGGAGATGAACTTAGTGTTTTTATTAACATTTTATGAATTTAACATAGATTCGATACAAATGTTTATCATTTGGACCCGAATGTTTCAGCGTGAGGCTTCGAATGATCTACGTTAGACTAAAACAAAGTTAAAAACAAACTATGTTTATCTCTGTTCTACATAAGTTCATATAAGTGTTTTTGACATTACAGAAGTAAACTGAATGATGTGATCATCGGTTAAATCCATTTTTTGTGACGTATGACTTATCACATCCTGCTGTTTTACATGCGGTAGAAATTGAAAAAAAAGTGAAATTAACATTTATGTATATTAAAATGATCATTAAGTGATAAAATAGATCCAATAGAACATATATGTAAATTATTTCCTCCATCACTTGTCAAATTGACGTGACCATTTCATGTAACATCATAACTCATTGAGAATATGACGTCACTGTATTCAAACGTTAACTGTTTGGCTCTCGGCTTATCGTGGTCTTTCTTTCACAGAAACAAGCGCAATAGGGATGCGATCACTTGTATTAGAAGAAGAGTGTAATAAAAACATGGCGAAGCAAGTATAGGACACTATAGTTTTGACAATCTAGTCGTGTGTAACTGTTTGAAGCAACTTCCGAACGGCACACCCAGTGACAGAGACCATGTACGTTGACTCCTGTCGTGATCGGCTACTGTAGTTTCACTGTTTAAAATATCGGTACAGATACACAGATTAACTTACATTGAAGGAAAACATGATGGAAACTGCAGAGCAGAACTGATTTACGCATGTTTATTTCAATGACATAGTTTGACCTAGAATGTACGTTATGTAAAAATGTATTAACACACGGTAAATCGCGTATCACAAAAAAAATGTGTTTGAACCTCGTTTCGACTATTAAATAAACCAATCAAAATCAAGGATTTTAAAATGTCATGGTAGAATTAAGTTTTATATTCGACCATAAGGAAAGTGAGATGCAAAACAGTCTATCTCGTCCTTTGCAATCTCATTCCATTCTCCTGCCTCCTCACTCTGTCGCACATGGCCTAAGTTCCAACAGAGAGGATTGTGGCTTAATCCCATTAGAAGAGAGTACAATTTCCAGGTCAACACTCTGGGAATAACATCCAGTGGTATGACACGTTAATGTCAAGTGATGATTGATCCAATTCTTTAGGAGAGTGCTTAAACATTTCGCATGTGTTATAAGGTATGCCGTCACTTTGACAGTGATATGGTATTATCATGAGACAAGATTGACCTGCTTTTACATCTTTGCCTCATTGGTTAATCTTTCTAGGTTTGATGACGGGAAATGGCATAGTTTTAGTATAGTAGATTTAAAGGGGCAGTAGCACGTTTTTTGCAAATTTTATTTTTTCAAATTTCCCATTTATAATGATAGTTTATGTCATTTATATTTACTTTAGAGGGTAAAACATCTTATTAAACAAACCAAATATCCGTAGTGGTAATAACGATGTTGCGTATAAAGCAAAAATTCCATGGCGGCCATTTTATTGTGAACACAATTTATTATTTCGAATGACAAAAACGATTCCCATAGCTTTTCGAAACCATGTACACTCATTTTTTAACTTGATTTTTCAAAGAGAGAAGGGTGGTTTACTGGTTTATTATTTTTCAAATACATTTCATCACTGCCCCTTTAAAGTATAAATGTATTTATGAGCTTAATGCCACATGGGTGTGTATTCATTTGGAAGACCGTTGATACTATAGGTCAGATTGTATTTGTATAACTGAAAAAAGTGTTCAGGGATTTCATTGGACATAGGCTCCTTCTAAACAAGTTAAAGCAACATACGCCTCATTGCAAATTAAAACAGACAAAGTTAACAGGATTGCAAATGCTACAGTTTGTAACTATCTACATGATACATCCACCTATTGTTAATAGTTATATTTATCAACACACCTTAACTTTATTTTCTATGCATATTATCCAATAGATATACCAATTGCCTCTTGGTTGCGGGTAACGTCATATTACCCAAAGTAATCAATCTTCTATACTTACATTGTAGCCCGGTAGACTAACCCTGACTAGTTTTCTTTTAAATAATTCGTTTAACTAAAAATCTTACCTCATTTAAAATATTGTTTGCATATGTGTCCGGTACATTTAATACATATATAATATGAAATCTTGCCCCGTTTATGTTCTTTATGGGGACTATTATTGCCATGTCGGCAGTTGGATATGTTATGTGAAAACCAAAGGAACTATTCATAACATATGCAGTGAGCTTTTATTATTCTCTGGTATATACTGATTTGCTGTTTTTCTTTTGTTAGACTGCCAAAACATATGTACCCTTAAATCATGATTAAAAATTTACCTGTACGTAATATTTCAATTACTACATATGTAGAGAACTAATTTAACGTGCTCCTATTTTGTAGATTCTTGTTTTGTTAATTCTTGTACATATCCTGCAGGTTCGACATCACTATTAATACTATTTTAGCAATGGTGTTCTTTATTGATGGCCCCCATAAGCTTTCTGAGACCTGCTATATGCAGTCAACAGACAATATCAAAATCGATGTATATTGATTTAGGTGGCTGCTGAATAAGATGATGCATTAGACAGCATGGTTTTTCGGTACACAATTATTGGATCATCGCTTGACTAAAATTAGTTATTATCAGCATGTGATCCTTTGACATCAGTGTGATCAGTCTTCTGGAGATCACGACCTCGTAATTCAATACCAAACACATTTGGAATAAAATCATCGGCAAATATATTAGCAAACACCGAGAAATTGAAATAAGCTTGTGGAATCTGTCATAACACTGCCCTTCCATTATTTAAAGAAATAAAAATAGTTTATAGACTGTGAGACATATTGAATGGTGCTTGCTATTCTTAGTTTCACCGATACCCCTGTAGCTAATATTTCTTTTGTTTTATTTTACAAACTTATAAGAATTATTTTACATCATTAGAAATATAGATGTTTGGCTGATCATCTTAATAAGATAAATTAATTGAGTATGTGTCATTATAGCGTACACATTATATCTTAAATATGTATCACATAATTAAATTAATCTACAATAAAAGGAGACATAATGTATCAAACGAAGACAAGAAAATGCATTATATGAAGGCAGTTATACGCACTTGGAAGCATAATCAAGACAGGCAAGCTGACCAGGTTGATTATACAATAGAACACCTCAACATATATATATTAATTTAAATACCTCAGGTAAAAACCACATATACTACATTCATTTACTATTCTAATCACAGCTTTCTCATATATGTTATATGTATATGATATACATAATGGTATATGTGATACCCTTTAATAATGGGTAATGCTTTAAAATTTTATATTGCCAATGGTCAACAAGGATATTATGTTAGGAGTTTGGACATGTCGGTTAGTTTTATATTGACTATTTTTGCCATGTCAGCAGTGGGATATATAATGTGTTAAATGGACTCTCATGAAATGTTAATTGCAAGTTTGTGTTATTCTCTGGGACACACGGCTGTACCTCTTTTCATCTGTATTACTGTAAAACTATATGTCTACCTTTACATTTAAAAAAAATAAACACGTTGATAAATTGCATAGCATATTTAAACTTACTGCATTGGTACATAATCAATTACTTAATTGCATAATATTACAAGCTGTTATATTTACATATCTTACCAGTACAACACCACTTGTTTTAGCAATTGTGTTATTTATTGATGATAACGCTTTCCCCGAGTTCTACACTGATGATAGAAAATAACAAAATCAATACATATTGATCTGTGATGGCTTCTGAATAAGATGATGCATTTGACTGCATGGTTTGTCAGTACACAATTATTGGATCATCTCTTGACTAACATTAGTTATTATGAAGATGTGATTCTTTGACATCAGTGTGATCAGTCTTCTGGAGATCACGACCTCGTAATTCAATACCAAACGCATTTGGAGAGAAAGTAATCATCAATGATATTAGAAAACACCACGGAATTGAAATTAGCTTGTGGAATATAGCATAACACTGCCCTTTTATTAGTTATGTAATTAAGGCAATATATATATATATATATATATATATATATATATATATATATATGAAAGTTTGTATTTGTGATATTTGATAGTATTATATTAATCATATCATATATTTGAAGGACCTTTCGAAGTGGCATACATAAGAACAGGAAGATTTACCGAATAAATGCTTCTTTAATGTGAAAATATATATACTGACTCCTTCATCAGGTGAATGTAAGGAAATAACCAAATGTGATACATTTATATAGCAAACAAAACAATGGTGAGGTAACTCAATCAGGAAGATTAACGTGCATGATAATGGTATACAATGGGGATTTGTAATACAAACATGAGAGGGGTAAAGCGTCAGAATGGTATACAATGAGGATTAGCAATCCAAACATGAGTGGTAAATAAAAAGCGGCCTTTCGACTTTATTGAAGATGTAAGATATATTTGGTTTGGTGCTCCTCGGATTATTTCCTCCGAAAGGAGATAGAAGTTCTAGACAAGTGAATCCCAAGCCCATGATAGGAATATGCCTTGATCACGATTTATTGTAGACTGTCCCCTTCGAATATCAATCGCTTCTTGGAGTTTCTTTGACACCAGTTGTTGTTATTGGTTGACAGGACTTTGGTAGCTTCCCAATCGATAAAGTGATCCTTGTTTTTCAGAGTATTTCTGGTCATGTTGTTGACAGATGCTTGATGTTCCTTGATGCTTGTGTTGATAGGTCGTAACGTTTCTCCGATGTGCTTTGTCCATAATGACATGGAATTTTGTAGATGCATCCTCTTGGGTTGGGGTTTGCAGTGCAGTTGTATTTGAGTCGTTGCTTGAGGGTATTGCCGCTGGAGAAAGTCACATCAATGCTGGCTTTGTTGTTGATGAGGCGGGCTATATTGTGACTGAGGGAGCCGATGTAGGGAATTGTCACCCGGATTGGCGATGGTTCAGGCTTGTGGGTGGTGTCTCTGATGGTGAATGTTTTGCTGATTACAGCTATCCAGTAGAAACTGGATAGCGTGGACAACCTCGTGAGCATTAGACATGCCCTCTGTGAGATTCTCCAGGTATTGATTTAAATGTAAAGCCTTCGAAACATGACATCGCCTTTATATTAATGAAGTATTTTGGATGGCTAATTATGTACACATACAAAATATGAATTTGTTCAAAAAACATTGTCAGAACTGAACAGCTTGTCAAAATAGTTACGTATAGTTTCTGGAAAGTTAAAATGACTTAGTTAACGATATCACTATTCCTGATGTGTTATATGCATTTTTTATTCATTTGTTCCACCGTGGGTGGTTTTATGAGAAATAAACGTGATTGATTGATTGAGAATCATGTAAGTATGAACATTTGATATGTTGTCTATTTATTTGAATTCTTATGAAATGTGAGAGAGATGAAAAATGTTAAGATGATAAATGTCATTGAAAGATGTAGCATTTGATCATTGAGAGGCAATGGAAGATATCAGATCATTGCAGCGGCTATATATCCGGTAATAATAAGGCATGGATTTATTTTCCGCCTTACCATATGGTTTACATACACTCATAAGTTCAAGAATGTATTGGACTACTACATTTATGTTTTCCATTTGCATCACTGCTGAACTAATGGCATTTTCTACACGTACGTGTTAATCAATACACAGCTGTAGAACTAGTTTTCATTTGCAAGATATTTAATGGGGTTAACCCATGTGATATCAACATTTATATCCTTACAAACCTTACTGGAGGACAAAGGATGAAAGGTGTTTGGCCTTTTAATAACCTGCCATTCGCCAGTTCTTCTTCATTAACTATAAAACCAACCTTCTGTTATAGATGAAGAGACTTCCGTTTAGTTACTTTCTGTCGGATTTTGGTATTTAGGTGTATTTGTAACTAACATTTTACAATGAGTCATAACATATTTGTAATAAAACAAAGTACAACGTGGGTACGAATTATGGATATTTTGATTTACGGATATTGATTTGCATTACTTGGAATATTGAAATACTCAGACAGGTGTGCTGTGAGATAAGCTTCTGTTTGTTCGTTGTTTTCTTGAATCACCACGGTGATAGTTTGAAAGGGGATTACATCTTATTGGCAAAACTACAAATGGGTGCAGGGATTACGGATGTCAATCAATGGACACACTAATTGCACAGATCGTAACTAGCAATTAGTTTACTTAGAAGTTGCATGTGTTTGATATATTCAAAGAATTGATTGCATTAAACATGATTTGACAACCTAATTATGAAAATAAAAGAACATTTTTATAAGTTATTTTGGAAAAATGATCCAATTGTGGGCTGTGTTGCGAATGTAACAAACTTTTGTTCAGCAGCTGTATGGTATATGGTCATATGAGATTTGTCATTCCCCTATGAATTCAACAAATATTTTAGAAATGAATCCGGTACTATTTCCTACTATTGTAACTGAACCCGAAAGAAGATAAGATATGAATACCGAGTGAAGAGAGCATCAATATTCCCCAAGTCACCTTTTTGATACAGCATATGTATTTGTTAATCCTCGAAATCTAATAGGTAAAACAAATATAAAACATCATATTTATGGGTATTACAGTAGAAGTTTATGATAAACGATGTACAGTATGATCGGTGAGCTAAAGATGATCTCAACATTACAAAGACAAAAAAATGTGCACTGACATGTCTTTATGCATATGATCCCATATCTTCAGCACATATTTCCAAGCATCACTACAGTTATTGTATCGTAAAATGGCCCCTTATATTCATTCAGGAATGATGAAATAAACATCTCTTTAAACAAATTGTTTCAACAGTCTCATCATTATCGCGACGGAGAAATCAGAACGCAAATCCTTTGATGTAGAAGTTGATCGTCAGTTCAATTTCCTGTCAACGCAAGCTCATTTTGCTGTTGCTTGATAAAATCATCCTGTTTTATCCAATATCTCCGATTGGAAATCAATGCATAAGAAGATGCCTATTCATTTAGCAAGGCAATAAAATGATCATTCAGAAATAATTTAAATTATTATCAAGAATGCTTAAATGTGAATATGAAGCAAAACGTTATAATGCCATGTCTTTAACATTCATGTATATATGTAAGTCCCCGAACAGAGACATTCAGGCTAACAATTACTGTATATGAATAAGAAAATGTGAATTTCAATGTTATAAGACATCCCAAAAGACCTATTAAAACTAAGTTACTGCCTAATGAGCCGAACATTTTGCTTAATAATTCTGTTTACGTCAGCGAGTGAGAGTCATTGCATTTGTATGGAAATTGTGTAAAAACATCGGCTTGGTTTTAGTACATAATATTACGTCAACATATTGCCATATTTAATATGAAATACATTATAGTTGACATACATCACATTACATCCCATGAGTGTCAATTATGAACAATGTTACACAATGTAGTTTACAGGGGCAGTAGCACGTTTTTGCAAACTTTATTTTTTTCAAATATCCCATTTATAATTATAATTTATGTCATTTATATCTACTTTAGAGGGTAAACATCTAATTACACAAACCAATTATCTGTAGTGGTGATAACGGTGTTGCGTATAAAGCAAACATTGCATGGCTGCCATTTTATTGTGAACACTTTTTATTAGTTCGAATGACATGGCTTTATGGAACCATATACACTCATTGTTTAACTTGAATTTCCGAAGTGAGAGGGGTGTTTTACTATTGGTGAAATTATTTTTCAAATACATTTCATTACCTAGTTCAGCGAAAAAACGTGCTGATAGATCTTTCGGGGTTTTTTTTAAAAAAAAGGGGTTGACCCTAGTATCGTCTTTTTTAAGATGAATACTGAACACTGAACGAATCTATGTTGGTGAAGAGAGCTCAGTATTCCCCAGGTTTACATCTTGGTATGGATCAAGTTTTAGAGCTCAGAAATCGATGCGCTGCTCTATTACTTAAACACAATAAAAGATCACCCGATTTTGAGAGTTGGATGAGGAGTGAATGATTACTGAAGTGATGTTGGACCCGAGAGCTGAAGAGGGGCTTAACTTACCAAGCCTACGATGTCTGGGCTTTTGCAGATCATTTCTTTGTCAGATTCAGAAGGTGTGCGTGATTGAAGGACCGTAGGGAAGTGTTTGCTTAATTTTAATAACATGGTCTGTCTGTCTTACAACAACGGCGGGGTCATTTCCAGTGGTATGACGTTAAAAATATGAGTGTCATAAAACATTTATCCTTATTATTTCGATATAGGGATTATTGTATCGAGCCGATGTAATTACATAATTTCGATATTGAACAGTTTCGAGTAGAACAGTTTCGAGTAGAAACAAAGTGTACCAAAGTGTATATGTGGTACAGAAGTGCATAACATTCAATTTGAATTTTCAGATATTAACATTAGTCTATGTTTCATGTGCCCATAATATTTAACTTTTCAAGAGAGAAAATAAAAAAAGTATATAAATAACCTTTAATGTGTAGGTGGGACATCTTCATTTGACTATCAAAAGTAATAGTTATGTAAATTATGTCAATAGCATCCATATGTTACTCACCGTAAACTTTAATTACCCATATGTACATGGATATGAAATACAGGTAAAAATGGTTAAAAAAAGATAAATGTTTCGAATTTTAAAATAAAAATACCATCTTCAACGTATAACGTACACATTGGAATCCCTTGTCTTTCTGTGAGACATTCAATAAATAAGACATTGGGAGTGAATGATACCCTGTACTTGGGAGTGAGAAAATGATCTATTGTGATTTAGATGGGTTTTATAAATGAAATGCTCAAATTATGGTTGTTTGTCTACTCACAGTAAAGTGAGTCACAAGAACATGCGTTGACTCTACAACAAGTAATACAGTGCAGACCATTAGTGTTCCTACATGTAACAGTCACGATACAACCGGGTCATCGCATGGAATAAACGATACATTTTAAGAGAATTATAAGTTAAAATATAGTCACAAGTGACGATAAAAGGATTAAGCACATAAATGAATGTAATGAATGAAGCCATCGTTATATTGTAATTGTGCATTTTAAAAAGAAAGTTGTAATTCTATATTATGTTTGTAGGATTATTGAGACCCAAATCGTACATGTCAATTCAATGAATTATGAAGAAAATCAAAATGGCAACTAAGCCACGAGAGCTACAACTTCGTCATGATTTACTTGTTGGCTCATATTGTTATTGCGCATTTTTTTGCAAAATGTTTTGAGTCTTTATATGGATATTGAAAATGTTCCATTTGTTTAAATTTTTCATCCTCAATTATGACCCGAAATGACTGTACGCGAGCGATTTTATTATTGATTCACAAAGACAACATCCTTGTCTCACTGTCCTGAAAAAATCTTAAAATTCGTTGGGTAGGTTATTGAGTTATCTCCCCTGAAAGTTTTAGATTTCACGAAAATTGCCAAACTTTAAAAGGTCATTGTGAACAAAGAATTATGAATACACTAAAACATAAGCAAACTACAATATACAATACAATATAATATGCAATGCTTCAGGTACATAATGTGAGAATTTCAGGTCTTAAATGTTGATATCTTCAGAGGAGAAAGTCTTGAAAGATTAATGGGGTCAGGAATGGTGAAAAACAGATAAAAATCAATATTGCGGCTACGATTTCGTCATGATTGACATTTTTGCTCGCATGGTTATTTCACATTTTTTAAAAACAGTTTCAAGTCTCTAAGTGCATTTGGAAAATTTTGCCCATGTTAAAAATTAACATTTGGATTCGAACTGGACCTCAAACGGCTTGGCCGATCTCGTAACATTTGGTTGCATTTGCTTCAGCCAAAATTTGCTGAATCCTTAATAAATTCAGGGTTACACAACCATATGTATCTTGACTCACACAACAGGATAGGAATAATGTTATCAGCACCTTGACACTTCGTCATAATTTTTATGAACTGCTTTAATTTCGTGCAACTTATCCTTCAAGATACGAAATCCAATTTACATTCCGTCAAAATAAATCCTCATTCTAATCAAAAAGTCTGTTAAAGCTAATACGTCGACTGCTATTTTGTCTGCTTCTTATCCCTGATAACCGGAAAGCTGGCATGTTACAGCATGTCTGACAGTTTGTTCCCGAGGACTTATCGCTGAAATCATAATCAATTTATTTCTCAATGAATATTTATTGGCCATTTGTCACCGGAAAACCGACGTTATGCAAAACAATGTTATTGTCAGTCAAACGTGAAATTTACATGTAGGAACTATACCAGAAACATGTAACAAACACGTTATCAGAGATTGATTTCTCTCTCTTTAAAATGATCTGCTGTGTAGCTAATTGTCTTATATTACATGTAAAAAGAAGCATTTCAATTTCAAGAACAAAAAAACCCATGGGTGTTACAACGCTGAAATTCAGTGTATCATTGCACCCAAACTTTACCACGTGTAGAACAGTTCTCTACTGCAGACAACGTTGCCGTGTCCCTGCAGTGGCGAGGTTTTTGAAGTTTGAAGCTCATCTATAAACTTTTTGATGATAAGGTGTAACAAAAAGATATTGTTCTTGTTATAGAACATGTAATTCATATTTACATATGTGCTCTATTGAGGCGTTAAAGTTCTTTTAACAGGTAATATTCAATGACATATCACTCAACAACCGTGACAGGTGTATGTTCGAAATATTTTGTCCTTATTTTAGTGTTATTTATGCTTTAAAATGGTCCTTTATTATCAGTTTGCGAGAAACAATTATCTGATGAAAATACCCATCAACAAATAACACAATCATTACATTTCATTTTGTTGGTAAAGTTGTGTCCTAACTGTCAACTCGAAATCGTTTCAGGGAAATTTAATTGTTATAAAGTTATGTCCCTTTGAACATTACCATTAAAATGATCATATCCAAGTGAAGATAATTCGTCTCCAGGGACGAACAAAACTGAAATTTCGACTTCACTTTTACAAATTTATTTATTGTTAATGAACCATCAAACCTAGCTGTACATATATATTGCCGTGAGTGATGGGAATGTTTACAAAGACCTGTACCGCGAAAAACGAGGAGGTTCAATACATTTTTAGGATTTTGTTTTGTCGAACTAATAAAAGCCCTATTATAACGCCCGCAATCCTGGCCCAAATCGACGGGGAATGTTGTTGCCTACATGGTGGGTAGGCAAGCTAGTGTCGAGACATTGAGTTTTGAAATGTTAACGTTTTGAATCATCTATCCTTGTTTAGGTCAAACAAATAAAAATGGTTGACTTACAGAGCCAGTTTAGGCCACTGGCTATCAGACCTGAACATGTTATGGAAATAGGTGAACAATAGAGAATATCCTAAGTTTGATAACTTGTTTCAAATTAGTATCATTGTGATTCAAATATGTTCAAATCAAACCATCAGTCAAGCGGGAGTCCTGATAATAGTCACAGGAAAAATCCGGAAGATCCGGCAAATGGATTCCACCACTATTTGTCCTGTGAATGGTCTAATAATGAATTAAAACATTGTATCAACGTGTGGATTTATGCCTCAGGCTTCAGGACCCTCGGTGAACTTATAAAGCATAAAGAGAGTCAGGAAAATCAAAATAATCGTACTGTTTAAATATACGAATCTCATATCTGAAATGGTTTGAAGGTCAGGTTATGTATATAAAACTAGTGTACAATTGATATCAAAACTATGTTTCTGACATTATAAGCCATTGTTAAAGACAACAACTGGAACTATTTGATGGTTGCTCTTATTACAAATTGCATCATAAGACGAGTATCTGTTTCTTGTTCATGTATATTTTCTTATATAGCTTCAGCTTCTAATCACGGTTGTTTGAACAATTGTACATTTAAGTCTCTCAGAATCTATGAAAACATGACGCCAAGATATTTACTGCTCCACTTGAATCCCAGTAGAGGAAAATATTCTCTCTATTAAATCCAGGCTTATGAGAAATATTAAATTACTTCAACTATCAATTGCCTTGTTGACTTATAATATAATATAATTCCCTCATATAATAGTATGATATGGTCACAAATAAGTCCATCGAGAATAAAGCGATAAACTAATATTTCACACTGCATTTGTCTTTTTACATCTTATCGCAAGTTTAAGAGGCTAAACCATAACTCTTGATGACAGGTTTGAACATTATCTGTATGTAGATTTTGTTTAAACGAGGAAATTATTGAGCAAAACTCTCCGAAGACTTATCTGTATAGGGTCAATCAATCTACCCCTTACATATTTTATGAGGTGACTTTATAATTTATAAAAAAAAACTTGGAATGCGAGTTTGTAAATCATGTACAATTATATTGTTAAAATAAATCATTGAAACAATAAATGAACTAAATGTGTTGTAATCCTAGATCATTTATCATTCAACCATATATAGAGGTCACAGATGAGGTTTAATATAATGCGAAAATCAATGTGTCAGGCCTTCGTTTAGTATGCTGAGTAATAATACTGTCATCTTGGTTTAGGTTTCCTTTATAAACTTTTTCCTATTTCGTTAAGGACAAAGTCGATTTTGTATATTATGGAATAGTGTGGTATTTTTAAAACTATGTTATAATAAGTGTATGTGTTGACATTGCTTGATTATTGTTAGTAAAGATACATTCAGTTTATTATCTCTCAAACTTATAAGTATGTTTTTTTAGGCGTTACATGTAATTCCAGAAATATATCTTTGTTTAATAAGACAATAGCAAATACACAGATAATAATATTTACAAGACGTTAATGAAAAAGTATTTTCGAATTTTCGAACATTTGGAAGATTTGGTAATATTCGCTTCTTTTAGTCAATTACCGAAACACATTAAGTTGATGAATGTCAAATTCACCTTTTTGTTGACATTTGTATAAGCAACCCATTCAATAAAATCATTTACATCAATCACACTTACACAGGGGAATTGTTTTGAGACAAAGAATAGCTAGAACAGAAAACAAATATGCAGATTACCTTATTTTCTATCGTGACATCCAATGTTTTATCAACCATTCGAAAAGAGAAAACTTCGGGAATTTCCTAATTAAACTTTAATGTTAAGGATTGCAAGTCTCCAAATACATGCAATGTAGATGCCAACACCGCAAACATGCCGGCGTGCTCGCTTTGGCGAAGGAAACTTCAAAATAGCAATATGCTTCGCTATTGGTATATCTCACGTGTATCGTTTGAATGGCCACAGGCACACAACTAGACTGAACTATTTAGATATAACGTCATGCCCCCCCAACAAAATTTTCTGGTTTCCGCCCGCACCAGTTTCAAACCCATGACTCAGGTCTTTTTTTTCTAGGTTTTCAAAAGTAAGGGGCAGATAACTATAATTTTTAGCCTCAGAAAACATTCGACATAGAAAGTGTCACTCGTTTCTTTTGAGATGGAGCGTAGGAGTGAGATTATTGACTATTTGGAATAGTAACACATATTCAAGAGGGTTTGTGCTTTATTTATATAAATAATTGTATAAATTGTGTTCGTTTACCTCTACATTCCCAAACAAATGTCGTAAGAAAAGAAGAAAAAAATCGCGTCATCGCATCATTTTTATCAACATGTAAAGATGAGAAACATTTTTTAGGCCTGACAGTAGTTAGAGACGTGCCTCTTTATTCAAGCGTGGTGGATTCAAAAACAGATTGTCGCAACATCGTGCACGTAAGATAAGGGACATACCTCCCCATGACTAGAATTAGTGCATACAACGTAGCAGTATAGTAGCATGTGTTTAAACCTTGTCAAGCCTACAAAAGCAGTCAAAATCGTTGGGCAATTGTCGAAAGTGAAAGCCCCACAAATAGTGCAAAAATCAAGTATATCGGCCAACAATGCCTCGCAACATGGCGGCACGGAGTGTCAGAGAGCAAAAATGTTCACCCTCAAGATGTATATATTCTATAAAGCTTCATGTCGAAATGTAATGCATAAGAGTACATGAAAGTATCATGGCTGGCATTGTATGAAATTTTGTGAAATTCATATTTTATTTGTGGATATACATGTATGTTCTGCATACCTTGTTCATAGAATCACTGTTTATGATCATGGCATGTTCCATGTTTATGTTCATGAAACGGTAAACAAAACAAAATTCCCAAACATGTATATGATTAACTCACAAAATGGATATAACGGGAGCAGGGTTGCCATGAATAACACTTTTGGTGAATTAATGCCATTTAGGAGCAATTTCAAAGACGTTAGTTTCATTTTTAACTCGTTCGGAAAAATAATGAAAGATGTCAGAAAAAGATGACATTACATATCATAATAATGAGTGATTTTTTTATATTTGGTTATTGAATTTAATCATTGAATAGAGGGTGTTTTCGGTTAAATAAAAAAAATCTGGTAAACTTGGTTTCCAGACCTGATAAATATACAAATCCGGGGAAATCCGCACGCACAACTCGTATATTTCATGCTGAAAAGTAAACAGTCATTGATAATGAAATCATTAATGAATGAATTTGTTTACAGCTGTTTCTGCGTGAGTAAATTCGTTTGAAAAGCATCCATATTGAGAAGCCTGTATTATATTTCAGAATATATTGTGCTTGGGCAATATTAAGAATATGCACAATGTCTTTCTGCTTACCATTATCCGTTCTAACATTCAAATGGCTATTTGTGTATTTCTTATATCATTCTCTTAACATCGAAATTTAGTGCGAAGTTGAATGTTAACATCTCTGATCCACCTAGCGTCATTTTGTATAAGTTGTAGCGATCTTAATCGCAATTTATGAAAGTCTATGAAAGGAGGTAGGGTAGGACGGTATTATAGAAAATGGTAATACAACCCTTGTGAATAGCAGCTTTAGAAAACGATATTGGGGAAAGCGCGACCACTTAATCAGCAAACCGAGGCTATTTGCATCAGATACTGAAGAATATTAGGCTGAATATATTTCATACATCGGGGAATTTACTTTGAAAGGGCGAGTTTTGATTTCTTGAGGCAGTATAATTTGAAGTGTCCCTAAAAGCCTTTGAGACCTGAACTTGTTTCCTGGTCAATAACGTCGCTTCTTGTAGTGTGCTTCATTGCAAGTGTTTGCTGTCTGTGAAAACAAGCTTCAAGCTTGGGGCCATGACTTCAAGAGTTCTAACAGGTCAGATCATATTGTTTAAATGAGCCTGAGGACTTATCATAATCAATGTGTTATCCTCCTGCAGTAAAAACTAATAACTAAATACGTTAACAGTAATAACACGGATACGTTATACTTTAACGTAGATAACTGAAGTACAGGAGGTATATTCTTCTTGCATTGACAATATTTTTTGCATAAATATGTCCACCGAAATCACCAGTGAGGACCCATTTCTGTGAGACGCATACACACGATTAACTATATCAATGGCATTTAGAAGTCTAAATAAACACTAAAACTAGAATGTAGTTAATAATGTTGACTAACAATACATTCTAGTTATGACGTTGCATTATTAACTAGATTGAATTATATTCTTCATAATTTAAGTAGCAAACAAAACTACACCCAGATTTCATCAAAAACACTTTAGACTGTTTTCCTATAAAATTGATTGTATCTTCGTGTATTTACATTCTTTACTCCTGGTTACCATATTTAGATTTCCTACCTCACCTAGTTAAGTATATTTCAAAGTGACGAAATACTCGTTTTCAGAAACATGAATAGCTAATGTTTAAAATATACAAATTGAGTTTAGCTTTCATGAGACATGGTATATATGTTTATGATGTATGTTTCATATCTTGCTTACTGTCGTACCGCTTGCTTAACGAGACCAATGAATAACAAGCTTATAGGAATTTATTTAGATAACACATGCCTATGCTCCACATACGGACAAGGATCCGTTAAGTATGCATAAGTCTTACATACGACAACTGATACTGCTTTAGAATAATTAATATCTCACCATTTCATAATCTAATGGTCTTAGGGATGGTGAGTGTATAAGCAATACTAATAATATTTAAAATGAGTAGAAATATCGAGTCAATAGATCAATTATTCAACATTGATTAAACAAACTTCTCGAATATATTTTAATTCAGATTGTATCCAGCCGGCCCTGTTAAGATGAATCTTTGTAAAGCAAGATTCCATGGCAATGCACAGATCAAATATTCAATGTCAGATATGAGATGGATATGTCCATCTTGCTCATTTCCTATGGGTCACAAATTGATTAGTCTTTCGAATGTGTCTATTATGAGCTTTAGACAGTTGCCAAGTAAATTGAGACGGATCATCCACCATGTGAAAAGGGAATCCTTCTCTTTTCAACATGACCTCGCACTGAGGGATACATTGCTTTCTGGAAAGAGACATTATTATTTTTTCAGTGGTGAAATACGGCATTTATCGGTTAAAATAAAAGCCGTGTTTTCTCTGACCGAAATAACATGTTATTCTACTCAGTGAAATAACACTTTCAATCATATGACGTCATCGTAACAATATGATGACGTCATAGGAAGAGCGCGATAAAGTAAGGCGATCATGGATGCTCCATTCATAAAATGAACGTCATTTACGAACTATGTATAATTTGATAAATTTAATAAATAGAACATTTGACATTTCTCGTCGAATACCATGTATATTTCATCTCGTGGAGTAAAATTAATAGATTTATACTCGTGGCTGTGCCAAGCGTGAAAATAATCATTTCTACTTCACTCGATGAAATATACATGGTATTCGACGAGAAATGTCAAATATAATCTATGTAATCAAATAATCATTTTTGAAAAAAGGAAGAACTCTAGAGTAGTGAGATATACCTTTTTTTGTAATTAGTAGTGTATCCTGGTAAAGTAAGAACATATAATAAAAACAATTCATTTACAGATCTCTCAGTGATAAAATGGCAGTATTATGTTTCCAAGCAAGCTTTAAACATACTTATTCCCATGATAGAACTGGATATGTAAACAATCTACAAGTTTATGTGAATCTGAACATAATATATGTATTCATAGTTTAAGGTGAGTCTTCATAAGTCATTCGGGACAAATTTGTAATGTCTCCCAAATGTTTCAGAACTAAACATATTTTCTGGTTTCTTTTGTTGGCATTCTACAAGTTGAGTGATGAAGAATGGTGACAATTTTATAGATTTAAAACCTCCTTATGCTTTATTCTTCTTTAAATAGGTAGGGTGTCCCCCTAGTGTATCACTTGCTTGACAACGATATTAGAATCTTTGTCTTTTTGAATACATTTGCAAAATTAGAAATGGTACATCTGTATGCATGTAAAAAGTTCTTGGGTGTTAAACACAATACACCGAACATTATGGTGTATGGATATTGTGGCAGGTTTCCTTTATACATCAACTCATATTGTAAAGTAATTTGCTATTGGTTAAAGTTATTAAACCGCTTACCCAAAAAATGTTATGAAATGATGCTTTTAAATGATAAAAACGGTCATAAAAATTGGGTTACTGACCTCAAAAAATTACTTTTTACAATTGGTTTTGGAAATATATGGCAAAATCAAGGGCTCGGTGTAACTTCAGACTTTTTAAATTTGTTTGATCAACGACTTAAAGATATATATCGCCAAAGTTGGCAAGAACAGATTAACATTTTAAGCAAATGTAACCTATACTATTTTTTATAAAGACAATATCAACACCGAATTATATCTATCATGTGTTAACATAAATAAGTATAGGGTTAACTTAGCTCGTTTTAGATGTTCATCACATGATCTGTTCATTGAGAAAGGTAGGTATACAAACATTAGTAGGGAGGACAGAATTTGTAAATGTTGTGAGTTAGATGAAGTTGAAGATGAATACCATTTCCTTTTAATATGTCCAATATCTACAGTAACATCCGAAATAGATATATAAAAAACAAATATCATGTACATCTTTGTCAATTTAAATTTGCACTATTGCTGAATAGTTCAAATGCTCAAGAACTTAAAAATCTTGCCATGTTTATATTTTATGCATTTGTACAAACATGACAAAGAACGCATTGTATACCTTAAATATTTGTGAAATGTTTTGCAATGTATATGATGTACTATAGGCCTGAGGCCTTCTAAGTACCTGGGAAAAAAAAGAACTGAAAGCTGAATCTTTGTCGAAACGTCATCTTCAGGGAATTAAAGACGTTGTATATCAATAAAACTGTCTCTATTCTTCATCACTTAACTTATCGCAGTAGACAAGTAACAGTCATATCTGTAATAGTCATTACCGCTTCATTATATTATAACAATAATTGTTTACTTTGACCAAATTAAAGCAACCTGAATAATACAAATACTAATTTTAATGTGAAAAGTATTCTACAGATATGGCGCGTCATCACCAGACAAGTGTTCAGATCAATACACATAATGTAAACCTGGATATGACACCTCGATATGACACTTAATGTTTTATAATGAGAAAACATGATCTTATAGAGAAATATTAGTTAAAATGATAAATGGACCAATAACTCAATTGAGAGAAGAATATTATGTGTCATTCATCATTTTAGCTCACAACACATTCATATCATGATAATGTGAGATGCAATAAATTTATAACTATTAAAATGTGTTTTCCGACAAATTTATGATCAATAAAATGTGAGCTTCAACAATTTCATAATCAATAAATATGAGATCCATTAAAGTTATAACTAATAAAATGTGAGATACAACAAGTTTATAACCGATTAAATGTGAGATACATATTTATAACCAACACCATGTTAGGTACAGCAAATTTATAACCGATAAAATATGTGATTAACCTTTTGAAGTTTTTAGTGTTTGTTTTATGAACATACATTAATATATGTCATTCTTGTCAGTAACAAATGGAATCACTTGTAGTCCACTAATGATTTTCTGAAATCTTAGATAATCAGAGAAATGGGGAGGTTTAATGAAAGTACTTTGAACAAATTATGTGAATATGCCGTTTTTGGCTTTTAAATGAGGAATACTAGCCACAAGGGAGGAAACATCACAGAGAGAAGTCATTGACATATTAGAGTTCGAGGGAGGACAATTACACAATGATTTCAATTAGTAATGGGGATAGACATTCTCTTCCCACAGAGTTTACTCTCTTCAGATGTTCGACCCTAAGCTCTGTTCTACTTTCCTTCTTTCTCAGCTAGAAATGGAGCGGCATGATTGGTTGCATATAATAAAATAAAGAAACTAGTTGTGCTATCAGCGTTGTTAAACTGACATTTGCCAAAGAAACGTCATAATGCTATTTATTAAATAAAATCATTAGAAAAACATTTTCTCGTTAAATGTGTTTCCCTCGAAGTAAGCTGTTTCATTTTGTTAAAACAATTGATCATTAACATGCTGATAAAGATCAAATCAGAGATATAAACCGAAAATAGTTTATTTGTGTTATTTACATCAGACATATCCGAAGGACATAAACTTATTAGCAAGAACATTTACGGTCCTAGGCTTAGATTTTTTAATATAATTCGGTCAATGTTAACGATGTAGCCGATGTAAAATTTGATTTCATTGTATAATAGCAGGAATATTATATTAGTATCCTTTTTTGCCGCTGAAGGGTTTTGTTAGAAGAGAGAGAGTCCTCAGAGTAGAACAGAGGTTAGGATCGAAAATCTGAAGGGAGTAAACTCTGTGGGAAGACAATGGGTGAAAGATAGCTGGAACAAACCTTGTTTCTTTATTTATTGATTCCGATCAAGAGGCTGGGATATGTATCTTGCAAATGAGAGAGGAATATAGTTCACGAAAGATGTTTAATTTATTTGATGTAACATGGTTATGTTGAGATAATATACTTTCCGTTGTAAAGCTTTACATCAAACAGACTCCCCATCCAATGTTATTTAATGTTAATATCATTAGATAGTTTATGTTATAATACCTACGGAAATACGGGCTTCTGCAGCTGTCTCCAAATGGATTTCGGCATTCTTGGTTTGGCCACGATATTGGAAATGTGGATTACTGCGTATCTCCATTCAACTTTAGGCTGAGAGTTAATTTAAACAGTCTTGTTATTCATAAATACATTGACCTCATTTGTGTATATTGTATAAGGAGTTTAAATCATTGTTAGATGTTGGAGTATATTTCTTTTTGGATATTCTATGCATTTAAGACTTTTTATATAGTAACTTTAACACTGCTGTTGAATGTGGCAGATCCAATTGAAAGATTATGCCCTTTCTGTTAAATTACGGTTCAAGTGTTTATAGTAATTCAATCTCATGTATTATCTATATGCAATGCTAATAATGAATTTAATATTTACAAATGTTCAAAATACATTTCATTGTACACGTCATGCTGGTTTATACCGATATTTTATTCAGAAATTGCAGTATATACACTTATCTTACTGCCTCATTCTTTTACATAATGTTATATGGTTATATTACGGGTCATAGGCCTTTTTTCTGAATAAAACTGTCTGTCTGTCTTTCTATGGACTATTGAAATATGAACGCGTTTCCTTTTTGACATAATATATTGTTCTAATGTGTATCCTATGTGTTTTCTCAATTTCCATATAATTGCAATTATGTTGTCACCCGCTGACAGTAATATAATTATTAAGCATAAGGTTCAGCTAATTTGGCAGTAAATTCCCCAGAATAGGTCTTTTGGGATGTCTGATGACATGGAGATTTATATTTACATATTCATATTGATCATTTCCTAGTCCGAATGTCTCTATGATTGAGCTTACACAGTTTGCGAACTTCACTCTTCAAGATGATTTGTTGTCCAGTGGTCACAGTGTCTTGAGTTTTGTTTGCTGGTATTTAGGGAGAACGTTGAACGTTTTATTGTGTAAATGAAGGGTTAAAAGGAGGGTTCTATCGGGGTATTTTTGGTGGAAACGAAATTCGAGAGGATATTCCTGTTTACACATATATGTTATCAATACATGATTAAAACATAGTCAAATTGAAAGATAGTAATGAAGGTAATATTGTGATTACTTTATATTTCGCAACTTGACAAACACAAGTGCACATTTGTTGAAAAATAAAACTATGAGAACTGAAGCCATTCATGGGCACTACGAGTGGGGAAAACTTCACTACAGCATAACAGCAAATTCTTTATTAATTGTATGACATGTTATGTGTTACTGTATGAATACTCTATCAGTGTATGTTTTAGTGATTAAAAAATTGTAAAAATTAGGTACAATATAGCGTGTGTTCATTCATGCAATGCCAAAAAATCCAATATGGCGACAGAACCATCCATTTAAGCTACCAATGTAAATTAAGTTATTTTAAAGAATAACTAAGTATGTGTATAAGGGATGATAATGATAGTTCAAAAACTGTAACAGTGTATTTATAATGTCCTTAACATCAGTAACATCATGTACTTCCAGGTAAGCTCAGAATTTCTTCTATGCACTCAAGGACGAGGAAATCTATGCAACAGATTGAAAGTAGGGACATTGGACAACAACGAAAATAAAGGAACAACAAGATAAAAGTTGACAGGAAATTTAGTTGAAAATCATTTCTAACACCTAAGTATTCTACCAGGGAGACTGTGTTTCAGTTTCTCAAGTGCAATAATGACGAGGCGATGTAATACTGATTTTAAGCTGTTTTGTGAATTAAAATGTCTGTTAATATTCATATAATAACTATGAATGATAATCCTCAGAGAGCCTGCAAAATGAAAAAACAAATCTCCATGAAAAGACTGTTTGTGTAATGAGCAAGTTAAGGTATCCATTAAGGGGGCAGTAGCACGTTCTTCCTCTGAAATAAGTTGATGAAATGTATTTGAAAAATGAGATCACTAAAAGTAAACCACCCTTCTCTCTTCGGAAAATGAAGTTAATACATGAGTGTACATAGTTCTGTAAAGCCATTGGAATCGTTTTTGTCATTCGAAATAATAAATTGTGTTCACAATAATATGGCCGCCATGCAAGTTTTTCTTCATACGCAACACTGTTATTACCACTACGGATAATTGGTTTGTGCAATAAGATGTTTTACCCTCTAAAGTAAATCTAAATGACATAAACTATCATTATAAATGGAAAATTAAAAAAAAAAAAAGTCCAAAAAAACGTGCTACTGCCCCTTTAAGGATATGTTTGAAATGGGAAAGCATGGTATACATTCTCTCAAATTGCAAGACTCTTTTTTGATTAATTTAATAGAACTCATAATGATCTGAATTGAAATGATATGTTAATGAACATTTTAAAATGTTTCTAAAGTTATGTTAATAATCAAGCATTACAATATTGGAATTTACTTGAACAAGGAAATCAGTCACGAACTTGACACGAGAAGAACAGTTATATTCATGAATAGTACCTCTGTTTACATTTAATCTCAAATGTAAAGATTGTTTGACAATTTGTCAATTATGTCCCTCCCCTAAAAAGTACCCTGCAAATAAATGACATGCATACATATAACTTTTGTTTCTTAAGCACGAAATTTTAAGCAGGTACTGCAAGCATTGATATCTTATGTTGGTAGAAAAATTAATCTGTAAAATCCGTTGTATTATAATAAAAGCGAATTTGAGCACGTTTATTTCATTGTCGTAATTATTGGGTTTCGAGATCTATATATAAAGATATGCAGATCAAATTGTAGTACTACAATGTCTAAGAAACAACCAATGAGTAATAAGCATATATTGTATATCTGACATTCATAATGACGGTCATCATCCTATAGTTATTATTCAATATTAAGTGTTGAATATGTATATATGTATATGAGTACGACAACAAATGATGCCATCAATCAGATAATGGAAATTGACTACATAAGTATATTTTCCCAGTCAGTGTATGGCCATCCAAAACATAAACACTAAACTGAACTGAATGTGACAAACGAAACTATAGCTACCACAGCGCATAATATATGGATGTAATATTCCAAACATAACCTGTATCGTCATACTAATTAGATAATGTATTACCAGTTATTTAACATGATATATATCATCAATCAGCCTGTGGCAGTCAAAGCATCATTGAATACAAAACAGTTGTATCACCTGAAAGCCTTCCAAAATTCCCTGTTTAAATTCATATATTGAGTCAACAATATCCCACGCTAAGTAGAAAAAGTAGAATATTAACAATTTAACAATGATTATGGAGCTTTATTCTGTAATAAATCCTGAATCACTCATTAATAAATTCATGCTGCGTACGAAAGTGTACTTCCCTAACAGAATATAAGTTCTGGAGGCGAAATTGTTAAAAGCATTAAAATCAATTAAAATAACAACCAATTTCAACACGTCCGTTTTTACGTAAAAAAACTATGAAAACGCATTCGGGTCATAATTGAGTGCACATTTTGCCAAAGATTCTTGTCAGTTGACGAACCAACTGTGACCTTAACAGCCAGAGGATGTGAAGGAATAAAAAAAGCAAATGAAGAGAGACAGACTGACATACAGACGGTTCCCGGCCAGCATGTACATACAAAATGTAGGCGTGAGTTTATTAATCCAAACCTCGTAAAAGCAAAGAAGAGGCAATATCTAGGAGATGTGGAACTGCAGACAAATAATAGGTTTGCTCTTAGATCAGATGGAAGACACTTTGACTATAAGAACATATGCCTCTTTGTGGTTGCAGAGGAACATCGGTTAATTCCGAAACTCTCTTAATTCTTGTTTATGTTCCCGACTGTTAGCTGTAATGTTATATTGCATCACTATTAACATTACTATGAAGCTTAACATCACTATGAAATTGTTTCCAAAAGATTTTGCGTCTGGTGTAATGTTTAAAGGCGTAAAGGAAGTTCACGTCAACTTCACTCAATATTGCTCAGTGACATCACATCAGGTCCTGTATGGTGTGGTCAGTCATTAGCTCAATCACAGTTTATGTATCTTAGTATATGTCCTGTGAATAATAACATGTAAATATATTTCCTGATTCCATATGTGTATCCCAGGTCAATTATCAATAATGGGGGCGAGATAGCGCAGTGGTTAGATCAAGATCTTCGGATCAAGAGGTCTGGGGTTCGAATCCCGCAAGGGGCACGGAAACTTTGTCTGCAGTAGAGAACTGTTCTACACGCAGTAAGGTTTGGGTGCAATGCTTCACTGAAGTTAAGCGTAGTACCACCCATGGTTCGCTAGTTCCTGCCGATGCTCGCAGGTTTCATCGCAATGCTAAGCCACATGGCGTTGCAGGCTTTCTCCCTGCCATAATATTTGCAGCCGCGATATAAGTGAAATACTCTTGAAAGCGGCGTTAAACCCCAACTCACCTCACCTAACCTCTTATCAATAAACACATTAGGCATAAAATATATACAACAGTATGGTATGGCAACAAAAGAGTCCCCTAAGAGTTAATGGATCGACTAATATCTCAAAATGTTTTGGATCCGAACTATTAATGTATTATTGTAACTTAAACGTCCATTATATAAATCTAAATGTCATATTTGAGGTCATGATTATGTAGATTGTAATACAACCTATGGAGACAGACCCCGGGGTAAAGGCAATAAAAAGTAAATCAATCTACACCTTACCCATTATAGGAATGCTAAACTGATATATGACCTACATATATGAAATATAACCAAAATTATATTATGAGTAGCAAACCTGGAAGGCACTCGTTGTACATTTTATTGAATGGAAAGCCATGTTGTTTCTAAACCAGAATATAATGTGTGTATTGATTATTTTCTTCGTCATTGATTGTACGTGTGTATTTCAATTCATTAAATTTGCGACTTAAAGGGGCAGTAGCAGGTTTTTCGCTCAAATAAGTCAATGATATGTATTTACAAAATAATGTCACCAGTAGTAAAACACCATTCTCTCTTCGAACAATCAAGTTTAAAATGAGTGTACATGGTTCGATAAAGTCATGGGAATCGTTTTTGTAATTCGAAATAATCAAATGTGTTCACAATAAAATGGCAGCGATGCAATTTTTGCTTTATGCGCAACATCGTTATTAGCACCACGGATAATTGGTTTGTGCAACAAGATGCTTTACCGTCTAAAGTAAATTTTAATGACATAAACTATCATTATAAAAGAAAAATTTGAAAGAAAAAAATTGGCAAAAAACGTGCTACAGCCACTTTAATAGCATATAATGTTCCAGTCATTAACAAACTACTTAATTTCGAGAATACAAATGCATGACAATGACGAATGTTGAGAAAATAGTTTTGACAATACGTAAATAAAACAATGTTCTTATTATTCAAACATTTTGGGTGAGATCCAAATACGCATGCACATCATTCCCATGTTAATGTACTGAAGCTGAAGCTGACACTGATATTTTATTTTACCAACACCATCTGACTTTCATCAAAGCTTTAACTTTATTTAACTCATTACTCCACACTCTTCTGGCAAGATGGTGATTTTGTTTAGAGCAAGAATCACCTGTTTCAAACATTAGTGAGACGAAGCGATTACATGAAGTATTTATGTCATTCAATAAGGACATCACCATCCATCAAACTAACACAAGGGAATTGTTGTGAAGAAAAGATTGACCTGAACAAAACAAACAACTCCCGATTACCTCATTTATAAATTTGACATTCAATGTTTTTACAGGTATTTATCAACAATTCAATCAGATCTGTCCTTTGGGAGTGAGTAGTATAACCCCTTGAGATTTTAGGAGAGTAGTTAAAATATTCTTATATTGTTTCTATAAGAAATCGCAGCACTATAAAAGAAATGGAATTGTAAAGAGCATATCATCAGCACAAGAATATCAAGTTTGTCAGGTGATATTATGCAGAATATGTGTGAACCATCGGAAGTAGTAATGTCACAAACCCGTTGAGCAAAGGTTGTTCTTACAGGAATAATCCGCAAAACTTACAGCTTCCGTAAAAACGTTACTGTCAGGTTTAACTAATTGTTTTTAAAAACTGTCAAGAATCAGAAAATGAGGTGAACTATTGAATCAATCGTCATATTTGGCAAATGTTTCTGAATGTCTTCAATTGACTTGTCATTTTACAATATGTGAAACGACAACGTTTTCTGTGATAATATTGACCATAAAGTATTGTACATTGTATATTGAAGGAGTCACTGGGTGATCTTCATTCTTGTTTCTTTCTAGCATCTTTAATATTTTACCTGGTAATAAATCAAAAGGAAATAAACTTCTCATAGGGTCATATTTTCACTGTAAATAGCTCTCAATGAATCACCAATAAGTATCGATTCGAGTGAGCTGATGTGTGATGAATATCATGGCGGGATAATTTCATATTACTAAGAGACCGATTAAGGTGGTACAGATTTGGCCCTTGAGTCCACCAATGAGGCAAAAACGTGATAATCATATGGCATATATGTTACTAGGGGAGGACACGAGGACAAGTCGTGTATGTTGTTAGTTTCCATACAGTGTACTCATCCTTCCCATTTTGTAGTATAATTGTCTTCAGATGATACAGGTCCTAAATTTGCTTTATTTAACATGGCATCATGATATATAAATATCAAATTTAAATTATCCCAGTACTGAATGATGTTAGAAATGTATTTTATTATATGTTCAGTGGTGAAATAAGGCATTTATCGTTTAAAATAAAATCCGTATTTTCACTGAGTGAATAAACATGTTATTCTACTCAGTGAAATAACACTTTCAATCATATGACGTCATCGTAACAATAGGATGACGTTATAGGATGGCCGTGGAAAGGAAGGCGATCTCGGAGGCTCCGTTTATAAAAATAAAATTCATTTACCAATTATGCATGGTTTGTTAAATCTAATAAATATAACATATATATAAATAGTTCTGAATGATGTTAGAAATGTATTTTATTTACCGACATATTACATGTGTGTATATTATAGATATCATGTGTCCTTAGTTTCATGTGTCATGGTCAATTTTTTGCAATGATTATATTATTTATCAACATCTCGAGTACTTGGGCATTAAGCATTGCTAGAATTCATTAGCAAAGGGCTTTTACAAAGACATGAATAAGACGAGGCAAAATATGTGTTGACTGCATGTTTATTCTAAGTCTAGTTAAAAGGTAATCAGCAAGCTTTGTATTACCAAAACAAGCTCTTCAAAGACAGCGTCATACTACTTTTGCAATCATCTGATGGAGTGAAACCGAATCCTCAAACTTTCCTATTTTCAATTCATCCTCTAGTTTTTTATTTATGTATTTTCTCCTATTGAAACACTTTCAACATGACTAAACAACAACATAAATATGACCACTGTCCCGATATACACGTAAGAAGTTCACAAAAAGAAGCTGATCTGTAGAAACGTTCAACAAGGATGGATATTTGAAAACGGCCGTCAAGGAATGATGATCTGTGTCGACGTCAACAGCGTCAGCAAAAGCATCTTCATAAAGCATTCCTTTTCCTCGCTCAACGTTGGATTGCATCTCCAAAAGAAGAAGTTACAGAAGCACGCTGTGCAATAAAATCTACCCAGACCTCCTGAGACATATCACAAGCAGTTGTACAGCTCTTACTTCCATTCATCAAATATTTTGGAACTACACCCTCGACAGTCCCCCCTTGAGTCTCCACGTGCTCTTGATTGGCTGTGACGAAGAAACATTCCTACAGTACATCATGGGACGTCCAAAAGACAAATGGACAGACCCACACGATGCTTTCGACTTCCATCTGAACTCAGGTCTTTTCCTGATGTCCGCAATGTCAGCTTACCAGCGCCTGATCACTGCAGTCTGATTAAAATCGACCTTGTTCCGAGGAATAAAATTTGCAAAATTTTGCATCTGCCGGGATACGAAAAGGTTCTGTAGATTCCTCGCCACAAGGTCTGAGAACACCCCGTATAGGCGTGTGTTCAGAACCAGTTTAGCGCAGCCAAAACCCAGTCAAATAGCTGACCAATCACATCATAGTATTTAAACGGTTGCGGTTTTGAAAGCATTCGGAACAGACAAAAGGATAGCTGTTTGGAGTTATCTGCCCCTAGTTTCTCGCACCGAAAGCATTTGTTGCGCATCTTTTGATTGGCTAGCTGAATTGCGCCCGAACACGCTAGTGTACGGGGTGCTTTCAGACGGTTTGGCGTGGAAACCCACGAACGAGTTCGTATCCCGGTAGATGCACTATTTTGCATTTTTTATTCCACGGAAAACCGTCGATTTTAATCAGACTGCTGATCACTGTTGATTCACTGACTCACTCTTAACTTACCCTTGTGATGAATGCTGTGCAAGCCTACCACGCCACATGCAATACGAACTCTGTGTACTTAACTTTATTTCAAATGTGATATGGGCTCTCAACTGCTACTCCTTTCATACTTACCATAACATTATCTTTCTCTGTCAGTAAATTAACCATCTCCTCAACGTTCATACTCACACTGTCTTATTGATGAAATATGCGTCTAATCTCCTACTCAGGAGGAAATAAAGATGATGATGATGATATCTAGATTAAGAAAATTATGATAATGGTTGTTACAATGTGTTATTTTATGAAGAAACGAAAAGAAAAGCGGGATATGTGTGTACTTTTATACGTGTAGGTGAACACCTCCTAATGCAATACATATTATTACCATTGTTTAATTACTGTCTCAAATGAATTGCGACTTAATAATAATGCAATACATAGATCACATAATTCTTGAGTGTTGAATATCAACAATATTGAAACTTTCGCTGTTAAAACATCAAACAAAATTATATATATAAACAAATTATTTCGTTGGAATATTTTCGATATTTAACACCCATTATTTCATCTCCAGTTTTTTTTGTTTTTTTTATTCGTTATGTTCACATACTCACTACTTACTTTTGTGAAATAAGTATTTATAACAAGTGTCTATAGTTTTAGATTAGACTAGATTGTTATACATTAACAACTACTATTTTATCAGTATATCGACATGTAATAACACTAATATTGAGACAGTACAACAACTATTTTTCGACTTTGTAATAAACTTAACACTTTACATTCATTTATCATTATCATGTGACGTATGTGATCACTCCCACAACCCTTTTCTATCACAAAGGAAGAAAATGTAACACATGTGAAACCTGATTATAACAAGAAGCACTTCGTGACTTCATGAAATACGAAATCCGAGTTTGATGCAGTTATGAGTTTAAACTGTCTCTGGAGGAGGATATAATTGTGTTTGTGAGCAATTTAAGCATCATTTCGTCAAAGTGATCCTGAAGCAGACAGCATCGCTTGATCGATAATGGTGATATTAGTTTAGATCTGCATTATGTAATATCTCAATACTCCCACTACAGCAACTGACACATTTAATAACGATGTTGTGTAGATATGTTACATGTTATTAAGGTAATGTAGCCTCATTTGCAAAATTAATGCAAATTTTCTTATTTTTCCAGCTTCCATATTCATATTGTTGGCGGTGAACTATTTCCATGTTGTGAACACTGGGAGGACAAGGCTTGTAAAATACAATGTTTATTCCTAATGCAGGATATTGGCCATCCCACTACAGACGAGCAATTCGATTTTCAAATGAAAAATATTTAACTTAAGGACGGCAAATTCGAACTTACGTCATGTCGCTTTTGTGTAACCATTTGTGTAATCATGGCCGTAGGCGAGTCTATCTCACGACGAGATTTGCTTCCATCCCGCTCGGTTGCAAATGGCGACTCACACATCACATGGAGAGCTAAACTGATTATTAAGCTGCTAATTCTAAAGTCCTCTCATGATTACCCATTTTGATAATCTACATCATTAAAATCGATAAAAAGATAAAGCATATAAGTCTTGTTCCAGAATATAATTGAATTCATTGTGTGCATTATCCTCCCTCAACCTATCATATTTCAGTAGCATTATCCAAGCTATTATAATCTCTTTTTCTGCCTCCGTGGCTGGTATGCATCATTCAAAAGACAAAAGCTACCAAACAAGCCAGAAAAAATGCTTAGTTATGAAATATTTGATACTTTCAATAATTCCGTTGCAAGTTAAACAGTGTCTATTACAACCGATATCATTCAGATTCAGTTTAGCAAACAGTTTATAAAAAAAAAGTTTTTTCATGAACATTAATATTTGAAAGCTTTCTCAGCAACATGTTACATTGATTGCATGACTCACTCATAAGTTGTTAATCTCATTCTATCCGTCTTTCTCAAGATATACTATTACTTTCCTTCACAAAAGAGGGGTAGATTTTATTTCTCTAGATCTTTTGTTACAGAGGACAGTAGATTCCAACAGAAAAGAAATAACCAACCATGTTACAATATCTGATGAACAACATTTATTTTCCAAAACTGTTTTTATTTGATTATTGTCTCTTTCCACAAAGCAGCACATCGCTCAGTCCGAGGTCATGTTGAAAGGAGAAGGGATTCCCTTTTCACATGCTGAATAATCACTCTCAATTTACTTGGCAACTGTCTAGAGCTCATAATAGACACATTCGAAAGGCTAATCAATTTGTGCCCCGAGGGAAATGAGCAAGATGGAATATAAATCTCACATCTGACTTTGAATCTTTGATCTCCATAGAATTTTGCTTTACCATGTTTCATCTTTGACGGCACTGGATATAATCTGACATCAAATGTATTCGAGTGCTGTATTGAACCATGTGGGATGATTGGTTATATGGTTTGGTATGTCTTCTTCTTTTGGATGTTTAATACTTCCCCTTATTGACTTTATATACAAACTACCAGAAGACTTTACATAGTTGCGATGTAAATTCTAAAGCAATGTCAATAAGCAAATGTTAAAAAGCAATACCGTGACTGTTCATGTTTGACTAAACTGGTGGAAGAGAACATGCTTTTAGTCATATATTTTTGTGATCCAATTACGTTATCAGTTATACAGATAAACATCTACAGTGCCACGGAAGATGACTATTATCATGTATGTTCAGTTAATGATGATTGTTTTTCTGATGAAGACTCGATCAGAAAGAATAGAATGATCCATTGATTTATTGTACATTCTGGTATTTCAATTGTCATATTAATGATTCCCTAAATACTTACACTCTACAGAAAAGTCATTCATTATGAATCTAGTTCATATACAGTGCAGTTCAGCCAATATATAATATCACAACCAAAGAGAAAAATATGTCAGCGTATATGCTTAGATGTACTGTTTTCATACAAACGGTTCACATACCCCTTCACATGACTAACATTCAATCAAGACACGGTTACCTACTTGTATATACTCAACTCTTATATAAATTGGTTAAGACGCACTTCATAAGTTGAAGGCACACACTATCTTTTATTTTTTAAACTATTGTATGTTAGTATGGCTATGCATGAGCATAATAGATAATACTCTAACAGCAAAACGGTAAACTAAATCTGAACAATTGCGAAATAAAACAGCTTGTTTGAAATTCTCTGTTATTGTTCATATGTCTCTGTGAGTATTCATGTGTATTTAATATCTTCCTGTGTCAGTCAAAAATAAAATTGCTAATGGACCTTGACATTCATTCGTTCATTTAGTAAGCACATTATTTGATTTACATTGTTCACCATCAATGATCAAGTTGATAGTGGTTTGATAAATACGAGAAGTTAACAATATTAAGAAAGGTTGAGATTTATGATGAGACATCTTGTTTACTATATAAAGTGCACAAACTAAAATTCATGAAACGTTAGTACTAAAACGTCTTCGGGTGTTTAGATTTAGGTCCATCTTTCATACTGAATCCTTTTAAAGGTGCAAAGCTTCCACTTCATAATGAAGATAAAGCATGAACATTGATCGAGTCTCTGAGAGCGACGAGTATTCCCCCAGGCTCCCTACATTTTGATGATCTACTCAATTAAATAAATACAATAACTTAGTATTGACTATTGGAGGAGTTATGGATGATCTACTCAGTAATGTACGATCGGTGAGCTGAAGAGGCTCTTAACATAACAAGTGTTTAAAGACATGACTTTTTCAGTCACATACAGACAGTGTGCATTTACCAGATTTCAAAACAGAGTGGTGTTTGCTTAACTGTTACCTGTAACTCTTATCCCGAGACCTCAGAGCTAGGTAACCTCTTTCTGACTTTTTCTGGCTTATTCAAACAGTTGGTAATGTTAATTTATATCTTAAGCATTTTAGAGAACAATCTGTTAATATGTATTATCAAGAATGACATTCCACTTTAGACAACAGTACAAGGTATCAATTGTATCGATCATACAATACGTTAATTCAACCAGAACTATATCTATCTGTTTGACGTCAAGAAACATCAGACGAACATTTGTTAATTTTCGATCGGGCTTATTAGATCTATCTGTAAATACAGGTAGACGATATTCCATAGACAGAAGTTTGAGGATATGTCCATTATGTAAGTCAGCTATAGAGGATGAAATTCACTTTGCTTTTGTATGTCCAAATTATAATGACTTGAGACAACAATACATCCCGAATAATTACCTTTTAAAATATCCTTCAACTGCCTTTGTTTCAATTTTGTCTTCCAGAAATGAACATGTTATATGCAGCTTAGCGCTCTTTTTAAAACATGCTGTCACCCTAAGAAGCAATCTATTATCAGAACTGTAATTTGTTGTAATGTACATGTATGTATCATAATAACATAATGTAAATGTATAATACTTGTATATGGGCCGGAGGCCTCAAGTACAATAAACATCTTTGACTTGACTTGACCCTTTGCGAGTTAAAACATTTAGCTGAAAGGTTAGATAACCCTCGGGTTCAATGAATACTTGTCTAAAAACTGTAAAACTCAATGACATTGCTAATTAATGTCTCTTCGTTTAATTGTAATGTTTATAAACGTTAAGTGCAAGGTGACTATAATAGATATGAGTAATCCGAGAAATCTGTAACTTGTCTCAATGGTTTTTATTTCAACATAGTTTTGTCCTAAAAGGCCCTCTACAATTCTAAAAAGGCACAGTTATTTTTCCCTAATGAAGACAAGGTATGAATATTGAGTGAGTTTCAGGAGGAAAAGGGACCATCACTAAATCCATACTTGCTCCTCCTGAGGTAACTCAAGGAATGGATAAGCTACTCAAGTACATTACTAAAAAATAAAATACCATTCCACTTGGCTGAGTGAATGAAGAGCGAATGATAAACTAAGTGCTTCATGATCTCAGAGCTGAAGTGAGGCTTGATATAACGCATCTACAATGACTGAGGTTTTTAAAGATCATTTCTTGGCCACAGACAGTTCTAAGCTTGTGTTGTGGAAGGAGCCCACTAGGAACTTTCCATAAAGTGGTATATCTGCTTATCAGTACCGTCAATACAAGGCACAGGTATCGTTATAGAAAGTATATTTATCACGTAGACGTCGTTATTCTAATATCTTGAGTTTCACTTAACAATAAAGTTGTGTATGTTAGGTAATGCTTACAAGTGTCATGTTGAAGATGAGATATAAGTGTAAAACAAGTAATACCTAATTGGGTTGAGATATATTTTAGGTAAAAGTGGTCTTTCAATCATTTTCAATCATTTTCAGTATAACACATCTGCTTAACAATTAACTTTAGATTCATTGCATGTAGATAATGACAAGACAGAATTTACACTCCGATAACAATATAATACAATAATACCCCTGAACTCTCATTTAATTATGCATTTACGAGCTTGATGCGTCTAATTAGGTATATTGTTAGGTAGTCCTGACAGAAATGTTACTCTATACACGAACATCACTAAAAATCAATGTTTCAACATGTTCTTACTTTATTGCAAATGTGAAATCAAAACATATGATCATTAAGTGATAAAATAGATCAAATAGAACATATAAGTGTGAAATCTCAAAGTTTCCGCAAGATAAAATTATTTTCTCCACCATTTGTCAATATGACCCGACCATTTCATGTGATATTATGACGTCACTGTATTCTAATGTAAACTCATTCTTATGTAAACTGGCGTAATAGGTATGCAATCACTTGAATTGGAAGACGATTTAATAATTAAAAAAACATGCCGCAGCAAGTATAGGTCATTATAGTTTCGACAATCTAGTTGTCTGTAACTGTTTGAAGCAACTTCCGAACGGCATACCCAGTGACAGAGACCACGAAAGTTGCCTATTGTCGTGATCAGCTACTGTAGTTTAAAATATCGATACAAGTTTCCTAAACAGATACACAAAATAAATTACATTGCAGGAAACATGATGGAAACCGCAATGCAGACCTGATTTAAGGATGTTTATTTCAAAGATATAGTTTGGCCTAGAATGTACGTTACGTCTTCATGTATTAAAACACGGTAAATCGTCAAAAAAATGCGTTTGAACCTCGTTTCAACTATTAAATAAACCAATCAAAATCAAGGATTTTAAAAAGTCATGGTAGAATTGAGTTTTATATTCGGCCAGAAGGGAAGTGAGGTGCAAAACAGTCGATCTTGTCCTCTGCAATCTCATTCCATTCTCCTGTCTCCTCACTCTGTCGCACATGGCCTAAATTCCAACCAAGAGGATTCTGGATTAATCCCATTATAAGAGAGTACAATATCCAGGTCAGTACTTTGGGAATACCATCCAGTGGCATGACACGTTAATGTCAAGTGATGATTGATCCAATTCTTTGAGAGAGTTCTTAAACATTTCTCATTGTGTTATAAGGTATGCAGGCGCTTTGACAGTGACATGGTATTATCATGAGATGAGAGTGACCTGCTTTTTCAACTTTGTCTCATTGGTTATTTTTTTACCCTTGATGACGAGAAATGTAGAGTAAAACATGTGTGCGAGGGCACAAGTGTTCCAGTCAGCTAAATGACTCATGTATGTGTAATCATTTCAAGGACAGTTGCTACTTTACTTAATATTGGTCAGTCAAATATTCTTGTACAATCGCTATTAGTGTTCATGAGCCATGAGTCTAAGTATAATATTGTCAAATTGGGTAATGCTTTGAAATGTTTATATTTCCACTGGTCAACAAGGATATTATGTTGGGAGTTTGGACATATCGGTTAGTTTTATATTGACTACTTTTGCCATGTCAGCAGTGGAAAATTTAATGTGTTAAATGGACTCTCATGAAATGTTAAATGCAAGTTTTGTTATTCTCCGGGATACACGGCTGTACCTCTTGTCATCTGTATTACTGTAAAAATATATGTCTACCTTTACATTTAAAAACAACAAACACGTTGATAAATAGTATAGCATATTACAACTTACTGCATTGGTACATACTCAATTACTTAATTGCATAATATTACAAGCTGTTATATTTACATATCTTACCAGTACAACACCACTTTTTTTTAACAATGGTGTTATTTATTGATGATAACGCTTTCCCCGAGTTCTACAGTGACGATAGAAAATAACAAAATCAATACATATTGATCTGTGATGGCTTCTGAATAAGATGATGCATTTGACTGCATGTTTTTTCAGTACACAATTATTGGATCATCGCTTGACTAAAATTAGTTATTATGAAGATGTTATTCTTTGACATCAGTGTGATCAGTCTTCTGGAGATCACGACCTCGTAATTCAATACCAAATACATTTGGAATAAAATCATCGGCAAATATATTAGCAAACACTGAGAAATTGAAATAAGCTTGTGGAATCTGTCATAACACTGCCCTTCGATTATTTATAGAAATGAACATAGTTGATAGACTGTGAGACATATTGACTGGTGCTTGCTATTCGTAGTTTCACTGATACCCCTGTAGCTAATATTTATTTTGTTTTATTTGAGAAGAAGTATTTTCCATCATTAGAAATATAGATGTTTGGTTGATCATCTTAATAAGATACATTAATTGAGTACGTGCCATTATAGCGTACACATTATATCTTAAATATATATCACGTAATGGAATTAATCTACAATACAAGGAGATATAATGTATCAAACGAAGACAAGAAAATGCATTATATGAAGGCAGTAATACGCACTTTGAAGCATTATCAGGACAGGCAAGCAGACCAGATTGATTATGCAATTGAACACCTCAACATATATATATATATATATATATATATATATATATATATATATATATATATATATATATATATATATATATATATATATATAGCAATAAAGAGCACAGCAAATGCTCTTACATAGTTACTCTTGGTTGTTCACCCTGTTTACGAAATAACTCCAATAGTATTCAACTATTTCACTGTCATTAATAATGCGACTTTTTATCACTGTGATCTGAACATATCTGTCTAACAATGCCAATAAAATCCAACCAATAAAGGGAAACTTGTACCCTTGGAAATGCCCACACAGACGTTTTCTGAGATGTTTGCTTTTCGTCTTTCATAGTGATGATGGTGTGAGTGGGGAATATATTGGCTAATTATAGAGCATGAATTCATTTCACATTATCATGCAGTTTGTGGACAGTTACAAATACCCATTAGTTCAAGGTGTGTTTCTTCAAATTATACAGGTAAATACAACATATACTACATTCATTTACTATTCTAATCACAGCTTACTCATATATGTTATATGTATATGATATACATATGGTATATGTGATACCCTTTAATAGTTTATGTCCTCCGAGATATATTGTTCCTCTGTCCCAAGGAATGAAAGTCATCTGTTCTTTGAAAAAGCACCATCTGGCCATTTTCTATTCGTCAAATATGTAAGCATACGCCTATTATTGATTGAGAAACTTTCCATTTTCTGTTGAGTTGGTATTAGACATAGGTACATTTGTAACCAACATATTACAATGAACATTCTGCACTCAAAACCGCAAGCAGTCAAAAGCCATAATATTATGTGTTTTATTAACCTTGTACCAGTAATGTTCAAATAATCATTTCCTTCGTTTATTATTTGTTTAATAAAATCAATCGGCATGGTAACTTGGATTTTAGAACTAAACTGATGAATGAGATAAGTAGATTGCCTTTGGAAATTCATGAAATAAATCCTCCTTCATTAGTAATTAAACATCATTGTTAGTCGAAGATAAAATGAATAAATTTGAATCAAAACAAATTTGTAATGAAACCTGTCTGCAAAGTACAGCCTGCGTGATGATGGGAATTATGAATAAATTGTTTTACCCAGACAGGTGTGCTGTTAGATAAGCCTCTGTGTTCTCGCTGTTGTTCTTCTTGAATCACCTAGGTGAGTGTTTGAGAGGGGATTACATCTTATTGGCAATAATACAAATATGTGCAAAAGATTATGGATGCCAATCAATAAAACACAGTGATTGCACCAGAGTACTCGACTATCAACAAGTCCAACCACGTTGAATGTGAATGATTACAAAACAATGGATAACGCTAGTCTTTTTGCGACAAGCCACATTTCACATTACCGTCATTGCAATTTATACAATGTATTGGTACGTTAATGGATAAATGGGTCGTTCTTTATCATAGAAGCACTCCAACTAGTCTTCTATTTCTTAAATAAAATATACAATAAGTTATTATGTGTCTATGCCTATGTCAATGTGAAACTTAAATACTGTTGATGAAGGTAATGCATTATCAGTGGCATGTTGGTCCCCAGTTGTCGATTTCTGCGACCTTAAGATTAGGTTTACCTTCAAGGTCGTCGAGAGGCAAATTGCAGTACAGTGACATTCATTTTACTTGAGTTTTAAATTATTGGCATTTTTATGTTGTCCGCCTGAGATTTTCAGATTTGATGAGTTTGGTTACTTGCTAGGCTACTGCAATGGGGTTGTTTAACATCAGTTGAAGACTTTTATTGCTATCTATTATATTAACGTCATGGTCCATGTACATGTAGTAGGACATGTTATCTGTATTTTCCAATTCCAATTACATTAAAGCTCTTGGCACAACAGTGGGTATATGGTTACATAGTATTATATCAGGATTTGTCATTCCTTTGTGAATGCAAAACATATCATGACAATTCCCAAAACCGGAACCCAAATAAAGATAATGTATAAACACTGAGTGCGTCTCTGGAGGTAATGTGAGTATCATCATCTCCAGGCTCTCTTCTTGATAAAAAATTCTGCATTTACGACTCAAAGAATTGATAGCTCAAATCATAATAAATTCATAATTTCAAATTAAATTCAAAAACATCATAATTGTCTATCATGAACAATGTAGTATTATTCTCTACGTACAAATGAATGAAACGTTTATACCGAAACAATCTTCGTATGTCTAGATTTAGGTCCAGATTTCTTACTGAATCCCTTTAAAGGTGCAAAGCGTTCACTTCATTATGAAGATAAAGCATGAACATTGATTGAGTCTCTGAAGGTCACGGGAGCATCAGTATTCCCCCAGGTACCCTTCATTTCGATGATCTACTCAATTAAATAAATACTTAGAGAATAACCAACGAGGTACGAGTGATTATGGGAAATATCCATGAGTCTAAACAATGTTCAGCTACGAGCTTTAGCAAGTGGCTCTGAACATTATTTAGAACAGTGGATATTTCCTGTTATCACTCGTACCGAGTTGGTTATTCTATATATTACCCATTATGCAATTAAATTGACCAAATTACGCTTGGTTATTACATGTTCATGTTTGGCAGCCGCTGTGAAGGACCCGTCGCCACAGTAACATTGTGACGTCATAAGATAATTCGTCACGTCAGACCATTGTTTTATGACGTCATAGTCATTCTTTCTCCGGGTAACCGACCAATCATCGTTGAGAATCACTTGAAAGCACATGTGCAAATATCACAAAAATAATCACCTGTGTCTTCTCACCCGTATGGGTATTATAATTTATTATTGACTATTGGCGGAGTAATGTATGATCTACTTAGTGGAATTGTGGAATGACATGACTTTTCAGTCATTGACTATTAACCCTTATCCCGAGACCTGATATCTAGGTAACCATTTCCGTCCCTTTACGATTTAAAACCTTCAGCTGAAATGAAAACTCTGGTTTAATCAAATCAAAACTGTAAACCTCAAAGTCGTAATTGTTAATAATTCGCTTTAATTGTAACGTTTATCCACGTTAACTGACTATTAAGATATGATTAATCAGAGAAAAAGGATGTAAGGTTTATTTATCGTTTTTATTTCCACAGTGTTTGTCCTAATAAAGTTATTTACAGTTCTAAAAAGGCACAGTTAACACAAAGTATGAGTACTGAATGAGCGAGGAAAAGGGACCATCAGGTTAATCCCCATTTGATACTCTTGAGATACACCTTGTATAAATGAACCAAGGAACCGATGAGCTACTCAATTACATTAATAAAATAAAATACCATCCCACTTGACTGAGCAAATGAGGAGCAAATGATAAGTTGTCCGTGATCCCATAGCTGAAAAGGGGCTTAATAAAATGCGTCTATAATGAATTCAAACAATTCTCAGCGTGTGTTATGGAAGGAACCCACGAAGGACTTTCCATAAGGTGGTATATCTGCTATTCAGCAAAGGCACCGTCCATACGATGGGCACTTACTGTTATAGAAAATGTATTTATCGAGTAGAAAGTTATAATGATATAACTTAACATTTAAGTTATGTATGTTACGTAATGCTTAAGAACAAGTGTCATGTTGAAGAGGACATTAAAGTGTAAAACAAGTAATACCTAATTGGGTTGAGATTCCCCTAAATTCACAAAACAACTTGTACTTTAAATATTTATTTATTTATGCCCTGAACAACATCCTGAAACAAGTGATACTATGATACCAAATACATATGGGAATACGACAATATCATTTTTGGTAAATTGTCTTTTCAGCAAACCATTCGTCTGTTTTCAGTATAAAAAAATTGCATAGCATTTAGCTTTATATAGCCTGAGCAACCAGATGTTACTGTTACTGGCTATGAATATATTCATGTACATGTGCTAAAACATCAACTTCAGCCACCAAACGTAAATCATGACAAGAAACAATTAACACTCCGATAATGATCTGATCCAATAATACCCTTGGACTCTCGTTGAATTATGCATTTATGACAAACAATATTCTGATCATTCCCAAATTGTACAGGTCTCACAATCTGCAGATAGTTTGAACAATAGCAAATCCAAGATTATTCAAACAATCTGCAGATTATGGTCATTCCTAAATTGCAAGGAACATATATACTTACTTATAGAAGAAAATCATGCAGGTGTACACATATATTAAAACTGAACAAGCTAACTTGTGTACATAATATGTAATACTTAAATGCCTATGTTAAACTAGTGTCATGGTTTACAATTGTGTCATTAAAATGTCCAATCTTTACTTCGTAAAAATGGTTGCAGACTCATCTAAATTTCAAACCATTTGATTAATGGGTTTCAGTTATCTAAGTTAGCTGAAATTGTAATTTAACCCGTAACTAATTTGGTATAAAACTTGCTTTTATTTTGTCAATATCAAACAAGTAAGTTGTACACTAAATCTGTATTACATGGGTTTCGCTTAGTATCCTCCAAATAATCAACTATGATGCTATCATGATTTAATCATGCAATCGATGAAATATTAAATACAAAACGTGTATTCTCAGCGAACATGTCAATTGAGCATTTGGTATTTTGTTAGCTTGATGCACCTAATTACGTACATGTATATGATAAGGTATCCGTGACAGAAAGTTTACTCCATACACGAACTTCACAGTTTCTTTCTTTATTGCAAATGTGAAATCAAAACATAGTCTTTATGGCATGATCCTTTGGTGCAAAAAGTGATGTTGAATTCAATTTCCTGTCAGAGCAAGCTGACTGCTTTTGCTGTTCGTTTTTTTAATATCCAAGCTTTGCGTTCTTTCAGAAGGGATACATAGCTTTAGCATAGATCAATTCTACTTTGAAAACAATAATTAGTTCGTTCAAAAATACTCACAATTACTGATTTCGTGGATACTAAACTGTTCAGGTGGTTTCATATGATAACTACCCACCATCACTTATTTTACCTTGGTAATCTATCTATCTAATTAAAACCCTGTAAATGATAAAATAATATGGGCTTATAATCCCATATATTCAGCAAATATTTCCTTGCATCACCACAAGTATTGTATCGTAAACTGGCCCCTTATATTTATTCATAAATGATGAAATAAACATCTCTAAAAAACATTCTTTCAATAGTCTCTTCATTATTGCGGCAGAGAAATCAAAACACATTCTCCTTGGTGAAATCCTTTGATGTAGGAAATGATCCTCTGTTCAAGTTCCTGTCAAAGCAAGCTCATTTTGCTGTTGCTTGATAAAATCATCTTGTTTTGTCCAATATCCGAGATCATTGCGTACAAAAATTCATAGACTTTTCATTTAGCAAGGCTTTTTTGAACCCAATAGAATGCACATTCAGAAATATTTTCAATTATTATTGATTATCCAGGATGCTAAAAAGTTGCATTGTTTGAAATAATAATCTCATCCCTTAATACAACAATTACTGAAGCCATACATGGCTCCACATGGGTTTTAGAACAACATCAAATTAAATAACACATAATCTAAATGGGACAGATAAGCCATGCTTTAATATTGACTTTTATTACTTTTATTCATAATTAGAGGGAAAATATTTCCATAGATATTATTAAAAGTATGTTATATTTTACAAAAATCAGATAGTAAGCCAATCTGCATCAACCATTGTTGTGTGCTTTGTATGTATGAATGATGTTAAACCAAAACTGCATGCGACCAGTGGCAGCATAGACTGTATGAAACCATGGCATCCACAACTGAGAAAGGGAATGATGTAAATAGACTTCAATTGAATACCTCCCTTGTCTCATCTGTCTTAATCGTCAATTGCAACGGCTCCATCATCTACAACTCTTCCCTTATCTCCACCGTCTTCTCACTCTTCTGCTGTCAACTCTTTCGAGAGGACAGAGAATGAGATTTTATATATACTGATATGAAAATATAAAACTACGTATCGTAGTCTGCGCGTCATGGTAAACAATAAACACATAAACAATACTCCAAATATACGAATCCACCTTCACAAAGTGCCTCTTCATATGAAAACTCTTCATCTGCAAACCGAATCCTCCTTCGAAATCACTGCTTTCCTCCGTAACTGCATGAAAAATAATGGTAAAATTGAGGAAATTAAACAGTGATATTGACTTTAACATACACCCAGAAAAATTAACTTTACAACCAAGATATTACAGTGTACAAACCGTGCACGTTTTGAAATGTTTCTCATCCTCAATCTTGCCTGGGAAATGAAAAAAGGACCTTTATGATGTTATTAATGTTATTAGATTTACTGGAAGAGGGATTATACTTGGGAATCTTTTTCCTCATCTTAAAGTGACTGCGCATGAACACAGACAGCGTGGGTTGGTTACATTATCACAACAATCATCAAGTTAAATGAATTAGTCCCAGTGGACCCGCCTCTGACTCTCGATGTACGTGACTTATCAGTTATACTTCATAATGATATCTCATTCTCGTAAACCACATTTAGGGTCGTCCACATCAATTCAACGACAATGAACACAAGAGGAATGTTGCTATTGTCCTTTTCCAGAGCGCTTATCTCGTATTGGGAGTCACTCAAAACAGAAAAAAATAATTTAGATAACAAACACATGCAAAGCATTAGTAGGAGAAACATCCGTCACACTAAACATGTATTAGGAAAACATATAATACAGAGGTAAGTATATATAATATTACGACATGTGAATATATCCAAGATGAGAGATTGAATGGTGTCAACTGTACCTGTCTGTCAATTCCGATTGTGAAGTCCATGCAATGCCATGTGCTTTTCATTATACACAATGTATGTGATACTTATATCACACATCACATCTTTATATGATAGATATCAGTTATCATATACATTTTTAGTATCAAAATTGTATAAAAATATCAACAACATTTACGCTGAATTTCTTTAGTAAGTGCTAACTTATCAACCTCCCAAATGAATGAACATAATCACTGGAATATACAACGTGGGTTGGTTACATTATCACAACAATCATAAAGTTGGATGAATTAGTCCCAGTGGATCCACCTCTGACTCTCGATGTACGTGACTTATCAGTTATACTTCATAATGATATCTCATTCTCGTAAAACACATTAAGGGTCGTTCACATCAACTTAACGACAATGAAAACAAAATCGATGCTGCTATTGTCCTATTAAAAAGTGCTTATCTGGTACCCAATGTACATGATGCTAATATCACATGTCACATCCTTGGTATGCTTGATGTATCATGTAATGTTTGATATCACAATGTTCTAAAATAAACAATATCAACAATATTTGCTCTTTAAGTCAATTTTCTATGTTCGATAGATAATGTACACTGTCCAGATGTCATTGAAACATTAATCACGAAGAGCCCTCTAAGATCTTCTTAACCCTGACATGCACATGACCTATAGCTACTCTACTCAACCCACTTCATCATAAATATCCAGTCATGGGAGTCAAGATGCCCCGAGGTCAACAGGACAATCCATGTTAATCCATGTTGATATATTCTTCACCAGTTATTTACAATTTTTACAGAAAAATAAAATTCTCAAATTTGATAGCACTTGCCCTGTTGTTAAATGATGTTCCTGCATTGAGCTTTCGAGGATACATCTAGTGATGTGTTATGTAAAATGCTTCACACTTACTTTAAACATTCAGTATATTTTAGATAATAATAATACAAATTATAATAATAATAATAATAATAATAATAATGAACATTTTAACGCCTAATATCCAGTGCAATCACTTCTCAATCGGGTAAAATTATAACCCTGAAGGAATTATACTTTCGGTGCTGCTACTAAGTGCTCCATGCGACCGCATAGGTCCGTACCTCCTGTGTTCATGTACCCATTTAAACAGCTAGGTGGACTGAGTGCAATGTGGATGAAATGCCTTGCCCAAGGGCACAGTATAATACCCAGGTCACAATATTTGGTGTCTCCACCGGTAATCGAAATCGAGCAAATGGCTTGAGGGGTCAGCATGCTAACCACAACACCACTGTGCTCCAAATAGCTACGATTGAATGTAATCAGATGACCTTATACAACATTAGAGTATTCTGCTGTTAAATATGCACAAAACAATTAATAATATAATATATAACTCTACACATGGCAGCTATATTAGTACGTTTTTGATTAAATGTAATTATTTATACTTACCTGTTGACTAGACCTACTTTGCCTTACCTCCCAGGGGTAATGCTATTTCAACCTTAATACAGACGAACTTGAAGAATGGATGAGGGGTGCGTAAAATCCCTTATCCAAGGGCCGGTAAGTCTAGATGGTCTCGTGACGTCACTACCGGTTCATATCACTCTCCGAAAGTCCCAAAGGCAAGACAGACCAAGTGGGGAGGATGGGAGGGCCTAGAGCGTAGGTCTAGTCAACAGGTAAGTATAAATAATTACGTTTAATCAAAAACGTACTATTATTTAAATACCTATCTGTTGACTAGACCTACTTTGCCTAGAATCCCACCGCAAGGAGGCGGGTCAGTAGATACATGGTAGTGACGAGACCAGCGACTAGCCCTGAGTGTAAGCTAACCTACGAGTCCTCCACCCTGTGGTGAGGACAAGGCACAGCCCGGGAGATACCATTTCTACCGCTAAGCGGATCGAAGAGACAACCCTGCCACTCAACTTCCGATCAACATACCGCCCCCCAAACCCCAACAGGGAGGGGGGGGGGGGGGGGGGGGGGGGGGGGGGGGGGGTCAAAACGAAGTTAAAGAAAAAACCAACAGACACGAGAGTAAGCAATGTAAACCCTGTTTATTTACAATAAGTCCCAAACGCATTTAAGAAGGATGACCCCTTCTTGGTCTGGTTGGGGGGACCACCTTCGTCTGCGCGAAGACCTGTGGACCCAGCCTAGAGATGCCTTCAAGATCAGCTGTGGAGACATCTCGTAGGTAATGGTTGGCGAAAACCTCTGATGAACGCCAAAAACACCCTGCCATGACATCCGAAACCGCGATGTTGCAGTGATACGCCATCGTGGCTGAAACTGCGCGGATCTCATGAGGATTGGAACGCGACGGCGGAGGCAAATCAGCGGCCTTGTACGCATCAATTACCGCCGATCTTAGATACACCCCCAACGCTCGCTTGTCTAGTTCCTTGGTGCTCCTGGGTGAGTGAGGCAAGAACAGACGACGCCTGCCATCCCTCAGCCTGCGGGTACGCTGCGTGTACACCCTCAAGGCTCTTACTGGACACAAAGAGAGATCCACCTCATCTGAGTCCGAACCCAGAGCTGGGATAGAGAACGTACGTCCCGCTTCATCCGCTGCTTGGTTCTTACAGACAAAATCAGGAGCCAACCCCAGCGAGGCGGAGCCCCCCTCCCTGACCTCAAAACGTAGCAGGTCCGCCTGCAACGCATGGATCTCTGAAATCCGCGCTGCAGAGGCCATGGCCACCAGAAAAATGACCTTGATGGTGAGAGGGAGGAGAGGCACGTCGGAGAGCGGTTCATACCTATCGGAGCGCAGGTGGTTGAGCACAATGGCTAAGTCCCATTCAGGTGGGCGAAGCCTGGACCTGCCGTCCACCGAACGGAAGGTCTTAATTAGGCCCTTGAGGACCGACACATCCAATCCTGGCGATCTCTTCCTGAGAACCGACAGGATGGCCGACATGTTGGTGTTAATTGACGACGCCTTAAGATGTCTAGTGTTGCGAAGGTACACCAAGTACTCCGCAACCTGAGGCACTGAAGCCTCTGCCGGAATGAAATCCCTCTGAGCACAGAACGAGGCGAAGGCCTGCCACTGGAAATCATAGAGCTTCCTAGTGGTTTTCCTATGCGAGGTAGCTATTGCGTTGGCGACGCACTTAGAGTATCCACTACTCCTTAACCCTCTTTTAATACAAGCCAAGCGTGAAGGGAGAACACCTGAGGGTTCTCGTGTAACCTTCCGCTTGGCCTGCTGATGAGCAGATCCCTCCGTATCTGAATCGGAAACGGTTCCTGCCGACAGAGCCGACGGAGAGGAACGAACCACGGCCGGGCTGGCCACCAAGGGGCGACCAGCAGGAGACGAAGAATCCGAGTTTCCCCTATCTTGGCTACAACTTGGGAGAGGATGGCCGGCGGCGGAAAAGCATAGGCGTCCATCCCCTCCCACCCTAACGAGAGCGCGTCTAAGCCCATCGCTAGCGGGTCTGGCACTGGGGAGATGTAGGTTGGCAATTGGTGGTTGAGACACGTCGCGAACAGATCTATCAGCGGGGTGCCGAACTGGAGACACAACCCCCTGAAAACCACCGGATTCAGTTGCCACTCCGTTGGGGGAGGGGCATCCGGACGTGACAACGCGTCCGCCAAGACGTTCTTGGCACCCGGAATGTGGACCGCTCGAATGTCCAGGTCCACCTCGTCCACCAACTCGAAGAGCTGGAGTGACACGCGTAGCAGAGACTGTGCCTTGGTGGACCCCTGCTTGTTTATCGACCAAGCAGCCGCCGAACTGTCCGTGTGTACTAGCAGGCACTGGCCCCTCAAGGGGACCTGCCAGTGCTGAATGGCAAGACGAACTGCGTCCAACTCGAGGACGTTGATGTGTAGGTTCCGCTCTGATGGGGACCAAACTCCCGCCACCTGTTCGTGACTCATGTGCGCTCCCCACCCTTGGGTGGAGGCGTCTACAAACAGGTGAGCTGAGGGGGGGCGAGGACGAAGTGGAACGCCTGCGAACACACTCTCGTCTACCCGCCACCAAGCTAGGAACCGATGTAGGTCTGGGGTTAAGACTATGTCGTGACGACAACGCGTCTCCCTGATGTGGGGATTCAGGAACACCTGTAACGGGCGAAGGAACAACCTCCCCCTGCGGGTCAGGTCCTGAGCTGACGTTAATAACCCCAACACTCTTTGCCACTGACGTAGGGAGAGCGAGGCGTCGAGCGCGCGATCCATAAGGCGATCGTAACGAGCCATCCGCTCCCTCGTGACGAACCCGCGGAACAGCCGGGTGTCTAGGATAGCCCCTAGGAACTTCAGACGAGTTGCCGGAACCAAGTCCGACTTCTCTAAGTTCACTAGCCACCCCAGACGACGGAACAGGTCCATCGTGAACCTGAGCTGCGCCTCGAGAACGACCGGGGAGCGGTCGTGAGCGATCCCATCGTCCAAGTACATTAGGAACTGAATGTCGCATTGGTGAAGGAATTGGACGATGGGCTGAGTCACCCGTGTGAATAACCAGGGGGCGGACGAGATCCCGAACGGGAGCAAGCACCACTGAAAATGTCTGCCGTCCAGGATGAAGCGGAGGTACCTGCGGTCCCGATAGTGAATCGGCACGTGCAGGTACGCATCCTGTAGATCGAGAGACACCATGCAGTCTGAGCGCTCCAAGGACCGCATCACTGAGGGAAGCGTCAAGAGTCGAAAATATGGCGGCCGAACGAGGAAGGAGCGGTTGAACACCTTCAAATCATGAATTAGCCGCCATTTTTTCGAGTTCCTTTTGGGTATTACGAACACTGGGGAGTAAAACCCCGGCGTTAGATGCGGGGTCAGGACCTCCTGCACCGCCCGTTTGGAGATTAATATCTCCACCTGTTCCAATGTCAATTTGAGCCGGTCCCCTGCTAAGGGACGCTCCATTGGAGTACAGGTGAGGGGCGGCGGAGACGAGACGGGAATGCGGAACCCCTGACCCAGAATCCGACACACGTAAGGGTCTAACCCTAACTGTACCCAGTTGCTGACAAAGTCTTGGAGGCGACCCCCCACCAAGCCCTCCGATACCGGAACGAGTGGAGGAGGGAGCAGCGGGGGTGACCACGAGTCACTTCCTCCACTTCTTTTGCGGGGTACGACCTCCGGCGCCAGGCCGGGGGGACTTGGGGGACTGACCCGTGGATCCACGGCCACGACCTCCCCGCCGAAAGTCCGTTTTCGCTTTCTTGGGGGAAGGTTGGCCACTGCCCTGGCCTTGCCCCTGACGAAAATTGGTCTGCGGACGCTTTGGTGTCGTTTGCCTCTGCGTGACGAGCCGATTAGTGAGGTCTTGCTGTTGGGCCTCCTGTCGTGCTCTCAAAACCTCCGGGATACGACCACCAAACAGAGTTTCAGCGTGAGCAGGGGCATGTCGAAGGAAGTTCTTATGATCGGGGTTGAGACCTGACCGGTAGAGGAAATTGTCTCTGCGAAGCACTGTTATACTCGATGAAATTCGCGACGCTGACAACATGATCTGCGCAAGGTCCGCAGCCACATCACCAAACGCTTTGAACAACACCGGGTCCCCCGCCTCCATGCCCGCCTGCTTAGCACAAGCCAGCATCGCCTGACATGTGAAAGCCACGTTGTTCCCCAAGCCTAACACCGAACGCGCCTCCCTGTCAAGATGAGAGAACTGTGCCTCAGACACGCGGTGAAGCAGGTTGGTGGTAAACAACCGGGACGCCCCCTGATCAAGGGGAGGCGGAACAAGCTGAAAAGGGACCGGATACAAGGGCAGACGCCGTCTGCGCTTGTCCGGCACCACCAAAGGCGGAAGCAAACGATTGGGCATCGCAGATGATACGACTTGCTCCATATCCTCGGTGGCCTCCAACAGAAGCCTATGAGGTGGAAGGGCAAGACGCGCGGGAGGTACCTCGCCATCGGGGCCAAAGGAAGCCCTCCTGGCCGCCGACGTGCGCGGACCCGTCACGCTGACTTGGCTAAGTTGAACGTCCGCGAACGAAGCCACTTCGGATAGCATAGCTATTGCGTCAACCACTGGAGGATCCTCCGACAATCCCGTACCCTCCGCCTCCGTTTCTATACTGATGAACGGAGGGTTCGACACGTCCACGTAGCGGGTGTCACGTTCCGGTGAGTCCGGCGAGGAGTCACGTAAGGGTGACATCACCGTGACACGCCGCTCCGGGGTGCGAGGGGTACGCGAAGGAGTCGCGGGTGCGGAGGCCCTGGCGGACGAGGAACGCGCACCCTGAGGTACGTCATCCGCATAGGGCTCACACGATTGCGTAGTCGTAGTGTGAGTAGGTAAGTTCCGCAGACCCAAACGCGCATCGAGCAAGGAAGAGACCATATCCTTGACGGATGCCAGAAGGAGGGAAGGATCGACCTTGTCGAACCTAGCCTTCTTGGACTTCTTCTTCTTGCTCTTGGGCGTAGCGGGTCCGCCCACCTTAAGTCTAAGCGGAGACAACCGTTGGTCCGGCGAAGGAGGGGACAACGGGTGAGTCCGCGAACGAGAACCGGAACACGACGGCGGAGGGGGGGAGCGTAACTTCGACCCCCCAGCGGGTTCGGACAGGTCCGATTCCCTGTCGAATTCATCCGCCCGTTCCGTGAGGACAATGTCTACATCCTCCACCGGAGACGGATGACGAATGGGAGACACCTCCCTACGTTGAGCTGACAACGTACGCTTCTGTGACGCAGCCCTATCGGCCACCGACTTGCGTATGGCGGAAACGTACGCGTGGAACTCCGATTCGGAGAGAGGAGCGCACTCGTCGCAACGGTAATCCTCTTCGCAAAGGTCCTTGCACTTTCTGCATAACAAGTGCGGATCCTTAGAGGCGGACTTCCTGCCTCCGCAGTTCGTGCAGAAGGCGGAGTACATGGCGAACGGTAACGATAAAACGCGTAACGTAAGCGAAGGTAGAGACAGTCGAGTCACCTACACGGCGTATAGTAGCGTAGACGAGGTGAGTCACACACGTGAAACACCCAAGCGGCGGAGCAACAAAAACTCTGAACTCGAAGAGCACAAGGTCAAAACCAAGTAACCACCCGCCAAGGTAAACAAAGACGAACAAGCCAAACCAAAAAATAGGCTAAACACTTACAAGATAAATCAATCTTTATTCACATAACATTCGTGCGTGAACCAACCTTAAGTGACTGGCGTAGCGAGTCACTTGAACCAAAGTGAATCACCCTAAGGGTGAGTCACGTATAATCGACCTAAGTCGAACCAAACCCTAAGCGACTGGCGTAGCGAGTCACTTGAACCAAAGTGAGTCACCCTTAGGGTGAGTCACGTATAATCGACCTAAGTCGAACCAAACCCTAAGTGACTGGCGTAGCGAGTCACTTGAACCAAAGTGAATCACCCTAAGGGTGAGTCACGTAGAATCGACCTAAGGCGAATGGTAGGCGAAAGCTAGCAACGGGCAACGCGAGTCACTGACGAGGAGTGTATCCACTGCTCCTTAACCAAGCTAGTGACTCACCTAAGGCGAACAACTATCGAGCCAGTGACAGGCGAGGCGAGAAGCCGAGCGAGACGCGAAGCACTTGAGTACGGACCGCAGGCGAATGACAAGCGACAAGCGAATGACAAGCGAGGCGAGTCACCCGCGTAGGAGAGATACCACTGCTCCTTTACCTTACGCAAGTCAAACCCACAGTTCCCTAAGGTACAGACCGATAAGCGTATGACAAGCGAGAGCGAATGACAAACGAAGCAAGCCAAACGAATTAGGAGAGATACCACTACTCCTCTACGATACGCAAGACAAACACTTAACAGTTAGCACTAGAGTACAACCGACAGGCGTATGACAAGCGAATTAGGAGTGATTCCACTAGCTCCTTTACCGTACGCAAGTCAACAACCCACAGTTAACACTAAAGTACAGACCGAAAGCGCGTGACAAGCGAAAGCGAATGGCCAGCGAAGCGAGTCAAACGATTAGGAGAGATGCCACTACTCCTCTACCATACGCAAGACAAACACCTAACAGTCAGCACTCGGAACGAATGGCGAATGACAAGCGAAAGCGGATGACAAGCGAAGCGAGTCACCCGCGTAGGAGAGATACCACTGCTCCTTTACCCTACGCAAGTCAAACACCCAACAGTCAGGTGAAAGAAAACAAAGAATCACGAGCTGCACGTGCGGCGCATGCAATCCACCTACTCCGGATGGTCGCTAGCTAGCACATGTCAACAAGGCCCCTTGAAATCTAACACCTACTTGAAAAACAGATTGTAAACACAACCTGCACTAACGAAGAACAACGTTGATGATATCTCTTGAACTAACAAGAGAAAAATTGCAAGTTAGCAACACAAGTCGCTAAAACCCCAGTCACAGAACAAAACACGTCTGCCTTGCTCTGCAACTTTTAGGAGAGTGATATGAACCGGTAGTGACGTCACGAGACTATCTAGACTTACCGGCCCTTGGATAAGGGATTTTACGCACCCCTCATCCATTCTTCAAGTTCGTCTGTATTAAGGTTGAAATAGCATTACCCCTGGGAGGTAAGGCAAAGTAGGTCTAGTCAACAGATAGGTATTTAAATAATATAATAATTAGTTTCATGACTTTTGGAACACGAGTTGTTCAATGTTCCCATTCTAATATTAAGAAAACGTTATAAGTCTCTCTTTTGTAAGTAACATTTTCCCCCATAATTTTTAAATTTCACTATTTGAGAAAATTAATTGAATTAACGAGATGAACTTAGTGTTTTTATTAATATTTTATGAATTTAACATAGATTCGATACAAATGTTTATCATTTGGACCCGAATGGTTCAACATGAGGCTTCGAATGATTTATGTTAGACTAAAAAAGGGTAAAAATAGACTATGTTTATCTCTGTTCTACGATGATCAGCATATAAGTAAACGGAAGTAAACTGAGTGATGTGGTCATCGGTTGAAGCCATTTTTTGTGAGGTATGACTTATCACATCCTGTTTTCCATGCGGTAGAAATTGAATAAAAAGTGAAATTAACAATTTATTAATATTAAAATGATCTTTAAATGATATAATAGATCCAATAGAACATATATGTTTAAAATCTTAAAGTTTTCTCCCAACATGAAATTCTTTCCTCCACCACTTGTCAAATTGACGCGACCATTTTATGTAACATCATAACTCATTGAGATTATGACGTCACTGTATTCAAACATTAACTGTTTGGCTCTCGGCTTATCGTGGTCTTTCTTTCACAGAAACAAGCGCAATAGGGATGCGATCACTTGTATTAGAAGAAGAGTGTAATAAAAACATGGCGAAGCAAGTATAGGACACTATAGTTTTGACAATCTAGTCGTGTGTAACTGTTTGAAGCAACTTCCGAACGGCACACCCAGTGACAGAGACCACGTACGTTGACTCCTGTCGTGATCGGCTACTGTAGTTTCACTGTTTAAAATATCGGTACAATTTTCCCAAACAGATACACAGATTAAATTACACTGAAGGAAAACATGATGGAAACTGCAGAGCAGAAGTGATTAACGCATGTTTATTTCAATGACATAGTTTGACCTAGAATGTACGTTATGTAAAAATGTATTAAACCATGCTAAATCGCCTATCACATAAAATGGGTTTGAACCTCGTTTCGATTATTAAATAAACCAATCAAAATCAAGGATTTTAAAATGTCATGGAAGAATTAAGTTTTATATTCGACCATAAGGAAAGTGAGATGCAAAACAGTCGATCTCGTCCTTGCAATCTCATTCCATTCTCCTGCCTCCTCACTCTGTCGCACATGGCCTAAATTCCAACCAAAAGGATTGTGGATTAATCCCATTAGAAGAGAGTACAGTATCCAGGTCAACACTCTGGGAATAACATCCAGTGGTATGACACGTTAATGTCAAACGATGATTGATCCAATTCTTTAGGAGAGTGCTTAAACATTTCGCATTTGGTTATAAGGTATGCCGTCACTTTGACAGTGATATGGTATTATCATGAGACAAGATTGACCTGCGTTTACATCTTTGCCTCATTGGTTAATCTTTCTAGGTTTGATGACGGGAAATGTCATAGTTTTGGTATAGTAGAGTAAACGTATAAATGTACTTAGGCACATATGAGCTTAATGCCACATGTGCGTGTATTCATTTGGAAGACCGTTGATACTATAGGTCAGATTGTATTTGTATAACTGAAAAAAGTGTTCAGGGATTTCATTGGACATAGGCTCCTTCTAAACAAGTTAAAGCAACATACGCTCCAATGCAAATTAAAACAGAACAAGTTAACAGGATTGCAAATGCTACAGTTTGTTAATATTTACATGATACATAGTTGATAATAGTTATATTTATCAACACGCCTTAACTTTATTTTCTATGCATATTATCCAATAGATATACCAATTGCATCTTGGTTGCGGGTAACGTCATGTTACCCAAAGTAATCAATCTTCTACACTTACATTGTAGCCCGGTAGAATAACCCTGACTAGTTTTCTTTTAAATAATTCGTTTAACTAAAAATCTTACCTCATTTAAGATATTGTTTGCATATGTGTCCGGTACATTTAATACATATATAATATGAAATCTTGCCCCGTTTATGTTCTTTATGGGGACAATTATTGCCATGTCGGCAGTTGGATATGTTATGTGAAAACCAAAGGAACTATTCATAACATATGCAGTGAGCTTTTATTATTCTCTGGTATATACTGATTTGCTGTTTTTCTTTTGTTAGACTGCCAAAACATATGTACCCTTAAATCATGATTAAAAATTAACCTGTACGTAATATTTCAATTACTACATATGTAGAGAACTAATTTAACGTGCTCCTATTTTGTAGATTCTTGTTTTGTTAATTATTGTACATATCCTGCAGGTTCGACATCACTATTAATACTATTTTAGCAATGGTGTTCTTTATTGATGGACCCCATAAACTTTCTGAGACCTGCTATATGCAGTCAACAGACAATATCAAAATCGATGTATATTGATTTAGGTGGCTGCTGAATAAGATGATGCATTAGACAGCATGGTTTTTCAGTACACAATTATTGGATCATCGCTTGACTAACATTAGTTATTATGAAGATGTGTTCCTTTGACATCAGTGTGATCAGTCTTCTGGAGATCACGACCTCGTAATTCAATACCAAACGCATTTGGAGAGAAAGTAATCATCAATGATATTAGAAAACACCACGGAATTGAAATTAGCTTGTTGAATATAGCATAACACTGCCCTTTTATTATTAATGTAAATTAAGGCAATAAATATATATATATATATATGTATATATATATATATATATATATATATATATATATATATATATATATATATATATATATGAAAGTTTGTATTTGTGATATTTGATAGTATTATATTAATCATATCATATATTTGAAGGACATTTCGAAGTGGCATACATAAGAACAGGAAGATTTACCGAATAAATGCTTCTTTAATGTGAAAATATATATACTGACTCCTTCATCAGGTGAATGTAAGGAAATAACCAAATGTGATACATTTATATAGCAAACAAAACAATGGTGAGGTAACTCAATCAGGAAGATTAACGTGCATGATAATGGTATACAATGGGGATTTGTAATACAAACATGAGAGGGGTAAAGCATCAGAATGGTATACAATGAGGAAGTAAGGTGAGGTGAGTAAGTACTTGAGTGGTAAATAAAAAGCGGCCTTTCTACTTTATTGAAGATGTAAGATATATTTGGTTTGGTGCTCCTCGGATTATTTCCTCCGAAAGGAGATAGAAGTTCTAGACAAGTGAATCCCAAGCCCATGATAGGAATATGCCTTGATCACGATTTATTGTAGACTGTCCCCTTCGAATATCAATCGCTTCTTGGAGTTTCTTTGACACCAGTTGTTGTTATTGGTTGACAGGACTTTGGTAGCTTCCCAATCGATAAAGTGATCCTTGTTTTTCAGAGTATTTCTGGTCATGTTGTTGACAGATGCTTGATGTTCCTTGATGCTTGTGTTGATAGGTCGTAACGTTTCTCCGATGTGCTTTGTCCATAATGACATGGAATTTTGTAGATGCATCCTCTTGGGTTTGGGCTTGCAGTGCTGGTTCCTCTGCCGTTGGCTTTGAGTAGTTGCTTGAGGGTTTTGCCGCTGGAGAAAGTCACGTCTATGCTGGTTTTGTTGTTGATGAGGCGGGCGATATCGTGCCTGAGGGAGCCGATGTAGGGAACTGTCACCCGGATTGGCGATGGTTCAGGCTTGTGGGTGGTGTCTCTGATGGTGAATGTTTTGCTGATTACAGTTATCCAGTAGAAACTGGATAGCGTGGACAACCTCGTGAGCATTAGACATGCCCTCTGTGAGATTCTCCAGCTATTGATTTAAATGTAAAGCCTTCGAAACATGACATCACCTTTATATTAATGAAGTATTTTAGATGGCTAATAATGTACACAACAAAATATGAATTTATTCAAAAAACATTGTCGGAACTGAACAGCTTGTCAAAATAGTTACGTATAGTTTCTGGAAAGTTAAAATGACTTAGTTAACGATATCACTATTTTTTATTCATTTGTTCCACCGTGGGTGGTTTTATGAGAAATAAACGTGATTGATTGATTGAGAATCATGTTAGTATGAACATTTGATATGTTGTCTATTTATTTAAATTCTTATGAAATGTGAGAGAGAAGAAAATGTTAAGATGATATATGTCCTTGAAAGATGTAGCATTTAATCATCGAGAGGCAATGGAAGATATCAGATCATTGCAGCGGCTATATATCCGGTAATAATAAGGCATGGATTTATTTTCCGCCTTACCATATGGTTTACATACACTCATAAGTTCAAGAATGTATTGGACTACTACATTTATGTTTTCCATTTGCATCACTGCTGAACTAATGGCATTTACTACACGTACGTGTTAATCAATACACAGCTGTAGAACTAGTTTTCATTTGCAAGATATTTAATGGGTTAACCCGTGTGATATCAACATTTATATCCTTACAAACCTTACTGGAGGACAAAGGATGAAAGGTGTTTGTCCTTTTAATAACCTGCCAATCGCCAGTTCTTCATTAACTATATAACCAACCTTCTGTTATAGATGAAGAGACTTCTGTTTAGTTACTTCCTGTCGGATTTTGGTATTTAGGTGTATTTGTAACTAACATTTTACAATGAGTCATAACATATTTGTAATAAAACAAAGTACAACGTGGGTACGAATTATGGATATTTTGATTTACGGATATTGATTTGCATTACTTGCAATATTGAAATACTCAGACAGGTTTGCTGTGAGATAAGCTTCTGTTTGTTCGTTGTTTTCTTGAATCACCACGGTGAGTGTTTGAAAGGGGATTACATCTTATTGGCAAAACTACAAATGGGTGCAGGGATTACGGATGTCCATCAATGGACACACTAATTGCACAGATCGTAACTAGCAATTAGTTTACTTAGAAGTTGCAAAGAATTGATTGCATTAAACATGATTTGACAACCTAATTATGAAAATAAAAGAACATTTTTATAAGTTATTTTGGAAAGAATGATCCAATTGTGGGCTGTGTTGCTACTTGGCTACTTTAAAAAAGATATAAAACATCATATTTATGGGTATTACAGTAGAAGTTTATGATAAACGATGTACAGTATGATCAGTGAGCTAAAGATGATCTCAACATTACAAAGACATGTGCGCTGACATGTCTTTATGCATATGATTCTATATCTTCAGCACATATTTCCAAGCATCACTACAGTTATTGTATCGTAAACTGGCCCCTTATATTCATTCAGGAATGATGAAATAAAATTGTTTCAACTGTCTCATCATTATCGCGACGGAGAAATCAGAACGCATCCTCCTTGGTGTATGCTTTGATGTAGAAATTGATCGTCAGTTCAATTTCCTGTCAACGCAAGCTCATTTTGCTGTTGCTTGATAAAATCATCCTGTTTTATCCAATATCTCCGATTGGAAATCAATGCATGAGAAGATACAATGCCTATTCATTTAGCAAGGCAATAAAATGCTCATTCAGAAATAATTTACATTATTATCAAGAATGCTAAAATGTGAATATGAAGCAAAACGTTATAATGCAATGAATTTAACAGTACATGTATATGTGTAAGTCCCTGAACAGAGACATTCAGGCTAACAATTACTGTATATGAATAAGAAAATGTGAATTTCAATGTTATAAGACATCCCAAAAGACCTATTAAAATTAAGTTACTGCCTAATGAGCCGAACATTTTGCTTAATAATTCTGTTTACGTCAGCAAGTGAGAGTCATTGCATTTGTATGGAAATTGTGTAAAAACATCGGCTAGATTTTAGTACATAATATTACGTCAACAGATTGCCATATTTAATAGGAAATACATTATAGTTGACATACATCACATTACATCCCATGAGTGTCGATTATTAACAATGTTACACAATGTAGTTTACAGGGGCAGTAGCACGTTTTGCCAACTTTATTTTTTCAAATATCCTATTTAAAATTATAATTTATGTCATTTATATCTACTTTAGAGGGTAAACATCTAATTACACAAACCAATTATCTGTAATGATGATAACGGTGTTGCGTATAAAGCAAACATTGCATGGCGGCCATTTTATTGTGAACACATTTTATTAGTTCGAATGACATGGCTTTATGGAACCATGTAAACTCATTGTTTAACTTGAATTTCCGAAGTGAGAGGGGTGTTTTACTATTGGTGAAATTATTTTTCAAATACATTTCATTACCTAGTTCAGCGAAAAAACGTGCTGCTGCCGCGATAGATCTTTCGGGGTTTTTTTAAAAAAAAAGGGGGTTGACCCTAGTATCGTATTTTTAAGATGAATACAGAACACTGAACGAATCTATGTTGGCGAAGAGAGCTCAGCATTCGCCAGGTTCACATCTTGGTATGGATCAAGTTTTAGAACTCTGAAATCGATGCGCTGCTCTATTTCTTTAACACAATAAAAGATCACCCGATTTTGAGAGTTGGATGAGGAGTGAATGATTACTGGAGTGATGTTGGACCCGAGAGCTGAAGAGGGGCTTAACTTAGCGAGCCTACGATGTCTGGGCTTTTGCTGATCATTTCTTTGTCAGATTCAGAAGGTGTGCGTGATTGAAGGACTGTAGGGAAGTGTTTGCTTAATTTTAATAACATGGTCTGTCTGTCTTACAACAAATGCGGGGTCATTTCCAGTAGTATGAAGTTAAAAATATGAGTGTCATAAAACATTTATCCTTCTTATTTCGGTATAGGAATTATTTTATCGAGCCGATGTAATTACATAATTTCGATATTGAACAGTTTCGAGTAGAAACAAAGTGTACCAAAGGGTATTGAAACGCATTACATTCAATTTTTCAGTTATTAACATTAGTCTCAGTTTCATGTGTTCATACTATTTAACTATTTAAGAGAGAAAATAAAAATAAAAAAAATATTTCAACATAATGTGTAGGTGAGACATGTACATTTGAGCATCAAACGTAATAGTTATGTAAATGATGCCAATATCATCCATATGTTACTCTCCGTAAACTTAAATTATCTATATGTACATGGATATGAAAAAAATATTAAAAAAAGATAAATGTTTCGAGTTTTAAAATAAAAATACCATGTTCAATGTATAACTTACACATTAGAATCGCTTGTCTTTCTGTGAGACATTCACTAAATAAGACATTGGGGGTGAATGGTACCTTGTACTTGGGAGTGAGAAAAATGATCTTTTGTGATTTAGACTTGGTTTCATAAATGAAATGCTCAAATTATGGTTGTTTATTTACTCACAGTAAAGTGCATCTTCCCACGGCAAGGTGAAAATGTATCGAGATCTCTCCTTTTTTCACCTTGCCTTCAACCTAGCCAGAAGCGGTGAAACGAATCAGCGACACCTATTGTGATCACGAGTTACAATGAAATCGCCGTTTACATTCGGTACCAATTCAAAATAGCGACGATCGACACAGTCACAGAGGCAATACAAGCTGTCTTCTGATTGGCTTATCCGATTAGCCTGCTGTACGTTAAAATCTTAGCACTGAAAAAATTCGAGGGTTGAGGTCAAGGGCGGAAGGGGAGATATGGAACTCTTTTCACTGTTGTAACGTTGTGAAGATGAGTAAAGTGAGTCACAAGAACATGCGTTGACTCTACAACAAGTAAGACAGTGCAGATAATCAGTGTTCCAATATGTAACAGTAACGATACATGCGGGTCATCGCATGAAATAATCAATGATTGTTAAAAGAATTTTAAGTTAAAATATAGTCACAAGTGACGATAAAAGGATTCAGCGCACACATGAATAAGATGAATGAAGCCATCGTTCTATTGTGATTGCGCATTTATAAAAGAAAGTTGCAATTCTATATTATGTCTGTAGGATTATTGAGACCCAAATCGTACATGTCAATTCAATGAATTATGAAGAAAATCAAAATGGCGACTAAACCACGATAGCTACAACTCCGTCATGATTTACTTTTTTTGCTCATATTGTTATTGCGCATTTTTTGCAAAAAGTTTTGAGTCTCTATGTGGATTTTGAAAATGTTCCATTTGTTTAAATTTTTCATCCTCGATTATGACTGGAAATGACTGTATGCGAGCGATTTTATTATTGCTTCATAAAGACAACATCCTTGTCTTACTGAAAAAATCTAAAAATTGGGTAGGTTATTGAGTCATATCCCCTGAAAGTTTGAGTTTTTACAAAAATTGCCTTACTTTAAAAAGTCATTGTAAACAAAGTATTATGGGTACACTAAAAACAAAAGCAAACTATAATATACATTGCTTCATGTATATAAGGTCTTAAATGCTGATATCTTCAGAGGAGATAGTCTTGAAAGATTAAAGAGCCTTCGAGGATGTTGATGAACATATACAAAAAAATCCAAAAATGTATCTCCGTGAAATAAATACACTTGATTTTTCCAAAAGTTGTTAAACCTAAAATTGGCCGAGAAATTGCATTAATTAGTAAAGGTGTTTTCCAGTCTAAATATAGATCCAGTCTAATATTTTCAAGCTCAAAGCATTATGGTCTAGCTCACACACAGTAAACAAAGACACGAAAGAATAAAACAAATTATGAGCAATGAAAGAAATCGAAAAATAAAATTTGTTGGCGGTTATTTATTTACCATTTCATTAAATTATGTATTTGCTACAGATTTTGGAATAATTGTTTTACCCACCTAGGTATTTTACTTGAATTTTGAAATTCATGAGAGTAAAAATTTGTCATAATTTGCTGGTCTTATCTCAATAAAGAGTACATTAAACAGGAAATAATTTATGACGTCAGATACCCTTAGCGCGCACTACTCGAAGTGGTACTTCTCTTTGAAACCAAATTGCATTACATTGTCGTGATATGAAAATTATTTAACATATGCCATTTTGTAGATAAAAGATTTCTCTGGCGATTGATGTTATAAGGATATTTTCCAAAAAATAGTTTTAATTTGAAACACTAACATCCTTGATGGCTCATTAATGGGGTCAGGAATGGTGGAAAACAGCTTAAAATCAATATGGCGGCTTAACCACGTGACCTACGATTTCACATTTAAAAAAAAAAGGTTTCAAGTCTCTAAGTGCATTTGAAAAATTTTGCTCATGTTAAAAATTGACATTTGGATTCTAACTGGACCTCTAACGGCTGGGCCGATTGGGCCCAAAATTTGTAAAATACATGTAAAATTTGGTCTGCATTTGCTTCAGCCATTTGCAAAATTTACTGAATTCTTAATAAACACGCAAAAAACAATAAGGATTCCGCAAAATTTGCCGAATCCTTAATAAATTCAGGGATACCCAACCAAATGTATCTTGATAGGAATAGGAACAGGATAGAAATGATGTTATCGGCACCTTGACACTTTGTCATAATTGTTATGAAGTGCTTTAATTTCGTGCAACTTATCCTTCAAGATACGAAATACAATTTACATTCCGTCAAAATAAATCCTCATTCTAATCAAAAAGTCTGTTAAAGCTAATACGGTGCCTGCTATTTTGTCTGCTTCTTATCCCTGATAACCGAAAAGCTGGCATGTTACAGCATGTCTGACAGTTTGTTCCCGAGGACTTATCGCTGAAATCATAATCAATTTATTTCTCAATGAATATTTATTGGCCATTTGTCACTGGAAAGCCGACGTTATGCAAAACAATGTTATTGTCAGTCAAACGAGAAATTTACATGTAGGAACTTCACCAGAAACATGTAACAAACATGTTATCAGAGATTGATTTCTTTCTCTTTAAAATGATAATTTGTGATCTGCTGTGTAGCTAATTGTCTTATATTATATGTAAAGAGAAGCATTTCAATTTCAAGAACAAAAAAACCCATGGCTGTTACTAATTCAGTGTAGCATTGCACCCAAACCTTACTGCGTGTAGAACAGTTTTCTACTGCAGACAAAGTTGCCGTGCCCCTGGCGAGGTGTTTGAAGTTTGAAGCTGAACTATAAACTTTTTGATGATAAGGTGTAACAAAAAGATATTGTTCTTGAAATAGTGTCTTTGTTTACTGTGTGTGAGCTAGACCATAATGCTTTGAGCTTGAAAATATTAGACTGGATCTATATTTAGACTGGAAAACACCTTTACTAATTAATGCAATTTCTCGGCCAATTTTAGGTTTAACAACTTTTGGAAAAATCAAGTGTATTTATTTCACGGAGATACATTTTTGGATTTTTTTGTATATGTTCATCAACATCCTCGAAGGCTCTTTAATCTTTCAAGACTATCTCCTCTGAAGATATCAGCATTTAAGACCTTATATACATGAAGCAATGTATATTATAGTTTGCTTTTGTTTTTAGTGTACCCATAATACTTTGTTTACAATGACTTTTTAAAGTAAGGCAATTTTTGTAAAAACTCAAACTTTCAGGGGATATGACTCAATAACCTACCCAATTTTTAGATTTTTTCAGTAAGACAAGGATGTTGTCTTTATGAAGCAATAATAAAATCGCTCGCATACAGTCATTTCCAGTCATAATCGAGGATGAAAAATTTAAACAAATGGAACATTTTCAAAATCCACATAGAGACTCAAAACTTTTTGCAAAAAATGCGCAATAACAATATGAGCAAAAAAAGTAAATCATGACGGAGTTGTAGCTATCGTGGTTTAGTCGCCATTTTGATTTTCTTCATAATTCATTGAATTGACATGTACGATTTGGGTCTCAATAATCCTACAGACATAATATAGAATTGCAACTTTCTTTTATAAATGCGCAATCACAATAGAACGATGGCTTCATTCATCTTATTCATGTGTGCGCTGAATCCTTTTATCGTCACTTGTGACTATATTTTAACTTAAAATTCTTTTAACAATCATTGATTATTTCATGCGATGACCCGCATGTATCGTTACTGTTACATATTGGAACACTGATTATCTGCACTGTCTTACTTGTTGTAGAGTCAACGCATGTTCTTGTGACTCACTTTACTCATCTTCACAACGTTACAACAGTGAAAAGAGTTCCATATCTCCCCTTCCGCCCTTGACCTCAACCCTCGAATTTTTTCAGTGCTAAGATTTTAACGTACAGCAGGCTAATCGGATAAGCCAATCAGAAGACAGCTTGTATTGCCTCTGTGACTGTGTCGATCGTCGCTATTTTGAATTGGTACCGAATGTAAACGGCGATTTCATTGTAACTCGTGATCACAATAGGTGTCGCTGATTCGTTTCACCGCTTCTGGCTAGGTTGAAGGCAAGGTGAAAAAAGGAGAGATCTCGATACATTTTCACCTTGCCGTGGGAAGATGCACTTTACTGTGAGTAAATAAACAACCATAATTTGAGCATTTCATTTATGAAACCAAGTCTAAATCACAAAAGATCATTTTTCTCACTCCCAAGTACAAGGTACCATTCACCCCCAATGTCTTATTTAGTGAATGTCTCACAGAAAGACAAGCGATTCTAATGTGTAAGTTATACATTGAACATGGTATTTTTATTTTAAAACTCGAAACATTTATCTTTTTTTAATATTTTTTTCATATCCATGTACATATAGATAATTTAAGTTTACGGAGAGTAACATATGGATGATATTGGCATCATTTACATAACTATTACGTTTGATGCTCAAATGTACATGTCTCACCTACACATTATGTTGAAATATTTTTTTTATTTTTATTTTCTCTCTTAAATAGTTAAATAGTATGAACACATGAAACTGAGACTAATGTTAATAACTGAAAAATTGAATGTAATGCGTTTCAATACCCTTTGGTACACTTTGTTTCTACTCGAAACTGTTCAATATCGAAATTATGTAATTACATCGGCTCGATAAAATAATTCCTATACCGAAATAAGAAGGATAAATGTTTTATGACACTCATATTTTTAACTTTTTTGGAATAATTGTTTTACCCACCTAGGTATTTTACTTGAATTTTGAAATTCATGAGAGTAAAAATTTGTCATAATTTGCTGGTCTTATCTCAATAAAGAGTACATTAAACAGGAAATAATTTATGACGTCAGATACCCTTAGCGCGCACTACTCGAAGTGGTACTTCTCTTTGAAACCAAATTGCATTACATTGTCGTGATATGAAAATTATTTAACATATGCCATTTTGTAGATAAAAGATTTCTCTGGCGATTGATGTTATAAGGATATTTTCCAAAAAATAGTTTTAATTTGAAACACTAACATCCTTGATGGCTCATTAATGGGGTCAGGAATGGTGGAAAACAGCTTAAAATCAATATGGCGGCTTAACCACGTGACCTACGATTTCACATTTAAAAAAAAAAGGTTTCAAGTCTCTAAGTGCATTTGAAAAATTTTGCTCATGTTAAAAATTGACATTTGGATTCTAACTGGACCTCTAACGGCTGGGCCGATTGGGCCCAAAATTTGTAAAATACATGTAAAATTTGGTCTGCATTTGCTTCAGCCATTTGCAAAATTTACTGAATTCTTAATAAACACGCAAAAAACAATAAGGATTCCGCAAAATTTGCCGAATCCTTAATAAATTCAGGGATACCCAACCAAATGTATCTTGATAGGAATAGGAACAGGATAGAAATGATGTTATCGGCACCTTGACACTTTGTCATAATTGTTATGAAGTGCTTTAATTTCGTGCAACTTATCCTTCAAGATACGAAATACAATTTACATTCCGTCAAAATAAATCCTCATTCTAATCAAAAAGTCTGTTAAAGCTAATACGGTGCCTGCTATTTTGTCTGCTTCTTATCCCTGATAACCGAAAAGCTGGCATGTTACAGCATGTCTGACAGTTTGTTCCCGAGGACTTATCGCTGAAATCATAATCAATTTATTTCTCAATGAATATTTATTGGCCATTTGTCACTGGAAAGCCGACGTTATGCAAAACAATGTTATTGTCAGTCAAACGAGAAATTTACATGTAGGAACTTCACCAGAAACATGTAACAAACATGTTATCAGAGATTGATTTCTTTCTCTTTAAAATGATAATTTGTGATCTGCTGTGTAGCTAATTGTCTTATATTATATGTAAAGAGAAGCATTTCAATTTCAAGAACAAAAAAACCCATGGCTGTTACTAATTCAGTGTAGCATTGCACCCAAACCTTACTGCGTGTAGAACAGTTTTCTACTGCAGACAAAGTTGCCGTGCCCCTGGCGAGGTGTTTGAAGTTTGAAGCTGAACTATAAACTTTTTGATGATAAGGTGTAACAAAAAGATATTGTTCTTGAAATAGTACATGTAATTCTTATTTACATATTTGCTCTGTTGAGGCGTTAAAGTTCTTTTAACAGGCAATCTTCAATGACATATCACTCAAAAACCGTGACAGGTGTATGTTCGAAATATTTTGTCCTTATTTTAGTGTTATTTATGCTTTAAAATGGTCCTTCATTATCATTTTACGAGAAACAATTATCTGGTGAAAATACCCATCGACAAATAACAAAATCATTACATTTCATTTTGTTGATAAAGTTGTGTCCTAACTGTCAACTCGAAATCGTTTCAGGAAAATTCATTTGTTATAAAGTTATGTCCCTTTGAACATTACCATAAAAAATGACAATATCCAAGTGAATATAATTCGTCGCCAGGGACAAAACTGAAAATTCGACTTCATTTTGTTTATTGTTGATGAACCTAGCTGTATTACCGTTAGTGATGGGAATGTTTACAAAGACCTGTACCGCGAAAAACGAGGAGGTTCAATACATTTTCAGGATTTTTTTGTCGAACTAATAAAAGCCCTATTATAACGGCCGCAATCCTGGCCCGAATCGACGGGGAATGTTGTTGCCTATTTAGTGGGTATGTCAAGCTAGTGTCGAAATACTGAGTTTTGAAATGTTAACGTTTTGAATCATCTATCCTTGTTAAGGTCAAACATATAAAAATGGTTGACTTACAGAGCCAGTTTAGGCCACTGGCTATCAGACCTGAACATGTCATGGAAATTGGTGAACAATAGATAATATCCTAAGTTTGATAACTTGTTTCAAATTAATTTCATTCTGATTCAAATATGTTCAAATCAAACCTTCAGGCAAGCGGGAGTCCGTCTGACAATAAAGGTCAAATAATGAATTAAAACATTGTATTAACGTGTGGATTTATGCCTCAGTCTTCAGGACCCTCGGTGAACTTATAAAGCGTAAAGAGAGTCAGGAAAATCAAAATAATTGTACTGTTTAAATATGCGAATCTCATATCTGAAATGGTTTGAAGGTCAAGTTACCTGTATGTATATAAAACTAGTGTACAATTGATATCAAAACTATGTTTCTGACATTATAAGCCATTGTTAAAGACAACAACTGGTACTATTTTAAGGTTGCTCTTATTACAAATTGCATCATTAGACGGTATTTGTTTCGTGTTCATGTATGTTCTTATTAATCAGTTTCTAATCACGGTTGTTTGGACAATTTAAGTCTCTCAGAATCTATGAAAACATAACACCAAGATATTTACTGCTCCACTTGAATCCCAGTAGAGGAAAATATTCTCTCTATTAAATCCAGGCTTATGAGAAATATTAAATTACTTCAACTATCAATTGCCTTGTTGACTTATAATATAATATAATTCCCTCATAAAATAGTATGATATGGTCACAAATAACTCCATCGAGAATAAAGCGATAAACTAATATTTCACACTGCATTTGTCTTTTTACATCTTATCGCAAGTTTAAGAGGCTGAACCATAACTCTTAATGACAGGTTTGAACATTATCTGTATGTAGATTTTGTTTAAACGAGGAAATTATTGAGCAAAACTCTCCGAAGACTTATCTGTATAGGGTCAATCAATCTACCCCTTACATATTTTATGAGGTGACTTTATAATTTAAAAAAAAAAACTTGGAATGCGAGTTTGTAAATCATGTACAATTATGTTGTTAAACTAAATCATTGAAACAATAAATGAACTAAATGTGTTGTAATCCTAGATCATTTATGATTCAACCATAGAGGTCACAGATGAGGTTTAATATAATGCGTAAATCAATGTGTCAGGCCTTCGTTTAGTATGCTGAGTAATACTACTGTCATCTTGGTTTAGGTTTCCTTTATAAACCTTTTCCTATTTCGTTAAGGACAAAGTCGATTTTGTATATTATGGAATATTGTGGTATTTTTAAAACTATGTTATAATAAGTGTATGTGTTGACTTTACTTGATTATTGTTAGTAAAGATGCATTCAGTTTATTATCTCTCAAACTTATAAGTATGTTATCTTTTTAGGAGTTAATTCCAGAGATATATCTTTGTTTAATAAGACAATAGCAAATACACAGATAATAATATTTACAAGACGTTAATGAAAAAGTATTTTCGAATTTTCCAACATTTGGAAGATTTGGTAATATTCGCTTCTTTTAGTCAATTACCGAAACACATTAAGTTGCTGAATGTCAAATTCATCTTTTTGTTGACATTTGTGTTAGCAACCCATTCAATAAAATCATTTACATCAATCACACTTACACAGGGGAATTGTTTTGAGACAAAGAATAGCTAGAACAGAAAACAAATATGCAGATTACCTTATTTTCTATCTTGACATCCAATGTTTTATCAACCATTCGAAAATAGAAAACTTCGGGAATTTCTTAATTAAACTTTAATGTTAAGGATTGCAAGTCTCCGAATACATGCAATGTAGATGCCAACACCGCAAACATGCCGGCGTGCTCGCTTTGGCGAAGGAAACTTCAAAATAGCAATATGCTTCGCTATTGGTATTTCTCACGTGTATTGTTTGAATGGCCACAGGCACACAACTAGACTGAACTATTTAGATAAAACGTCAGTAGTTGGAGACGTGCATCTTTATTCAAGCATGGTGGGTACAAAAACAGATTGTTGCGACGTCGTGCACTTAAGATAAGGGACATAACTCCCCATGAATAAAATTAGTGCATACAACGTAACAGTACAGTAGCATGTGTTTAAACCTTGTCAAGCCTACCATACTATGGCAAGCAATCGTCGAAACTCAAATACACCAAAACCTAATACAAAGCAAAAAAAGGAATAAAACCTTCGAAAAATATACCCTTTGAAATAGACTTCAAAACTGTGTCTGCATACAAAAGCAGTCAAAATCGTTGGGCAATTGTCGAAAGTGAAAGCACCACAAATAGTGAAAAAATCAACTATATCGGCCAACAACGCCTCGCAACATGGCGGCATGTCAGAGAGCACAAATTTTCACCCTCAAGATGTATATATTCATTAAAGCTTCATCTAGAAATGTAACGCATAAGAGTACATGAAAGTATCATAGCATATTTTGTGAAATTCATATTTTATTTGTGGATATACATGTATGTTCTGCATACCTTGTTCATAAAATCACTGTTTATGATCATGGCATGTTCCATGTTTATGTTCATAGAACGGTAAACAAAATAAAATTCCCAAACATGTATATGAGTAACTCACAAAATGGATATAAAGGGAGCAGGGTTGACATGAATAACAATTTTGGTGAATTAATTTCTTTTAGGAGCAATTTCAAAGACGTTAGTTTCATTTTTAACTCGTTCAGGAAAAATAAAGAAAGATGTCAGAAAAAGATAACATTACATATCATAATAATGAGTGATTTTTTATATTTGGTTATTGAATTTAATCATTGAATTGATGGTGTTTTCGGTGCAATACAGACAAATCTGGTAAACTTGGTTTCCAGACCTGATAAATATACAAATCAGGTGAAATCCGTACGCGCAACTCGTATATTTCATTCTGAAAAGTTAACAGTCATTGATAATGACACCACGAGGGTTTTTTTACAGCTGTTTCTGTGTGAGTAAATTCGTTCAAAAAGTTAGGCACACTGCATTCATTATTGAGAAGCCTGTGTTATGTTTCAGAATATATTGTGCTTTGGCAATATTAAGAATACGCACAATATGTGTTTCTGCTTACCATTATCCTTTTTAACATCCAAATTGCTATTTATGTATTTCTTATATCATTATCTTAAAATCGAAATTTAGTGCGAAGTTGAATGTTAACATCTCTGATCAAGCTAGCGTAATTTTGTATAAGCTGTAGCGACCGCTATCGCAGTTTATGAAGGTCTGTGAAAGGAGGTGGGGTAGGACTGTATTATAGAAAATGGTAATACAACCCTTGTGAATAGCAGCTTTAGAAAACGATATTGGGGAATGCGCGACCACTTAATCAGCAAACCGAGGCTATTTGCATCACATACTGACGAATATTAGGCTGAATATATTTCTTACATCGGGGAATTTACTTTGAAAGGGCGAGTTTTGATTTCTTGAGGCAGTATAATTTGAAGTGTCCCTTAAAGCCTTTGAGACCTGAACTTGTTTCCTGGTCAATAACTTCGCTTCTTGTAGTGTGCTTCATTGCAAGTGTTTGCTGTCTGTGAAAACAAGCTTCAAACTTGCGGCCATGACTTCAGGAGTTCTAACAGGTCAGATCATATTGTTTAAATGAGCCTTAGGACTCGTCATAATCCAATGCGTTATCCTCCTGCAGTACAAACTTATACTAATAACAAATACTAATAACTAAATACGTTAAAACTAATAACACGCATACGTTATACTTTAACGTAGATAACTGAAGTACAGGAGGTATATTCTTCTTGCATTGACAATATTTGTTGCATAAATATCTCCAACGAAATCACCAGTGAGGACCCATTTCTGTGAGACGCATACACACGATTAACTATATTAATGGCATTTAGAAGTCTAAATAAACACTAAAACTAGAATGTAGTTAATAATGTTGACTAACAATACATTCTAGTTATGACGTTGCATTATTAACTAGATTGAATATATTCTTCAATATTTAAGTACCAAACGAAACTACACTCAGATTTCATCAAGAACACTGTTTTCGTATAAACTTGATTTTATCTTCGTGTATTTACATCCTTGACTAATGGTTACCATGTTAAGATTTCCTACCTCACCTTGTTAAGTATATTTCAAAGTGACGAAATACTCGTTTTCAGAAACATGAATAGCTAATGTTTAAAAGATACAAATTGAGTTTAGCTTTCATGAGACATGGTATATATGTTTATTATGTATGTTTCATATCTTGCTTACTGTCGTACCGCTTGCTTAACGAGATAAATGAATAACAAGCTTATAGGAAGATATTTAGATAACACATGTCTATGCTCCATGCCACATACGGACAAGGATCCGTTAAGTATGCATAAGTCTTACATACGACAACTGATACTGCTTTAGAATAATCAATATCTCACCATTTAATAATCTAATGGTCTTAGGGATAATGAGTGTATAAGCAAGTACTTAATATTCAAAATAAGTACAAATATCAAGTCAATACATCAATTATGCAACATTGGTTAAACAAACCACTCGAATTTATGTTAACTCATATGTTATCCAGCCGGCCCTGTTAAGATCAAATATTCAAAGTCAGTTGTGAGATGGATATGTCCAACTTGCTCATTTCCTATGGGTCACAAATTGATTAGTCTTTCGAATGTGTCTATTATGAGCTCTAGACAGTTGCCAAGTAAATTGAGACGGATCATCCACCACGTGAAAAGGGAATCCTTCTCTTTTCAACATGACCTCGCACAGAGGGATATGTTGCTTTCTGGAAAGAGACATTATAATATAATAATGGTGAAATACGGCATTTATCGGTTAAAATAAAAGCCGTGTTTTCACTGAGTGCAATAACATGTTATTCTACTCAGCGAAATAACACTTTCAATCATATGACGTCATCGTAACAATAGGATGGCGTCATAGGAAGAGCGCGGTAAAGTAAGGCGATCATTGGTGCTCAATTCATAAAATGAACGTCATTTACGAACTATGTATAATTTTTCAATCTAATAAATAGAACATTTGACATTTCTCGTCACATACCATGTATATTTCATCTCGTGAAGTAAAATTAATATATTTACACTCGTGGCTGCACTCGATCAAATATACATGGTATTCGACGAGAAATGTCAAATATCCTCTATGTAATCAAATAAGCAGTTTTGAAAAAAGGAAGAAATCTAGAGTAGATATACCTTCTCTTTTTTGTAATGAGTAGTGTATCCTGGCAAAGTAAGAACATATAATAAAAACATTTCATTTACAGATCTCTCAGTGATAAAATGGCAGTATTATGATTCCGAGCAAGCTTTAAACATACTTATTTCCATGATAGAACTGGATATGTAAACAATCTACAATGTTATGTGAATCTGAACATAATATATGTATTCATAGTTAAAGGTGAGTGTTCATAATTCATTCGGGACACATTTGTAATGTCTCCCAAATGTTTCATAACTAAACATATTGTCTAGTTTCTTTTTCGGCATTCTACAAGTTGAGTGATGAAGAATGGAGACAATTTTATGGATTTACAACTTCTTTATTCTTTATTCTTATGTAAACAGGTAGGGTGTCCCCCTAGTGTATCACTTGCTTGACAACGACAAAGATAGTTTAGTTGTACTTAAGGCCTCTGGCCCATATACAATGTTATGTATACAATATAGTTTTACAGAATCGTTTGAAGAAAAAGGGTAATTTGTCACAATGAAATTCATATAGAATGACATTCATTTGTCGAAAAACGTCATCTTCAGAGAATTAAACACGTTGTATATAAATAAAATTGTCTCTATTCATTAGTCAGTACCGCTTCATTATATTATAACAATAATTGATTATTTTGCCCAAATTACAGCAAACTGAATAATACAAATACTAATTTTTATGTGAAAAATATTCTACAGATGTGGTGCTTCATCGCCAGAGAAGTGTTCATATCAATACACATATTGTAAACCTGGATATGACATCTGGATATGACACTTAATGTTTTATAATGATAAAACATGATCTTAAAGAGAAATATTAGTTAATATGATAAATGGGCCAGTTGTTTAACTGAATAACTGACGAATATTATGTGTCATTCATCATTTTAGCTCACAACACATTTATATCATGACAATGAGAGATGCAATAAATTTATAACCATTAAGATGTGTTTTCCGACAAATTTATGATCAATAAAATGTGAGCTACAACAATTTCATAACCAATAAATATGAGATCCATTAAAGTTATAACTTATAAAATGTGAGATACAACAAGTTTATAACCGATTAAATGTGAGATACATATTTATAACCAACACCATGTTAGGTACAGCAAATTTATAACCGATAAAATATGTGATTAACCTTTTGAAGTTTTTAGTGTTTGTTTTATGAACATACTTTATATATGTCATTCTTGTCAGTAACAAATGGAATCACTTGTAGTCCACTAATGATTTTCTGAATTCTTAGATAATCAGAGAAATGGGGAGGTTTAATGAAAGAACTTTAAACAAGTTATGTGAATATGCCTTTTTTGGCTTTTAAATAGGGAAAACTAGCCACAAGGGAGGAAACTTCACAGAGAGAAGTCATTGACATGTTAGAGTTGGAGGGAGGACAATCACACAATGATTTCAATTAGTAATGGGGAAAGACATTCTCTTCCGACAGAGTTTACTCTCTTCAGATTGTCGACCCTAAGCTCTGTTCTACTTTCCTTCTGTCTCAGCTAGAAATGGAGCGGCATGATTGGTTGCATATAATGGAAAAAGAAACTAGTTGTGCTATCAGAGTTGTTAAACTGACATTTGCCCAGGAAACGTCATAATGCTATTTATTAAATAAAAACATAAGGAAAATTTTTTCTCGTTAAATGTGTTTCCCTCGAAGTAAAACAATTGATCATAAACATGCTCATAAAGATGAAATCAGAGACATTAACCAAATAAGCTTAGTTTAGTTATGTTATTAACATCAGACATATCCGAAGGACATAAACTTATTAGCAAGAACCTTTACCGTCCTTGGCTTAGATTTTTAAATATAATTCGGTCGATGTTAGTTAACGATGTAGCCGATGTAAAATTTGATTTTATTATATAATAGCAGGGATATGATTTGTAGTATCCTTTTTTGCCGCTGAAGGATTTTGTTAGAAGCGAGAGAGTCCTCAGAGTAGAATAGAGGTTAGGATCGAAAATCTGAAGTGAGTAAACTCTGTGGGAAGACAGTGGGGGAAAGATAGCTGGAACAAAACTTATTTCTTTATTTATTGATTCGGATCAAGAGGCTGGGACTCAAAGCCCACCAGGAGCGCGGCTACTTTGCTGAAAAGAAGTGTGTACATGGAATAGGGTTTGGGTGCAATGCTACCACCCATTGATCGCTAGTTACAATTGCAGCTTTCACTGCAATGAACATCAACAATGATGTTGCGGGCTTTCTCCCTGCAATAATAGTAGTATACGTAAGGAAATAATCACATTAAACCCTTACTCATCTTAACTCCACTTTGTCTATTCGAGGACATACCCCAGATGTTGAAATCAAAATAAAATACCCTAGTTAGTTTTTCTCTACTTTAATGTGAGCCTGTGTGTTATAGAAAGTAATTCAATTACACTAAATGTCCTTTCAAAACATGCTTTTAAATATCTGATGGACCAGCCAACGATTAAAGACAAGTTTTTACTTCTGTTGCATTCGAAACAGTCCTACTATACCCGCCCCAATACTTTATTCAGGATAGATGCTTTTTGAAATTCACATTTGCAAATTTAGATTGGAATTCTCACCTTCCCTTTTGTTGCAAGACACGCAGACCACTTAATTGAAATTTGGCAAACACTTTCTGAGTGTGAGCTGGAGAAGACCATGCAATCATCTACAGAAACTCAATTCCTTGAAGACTATTGTAAGTCGCTCCTCATCTCTCCGATATCAAAACACAAAGGAGATCTGTAAGTCACTCCTCATCCAATTCTCTAATCTGATGCACAATTATTGAGCTCAAATGTAGGCATCATATCTTTAGGAGAACCTGGTGAACTTGTGAAGCTCTGTTCAGCTTTCAAAGTTCATGATTAGTCGTCATTGAGAAGAAGATGTTAGGAATTTTAGAAGGATTCATAAGTAAGTGGTTTAGACGCAATTAATGCTAAGTTGTTTAACACAGTATATTTATACACATACCTTGCAAAGTAGAGAGGAACATAGTTCACGAAATATATTTAATTTATTTGTTGTAACATGGTTATGTTGAGATAATATACTTTCCGTTGTAAAAATTTACATAGACTCCCAATCCAATGTTCTTTAATGTGAATATCTTATCTTATAATACCTTGGGTAATACGGACTTCTGCAGCTGTCTCCAAATGGATTTCGGCATTCTTGGTTTGGCCACGATATTGGAAATGCGGATTATTGCGTATCTCCATTTAACTTTAGCCTGAGAGATAATTTAAACAGTCTTGTTATTCATAAATACATTGACCTCATAAGTGTATATTGTATAAGGAGTTTAAATCATTGTTAGATGTTGGAGTATATTTCTTTTGTGATATTCTATGCATTTAAGACTTTTTATATAGCAACTTTAACACCGCTGTTGAATGTGATAGATCCAATTGAAAGATTATGCCCTTTCTGTCAAATTACGGCTCAAGTGTTTATAGTAATTGAATCTCATGTATTATCTATATGCAGTGCTTATGATGAATTAAATATTTACAAATGTTCAAAATGCATTTCATTGTACACGTCATGCAAAAAGAATTATGGATGTATATAAAGTTGGTTTATACCGATATCTTGTTCATAAATTGCAGTATGTACATTTGTAATATCTTACTGGCTCATTCTTTTACATAATGTTATATGGTTATATTACGGGTCATAGGCCTCTTTTCTGAATATAACTGTCTGTCTGTCTTTCTATGAACTATTGAAATATGAACGCGTTTACTTTTTGACAAAATATACTGTTCTAATGTGTATCCTGTAATGTGTTTTCTCAATTTCCATATAATTGCAATTATGTTGTCACCCGCTGACAGTAATATAATTATTAAGCATAAGGTTCAGCTAATTTGGCAGTAACTTCCCCAGAATAGGTCTTTTGGGATGTCTGATAACATGGAGATTTATATTTACATATTCATATTGATCATTTCCTAGTCCGAATGTCTCTATGATTGAGCTTACACAGTTTGCGAACTTCACTCTTCAAGATGATTTGTTGTCCAGTGGTCACAGTGTCTTGAGTTTTGTTTGCTGGTATTTAGTGAGAACGTTGAACGTTTTATTGTGTAAATGAAGAGTTAAAAGGAGGGTTCTATCGGGGTATTTTTGGTGGAAATGAAATTCGAGAGGATATTCCTGTTTACACATATATGTTATCAATACATGATTAAAACATAGTCAAATCGAAAGATAGTAATGAAGGCAATATTGTGATGATTTTATATTTCGCAACTTGATAAACACAAGTGCACATTTGTTGAAAAATAAAACAATGAGAACTGAAGCCATTCATCGGCGCTGCGAGTGGGGAAAACTTCACTACAGAATAACAGCAATTCTTTATTTATTTTATGACATGTTATGTGTTACTGTATGAATACTATATCAGTGTATGTTTTAGTGATTAAAAACTTGTAAAAATTAGGTACAATATAGCGTGTTTTCATTCATGCAATGCCAAAAAATCCAATATGGCGACAGAACCACCCCTTTAAGCTACCAATGTAAATTAAGTTATTTTAAAGAATAACTAAGTATGTGTATAAGGGATGATAATGATATTTCAATAACTGTAACAGTGTATTTATAATGTCATTAATAGAGAATACCAAACAAGTTCCCTATGGATACCGTATTTATTACAACGAGTTACTTGTAAACGTATTTAACGAGCGAAAGCGAGTTAAATACGTTTGACAAGTGACGAGTTGTAATAAATACGGTATTCATAGGGAATGGGTTTGGTATTTTATTTATTACACACATATAAACAACATGATTTAAGTAGTTTTAAACAAAAAATTCTAGACGTTCTGTTGAAGCGCGTAGTAATACAGTTCACTTTCACGTCAGTGACGTCACAATGTGTAACCGTAAAGAGTTCTAATGCCGCACACAAACATAATCTTTGAATTAAGCGCTAATTGGCGTGCTAAGTTATGAACCAATTGAATCTTAACTCTTGAATAACCTGATAACGTGTTCCCGAGTATTAAGGAAAACAAAACACAGATAAAAGCCAACTCAAATCTTGAACTCTGATTTACTTGTGAAAAACACTGTCAGTTCGCCATTTTCCGAACAGGAGCTCATAAACTTGGCAACGACAAGTCAGTTCTTGTTACGGTTCTCACCTTCGGTAAAACGAAGTCGCTTTGCATCGGGATCATTATAACCAAAGACGTTTGTGTGATTGTTTCCCGTATACGTGTATTGGAGCATCTCGAAATGGAGTGAGTAGCGAGTATTACAGCGAGGCGAGCTTGACCCGGTCGACGTTGTGACGCAACTGACGGTTGAAGGGAGACAACTCACATGCGCAGCTGATGTGTGTGACGGCACAGGTTACGATAGGACGAGCGCATTCGGCTTTGTCGTTGTTTCATATATAATATTCCAGATTGTGCTCAGTTTGTGATTCCTACAATTTTTTGTAATTTGTTGACTTATGAATGGCAAAAGTAGTCCCGCCCTCGTGACCTCGGGTCATCACCATGGAGCGACCAATCAGATGCGTCTCTCGCAGTATCTAACATACGTTGGATACCAAAAATATCTCGAAGTGTTCTCACTCACATGTGTGTAATAAACATCAGTAACATCATGTACTTCCAGGTACGCTCAGAATTTCGTCTATGCACTCAAGGACGAGGAAATCTATGCAACAGATTGAAAGTAGGGACATTGGACAACAACGAAAATGAACGAACAACAAGATAAACGTTGACAGGAAATTTAGTTGAAAATCATTTCTAACATCAAAGTATTCTATCAGGGAGACTGTGTTTTGATGGCTCAATTGATATGATGACGAGGCGATGTAATACTGATTTTACGCTATTTTATGGATGAAAATCTCTGTAAAGATTCATGTAATAATTATGAATGATAATCCTAAGGGAGCCTGCAAAATGAAACAAAATCTCCATGAAAAGACTGTTTGTGTAATGAGCAAGTTAAGGATCCATTAAGGATATATTTGAAATGGGAAAGCATGGTTTCCTTTAATACATTCTCTCAAATTGCAAGACTCTGTTTTGATTAATTTAATAGCATTCATAATGATATGAATTGAAATGATATGTTAATGAACATTTTTAAAATGTTAATGTTTCCAAAGTTATTGTTAATAATCAAGCATTACAATATTGGCATTTACTTGAACAAGGAAATCAGTCACGAACTTGACACGAGAAGAACAGTTATATTCATGAATAGTACCTCTGTTTACATTTAATCTCAAATGTAAAGATTGTTTGACAATTTGTCAATTATGTCCCTCCCCTTAAAAGTACCCTGCAAATAAATGACATGCATACATATAACTTTTGTTTCTTAAGCACGAAATTTTAAGCAGGTACTGCAAGCATTGATATCTTATGTTGGTAGAAAAATTAATCTGTAAAATCCGTTGTATTATAATAAAAGCGAATTTGAACACGTTTATTTCATTGTCGTAATTATTGGGTTTCGAGATCTATATATAAAGATCTGCAGATCAAATTGTAGTAATACAATGTCTATGAAACAACCAATGAGTAATAAGCATATATTGTATATCTGACATTCATAATGACGGTCATCATCCCATAGTTATTATTCAATATTAAGTGTTGAATATGTATATATGTATATGAGTACGACAAAAAATGATGCCATCAATCAGATAACGGCAATTGACTACATAAATATATTTTCCCAGTCAGTGTATGGCCATCCAAAACATAAACACTAAACTGAACTATATGACAAAAGAAACTACAGCTACTAAAACGCATAATATATGGATGTGAAATTCCAAACATGACTATTTATCGTCATACGAATGAGATAATGTATTACAAGTTAAGGGGCAGTAGCACGTTTTTTCGCTGAAATAAGACGATGAAATGTATTTGAATAATAATGTCACCAATAGTAAAACGCTCCTCTCTCTCTCTCTTCAGAAAATCAAGTTAAAAAATGATTGTACATGGTTCCGTTAAAGCCATGCGAATCGTTTTTGTCATTCAAAATAATAAAATGTGTTCACAATAAAATGGCCGCCATGCAATGTTTGCTTTGTACGCAACACCGTTATTACCACTACAGATAATTGGTTTGTGTAATAAGATGTTTAACCCTCTAAAGTAAATATAAATGACATAAACTATCATTATAAATGGGAAATTTGAAAAAAAACGTGCTACTGCTCCTTTAACATGCTACATATCATCTATCAGCATGTGGCAGTTAAAGCATCAGTGAATACAAAGCAGTTGTTTCACCTGAATGCCTTCCAAAATTCCCTGTTTAAATTCATATATTGAGTCAACAATATCCCAAGAAAAAAAAAGTAGAATATTAACAATTTAACAATGATAATGGAGCTTTATGCTATAATAAATCCTGAATCACTCATTAATAAATTCATGCTGCGTACGAAAGTGTACTTCCTAAGATGTATAACTCTCTGCCTAACAGAATATAAGTTCTGGAGGCGAAATTGTTAAAAGCATTTTGAGTTCTACTCCAGAATCAAGATGACAATGTTTTTCCTTGAAAAAATCCAAAGTAGTTGAAACCCCCCAAAGGCACATTTAATGATGATTGTTCCACATGCCAGGTTACATTGAGCTTTAGGTCTTACAGTTTTTGCATGAGTTCTTGCCCGGAAAGAAAATGTTAAGTAAAGTTTCCATGGAAACGACGAATAACAAAATTCACATTAGTTGAAAACCCTAGAAAGGCACATTTACACATGTTGACTGTTTCACATAACAAGTTTCATTGAGCTATGCCTTACGGTTTTTTGGTGCGGAAACGAAACCCAGACGGACGGACGGAGATCATTTCAATATCCCCGACAATTTCGTTGTGGTGGGGGATAATTGAACTTACTACATGTGTATAAAGTGCACAAACGCAAATGCTATATGATACGATGCCGATGTGTTAACATAGAATTTGCTAGATTTACAAGGGAGTTATGACAGTTAAAACCCGAGGAATCTGTACAAAATGTAACAAATTAATTAGCATGTACTTTGCTTAAATAACCTATATCTAGCATTCACCCTGTGGTTAGTTAAGCGTGACATATTTGACTCAAAAGTATAACCCTGAAGCTTTGGGGTGAAAAATGAATTTTAGGAAACAGTCATGTTCAAAGTATGGTCGATCATATTACTCATCTGAAATTGAACGTACAGATCAGGTCACACAAAACACGTGTCATTTCCTCATCATATACCGATACAACCATTTTCCCAAGTAGTCATTATGAATGCTAATTGTACAATGTTTAAAATCAATCCGCGATTGCATATCATCAATCATATGTGTATCAATCCCAGATCTCTTATCAATAAACACATTAGGCATAAAATACATACAACAGTATGGTATGGCAACAAAAGAGTCCCCTAAGAGTTAATGGATCGACTTATATTTCAAAATATTTTGGATCCGAACTATTAATGTCTTATTGTAACTTAAACGTCCATTATATAAACCTATATGTCATATTTGAAGTCATGATTATGTAGATTGCAATACAACCTATGGAGACAGACCCCGGGGACATAGATATAAAAAGTAAATCAATCTACACCTTACCCATTATAGGAATGCTGAACTGATATATGACCTACATATATGAAATATAACCAACATTATATTATGAGTAGCAAACCCGGAAGGCACTAGACATACACTCGTTGTACATTTCATTGAATGGAAAGCCATGTTGTTTCTAAACAAGAATATAATGTGTGTATTGATTATTTTCTTCGTCATTGATTGTACGTGTGTATTTCAATTCATTAAATGTGCAACTTAAAAGCATATAATGTTCAAGCCATTAACAAACTACTTAATTTCGAGAATACAAATGCATGACAATGACGAATGTTGAGAAAATAGTTTTGACAATACGTTAATAAAACAATGTTCTAATTATTCAAACATTTGGGGTGAGATCCAAATATACGCATGCACAACATTCCCATGTTAATGTACTAAAGCTGATACTGATATTTTATTTTACCAACACCTTCTGACTTTCATCCAAGCTTTAACTTTATTTAACTCATTACTCCTCACACTTCTGGCAAGATGGTCATTTTGTTTAGAGCAATAATCACCTGTTTCAAACATTAGTGAGACGAAGCGATTACATGAAGTATTTATGTCATTCAATAAGGACATCACCATCCATCAAACTAACACAAGGGAATTGTTGTGAAGAAAAGAATGACCTGAACAAAACAAACAACTCCCGATTACCTCATTTATAAATTTGACATTCAATGTTTTTTTACAAGTATTTATCAACAATTCAATCAGATCTGTCCTTTGGGAGTGAGTAGTATAACCCCTTGAGATTTTAGGAGAGTAGTTAAATAATCTTATATTGTATCTATAAGAAATCGCAGCACTATAAAAGAAATAGAATTGTAAAGAGCATATCATCAGCACAAGAATATCAAGTTTGTCAGGTGATATTATGCAGAATATGTGTGAACCATCGGAAGTAGTAATGTCACAAACCAGTTGAGCAAAGTTTGTTCTTATAGGAATAATCCGCAAATCTTACAGCTTCCGTAAAAACGTTACTGTCAGGTTTAACTAATTGTTTTTAAAAACTGTCAAGAATCAGAAAATGAGGTGAACTATTGAATCAATCGTCATATTTGGCAAATGTTTCTGAATGTCTTCAATTGACTTGTCATTTTACAATATGTGAAACGACAACGTTTTCTGTGATACTATTGACAATAAAGTATTGTACATTGTATATTGAAGAAGTCACTGGGTGATCTTCATTCTTGTTTCTTTCTAGCATCTTCTTCTTTAATATTTTACCTGGTAATAAATCAAAAGGAAATAAACTTCTCATAGGGTCATATTTTCACTGTAAATAGCTCTCAATGAATCACCAATAAGTATCGATTCGAGTGAGCTGATGTGTGATGAATATCATGGCGGGATAATTTCATATTACTTAGAGATCGATTAGGGTGGTACAGATTTGGCCCTTGAGTCCACCAATGAGGCAAAAACGTGATAATCATATGGCATATATGTTTCTAGGGGAGGACACGAGGACAAGTCGTGTATGTTGTTAGTTTCCATACAGTGTACTCATCCTTCCCATTTTGTAGTATAATTGTCTTCAGATGATACAGGTCCTAAATTTGCTTTATTTAACATGGCATCATGATATATACATATCAAATTTAATTTATCCCAGTACTGAATGATGTTAGAAATGTATTTTATTATATGTTCAGTGGTGAAATAAGGCATTTATCGTTTAAAATAAAATCCGTATTTTCACTGAGTGAATGAACATGTTATTCTACTCAGTGAAATAACACTTTCAATCATATGACGTCATCGTAACGATAGGATGGCGTTATAGGATGGCCGTGGAAAGGAAGGCGATCTCGGAGGCTCCGTTTATAAAAATAAAATTAATTTACCAATTATGCATGGTTAGTTAAATCTAATAAATATAACATATATATAACATGTTCTGAATGATGTAAGAAATGTATTTTATTTACCGACATATTACATGTGTGTATATTATAGATATCATGTGTCCTTAGTTTCATGTGTCATGGTCAAATTTTTGCAATGCTTATATTATTTATCAACATCTCGTGTACTTGGGCATTAAGCATTGCTAGAATTCATTAGCAAAGGGCTTTTACAAAGACATGAATAAAACGAGGCAAAATATGTGTTGACTGCATGTTTATTCTAAGTCTAGTTAAAAGGTAATCAGCAAGCTTTGTATTACCAAAACAAGCTCTTCAAAGACAGCGTCATACTACTTTTGCAATCATCTGATTGAGTGCAACCGAATTCTCAAACTTTCCTATTTTCAATTCATCCTCTAGTTTTTTATTTACGTATTTTCTCCTATTGAAACACTTTCAACATGACTAAACAACAAAATAAATATGACCACTGTCCCGATATACACGTAAGAAGTTCACAAAAAGAAGCTGATCTGTAGAAACGTTCAACAAGGATGGATATTTGAAAACGGCCGTCAAGGAATGATGATCTGTGTCAACGTCAACAGCGTCAACAAAAGCATCTTCATAAAGCATTCCTTTTCCTCGCTCAACGTTGGATTGCATCTCCAAAAGAAGAAGTTACAGAAGCAAGCTGTGCAATAAAATCTACCCAGACCTCCTGAGACATATCACAAGCAGTTGTACAGCTCTTACTTCCATTCATCAAATATTTTGGAACTACACCCTCGAAAGCTGTTGAAACATCAAACAAAATTATATATATAAACAAATTATCTCGTTGGAATATTTTCGATATTTAACACTCACCCATTATTTCATCTCCAGTTTTTTTGGGTTTTTTTATTCGTTATGTCCACATACTCACTACTTACTTTTGTGAAATACGTTTTATAACAAGTGTCTATAGTTTTAGATTAGACTAGATTGTTATACATTAACAACTACTATTTTATCAGTATATCGACATGTAATAACACTAATATTGAGACAGTACAACAAATATTCATCAACTTTGACTTTGTAATAAATTTAACACTTTACATTCATTTACCATTATCATTTGACGTATGTGATCACTCCCACGACCCTTTTCTATCACAAAGGAAGAAAATGTAACACATGTGAAACCTGATTATAACAAGCAGCACTTCGTGACTTCGTGAAATACGAAATCCGAGTTTGATGCAGTTATGAGTTTAAACTGTCTCTGGAGGAGGATACTATTGTGTTTGTGAGCAATTTAAGCATCATTTCGTCAAAGTGATCCTGAAGCAGACAGCATCGCTTGATCGATAATGGTGATATTAGTTTAGATCTGCATTATGTAATGTCTCAATACTCCCACTACAGCAACTGACACATTTTATAACGATGTTGTGTAGATATGTTACATATTATTAAGGTAATGTAGCCTCATTTGCAAAATTAATGCACATTTTCTTATTTTTCCAGCTTCCATATTCATATTGTTGCTGGTGAACTATTTCCATGTAGTGAACACTGGGAGGCCAAGGCTCGTAATATACAATGTTTATTCCTAATGCAGATATTGCCCATCCCACTACAGACGAGCAATTCGATTTTCAAATGAAAAATATTTAACTTAAGGACGGCAAATTCGAACTAACGTCCTGTCGCTTTTGTGTAACCATTTGTGTAATCATGGCCGTAGGCGAGTCTATCTCACGACGAGAGTTGCTTCCATCCCGCTCGGTTGCAAATGGCGACTCCTAATTCTAAAGTCATCTCATGATTACCCATTTTGATCATCTACATCAATAAAATCGATAAAAAAAGATAAAGCATATAAGTCTTGTTCCAGAATATTATTGAAATCACTGTGCATTATACTCCCTCAACCTATCACATTTCAGTAGCATTATCCAAGGTATTATAATCTCTTGTTCTGCCTCCGTGGCTGGTATACATCATTTAAAAGCCAAAAGCTACCAGACAAGCCAGAAAAAATGCTTAGTTATAAAATGTTGATACTTTCAATAATTCCGTTGCAATTTAAACACTGTCTATTACAACAGATATCATTCAGATTCAGTTTAGCTAGCAGCAGTTTATTTTAAAAAAACAGTTTTTTCATGAACATTAATATTTGAAAGCTTCCTCAGCAACATGTTACATTGATAGCATGAGAGGTATATATCACTCATAAGTGTTAATCTCATTCTATCCGTCTTTCTCATGATATACTATTACCTTCCTTCACAAAAGAGGGGTAGATTTTATTTCTCTAGATCTTTTGTTACAGAGGACAGAATTCCAACAGAAAAGAAATAACCAACCATGTTACAATATCTGATGAACAACATTTATTTTCCAAAACTGTTTTTATTTGATTATTGTCTCTTTCCACAAAGCAGCACATCGCTCAGTCCGAGGTCATGTTGAAAGGAGAAGGGATTCCCTTTTCACATGCTGAATAATCACTCTCAATTTACTTGGCAACTGTCTAGAGCTCATAATAGACACATTCGAAAGGCTAATCAATTTGTGCCCCGAGGGAAATGAGCAAGATGGAATATAAATCTCACATCTGACTTTGAATCTTTGATCTCCATAGAATTTTGCTTTACCATGTTTCATCTTTGACGGCGCTGGATATAATTTGAGATCAAATGTATTCGACTGCTGTATTGAACCATGTGGGATGATTGGTTATATGGTTTGGTTTGTCTACTTCTTTTGGATGTTTAATACTTCCCCTTATTGACTTAATATACAAACTACCAGAAGACTTTACATATTTGCGGTGTAAATTCTAAAACAATGTCAATAAGCAAATGTTAAAAAGCAATACCGTGACTGTTTATGTTTGACTACACTGGTGGAAGAGAACATATATTTAGTCTTATTTTTCTTCTCCAATTACGTTATCAGTTTTACAGATAAACATCTACAGTGCCACGGAAGATGACTATAATCATATATGTTTAGTTAATTATGATTTTTTTTCTTTTGGATGAAGACTCGATCAGAGAGAATAGAATGATCCATTGATTTATTGCACGTCGTCCCAGTAAATTTATGCAACTTTATTTGTTTACCAATTTGCTTTTAAAAAGGGGTGTATAATAAATATAGAACATCATGCTTGTGCATTCGGATCGTTTTTCGAACTAGTTGTTCCTCCACTTCCATGACATCTTCTCGTTGAATACAAACGATCCAAATGCACAAGTATGATGTTTAAACTATTCCAAATACATGCAATGACAATCATTCACAGTTTCTGGAATATTTTGACATGTATCATGTCCCAGACTATTTATGTAATACGTACCAAGTACTTAATCATAGGATATCTAACGAGCTTCCCCTTTCTGTCCCTCGTGAAATACTTTTGCTTTGTCTCGAGCCTTGGCGGGAGACAAACCAAAATTATTTCACGAGGGACATAAACTTGCTAGAAAGGGGAACGAGTTATGTATCCTATTTATTACCAAATTGTTTTTATTGTGTTTTAAAATATATTTCTGTTCCCTATAAAGGAACGGAACAGCGGAGTAATATCAACGCTGTCACAGCATATATAAGTTCATAATATTGCGTTAAATATTCACGCTTTTAAAATCGGACCGTTCTATAATCTGTGATGTTCATTATGCCGATATCACTAGTCATGCTGAAGGATGCGTACGTAATATAACATCTCCCTGCTCGAGGACATGAGATGAGAGTTATCCGTCCTTTGAATGACGTCATGTCATGGCGGCAGACAATCGTATGTTTCTCGTCATCGGAATGTGTAAACAAGCTAAACAACCTCATTTAATGTAATTTTTAGATGAAGATCGCCGTTGAAATGGCCTTCATTTCGGTTATATTTGCCTTGTGGGTATAAATTAACTGTGCACCGTTACGAACACGTTAGTTTCACCAAGATACTGAGCGTTTGGTGCAATGTCATTCCAAACGGTAAGATTGAGAGCGAAAACTCGTGCTGCATTCTAGACTTAGTGCGTATTAGCTCTGCTCTAGTCACGGTGTATTTGTTAATTATTCATTAAAATCAATCATAAATGTTGTCGTAAAATACTTGTAATTTCATGAATGAATTTACGTTCGTTTTATGAATGAATAAAGTAGTCCAGGCAGTGTCAAAATTCATCGTTAGCCAAACAAATTACTTGAAAGTGTTATGACACATATGGGTCATAATAGTTTGTTATGGAACCACTTTACGAAGTACCACGTGGGTAATAATATGTATTTCATTTGTTATATTGTGATGCATAATATGCCTTATCATGTATAATTGTATCTTAAATACATCATATTAATTACCGTAAAAAGTTGATATACACATTTGTATTACACATTGTAACGACCAATTGTAAGATATTAAGTATCTGAGTCTCCATTACAGTTGATAGCTGACGTTAATACAGCCATATAGTATGATGGCAATCTTCTGTATAAGATCTTAGGGTGTATTGTCTGCACGTGTTGTAAGGTATGTACATTTACATTTAGATTTAATGTAGGTAACTGGCTTGCATAAAATATGGCTGATTATTTTACTTCACTATCTGAATTTAAGTTACAAGAGCGTAAAAGATAACGACACAAAAGCCATATCATTTCCTTTTTGTAAATTGAAACAGTGAAGGGTGTAATTTCCAAAGCAGTCAAATTAACTGTATATGGTTTTATACACATGTATATATCATAAACATTAGTTATGATATAATATTGGCAACGAATCACAAGTTGATTAATGCTCACATACTTTACATGTGTTGCCTGAGGTTTTGATGCTTAGTTTTATCCTATATGAAATACACAATACATTTACACTATGTAGTTTGTAGTTATATATAACTATTGTATATGGTAAAATAATTGTCCTGTCCATTTCCTTTCTACTTTTCTCTTAAAACCGGAAAGCTGTCATGCTGTAGCATGTCTGTCAGTTTATTAACTGGAACGCTAGGTTGAAATTATCATCAATTTATTTCACAATGAATATTCATTGTCCATTTGTCATCGGAAAATCCGACTTTATCCAAAACAATGTTTCTGTCCGTCAAACGAGAAACCTGACGCAACTGAGAAGCCGGTAGCATCTTTACCAGGGCCGGCGGATCGTGTCTCTTTTAAAAATGTAAGACATGATATGCAGATGTGCATAAATTAGAAAAAGTTTCGGCATCAAAACATAGATTATATATATGAAAGCTTCATATATATATATATATATATATATATATATATATATATATATATATATATATATATATATATATATATATATATATATATATATATATATATATATAGTTTATAGCCTCCCGACTGCAGGAAAGAGGAGCTAATATCTATCAATAAATATACAAATAATAAATTATATAGACATGTAATATGAACGGATAAACACGTGTATCCATGTCATTAGCAATCATATGAAATGTGTTATCTTTTATATTAAACAAATACTGGATTTTAAAGTTTATTGACTAATTGATGAAAGGTTAAGATTCTATTCTCAAAATGTGTTCTGTTACATAATTAATCTGAAATATCTTGCATCTGCTGGCCCCTGGTTTTGTGCAATATCTACTGTCAATGAAGTTTAGTAACAATGGACGCGGCTCACCGAATGGGTGCTTGATATTATGAGGGTTAGAAGGCTTAGTTTCATATCTCACATCCGGACATGGGTTGGGAGACTCTCGCCCTTGATATAGAGACTTAGATCGACGAGGACCGCTGTTGACCCAGCAGTAAATTGGGTACCTGGAATGAGTTGATGAGTGTTTGAATTTGAACCTTGAACGCATGACAATCCCTCAAGATGAGGAGGGCTAACGTGTCGTTTAGCGTCATGTGCATGGATACATGTGATGTTAAACTGGATTATTATTGTTATTATTATGTCTTATGAAATTGTATTCACAGATGATCCTAGTAGACGACGCTAATCAAATATCCTTTATGTAATGTTAGAAAAGAAGTTAAGGTTAGTTGTACTAAAGGTTGCTTCGTAAAATCAGGTCCAGCATGTTGCTATGTTTTTGGCTTTGGAACATTGAGTCTGTAATTGTATTTATTGTGTTAGGCAATGAGTCAGTCACATTGTATGTATCTTAAATCTATCATTTGCAGGATACAATACAAATATTTGCTAATTGCTAATATATGTTTCTCAAGGAAAGGAATTTGTTCAAGATATATGTATTCTAATCCATAGTAAAATGTGTGTACTGATCATCTTCCTGATCATTGGTTGAACTTAGCAAATTACATAATTGTCCAGTCATTAACAAATACCAAGGGCTAATGTCAAAATGATAGTTTTGGTAATTGGTTAGGAACACAATATTTGTAATTTATCAAAGAGTTGGCTGAGATGTTAATGCTCATGCTCATCATTCTCATACTCGTATTGTATGGAAACTGTAACTAATCATGCATTTAACCTGACACCTTCAATCATCACAGCTTTAACCTTATTTTAGCAAATAAATCAATACAAAACTTGCAAGATGGTCATTTTGTTTGAAGCCAGAGTCGCTTGTTTTCAATCATTATTGGGAGAAACCGATTACATGAAGTATCTCTGTCATTCAATAAGGACATCACCATCAATCAAACCAACACAAGGGAATTGTCTTGAGGAAAAGAATGGCCAGAACAAAACAAACAACTCTATATTACCTCATTTATAAATTTGACGTTCAATGTTTTCAGCAGGTATTTATAAACAATTCAATCAGGCGTATCCATTGGGAGTGTGCTTGTGACGTCTTGTGATTTGAGGAAAGTAAAATTATTATATTAAATCTTATATGAAATCGCAGTTGATAAACAGCAGTGTTGTTGAAAACACATATTGTCTGCACAAAATGTCATCGGACGTTAGCATTAACAGGAAAGAAATGTACATTAAGTAGGTTTCTCATAAATTTAATGTTATAAATGATAATATTTTATCGAGATGCTGAAAATCACCTTTTTTAAGCAATGTCTTTGGTGAAGTGACAATATGAAGACGATAATCGCGATTTGTTATTATTATTGAAAACGGAGAATGTACCACTTAGCGTCAATTAGTTAAACGTTATTTTGCAAACGTATCTATATAACAGAAAAGATGACATATTTTGGTTCGTCAAGTTTGATAGGTCATATAACTACTGTTCATGCCCTATTGATTGACTTGATCAAGTAAACCTTGCTTAACAGTAAAAACTGGCATTACCTGTATTAATACTTGTAGGTGATGTGGTATCAGCTTATCACATTATTACTCCAATTGCCATAGGAGATAAGTTTCGGTTTTCAATTTCTTTTTCTAATTGCCTCATCCTTTAGGGCAGACTGAATGTATGGACTGCGCTGAATGACTGTACGAATTTACTAGTTGAAATAGCCTAAGTTCTCATTCGATGCTGGAAACGTCATTGAAATAAAACTTTCATAAAACATAAAGAAGAGTATACCATTAACAAGTATTTGTCACTAAGGTGACATGATCCCCCGCCGCAAATTAATACTTCAACATTTAAAAATAATGTCAAGATCAGCAAAATCGACTGTCAAACATGTCTAAAAAGTCAAAGTTCCACTGTGACCTTGAGAAAAATGTCAAGGTCACCAAAATCTAATCAGCCCTTTGTCTTTCCTAGGAGGTGCATTATGTAAGATATTATGGAATTCCGGTGAATGATTCTTGAGATATTCCGCTGACAACCTTTAAATGTACATTAACATGTAAAAAAATTCAAAGTTCCGCTGTGACCTTGAAAATGATGTCAAGGTCACCAAAATCAAATCAGCCCGTCGTCTTCCCTAGAAAGTGCTTTGTGTAAGAAATGATGGAATTCCGGTGAATGGTTCTCGAGATATCTCGCTGACAAGCTTTACATGTACATTAACATGTCGAAAAATTCAAAGTTCCGCTGTGACCTTGAAAATAATGTCACGGTCACCAAAATCTAATCAGCCCGTTGTCTTCCCTTCGAGAAGCTATGTGTAAAATATGAAGAGAATCCAGCAAATGGTTATTGAGATATCCTGCTGACAAGGGTAAAATGACAAAGTCTCATTGTGACCTTGAAATGAAGGTCAAGGTCACAAACCTCTGTAGGAACATTACTCTTGCTATGATGAACCCATATGCAAAATATGAAAAGAATCCAGTGAATAGTATTTGAGTTATTCCATTTCGTACGTACGTACGGATGTACGGACGTACGTACGTACGTACGGACGGACGCAGCCGAATACTATATCCCCCGCTTCGCGCTAAACGCGCGGCGGGGGATAACAAGTTAACTAGAGTAACATAATTTAAGTCACAAACACATATATATCATTGTATTCATTCATCTTCAGAACGTTGTGTGAGCAGCTACTTGTGCCACTGTAAAAGCCAAGTTCTGTTCTGTGACTTTATAAGCTGAACGTTCAACGAATGGGGATGTAGTAGTCATTGTGTGACCTCAGTTGTTTCAATATCAATCTTCTTCTATATTTTACCTTCTAAGATAACCACATCACGATGCACGAAAGGAACATCTCATACGATCATATGTTTGCTGCAAATAACTCCCAAATGATTTAGTATTAAAGGGGCAGTAGCACGTTTTTTCGCTTTAATAAGTTGATGAAAAGTATTTAAAAAATAATGTCACCAATAGTAAAACAGCCTTCTCTGTTCGGAAAATCAAGTTAAAAAATGAGTTAACGTGGTTTTGTTAACCCTCGGGAAATGTTTTTGTAATTCGAAATAATAAATTGTGTTCATAATAAAATGGCCGCAATGCAAGTTTTGCTTTATACGCAACATTGTTATTACCACTACGGATAATTGGTTTGTGTAATAAGATGTTTTACCCTCTAAAGTTAATTTAAATGACATAAACTATCATTATAAATCTGAAATTTGAAAAAATAAATTTTGCATAAAACGTGCTACTGCCCCTTTAAGTACTGACTTGAGTTAGCTGATGCGTGAAGAATATCATTGCAGGATAATTTCATATTCCCAAGTAACAGATTAGGGTCGTTTAGACTTGAACCCCGGGGTCTTTCACTAATGAGGCTCACACGTGATATGCCATTGACCTCAAATGTGGAGGCGCGAGGATACGTCATGGGTATTGTTAGTTTCTTTATTATGTGCTTACCCGTCCATTAGAGTTCTAATGTGCCTAGATGATAATGGAACTAACTTCTATTGGTTATATCTGGCATACATCATCGTGATTTATAAACATGAGGCATAAAACAGTTGTCTTTGGTTACTGTATAGTGCAATCTTGTATTTAACAATATATATATATAAAAATTAAACAAAAACACAAGCGTACTATGAATGTATATATGCAATGTATTGTGACGTCATAATGACGCTTTATGACGCATCAACCGACTCAATGTCATCTACCTGATGAGACGAAAGCATGCTTGTGAATCTGATTAAATCATCGTAATTTCTTCGAACATTTTATTTTTTCTATATATATTTTTAGTGTGGTTATAACATAACGTACATTAGACAAAATAAATATATCAACTTAATAGGATATTATCTCAGTTGGTAGTATTAAAATAATATATTCACGAGTATCAAAGTTCGCGGCGAAGTTTTATCAGAAAACCTGTATTTTTCATTAATGAAGGAAATTGTGTTGAAGATATTTTCATTCATCACAGGGCTATACTATGAAAGGGCGAGTTTTCTTGAAGCAATTTAGTTTGAAGTGTCCTTAAAAGCCTTTGGAGACCAGAACTTGTTTCCTGGTAAACAACTCCTCTAATTGTAGTGGCTTCCATTGCACGTGTCTGATGTCAATGAAAACATCATTCAGACTTGAGGCAGTAGCATTTGAGTTAACACTTCTGACCTGACTTGTTAAAAAAATAAGCTTGAGGACTGTTCATGATCAAATTCTGCAATACTACAAGTGATTGGGTTGACTTAGGTGGCTGAAATATAAGTTCGAAATTAACTATTGAGGTATATGTTCAGCTTTTTAACACAACATGATGTACAATATTGTGCAGTAGCACGTTCTTTCGCTCAAATAATGAATTTGAAAGATAATGTCACCAATAGTAAAACACCCTTCCCTATTCAGAAAATCAAGTTAAAAATGAGTGTACATGGTTTCGTAAAGTCATGGGAATCGTTTTTGTCATTCGAAATAATTAAATGTGTTCACAATAAAATGGTCGCCATGCAATTTTCCCTTTTTACGCTACACCGTTATTACCACTATGAATAATTGGTTTGTGTAATAAGATGTTTAACCCTCTAACGTGTTTATAAATGACATAAACTATCATTATAAATGGGAAATTTGAAAAAATAAAATTTGCAAAAAACGTGCTACTGCCCCTTTAAAAGCTGAATCCATTTACGACTTTTCTCTATTTTACTCTGTCTTTTTGAAAGACAATAAATAAATTGTATTTCGATAGTGACTACAAAAACACGTCATTATGGACGTATATATATATATATATATATATATATATATATATATATATATATATATATATATATAGGGTATACATTGTGTACATATATATTTCGTATATATTATTTGTATGAGCTCTTATAAGATTTTAAGAATTTATGAAAATGTTCAGCCTTGCATGAGTAACCTCTTTCAACGTACTGTCCATCTGAACTGCCAAAAGTACACATGATATAATAGAGAGTTGTTTCTATAAAACAAAAACAATAGATTGAGCCATAAGTAACGTCAGTGTGAGAAACTTATCATCTTAGATTTAACATTTTTAGTGTGTCAATAGAAAGTAAATCTGTTTAGTGTTAGTATCAATGACTATTCAGGAGATCAGCTTTAGTTACTTTAATACGGGCCTATGTTATCATTATTTTGTTGTACAAAGACCACAAACATTATTAATTTACCAAATGAAAAACAAACGAATAATGTAAACCTTCTTCGTTACTTATTTCAGTCTATTTTTAAAAAAAGGCAGCCGTCAACCTTTTCTTTCGCATGAATAAAAATATAGCATCTCAAGTCGATAATCCCCTTTTGACATCTAATTTAAATAAATGGCTTAGAATAAAAATAAAATGCAATACGACCGACATTAAAAACTACCTCAAATGTCAAAAATTAACCATCAATAGCCACACTTTCTCGAAAGCAACATTAAAACTATTTATCCATCATTTAAATCTGTTAAATTCACTTATATAATATTATCAGTTTTCCTTGCTATAAAATCCTACTTGTCATTATGTTTAAACAACAGAGGGAATATGTCAAAGAGATAATGTTTATGTCTGATATATATATAATATGATTGAATTTGATATTTGAAAGGAAGAAAGTTACGTCTAGACTGTTTAATCACTCATATTGAAAGAAAGGGAAGGATTTGAAGAGCATTTGAAACCGAGACGAAACTAATAAAAACGTTAGATTCTGATGCCTAACTGACTGCCGAATACATCGTATGTCAACATTTATCAAATATTTTAAAAAAAAACCTATTGTCTTAAAGGGGCAGTAGCACGTTTTTTGCAAATTTTATTTTTTTAAATTTCCTATTTAGAATAATGGTTCATGTCATTTATATTTACTTTAGAGGGTACAACATCTTATTACACAAACCAATTATCCGTAGTGGTAATACCGGCGTTGTGTATCAAGCAAAAATTGCATGGCGGCCATTTTATTGTGAACACATTTTATTATTTCGAATGACAAAAAACGATTGTCGTGGCTTTACGGAACCATGTACATTCATTTATAATTTGATTTTACGAAGAGAGAATGGTGTTTTACTGATGGTGACATTATTTTTCAAATACATTTTATCGATTTATTTGAGCGAAAAAACTTGCTACTGCCCCTTTAATATAATGCAGTTGTTACTGACTATGCCTGGAGCTCATACCCCAGAAACATTGCTTCTGTTAGCAAGTAAAGCAAAACCAGAGACAGTGACTGTATAGCTGGACAGAGTTTACATATAGTGAGTATTACCCCAGTAAGTGTATCATATTACTTTTACGAAACGAGTGTGATTTTTTTATTGCACAAGCGAGGGCGAGAGTTATACATATATTTGAACGAGTTTCGTAAAAGTCATACGGCACGCTTTCGAGTGTAATAATGTCTTTATTACCCATTCTATACCATTTGATTCGCGTAAACTTAGTCGAGAAACGGTCCACTTCTCTTGTGACGGCAAGCCACAGTGATACATGTATGACTACACTGGTTGACAGAAGTTGTCAGCTATAAACTCATTCTTACACCTAATCACGCTACCCCAACAGAGAACACCTGTTATTGCAGAGCCCAATTAGCACGTTGGTTTATAGCATCGGTTTCAACACAAATAAGTTCGTGTGAGTTAGTGTCCCAGAGAGGTGATTCTGAGAGTGGAATGAACATCAATAGGGTTGTTTAAATGCTCTCTCTCTCAAGCCCTCCCTCCCTCCCTCCCCCTCCCTCTCCCCCCCCCCTCTCTCTCTCTCTCTCTCTCTCTCTCTCTCTCTCTCTCTCTCTCTCTCTCTCTCTCTCTCTCTATAACATAACGTACATTAGACAAGATAAATATATCTGCTTAATAGGATATTATCTCAGTTGGTAGTATTACAATAATATATTCACGAACATGTCCAAATCTAGTCATTTGTATATATATACAACTTTGCGTCATTGTTTCAGGTCCATGAATCTCTCACAAGTTGCAAATACCGTATTCCTTTCAGACCCAGTCATATAGTACTACAAACAAAGTATAGTATTACAAATATTGGAAATAATAACAACCCACTGCGAACTGCGAAAAAGTGTTGTTATTTGCATAAAACAAAGAAGGACCGATGATGATCAAATTGATCAAGCAAAAGATCCATAGACATACAGCCGTATTATAAAGTTTAGCATTGCCGTCTAAATAGTACACTTCAGTATGTTAAAGGGCGAGTAATAACACAATATATTAATCGAATTTGAACTTATATTTACTAGTTTATTGTTACTGCCATTAGTAATACCTTCACTGGATACAATATGCGAATCATTTAAATATATAATGTATATCGTATCGTCAAATCACCATGAGATAAGTCTAATTGTAGTAGTTCTTTTTCATGTTTATTCTCACTGATAATAATCTGTAAAGGATGAACATTGCTATTTTTATCAGTAAGTGAAAACTCCTTTCTGTTTAAAATAAATTATACTTGTCACATGATTCAATAATCCAGACGTGAACAATATCATAGATGGTACTGTAACCATGTCAAAAGTATACTTCTATCTATTTCCATTGTTTTATGTAATTTGGCTTTTCAATTTCATACCAGAAACACAGCGAATGCTCATATGGCCTTAACCGAGTCGTACGGTCTGTGTTGGTGCCTGCAATGTGTCTCTAATTATGGCTTTTATACACACATGAAAGCAATTACTGTCTCCCCGACTTGCTGCATGGGTGGCATTGAACATTGACATGTCAAATGAATTATTATTATGGAAAATATATAAAATTGTGAACATGACATTTGACAAGAAGGCTGTGATAACAGTAATTTACCACATATTAGTAGATGATCTAAAATGACTAAACAAATGCCATGTTCATTGTGTTTGGGTAAGTAGGTCATCCACCTGAAATGAGGCGTTCATGGTCAAGATTGAAAATATAATCGCCCTTGCCACTTGAAGCCTGTATCAAAAGACGATTAATCATATGTAGAAACTGTGAAGTTGTGAGATTAAACCTCAGCAATTTAAAAACAACTTCTTGAGAAATGCATGTGTTTGAAGGCAGTATCACTCAATCAATCAATCTTTATTTCAGTACTTAAAAGGCCTCAGGCCTATAGTACAAAATATAAAGTGCACTGACATTTCATGAAATAATGCGATTTCTATGTACAAACGCATAAAAGATAAAGATGGACAAGTTTTCAATTTCTTTTTTGTTTACACTGTTTAAAAGTAGAGACACTTTTAGCTTATTTGGATTTACATAGTATTTTTCTTCGATATATATCTGTCGGATGTTGCTTTACAAAGGACAAATCAGAAAAAAATGGTATTCATCTTCTATAATATTAGACTTACATATTTGACAAAATCTTTGTTCTCTACTTATATTCTTATATCTACCCGTTTCAATACAAAGTTCATGGGACGAGCATCGGAATCGTGCTAGACTAATTCTGTATTTCTTTACATTTAAACAAGATAAGTAATATTCGGTATGCATATTGCTTTTAAAGGTTAGGTACGTGTCACATTTACTTGAAAGCGATAATTTTCCCATCCAATTTTGAAAATATATATCTTTTAGTCTTTGTGTAAATTCACTTATGAATTCAGGCTCTACACCTATGTCTTGATTTTGCCAACTATTCCCAAATCCCACAGAAAATAGTGTTGCTTTAACGTCGGCAACCCGTCGGTAGACCATTCTTGTCGTATAAGAGCATCATTTTATAACATTGTTTAGGTAGGCGGTATGAGGTCATGTTTAGAAGCTTTATCCAATACCGAATACTTTACAATATGAGTGGATATTTAAAGGGAATCTGCCACATTCTCCATAAATCATTAAGTTTGGAGTATTTTGTTTAACACCTAAGAACTTTTTACATGCATAAAGATGAACCATTTCTAGTTTTGCAAAATAATTTAACCACCCGGATTTCTGCCCCGTATAAGAGAATGGGGTATATTTTGGCATCGAATATTTTGAAAAATGTGTTAATGCTTAGGTCACCTAGTATACTCATCTGTTTTATAATACCAACAAGTACTTTTTTCCCCTTGATTGATGCATAATTTGTATGCGTAGACCATGATAATTGATTAGTGAAAAATACACCAAGATATTTGTAGGAATTTGTTATATCTATTTCACAATCTTTATAAACCATTTTTCCTTCTTCGAAAGTTTTCCACCCTTTTTAAATACCAGCACTTTTGTTTTATCCAAGTTAACTGATAATTTTGAATTGTCACAAAAACTTTCAAGTTCATTAATTTGTTTTTGAAGACCTGCAACAGTACTTGAAATGAGCACAATATCGTCTGCAAAACGTAAAAGGAATATTTGGAAAACATCAGGATGTAGTTGTGCACCATGTGAACAGTTATTCTCGATCTGCATAGCCAATTCATTTATGAAAAAATGAGAATAAAAAAGGGCTCAGTACACAACCTTGCCTCGTTCCAATCTGTATATCAAAGGTTTCTGATAAAATATTATTATTTCTGACACAAGCTTTGACATGTTCATATATGCTTCGCAGAAGGTTATTCATCTTTGGGCTTACGCCACTCATTTGTGAAGGAGGTTCCACCATTTATCCCTTTTTACAGAATCGAAAGCTTTTGTAAAATCAACAAATAAAGCATAAATTTTCCCCCCAGTATCACTCAAACGATCCAAGTTTGACTTATCTAGAGAAGTACATGACTTACATGACTTACTATGTGAGTGTCATAATGCATAAATTCTAATTGCAAGTGTGTCTACCGTAAATACATTTGGTTACAATTTAATTGCAATGTGTGCATGTATTTCTACTGTAAATAGTCGCTTAATGTTTTGAAATATAATTAACTTGCCCTGTTCCCAATTAAGCAACAACAATTATGAATGTATAGTTTTTTTGTATGCAATTAGGGAAAATATGCAGTTGTATGCATAGTATTTATGTATAAACAAAACGAAAGTTTACAAATCATATTAGAAACGATGATATCTATGATATCCGATGTTCTCGTCTCAGATTGTTGAAAGATCAGGTTGGTGGATTAGGACACTGGACAAAATGTTGATAGCATATTGATATCAGAAGTGCATATAATGTCCGACAAGGAGGTCACTGATCCGGTTAATTGCTACTTCTTCAACTAAATGTCAAGTTTAAATTAGATGTCTCGATGTTCGACAGTAAAGTGCTACATAATAACTCATGTCACGTGTGGTGTAAAATGGGAAATACGTTCTTGGTCAGGCATGTCTGAAGTCATCACAGACTATAGAGTATTTTCGTCAAGGAAACTTGCTGGTATAATATGTTTCAGGTTTGTCACTGGTTAAACCGGAACAAGATTGGACAGATCAGGGTAGCCACATGCAAGACATCGAAACATTCAATAAAGTTGAAATATAAGTTCATTTTGCAGTAGTAGTAGTAGTTTATTACTTAATCATTGTTTAATACTTTTGTTTAGACTAAATTACAATTTTTGTTTACATTCAAATTATTCCCATAAACATGTATATGCACAGGTCGTGCAGAATTATGTTTAAACTAGTTTGAGTTTAACAGAATAAAATTTCACATGGAAACAAAGTTTCATGTTCATAGTGTAATTGAATGATGCCCACTAAATCTGTTATAAGATCTCAGTGAGACACGCTTGTTTACGATTCTCAAAACACTTCATATATGTCACCCCCTGTATACAGCCAATCAATGGTAACCATCATCTCTAATGTACAACCCTTTGTTGATGTTCTAGTGACTGCTACATGTATAAATACCACTGTGGTTACGTTCGTAAACCCTGTGACAATAAAGGAACACGCTAATTGCGTCACACTGTAAACTTCGGTGAAAGATGTGTAAGCAGGAAACTTTATTAGAAATTTTACGAGACGGCAGTTATCTCGGGGTACGTAGTCGAATGAGAACATTGTATTGACCCGTCTGTTACGTACAGTAACAATGTACAATGACACGCTTTCGATTTTGAGTCTCTGGGTGTCCCTCTTGCATTTATAGCTTTCTCTGTCTCTGTCTGTCTCTGTCTGTCTGTCTCTGTCTGTCTGTCTGTCTGTCTGTCTGTCTGTCTCTCTCTAAAGCCCTCCCTCCCCCCCCCCCCCCGTCTCTCTCTCTCTCTCTCTCTCTCTCTCTCTCTCTCTCTCTCTCTCTCTCTCTCTCTCTCTCTCTCTCTCTCTCTCTCTCTCTCTTCCCTCTCCTTCTCTCACCTTCTCTCCCTCTCTCCCCCTCTCTCGGTGTCTCTTTTCTCTCTCTTTCCCTGTCTCTCTCTCCCCAAACACCCTTCATAGGAAATATTTATATCACTGTACAAATTTGATATTTCAAGTTTTGAAGAACAGTTTTTAGATAGACAATAGATTGAGACAAACTCAAGGAACCAGTATATCATTAATGAAATAGAGAGGAACCCATGGTGATGGGCGATGCTGCTGTGTTACACATACATGTATCTTGCTTTTCTCATTGTCTATAACACACGTTGCAATATTTTATTGATTGAAATGAACCAGTTATCAAAGAATGTACAGTTACATATATACACGATAGTGTCATCCATTCCCCCTGATACCTGCTTCTCATTGAGTAGTGTAACACCCTCAAGCTCTTTATAGGCGGATAACCAGTGTAAGCAGAGAGAAAATGCAACATACGACTCCATAGGGATACAATGATTCACTATCCTGCTGGTAATATATTGAGATCTGACTTTTTGTAATTGTCTTAACGGACCTCTTGCAGTAAATCCACACGTCTCTATGAAACGGGACCATTATGAATAGACGCAACATTTGAACATCAACCTTATGTAGATCGGAACGAGGGAATTATTTAGATATTGCCTAAGAGGACTTATACATACGGAGCAATCAAACTTTTTTATTTGATTTCGATATGCGCATGTTGGGTACACTGCGGCTTAAAACGGCAATATGATACCTCAATTTTCAAAGAAATACCACAACAAATTAAATGAAATATACTATGATGACAACCAACATTTTCTTTTTTAAACATATTTGAAATCTAAACAATCAAGTAAAAACTAAAAAAACTTACTTATTAAATAGGTGAAAATGATAAGTCATGACACAAGATATGCCAGTTTTTAATACTTGTTGGATTTCGTTCTTTCAATTTTCACTTTCATTTACACGTAAGGATTATTAAATCATCATTTTATTTTTTATTTCATTATAAACGTATAAATCGCCTCAACATTGTAAAGTAAGAACGATGGAACCTAATTAAAATTAAAGTAATACAATATTTATGGAACTGACATGTCACCAGTTAATACAGGACGGCTTTGTACAACGATTTATGACTCAAATGTTCTACTTGAAGAAACGCTAATTAGATAGTAAAAGCATGTGTTAATGTACTCTTGATATTTGTTCAGCTTTTTATATGCAATTTATATGGCACAAACAACATATGCGCAGGGAAAGTGTATGTTAATCAAGATCGGTTGTGGATAGACTCGACCAACGCAAACAAACGGATTTGTAGAATTTAAATACTTTTCAAACCAAAAATTAAAGTTTCATAAGGGGATGTGAGATTCGAACACTGATTATCATTGCTTTAGATAGCGCTCTAGCTACCAGACCCAGACCGTCCACTGTTTGTGGTGCCATGTGCATGTACATGTATTTATGATTATTTATCCTACATATACTGTAGTTATAGACAACTTGTCTATCTATATTATCTATATATATTTATTTGATTTGAAGACCTTGTTAGGAGTGAAATGGCGGGAGCAATGGCACATACCAGGTTTGTATCGTTCGGTTTTGTCATAGCAGTCCGGGGCTTAATTATATAAATGGCAATTTATTATTTTAATATATTATTTTATGTGAAACTATTGCAGAAGTGTGACCCAAATAATGACCTGGATCAAAGCGGAAATGGCATTATTAAATGGTAGGGCTCTGGTCGTAAAATAACGCCAGATGCCGTCACGACGTTATTTACTCATTCGAACCTTTCATGTAGGTAAATCTGTTACCCCATATAACCTTTTCAAACTTTCTGTTCACACTTGCTTCTCCAACAGAGCTCCATCAGCACGTTGGTTTATAGCATCAGCTTCAACACAAATAGGCTCGTGTGAGTTAGTGTCCCACAGAGGTGATGCCAAGAGTGAGACGGACATCAATCGGGTGTTTTACATGCAAAAGGCTGCTGAAGTTAACGAGTTGGTAGTAGACTGAGAGCTAATGTAAAAGGCTGACTTGTTCAGAAAAGTTTTACTGCGCTTCCAACTGGACTCATCGAGGAATGATGAAAAATGCAGATGTGGTACCTTATGTTGTTATACATTGACAAAATGGAAATCGAACACATCCTTTTCCATAGCTTAGCGAGTCATCGGTAATAGTCAACGTATATCGACTTTATTGTTTATAAATTAACCCCATACTTTTGTAAAACCTTCCCTGACACTACGGAATGAGGCATAACGGAAAATATGTTTAATATGTTGAAATTCCTGAATAAGTTTGAATTAACAACGAAGTAAGATAAGTACAACGAGCATCGAGAATGATGTTGTTGTTTGTTCATATATATTGTAGCAAGCAATTAACAGCCTAGAAACTGGAATATTGACGAATAACTTGTCAATAACATGCCTGCTAAATATGTGAATCGTGTCCATATAGTCACCGTTGTTCTGTGTTGGCAGTGGAAACGCCCTGGGGTTTATCAGTTCGATTAAAGATGTGCTTAATTAGCACGAATCAAAGCCCAATATATCGCCTTCGTTGTCGTAAAACCTTTTTTGGCATAGTGTTATAATGTCAAAAAAGTAATGTTATACTGTACAGAGTTTCTGCGTTTCGATTGCATTGTTTGTTCAAATTGAAACATTTTAAATTAGATCAAAGTATGTTGAGGTTATTTTACCAAACATTTATTCAAAGTGTGGTAACATTTAATTTTTTGAGTTGGTACGGAAACCTGTCTGTTCAAAATAAAAATAAACTCTCTAAAATTGTTAACACCGCTTCAAAAATTATTGGACTTCAAATTGAAAGTTTCGGCAGTTTTTATGATCAACAACTTTCAAAAAAAGCAAATACAATTTTAAGTGACTCAACTCACATACTTTTTTCTGAATATTCTTCACTGCCCTCTGGCCATGGACGCAGACTGTGTATGCCGACGAGTAGAACAAACAGGTTTCGTCAATCACTTGTTCTGAATAGCATTTATGCCGTTAATGGAAAATTTTTGGAATGAATTTTTAATGATCAATTTACACAAGTGTATATAATGTTTATAATATTGTTTATATGACTGGTGTATGTTTTTTTTATATACTGGAGACTGTATTAGATGTAATGAAATTTCCCTCGGGATAATAAAGAATTATCTTATCTTATCTTATCTTATCTTATCTTATCTTATCTTATCTTATCTTATCTTATCTTATCTTATCTTATCTTATCTTATCTTATCTTATCTTATCTTATCTTATCCTATTCACATGGATACGAAGTTGGTTATCAATCTCAGTAGAAGTACATCGATGTTGAGGCAAGATATGCTCTTACAATACACAACTGTGTTATGTCAATGTGTGCGTATCATGTATACGATATGTACATGATATGTAGTATATATTATTGCCATGTTGAAGAATTTCTTTACTCGATCTGTTTCATACCGAATATCACAGTGAATCATGGGTCTGAACGTGCAGACCTATCTGTGATACCACTTCATCTTGAGGTAGGTTTCAGTTCCCTGAAGGAGAAATCCAATTCCTTAAGTATGTGTGCGTTGAAGCTATGTTTGTTTTCCCTACGTCCAGTGATTGCCATCACGCACTGTCTGATAAACACGTGATGCTTAGCACAACATGCACAGCGATGTCAGAAGATGTTTATCTGTTCATCATAGCAAGTGCTTTAAGATGTTCCTGGAGGAAAACTGTAAACTACCAGACCAGACCAGCTGGTCCCAACAGTATATATGTAGTATGGGGAATACGTAATATAGGTAAACATCTACGTGGAATTGAGGAAAAATGGCCGCTATCAAGTGTTTCTTTAAAACCTGTGTTTTGATGACAAATCAACAATACAACACTCAGCAGGATTTCTTTGCTAGATTGCCAATGTGCAGTCGGATAAACATTAAAGGGGCAGTAGCACGTTCTTTCGCTGAAATAAGTCGATGAAATGTATTTGAAAAATAATGTCACCAATAATAAAACACTCTCTTCAGAAAATCTGGTTAACAAATGAGTGTACATGGTTCCGTAAAGCCAGGGGAATCGTTTTTGTCATTCGAAATAATAAATTGTGTTCACAGTAAAATGGCCGCCATGTAATTTTCGCTATATACGCAACACCGTTATTACCACTACGGATAATTGGTTTGTGTAATAAAATGTTTTACCCTCTAAATTAAATATGAATGACATACACAATGTAAACTATCCTTATAAATGGGAAATTTGAAAAAATAAAATTTGCAAAACACGTGCTACTGCCCCTTTAAAGTATATATTTCCTTTATCGGCTCTGCTGAATTATACATTCCTATGGATGTGCAATTTGGTAGTACGTTTATGATGGTGCAATGAAGATGATTGAAGGAATTCAAATTCAGATGAAATTATCCGATCTCAAATGTAGGTGCAGATGTAACTTAAGCGTTAAGACTCAAATACTCCACTGAAAATTACAGGTCTGCATTTCAGGTATCATATGTCGTTCGCCAATCATATTACATTTCTTTACAAAGTATGAACATGTACATGTATATTATTTATTATCTATGACTACCAAGCATTGTTAAGTATATATTAATATGATAAAATATGTATCAATAATATAATGTTATCTATAGGGATGCCCGCGATACATTGTAGTGTAGTGTTGGAGAATGTGTTTTCAATAATATAAATAAAACAAAACGTGTTAGAGTTTTTTAAACTTCATTTTAAATAATAAAATAATGATTCCAATAATTGTACTGTATAGCCACATTTATTCAACCGTATTAGGTTATATCCAGATTGTCGAGTATGAAAATGTTAACCATGTGCGGAGCGGTAATTGTATTGGCACAAATACTTTGAACAATTAGATTCTGATTGCTATGAAGTAGACCATGTCATGTCTGCAGGAGGTTGTCCACTTAATAAGAATATCCCCTCTGGACAGAAGTATCTTGTCCATCTCAGACTAAACTACCCTAATCAGACCGTTAGGAGAATGAGATTGTCCCGTAATCAGATCCATTGACTATCAACATCCTCAACACAACCTGTTATCAACGATAACTTCATCAAAGGGGAGACTCGAAATACATCAAATTGGCTGTGTCAAGGTCATGACCGAGGCGATGATATATTCCCCTAAATTAAATCAGAAAAGTGAAACAAACATTCTAAAGCTAGTCTTGCCATGCCTGTCAAATGCACAAAACACCCTTTCGCCAAAGATAACTTCATCAAAGGAGAGAATTGAATACATTGGTCAAGGCAATGACCTCGGCGATGATACATTACCCTAAATCAAATCAGTAACTGAATCTAAAATGCTGTAGAATGAATGTAATCATTCTTTCCCGTCCAGTTTTTAGATCTATTATTGGCGTTCTCTATAAGTGTTTATATTTGTTCCTACATGAAAGAGTCATTGAGTGTTTTATCATTATATTTTATTTTATTTTCATACGTGCCGAAAGACCACATTTGCTGATTTAAGTTCAAATAATTTCACTTGAGTTGCATATTCATACCCTTATTGCCAAATATATGGTAATTACTTGTTTCCAATGAAAATCGAGCAACCCTTTTGGACATGTACACGTCCCATATATATTCACAGTAGGTATGTGACCTGTTAAACATTACAAACTAACACTTGTTCTTTTTATGTGTTAAAGGTAACTTTCGAAAGTTACCCGTGACCTATGTGTTGACATTGTCCAGTTTGCGATCACAAATCGCTACTTTAACCTTTATATTGTAACTGGCATCGAGTTGATATATTCAGCAGAAACCAATTCTGCTAGATAAAGTTCATTTGTAACTCCATTTATAACGTTTGATATAATGTGACACCAACAACATGCTCAATAGCTCTTTAAAGGGCGAGTTCTGTCGCCATATTGGATTTTTTTTAGCATTATGTGAAACGAAAACATGTTATATTGTACCCATATTTGCAAATTTGTATTAACTAAAGACATACACTGATGAGTATTCACATAGTAACAGATAACATGTCCTGAAACTAATAAACAATTTGCTGTTATGCTGTAGCGACGTTTTCCCCACTCGCAGTGCCGATGAATGGCTTCAATTCTCATTGTAATTTTCAACAAATGTGCACTTGTGTTTATCAAGTTGTGAAATATAAAGTTATCAAAATCGTTCAATTTCACTGTGTTTTAATCATGTATTAGTAACATATATGTACAAACAGGAATATCCTCCCGAATTTCGTTTCCACAAAAAAACCGATAGAACCCTCCTTTTAAGAGTGCACACATGTATGTGTTGTATATTGACCTTTCTATGTCCAGTCCGTGTTTACTGGGGATCACATACGTATGGATTCTTCGTACAGCAAAAGCGATGGTTAAACACATACCTAACAGCTGACAGCAAGTATTTAATAAGTTGCGCGCTATTTCTGTTAAAGATACAGGTAAACTTACTTAGTTTCCATGTATGCTGTCCTAACACTTTGAACTTGAACTTATACACACCATTTGAGCTTCGATGTCACACCATGAAACCTCTCTACGCAGAATTCATAGATTGAAACGTATCGTCCCATCAGACCCATGTTGTTCCAACTCCAGAAAAGCCATTTTAAAGTTTTAATATTCATGATATGTGTAATACTCATTGGAATTCAATAAACTTTTGTACGCATATGTTAAATTGTATAATGTAAAACAATTAATTGATATTCGATAAAACACATATGTTTTTCGTAATTATTCGCATTTCTGTTTGGACATAGAACATTTATCTCATCTTTCTAACAATAAGTTTAGTTCCAGATTGTTGTAACTGGCATCTTTGTACACATGAAGATTATAAAAGATTTTATATATTCTGTTTGTACAGAATTTCAAAACAAGGGATTTTCATATCAGTTTATCAATATTTGACCTGAAATAAGCGTGTAAAGGAGGAAAATAGCCGTCAATATTGAAGATACCATTAGTTCCAAACTGTTCTATGTCCATGTAATGTGATCAAAAGCTGCTATTGGATTGGTTGATGATACATAGAACACTTTGGAAGGGAGTAATTGTATGAAATATCTGGATTTAGAACCACGGAAATACCACGAAAACCATTTTCTAGACTATAAACTGCCATCAAACTTGCTGTGGAGACCAGTTAGCACCAGGAGTACTTTGAACACCCTAACTCAGTTTCGACCAAAAGTGAAGATACAACAATATGGTTCTCATGGGACGGTATGAGCATTATGCCAAGTAAATACAAAAAACAGTTTTTTTTATGCTGAATTAAAATAAAGTTATATTTTCCTCTGTGTTATCTTACCAGTTAATACAACATTCGTGACAAAAAGCTGACTGAGCACAGAATCAAGCGGTCCCATGTAAAATGACCTTTCAAGTACCTTCAAAATGTTTTGATAATGTAGAAACGATACGTTTGAATTCTGAATGTAGCTTTCTATATCCGAAGTGTGTTGTCAGTGAAAACCCATAGTGGTACAAGGGAACCCAAAGATATTTAGCTAATTATAGGATGCCTGGCGGTGATCAATACTCACTGTCTCGGCAGATCGAACCGTGATTCAACTGATACACAGTGACATTTAAGTCGTGTCCGTTAATGTCGATCACTCAAAATACATTTCATTTCTGATCTTGTAATGTCAGTATGTTCTTAATATTAATATCTGAAGCTGTCATCCATGCAGGATTTAACTTTGGTTTTCTCGCTCTTAGCTCCACGCAATCATCACACGTCTGTACTCTCAGCAGAAGGACATTCCCCCGGGCTCAATTGTGGAGTCGATCAGAGTCTAAACTACCCTAATCCGGGATATGAGGAAATGAAATTATCTAGCAATGAGATTCGTCAACTATCAATTCCCCAAGCTATTCTCAATACGAATCTACGAGAAGGTAGTTTTCACAATACACTAGTTTGAGAGCATCATTTGGTCTAAAACTATCAACATATCAACCTTTTATTCCCGTATTTTATATTTACATAGTCGGCACGGTAGACACTTTAAGATCGATACTCTTGTAATATTTTTCACAATGGAAGACATAGAAATTTTATGATGAAAATCTGGTACTTTATTCTATTTTATTACTATAATACAGTTCGATTCTCGTTTTAATAATTTAATGACAATAACATGAAGTATGGAAACTGGTACCTCTTCACAACCCTTTACCGTTTGATGACACACTTCTATGCCTGGAGGAGATCATGGTTTGATGCTAACGCTCGAGAGAAATTGGATGAGACTTCAAGTCTTCATTGCTTTCGCGAAGTGTCTAATGAAAACTATATTCCAGCCAATTGAAGATTTGATGGTGTTGATTGAAAGCTGGCACAACCCCGAGGTGGGATTTAAGCACACGATCAGAAGTAGTGTCTCATTACACGGTTTATTTCTTCAAAATCGCAGATGACCTTTGATCAAATGCGTCGCCAGATAGAAAAGCTGCTATCGTGAATGGATCCATTGCTATCAACGTCCTCGGAAACGAAAGGTAAACTGTGTAATAACAGAGGAAACTAAATGTTTAACCTAGAACAACAGTGATCGACAGAACGTATGAGCTTTTGTCGGAGGAGTGAGTGAGTGAGTTGAGGTTTAACGCCGCTTTCAAGAGTATTTCACTTATATCGCGGCTGCTAGTATTATGGCAGGGGAGAAAGCCCGCAACGCCATGTGGCTATGCACTGCGGTGAAACCTGCGAGCATCGGCTCGAAGTAGCGAACCATGGGTGGTACTACTCTGAAATTCAGTGTAGCATTGCACCCAAACCTTACTGCGTGTAGAACAGTTCTCTACTGCAGACAAAGTTGCCGTGTCCCTGGCGGGATTCGAACCCCGGACCTCTTGATCCGAAGCCGAACGCGCTAACCACTGCGCTATCCCGAATGATATGTTATGGTATTATAAATGTACTTTGTTCCTATAACAGGAACTGACACTAAGGTTAATTTTAAGTTTGTATATATATTTATTTGATCTAGATTAAAGTAATCACACGAACTAAACATCTTCAATTAATTGTGAAATTGTGTTATGTCTAGTCACAGAGTGAACATGAAGATAACAAATAAGATTAGGAATGACTAAACATATTCAAAACAAATCTAAAAGATGGAAAGAGACCATATTTGTTAATCATAATTATAAAGACATTTATTATAACATGTTATAAATGACACACTTCAACGTGGGAATATGATGCGTTAAAACAATATATCTTTGTTCAAAGTTTAAGAATGTCATTGAACCAATGATTTGTAATTCTAAGTTTATGTTTACTCAACACTGTCTGTTATCTTTTTACCTTAACATGTGAATTTGGATGTTTTGTATGATACAGTAAAATATATGAATAGGAGACAATGTCACATATCCAATAAACCTTTATGCTAAGTAAACTGTAATAGGTTTTTCACATTCATTTGACAAAACCAGAAAACTATCCTTTTTAACCTCTATAAGAGTGTTTCCACACTGAAGTCGTCATTATCCTTCTTGTTTGTTTCATTGATTTTACAGCGTTTCCCGTGGAGAAGTAAGTCATTGTGATTTACGTCCTAGGTACAGTTGGGAATAGCACTTGGAGTGTTTACCAGAGCAGATTGCTCCATAACTGATGAGTAACAAACACATCTGGCATACAAGAGTTTGACGATGTTAATGAATGACATCTAAGCACCCATCTCTTGGCAACATGTCAATGGAATATATAAACACTTATCTATTACATCGTCAATTGAACGTTGTAAATTTACAGTCATAGCCATCATCTAATCAACATAACTACTCACAATTCCTATAACATAAACAATTTACGTTAGGATTTAAAGGAATTGTGGATTCATGAACATATTGAAATGAAATTGTGTGACTCGTTGTTGACAAATGAAATTAAGTAAATTGTACCTTTGATTGTTTGACAATTCATGGTTATTAAAATTTCAATTCGTAAATCAAATATCATCATAAAATGGTTTACCTCAATAAGTTAACAGAACGAGAGTTACATGGACGCGAGTGACTGCTGAATACGACACATGCACATTAATTTGAGCTGAAAATCATGAGACAAAGTAAAATATATTCATATATTAATGAATAAGTCATAATATAAAAGAGCAGTTGATTGACGCATATGACGACACATGCTGTTGTCAATACCAATGATATGTACTATAAGTACATGTACTCTTAAATTACAAACAAATTACCATCTACCTATAGCTACCTACTGACACATACTTGTGAAAATATACAACGGATAATAATGTCTCTATCAACTTGAAAGCTGTTTCTCAGATGAACAGGTAAGCATATGTTATAGTGACAAACTTGCACATCCAAAGTTTCTCAGGAATGTCTTCTTATGGGAGCCCGGAGAGGAAATGACGATGGAGATGAAGGTTGATGTCGATGATGATTTATTCTGTACGCCAGTCCAACTACTGCCCACCAGTTAAGATCACACACTGACATGGCGATGTTCATATGGTTTGAGTATGGTATGGTCAGGTTGTGTGACTTACCGGGACAGGAGCAGGTGAACTCGATGATAAACGTACAGTTCGAGGTCGTATGGAATGTGTCTCAATTGGAGTCTAACAGTACACACACACACACACACACACACACACACACATATATATATATATATATATATATATATATATATATATATATATATATATATATATAGCAAGTAGGTACAATGGTTGTCACGTAATTAAACATAAAGTAGAGTGTTTGGTAACTACTTAGAAACCATTATACAATACGGAGGATAAACACTGACATAGTAGCTTAATAACATTATGGTTACCTAAAGCATACATGTCTTGCTGTTTGTGAACATTCTGAAGATTAACACTATATCAAAACGAATACATTTAAAATGTAAGAGAGACATTATGGAACAAAATATTAACTATGACACATACAATTTATATCCTGGAGGGAATGAATACTGTACTTTCGATGTTAATTTCAAGCGGTAGCATGAAAGACTCGCATGTGCATGTAACGGATACGATATTTGTTTGATACAAACCCAAACAAATGAAATAACCTTCACCTTTTGAAACAACATTGTTCTCTATTTTCGTCTATACTATTTGAAAACAGCGGATCTGAGCCATTTAACGAGTCAATCATATGTACCAATATGTACAGAGTACAGCAGCTGGTGGACGAGGAGAAGAACAGCTTTAATATCTCATATTGAGTGTATCATCATGCAGTTCTTCACGCAGATGTTGCCATGTGGTGAACATGCACATCCTGCATAGTTTCTAGTTCACCAACCTGACCAACCCAACTGTGCATCTTCTCAGGGGTCACTTCAAGTGCAACCGTCACATTTGACGTGTTGAAACTGTCAAGTAAAGTGCGAAACTTACCATGCCATAGTTCACTTTCCTTTATTATTTCGTTCCATAGATCAAAGCATTCATGTGGCAGATATGCGCAGGGTCACTTGAGCTTTAAACTGTCATTCGGAAAAAAGTTACCGATATCATTAAAACATGTTTTAATGTAAAAATGTTGACAGAATAGTTTTGCATACTATTGTAATAATCATTTCAACATTAGAGGTTACTACAAACAACATAGACAGTCGTATCAAACTGCAGGATGAACACATGTAAATAAGCAATTTATTGTATGTGATTTAATTATATAAACAGGTTATACACATTTAGCTGTTATAGCTGTTACCATGTTGAATAACAAATGGATGACACTAAACTTACTGATGAATTCAGCAGAGAGAGAAACTTTCAAGAGTTTAGGGTACGCCTTTCCTATTATCACACTTGAATAGTTCGGGTATCTTACCGTAGCAACTTTATTGCAACTTTATAGTAACTACAAGTAAATCTTCGAACGACCTGCGCCATCTTGGAGGAGGATCCGGATTAGTTTGAACCGAAACCGGTTCGTCCCAGGGTCGGTTCGCTCCGTTTTAATATCTAATATGATGATGATGATGATAAGTTGAACCGGTTTTGGTACGAACTGACCCGGAACCTTGGAGGAAGTGACCTATATTTGCCTGTTGTTACTATAAAGTTGCAATAAAGTTGTTACGGTAAGATACCCGAACTATTCAAGTATGGCACATGTATGATCAGGGATGTGAAGTGACTGATTGCTTTTGCTAGGGTTGAAATATCGATGTATTTCTGAGACACCATTTTGGCCCACTCAAGTTTGACAGGTAAAAAAATCGTGTAACTTGAGAAATAATGCACCGATTTTGTTGATGTTTATCTTAATTGAACGCGAAATCACTGTGTTGTCATTTTGAAATGTGGACTTGTGTGGGCAGGGGGTAAAATTGGCGTTGCATCCTTTTCTTTATTTATTAGTATGGGGTATATATCGCATCGTAGTATTGAACCTAGGAACTGTTTGTTTTCAGCAATACAAGTCCCTGTGTCATAGTGAAAACTACTGTAATTGACTGAATGATTCAAGTTGTATTAGTAATGGTTACATCTGACTATAGCAGGTACAAATTTGGCTCTAAACTCATGAACAACACATTGACATATTGATATATTTACAATGTATAACAGTCTGCACAACACAGACTACAATTTCCCACTGGAATTCTTGAATTCTAAAGTCAATACGAAAATAAGATGAACAGTCATGAGACCACATTAATACATCTAGCTGTATTAGAGATGACAATGCAGGATATAGGATTCCATGCTATTGACAGGCGCCAGTCTGTCCAGTAGTTTCACAAGCTAACATACGTGTAATCTGTCTGTCTCACCCTGTACTCTGTATGCAATCATGATGAATCAATATTCCTGGCTCCCGCTGCACAAACCTCTTAGGTTACCTCAACACACGAAGGCAGCATGAGTGTCATGTTAAAGAATGGTACTAAAGTTTTTTTCGCTGAAATAAGTAGATGAAATGTATTTGAAAAACAATAGTAATAATAGTAAAAATCCATTCTCTCTTAGGAAAATTAATTTAAAAAGTGAGTATGCATGGTTCCGTAAAGCCATGGGAATCGTTGTTGTCATTCAAAATAATAAAATGTGTTCACAATAAAATGGCCGCCATCCAATTTTTGCTTTATACACAACACCGTTATTACCACTTTGGCTAATTGGTTTGTGTAATAAGATGTTTTACCCTCTAAAGTAATATAAATGACATAAACTGTCATTATGAATGGGACATTTAAACAAATAAAATTTTAAAAATACTTGCTACTGCCCCTTTAAGATTGCATCCAGTTGTTAAATTGCACGAGAGTTCGTGAACATGTACATGTAAACATATAAACTAGTTGACATTAGTTGTTCTTGAGACTCCATGATCATGAATCATCATGTCCGTTTACTCGGTTAATTGAATCATGTTTTGTTTCTGATAATACACTTCAAGTTGTGAAACGTGTACAAGTGAACTACTACATTTAGAGAGCTATACAGCTAAACACATTAATCATCATTAATTATCCCTCGCCAAGAAGTAGAAATGAAATATAGGTTTGGGCTCTGTCCGTTTGTCCGATATACCTATCTTAACGCTCAATCACTTTGGTAGGGAAATATTTGAAACATGTTTTTGTTTACGAGAAGTGTTTCCTGATTGAAGTAAAGGCTTTTATCAAATTTCAGATGAAATTGATATAAAATCCTTATAAGCAATATGAACATCAACTTCCAAACGCAACTTTGAAGGCATAACTCTTGCCAGTCTCCATTACTGGCTGATTTTAACCTTGCACTATTTCCCTCGGTTTGTTGTGCCAAGATAGTGGATCGCTGCACCCGAAATGCATAGTGGGCTCGTATTTTCAAGCACGGAGACCTGAAAGAAATACTGCAAGGCCTAAATCAGCCAGTAATGGAAACTGGCAAGAGTTATGTCTTGCATTGGGAATTTGTATAAACATATTCATCAGAAGTTTATTAAGATAATCCAATGGCAACGACTTTACATCTGCGAACCATCTCGACTTATACTTAGGAGGTTTCACAGTGTAATAAACTGAGGTGCAAAAGAAAGTATATCACTCAGTTGTTTTCCATTAATTCAATATTTTAAAGAAATTAGATGCATTTGATTATGGCACGATACAATAACACCTTTCGGCAGTAGTTTGAATGACTTAATTAGTGACTGTTTTATTTTTAAACTTAAATATTTAAAGTATTTAAAGTATACGGGGGTAATAAATGAAATTACACCAACATGACCCCTACCATGCTAAAATGTTGTAAATGTGTGCTGGACGAGGCACATTTATTGATTTTCACACAGAGTATGTCTTGTATGTCGATGAACAGTTGTGTTTTGTCAAAATTAATTTGGGGGAATTTCAACATTTAAATTTTTTAATTTTAATTTTTTTTTTAAAAACGCGTAGATGTATTCTTGGACTGATTTAATGTTTTGGACTAACTTGCCAAACTAGTCAGTTTTTGGATACGACGTCGAAAACTCGAGATATGTGACTTTGAAAATTATGCATATGATAAATACGACTGAGTGATATATTTTCTTTTGCACCTCAGTTTAGTTCAGTATTTACTGTTAACATTGTGTTTTGTTTTACAAGAACACCTCTTGTATTATATATTAATGGCATGTTTGTTCATCGCGGCATGTGTAACGTTTCATATATTTAAGTCTGTCATTGGCATGAGTACTTACTAATTTAATCGTATTTCCTAAAACAAAATGTGTCCGCATACCAATTGTCATATTCCACTGGTGGAACATACTTGATTATTATTTAGAAGGGAACAACAAACCAACATCACCAGTTATCATCTATTATTATCATTTATTAATTGAATAATAATATTATTTGTAACTCAATAAATATCCTCTGAATTCAAAATTTAGCGCCCTGATATTTCTGTAAAACATTGATGTCTCTCGAGTAAATCTACATAGAAAAGTGTATTACATCCATGAGAGACAAATAAGTAAACTTGAGATAGGACATCGCTTGTGGGCCATCAGTGGTCAACCAGTGGCGTGTATAGAAGACAGGCCATTGATGGTAGCCACTACTAGCGTGTGATCCACAAGTACATGTAGGCCAGGAGTTATAGGCCACTGGAAAAATCCATGTTTGTAGTGCACAGCACTATGTATTCAATGATATTTACTTAAGGAATGTAATGAAGAGATAACAACAATTACAAAGCAAATCATTATAATTTCAGTATAAAACTAACGTCTTAAACATAGGCATTGTGTAGCAAACATTTCACTTGGTGGCAGATTGATTAAACAAAATAAACTGTCAGCATTGACTTTAAAATCTCTTAAAATGCTTTCTAACCTTTTTAATGTTAAACTATATTAACTTCTCACAGACAGCAGTCAATGACCAAACCAAGTAAAATCAACATTGAGATACTTCAAGTAACATACATGTACTTGTCCGCCAATATTAACAGGTTAATGTCAGTTGATTTGCGGAGTGCTTCCCACTCAATTGACGCAAGTGGGCCACTTGCTACCCTCTAGTGGCAAGCTACCTGCCATTTTTCCATCATTGGCCAATTAAAGGGGCAGTAGCACGTTTTTTGTCAAATTTATTTTGTCAAATTTCCCATTTATAATGATCAACTTATTTGAGCGAAAAACGTGCTACTGTCCCTTTAAGAAAGGTGTTAGTCGTGACTATGTATACATGGTATTATAAAACAATTTATTATTTTGTTTACACTGCCACATTCCAATGCTATCCTTAAGTAAGAATGTCAAACTTATTGATTGTAAATTAATTGGGTTTTTTCTATTAGGAAAAGTCCAAATGCATTAATTGAGACAATGGGAGTAAGGATTAAAATTTATGTAGAAACAATATGGCACTGTTAGCACTAGCTAGCAATTAGAAAAAATAACATCAGTATAATAACCAAATTAGCAATTGACATGATATACATAATATTAATAATTAGTTGATTTGAGGAAATTTTAACCAGAACATATCCCAACTTCCTTCCAATCAGGTTATTAGTGCAACTGCCAATTACTCTTCAGTAAATGTCCACAAATCTATAAACATCGAACATGTGCTATTCACACAGCAATTAAACCTCTATTGGAACGTAATTCTTAAAAAACATTTCCATCAAAAATGAAATTATATACTATCGCGCTAATGGAACCTGGTAATAAAAGACGGCGTTTCATGGTTGCAGGAAATGTGAAGGCTGAATAAGATGAATTTTATGAGGTTACACATTCTCGCCAGGAAAAGATTCAGCAGGCGTCTCTACAGTGTGTTATTGAGCAATCACAGAGCAGCCCATCTCGAACAGATGTTTTAGGAGGCAGTAACACTTGATCGATGATGATCTATCTCGCTGAGGAGAGTTGTGTTATGTGCTAGTGTCGTAATGAAACACTTAATGACTATTACGTGACAAAAATGCTGACAATGAGTTTGACATTGTTGTATAACACACTTCTCCCGGTTTTGCCAATGACTATGTTATGTTGTATGTACTGCAATTTATTCATGTCGACACCAATACCTAAGCATTTTAAAGGGGCAGTAGCACGTTTTTTTCAAAATTTATTTTTTTCAAATTTCCCATATATAATGATAGTTTATGTCTTTTAAACTAACTTTAGAGGGTAAAACATCTTATTACACAAACCAATTATCTGTAGTGGTAAAAACAATGTTGCGTATAAAGCAAAACTAGCATGGCGGCCATTTTATTGTGAACACAATTTATTATTTTGTATTACAAAAACGATTTTCATGGCTTTACCGAAACATGTACACTCATTTTAAACCTTATTTTCCCAAGAGAGAAGGATGTTTAACTATTGGTGAAATTATTTTTCAAATACATTTCATCAACTAATTTGAGCGAAAAAACGTGCTACTGCCCCTTTAAGTGTTTACTTGTGTGTGAGAGGAACATCTTTTTATTATTGCATAGCAATTACTTTGTCTTTTTTCGGCAGGTTTACAGTAGTCAGCGGTACTAGCGTTGTATATGTATGCCCTAGAAATATGTCTCTGCTTTCTGTGACATACACGTTTGCTCTTGGTCATTCAGAGTTCCCACTCCTGTGGGTGTCTTTGCAGTTGCAGGTGTAGTTTGTAAATTCACATGAACGCTCGTGTACCCAGGTACCATGGTTTTCTTTTATGTCTAATCTTACGACATTTGTGGTTTAACAAGTTGGCATTAAAAGGGGTTGTCTCTTCCTGTTTACACCGAAAAAGCACATTTTATTTGAATAGAATGCGTCTCTAATACATCTGATGTGCGTTTCCTGATGATAAAATAGTGCGTGATATATCCTTATTTATCAGTTTTCTACTGCCGATGAAGGGGTGAGAAGGATGAGGGTGTGGGGGAGGGATATACACATTGTCGGTGCGCATGACATAAATCACTTTTGAGAGATACCTTTTTTTGCCATTTTAGTAGTGAAATTAATGTAAAAAAATTCATTCATCTTCATTCATCATTAACATTCTTTCTGAACATTTATGTATGTAACAGCTATAGCAGTCTATGTTTTCAAAGTTATTCAATTTGTTTTTATTTTGAAAATACTCAGATGAGTATATATACCATAACATTAAACATGGACTTGTGCAATATTTTGGCCATTTTTGCTACCTTGTTCCCTTCGGGTTTTCTAATTGCATTTTTGATGAAATTACCTTTTGAAAACATTGGATGTCAAAATAAAAGTTTAGTAAAGCTGGAGTCTTGTTTTCGGTTCTTTTTCTTTCGTTTTGCTATTCCCTTGCATTTTTCTTTGATTGATTGCAATGTCTGTGTTAAGCGAAATCCTACATGCAATGAGTTGCTCACAAAACCGATGATTGGAATATGAAGCAAACGAACATCGATAAACAAAGGTGTTTTAAAAACATAAAATGAGTGTGTTGCGATACAATTTATGTTGAACGAATGATATCATATTCAGTAATTGTCTCATCTCGTTAAAACATTTGAGTGCTTTATATATAAGACGTGGTCACGTTTTTGACATAAACTTTTCAATTATTTTTATTTTATTTTATTGTTGTTGTTGTTGTCGAAGATGATATTAAATCTCTAATCTGAAATGGTGATATACAAAATATATTGTTATCCAAATCTACCATTTACAGTTTCATTCAAGTCCATCATATTGATTTCATATAGGACGTTCTAACATAACGTTTTTAACACAACGTTTCAAATCAAATAATTATTCACTTTTTGTATTAAAATCACAAATATTCCCCTTAACATTTTTACTTAAAACTTAATAGAATACTAAAAGATTTAAAACGACATTGTTTATTTTTATCGATGATTTTTTAATAAACTTTTGATTTTCTTGCTACCTGAAGCGTAGTTTTCTTTTTAATTTGAAATTAAAACATTTATTGTGAAGATACATCTTTTTTTGCTCAAAGTGATATTTGATTCTATACCATTAAAGACTAAACAACTTTAGCAAGTGTATGAAGTCATAATATGTAATTTGAAATGCAAATTAAAATCCAAATTAATGTTTCGTTATGGGAATCTAACACATAAACAAACGGTTCATGCAAATGAACACGCTTTTTATAGATGCTTAACTTTATGACATTTTGACTACCAAGGGCAGATTTGGTTCTATCAAGATTCTCTCGGTATATTATATAGTTTTATCCATTAACACTTTCCATAGATATTAATCATTGCAATATAATAATTCAATTCTAATTTTCCGATGTCTCCTAATACAATGACATTATCAATTCATACAGATAATAGTTCATATACATTCAAAGTTGTGATTTAGATATTATAAACTCTCAAACTATATAGATTATTTGACGATTCCTCTTACAGAACGAAAGTCATGATCATAATGATGATAACATGTAGTTTAAGGGTTCTGCTCCCAATGATGTTGTTTAATGCATTTTTCAAGGATGTTCACATCAAGACAGCTTGCCTATGCCAAATAGTCAATGAATATTCATTGGAAATAGATTGGTTATACTTTCAGCGATTAGTCCTCTGGAGCAAAACAACAAGACATGGTTCAACCAGGTAGTATTCTGGTATTTAAAGATACATTGGCTATCATATGCACCACAAGTATCGGGATATACACACTGTGAATTATTTGGTGAACAAAACTCAATTATTGATCTAACAGTGTATATAGAAAATACTAAACGACGTCCCGTTTTATAATATATTTATGAAGCGCGTGAGGGGTTTGGTATTGACGAGCGAAAGCGAGTTAAATTCTGAGTTAAGTATTTTATTTATTACACACTGATTTAAATTTCACTTCAACGAACTCGTCGAACAATAGGACAAACTCAATTGCGACCGCAGCGCTAATATTGAGCCATTGTGACGTCACGTCAATCGGCAGCACGCGATGTTATTACACAATATGTAAATAACACTGTAAATTATTAAACAGCGATATCTTCAACGGGCGAGTACTAAAGATATTATTGTCATATGTGAAGACTGGTGTGTTAATGATGATAGATGGAGTTTGATATAATGACCATTACAGTCTGTCTGCTTATATATAAATATAGCTCTCTGTATCATCTCATTCCTTTCTGATCGATGTATTCTTCACTGTGCAACAGATTATCGAATGTAATGTGTTTGTGTTTATGAACGATCTTCCATGACATCATCCTAAAGAGAAGACATCACATAAGAAACACGAACTTTCCTTGACTATAGATTAATGCAACTACATGTTACTTAAGGTTAATACAATATTTAACAAAACGTACGGACACGAAATGAAAACACCCACCCAAGACCAATGCGATACCATTCAGCTCATTGAGTCAACCTCCCGTATGACCTTCTGTCCATATGTTTATATAGTTTTCGACTTCTGTTCAAGAATCACTTGGTGTAGAGTGACCCTATTTGCACAGAAATATTGATAACTGCTAAAAATAAAGTCCCATTTAAGTCAATCTAATTAAATCTAGATCGATATTTTTAAAAATAATGTAACTAGTTATTGTTGTCAATCTAATAGTGACCAACGAATCGAACTATCCTATCAACTTTGACCTTAAGCCGCTAAGCCAATCAGCAACGATGCCACATCTCGCTTTAGCTCATTCAAGATCTTTTCTCCGTTTCCTGATGCATGTAGTATAGCTTCATTCGAAGTGCTTTGTGCGACTTAAATTGGAATGCACGACGAATGGAACCGATTGCTGTGGTGTCTCGATAACACCAAAAACCAATATAATCAGCATCCTGTTTTCACACATATATACGTTAATAGATTAAGGATTAATTTGCAAATGGTTTTAATGTAATTTCGAAGAGCCAATGACAAAATTCGACTGTACATGCGATGAACTGTTTCTAAAAATAAAGGAAAAACCTCTTCACTGGAAAGTTCATCCCGGGTGAACTCTTCATGTTCATGTTTGTGTTATAGATAATAGGGCCCATATTGTTTTATCGGAAAACATCAGTTTATAAAGCCATCTGTCTTAATCATTAACCACACATCTTCCTTTTAAAATAGTTTATGTTGACACACTATTTATGATAAATTGTACAAAGGTTATAAGTTTCTGTAAGTCCCATAGGCAATTGAAGGTAAGGAGGCAGTTGCAGGGTCAGTTTATCACACCAAAAGTGATTGATCAATACAATCTCCATACGAAAGGTCAACGGGACTTCCTTACATACAGGCCACAGTTAGAACGACTTATTAACCAAATACAGAACAGCCGATCTAAAGTTATTTAGATTTGATATGAGTAAAATGGTATGCTCGTATCATTGTCTTTGGCTCACGGGATCCGATTTGAAAGTGTACACTTAGTTACAAAATTATCAGTGAATTCAATTTTCTTATTGGAGGTCAAGACTGAGACGTCAATACAGATGATACAAACAGGTTATTTTTGAATTGCTTGCATTGTTGAAAAATGCCCATGAAAACGTTAATGTCTAACTAGTAATCTGAAGCCAGGATATGTTAAATCTGCGGTTAAATACTTCTCGTGGTTGTTTGATGTTGGTTGATGGATTGTTGATAGATGGTATACCCCGTAGAAAGGATTTTGATCTGCAGCAAACGAACAGCGACAGGAAAAAAAAGTTAAAACATTAGGCCAAAAAAGATTTTTAAAATGTTTCTGGTCTTTACAGGCTGACAAAAATGATACGATGATTTTTGTGGTATTTACGACATTTTTGTTTGCAATGAAGAGATAAACAGACACAATTTATACAATTATTTATATAAAAACCCTCTTAAATATGTGTTCCAAATAGTCAATAATCTCACCCCTACACTACTTCTCAACAGAAACGAGAGACATTTTGTTATGTCCAATGTTTTCTGAGGTTAAAAGTTAAATTATAGTTATCTGCTCTTACTTTTGTTAAAACCTAGAAAAAAAAGACCTGAGGCGTGGGTTTGAAAGTGATGCGGGCGGAATTGACTTAAACATCGGACAATGTGTTTTTTCGAACAAGGTATTTTTGATAGATATATATGTAAGTAATGATCACATAAGGTTTTGCTCTTAAACAAAGTAATCATATATTTTGAGACTTATTCACAACAATAAATTGTTGTCGCAAAATGTTGCCGTAAGCAAGTTAGATTTCTGGGTCCCATCTCTCCTTAAGTCGAAATGCAATAGCAATGTATAGATCAAATATTCAAAGTCAGGTGTTAGATTTATATTTTCATCTGGCTCATGTCCCTTGGGTCACAAATCGATTCGGTTCTCAGAATTGGTCTATGAGCCTAGACAGTTGCCAAGAGAATTGAGAGTGATCATTTTGCAAGTGAAAAGGAAACCCCTTTTCCTTTATACAAGACCTTAGTATTGAGCGATGCTTTTCTTTGTAGAATGAAAATAATGAAATAAAGACAGGGTTGAACACAAAATAATAATCCATCATATTTTTTTTTAAAATTGACATTTGATAACGCGCGTACATATGCCTTGGAATTTACCTTCTGTCATGAACAACAATCTAATTCCAACTGTAGACATCTTCCGCGACATTTCGATTTGATTATACACATGTGACTGCGACAAATTGTAAACATTATGTTACCCTGGGTAGAAAAGATAAAGAGAGGAAAGACTCCACTCTCGCGGTAACCAGGTTCCAAACCTTAAAATACACCAAAATAAAGCCATGGGCTCTGTATCTCATCAGGCTTTAAAAACTACAATATGAACTGAATTAATATGTCACCCTTATTTTCAGCTAAAATTGATAAAGTAACACTTGATACAAGTTTATCATGCCTTGTGTCCAAAAAAAAAGAGAAAATTTGGGGTCACTGACTGATTTAAAGAGTTATCGGTATCAATAGTAATAGTAACGCTATTTTTAACTTCACCTACTGAACTAAAGTGCGCGTTTCAGCAAATAAACTCAAAATCCTTTCAGATACAATTTTATCACATACGCGGAAACATAACTAGTTAATACTTTTAAAATAAATGACATTGCTAAGGATAATAAAATAAAATTAAGTAGTTTTTAAAATAAAACGGCATTTTTATCATCGTTTTCGCATATTCAACAGCATTGTTCAGTGACACATATTTTAGATAGTGCTTAATCTGTAACATGATGTGCGCAGTTGAATAAACAAACGAATTCAGAAATAATAATAATAGGGGGTCACCGACCGTTTTTCATAACTGAAACGTCATTTTTAAAATTACCTACATAAACGTAAACAATGTGATCAATTCAAGTGTAATTTGGACGGTCTATCGTGTTATTATTATTGAATATACCATTAATCTAAGAATGCTTGATGGAAGAACAACTATCAGTTGATTATACAACACGATTTATATTCATCACTTACTGGAGATACGTATGTGATTGAAACAATACACATAGTAACGACATGCGGTATGTCGTAAAATGGCCGTTAAAAGACGTTGCGGTAAATTTAAGGGCTTTCCGTTAGTTAATCGATACAGCTATGCTTAAAACGATTTAATGCATATATTATGAGACTTATTCACAACAATAACAATGTTACCGTAAGTGCGTTCGATGTCTTCGTCCCATCTCTCCTTAAAGGCGAACAGGTGTTTCTGTGAATACATTTTAAATTTCGGGGTTATGCACATGACACAAACATAACAAGAAGTGACAAAAGGTTAACAAATTTAGGTTAAGAATTATTGATGATCGTGAGGTGAGGTGAGTTGGGGTTTAACGTCGCTTTCAAGAGTACTTCACTTATATCGCGACTGCTAGTATTATGGCAGAGAGAAAGCCCGCAACGCCATGTGGATATGCATTGCGGTGAAACCTGTGAGCATCGGCTGGAACTAGCGAACCATGGGTGGTACTACGCTGAAATTCAGTGTAGCATTGCACCCAAACATTACTACGTGTAGAACAGTTCTCTACTGCAGACAAATTTGCCGTGCCCCTGGCGGGATTCTAACCCCGGACTTCTTGATCCGAAGCCGAACGCGCTAATTGATGATCGTATGCCTTTTAACAGTATATGAGCATGCACGCTGCAAACATATCCTTCAGAGCAGTTGGTCGTCAGGTTAACACTCTTTCATTAGCAGACTTGTGAGCAAAGTCGACACCAACAATGTAAAGGATTGTAGATTACCAGTGAGTGAGTGAGTTGGGGTTTAACACCGCTTTCAAGAGTATTTCACTTATATCGTGGCTGCTAGTATTTTCGCAAGGAGAAAACCCGCAACGCCATGTGGCTATGCACTGCGGTGAAACCTGTGAGCAGCAACTGGAACTAGCGAACCATGAGTGGTACTACGCTGATGGTCTCAGGATGTAAGCTGGATCTTGTCCCAAAACAGGGAAATCGCAAAGCGAGTGATATATCCTTGACGTCCTTGTCCCGTACCTTATTACGACGGTCAAATACATGATTTAGCAAATCGTTCAGAATGTATTCGTGGATGCAACGCTCGACCTCACCATTCCTGTGCTGTGAAAGCGTATGTTCAGAACACGGCCGTCACCCTATTCCCCTGGCCTGATATGAGGCCAGCTGTGAATCCCTAAGAACATGTATCGGACATCATTTGATGTCGAATGCCAAAAATGTAAACTCATCTAAATAATCCTGCTGATTTGGAGGTTGCATTACATGATGAGGGACAGCAGATGAAGCGGATTCATACTCAGTGGAGGCATGACGAGAAGGGTCAACACAATCACCCGCTCTCATGACATGTACGTGTACACTCGCTTCTGGCACTTTGTCGGTGATTTGTCATCTTGAGATCTCAAACAAAAATGAACTTATCTGAGCCTTAGTCGATCGCTACAACAGCAAAGTTGTCTGGTGAGTCACATTTAAACAAATATGAAATATGTTATCACCCATGACCTTTATGTGTTATCCCTTATGTTCAGCTTTTGTTCAGCTTTTATGACAGAGTAGTGTCAGACTTATTCTTCACTTGCTGTGATCGAAATTAAAAGTCAAACGTATGAAGAGTTGAAAATTAGAGTTAATTAATGTTCATGTGTATTGATAAATAGTCAAGATGTTAACATTATTTAGAAACAAAGAAAATATAATCAAAGATTCACACAAAAGGAATCGGTTGATTACGAGTATATATAGAGGATATCTGTCTTCTCTTGATAAATATCATGTTTATCTCGTCGAGTGAGGGAGAACAGTAGATTCACTGAAATATATTAACTTTTCTACTTCACCCGATGAGATAAACATGGCATTTGTCAAGGAAAACATATATTATATTTATTATGTCAGTATTTCTGTGGTTTATGTTGACGTGGAGTGATTTCAACATTGTCCCGATGGCGATAAAGGTAATCGTCACTCAGTAGAGTGGTGATAAAGGATATCACCACTGTAGCCTGATAGATGGGTTATTTCACTGATAAATTTGAGTATCTCACTCTAAATTATGTAATAAATTGATTGAATTATCAGTGAATTATCAGTCGCCAAAATAAATGCTGTTGATGAACTGATGCTTGAAACCTTTTTTTAAATAAATACTGAATTGTAAGTTTATAATACAATTTAAGAAATGTTTTAGATATGTTGTACCTCCATCGATTTATAACAGCAATAACTTGCTGCTCAGCAACTTTTACAAAATTTAATGCTGTTATATTTCGATGTTTCTTAAAATATCTACACAAGTCTAATATATCTGACATTTATGACGGGAGAAGGCCGCTCGTTTCACACAACAATACATACTTTAGCTGAATCCAAATTAAGGAATCCTTGAGCTAAAACCACGAATATTTAATTCTGTTATTCCCAACATTGACGTTCATTCAATCAGGGTTCGTTTTCCCCCGGGATCCTCATGTTTTGAATAACCATGATTAGCATATCACGTGACATTTAAAATGGCTACCAATTGCGAATCACTCTTAGTGGACAATACTTCTATTGCTTGAAGTTATACATTGAAGATAATTGTCTCACTCTTGAAAGCAATGTATGTTGTATGTGTAAAGATGATGACATATTATCATATCCTTATTGTGCATAAATATGTTACGTTGTGTTGTCAGAATCGCCTGACCATAGCGTCAATGACATGACTGCACTCGCCTACTCAACTTGCCTGCGGCACATTTCGCTGTTTGGATAGATCTCATTACCGACGAACTAAACACCCAACAGGCGAGTTTCGTGTGATTTAATATCAGCTATTTTTTTATTTCCAAGATGTCTACAAGCTTTTAAATCGGTCTTTTAATTCGAATGGACTTTGACGTCACAAGCTAAAGTATGAATGCACAGTTTGCACATTCCTGTTGTTTGTTTCCGAGAGCTCTCGACCAATTGGAGTCACAAAAATAACAGTTTTACATTTTGTAATTATTTAAGTATATTAATTATGGATTATACATGTTTTATTCGTTTTCTCGCTAATGTTAAACGTGAGTTTGAGTTTATTTGAGTGCATTTGTGAATAATTGACTTACAAATGCACTTTTGGTCATTTGTCTATTGTTTGTCAACATTTCAAGCATGAATGTAAGTCCAAAATTCTAATTTGGGCAATAACTAATTTGAAAGTGCTTCATGTTACGTAGTTGTGTGTGCAGGTATATCTACATGTATTTAGTACAGCTTTCATATTCTGACATTTACAAATATAGACAGGAATGTTTAGTGACTTCTGTAGAGATATGTTAGCCTGTATCATCAGCCTTTCAAAACTTCTAGAACGAAATATTAGAGTCACAATAATAAATGCATTTTTTTGTTCAAAGTGACCAAGTCAATGAGTTGAAATAATTGAACTATTGTATGAGTTGCTGTACAAAAAAAGTGGAATAAAAAAAACCGATATGGCAAGAACACAAATTGAGCTTGTTTGTTTTAACAGAGAATTTCAATCCATGCCATATTGAGTCCATAAAGGTGTTATAAACCTCAACATAAGAACTTATATATACATTGAATAGCAAATCAGTTTCTGAATATGTTATGTAACATGCTGATCAACTGTACAGCAAACACAAACATACGTAGATAAAAAAAAACATGACAAATGTTTATATAAGTCATGTATGACTCGTTAGTTTGCAATAAAGCATTACCCGGTTTCAAAAAAAATAAAAAATAAAAAAAAATAAAAATAAAAACCCTCAAAGAGTTGATTGATGAGTTGGGATGAGAGTCGAGTTCATCCACTTTTCTGATCATCAAGTCCAAATGAGATATCTGTTCTCTAGAAAATTATGGTTTGTTACATCTTGTTTTTCTTAAATGCATTTTTTTCCAGTACGATTATTTCCAACTGTTGTATTATTTAAGATTTTTGATAAACGTCATTATTTATACTCACCGTTTATAAATCACCGAAGCCAATTGAGTTTCTCACAATTAATCACTCGACCAGATATAACACTGAAGAATAAAGAGAGTAACCCAACCGATAGAATCGCAGGGTTCGAACCCGACAGATCGAGGAGGTGATTCTCCTCATCCGAAGGCTCTATCGTTAGGCGATAGATGGTATGTTGAATGTCCTGCCATGCTCGTCGGCAGCCTGGTTTTTACAAATGAAATCCAGGGCCACGCCCCCGTCCCTCACCGCGAAGCGGAGCAAGTCTGCTTGCAAGGCATGCAATTCCGATATCCTGGCAGCCGACGTCATGGCTACCAGGAAGCCTGTCTTCACTAAGAGACACAAAATGGTCGTCTCAGCAAGAGGCTCATGAAATTCCGACTTGAGGTGGTTAGCCAAGTCCCATTCCGGAGGCCTAGATTTTTGGCTTCCGTCCACCTGTCGGTTGGTGCTAACGATCTCATTGAGTATGGATATGTCGATGCCCGGCTCCCGCTTGCGGCCTTAAGACCTCCCCAAGTCCGGAGTTGGACCAAGTACTGAGTGACTTGGGGAACCGTAACTGACAGGATGTCAAACACCCTCTCCTCTCAAAAGGCTGCGAAGGAGTTCCACTGAAACTCATAGAGGTTCCTAGTGGATTCCCTTTGAGGGGTGGCAACGGTTTGGGCCAATGCCTTTGAATAGCCGGCGTTTCAATCCCTTTTTCAGACAAGCCAAGTGTGTAGACGAAGAACCTAAGAGTTTTCGTGTACGTGGCCGTTTGGCTTGCTCCTTAGCAGGAGTAGAGTCTGAGTGGTCTTTATCTTGGCAACTGCCTGAGTCAGTATTGCCGGAGAGGGAAAAGCATAGGAAACCATCCCTTCCCATTCTAAAGAAAGCACATCTAGGCACCGGCCCTCCGGGGTGTGCACTGGAGACACGTATATCGGCAGCTGGTCATTTAGCAGATTGGCAAAGGAGTATATGTGCGGCCTTCGAACTGAACACTCTCGGGTGCAACATCCACTCCTTGGATAGAGGCTTGTCCTGGCGAGACAGAGCGTCCGCTAGGGCGTTCTTGGGTCAATGGATGTGCACCGCTCGAATGGAGAGGTTGAGACTGTCTACAATACGAAACAACTCTATCACCAGCTGCAGAATGGAGTCTGCTCTCGTCGACCCTTGATCTTGATCGCCCAAGCCGCTGTCTAGCTGTCGTTGTTAACAAGCAAAACTTTGCCTGTCAGTCGGGTCGACCAGTGAGCGATTGCTAGGTGATTGCTCCAGGTCTAAGGCGTTGATGTGGCGCTCCCATTGCGATGGGGACCACACGCCTGCTCTAAGCACAGGTTGGCTCCCAACCCTTGGGTGCAGGCCTCCGCAAATAGATGGGAGGTGGCTGGAGGGGGCTGGAGAGGCACTCCCGAGAAGACATTGTTCATGGCCCTCCAACAGGCCAGATGGTGGACGGTGTCCTCCCGCAGCGCGAATTGGTGGCGACATGTCTTCTCCCTCACATGAGCGTTGACAAAGACCTGAAGGGTGAAACAAAATATATCATCAATAGAAGCTAGATAACTGAAACGCTGGTACATGGTTTAAAGGACGATACATTAGAACCATTTCTGCTGAAGTATTAGATGTATTGGTCACTGCCTTAAAGCCAATTTCCAACTACAAACCTGAACCTCTTGTTGACCATAACCATTGGTTGTTTTCTGTGAAAATACACTTCGGATATGGACAGCTATAATCTAAAATGTTCCTGCGAATCAAAATAGTTTCAAAATTCAACAATTTTACCCCCAATAGTTTAGGAGTCATCACAGTTAGTTGAACGAACGTTCTAAAATAACAGTAAGAAACACGTTATACAAACTGAATCAAAATCAGAAAAGAAAACTCTTGACCTTTATTTGTTCATGTCTAAGCTGGAATTCTCAATCTTGTATGAAGTTAAAAATCCTCTAAAGTAACATATTTGTATAAATAAACTAGTGTCCAAAATAAACTGTCTGAAAGATATTGGCGACATAAAGTACCATATGAGACATAAATTCATTGACAGGTCTTTGCCGTAAGACTTCATAAAACAAGTAAACGACCCATATTTCTCTTATCTCACCTCGTTAAGAAAGTAACAAATGACACTTAAGCTTTTTTTAAATGTATGTTTCCCATGTAGCATAACAAGTTGCTGTTTCTAAAATAGACGATCTAGGCTCCTGGACACATCTTGTTGCTATGTTTTAGTATTGGGGTAAAACTGTATTTTTCATGGCAACGCAACTAGTTTAGATTCAAAGCTGAAAGGCTTATATTTATAACAACTAAGAGATACGTACAAAAGTGCTACATGAAAAAACATGAAGCTGAGGTAGACAGCAGTAAACTCAACGAAGGGAAGGAAACATAGTGTCCAGCACAAGGAATGACAATTTCTGAGAATGTCATATTTCTGGATTTCCTAGTTGTCAAAACTGTGTGTCTGTGTACCTACACTTCTGGAATCTGACATAGCATTTCTAATTATTTGCAATATGATAAAGCCATCTGTTTGGAAGCTAATATTTTGTACTATTCTCAAACACGAGATAAATGCATTTTCAAAATAATGCATTTTCTTATATTTAACGAATTCGAAGATTTGTGACATTTGATCAATCATGTCCAGATATCTCAGACAGTTCTAGCCATAACGACGACGGCACTATGATGATAATGAAAAGAAAGCAACTGTTATCCTGAAGAGTGTCTTAGGAATATTTTGAACAGCTTTGAATAAAGATATGAATGTGTTCTTAATTGACCTGGTAATCTGTCGTTTATTTTGAAAAACAGCAAACACTTGTTACATTGTAACTCCCATGAAGAAAATATGTTTCTATGTACATTGTATAAGATGTAAAAACTACATTCGTTGGATCCTCGAAACTTCAGTTGCCTACCTGTATGTACTACATCACAGATGTGTTGAGTTACTGGGCTCATGGATTCGATTATAGATCTAATATATGATGTATGGCTGTTCTCAGTAGTTCTTTCGCGCTACTGATAGCAAAGGCTTAATATTAATGACCACAGGGGTTTTGAGGAATTCACTTACCCTCAACACAATTGTCCAGTTTGATATGATACAAAAATAAACCTGTTTCATATATACTGATATAAAAGTATTACCTAATCGAGTGAGTTAGAAAGTTTACATTTTCGGGGTGCAACCACAAGTGAAAGTATAAAAAAAACTACAGTACGAGGTGAGATAAACATGGTATGTGTCATGAATTGACATATATTCTATTTTACGATGTTATCCTTACAATTACGTCACAAAAAGGTCGTTTGTCATGTTCGGCGGCAACAACGTGATCTCATATGATCATTCGATAGGTCTGATCATTGTTTTATGGTTTCAAATTATAACAGTCACTGGTCACGGTGAAAATATAAGATATCTTCACTATAGCTTGATAGACAGTTTATTGCACTTATATATCCCAGTATTTCATTGCTTGTAATATCAAAAAGTGATCTAGTTGAGATGCGTCTACATGCATGTACATGTTTAACTATAGTAATATTTTTCGGATTGTTGAGACTAACAATGGCTTACATGTAAGTCACTTAAAGGTACATCCATTGTGTTGTTGGGGGTCAAATATTCCAAACGTTATAAATGGTGTTATTTTATCGAGAAGTACTGACTGTTACCGAAAACTACCATTTTGATGATAGTAGACTTAGCATGTTGATGATCTGAAGGTAAAAGTAGTGATTTCTGATCGAAAACCGGACAATGCACAGCGTGTTGCGCGCGTCAATGAGTCAAACGTAATTTTGGAATCTTATTTATAACAGATAAAAAGACAAATTTGAGTTGATAATGTTTAATACGTCCCATAACTACTGTGCATTTAAATGGGACGTGCAGTTTCGGTTTCTGCACATGCATAATTATGTTACTCAATTTTAATTGGAAGCTAGTTATTATGATATATTTGGCGATTGGGGATAAATATGCAAGATGAGTGAATTTATTTGTTTTGAAGACAACACATGTCGTGAGTTGGAACGTATAGAAGCCAAATAAAATTTTATGAAACACAATGGATGTACCTTTAATAACTTGTTTTCAGATGGGCTTTTTTAAGAGTGTCCAATAACACACACTGTAGAGACTGATGAAGGGCCTTCTCCTCTTGAGAACCTCTTGTCTAACCTTATAAAGTAAATTTGTTTTCAGTCTTCACATTTCCATATAACACTGTCTTGTATTGCCAGGTTCCATTAGTGCTATAGTATATAGTTTCATTTCGGATCAAAAAGCCTTTTTCAGAATTACAATCAAATAGAGGTACTTCCTGAAGTGTGAACAGAATATGTACAAAGTTTCGGGGTTTCTTGATAGTTAGTGAGAAGTACTTGACAATTACAATGGGAACTTGATAGGACGGAATCTGGGATATCTTCACACTTTTTTACGGTAAATACTGAAAGTGTACAAGTCACAAAAGTTCATGTTATAGAGATGGATAGAAAATTCCACCTAAAATTTGACATTAGTTTATACTTTAGCAATACGTCTCCTGACAATTCCTGACATTTTCAATTTCCAGACTGAGCTATTTTATGTCTGTTCTTATGAGCCAGCTGAAATAATGAAAGATGTCAATGGCTCCATTATCTGCTACCTTAGTTTGTCCACCACAAGTCAACGTCAGCCCAATGATTACACGTTTATGCAACAGAAAGACAGCGAATTTGATCATGACAAGCTCTCAAGTCTATGTTGACAAGTAAACTAAGGATCTATGAAAACCCGCATTCTGCTGCCAGATGTTTGAAGTTGTTTTCACTTACAATAGAACATTGCATTATAGCTGTCTTCATGTATTTACCAGGACACTTATTCAAATCTCCCTACAAAATGCAATGAGTCAATTAATCAATACTTGCTATATCAAAGCATTTGCATCCGACGGGGGGTATTGGTGAAATGTATCTTGATCTACCCCACATTCCATGTTATGGAGGAATAAGTATATAATCCCAAAAATTTTGCATGTCCGCAATAAAGAAATTGTTACACAGACAATCCAAGATTATCCAAATAAAACACGACACACAGGTTATGCTTTGGTTTGTAAAAACAAGTTAAGTGGAAAGTAAGACAGAAGTTAAGCTGGATATCTTACTTACTTACTATGTCATACGTATATCATATCTCTATTATTATATATCTAGAAAATGAATATTCTCATGTAAACCTTTAAATTATGAAAATTTTAGGCGAATCTCTTTTCGGGCATACGTCATTTACTTCAAAAGTGTCATTTGTCCTATTAGAGTTGTAAAGTGTATGTCAAATAACTTTCGCTCACAATGAATATTCTTTCTGAATATGAGTTCAGTCTGTACGATTATTATATATTTTCTGTCATATATATATATATATATATATACACATTTAACGTGTCTAGTGGGCACTGGGTCGCTACACCATCGTACCGGGCACCAGTCTTTCTGATGTAGCTACAGGGTTCAAATTTAGTATTTAGATTGCTGAAACCATTCCTAGATAATGTATAACTTTTATTTCAATATATCTCACTTATTTAATAATATTCTGTATATCCTAGTGGGCACCCGTTTCGTTGCTGTAGCATCGTTGTGGGCACTTGCTCCTTATGCACGCCCCATTTGAACTGGTTATCTAACGAATGTTGTTCGACAACTCTCGGCTCGTTAAGGAAACAAGGATGAGTTAATTAGTCACAGACTGGCTATTGCTGTGTTCCTGCCACCGTTCTTCGGGGCCTCTATATATAACACATTATCAGGGGTCATTTTGTATTGTTCTCTTTATATACATGTACATACATTTATTTTATTTTGGATTAGAATTACTAACCTTTACTAACACTATGATGATAAAGAATAACTTTTATTAATTTCGCAATCTTATTAAAAGTGGATATATGAATACATTATGAATGTTTATAATAAATAATAAAAATTCTAACATGTGACCTGTTAGATTCATTTAATTGAGGAACAACGAGCATCATTATTGACTTAGTTTCTAAAGAAAGTGGTGTTTTAAAATACATAAGTTAAGTAACTAAACGTGATGTATCGTACCACCATGTAGTATCAAACAATACTCATTTTATTCCAGACTTAGAATCCTGAGAATAAGATGTAAATATATAGCGTGATGTTTACCACAATAGGGCGTAAATACAAAAAAATCTATCATGCCTGCATTTTAAAATGAATGTAAACTGCCATTGTGTGTATTGCATTTGATGTTTTGGCGTATGTCTGTATATCCACCAGTCTACTAGATCATTTAGTAGAGCAGCGTTCATATAAGTTTAAATATTATAAAACAACAATAACCTGTTACTATGTGTGACATTGACAACATCTCCGAAGCTGATATGATTTATAAAAACAACCTTTTTGTACATTAATTAAACTACATTATGCTTCTGAAAAGTGTTAAACTCATGAGTTCCTCGGTGAAAAACAAGAAGCATATAACGAATTTAAAACCCGAATTTATATGATAAATATATGTATACAATAAATGAAGTGCGCCAGCACCTCAATCAAGTTGGAGAAAGCCGTCTCAACAAGTGAATATATGCTAAACAAATATCATATATATAAAATAGAATACTATCCAGTGGATTTGATCCGATACACACTAACCTCTGATGATTGGATACCTATGTGCTGTATTTAGCGAGTACTCTAGACATGGAACTTGAAATAAAATCATTACATATTCAATCTAATATTTAAGATTAAGCAATCAGCGGCAGTATAGGCATATGTATAACTGAATATGATAAACTTGTGGTTGATGGGGAGGTATTTAAATTTTCTAATTAATCATATGCATTTCCGATGTAATACAATATGAATTTGGATTTAAACATGCACATTTCAAACAATTAGCCAACAACCCTTTTAAAATAGCGAAATGTATAGTTCTCATATGTCAATATGTCATTTCACCAACCTAGTGGGCACTTATATACAACATAGAATACTATCCAGTGGATTTGATCCGATACACACTAACCTCTGACGATTGGATGCCTATGAGTTGTATTAAGAGAGTAATCTAGACATGGAACTTGAAATATATCATTACATATTCAATCTAATATTTCAGATTAGGCAATCAGCGACAGTATAGGCATATATATATCAATGCATTTCTTTGTTTCTTTTTCATAGATGTGCATCTATATTAATCAAGATCTCGTACATCATCATTACTTGATGAGAAGAAGTGTGTGCAATATATTTAGAACATCTGAAATTCGGCATGAAGTAAATAATGTTATATAATAAACAAAGGTAAACACGTCCGTTTTCACATGAACATAATATGATAAACTTGTCGTGGTGGGGTAGGTATGTATATTTTCTAATTAATCATATGCATTTCGTGTGTATTACAATATGAATTGGGATTTAAACATGCACATTTCAAACTATTAGCCAACAACCTTTTAATAGCTGAATGTATAGTTCTCATATGTCAATAGGTCATTTCACCATCCTAGTGGGCACTTATATATAACATAGAATACTATCCAGTGGATTTGATCCGATACACACTAACCTCTGACGATTGGATGCCTATGAGTTGTATTAAGAGAGTAATCTAGACATGGAACTTGAAATATATCATTACATATTCAATCTAATATTTAAGATTAGGCAATCAGCGACAGTATAGGCATATGTATATCAATGCATTTCTTTGTTTCTTTTTCATAGATGTGCATCTATATTAATCAAGATCTCGTACATTTTCATATCTTGGTGAGAAGAAGTGTGTGCAATATGTTTAGAACATCTGAAATTCGGCATGAAGTAAATAATGTTATATAATAAACAAAGGTAAACACGTCCGTTTTCACATGAACATAATATGATAAACTTGTCGTGGTGGGGTAGGTATGTATATTTTCTAATTAATCATGTGCATTTCGTGTGTATTACAATATGAATTGGGATTTAAACATGCACATTTCAAACTATTAGCCAACAACCTTTTAATAGCTGAATGTATAGTTCTCATATGTCAATAGGTAATTTCACCATCCTAGTGGGCACTTATATATAACATAGAATAATATCCAGTGGATTTGATCCGATACACACTAACCTCTGACGATTGGATGCCTATGAGTTGAATTAAGAGTGTAATCTAGACATGGAGCTTGAAATATATCATTACATGTTTAATCTAATATTTAAGTTCAGGTTATAAGCGGCAGTATAGGCATATATATATCAATGCATTTCTTTGTTTCTATTACATAGATGTGCATCTATATAAATCAAGATCTCGTACATTTTCTTATCTTGGTGAGAAGAAGTGTGTGCAATATGTTTAGAACATCTGAAATTCGGCATGAAGTAAATAATGTTATATAATAAACAAAGGTAAACACGTCCGTTTTCACATGAACATAATATGATAAACTTGTCGTGGTGGGGTAGGTATGTATATTTTCTAATTAATCATGTGCATTTCGTGTGTATTACAATATGAATTGGGATTTAAACATGCACATTTCAAACTATTAGCCAACAACCTTTTTAATAGCTGAATATATAGTTCTCATATGTCAATAGGTCATTTCACCATTCCTAGTGGGCACTTATATATAACATAGAATACTATCCAGTGGATTTGATCCGATACACACTAACCTCTGACGATTGGATGCCTATGAGTTGTATTAAGAGAGTAATCTAGACATGGAACTTGAAATATATCATTACATATTCAAATCTAATATTTAAGATTAGGCAATCAGCGACAGTATAGGCATATGTATATCAATGCATTTCTTTGTTTCTTTTTCATAGATGTGCATCTATATTAATCAAGATCTCGTACATCTTCATTACTTGGTGAGAAGAAGTGTGTGCAATATATTTAGAACATCTGAAATTCGGCATGAAGTAAATAATGTTATATAATAAACAAAGGTAAACACGTCCGTTTTCACATGAACATAATATGATAAACTTGTCGTGGTGGGGTAGGTATGTATATTTTCTAATTAATCATGTGCATTTCGTGTGTATTACAATATGAATTGGGATTTAAACATGCACATTTCAAACTATTAGCCAACAACCGTTTTAATAGCTGAATGTATAGTTCTCATATGTCAATAGGTCATTTCACCATCCTAGTGGGCACTTAAATATAACATAGAATACTATCCAGTGGATTTGATCCGATACACACTAACCTCTGACGATTGGATGCCTATGAGTTGTATTAAGAGAGTAATCTAGACATGGAACTTGAAATATATCATTACATATTCAATCTAATATTTAAGATCAGGTTATAAGCGGCAGTATAGGCATATATATATCAATGCATTTCTTTGTTTCTATTACATAGATGTGCGTTTATATGAATCAAGATCTCGTACATTTTCTTATCTTGGTGAGAAGAACTGTGTGCAATATGTTTAGAACATCTGAAATTCGGCATGAAGTAAATAATGTTATATAATAAACAAAGGTAAACACGTCCGTTTTCACATGAACATAATATGATAAACTTGTCGTGGTGGGGTAGGTATGTATAATTTCTAATTAATCATGTGCATTTCGTGTGTATTACAATATGAATTGGGATTTAAACATGCACATTTCAAACTATTAGCCAACAACCTTTTTAATAGCTGAATATATAGTTCTCATATGTCAATAGGTCATTTCACCATCCTAGTGGGCACTTAAATATAACATAGAATACTATCCAGTGGATTTGATCCGATACACACTAACCTCTGACGATTGGATGCCTATGTGTTGAATTAAGAGTGTAATCTAGACATGGAGCTTGAAATATATCATTACATGTTCAATCTAATATTGAAGATTAGGTTATAAGCGGCAGTATAGGCATATATATATCAATGCATTTCTTTGTTTCGATTACATAGATGTGCATCTATATAAATCAAGATCTCGTACATTTTCATATCTTGGTGAGAAGAAGTGTGTGCAATATATTTAGAACATCTGAAATTCGGCATGAAGTAAATAATGTTAAATAATAAACAAAGGTAAACACGTCCGTTTTCACATGAACTGAATATGATAAACTTGTGGTTGATGGGGAGGTATGTAAATTTTATAGTTAATCATGTGCATGTCGTGTGTATTACAATATTAATTGGGATTTAAACATGCACATTTCAAACTATTAGCCAACAACCTTTTTAATAGCTGAATGTAAAGTTCTCATATGTCAATAGATCATTTCACCATCCTAGTGGGCACTTATATATAACATAGAATACTATCCAGTGGATTTGATCCGATACACACTAACCTCTGACGATTGGATGCCTATGTGTTGAATTAAGAGTGTAATCTAGACATGGAGCTTGAAATATATCATTACATATTCAATCTAATATTTAAGATCAGGTTATAAGCGGCAGTATAGGCATATATATATCAATGCATTTCTTTGTTTCTATTACATAGATGTGCGTTTATATGAATCAAGATCTCGTACATTTTCTTATCTTGGTGAGAAGAACTGTGTGCAATATGTTTAGAACATCTGAAATTCGGCATGAAGTAAATAATGTTATATAATAAACAAAGGTAAACACGTCCGTTTTCACATGAACATAATATGATAAACTTGTCGTGGTGGGGTAGGTATGTATAATTTCTAATTAATCATGTGCATTTCGTGTGTATTACAATATGAATTGGGATTTAAACATGCACATTTCAAACTATTAGCCAACAACCTTTTTAATAGCTGAATATATAGTTCTCATATGTCAATAGGTCATTTCACCATCCTAGTGGGCACTTAAATATAACATAGAATACTATCCAGTGGATTTGATCCGATACACACTAACCTCTGACGATTGGATGCCTATGTGTTGAATTAAGAGTGTAATCTAGACATGGAGCTTGAAATATATCATTACATGTTCAATCTAATATTGAAGATTAGGTTATAAGCGGCAGTATAGGCATATATATATCAATGCATTTCTTTGTTTCGATTACATAGATGTGCATCTATATAAATCAAGATCTCGTACATTTTCATATCTTGGTGAGAAGAAGTGTGTGCAATATATTTAGAACATCTGAAATTCGGCATGAAGTAAATAATGTTAAATAATAAACAAAGGTAAACACGTCCGTTTTCACATGAACTGAATATGATAAACTTGTGGTTGATGGGGAGGTATGTAAATTTTATAGTTAATCATGTGCATGTCGTGTGTATTACAATATTAATTGGGATTTAAACATGCACATTTCAAACTATTAGCCAACAACCTTTTTAATAGCTGAATGTAAAGTTCTCATATGTCAATAGATCATTTCACCATCCTAGTGGGCACTTATATATAACATAGAATACTATCCAGTGGATTTGATCCGATACACACTAACCTCTGACGATTGGATGCCTATGAGTTGTATTAAGAGAGTAATCTAGACATGGAACTTGAAATATATCATTACATATTCAATCTAATATTTAAGATTAGGCAATCAGCGACAGTATAGGCATATATTTATCAATGCATTTCTTTGTTTCTATTACATATATGTGCATCTATATTAATCAAGATCTCGTACATTTTCATATCTTGGTGAGAAGAAGTGTGTGCAATATATTTAGAACATCTGAAATTCGGCATGAAGTAAATAATGTTATATAATAAACAAAGGTAAACACGTCCGTTTTCACATGAACTGAATATGATAAACTTGTGGTTGATGGGGAGGTATGTAAATTTTATAGTTAATCATGTGCATGTCGTGTGTATTACAATATTAATTGGGATTTAAACATGCACATTTCAAACTATTAGCCAACAACCTTTTTAATAGCTGAATGTAAAGTTCTCATATGTCAATAGATCATTTCACCATCCTAGTGGGCACTTATATATAACATAGAATACTATCCAGTGGATTTGATCCGATACACACTAACCTCTGACGATTGGATGCCTATGAGTTGTATTAAGAGAGTAATCTAGACATGGAACTTGAAATATATCATTACATATTCAATCTAATATTTAAGATTAGGCAATCAGCGACAGTATAGACATATATATATATCAATTCATTTCTTTGTTTCAATTACATAGATGTGCATCTATATTAATCAAGATCTCGTACATCATCATTACTTGATGAGAAGAAGTGTGTGCAATATGTTTAGAACATCTGAAATTCGGCATGAAGTAAATAATGTTATATAATAAACAAAGGTAAACACGTCCGTTTTCACATGAACATAATATGATAAACTTGTTGTGGTGGGGTAGGTATGTATATTTTCTAATTAATTAGTGCATTTCGTGTGTATTACAATATGAATTGGGATTTAAACATGCACATTTCAAACTATTAGCCAACAACCTTTTTAATAGCTGAATGTATAGTTCTCATATGTCAATAGGTCATTTCACCATCCTAGTGGGCACTTATATATAACATAGAATACTATCCAGTGGATTTGATCCGATACACACTAACCTCTGACGATTGGATGCCTATGTGTTGAATTAAGAGTGTAATCTAGACATGGAGCTTGAAATATATCATTACATGTTCAATCTAATATTGAAGATTAGGTTATAAGCGGCAGTATAGGCATATATATATCAATGCATTTCTTTGTTTCAATTACATAGATGTGCATCTATATAAATCAAGATCTCGTACATTTTCATATCTTGGTGAGAAGAAGTGTGTGCAATATATTTAGAACATCTGAAATTCGACATGAAGTAAATAATGTTATATAATAAACAAAGGTAAACACGTCCGTTTTCACATGAACTGAATATGATAAACTTGTGGTTGATGGGGAGGTATGTAAATTTCTAGTTAATCATGTGCATGTCGTGTGTATTACAATATTAATTGGGATTTAAACATGCACATTTCAAACTATTAGCCAACAACCTTTTTAATAGCTGAATGTAAAGTTCTGATATGTCAATAGGTCATTTCACCATCCTAGTGGGCACTTATATATAACATAGAATACTATCCAGTGGATTTGATCCGATACACACTAACCTCTGACGATTGGATGCCTATGAGTTGTATTAAGAGAGTAATCTAGACATGGAACTTGAAATATATCATTCCATATTCAATCTAATATTTAAGATTAGGCAATCAGCGACAGTATAGGCATATGTATATCAATGCATTTCTTTGTTTCTATTACGTAGATGTGCATCTATATTAATCAAGATCTCGTACATCATCATTACTTGATGAGAAGAAGTGTGTGCAATATGTTTAGAACATCTGAAATTCGGCATGAAGTAAATAATGTTATATAATAAACAAAGGTAAACACGTCCGTTTTCACATGAACATAATATGATAAACTTGTCGTGGTGGGGTAGGTATGTATATTTTCTAATTAATCATGTGCATTTCGTGTGTATTACAATATGAATTGGGATTTAAACATGCACATTTCAAACTATTAGCCAACAACCGTTTTAATAGCTGAATGTATAGTTCTCATATGTCAATAGGTCATTTCACCATCCTAGTGGGCACTTATATATAACATAGAATAATATCCAGTTGATTTGATCCGATACACACTAACCTCTGAGGATTGGATGCCTATGTGTTGAATTAAGAGTGTCATCTAGACATGGAGCTTGAAATATATCATTACATGTTTAATCTAATATTTAAGATCAGGTTATAAGCGGCAGTATAGGCATATATATATCAATGCATTTCTTTGTTTCTATTACATAGATGTGTATCTATATAAATCAAGATCTCGTACATTTTCATATCTTGGTGAGAAGAAGTGTGTGCAATATGTTTAGAACATCTGAAATTCGACATGAAGTAAATAATGTTATATAATAAACAAAGGTAAACACGTCCGTTTTCACATGAACATAATATGATAAACTTGTCGTGGTGGGGTAGGTATGTATATTTTCTAATTAATCATGTGCATTTCGTGTGTATTACAATATGAATTGGGATTTAAACATGCACATTTCAAACTATTAGCCAACAACCGTTTTAATAGCTGAATGTATAGTTCTCATATGTCAATAGGTCATTTCACCATCCTAGTGGGCACTTATATATAACATAGAATACCATCCAGTGGATTTGATCCGATACACACTAACCTCTGACGATTGGATGCCTATGTGTTGAATTAAGAGTGTAATCTAGACATGGAGCTTGAAATATATCATTACATGTTTAATCTAATATTTAAGATGAGGTAATCAGCGGCAGTATAGGCATATGTATACCAGTGCATGTCTTTGTTTCTATTACATAGATGTGCATCTATATAAATCAAGATCTCGTACATTTTCATATCTTGGTGAGAAGAACTGTGTGCAATATATTTAGAACATCTGAAATTCGGCATGAAGTAAATAATGTTATAAAATAAACAAAGGTAAACACGTCCGTTTTCACATGAACTGAATATGATAAACTTGTGGTTGATGGGGAGGTATGTAAATTTTATAGTTAATCATGTGCATGTCGTGTGTATTACAATATTAATTGGGATTTAAACATGCACATTTCAAACTATTAGCCAACAACCTTTTCAATAGCTGAATGTAAAGTTCTCATATGTCAATAGATCATTTCACCATCCTAGTGGGCACTTATATATAACATAGAATACTATCCAGTGGATTTGATCCGATACACACTAACCTCTGACGATTGGATGCCTATGAGTTGTATTAAGAGAGTAATCTAGACATGGAACTTGAAATATATCATTACATATTCAATCTAATATTTAAGATTAGGCAATCAGCGACAGTATAGGCATATATATATCAATGCATTTCTTTGTTTCTTTTTCATAGATGTGCATCTATATTAATCAAGATCTCGTACATCTTCATTACTTGGTGAGAAGAAGTGTGTGCAATATATTTAGAACATCTGAAATTCGGCATGAAGTAAATAATGTTATATAATAAACAAAGGTAAACACGTCCGTTTTCACATGAACATAATATGATAAACTTGTTGTGGTGGGGTAGTATGTATATTTTCTAATTAATTAGTGCATTTCGTGTGTATTACAATATGAATTGGGATTTAAACATGCACATTTCAAACTATTAGCCAACAACCTTTTTAATAGCTGAATGTATAGTTCTCATATGTCAATAGGTCATTTCACCATCCTAGTGGGCACTTATATATAACATAGAATACTATCCAGTGGATTTGATCCGATACACACTAACCTCTGACGATTGGATGCCTATGTGTTGAATTAAGAGTGTAATCTAGACAAGGAGCTTGAAATATATCATTACATGTTCAATCTAATATTGAAGATTAGGTTATAAGCGGCAGTATAGGCATATATATATCAATGCATTTCTTTGTTTCAATTACATAGATGTGCATCTATATAAATCAAGATCTCGTACATTTTCATATCTTGGTGAGAAGAAGTGTGTGCAATATATTTAGAACATCTGAAATTCGGCATGAAGTAAATAATGTTATATAATAAACAAAGGTAAACACGTCCGTTTTCACATGAACTGAATATGATAAACTTGTGGTTGATGGGAAGGTATGTAAATTTTATAGTTAATCATGTGCATGTCGTGTGTATTACAATATTAATTGGGATTTAAACATGCACATTTCAAACTATTAGCCAACAACCGTTTTAATAGCTGAATGTATAGTTCCCATATGTCAATAGGTCATTTCACCATCCTAGTGGGCACTTATATATAACATAGAATACTATCCAGTGGATTTGATCCGATACACACTAACCTCTGACGATTGGATGCCTATGTGTTGAATTAAGAGTGTAATCTAGACATGGAGCTTGAAATATATCATTACATGTTTAATCTAATATTTAAGATGAGGTAATCAGCGGCAGTATAGGCATATGTATACCAGTGCATGTCTTTGTTTCTATTACATAGATGTGCATCTATATAAATCAAGATCTCGTACATTTTCATATCTTGGTGAGAAGAACTGTGTGCAATATATTTAGAACATCTGAAATTCGGCATGAAGTAAATAATGTTATATAATAAACAAAGGTAAACACGTCCGTTTTCACATGAACTGAATATGATAAACTTGTGGTTGATGGGGAGGTATGTAAATTTTATAGTTAATCATGTGCATGTCGTGTGTATTACAATATTAATTGGGATTTAAACATGCACATTTCAAACTATTAGCCAACTACCTTTTCAATAGCTGAATGTATAGTTCTCATATGTCAATAGATCATTTCACCATCCTAGTGGGCACTTATATATAACATAGAATACTATCCAGTGAATTTGATCCGATACACACTAACCTCTGACGATTGGATGCCTATGAGTTGTATTAAGAGAGTAATCTAGACATGGAACTTGAAATATATCATTACATATTCAATCTAATATTTAAGATTAGGCAATCAGCGACAGTATAGGCATATATATATATCAATGCATTTCTTTGTTTCTTTTTCATAGATGTGCATCTTTATTAATCAAGATCTCGTACATCTTCATTACTTGGTGAGAAGAAGTGTGTGCAATATGTTTAGAACATCTGAAATTCGGCATGAAGTAAATAATGTTATATAATAAACAAAGGTAAACACGTCCGTTTTCACATGAACATAATATGATAAACTTGTTGTGGTGGGGTAGGTATGTATATTTTCTAATTAATTAGTGCATTTCGTGTGTATTACAATATGAATTGGGATTTAAACATGCACATTTCAAACTATTAGCCAACAACCTTTTTAATAGCTGAATGTATAGTTCTCATATGTCAATAGGTCATTTCACCATCCTAGTGGGCACTTATATATAACATAGAATACTATCCAGTGGATTTGAACCGATACACACTAACCTCTGACGATTGGATGCCTATGTGTTGAATTAAGAGTGTAATCTAGACATGGAGCTTGAAATATATCATTACATGTTCAATCTAATATTGAAGATTAGGTTATAAGCGGCAGTATAGGCATATATATATCAATGCATTTCTTTGTTTCAATTACATAGATGTGCATCTATAAAAATCAAGATCTCGTACATTTTCATATCTTGGTGAGAAGAAGTGTGTGCAATATATTTAGAACATCTGAAATTCGGCATGAAGTAAATAATGTTATATAATAAACAAAGGTAAACACGTCCGTTTTCACATGAACTGAATATGATAAACTTGTGGTTGATGGGAAGGTATGTACATTTTATAGTTAATCATGTGCATGTCGTGTGTATTACAATATTAATTGGGATTTAAACATGCACATTTCAAACTATCAGCCAACAACCTTTTTAATAGCTGAATGTAAAGTTCTCATATGTCAATAGATCATTTCACCATCCTAGTGGGCACTTATATATAACATAGAATACTATCCAGTGGATTTGATCCGATACACACTAACCTCTGACGATTGGATGCCTATGTGTTGAATTAAGAGTGTAATCTAGACATGGAGCTTGAAATATATCATTACATGTTCAATCTAATATTGAAGATTAGGTTATAAGCGGCAGTATAGGCATATATATATCAATGCATTTCTTTGTTTCTTTTTCATAGATGTGCATCTTTATTAATCAAGATCTCGTACATCTTCATTACTTGGTGAGAAGAAGTGTGTGCAATATGTTTAGAACATCTGAAATTCGGCATGAAGTAAATAATGTTATATAATAAACAAAGGTAAACACGTCCGTTTTCACATGAACATAATATGATAAACTTGTTGTGGTGGGGTAGGTATGTATATTTTCTAATTAATTAGTGCATTTCGTGTGTATTACAATATGAATTGGGATTTAAACATGCACATTTCAAACTATTAGCCAACAACCTTTTTAATAGCTGAATGTATAGTTCTCATATGTCAATAGGTCATTTCACCATCCTAGTGGGCACTTATATATAACATAGAATACTATCCAGTGGATTTGAACCGATACACACTAACCTCTGACGATTGGATGCCTATGTGTTGAATTAAGAGTGTAATCTAGACATGGAGCTTGAAATATATCATTACATGTTCAATCTAATATTGAAGATTAGGTTATAAGCGGCAGTATAGGCATATATATATCAATGCATTTCTTTGTTTCAATTACATAGATGTGCATCTATAAAAATCAAGATCTCGTACATTTTCATATCTTGGTGAGAAGAAGTGTGTGCAATATATTTAGAACATCTGAAATTCGGCATGAAGTAAATAATGTTATATAATAAACAAAGGTAAACACGTCCGTTTTCACATGAACTGAATATGATAAACTTGTGGTTGATGGGAAGGTATGTAAATTTTATAGTTAATCATGTGCATGTCGTGTGTATTACAATATTAATTGGGATTTAAACATGCACATTTCAAACTATCAGCCAACAACCTTTTTAATAGCTGAATGTAAAGTTCTCATATGTCAATAGATCATTTCACCATCCTAGTGGGCACTTATATATAACATAGAATACTATCCAGTGGATTTGATCCGATACACACTAACCTCTGACGATTGGATGCCTATGTGTTGAATTAAGAGTGTAATCTAGACATGGAGCTTGAAATATATCATTACATGTTTAATCTAATATTTAAGATGAGGTAATCAGCGGCAGTATAGGCATATGTATACCAGTGCATGTCTTTGTTTCTATTACATAGATGTGCATCTATATAAATCAAGATCTCGTACATTTTCATATCTTGGTGAGAAGAACTGTGTGCAATATATTTAGAACATCTGAAATTCGGCATGAAGTAAATAATGTTATATAATAAACAAAGGTAAACACGTCCGTTTTCACATGAACTGAATATGATAAACTTGTGGTTGATGGGGAGGTCTGTAAATTTTATAGTTAATCATGTGCATGTCGTGTATATTACAATATTAATTGGGATTTAAACATGCACATTTCAAACTATTAGCCAACAACCTTTTCAATAGCTGAATGTAAAGTTCTCATATGTCAATAGATCATTTCACCATCCTAGTGGGCACTTATATATAACATAGAATACTATCCAGTGGATTTGATCCGATACACACTAACCTCTGACGATTGGATGCCTATGAGTTGTATTAAGAGAGTAATCTAGACATGGAACTTGAAATATATCATTACATGTTTAATCTAATATTTAAGATGAGGTAATCAGCGGCAGTATAGGCATATGTATACCAGTGCATGTCTTTGTTTCTATTACATAGATGTGCATCTATATAAATCAAGATCTCGTACATTTTCATATCTTGGTGAGAAGAACTGTGTGCAATATATTTAGAACATCTGAAATTCGGCATGAAGTAAATAATGTTATATAATAAACAAAGGTAAACACGTCCGTTTTCACATGAACTGAATATGATAAACTTGTGGTTGATGGGGAGGTATGTAAATTTTATAGTTAATCATGTGCATGTCGTGTGTATTACAATATTAATTGGGATTTAAACATGCACATTTCAAACTATTAGCCAACAACCTTTTCAATAGCTGAATGTAAAGTTCTCATATGTCAATAGATCATTTCACCATCCTAGTGGGCACTTATATATAACATAGAATACTATCCAGTGGATTTGATCCGATACACACTAACCTCTGACGATTGGATGCCTATGAGTTGTATTAAGAGAGTAATCTAGACATGGAACTTGAAATATATCATTACATATTCAATCTAATATTTAAGATTAGGCAATCAGCGACAGTATAGGCATATATATATCAATGCATTTCTTTGTTTCTTTTTCATAGATGTGCATCTATATTAATCAAGATCTCGTACATCTTCATTACTTGGTGAGAAGAAGTGTGTGCAATATATTTAGAACATCTGAAATTCGGCATGAAGTAAATAATGTTATATAATAAACAAAGGTAAACACGTCCGTTTTCACATGAACATAATATGATAAACTTGTCGTGGTGGGGTAGGTATGTATATTTTCTAACTAATTAGTGCATTTCGTGTGTATTACAATATGAATTGGGATTTAAACATGCACATTTCAAACTATTAGCCAACAACCTTTTTAATAGCTGAATGTATAGTTCTCATATGTCAATAGGTCATTTCACCATCCTAGTGGGCACTTATATATAACATAGAATACTATCCAGTGGATTTGATCCGATACACACTAACCTCTGACGATTGGATGCCTATGAGTTGTATTAAGAGAGTAATCTAGACATGGAACTTGAAATATATCATTACATATTCAATCTAATATTTAAGATTAGGCAATCAGCGACAGTATAGGCATATATATATCAATGCATTTCTTTGTTTCTTTTTCATAGATGTGCATCTATATTAATCAAGATCTCGTACATCTTCATTACTTGGTGAGAAGAAGTGTGTGCAATATATTTAGAACATCTGAAATTCGGCATGAAGTAAATAATGTTATATAATAAACAAAGGTAAACACGTCCGTTTTCACATGAACATAATATGATAAACTTGTCGTGGTGGGGTAGGTATGTATATTTTCTAACTAATTAGTGCATTTCGTGTGTATTACAATATGAATTGGGATTTAAACATGCACATTTCAAACTATTAGCCAACAACCTTTTTAATAGCTGAATGTATAGTTCTCATATGTCAATAGGTCATTTCACCATCCTAGTGGGCACTTATATATAACATAGAATACTATCCAGTGGATTTGATCCGATACACACTAACCTCTGACGATTGGATGCCTATGTGTTGAATTAAGAGTGTAATCTAGACATGGAGCTTGAAATATATCATTACATGTTCAATCTAATATTGAAGATTAGGTTATAAGCGGCAGTATAGGCATATATATATCAATGCATTTCTTTGTTTCGATTACATAGATGTGCATCTATATAAATCAAGATCTCGTACATTTTCATATCTTGGTGAGAAGAAGTGTGTGCAATATATTTAGAACATCTGAAATTCGACATGAAGTAAATAATGTTATATAATAAACAAAGGTAAACACGTCCGTTTTCACATGAACTGAATATGATAAACTTGTGGTTGATGGGGAGGTATGTAAATTTTATAGTTAATCATGTGCATGTCGTGTGTATTACAATATTAATTGGGATTTAAACATGCACATTTCAAACTATTAGCCAACAACCTTTTCAATAGCTGAATGTAAAGTTCTCATATGTTAATAGATCATTTCACCATCCTAGTGGGCACTTATATATAACATAGAATACTATCCAGTGGATTTGATCCGATACACACTAACCTCTGACGATTGGATGCCTATGAGTTGTATTAAGAGAGTAATCTAGACATGGAACTTGAAATATATCATTACATATTCAATCTAATATTTAAGATTAGGCAATCAGCGACAGTATAGGCATATGTATATCAATGCATTTCTTTGTTTCTTTTTCATAGATGTGCATCTATATTTATCAAGATCTCGTACATCTTCATTACTTGGTGAGAAGAAGTGTGTGCAATATATTTAGAACATCTGAAATTCGGCATGAAGTAAATAATGTTATATAATAAACAAAGGTAAACACGTCCGTTTTCACATGAACATAATATGATAAACTTGTCGTGGTGGGGTAGGTATGTATATTTTCTAATTAATCATGTGCATTTCGTGTGTATTACAATATGAATTGGGATTTAAACATGCACATTTCAAACTATTAGCCAACAACCGTTTTAATAGCTGAATGTATAGTTCTCATATGTCAATAGGTCATTTCACCATCCTAGTGGGCACTTATATATAACATAGAATAATATCCAGTGGATTTGATCCGATACACACTAACCTCTGACGATTGGATGCCTATGTGTTGAATTAAGAGTGTAATCTAGACATGGAGCTTGAAATATATCATTACATGTTTAATCTAATATTTAAGTTCAGGTTATAAGCGGCAGTATAGGCATATATATATATCAATGCATTTCTTTGTTTCTATTACATAGATGTGCATCTATATAAATCAAGATCTCGTACATTTTCTTATCTTGGTGAGAAGAACTGTGTGCAATATGTTTAGAACATCTGAAATTCGGCATGAAGTAAATAATGTTATATAATAAACAAAGGTAAACACGTCCGTTTTCACATGAACATAATATGATAAACTTGTCGTGGTGGGGTAGGTATGTATATTTTCTAATTAATCATGTGCATTTCGTGTGTATTACAATATGAATTGGGATTTAAACATGCGCATTTCAAACTATTAGCCAACAACCTTTTTAATAGCTGAATATATAGTTCTCATATGTCAATAGGTCATTTCACCATCCTAGTGGGCACTTATATATAACATAGAATACTATCCAGTGGATTTGATCCGATACACACTAACCTCTGACGATTGGATGCCTATGAGTTGTATTAAGAGAGTAATCTAGACCTGGAACTTGAAATATATCATTACATATTCAATCTAATATTTAAGATTAGGTAATCAGCGGCAGTATAGGCATATGTATATCAATGCATTTCTTTGTTTCTATTACATAGATGTGCATCTATATAAATCAGGATCTCGTACATTTTCATAACTTGGTGAGAAGAACTGTGTGCAATATATTTAGAACATCTGAAATTCGGCATGAAGTAAATAATGTTATATAATAAACAAAGGTAAACAATTCCGTTTTCACATGAACTGAATATGATAAACTTGTGGTTGATGGGGAGGTATGTAAATTTTCTAGTTAATCATGTGCATGTCGTGTGTATTACAATATGAATTGGGATTTAAACATGCACATTTCAAACTATTAGCCAACAACCTTTTTAATAACTGAATGTAAAGTTCTCATATGTCAATAGATCATTTCATCATCCTAGTGGGCACTTATATATAACATAGAATACTATCCAGTGGATTTGATCCGATACACACTAACCTCTGACGAGTGGATGCCTATGAGTTGTATTAAGAGAGTAATCTAGACATAGAACTTGAAATATATCATTACATATTCAATCTAATATTTAAGATTAGGCAATCAGCGACAGTATAGGCATATATATATATATCAATGCATTTCTTTGTTTCTATTACATAGATGTGCATCTATATTAATCAAGATCTCGTACATCTTCATTACTTGATGAGAAGAAGTGTGTGCAATATGTTTAGAGCATCTGAAATTCGGCATGAAGTAAATAATGTTATATAATAAACAAAGGTAAACACGTCCGTTTTCTCATAAACATAATATGATAAACTTGTCGTGGTGTGGTAGGTATGTATATTTTCTAATTAATTAGTGCATTTCGTGTGTATTACAATATGAATTGGGATTTAAACATGCACATTTCAAACTATTAGCCAACAACCTTTTTAATAGCTGAATGTATAGTTCTCATATGTCAATAGGTAATTTCACCATCCTAGTGTGCACTTATATATAACATAGAATAATATCCAGTGGATTTGATCCGATACACACTAACCTCTGACGATTGGATGCCTATGAGTTGAATTAAGAGTGTAATCTAGACATGGAGCTTGAAATATATCATTACATGTTCAATCTAATATTGAAGATTAGGTTATAAGCGGCAGTATAGGCATATATATATCAATGCATTTCTTTGTTTCTATTACATAGATGTGCATCTATATAAATCAAGATCTCGTACATTTTCATATCTTGGTGAGAAGAACTGTGTGCAATATATTTAGAACATCTGAAATTCGGCATGAAGTAAATAATGTTATATAATAAACAAAGGTAAACAATTCCGTTTACAAATGAACTGAATATGATAAACTTGTGGTTGATGGGGAGGTATGTAAATTTTCTAGTTAATCATGTGCATGTCGTGTGTATTACAATATGAATTGGGATTTAAACATGCACATTTCAAACTATTAGCCAACAACCTTCTTAATAGCTGAATGTATAGTTCTCATATGTCAAAAGGTCATTTCACTATCCTAGTGGGCACTTATATACAACATCTAATACTATCCAGTGGATGTTATCCGATACACACTAACCTCTGACGATTGGATGCCTATGTGTTGAATTAAGAGGGTAATCTAGACATGGAACTTGAAATATATCATTACATATTCAATCTAATATTTAAGATTAGGCAATCAGCGGCAGTATAGGCATATGTATATCAATGCATTTCTTTGTTTCTATTACATAGATGTGCATCTATATAAATCAAGATCTCGTACATTTTCATAACTTGCTGAGAAGAAGTGTGTGCAATATGTTTAGAACATCTGAAATTCGGCATGAAGTAAATAATGTTATATAATAAACAAAGGTAAACACGTCCGTTTTCACATGAACTGAATATGATAAACTAGTGGTTGATGGGGAGGTATGTAAATTTTCTAATTAATCATGTGCATGTCGTGTGTATTACAATATTAATTGGGATTTAAACATGCACATTTCAAACTATTAGCCAACAACCGTTTTAATAGCTGAAAGTATAGTTCTCCTATGTCAATAGGTCATTTCACCATCCTAGTGGGCACTTATATATAACATAGAATACTATCCAGTGGATTTGATCCGATACACACTAACCTCTGACGATTGGATGCCTATGTGTTGTATTAAGAGAGTAATCTAGACATGGAACTTAAAATATATCATTACATATTCAATCTAATTTTTAAGATTAGGCAATCAGCGGCAGTATAGGCATATGTATATCAATGCATTTCTTTGTTTCTATTACATAGATGTGCATTTATATAAAACAAGATCTCGTACGTTTTCATAACTTGCTGAGAAGAAGTGTGTGCAATATGTTTAGAAAATTTGAAATTCGGCATGAAGTAAATAATGTTATATAATAAACAAAGGTAAACACGTCCGTTTTCACAATAACCGAATATGATAAACTTGTGGTTGATGGGGAGGTATCTAAATTTTCAAGTTAATCATGTGCATGTCGTGTGTATTACAATATGAATTGGGATTTAAACATGCACATTTCAAACTATTAGCCAACAACCGTTTTAATAGCTGAATGTATAGTTCTCATATGTCAATAGGTCATTTCACCATCCTAGTGGGCACTTATATATAACATAGAATACTATCCAGTGGATTTGATCCGATACAAACTAACCTCTGACAATTGGATGCCTATGTGTTGAGTTAAGAGTGTAATCTAGACGTGGAGCTTGAAATATATCATTACATGTTCAATCTAATATTTAAGATTAGGTAATCAGCGACAGTATAGGCATATGTATATCAATGCATTTCTTTGTTTCTATTACATAGATGTGCATCTATATAAATCAAGATCTCGTACATTTTCATAACTTGGTGAGAAGAAGTGTGTGCAATATGTTTAGAACATCTGAAATTCGGCATGAAGTAAATAATGTTATATAATAAACAAAGGTAAACACGTCCGTTTTCACAATAACCGAATATGATAAACTTGTGTTTGATGGGGAGGTATCTAAATTTTCTAGTTTATCATGTGCATGTCGTGTGTATTACAATATGAATTGGGATTTAAACATGCACATTTCAAAATATTAGCAAACAACCCTTTTAATAGCTGAATGTATAGTTCTCATATGTCAATAGGTCATTTCACCATCCTAGTGGGCACTTATATATAACATAGAATACTATCCAGTGGATTTGATCCGATACAAACTAACCTCTGACAATTGGATGCCTATGTGTTGAGTTAAGAGTGTAATCTAGACATGGAGCTTGAAATATATCATTACATGTTCAATCTAATATTTAAGATTAGGTAATCAGCGACAGTATAGGCATATGTATATCAATGCATTTCTTTGTTTCAATTACATAGATGTGCATCTATATAAATCAAGATCTCGTACATTTTCATAACTTGGTGAGAAGAAGTGTGTGCAATATGTTTAGAACATCTGAAATTCGGCATGAAGTAAATAATGTTATATAATAAACAAAGGTCAACACGTCCGTTTTCACAATAACCGAATATGATAAACTTGTGGTTGATGGGGAGGTATGTAATTTTTCTAGTTAATCATGTGCATGTCGTGTGTATTACAATATGAATTGGGATTTAAACATGCACATTTCAAAATATTAGCAAACAACCCTTTTAATAGCTGAATGTATAGTTCTCATATGTCAATAGGTCATTTCACCATCCTAGTGGGCACTTATATATAACATAGAATACTATCCAGTGGATTTGATCCGATACAAACTAACCTCTGACAATTGGATGCCTATGTGTTGAGTTAAGAGTGTAATCTAGACGTGGAGCTTGAAATATATCATTACATGTTCAATCTAATATTTAAGATTAGGTAATCAGCGACAGTATAGGCATATGTATATCAATGCATTTCTTTGTTTCTATTACATAGATGTGCATCTATATAAATCAAGATCTCGTACATTTTCATAACTTGCTGAGAAGAAGTGTGTGCAATATGTTTAGAACATCTGAAACTCGGCATGAAGTAAATAATGTTATATAATAAACAAAGGTAAACACGTCCATTTTCACAATAACTTAATATGATAAACTTGTCGTGGTGGGGTAGGTATGTACATTTTCTAATTAATCATGTGTATTTCATGTGTATTACAATATGAATTGTGATTTAAACATGCACATTTCAAACTATTAGCCAACAACCGTTTTAATAGCTGAATGTATAGTTCTCATATGTCAATAGGTCATTTCACCATCCTAGTGGGCACTTATATATAACATAGAATACTATCCAGTGGATTTGATCCGATACACATTTACCTCTGACGATTGGAAGCCTAGTGTTCTTACATCTCCATAACTTGGAGAGAAGATATGTGTGCAATATGTATTTAACATCTGAACTCCAGCATTAAGTGAATAATGGTATATAATAAATGATGCTAAACACTTGCGTTTTTACAATTACTGAATATGAGGGGGAGATATATGTATTTAAACTGTCTAATTACCCATGTGTATTTACTATGTATTACAATATGAATTGAGATTTAAACATGCACATTTCAAACTATTAGCCAACAACCGTTTTAATTTGTTCATGTATTGTCAATAGGTCATTTCACCATCCTACTGGGCACTAATATATACAATAGAATTCTATACAGTGGATTTAATTTCGATACACATTTATCCCTGGAATTTAAATATTTGTGTTATCAAAGTTATTTAGTCATTGAACATGAGTTTGATGAGTCAGTGTTATATTCTACCATCCCTTCCGGATTTAATGTATTAACTGAGGATGTAATTAGTTTATTTGTTTCGGGACAAATTTTACCAAAGGCCTCGGCAACTTAACTCCTACAGTGATGTACAGCCGGACCCCATGAAGTCCAGCATGATGTAATAGAACAACATGAACCCGTAAGTCGGCCAGCTCTCTCAGTAGGGTGCCACATGCCACATAGATTAACTATCACAAACTGAGGGAAAGGTCTTGAAAGACGCTTCTTTTACTACATAAATTGTCAGCTAACAATTTTTCTAAGTCCAAATGGCCATAATGACAATACTGTCAACATTTTTTTCCATACGTTTCATGATGAAACGAGTCATTTGAGCCAACGTGTCTAGTGGGCACTTGGCGAGGTGCCCACTACGTTCAGCAGGTGCCCGGTACGTGGGTCGCAGGAACACGGATATGCCCACTAGGCACGTTTAATGAAGCTATATATATATATATATATATATATATATATATATATATATATATATATATATATATATATATATATGTGTATATAACAAAATTTCAGTTGATTTTTATCCAATATAGTCAATAAAGTGTTCTGATAAGGAAATATTCAGGTATGAAAACAGACATTTATATAGATACAGCTGCTGAACAAAAGTTTGTTTAACAATGCAAGACTTCCTACGTAAAATCATAATTATTTTAAAACTTAAAATTTGGTATTATTTCTTTAACAAAACACAATATGGATAATACTTTTGGACAAGATGTAGGGAAGTCATTTTTACACTACATATACAAGAGACAGATATGTAACATGCCAGAAACAATTTGGCGTACAACAAGAGACAAGGGACAAAATTGGAAAATTTAGATTTAATTATTTCTGCAATAAACTATTAATTAAACATAATGTCTGTAAAAATTTCGACAGTAATAGAAAATATTGGTCAATATTAGGAATTAGGTTTTTTCCCTAGATGATTAAAAAATGACAATTTTATAAAACAAAATAAATGTTTGAGTTTGGGATTTTTGGACCCCGGTGTTATATAAATCCTTGCCATATGTGCTCCTGTAGAAATGTTAGTATCATCTATAAGTATATGATACAGAAATGATTTTTCTACGTCTAAAAGAAGATTTATAAGTTTTGCGGGCATAATAACTGAAGTGTTAATAATTAAGGAATAATGCAAACTTCAATGAACACGGAATTTCATGATAGTTGCACTGAGTTAAACTAACTTTTGTTCAGCAGCTGTATATATATATATATATATATATATATAATATATCAGTGCACTAAAACTAAAACTTATTTAGACCTTATGATTTGCTGCCTTGTTCCCAAAGGGTATTTGATTGAATTGTCGAAAAATACCTGTTGAAAACATGCGATGTTAAAGTAGAAAATGAGGCAATCGGAAGTTTTGTTTTCTGTTCTGGGATATTCTTTATAACAATTCCCGTGCGTTACTTTGATTGATTGCAATGTCTTAATTGAGTTCCTGCATGTTATGGGCTACTCACACACTTGTATGAAAACAGGTGATTCTAAGCCTGGATAAAAAAAAGTTAAGTGTTTCTCGACAAAAGTGAAGAGATTTATATAAAACTTAATGACGTGGGAGAAGTATATTCGACTTTTCCCCATCAATATATAGCTGTGAAATTGTAGAAGTATACACAGTGGAATCCCATCTACATCTAACTGTATATATGAATAGATTTTAAGGTAAAAATTATGCGGCAAATTCTTATTTTATTTTTAAATGACAATAAAATATTGACCAGATATAACACTGAAGAATAAAGAGAGTTACTTCCCCCTCCCTAGGTTCCCGCTTTTTGGCTTACCCAGGGACGTCATTACTTCCTCCTGGAGCCTGGAAGCAGCCAGCTCTCACACTTGCAGGAGGGGAGGCTGGAGGGATATAAAGACCGGTGACTTATCAACGGTGAGTATGAATAATAATGTTAACACAAAGACGTACTATTATTTACATACTCTAGTTGATAACTCAGCATGCCACTGAAGAAGGCGGGCTTCGAGGCAACCCGACTAGCCAGAACGGGTATGATCAGAGGCTAGGAGGCTAACCTTAAGGGTCCATCAGCTCCCGCCCCTCTGTGGCCGGCGCCAACATACCATAAGGGTCGCCAACTAAATAACCAAAAACATGACAACATCCAAATAAAAAGTGCGAAGTTTATTGATCAGCGCACTTAAAAAATGGGGGATAACCCCTTAACATAACGGCGGGAAACCCCTGGACGGGTTCCCAAAAGAGGTCCGCTGTTTGGCAAAGACCTGAGGCCCCAATCTCGCCACACCTTCCAGATCTTCGGTAAGATCTTCGCAAAAGTAGTGGTTACCAGAGCACGAACCGGATAGTGGAGGTGAGGAGGGGTCGACCGTGATGGAGATAGACAGGATGTTGAACATCCTGCCGTGTTCGTCGGCAGTTTTGTTCCTTGCTTCGCCCCATCCGCTCTCTCGTTACCAGGACCTTGTACTGAAGTGTGTTAAGGTGAACGCCTATGAAGGTGAGTTGCAAGTCTGACTTGTCCAGATTGATCAACCAACCATGTCGTCTGGTGCTCGAGAAAAGACGGGGAGTGGTGATGTCCGAACCCGTCGTCCAGAAACATTGCGAATTGCACGTTGTGACTGTGCAAGAACTGGACTATTGGCTGTGTCACTCGGGTAAACAGCCACGGAACCGACAATGTCCTGAACGGTAGAAGATGGGGATGTGCAAGCCACCTAGAGGAGACCAAGGGTGGGGGAGATAACTCTCTTTATTCTTCAGTGTTATATCTGGTTGAGTGATTAATTGAGAGGACCTCAATTGGCTACAGTGAGTTATCAACTAGAGTATGTAAATAATGTGTGCTTAACTGCAAAAGAAACGCAACTTCAATTTCATTGTTTAACAAAGCTTACATTTTGACACACTTATCATTAACATTATGATAAAACAATTCCATGTTATATTTTTATAATTCTGCAGTGAATCCAAGTGTAAATCATTGTCATCAATCTACCTCACTACAGGGAAAATGTCAGAACACATGTTTTCATCAGTAGCGAGACTCTGTTACACACATTTTACAGCGGGATGGTCATTGAGTCCACCATTCTCTGGAAAAAAGTATGGGTTATTGATTCCATTCCATGCCTGACCTTTAGCGGGACGCCATCAACCTGAAGTTGCCTTGATGTGACATCTAAGATATTATCGATTGGTGCCATATCTGAAGACAAAGAAAGCCAAGCTAGTTCATCATCAGGAGGTTCATGGAAACGCTTGCTTTGTGAGCGAGCATTATCCTGTTAGAAAACTGGAGTCGATGATGATCTTGGAAAAGCGGTACAAGGTGGTTTTGCAAAAAAACGTCCCTTTTGACTACGGCAGGCACACATGAGTGAAACACATACAAACGTGTTCTATGGTGGTAACATAATTCACCCCACACATTCCTGCGCTACAGCTGTCAGTTTGCTAGAGACAACAGTTGGCATAACACTCATTATGTCGTCTTCAAACACAGATTCGACAATTTGCGTTTGCGTTTGACAGATTGAATCTTCACTCACCAGAAAATATCCTTTGCTGCTATTGATGACGTCGCAAACGCGGTCGTTTTGTAACCCACTGTAAGCATTGTTGGCAGTGACAATGCATCGGGAAGTATCAGACTGACGTAAGGACGTTTGCATCTGATCCCCACAGCAGCGGGGAACGATGTCCTCGAAAATGTGTTGCTTATTGTTGATGCCAATATAGGAACCCGGTTGTACAGATTTTGTGGGTTGTTAGCCTTGATCGTCCTGAACATGGCTGGTCTTGAACATTTCCTTTTTAGCGATACCTTGCCCCGACCGAGTCTAGTAATTGATGTCACATGGCAACCAAACTGCCTGTTGTGATAAACGTAGCATGCTTATTTCTTTTTAATCAAGTCAATCTCTGAACGTGTTTTCAGAATGTCGAGACTTTTAATTACCTATTGATTTTCTACTACTTGAGGCTCAGTTCTCCTTTGTAAACTGAAATTAAAAGATTATTTTTTTGGAAAACGTTAGTGTTTGAATTGATATTGATTCTAAACCTCCAAAGGCAGCAGCCATCAAAGAAAACATGCAGGGTCATAAACCTTAATCATTAATTTGAAATTTTAAAAGCAAGATAAAGCAAGTTCTTTAATGGCAATCTAACAAAACATAAACAAATAATTAATGATAAACTAAATGGACAGGCTTCTGACAGATGCCAAAATCCATAACATTTTTATTACTCATGCAATTTTTGCTTGATCGAGCTTCTCGTTGTGTTGGTGTTTTTGTATTTATCTTTCCCATATCAATGATCTTGGATTTGTAATCATGTCCATTACATAAGTGTTCAATGCCTCTATTCTTATTATATGGAAATGACCTCAATCCGTCCGTCGGTCCGTCTGTCCGCCAGTGCATCAGGGTTTCATTTCCGGACCAGAACTCAAAACCTATACGGCCTAGCTCAATGAAACTTGGTATATGGAACATATATCATGTGCACATGTGCCTTTTGGATTTTCTATCTTCTTTCAAACTAAACCTTTCAGAACATCTTGAGAACTATATATTCTTATGTAGCGTGGATTTATTACTAATGCATAATTTACATTTTTGTAAGGAAAACATTAATTTTTCACAAGGTTCACATTGGTGGCGGATATTGTCGACTCTGTCTACTTGTTATTTATTAGAAAGAGATGATACATACTTATAAGCACAGTTAATACAAACTCAAAGTTGTGATTTGGTTAAATAGAACTGTGTTATTTGTTCCAAACTTGTTAATTGTATTGTCTATGATTGACACTAGCAGTGTAAGACCAATGGTCAATGACTATTCAATGAAATTCAGCAACAACTCATCAGAAAGAAATACACTAGACATGCGTTTCCTTTTATTACTATTATTATAATATTACTTAGGAAGTTTGAATTTGATATTACATGGTGTAGGAATGATGACAATGTATTTTGTATGAAAGTCGCACACAGAAAGGTAAGACCAGACACCAGGGCTGGTAACTTTGAAAATTTACTAAGAGTCACATTTCAGCTCAGCAATAGTGAACAAAAGCAGAGATGCATTCAGGATTTCATAAATGTGGGCTAATAGTATTAATATCTGAACGCTTTGTGTAAACAAGCTACCTTTTTTCGCTCGCTTTACTTTTAAATACTATTTACATGATAAAAAAGTACAGGTGTTTATGTGATGAGTGGAATAATAATTGGCTTACTTAACACACTGTACGTGATAGATATGTTTGTCACCATATGCAACATAAGTTATCTTGTATATTTATTACTTGATTAAAGATTAAGTGTCACTGAATATAGAGAATGTAAAATATATTTTGATAATATTGAATGGACACTTGATGATTGATAATACGTTTTCCACAGTTACTGTCATCAAGTTATGTCCAGAAAATCACTCCCTCATAAAATGTTAAGTCTACCTGTGTTCAGACTCATCTCGAAGAGGTGTTCTAGCAGTCTAACAGAATGCGGATTTCAATTGACAGGCTTTGTACTAACAGTTATGTATAGTTGATGCTTGGAGATATGGAAGTGACTCAATTCTTATAAGAAATTTCACCCAAAGGCACCTGATTGAATACTGATGTGCATAATAACACTGGTTAATTTCTTGATAGACATTAGTATTAAAGTATATACACATATACATATAAACATCATAATGCTGGTGAATTAAACACAACTGACACAGACTTGATATTATTATAGTTTAATGCAGGACGTTCCTATGCTGCGTTTTAAAATTGTTGTTACTGTAGACGAGAAATATTGAAAACGGTAGAAGAATGTATATCTAAAGTAAAAAAGCCCTCTACAAATCCTTGTATTCTATATAGAATACCTCTAAAACAGTTTAATCAACTGCTTCGTGCTCATCACTTTTCATATCAGTTCTTAAACTAAACCTCAATAAAATATATGGAATGCATATACAAGTGAGGAATTAACTCATTCTACTGTTATAAAGCAGGTTAAACAAACGGGGATTAATCACAACCATTGTTGCAAATTTACTGATCAGTGATTAACTGGGCTACGTACAGGACATTCATTCATAAATATGGTATTTTTCATAATACATATACACGATATGAGCCACAATAAGTGATTACAGGATATTTTTCTTTGTTGCATATTTGACGTAAAATATCAGATTCACTTTTCGTGCATGGTCGTCAGTTGGTATCCGAACATCCAACCGTCGTCAGTAAACGTTTAACATTTTCAAACTATCTTCAAGAACAACTGCATCCAACAGCTGCATCGATTTTGACGCAGGATGTTTGTAGTGGTTCGACGGAATGGCTGAGAGTGACGAAAGACATTGCACTGCCCATTTAGTTTCAACTCATGATAATCTAAGAGCTTAGTGTTTGCTTGCAATCTTCAATAAAATATAACTCATGCCCTAATTCACTTCTTCCATTTAAACAATTTTCCGGAAATAATAATTCAGATGATATATCCCGTGTCAACAGTATGAAACCCTCTCAAGTCGAGCTGCATTGGTAATGTATAGATCAAAGATTCAAAGTCGGGTGTGAGATTTATATTTTCATCTGGCTCATTTCCCGTGGGTCACAAATCGATTCAGTTTTCAGAATTGGTCTATGAGTCTAGACAAATGCCAAGTAAATTGAGAGTGATCATTTTGCAAGTGAAAAGGAAATCCCTTCAACAATACCTTGTATTGCACGAATTGTTGCTTTGCAGTATGAGGCAATACTAGAATAAACACAGATTTGAACACTAAATAGATAGAAGATATTATATGAGGGACTATGTCATACTATGTTTACGACACGAGAATATTTGTATTTCCCAAACGAGAGGGAGGGATATACCGATTTTCAGGAACGAGTGTCGTAAAAATAGTATGACAAAGACACGAATATTATTTTCTGTTTATTACCGAAGTCATGACATTAATTCAAATAAGCTAAATTCACATTCAACCATAGGCTGGTGACCCGCCGCCGTCATTGACGTAGTGTGACGTCAAATCATTGTTTATAACGTCACGTCATAATGCTAAAGTGATATCATGCCCTAGGGCATCGAATGAAAAATATGAACCTCCATATGACTCCATCCTCGTATAAATGATGACATCTGATTTGTTCTACCTGGAATGCTAATTTTTGTTGTCACAGTATATTTAATAGTATATTTGTGTTTCTATATGACTAACTAATTTAGAAACATTAAAACAAACTTAGGTTTAAAATTAAGTTAACATAGGACATTAGTAAGAATATTGCATTCATAATATTCAGATAGCAAAGCATTGCAATTGCTTAACACCCGCAATAGTCCTCTCCCAAAATTGAGATGCATTCTGTAAATTGGTAGTTGATAAACGTATTGATGCTTGACGTCTCTGTATAAGTGTCCGATCTTGAAGGTTATAACAGTTTATAAATAGCATGTATCTACATGTGGATCTATTGACGATTGTGTTGTTTCGACAAGATAAAACATGTTTAACCTTTAAGCAATTGTAACATGCATGGATTACCAAGCCTGGCACTTAAATGAGGAAAAACTAATTGAAGGAGATCATGTAATAGGAGATGTGTAAGTGCAAAAGTATTGAAAGACGGTTCCTTCTTTGTATAAGACACACATACCACTTTATGGAAATTAAGCAAACACTTCCCCGGGTTCTTAAATCACGCGCGCCTTCTGGATGTGACAAAGAAATGATCTCCAGAATCCCCCATCATTGTGTACTCGTTATATTAAGCCCCTCTTCAGCTCACCGATCACATACCGCTGAGTATATCATTTACTTCCCGTCCATTGCTCCGAGTCTGCTGATCTGTTACGATATTAGTGTAATTGAGTAGCTCATCGATTCCAAAACGTGCTGTCTATCTTCCCCGAGATAACATGAGAGTGACATTCATGACTTGGAATTTCATATTACTCTTCATGTACATGTAGTGGATATGGTCAATGTACATCAAAGACGCGTATTGATTAATTTTGAAATATTTTATATCGTTATCATAGCAATACAATTCCTGCTATAAAGAAAATTTGATTGTATTTGAATTACCAGTCGTTATAATATAGTTGATGTTGACCAAATAATACGAAATACTGTGTATCGCAGTATCTGATGCTTAGATAGTGGTCATAGAACAAATGGGGTATTGAAAGTAATTTAGAAAGCTAGTTTTAAATGGAAGGTGCTCCTAGGAAATATAACGTTACGCAACGTAACGATCTTAGTGGTAATAACCATTCACTATTTAAAGTATTACATTATCATAAGGAGCACAGTGATGTAGTGATTAACGTGCTGGCCTCTAGCGCCAAAGGCGTGGGTTTAAATCCCGGTGTAGAAACCAAAACGTTGTGGCCTAGGTCTCATAGGGTGTTGTGAGCCTGGAAAGGGCACTTAATCCACTTTGCACTCAGTCCACTCAGCTGCCTAAATAGGTACCTGAACATTTGATGTATGCACCTATAAGGTAGCGCGGAACGCTTAGTAGGGCACAATACTCCAACGATAGTAACATGTAGCTTTTTGAGCGACTGCTTAGCCGAGAGATATATTCGCGTTATAATTATTAATAATATGGTGTTAATTTGCTTTTTGTTTGATTACAAACTATTAAAATCTCGTTTTATTAAAACATCGACTAAAGAGGTGCAATCGGAGCATAATGATGGAGATTTGTATGATATGGCAAAATGCAATCAGTTGTATATGGCATATGCTTGTAGGACATTGAAATAACCATTTCATTCAAGTTCTCTTTCAGGTAACCACGTATTTGTGAGTAAAATATGTTGTTTCAACTACCCCTATCTATTTGCTGTTTTAAGAATGTTCTCTTATAAGGATATTTTTGAATTACAAAGAAAGCAAAACGACTTGTCACGCCTGAGATCTGCAGATAGTCATATTTCGATCCACGAACATGTGCCTCTTTAATCTTCTTCACACAAAAATACACAAACCAACTGTGGTTCCAATGATTTCATTTTATTTACATATTCAAATAATCATGTTAATGTATCATAAGGAGTATATATTTGATATATTTATATATGTATTCATTTTCATTTGTGCGCTTACTTCCGGTACACAAGTTATACTTTAAGAATAATCGGATTATCTGTGCCGAGTTAAATATTGTGATAAACTCCGAGCTTTAGCATAATAATTCACGAGGGACAGAAAATCCGTACCTCCGAGCACCGAGTTGTTTGTCTTACCCAAGATCATTTTAACCCGTAAAAATACAAAATAGGACGCAAATTCACTATCTTTGATGTTAGACTGTAAAATACCAATTGTACCCATACGCCAACTCTCACACTTTCAAGATGCGCACCACTAAATAGTTAAATTTGCGCTCCTTGTTTCAGACATATTCTGAAGTTGCTGTTGAATTTTATTCCCAAAATGGTTTACTGGAAACTCATTTATCTTGTAAACAATGTCGCAGAATGAGAGAAAATGAGTGAAAACGTGAATTGATAATCGCTCTGTTGGAATACATGACAGGAGAGTAATTACGTCACTAAATGACGTGATGGTTAATGATGTCACAAAGCCATGACGTGACGTGCAGACGACTATTCTTCCATGCCGCTTCGCCTTGCAAGTTTAGAACTGTAAATACGGTCTTGAAAACATAGATTGAACATGATTTTCTATTTTCTATGTTTAAGTGACCTGTGACTTGAAATTAGCATGCTCTAAATTCTTCATCTATGTGATTAAGCTAAAATAGTACAGCTTAGCATTTCATGAATGGGCGTAAAGTAGATCCATCAACCAATCAATATGCAAGTTATATTTAGAAAAACTGTCATTCACATGACCATTATGAAAACTTTAATACCCGGCATATATGTGCCCGCTTGGGTAAGAAAAGTTGTAATGTTTGGAACATGCATCAAAGTATATAAAACTCACAAACTGTATGAAACTGGACATCAAACTCCGTATGTGACACACATTTGCTGGTGTCCTATTCCCTAACATTCATTTGTGATTGACCCGTTGCTAGTCTAATAGATACTCAGTAGTCCTTAATTCATACATATTCTCTGTCATGTGTCTAATTAATTGACATTTTTTCATATGTAGGAATGTTACAATCTCGCTGCAGACTTTCATCAATCCGACTAGGTCAGAACGAAACAAAAGAATTCTTGACATACTTGATATCAGCTACGTTTATGAAAAGTTATTTTGATAAGTTAACATTGACACAGATATTTCGAGACACAATCTCACAAATACGTTACAGTTTGAGTGGAATGGGAATCATGTGAAAGACCCCGAGCAATAGCTTAATTTATTCTTTCAATAGATGATCTTAAGGACGAACACACACCGAATTCTTATCATGTATATCTGTTTTTCCCGGGATGTCTAATCATTTTCCCTTAATGTCATTGTGCGAACATAGGTTGAACATAGGTTTTACGTCTGCAGAAATCACAGAAAAATGGCACTTTATGAACAGGTAAGATACGAATATATAGTTGCAAAATAAATCTGTATTTAGACACAAGTTCAACCACATTAAAGGGACAAGAGATGTAGCTTCTTCTGCCATGTTCATTAAATAAAATAGCGTCTGGAAAACATATTATAAATTCGAATTAAGAATACAAATTGTATTATTATCTTTCCATAATAATAATAGCTTTAACCTATTTAAAGTGAAGAAGGACAAAGAATTTGGCTTTGCCAAAGAAGAGAATAAAATATCATGATTTTATAAATGTGCATTATGCATTCCCTTCTCACAGTGGTTATTTTTTGTCTTAGCCTCTGTTATGTGAAGGAATTTATTTCACTATCCTCGGGTGGTGATAGTTTGCATAATCTTTAACATTTTACATTTGCATCACACCATTTGCGACCGATTTCTGTCTTGCAAACAATGTGCGCACATTGTTTTTCGAAATATCGTCCTTCTTTAATAACTGTGTGAATTACTACATATTGACAATAAAATGATTTTACTCTTGTTTGTATCATATCAAAAACAGATTGACTAGTACTAGAACAAATACTTCAGAGAGAATTTTTTTATAGGCATCATCCTTTTCAACATCCGATGCCAGAAGTGGATGCCAATTGTTGAAAATTGTGCTGTTGATTTGCTGTTTCTGTGGCTCAATTAGATTCAGGAAACATTTATGATACAAAATTTAGCAATGTCTGGAATGTTGGTATTTGTATGCCACGTCTTTTAAACCAAAAACACAATGAATGGTTTATTATGTGTTGTATTTCTAAAGTGACCTCCTGAAACATATTTTATTCTGTATCATCAGACGTTCAAAACTTCCAGGATTCAAACGTTGGCGTCACACGCAGTATTGCTCTTATTTCAATGAGTTGATTGAAGCCTGATGTAGGATGAGAGCTCTGGTCTAGTAGTATTTCATCCACTAGTCTGATTATCAAGTGCAAATGAGATAATTTGCCATGTGGAAGTTTAGAGGTAAGAGTAATAGCAGATATAGGTGTGTCATTTGTGGTGTAAACGTGATAATACTGCAGCGAGGCGTGTTTGAAGTGATCACTGACTGTGAAATAGCTGATGAAGATTCTTCGAGACAGTGATTTTGCCTAACGTGTATTTAAAACTTCAAACTCTCGAACGGTATTTCGTTAGTTTCCGCACATTCACGTTCATATTTCCTTAATCACTTTTTGGAACAGTTTGCTGTGATAAATAAATGAACTGTTTTAATAGGAAGATACCAACAAGTGATATACAATGTGACAGTGAATGCAATTTTCAAATGAATGGTTTAGAAGTATATGTTTGAAACGGGTCCATCAATCGTTTGAAAACTTACCAAAGACTTTAGAAGGTTTTCCTTGAATTTATTATATTTAAATATTGATAACTGGAGAATACATAACATTGGATAAATCTTGTTTCCAAAGAGGAAACGAGACCTTGGACATGAGATTTACCTATTTTACATATATTTCACATTTCCCAAAACATTATTTACAGATAAATGCTATGGTATCCCTGTGGGTGATAATCGTTAGAAAGATGGATCGTCTGTACTATTAATCTTGTGAGTAATATTGAAAGGAGACATTCTTTTCGTAAATAATATGAAAAATGAGACACATATAACCACAGCCAATGGTATACACATAGTTAAATAAAACTCTTTGTTTTCCAGCAAATGTTGCTTTATTGTGTATTCATCATCTAACACCGATTAAATAAAGTATGATGTTTTGTTTAAGTTATTTAAGATCTATAGTCTTCAGTGTGTGATTTGAATATCTGTTTTACCGATTCACTACCGACAGTAGTATTACACATTGTTGATACAACTTTGAATGTGGATTAGTTGATGCAAGTAATGGAATTTGCTCTGTTAAACTATGTGTGAGTAAAGCGTTGTATCTGAAGAAAACAAACATCTCTGGTAAAAAGCAGCAATTTGCTGAAATCGAGTACAAATGTAAGAGATATTTGATACGTCCTACCTCGATGCTGTGATAGTGTTCAATCAACACTACCACACCATCAATTGGCTATAATATAGTTGCAGATATCAGGTAAATTTCAGACTAGAGAGGTGATATGGTGTATGATATGGAAAATGACATATTGTAACCTTTTTATCATATATTATACTTATTCAGGAAGAAGAACAGAAAAATGGGAGACTTAAAACAAAAAATTAAGAATATGCTATGTGTATCTATGACAAAAATCACATACATTGTACACATTGAGAAAAAACATAGTTACCACCTATACAATTTAACAATTCTTAGTAGGTTTGATTATGTTAATTAACAAAAGGTCATTTAAATTGTCAACAACATTATTGATTGGTATTGGATCCATGGCTCTTATTTGAGGCTATTATCCGGCTATTATTCTTGTTTAGGTACCTTTATCCCTCGGCTTCTATAAGAGGCCAAACCTAAACAATGGGGCCTATTAGAGGAAATGCAATACTTTGGCTCTACATTGCATGTGACTTTACTATGTAAGTGTGCATGGAGAGAAAGTGGGATATTGTCACAATGGTCCAGTGCAAGGTTAATATGTTTGCTCCTAGGGGTTTTACTGTGTTTGTTGATGTCGTAGATAAATGTTTATGGCCATCTTAAGGGATACTGAACATTGTGAAGTGACCATTGTTGAATGACACTTTTCGGGGTTAAGAACATATAGCGTTGAGTATTCACATTTGTTTTGACCTGACCCACCTCTTACAAAAATGGAACAGTCGCAAAGGCCTTTTCACTCAGAAATAGGTACCCAAAAAGAGAGCTCACTTCAAAACGCCTGATTACTAACTGTAATGTTACAATATTGATAAGTAGTTGCGTTTGTCAAATTTCCTGGATTCATTTTTATTCAACACCCGCGAATTTCAGTGTTTGGTGTAACCGTCTCTCAACTTGCAATCTTCAATATAATATAACTCATGCCTTAATTCACACCTTCCATTACAACAACTTAACCAAAAAAATTAATTCAGATGATATCAAGTGTCAAGTCGGGCTGCATTGGTAATGCATAGATCAAAGATTCAAAGTCGGGTGTGAGATTTATATTTTCATCTGGCTCATTTCCTGTGGGTCACAAATCGATTCAGTTTTCAGAATTGGTCTGAGTCTAGACAGTTGCTAATAAAATTGAGTGTGATCATTTTGCAAGTGAAAAGGAAATCCCTACCCCTTCCACAATACCTCGTATTGAACGAATTGTTGCTTTGCAGAATGAGGCAATACTAGAATACAGACAGATTTGAACACTGAACTAGGACATCATAACATGAAAAATATGAACCTCCATATGACTTCCCTCGTAGGTAATAATAAGTTTTAGTATCTATCATAGTTTTAAAAAAGATGACATTTTGTTTGCTCTACCTGGAATGTTGTCACAGAAAATGTATGGTGTTTCGTGATAACAGTAGGATAATGTGTGTTTCATTTTATAAACATATAGTTATGTCATAGCTACAATAGCAATGTGTTGATATCACAGAATGTGCCAAACAGTATATTCAACGGTATAGTTGTGTTTCTATATGATTAAATACTTTAGAAACACCAATTGAAAAGAAATTGCATATAGGTTTAAAACCAAGTTTTCATAAGACATGAATAAGAATATTGCATTCATGATATTCAGATAGAAAAAAACATTGTTGCTAAACACTCGCAATAGTTCTCTCCTAAAATTGAGATGCATACTTTAAATTGGTACTTTTGTGACCGAGATAAATGTATTGATCCTTGGCTTTTTATGTTTCCTATCTTCAGGGTTATAACATTTTATAAATAACATGTATCTACATGTGGATAAATTGACGATAGTGTTTTTAGACACAATAAAACATGTTTAACTTTTCCTTTAAGCAATTGTAACATGCATGGATTACCAAGCCTGACACTTAAATGAGGAAAAACTAATTGAAGGAGATCATGTAATAGGATATGTGTAAGTGCAAAAGCATTGAAAGACTGTTCCTTCTTTGTATAAGACACACATACCACTTTATGGAAATCAAGCAAACACTTCCCCTGGTTCTTAAATCACGCCCGCCTTCTGGATGTGATAAAGAAATGTTCTGCAAAATCCCCCATCATTGTGTACTCGTTATATTAAGCCCCTCTTCAGCTCACCGATCACACACCGCTGAGTATATTATTTACTTCCCGTTCATTGCTTTGAGTCTGATGATCTGTTACAATATTAGTGTAATTGAATAGCTCATCGATTCCAAAACGTGCTCTCCCCCACCTTCCACGAGATAACATGAGAGTGACTTTGATGAGTTTGAAAACTAGAAGAAGTGAAACGTTAGAGTCAAAATCCGTAATGCTCTTCTATCACAGTGACCAACTCAACGAGTTGATTGAAGCCTGGTGTAGGATGAGAGCTCCTGTCTAGAAGTATTTCATCAACTAGTCTGATCATCATGTGCAAATGAGATAATTTGTCATGCGGAAGTTGATATGTAAGAGTAATAGCAGATATAGTTGTGTCATCTGTGGTGTAAACGTGATAATACTGCAGCGAGGCGTGTTTGAAGTGATCACTGACTGTAAAAAAGCTGATGAAGATTCTTGATCGAGACTGTGCTTTTTCCTAGTATTTATTTAAAACTTCAAACTTTAGAACAATATTTCGTTTAGTTCCCACACATATATATTTCCATAATCACTTTTTAAAACAGTTTGATGTGATCAAATAAATTAACTGTTTGAATAGGAAGATACTCATAAGTGATAAATGTGACAGTGAATGCAATTTTCAGATAAATGGTTTAGAAATATATGTGTTAAAGGGGTCCATATAAACGTTAGAAAACTCCCGAAAGACGTCAGAAGGTGTGTTTGAATTAATTATTTTGAAATATTGATAACTGAAGAATATATAATAATATTGGATAAAGCTTGTTTCCAAACAGTTCTTTGAAAATGAGATCGACCTGTTTGACATATATTTCACATTTCCCAAAACATGAGTTACAGATTAATGCTATTCGTATCCCTGTGGATGATAGTCGTTAGAAAGATGAATCGTCTATGCTGTTAATCTTGTGAGCAATATTGAAAAGAAACAGTATCCTCGTGGGTAATGTGACAAATGATACACATAAAACCACAGCAAGTGGTAGACACAGTAAAATAAAACTTCTTTTCCAAATGTCGCTTTATTATAACATTTTAAACCCATAAAATAAAGTATGATTATTTGTTGAGTTATTCAAGATCTATAGTCTTCACTTTGTGATTTGAATATATTTTACCGATTCATTATCGACAACATTACCTCAAATTGTTGATAAAACTTTGAATGCGGATTAGTTGATGCTAAGTAATGAAATTTGCTCTGTTCAAATATGTGTTAGTAAACCATATTACCTGAAGAAAACAAACATTTCTTCTGAAAGCAACGACGCGGGTCGGAAGCAATGTCCTCAAATCGACCACAGCTATAAGGTATGTGTCTTGGCATGTAGTCTAGCCCTACTTCGAGGCTTTAACAGTTTTCAATCAACCACATCTTCAATTGACTGTAATAAAGTTGCAAATATCAGGTCAATTCCAGACTAGAGGGCTGATATGGGGTATAATATGGAACATGACATGTTGTAACCTTTTTATCATATCTTATACTTTTTTAAGAAGAGGAACTGGAAGAAGTAAACTTAAAACAAACAATTAAGAATATGATGAGCGTATTCATGAGAAAATACACATTACATTTTAGACATTGTGAGAAAACATAGTAAGCCGTACCACTCATACAATTTTACGAACTCACAGTAGGTTTAATTATGTTAATCAATAAAAACCAAATAGCCGTTAAAATCGTCAACATCATCATTGATTGGTGAGGCAAATGAAATACCCTATAAATGATAGGCCCTCGTGCCCTTATTAACATCACGGGACACGGTTCTTATTTGATGCCTGGTCTTATTTTCAGGTTTGACAAAGTTAACTCCAACAATAACATGCTTATATATATTTGTTATGTGTGTATTGTCATGAATTATCCGAAAACAAACGGTATTCCATGCAAGTACAATATGGTGTAAGTTGGTGGAATCTTCCGAAGGAGCATTCTTATCGCATGTATTATATGTATATTTATAACATATAGAGTATTTATTTCCTTTTCCCTGAATACTATGTTAATTTTGGAAAGACTTTTAATTACCTGTGAATATGGTAACAGATACTGACACCTCAATCAGGTATATCAATTATATTTGATCTGAGTTTTTTTTATAACATATTCCCATATATACAAGTGTCCAAAAGAAACGATACCACGTCTTTGAGCGACCATTACAGGAAAACTTAACGACACAGAAATCTAGAATTGGTATTATTCTTTTGAGATTTCGTTCATTTCACATGTGTACAAAATTCATTTCAATCAGTACTTTGCATTCATTTGTACAGGTCTGTATTGAAGTGAGGGGTCTGAAAATGAAAATTTCATTCACACAAATGACTGAGACAAATGTTGAAAATGTCAAAAGAGGGGTCACTAAGTCACATTTGTATTCGGTATGTCCATCCCGAGCGTGAGAACGGGCAAGTACACGTCTATGGGTTGATGACGTCAGACGTCGGATGACGTCAGAAGATAAGCTTTGTCATTCATCAAGGAGGCAATGGGCTGACTTGATGGACGCAAGTCAGAGCATAAAGGTCACTTATTCTTCAGTACACACGCTGTCTACCATTGTTCTTGAAGATGCAAAATCTGCTCCCATATGAGAGCATGACCATTGCTCAGTCTCTCTGTTGCCAACGTTGAATTCGTCTGTTTGTTTACTCGTTGTTGACGCCTCAGGAACGTTTTGTGGTATGGACGACGTGTTCAGGTATCATGAGTCTTCAATCTCTTTTACCAAGTTTGTCTGCTCATCACGTGTCTCAGTGACGTCTTTGACGTTAACGTCGTAATGATGAATGGGTTTCAGAGATGAATACCCGGATATGGCGGTCTTCAATAAGCGTAATCACCTTTTTCTCGACCTGCATGTTGTCCGATCTCTATCACGTAACCGTTGCGTTAACCTGGTGACTGCTATGCACGCGCAACCGAACCTTCTTGAGTCGTCGGCGTGTGAGACTCGCTATGTGACAATTCCAACGGCTCTCTCACTCTCAATGGCTGTCAAAACCGATATTTTCTTGTGTGCTTTTTGTTGCTTTGATACCAACGGGAATGGTCAGCCGTGTTATACACTTTATCTGCAGTTGCAAACTATGCTACCTAAAATAATGTCATTCTCACAAAGTGCACCATTTCTTCGGATTGGAACAAATTTTCTCGGTATTTTCGATTGAATACACTGCATTTGGGATGTGGGATATGCAAAGTCATGTGTACATACGAAGAAAATCACTTTGTAAAAAGATATTTAAAAAAATAGATGGTATCGTTTCTTTTGGACACTAGTTTATAAAGGATGAAATATTTCATTCTGAATAATTCTCTTTCATGTTTAGTTACCTTTAGTCCCCGTTGCTTATTAAAGGTAATGCGATCATTTGATTCAGTCTATATTGCAAGTGCCGTTACTCTGTACTTACCTCTTATCTAAAGTCCCCCCGGGCTGGTATTAATATGGATTTTCGAACAGGTGATTTGCCCTTACCTCCATCACATGTGGAAAACAGTCAATATTATAGATAGATATATCATTAAAATATAGTTTGAACGAAAACAAATATAATTTTAATACTCAAGTCAAACTGATAGTATTTACATACAAGCAGTCGATTTATGAGTGGAATGAATTATTCCCATTTATAAAATTCTATGTTTAACTTTTAAAAATGATGATGAAAGTTGTATGATCTTGAATCATACTATTCCTTATTGTGGTATCTGTACTATTTACAGTTGTATTCTGGTCAATCATCCTGGTTTCATACAGGATTTGTTTTAGCATAATGAGACAAACCTTTCTTTAGCTTTTTTCGAGTTATTTACATTCTCCTAAACGTGTTATTTTAAAACTAAGGTTGTTTTCAAGAATGTTTTTAGAATAGCAGACTCCCAAGCTTTCAACAACAAACTTTGTATCGACCTTGAGGTCTCACACTGAAGAAATTCGTAAATAAACTATTTATTTTCTATTTACCCGAGGCAGAGTTGTCCTTTCTAAATTGAAATTAAAAGATAAAATTTGAAAATTGAACACTTTATCTTTTGAATGCTATTTGATTATAAACATCCAAAGGCAACAACTGTTAAAGCCGGCATATAGCGTCATAAATTGGATGCTGTTACAGTTGTTACACATAGCATATGGTATCCCGATATAATGGCAATGAGTCGATGTCACACGTGACTAAATAAAATAATAAACATTAAAACACTTAGTTACAGTAGTTACATTAAGGTTGAGAAACAAGTTGCCGCAGGTACGCTGTAACAACATTGCATTGGAATAATATTCAATGGTTGAACAGCGCGTAATAGCAAGTGCTAAATACTAGTCTTGCATTTTTATATTGGTGCTATAGAGACCATGATCGTTTTATTGATGAGGACTTTTTTCACAATGACTATATACGAATGTATATACGATATATCTACATGTGTACATGCATCATATGGGTAATGCTATAAACCAGAGTAGGTTGATCGGATTAGTTATTTGAAATATAATTGATTGTGTTTTTTCGATAAACATATTTTCAACTTTTCTGTTTAGCATTTTAACAGACCAATATTACCAAGTCTGACACTAAAATAAGGATAACTGATTTCAGAAGACAACGTAGTGTACGATGTGTAAACGTAAGGAGCATTAGAAGTGTAAGACACACATGGCACTTTATGGAAATTAAGCAAACACGTCGCTGGGTTTCATCAACCACGCATGCCTTCTTGATGTGATCAAGCAATGATCTACAGAACCTCCATCATAGTGGTCTGGTTTTATTAAACCTCTCTTTAGCTCATTGTTCACACACGGAGGATTTAATTTATATCTGTTAGTTCTAGTTCATTGTTCTGAGATTGACGGACTTAGGCTGAATTATGGTATACAAATGTAAGCGCAATTAAGTAGATCATCGATTCCAAACCATGAAGTAACATTATTGTTTTATTGACCTCACATCTCACCATGTACAAGCTATGGTCAATATACATTAAACGGACAAGATCATTACAATATTAAATTTCATCGTAGACCACTGTCTTCTGTGACATTTCGATCTTATCATTACGTTACTAATGACACTGTAACAATTTGTAAACATTGTACGTACGTGTGATAATGTTATAAATATAACAACGCAGTAACCACATTCAAAACCTTTCATAGTGATAAACAGGGATTGAACATTGTAAAATAAACATTTATATTGTTGTAGGAGACGTTCAAAGGAAATGAAAAAATATACTGATGCTGTTTGCATCGATTGTTCACTGCTTAAAAGTTTAAAACTAGAACTAGACTGCTTTTTTGCTTTGTATTTTTCATTATATATTTTTAGTTTTAATAAGCTACAATCAACAGGGCCAAAACGCCAAAGTGAAGATCCTTCAAATAGTAGGATTACACACGAGGTATATAGAACATTTCACCTAAGTGTCTTCTGATGTCAAATATAAGATCACGATTTGATAAAAGTTACTATCCGAGGCTTGCTGAGGATATTTATACTTCTATCAACGTGTGTTGAGATATTTGATATCAGAAGACACGAGGGTAAGATTATATTAATCATCCAAAATCATTATTATTACGTTTCAATGAAAATAATGTACCTCTCTGAGCACAGTTCTGCCATTTGACTTTCAATGAGGTGATGTCATAGCATTGTGACGTCATCATGTTTATGATGCCATCACATTGTGATATCATTACTCGATGATGTAAACACATTGTGATGTCATGTAGTTGACGGTTACAGGGCATTGTGCAAAATCTACTGCCAAAATGTTATCTCCTGTGGAATACACCTTTCGGTGATAAATAGCTATACGTGATTCATAATATTGTGTTACATGTATGCATGCTTTCGTTATCACAGGGAAGGTGAACTTTGATAGAAGCTAATATAACATGTATTTCTTTTTTACATCATGCCATTCTGGACTAATTATGTTTGAGAAACTGAATTGCTAAAAACACTTCGGGTCATTTGTCCAAAGAGTGTGATATTTGAAGCATCAGTGTAAGCCAAGATAGTCAAATCACATCTCTGTTGGCGCATGGTTAATGTTCAGAATCATACATCTTCATTATCACACCCCTTCGGAAACAATCTGTTAACATGAAGGTGGGAGCTCATTCATACCTCGTAGTGAAGGGATTGTTGCACTGTATTCTGATACTTACACTTCATGTAAATATTGTTATGTATGAATAGTTCATGTATCTTAATCGTATACCCTTACTGTGAACGTGAAGTAGCAATAGATTACCTTTTGTAGTTAGTGTTCCTTTAAGTGAGTGAGTAGCTTCTTCACTGAATCATCTATTAGCTTATATCATTCTCTGGTAACTTTAAAATGTGCTTATTCAGTCTTTCAATTCAGTTGTGGTTATTGATGCTATGCGTACATTGTACACCAAATCGGTGATAACCCGTTTGAAAGTCATGTCGGTGAGTATATTTCGATATTGTTAAGCTGTATATAACTTGTTAGTCTGCCAGATCATTTTTGTATACTTCTATAGTGTACATAGTTGAATTTAGAATTGATCTAATAAGATGATTCTACATTTTATTAAAATCCCTTTTAATTCATAAGATTACTGTGTGATATCTTTTTTAAATTCATATGGTGTGGTAGATTGGACGTTTTGCCCATTGTATCTTCCATCTGACACATAACAATATGAAGAACATTCGGGTGACAATTTATGTTTTATTTTTTTTCAGAAACATGAATGCCAACGTATTGGTTGACAAGCTCATCCATGAACTCATTACGTTTTACATTCGTGATATTTCTGATGAAGCCTATTCAATGGTTTAACAAACGGATAACAAGTGGTTATGCAATTGACTATGTGGTGGTCAGAACAGTGAACGTTTAGTTTATGATTCATGAGCCAACAATCTAAAGTTGTTCTACAACTAAGTAGATAGTGTTTCCTGTTACATCGTGCACGTATAGCTATTTACTACAGGTTTTCATATTCTCAAATGTCCACCTATAGCCAAGAATGATGTCACTGGTTGCTGGAGTTGTCATGGAGAGTGAAGTATAACCTTTTGACCAGACACTTGTTATAAACCGTGGCAGTGAAACAACTTTCCTGGTAAGAAACACTGTAATTTGTTCTAACAGACAGATAATGTGTCACCCGTAATACAATTAAGATGTAATAACGTGGCCTCTAGGCTGTTCATGTTTTTGCCGACATTTAAAGTTAAACAAATCCAGTGAGAATTGTCTCTCTGTTCCGAACATAACGAAATTAACACCGAGATCATTCCCAGAAATATTCTTTGGGATATTTGGATGAAAGAAGACCAAATCACGTAATAATCATATATTTCAATGGAGGATTTTATTTATTGCGCAGTTTTGTTAGTAAATGTGATGTTCATCTTTTATATGAAAGTCGACAGAGTTGAACAATTTAAACAATCCTTCGAAGCTCGTAAAATCGTAATTTTTATAATTTATAATTAATGTCATAATGAAAATGTACATCTTACAATGTCGATAAGGCATTGATGAAGTAATGACATTTGTAAAATTTAAATATGTGTGAGCAGACTATATTAACTGGTGAGCAGCTCTTAGTTTTTGCAACGGGGATCGATAATATGGAAACAAATACATAGGAAAATCGAGCACAGCTATAGGTTGTGATAGTTTTCAATCAACACATGGAATCTCCAATTGGCTGAAATAAAGTTTTCATTAGACACTTCGCGAAAGCAATGAAGTCTTTAAGTCTCTTCAAATCTCCCAGACGCCAGCATTAAAAAATGACCATAGAAGTGTCATCAAATAGATTTTGGTATTGTGCAGCACTACAATCGTTCCAAATTTGGTGTTAATTCTATCTCAATTTTCTGAATTATTTGTGTATCTATCAAGATTCAAGGTTTTATTAATGAAAAGCACGTGTCAATAGTTGAAAGTCAATTGTTGTTTTCATATCTTAGAGTTACAGCTGCAGTTGGTGTTGAAGAACAGTGGAAGAGGCTCAAAGATGGGTTGAAGGATGCAGCGGCTGATGTGTGCGGAGTGTCATCCAAGCACAAATGGAAGAAACAGACCTGGTGGTGGAATCAGGATGTTGACCTAGCCGTAAGGCAGAAGAGACAGTGCTACAAAGCATGGAAAGCTGGTGGCTCTAGGGAAGCATACAACGATTCCAAGCGAGCAGCCAAAGCCGCTGTACACCACGCAAAGACAGAGGCCGAGAAAGACACCTTCAGTACCATAAACCCCAAGTCCAGTGAAATATACAAGCTTGCAAAACAAATGCGTAATGACAATCAAGATGTCATGGGTGAAAAACCTATCAGAAATGATGATGGTGAACTGTCACTGGACGATGAGGCCAAAAAGAAGTCATGGAAACAGCACTACGAACGCTTACTGAATGTTGAATTTCCTTGGAATCCTGACAACTTGTCACATGAGCCTCCAGTAGAGGGTCCTAGTATCCCTATCACACAAGAAATGATCACTAAAGCCATCAACAAGATGAAAACCGGAAAAGCAGCAGGACCATCTGGTATAGTTGCCGAGATGCTCAAACCAACCGGTGAACTAGGGGCAAGTCAGGTGCATGAACTGATCGAAGCCATCATCAGAGAAGGATGCATACCTGCGGAATGGGAAGAAAGCTTCATAGTCAGTCTATACAAAGGGAAAGGGGATGCATTAAACAGAGGGAACTACCGTGGACTCAAGCTTATCGATCAAGTCATGAAAGTCTTGGAAAGAGTTGCTGAACAACTAATCAGACAACAAATACAGATTGATGATATGCAATTCGGCTTCATGCCCGGTAGGGGTACCACTGATGCAATCTTCATTATTCGCCAAGTCATGGAGAAACATCTAGCAGCACAGAAACCACTGTACATGGCATTTGTAGATCTGGAGAAAGCTTTCGACCGCGTCCCTAGAGAAGTCATCTGGTGGGCTTTGCGAAAGTTAGGTGTGAACGAGTGGATAGTCCAACTGGTGAAGTCTATGTACACCAATGTACGTAGTCGAGTAAGAGTCGGCAACAGTTACAGTGAGGACTTTGATGTCCAAGTGGGTGTCCACCAAGGATCAGTCCTAAGCCCACTACTTTTCATCATTGTCCTTGAAGCACTTTCATCAGAGTTCCGAACCAGTTGCCCATGGGAACTCCTGTATGCCGACGACCTCGGGATCATTGACACTTCGCTCGAAGCACTCAAAGAACGACTGACTAGGTGGAAGAGTGGCATGGAGGAGAAAGGTCTGAGGGTCAATATGGATAAGACCAAGATCATGATTGCTGGCCCCAACCTTGACTTGATGCGGAAAGCAGGAAAACACCCTTGTGTAGTATGTCTGAGTGGAACGGGCAGAATCAATCCGCTGTACTCAGTGTTTAGGTTGGGTCCACAAGAAGTGTAGTGGCATAAGGGGCGCATTGCAAGAAGATCCAAACTTCAAATGTGCACGATGCACAGGAGCGGCAAGACCAATAGATGGCAGACCACACACGGAGGTCGATATCGGGGATGACAAGCTCGATGTAGTGACCGACTTTTGTTACCTTGGAGATACGCTCTCAGCAGGTGGAGGCTGTGAACTCGCTGCAGCAACACGATGCAGATCTGCCTGGAAGAAGTTTAGAGAGCTGCTACCAATCCTGACAAACAAGCACCTACCAAAGGCTACAAGAGGTCATGTATACTCCGCCTGTGTCAGAAGTGTGCTATTGTACGGCTCCGAAACATGGGCTGTTTCAGCTAACACACTGAAGAAGCTACAGCGCAATGACAGAGCTATGGTCAGATGGATATGTCTAACAAAACCTGAAGACAACATCCCGTTTGAATCCCTCCTAGCACAGGTCAATCTGAAAAACATCACAGACGTCATGCGGAAGAGCAGGCTCCGTTGGTTGGGACACGTAGAGTGCAGTAATGGCTGGATAGCTCAAGTGAGACAAATGAGGATACCATCAGAAAGAACCTCCGGCAGGCCTAAGCTATCTTGGGAAGAACTTGTGAAACGTGACAGGAAAACCCTGAAAATGGAATCCACCAACCCTCACAGTAGACAGGAATGGAGAGGAAGACTTCGATCGAGACCAGACAGTCAGGCCACACCCTCTTTAGAGGATTAATTCTGGCCTGATCAACAAATAAACTGGATATGATGATGATGATGATGATGATGATGATATCTCAAAATGACATTCCTAATGCGGTAACTCAAAGTGCAATTGCAATGGATGTTTAATAAGAAAACTAAATTGAGATTTTGTAGCCTAACAATTGCATTTTTTCAGCAAACTCATTCTTTTTTATTTAGTGAACAGTATCGCTTGAAGGAAGTCGATAGGCGATGAATCTCATTTCTTATTTTATTTCTCGTTATTTCTTATTTTCTAGTATTCTCCCAAATCCAAGTTTAGGAGAGTTCAGACCCTGACCGACTCCACAGTTTTCTCCAAGGAGATCTGCTGTCAGGAAAGGCACAGAGGTGATGTGTGATGACATGGGTCTAACAAGAGAGCTACACATCCTGAGGGCATTTAATGTGAGAGAAAACAATTGGTACAGTCAGATTATTTCAGCATACTTATGTTTCGACTGGTATTTTATGATAATGGATATAGCTATATGTCTCAGTGTGTTTGTATTAAAACTATATTCACTTAATTAGCCAATAACCCATGGTTGTACTTTTATCCAAATTACATAGTGTAAAGAAGTTTCCGACGTCAAATTGGCGATCAACCCGCCCGCCCGCCTCGGGCTGGCTCTCGCTTGTTTTTGGCAATGGCTGGTTTCCCAGCATGTAACAGTGTCCTTCTTACGCTGTATGCCTATAGTCTGCACTCTTACGCAAAAACTTCGAAATGACATAACACGCCATGGTGAGACCACTGACGCTTGATCACCAATATGGCCAACAAGGTCTATAGGTACACATGTAGATAAATAAAATCCACATGAGATACGCATTGTTGCTCTGCAAAGATCATTCTTGCATGCAGCTGTCTCAATGTCTGAAATCCGTGTTAGATTTTATATCAAAACCTATATGATAACTCTAAAAGTATAAACACGTACCAGTAATCATACCATTTAATATTTCAAGTTGATGTCATTTTACCACAATTCATTGCTCCTTCCAAAAACACCAACTTTTTGACAAAATCGCTTTAGATAATATCCAGTGCTATTGACATAACCCATTTTAAGTCGAGATGCAAAGGAAATGTATAGATCAAAGATTCAAAGTTGGTTGAGAGATTTATATTTTCATCTGGCGCATTTCCCGTGGGTCAGAAATCGATTCAGTTCTCAGAATTGGTCTATGAGCTTACCAACTTGCCAAGTAAATTGAGAGTGATCATTTTGCAAGTGAAAAGGGAATCCCTTCTCCTTTCAACATGAAATCACATTGAGCGATGTGTTGCTTTGTATAATGAGGCAATGATAAAATAAAGACATATTTGGAAATAAATACGATCCATCATAGTTTTTAACATAGTTCTTTTTTATTTGCTCTGCCTGAAGGTGTATCGTGATGAGTCCAGCGAACAGATTTATTAGCAATGTGTCGATTTCACGGAATATGTCGGAGGAATTGTTTCTATGTGATTAAATTATTTATAAACATTAAACACAGTTATTACATGTAGTTTTAAAACATTGTATTCATAATATTCAGCACATCAGCGGAGTTGCAATAGTTATCTCGTAAAGTTGGAGCACGGTGGTGTAATGGTTAGCATTCACGCCGACGACCCGGGTTCGAATCCCGGTGGAGTCACCAAAGATTTGTTACTTGGGTCAAATACTGTGTTGTGTCCTTGTTAAGGCACTTAATCCACTTTGCACTCAGTCTACCCAGCTGTACAAATGGGTACCTGAATACGGGAGGTACTGATGAAATGCTTAGTAGTGGCTCTGAAAGTACAATTCCTTCAGGGTAATAATTGTGGCGCTTTGAGCATACCTTAGGGTGTTGAAAAGGCGCAATATAAGTACGCAATTATTAATTATAGAAGTTGAGATGTATTCTGGAAACTGATACGTGCAATATAGAGCCCAAAAGACATTGTTTACTCTTTCATAACAACTCTGACTGGTTTTAAAAGGTTACATAACTATTAATCGGTATTTAGTTTAAACGCACGTAGATATACGAAGAACATAAGCTTAAGATGCAATGATATCATGACAGTTACATATTCAAACCATAGTGTTATTATATCTTAAGGAGTAAATAAGTATTAACCTTCTCATTCATTCTGCTTCTCATATGCACTCATATTTCACAGGTTGTATCTTTGGAATAAACATCAGTATGCATGTATGTAAAGCCTCAAACTGCCTTACACTGCACGTCGTTATTTATATACATCATGCTACTATTTCGGGAGATTAAGAGAAGTCAATGAAATATAATCATTACCCTACCTTCATCCATGTGATTGTCTTTCTTTAAAATTTCAGTTCTATTTTTTCTTGACATTAGGACCTAGACACACTTGTAGGACAGGGCTACTGTTTCGACAGTCAAAATCCTAGTGTTACATAAATCTGCTGATTTCTCCTTCCCCAAATGTCATGATATATAACTGCAACGTTTGCCAATGGCTAGTCTCATACACACTTGATCATCATAAATGCTGACATGTTTCACGCTAGTTTCTCCTAAAATTACATTTGCAGAAACAGAAATGTTTCAATTTCGCTGTAGACATCCCAGTCGCTCGTCTCCTTGTTTGCACATATATAAGTCGAACTACATGCATATATTCATAAGTTAACTTAAATTAGCACATCTTCGAGGTACATCATCTTACAAGTAAGTTAAAACTAGATTGAAATGGGAACAACATTTTAAGATCTTTATTAATGATGTTGATAAATAAAAAAAAAAAATTAACTCATCATAAAGACCTTCAAAATTTGGGGAAATCCGGAAGATTCCGGAAAATGGATTCAACCACATTTTGTTCTGTGCCTAAGCATGCCTGTCACGCTGTGTCTGATCTGGAAGAGTGTATCGACAACATCAAGTCCTGGATGAATCAGCACAAGACTGAGGTACTCTTCAAAAACGGTTGGCAGCAGGCGTGAAACATGTACGAGTAGGATATTCTAATATCAAAGTCTCTGAATGTGACAAGAACCTCGGTGTTGTTTTTGACAGTAATTTATCCATGGATGATCATAAATCCAAGCTATGTCAAACTGTTTTCATGTGAGAAATAATGGTTCAATCAGAGATGTTCTTTCAACTGATATGGCACACATGCTTGCAAGAACTCAAGACTTGACTATGCAAATATCTTACAAGGAAATCTCAGCCAGGAACAGTTAAGGAAAATTCAACGGATCCAGAAAACTGCAGCCAGCAAGGATAGTGACCAGACCTAAGATGTCTACTGGCTCCCTGGCTCGAGTCTAATGCAAAATTCTGACTTTAACTTACAAGTGCGTCAATCAAACTGCTCTCTCCTATCTGACTGAATTGATTGGAAAATATTTACCTTCTTGGACTCTAAGATCAGCGAATCAGTTCAATTGAAAGTACCCAAAACACGCATCAACAAGTTTGGACAGATATCATATGCATATACCGCCCAAACTCAATGGAATGACATATACCTATCGAAATTTTAAAAAGTTACTTAAAGACCTACCTGTTTAAACAATATCAAACTGTAAGATACCAGTACAAACCAGCTTCTCTGCTTTCGTGTGTTTTTAATCGTGTAGCACTATGAGCAGGCATGTTTTCATGTTTTTTCTGTGCCATTTACTTTTGAAAATATCATAATATCGAACAATATTAATTGTCCTTGCATTTAATTTGCTAAAAATTCAGTATTGTTTTTTTGTCTGATTTTGGGTATTTTTGGATTCAGTAGAATATTATTTTTAAAGGCATCTTTTACTTATTTATTATAACCCAAATGAGAACACTCAAACACTGTAACAATGTACCAATTCCAAGATCTCAAGACACAAGGAATTAACTTTTTTGACTAAATTTCATTTTTCTGATATTTCCCTTTCTTTGGTATTTTAAAGTACAAGTGGAGAAATAGCAAATGCTCAAGGACACTATTCACAAAAAGACATCATCCCAGCAAACAATTTTACGTTGTCACAACGTTGTGACAACGTTGTCAGAAGGTGTCAGTAACGTTGTTTGCAACGTTGTTTGGACGTTATTTGTAGATTCCTTTTTACGTAATTATAACGTTATTTTGTAACGTTACAAAACCAATGTCGTGGCAACGTTAGTTTTGAAACGTTACAAAAACCAACGTCCTGGCAACGTTAGTTTTGTAACGTTATTTGGACGTTATTTGTAGATTCCTTTTTACGTAATTATAACGTTATTTTGTAACATTACAAAACCAACGTCCTGCCAACGTTAGTTTTGTAACGTTATTTTGACGTTATTTGTAGATTCCTTTTTACGTAATTCTAACGTTAGTTTTGTAACGTTACAAAATCAACGTTCTAGCAACGGTGTAAAACAACGTTCTCTCAACGTCGGAAACCAACATCCCAACAACGTTGGGAACCAACATTTCCTGAACGTTGAAAACCAACGTCCTCTCAACGTTGTAAACCAACGTCCCCTGAACGTTGTAAAACAACGTTCTCTCAACGTCGGAAACCAACATCCCAACAACGTTAGAAACCAACGTCCCCTGAACGTTGTAAAACAACGTTCTCTCAACGTCGGAAACCAACATCCCAACAACGTTGTAAACCAACGTCCCCTGAACGTTGTAAAACAACGTTCTCTCAACGTCGGAAACCAACATCCCAACAACGTTAGAAACCAACGTCCACACAACATCGGAAACCAACGTCCCCTGAACGTTGGAAGCCAACATCCACTCAACGTTGTAAACCAACGTCCCCTGAACGTTGTAAACCAACGTTTTCTCAATGTCGGAAACCAACATCGCCACAACGTCAGAAACCAACGTCCCCTGAACATCGGAAAACAATGTTTCTTTGGAACCGAACATGCCCTGAAAATAGAAAACCTACATCCCATTAATGTCAGAAACTAACTCCCCTGAACACAGGAAACCTTTAAACTTGTATGAAATGTTTGCTTGCTGAAGTTTTGTTTTTGTAACATGTAACCTCATACATGTTTGTTTATCTACGATATTCAGTGCATGTTTTGGTACTTATTCGACCATGTATTTTTCATTGACAATTGCCTCTTAGAATCCTACTTAAGGAATTGTTTAGTTAGCAATCTTGAACATTAGATTCTCTGAAGGATCAATTAAATGTCAGCGGTTTCTAATAGACAATTTGTAAATGAAAAACAAACCCAGTTAGGGCTATTTCAATAAAGTTTGATTTTCAAATTTCTTCAAACATAACATCAGTATTTAACGATCACCTAAGTGTGATTTGTGAAAAGAGGACAATGGGCACTAGGATAATTTAACTTCAACTCATGCAAAAGAGACAAGACAAGTCAGAACCAAAAGTTTATTGCATCGCAGTGTAAATACATATTGTGCACATTAATTTTTCATTTATAAGCTTGACATGTTAAGTCGCAATTTTGTTAACTGCATGCTTCTTTTCTCCACTAAACAAAGCAGCAGTACGGGACTGGAAGGTTTACAGTTGAATCACCATTTGGATCTTCATAATACCTGAAATTAAAACAGAAATATAAATATTTCATCTATTAGCAATCAACCATTTGTGATGCGAATCTAAATCTAAAAAATAATTTGAAGTACTGACACAGGACAAAGGTATAATAATGCCCGTGGCCTCATATATCAAAGGGTACATCCATTGTGTTGTTGGCCATGGGGGTCAAACATGCCAAACGTTATAAATAGTCTTATTTTATCGAGCAGTACCAACTGTTATCGAAAACTACCATTTGATTGTACTCGACTTAGTATATTGACGATATGAAGGTAAAGGTATCGATTTCTGATCGAAAACTGGACAATGCACAGCATGTGGCGCGCGCCAATGAGTCAAACGTAATTTTGGAATCTTTTTAAAACTAGACAAAATTTGGTTGATAATGTTCAATAGGTCATATAACTTCTGTGCATGTAAATACGACGTGCACTTTCGGTTTCTGCACATGCATATTAATGATGTTAATCGATTTTAATTGGAAACTAGTAAATATGATATGTTTGCCAATTGGGGATGAATATGCAATTTGTTTGTATTGTAAACAGCACATATGGCACATTATTATGTTTTGGAACGTATTGAAGCCAAATAAAATGATGTTCCCTGCTCCAACTTTCAATCCAACCTTATTACCTTACCCGAATTTACCACTTACGCCAAACCAAAAGAAGAAAATCCAAAAAGGTTAATCTATTACAAATGTAGAAGAAATGAACTTGTTTCCGTATTTGGGGTTCGTTTCATAGCCTCTTAGTTCAAATTATTTTACTTGTCTGACCTCTTCGTTCAAAATATTTCAATGGAAAGCAGAACATAATAGTGCCATAAGCAGATTCACTTGTAATATCAAATGGTCACCTTCTGCATCATCTGTCTCATCTATTTCATCGTCTGTATACTTCGGATCTGCATATTCAAGCCTAATATTGCTTAGTAATTCAGTAAATAGAGAATACTACACGAGGTCTCATTATATACGAATTATACGAAACGAGTGTCCTTCCGATGGTATCTGATCGAGCGAAAGCGAGGTCAGATACCATAGGAAGGTCACGAGTTTCAGTGTAGGTGCACAATTGCTGCACATTTTCTGCACGGTCCTTTCGATCTTTCTAATTCAAATGGTGTAGACTAAAATCCCCATATCATGACAGAAAATAGTAAAAAAATAAGTGATATTTGTTCTCTTCTTCTATAGTTATTTCATAGTTATATATAGCATACTTAAGGGGGTTCTTTACCATTGCTTCTGAGCATCCTCAGTTGTCAGATTAAGATAGACCTTGTAGTCACATGCACATGAAAAAAATCATTGTATTATAATTGTGAAACATAGTATTTGTTTTATCATAAAGAGATATATTTTGTTTTTTTACTCTGTAATCTAGGTGGTTTGTAACAATTGCACACGTACATCTTCAATTGTCAGATTTTCGCTCTCAGAACTTAATAGCATTGGTCAATGTTTCATCAACAGTGTGTTGTAAGAAACATTGAAAACTAGAAATATGTGCATGTGATGCACCGTGATGTCCCCCGCTCCAACTTTCAATCCAACCTAGTCATATTACCCTTATTTTTCACTTACGCTAAGCACAAAGTTCAATACTGCATTAATAACGAGAAATAAAAAATTCAGAATAGCCAAAGTAGCAAAAAGCACCACTCTATCACTAGGTCTCTGCAAATACAAAGTTTGGTGAAACAATATTGAACGGTTTTGGAGATAGAGACCGGAAAAGGTCCCTACCCCCAAAATGCACTAAGTTCAAATTGTTTCCATGGAAACCAGAACAACAAAAATTCAGAATAACCAAAGTAGCAAAAGGCACCACTCCACCACTAGGTCTAACCATATACCAAGTTTCGTAAAGAAATACTAGATAGATTTTGAAATAGAGGCCGGAAAAGGTCCCTACCCCCAATTTGCACTAAGTTCAAATTGTTTCCATGGAAACCAGAAAAAATAAAAAAATCAGAAAAACCAAAATAGCAAAAGGCACCACTCCACCACTAGGTCTAACCACATACCAAGTTTCGTGAAAAAATATTGAACGGTTTTTGAGATATGGCCCGGAAAAGAAAGCATTTCGGAATGACGGAATAACGGAATGACGGACGGAGGCGAAAACATTATGTCTCCCGAACAAATTTTCGGGGGACATAATCAAATTGCCTTTGGAATACTAATAAAGAAAGGTAATGGCATTATGGTTGTGTGAAATAGTTTATGTTTTATGGTAAAACAAAATTCTGCTCTTCAACCTTATATAACTTAATAATGTAAAGATTAATTTTCCACCGAAGAGTTACCTCCCTTTGCCAATACTTTTCATAAAAATTCATTTTCAGCATTAAATTACTCATAACGTAGGTCCGTGATATATATTTTTTATCTTCTTTTATTCTTCAGTGGCGAGTTTTCCACAAGTTATATCATGTTTGAATTATTTTTCATTTATTTTGATTCTTGAACAGGACTTTTGAAGTTATTTCTACAGAATCCATTGTTGACATTATAGTTTATCATATAAAGGTTAATGAAAAAAGAAAACATAAAAATTTTAGAAATCACTGTTCTATTCCAATTACATTCCATTCATGAAAGAAAACAACAATATAGCTCTGAATGAGTGTCATTATTTTTAAAAAGTGACTTTAACAAAATAAAACAAGTTTGCCATTTTTTTTAGACATTACCACAAAAAAAACCCATCATTTTGCACCAAAAAAGGTCCGTAACATGCACTTTTTCTTTTTGAATCTCGAATAATACATATTCCGCTTGCATCATGCCAATTTACAGCAATTTTTCATGTATTTTGATTATTGTTTGGAACCTCTTTAAGGGGAAACGGTCGTGCATATATTATAAGAGTTATCTCCCTTGCAAGTTAAAATTGCCAATTTCTCAAGGTTTAAAAAAATTATTATTCAAGTTAGCCTTGAAACATATGCTTTTGGTTTAAATTTGTTGTTGAAATATATTTTTTATCAAACAGTGATATATTCCCAAAGCAAATCTAAATCTTGTGATTATTTGACATACATATTAATGAGAACAGGAGGATTTTCTGGATAACAACTTCTTAAATGTGAAAAACACGACGTTTCGGAGTACATACTCACTCCTTCATCAGGTGGAATGTAAGGAAAGCCCATGTGCTTGGGATTCACTCATCTAGAACTTCTATCTCCTGTCGGAGGAAATATCCGAGGAGAACCGAACCAACCAAATCCAAGTATCCCTACCTTCCATCCACTCCTGTCGGAGCAAGTAATCCGAGGAGTCCCCACCAATCAACACCTATCAGCTCCAATCACCATGCAAAAACTTCAAAGCTACCCACATCAACAATTGGCCTCTCTTCCAATCAACTGTAATTATTATTTGTTCAACAATTTCAATAAAGCCAACTGGCCTCCCTCGTCTCATCATGTGTGTTTATTTAAATCTTCAATAAAGCCTACAGGCCATTGTTTATCTACTTACTCCCCCTCATGTTTGTATTGCAAATCCTCATTGTATATACCATTCTCATGCTTCACCCCCATCATGTTTGTATAAGAAATCCCCATTGTATACCATTCTCATGCATGTTAATCTCCCTGATTGAGTTTCCTCACTAATGTTTTTGTTTGCTATATAAATGCACCATATATTGTTATTTCCTTACATTCCACCTGATGAAGGAGTGAGTATGTACTCCGAAACGTCGTGTAATTTCACATTTAAGAAGTTGTTATCCAGAAAATCTTCTTGTTCTTATGTATACCATTTCTAAATGCAAAGACCTGATACATATTTATGTTTAACAGAAAGCAATAACATTTGTAAAATTCCAATTTTAAGTGTTAAAAGCTTGAAAATAACGATAAAATTGTATTTTTGTCTTGCAAAAACGTGTAACCATAACCCTTTTATGAAATTAAGGCCCTCTACATTTGAAACTCATATATCCTCCTCTCGTTCAGCGTTCTAGAGCTTTAGAGAAGAAGTTGAAAATAGCTTTTAGGTCATTGACCCCTGTGACCTACATTGTGGGTCAAAGGGTAACCATATCTGCAATTTAGAATCCGCATTTATCAATGCTTCAGTACACAACATTTCAGTTTTAGGTCAAGACCCTTGTTGCCCATGTTTTGGGTAACGGTCACCAAATCTAAATTTAGAATATTGGCAAATTTTGTTTGACCATCAATGTTTTGTTTTCAAGACTCGACTTCTCTTTCTCAACAACCATTTCTCAAAGCACATGTTAGAAGAACTCACATCAAAATGATTTCAGCTCTCTAGAGCCTAGAGCCTAGAGGACCAAATGAACAATGATATTATCCTGAAATGTTAGCTTCCTATATCTTTTTGTTTTGGAGTAGTCGTTAAAAGGTTTCAGGCAAAATCAGAGCTGTCTACCCTCCTTTCAAGTTAAGTGTAGATATATAGCTATTTTGGAGTATTTTGTAATGTTAAGGTGTACAACTGGATGAAGTTAGCATGGTACTATTAGTTCCAAGATATCATGCTCTGGTTTGACAACAATAATCATTTTCTGACTTTGTTTACTTGGGTTAACTCTGGAATTAGGTTATAATTCAACTCTGTAACAGTTCGGAACTTCATTACTCTATACATAAATTTATGAAATGAATTTTTTACATATTTCCAGAGAAGAGGTGTACAATTTGCAACATTGGTTTAAAATCATATTCTAAGACTGTCAAGTGTACAAATTACACGTAAAGTGTACAAGTAGGCAGCCCTGCAAAATGCTTGCCACGCCCATATGAGGGTTTCAGGACAAAATTAATAAATTTGTCTTCAACATATATAAATTATAAACCTGTTAATCAGAAAATGTGTGTTTCTTATAGCTTTCGGCGAACTAGTCGTTTAAAGGTTTTAGTGAACATGCCTGCCCGCCCATATTTAAGGGGACGTCAAGACCAAATAGACAAACTTTGATCCACAAACTGCAAGTTACCTCCCCACAAAACTTCAGCTTTGGGGGTGCAGTGGTTCTGGGGGACAAGTCGAAAATGTGAAAGGTTTGCGGACGATGACCCATGATGTATGTCTATTTTGCCTGATGAGCTAAACATCCTTAGTAGATTGTATCATCTAAATGACTAATATGTAAATTATAAAATGCAATATGTGGAATTAAATAAATACATATGACTCAATTTATGTTTAAATTGACAATATACTGTTCCAAACATTTTTGTGCTCACTAAATTTCACCCATTAAACTGTCGGTGTAAATCTTACATTTTCAGTCCCGTGTCCACTTGCTTCAAAGATGTTTTCTTGAAACTTGGGCCAAACAAGCGATAGCCTCGTGATATTTGTTGACGCCATCCATCAACAGTGTGTCCATAATGCCTGTGGTTGTATTTGAATCAAGTCTTTAAAAGTCTGCTAGCAACTGAAATATAAATTGAAGTTGTTGCAAATCTGATTGTATGATTGGAAACAAATCACCTTAGTGTTAATGTGTCTTGTAAATCAAAGAAATAAATTGAAAATATTCTAGAAATTGGCACTGTAGAAATATAAAGGTTTTAGGTCATGATCCCCGACACCCACATTTGGGGTCACATCGTCAGACTCACGCAATCTACAATTTTGAATCCCAATTGGCCAAGGAATTTCAGCTTTCTAGAGCTTTTTTTGTACTGGAGAAAAGATGAAAATAGGTTTTTAGGTCATGATCCCTATATATATATATATATTAATCAATATATGTAGTCAATTTAAAACAATGGTAAGAAATTGCAGATGGTTTTGATGAATATTACTCCAAAATGATATAAAGTGTAATCTGTTTGCCAAAACAAATGATTTATTTATTATGAGTTATTTTACATATGATTTTATTATGTTTGTACAGGCATGTATCTAGCATATATCATCAGCATGTATCTAGTCAATGTTACATATTAATATTTGTCTCATGCTGTGACAAACAGTAGCCAAGGATCAAACTTAAATTACCCTCATTTGGTGAAGAGACCTGTAGTCACAATGCTAGGCAATCATATGGAAATGTAGTCACGATCCCGCTTGCATCCATCAGATCCCCATAATTATCTGAAGTATACATTATAGACATCAATAGTTAAACAATATCCAACACTTGCCAGTATTTTAATTTATGCAACTTAATTAAAGCTTATTGTTGAACATATTTCTAAGATAAGATAATGAACTTATTTGATCAATATCACTGAAATCCTAGAATTAGCATCAAAAGGAATCAATTTGTTACTTAATGAACTTTATAATATACTACATTGGATATGTTCTCTATTCGCCTACAGTCATATCATTGTAACTGGTCTGTTGATTACCCATTATGCGTAGTCTTAAGATAAACTAGCATCACTCCTATGATGTCAACGTGGATTATATCTAGAAGAAACAAAACAATAGAGGTCGGGTTTTATTTTGATGAATTAATTAAAAAAAATTGTAACTTTTAATTCCTGAAATTCCTGACATTACGGCAAATACTCTTCACATATCCATTACACATATGTTAATCATGTAACATTCATATCATTCTATGTCAGAGGTGTTAATGATGTTGCAAGTTGTTCTCACAGCCAAAATATGAAATATGTACAGTATTACAGTACAGTATGTGTATCCTGAAAATAGTTGTATTAAATATATGTTTTCTTTTCTTTTCTTCTTTGATAAATCCATATCTGGTTCATGACCAACCAAACTGACTGAAGAGAAAAAGCTCAACAAACATAAACAACTTTTTATTTTGTTGCAAACAAATGTCTGATTAAACATATAAAAGTGGCGACTCCGATAGGTTAAAGCCCGCTTCAGTAAAAGTAAAAGTTTTTTCACAGACGTTTGTACAATGTGTCCAAAAACTGCCTTACATCACGTCACGCTTTGCAAGATCCTTGCGTGTCTCTTAATTTCATCAACATGGAGTTCATCCTGATTCTAGGTCACGACTCACGGTGTTCTGAGAAAAAAACAAACATGGTTTCATACCAAAATACAAAATTTTTTTTAGCCATTTACAGGTTAACACTCTCAGGCTCGGTGTACACCATGAACCATAACGTAAACATGTAACTTCATGAACCGTGGGCGCAGCCATCCTGGATTATACGATACCTAGCGGCCATGGGAGACAACTGGGGTTTAAAATTCCAAATAATTTTGCTTTCAAAATAAGAAATAAATCGATAACACTTTTATTACACTGAATATTTTTCACGACCTTCTTCATTTGTATAAAACATATATACGATGACAGTAATTGCTATATTTATAAAATAAAACAAAAATACTGACAAGGTCATGATCGGTCTCGTTGTCCGTGAAACCCGTCAAGCTAGCACTCACCCTGTTCACTTTATCTTTTGACTGTAGATCTACATATGACTACAACAGAACGACATTATGTAAATGTGATCTTGAGAATACAATCTGGTTGTGGAAATGATATTTATGTTATTTACTATACCTGAAAGGAACAATCTACACTGAAACATGCCCAGCTGTCTTGTGTAAAACACTCCGAAAACAGCGTGGCTCCTGAAGTGAAATGTGTAACCCCCATCGGAAACTTTACCTTAGAGTTATCCCCCTTAGAGTGATTTTCGATTGTATCTAAGAATGATAGATTTTTGTAAATCAAGTGGTCAAATAAAATCCTGATAAATCAAATAAAATTATTTATTACATGACGAACAATGAAATACAGGGATTTATCAGTGAAATAAACTGTCTATCAAGCTACAGTGAAAATAACTTATATTCTACTGTGACCAGTGACTGACATACATGTAATTATTTATTACTCGCCCGTTGAAGATATCGCAGTTTAATAAATCTACAATGTTATTACACATTGTGTAATAACATTGCGTGCTGCCGATTGACATATGACATCATAATAGCATAAATATGACGTCACAATGTTAGCGCTGCTGTCACAGTGTGTCCCATTTATCGACGATTTTGTAGAATTAAGTGACATTTAAATCAATGAGTAATAAATAAAATACTAAACTCGTCCCCGTTTAATGACACATTTATGAAACCCGATCGTTAAATACAAACCACTCCTTTTTTTCATAAATATAAAATTATGTTATTACACGGGATGTCGTTTATTATTCTCTATATATATTATATCATACGTCATAAAACAATGGTTTGATGGAGCGAATTGGCTTATGATGTCAAATTGTTTCTGTTGTGACCGGTTGTTCCAAGCGGTCGCTCAACATGAAGGCGTAAATTACGAGGATAACATAAAAAAATAAATATAATATATGTCAATTCTTGACAAACAACATGCAAATTTATCTCATCTCGTGAAAATATATACTTTCTACCTCAGTCGATGAGGTAAACGTGGTATTAGTCAAGAAAAGACGGACGAAAAAAAGTATAGTTTGTTGATGACGTAACAAATTGAACGACGTTCCGGCTGTTCCATGCCTCCCCCTCGTAATCAAGTGTGCCCATGGTAACGTCGATTCGCGTCAACCGCGTCGCCCCCACTCCTATTCTTGGTGTGCATCTCTTACAGAAAAATTGCAAAATTACCTTGGTACAATGAACTTTTATGATAGCAGCACAAATTTAATTAAGGCTAATGTAGACGCTTCGCCACCACACTTAGACTTGATCAAGCGTTACACATAATTCTATTTGGAATGGTAGTCACGTGATTAACAATATCATATGGATAGGAAGTGATCGCGCAACCTGTGCAAATGTAGCGCAGCATAACTAGCCCAGGGAACCAGGTTGGTGATCGCGGGACGTGAATGTTTTTTTAAACCAGCCGTGTTTTCCAAAATTATCGAGGATGAGCAAGATTCAACAAAGTTGCATATGCATGTTAAATTATAAGACCTACGACATTATAGGGTCAACCTTCATACCCCTTTTCGACCGCATATATCCCAATTTAATCACAAAGTACATGTAGGCCTAGCAAGTGTGGATAAAGGAAAACAACTTACCTTTCCTGTAATGTCTGTTTTTATCCTGATTAAGTGGCTCCTTCTTCTCAGGACAGAATGGAATTTGGCTCAAGATAATTTTACTTGCCCTTTATTACCATATTTAATTATAACATCGATAAAAATTGCATTTTGTTTGTATCTAGTGATTTCAGTTTTGAGATTTTCTTCACGTACTTCAGTACTGCTTGCGCTTTTTTTGGACGAAACGAGTGACACAATGCAGAGAAGATCGGTCGCAGTGTAAATTCAGCCTTTCAATGAAAATCACCTCTCAGATGTTTGCAAGCTTAGCAAACTTTAAAACCCAAAATGCATGAACAATGTATCTTTCTGTTTAAAACATAGTTGTCGTTTTCTGATTTCATCTTGCTGCCCATTTCTTCAGTATGACGTTGCAACAATGTTGAACTAATTTGTAAATATCTCTCACTCAGATCAGCCATGTGCATGTTCATATGTTACATAAAACTTGGCTTCAGTTGAATATAGAATATTATAATGCCTGAACACCTTCCCATTTTATTCTTACATTTTCGTTATTTTAACAAACGATTGTTTAAACGTGTTTGTTTTATTTTCATTATATCATCTCGAGATGAATAGTTATATAGTATAGACGCCTTTTTCTGGAAGTCTAAGATGGCTAGAATATAACTTACGACATAGCCTAGACTACAATTAAGTCTCTGAAATGATATATAGGCTCTAACGGAGCGATGATGAAATGAAATATTTTAGAATTCGCTTATTTTTTCAGATACTACTTTATCACATACATGTATGCGGATACAAAGCAAGTTTAAATTTTGAAAGTTAATGACACTAGTACTGTTAAATGTAATAAAATGAGATTAAGCAGTTTTTAAATAAAAATGGCATTTTATCATCGTTTTTCGCATATTCAACAGGATTTTTCACTGACACACATATTTTAGATATTGCTAAAACGTTAACATGGTGTGCGCAGTTGTATAAGCAAACAAATTCAGAAATAATAATAGGGGGTCACAGAACGTTTTTCATCACTTAAACCTCATTTTTTAAATCACCTACATAAACGTAAAAATCTTACTTCACGGCAGTTTTGATAAATTCAAATGTAACTTTGACGGCCTATTGTGTAATTATTATTGAATATACTATCAATATACGAGTGCTTAATGGAACAACAACTACCAGTTTATTATACAAGGCGATTTATATTCATCACTTACTGGAGATATGTACGTAATTGAAATAACACACATGGTCACATATATACTGCGAATATAGGTGATGGCAACGACATGCGGCATGTCGTAAAGTTGCCGTTAAAAAGGCGTTGCAGCAATGTTAAGCGCTTTCCGTTAGTTAATTGATCTATGCTTAAACAAATGTAATGCATATATTTTAAGATTCATTTACAACAATAGATTGTTTCGCATAATGTTACCGTAAGTGAATTCAATTTCTTCGTCCCATCTCTAGACATAAGCTACCCAAAGCGTATTTATGGATTTTGTCTGTAAATAAGCGTTAAAATGAGTGTATTGATTTAAAAAGAATCAAATATAAATTGGTATAGTAACCATGTGCTCGTTTTTAAGTTAAACAATTAAAATTAGAATTGGTGTTACGTAATAGTTTAATTAAGTTTCTTCATTAATGAAAACGACAAGTAACATGTAACCACCTTTACATGAATCAACAGATCGCTTACTTTGCCTTTTATAATAATGTATGTTATATTTAAACTTAAAAGTCTTTGCCCTATAAAAGCTAATGAATGAAAGAGCGATAATAATGTACCAACAGTGCACAGTGCCTTTATATAAAATAACTTGTAGTTTGTTTTTGGTCGCAATTGCTAAGTTACCTGTATATAATAGTAACACAATTTTGACACGGTAACGAGATCTGGAACAATATTCCTGATTCGTAGCTGTGTGCTGTGTTTTACATAGAACCGGTATAAAAGCGCTCCAATATGTTGATTTGAATTGATTCCTTTTTACTCCTTTGTTTGTAGCATAGAACATTAGAATTATCAATCACACCTCGATACATGATCAATTATAAGAAAAATAGGTGCTTTTGTTAAATGTCCGGGATTCATTGTAATTCAACACTCGCAAATTTGGTTTATTACTCAACCGTGGTAAGATCACTCATTAGATAACAATGAGTTGGTTACACACATGTGTGATACCACCGCGTGCTGCCGTAACGTCATAATCGGCGCGTGACGTCATAGTCGTTTTATGTTGACGTCACAATGTTAGCCGCGCGACTGCAATAGCGGGTGACCTATTTGCAAGTAAGCGTCACTAAAAACGATTTTCTTGCAATTCAGCGCTATTTACATCATTGAGTAATAAATAAAATACTAAACTCAGTCCCGTTTGATAACATGTTTATGAAACTCGTGAATGGCCGTCGGATTTAAACTAAATTTGCGGGTGTTGAATAGCAATGAATCCCGGAAATTTTACAAACGCAACTATTTATCTTATAAATGCCAAACCATTCACTAGTTTCATAAACATGTTATCAAACGGGACATCGTTTAGTTTTTTATATTAAACGTTAAAGCCGGACGTTTTAAACGCTGAAATTTACAGGTGTTCAATAACAATGGATCACGGAAATTTTACAAACGCAACTCTTAATCGATATTGTAACATGACCGATAGTTATCAGGCGTTTTGAAGCGAACTCTCGTTTTGTGTAGGCCTACCTAACTCTGAGTGGAGAAGACTTTGCGACTCTTCCATTTTGTAAGAGATGTGGTCAGGTCACTTAAAATACTCACGTATCCTTTTAGATGGCGATAAACATTTATCGACGTTATTAAAAAATACCTAGGAACAAACATCTAAACAATTGTTATAATGACGCTAGCATTGTGACTTCAAAACGGTTGATCACTATGGCGTCATGCAATGGCAACAGTATTCTGTGAAAAAAGCCGCATAAAAGATGGCGCCAAACTTAGACATATTTAACTATAGTAGAAAACATTTAAGTTACTTGAAAAAAAAAGTTACTTCATATTGAGAGTTATTTGTGACCAATACGGTATTATATACACATGTTAGAAAATGACAATGACACATGTTAAACTTGAGTAAGGCCCACACATATCAGAGAAATAGAAAAGTTAAATCTTGAGTCGAACTAAATCCAGAAAACATGATGTATCAGTTCGCGGTGATTCGCCGCATGTAATTTGAGGGTATTCATTGTCATTCAACATAAGGAAATCAATCAATCATTATCAAGGATACACTGAAGTCATGTTACAATAACCTCAGAATGTGAACATAGCTGACAAAGCCATGACGTCTCAGAGTTGATGACGTCATAGGCCTAAGTCTTTCACGACATGATGTCGATGATGTCACAATGCTGTGGCATCACTTAGGTAAATACTGAATAGACCTAATAGACAATAACTAACGAGAAACGGGGAATGACAAATCGTGGGCTTGGAGCAGAAAGTACCAAGTTTTCACTTTCATTTTCACTTTTTTTTTTAGAAATTATTGATTGCTTCAATAATCTTCATGTTGTGTTAAAATGTTGAGACTCTATCTTCAGTAATCACTAAAATATTTAATTATGTAAAAAGGTACCGAGTGAATAACTCAGAAATATATTGTGCAGAAAGGAACCAAGTGTCACTTGGTACCTTACAGCACTGTGATTCACAATGAAATAGTTGGGAAATGTGAGTGCAGAAAGACCTTTCTGCCCCAAAGTAATTGAACAAAACGGCGGTACCATCTGCAATAATTAACAAATTATAAATTATGGCTGCCAGAGACAATAAGGCATACTATACTTCAAAGCCGCCTTCATTTAAAATCCTTGAAGTGATATAGGCTTATCAACATTATCAGTGCCAGAGATATGAACATTAGAAACTAAAAATGCAATTTTCTCGAACCCTCGAAATTATCTTGGGGAGAGAATTACACATTTAATATAACGAGCGAAAGATAATCTCTCATTCTCCGTCACGAGTTGGTTATTGTTTATATTACCCATATAAAAAATAAAATAAAAACGCGAATATTAAAAGCCAACAGTTTCCCTAAAAGGACCCGAGAAAGAGGGGAATCTCCATATCCATACGTTAGTGACGTGGATTCACTACTTGCGTACCTATCCTTGTTTACTACGCGCGATTAAAATGCCCCCTGCGAAAATGTATTTCACAATAAAACATAGATGTGGTTTTATCTGAAAGTGTTGTATTTCTGCCCAATACTATCAATCCATGATTATACGATATAAGTTATTACAAATTTCATATCAAGAGATTTGGGAAGCCCAAAAGCATGTCGGCGCAAACCGAAAACCTCTATGACGTTACAATCAACACTGTGACATCATAACCACTCACACCTATGACGTCATTGCTTTCGAACGATAGCCGTCGCTCTTGAAGCTTCCGTGGTTATATATATAGTAAATTAGTAATCGCTAATTTTAAATTTTATAACAATTTAATTGTTTCGTCCGACATTTGATGCGTAGGCACATGTAAGAACATTCTAATTTCAACTACGAGAAACAAATAAACCATGTTTAAATGCAGTAGATGAATTCTACAGTTAACAGTCGGGACAATTTAGAAGATGAATGAAATAGTTCCGGCAACCAATGGAAAAATTATTTATTTTGTAACAACCAATCAACAGGTAGAAAAAGGTGTAACTCCCATGTGACTTACATGTACAGGAACAATATACTAACACTAATTTGCATTTTTGGCTCAGGGAATGAGGGTATTGTAGTAGGATATCAAAAATTTGGAAATAATTGTATCTTTTTAGCTAGGTTTGTCGTCCGGATATCGAGTATCGTTCATATCCTTGGCCAACCGATCAAAGTGTCTCTATTATTAGTGTTATTATATATAAGTGAGTAACTGTTTAAGGGCATCCCGTGTTTCATGCCCGGTGATGCCGACAGTCTTTTATATAGATTTATATTATTTACATTAAACAGTTTTGTCACATAAAGTTTTAAGTTGTTCATAAGTGTACTGTCATGGCTGGACAGTTTAGTTGAATGAACTTGTTGGATACTTGTGATAATAAAGTGGAACAATTATCCATTAAAAGTGTGTTTAATATATCTATAAATTCAATTCAATTTGGTATGCATGTATTCATCTTCAAGATCACCCCCACAAAATGGGCAATTAGCCTCAATGATTGTACTCGAACTAGAGCGTCGATGTGATAATATTTTAGTTTGGAAGAAGTACATCTGAATTGGAAAGGAAGCGACGCAGTTTGGCTGACTTTCTTTGATTTATAAATGGCTCCATCCGAAGGGTCGTCTAAAAGGTACAGTAAGATGGTAAAGTAGAAGATGCATGCAATGGACGGACCATGCAGTCTCGCATCCACACATCTTTCGCACTCGATTTAAATATACTAAACACTTGTTCACATCACCAACATCTTGAGTTTGCCAAACATATATGAAAATAGTACAAATCGGACACATATACGTTGCCCTTGGTAATCGAAATATCGTTGCATATGAATAACGACGTTTTACCGACCGATTTTCTAACGTTCTAATAATGTTAAATACGTTAACTTTAATCGACCGTTAATTTACTAACACTAATTCCTGCGCATTAAACATTAAAAAATCGGTTTATTTTAAGAACATATTTACATAACGTAATGTGAACTATATATATTTTTATTTATAAATAAAACACACCCGTATCATTTTCGTTCCAATCGAAAATTCCGAAAATAAGTCACTGTATTTACTGGTAAATTCTGGAAACAACTGAACATATTAAGAACAGGCGCTAAAGGTTTATTTCATTGTTTTGCCAGAGTATCTTGGCATGCTTTTGAACAACAATATTTCTGCAGGAAAAGACTATATACCCAAATATTTAAAATAAGTAACTAATTCAATTCGCTCACCGTTTTTAAAAATTTAAAGGAAGAATTAAATCCAAGCACAACCCCAAAATCCAAATCTACCACAATAAGTCAATGAAAACATGTTTCACCATGTTGATGAATTCATTGGAAAGAGTCAGCGGTTCAATTAAAACATATTCATACATATAATGTACTTGTCATAGCAATGATATTTGTCATTGTATAATGCGTTAATGATTTATATGACATGTTTACCAACTAAAACTATGCCTTTCCTTCATTTGTAGAGTTTTAAATTCTCTTCTGCATGTGTTATGTATTTTAGCCTTGTCAATTGATTTGTCGATTATGTTGAGAGGGCTTCTATAAGTTTTATAACTTTTACCTTATTCGTTTCTTAAATGAATAAAATATGTTTCAATCAATCAATTGTCAGCAAACAAAGGGAAATATTATTCTTGATATATCATAATAAATATTCCAAGTGTATCTTTGGGCAATGATATGAACTAACTCATTAATGTACATGATTATACCAAAACTAACTTATTTATGTGTAAGTCTTACCTGGTAATGTGAAAATTTAAATACATAATAGAGAACTACAATTGTTAATATTTCATCACGTCCTTCCATTATTTCAGCTACAATCAGCTATAGACTATTAGTGTTCCTAAACCAGCACAATTATAAACTCAATATGCATGTAAATTTCCTAATCCTTAGTAATGATAATAATTAAGGTCGATTCAGAATAACCGATTAGATTACATTAGAATGTACAAAGAGTAGGTAAATAATAATTGGTATAGTTGAAAGTATTTGAATGTATTTCTTTAGCTTGAAACAGGTGCATTTTTAAGACTTTCAATATATTTGTGAACGTAGTATATTTCGATAGCATACACGATGAAAGTAATATTTTCTCCAGTGTTTAAACTAAATCATATACCAACAATAATGTAAGCGCGACAGCATTCGTATTTTTGTGATAGTTGAAAGTCCGTATTAAAAACCATTGATTAAGTTAGGCTTCATGAAATGCAGTAAGCACAATGTATGTATAGTGAGACAGTATTTAGTCAAAAGATAGGAAATGATTTGACTTGAGATGATTTGAGTTTTAATTAACGTCGCTTTCAAAAGTTTGGCACAGACAAGTCATGCATAGGCCTACATGTGATACAACGGGCATTTTAATAGTGTGTTGAGTTCATCCTTAGTTTCATGAATGCAATTAAAACATTATTTATCCATTAATTTAATGTTTGCAAAGCGATCTGTTTAATCTTCAATGTGTTAACTCCAAACCGAAATTTAGCGAGGGCACCGTGTGTACGAGGCATAGGACATTTAAAGGTTCATCCATTGTGTTGTTGCGGTCACAAATTATTCCAAACGAATAAATGGTGTTATTGTATCGGGAAGCTATGACTGTTATCGAAAACTAAATTTTTTTGACAATAGTCGACTTTGTACATTGACGATATGAAGGTAAAAGTAGTTTTTGGGGTTTTTTATTATTATCGGAAACCGCGCACTGCACCGCGATTGACGCGCGCCATGTCAATTAGTCAAATCTAATTTTGGAATCTTATTTCCCACAAACAAAAAGGCAAATATGAGTTAATAATGTTGAATAGATCATATAACTATTGCGCCTGTAAATGGCCGGAAGTGTAGTTTCGATTTCTGCACATGCATAATTATGTTGCTAAATATTAATTAGACACTAGTAAATATGTTATATTTGCGATTGGGATGAACATGCAAGGTGAGTGAAAATAATTGTACATAAACAGCACATATGGTGAGTTGCAACACATAAAATGTTATGAAACACATGGATGCATGTTTAAGGTAATCCTCAGTGAGATAATCACTGTTAAAATGCCTATATTGACGCAACTTGTTTCTCCCATTTTGTGTAGTTTCAAACTGAACATGGTTACCCCACTCAGCTTTCTGAACAGTTCCGGAAAGGGCGTATTTCAATATAACTTTCTAGATTATACATGTGATAGACTGTGCTTATTCATAAACGGTGCAATCATGTTGGTCCGAGTTTCGTTAACATGTTGTAGGAGTCAATGTGAAAACAGTCAAAACACGTCTCTTGATACGATTACAGTGATTATTCTTGAAACGGGTCCTTTCCCCGTCATTATAACGTCATGTCCATGCTGTATTGTTATTGTTACGGTTTAAATGTAAATTGGGAAAGTTAACGTGGTTTCAATATAGATTGATAAATTTGAAATGATACGTTTGTTTAAAACAAACCTCAATAATGTTGCTGTCTCGCGATACAAAGGCATAGTGTTGCTAAATTATGACATTATAATAAATACATACAATTAATGTGTACCTAATTACTTTTACAGTAAAATGCTTATGTGCAAACCTACGGGAAACGTCAACGGAATTGTCAAAGGGGCGATAATTTTGATATTTTAACGCGCTTCACTAAATAGGTTAACAATGAAACATCTCTGAAGATATCTCTGACTGCATATTTTAACGGTCATACAGCATCCAAAAAATTAAATTAAATATATTCGGATGTACTTTTGTCTGAATATATACATTGAAAATTAGACATTGACATTTTAGTACAACATTCATTATATGAATTCATGGTCATGTTTTCTTTTCAGTCAACATTATATAAACCTGATTTAGTTTGAGCACAATCCGCTATTTATTCTTTCAAAATAATCTTAACAGTAGTTGATATTTATTTTATATTTATGTTCAGGGAATGAATTTTCATTTGCCAAAATATTGTTTTGTGTCACCTGATGTCACATTATGAATGGACAAATCAAGGGTTGCACATGATCTGTGTCGGAAAGCAAAAAGAGGATATAAAAGACATTGCGTGATTTTTGTCTAAAAGCTGCATATAGTTATTTTTCATGATTTATTATTAATAAAATATTTTTTAAAAATACTTAGTTAATCTACTTTTAGCTTTGTTTATGTGAAACGTACATGTGAGCGTGTAGCCCGGTCCCTATTTGTAAAATAAGCCTCCAATTAAAGTCTGTTTGATTTTATCGATTATTTAAACACAATATAATATCTAAACTGAATATGTAAACTTGTAAACACCGTGAGAAGAGAAATACAAGCCAGTCGTATAGGATATATGCCAGGAGAGAAATGAAACATTAGTTAGCAATGAGCATTCATTAGAATACATACATAAACATATGGTTAGGGCTAGATAAGAAAGGTTGACTTATCAACACGTGTACTTTGTTCATAACTCTTAATCTAACGAATTTAATATAAAACGCTCTTATGACGTTGTGCTAAACTTAACCTAACCTAATATAACCAATGCACAACGTTGGATTGACGTTTGAATTTGTCATTGGAATACAACGTCCTTCTGACGTTGTAGGAACGTCGGCTTTAATCCTGACCATTCACAACGTTTTCTTGACGTTGACGTTTGTGTTTCAACGTTGTATTCACGTCCTCCTGACGTTGTAAGAGCGTTTTTAACCCTGACCAATTCACAGCGTTGTAAATACGTTGTATTTTAACGTTGTATTTACGTTAGAATTAGACGTTATAATACAACGTACTTATGACGTTGTTAGTATGTTGGTTTTTAACCTAACCAATGTACAACGTTGTATTGACGTTGTGTTTCAACGTTGTAATGACGTTTTAATAAGACGTTCATATGACGTTGTAGGAGCGTTGGTTTTTAAACTTACCAATCAACAACGTTGTAATGACGTTGTGTTTCAACGTTGTATTGACGTTAGAATGCAACGTAAGAATACAACGTTCTAATGACGTTGTAGGAACGTTGGGTTTTAACCTAACCAATGGACAACGTTGTATTGACGTTGTGTTTCAACGTTGTAATGACGTTTTAATAAGACGTTCATATGACGTTGTAGGAGCGTTGGTTTTTAAACTTACCAATCAACAACGTTGTAATGACGTTGTGTTTCAACGTTGTATTGACGTTAGAATGCAACATAAGAATACAACGTTCTAATGACGTTGTAGGAACGTTGGGTTTTAACCTAACCAATGTACAACGTTGTATTGACGTTGTGTTTCAACGTTGTAATTACGTTTTAATAAGACGTTCATATGACGTTGTAGGAGCGTTGGTTTTTAAACTTACCAATCAACAACGTTGTAATGACGTTGTGTTTCAACGTTGTATTGACGTTAGAATGCAACGTAAGAATTCAAAGTTCTAATGACGTTGTAGGAACGTTGGGTTTTAACCTAACCAATGTACAACGTTGTATTGACGTTGTGTTTCAACGTTGTAATGACGTTTTAATAAGACGTTCATATGACGTTGTAGGAGCGTTGGTTTTTAAAATTACCAATCAACAACGTTGTAATGACGTTGTGTTTCAACGTTGTATTGACGTTAGAATGCAACGTAAGAATACAACGTTCTAATGACGTTGTAGGAACGTTGGGTTTTAACCTAACCAATGTACAACGTTGTATTGACGTTGTGTTTCAACGTTGTAATGACGTTTTTATAAGACGTTCATATAACGTTGTAGGCACGTTGGTTTTTAACCTAACCAAACAACAACGTTGTAATGACGTTGTGTTTCAACGTTGTATTGACGTTAGAATGCAACGTAAGAATACAACGTTCTCATGACGTTGTAGGAACGTTGGTTTTTAACTGAACCTATTCACAACGTTGTATTGACGTTGTGTTTCAACGTTGTATTGACGTTAGAATTGGACGTTAGTATACAACGTCCTAATTACGTTGTAAGAACGTTGGTTCTTAACCTAACCAATTCACAACGTTGTATTGACGTTGTGTTTCAACGTTGTTTTGACGTTAGAATAAGACGTTAGAATACAACGTCCTTCTGACGTTGTAGGAACGTTGGTTTTTAACCTAACAAATTTACAACGTTGTAATGACGTTGTGTTTTAACGTTATATCGACGTTACAATACAACGTTAGAATACAACGTCCATATGACGTTGTATGAACGTTGGTTTTTTACCTAACCAAGTAACAACGTTCTATTAACGTTATTTTGTGACGTTGTCTGGACGTTACATGAAAACGTTGGCTCTCCAACGTTGTAGCAACGTCATAATAACGTTAGAATAAAACGTAACCAAACCATAACGTTGCTACGACGTTGTTCAACGTTGTCTGTTTGCTGGGATGTAGTTACATATTTTTCCAAAAAACTAATCGAAACTGGCACGTTACGTTGTTTATATAAAATTTCATTCCTGTAACTATTAGGGGATGTCAACCATTTTTACCATGAGTATATTATGTATACAGCAATTTAGATTTAAAAGCTGACTTCCAAAATAATCGTGTTTTGTGCTGACATATATATTAGAATTTAAAAGATTCAGCGAGAAGTGTCGTTTGCCTATTCTGTATGTTAAAAACGTGATACATAATCCCCAGAAATAATATTAGGGCTACTTGAAAAATAGCAGGGCAGTGTACGAGTGTCGTCTATCAATAGATACGTTGAAAATCTAGCCAGCACTCGCCATGTAAACATCTCCATATCTATAGTTGTAACAATATCGTAATATACCAACAAATTCAACCACATTAAATCACCTCCACAACCAATGTGTGTTATTTATGAGTAGTTCTAAAGTGACTTCTATAGACATATATGAGTATGTATCAGAAGATGTTCAAAACTCAAATATTAATCCCTCAACCGCTTATTTTACAGTGCCCAACGTGTTGAATGTAGCTTAAAGGTACATCCATTGTGTTGTCGGGGGTCAAATATGCCAAACGTTATAAATGGTCTTATTTTATCGAGAAGTACCAACTGTAACCGAAAACTACCATTTTGGTGATACTCAACTCAGTATATTGACGATATGAAGGTAAAAGTGTCGATTTCTGATCGAAAACCGGACAATGCACCGCGTGTGGCATGCGCCAATGAGTCAAACGTAATTTTGGAATCTTATTTAAACCAGCCAAGATAACAAATTAGGGTTAATAATGTTCAATAGGTCATATAACTACTGTGCATATAAATAGGACGTGCACTTTCGGTTTCTGCACATGCATAATGCCATTACTCAATTTTAATTGGAAACTAGTAATTATGATATATCTGGCGATTGGGGATGAATATGCACGCTGAGTGATTTTTTTTATTATTATTGTAAACAGCACATATGGTGTGTTGGAACGTATTAAAGCCAAATAAAATGTTATGATACACAATTGATGCACCTTTAATGTAAGATGTTTGCTCTGGTCTTGCATTATTTCATCAACTACCCTGAACATCAAGTCCAAAAGAGATATTTTGCCGTGCGGAAGTTGAGAGTTAAGATTTTTGGCATAAATAGGTATGCCATTTTGGTGTAATCTTGATTATACTGTTGCGGTGGGGCGTGTTTTCCTACCGTATATTCTGAACTTTGTCGTCAGAGAAGTTCACATCTCAAAACAAAATCTTCCTGATTTCTATAGAAAATATCACTGTATAAATAACCTATTTGATCATAAGGAAGCAATTCCCAAGTAAGAAATGGCTATTGTTTGCGAAGTATCTGCTTTCTGAACGTCTGAACTTAAGCGATGCGATGAAGAAAATATTATCATGCATGTATAGATCAAATGTTTGATTATTAGGAAGCAAATCACAAGTAAGAAATAGCTATTATTTACTAGGTATCTGCTTTCTGAACGTCTGAACGTAGGCGATGTGTCTGAATAAAATATTTCGAAATAACTGAAGTTGAATCATGATATATTGAATATGTATTGTTTTCAGGGAAGAAATGAGACGTTTGGACAAACGATTAGCCTGTTTTACGTATATTTCACATTTTCCAATACATCATTTATATATATATGCAATTCTTATCCCGGGGGTGATATTCGTTGGAACGATGAATTGTCTACACTATTTGTCTTATGAATACTATTGAAAAGCGAAATTAGTTTTATGAGATATATGACAAAGCAAACGTATATAACTCACAGTCATTGCTAGGCACACAATGATATGCAACAGTCCATCGCACGTAAGCATATACTCTTAAACGTTTTGTATTTTCATAATAATGCAATTTTTATTCCGAAAATGTTGATTTCTTATGTCTTAGGTCATTAACGTGAATTAAAATCTACTGTACGATTTAAGATATCCAGTGTTCATTGTCTGACTTTACTATCTTCGGATTCACAAACTTCACTTTAAATAATAGTAAGACATATCATTGTTAAAAACTTTGACATGACTGTAACTGTGAATATCGATCAGACTATGATTAATTAAGAAATGGATTTTGCACTGTTAAAATATCTTTATAACCTGAAACAAGTTTTTTTCTGGTAATCACCAATTTGCTTTGGCGCACTGGTCGGCAGCAATATTAATGGTGCTATATTGAGAACAGCCGTCAGAGATGAATCTTGCCATGTGATCCTATCTCACCCCGGGGCTACGATAGCTTTCAATCAACATCATCAAATCCTCAATTGGCTGGAATATAGTTTTCATTAGACAGTTCACGAAAGTGATCAAGTCTTAACGTCTCCTGCAGCTTTTTCTCGGGCGTCAACACCAGTGTATTCAAATATGCTTCGAGGTTATGCAGAACTACCTGTTTTCTAGACTTCCTTCTATTACCAAGTTTTTAATTATAAAATGATATTATGAAAGAAGGATAATGATATGTCATTGCTGGGTCTTTTGTTATTTTCATTTCTAAAATGATAAATTACTTCCGTAACTCAACTTAATTGCAATAGAAGTTTAACAAGAACATCAGTGGTATATACTAGTTGGCAAATCTCTGTCACATTGAGTTTGTATAGGTTATTGCTTAACGGACGTCGATAGGCGATGGATCTGATTGCAAAGTGATCTTGGTCTCACACCTCGCAGGTAGGAGAGCTTAGACTATGATAATACTCTACAGTTGTGACCGTGAATATTTTCTGTCAATAAAGCCACAGATGGGTGATGCAATGACATAACGAGAGAGCAATTACATTGTTGACTTTCCACTTGGAACATCTTGTGTAAGATTACTTCTGCATAATTATGTTTGACATTGGACAGTTATTACATGATCATAGCGCACTGTGTCTTTATGGATTGTAGGTTGATTACAAGGACTTATGTCAATTGTAGAACAGCAAGCCTGTTTGATTCAGCTAAAGTATATTATTTTGTGATAATTTACGAAATGTGCTTGAGATTTGGAATAACCAGTGTTTTAGAGGGTATCTTACATGTTGCTCAATAAATATAGTCTTCTATCTTCTTATGGTACCAGTTTTTTTTGTGATGATTTACTTTTCAAATACCTTTGATGAGACAGTGAACAGTGCTGATACTAGCGTAACTAATCAATTACATGTCAAACATACCTTATAACAGAGCATGTCAATACGATCTGGTTCTAAAGCTAAAAGCCTCTTATGCAGGTGATTAATTTGTATCACTTACCATTTAAACATAATTTAATTGTAATAGTCATATTGTGCAATTATAAAATGTCTCTTAGTAACACTAATTATTCCGTAGACAAAAATCACTATATCAAATATAACATTCTCATTCCCAATTCTTGCCATCGACTATTTATTGTTATTTATAAGCTAACAATGTATCATCCTACTTCTTTGGACTTCAAAGGTCGTATGTAGGCAAGCCCTTTACTTTTGTCGAATATGATTTGTTGCATTTAAAACATTTACATATTTACATTTGCTGTTCTTTGTCATCTCAGAATATTCTTATTCAAACAAGGCCTTAAGGATTTTACATTTCTTTCACAGTTTTATATCCTGAAGTGGATATATTTAAAAGATGTGAGAGAAAAATAATAAGCTAAATACTGAAACAGATCACGTAATGCAGTACTATACACAATATTCAAACTCTTTAGCCAGTTCTCCCGGGGAAGAAAATGAAGCGTGGTTCATGTGATCCTTATTAGGGGAAACACATTATCAAATCATAAGTTTTTAATCAACATTGGCCATGGAATCTCTGCATACGATTTGGGATATCTAGGGCACTCTGTTGTAAGTAAAAGGAGGAAATTAGTAATTGTAGGGCGACAAAGGAGAGACAACCTACGATTTATAATATCCACATTGGCTGAGGAGTCTATGCACAATATTTCTGAGTCATCTTCCACTGGGGAACAAGATGACAATGAGTTTTAGCTCTGGGTCAATAGCAGGATTCTAAGTATATTTTCTTTTAATGTATACATCTGTATGTTGTAAAGACACATTTGGATGAAAATCTACAGACTTCATGATTTTTTTTATGAAATCATTATCAATTTGACTCATTTATTGAATTATAGTATACGAATTAATTACATAACTATACTGTATCTGTTTTAGTTCTTTCCATCTGGAGAAGAAAAAACAAAACTGTAAATTTTAAAGTATATTTGGATAAAAATATAGTTTTATATATATACATATATATATATATATATATATTTGATTAATACGTTATTCACGTTATAAAAATAGTTCATATTGAATGTTGATATAGAAAGAGAGGATTGTTTTAACATGTCTGTCAGAATTGCATCTAGGGTTACCATTTCTAAGTAATGTTTGAACAATTCATATCGTTCAACACCTTCACAATAATCCAGGAATGGTTATTCTCAATTTCCATAAAAGTTAGATAGTGATTTTAAAAAGGAAGCAATTCACAACTAAGAAATAGCTATTGTTTACAAAGTATCTACTTTCTGAACGTCTGAACGTAGGCGATGTATTTGAATAACATATTTTGAAATATCTGAAGTTGAATCATGATATATTGAATATGTATTGTTTTCAGGGAGGAAATGAGACATGTATGAGTCTCAACATAACTAACAATAGAAATGCGTACAGAAGCATAACTACTATTTTGATCTGAACAATAGAACTAATTAGTTCTCGGCAGCTTATCGCATGCACACATTTCACGTCCTGTGATTATCTCAGTAATCCCTACTAACACACTCGTCTTGGTGACTCAGAAAGAAAACAGCGAGCAAACATAAGCTTATCGCACTCAGCGCCTGTCTTAGTATTTCCACACTTCTTGTGGTGTAAATTTATACTTGTGAACCAACATATTTCATTAATATATGTTCGATATGCAATCTGCCTATATGAATAACAGAGAATAATGAAACATGAGATTTGTTCTTTCATTTATTCAGTGCAGTACCACGTAATATTGTCACTGTAATAAGTGTCACTGTCATGGACACCACATTTTCTAACAGCATCAATATTACGCTCAAATATTCCCATCAACATATCGTACTGAAATGTTATTTATATGTTCAATTAAGATGTTTGTTCTATATCAATGGACTTTGGTATAGGAGGTGGTATTCACAGATTGCAGTGAAGTCCAGGGAATCGAGGCGGACATGTCCATGCAGGCTCTTTGAGAATATATTGCTTCTGGGGTTTTGTTTATAATAGAAGCGGTTTAAACACACTCCAATATTTCAATGATTTCCATATCTGCTTTATTCACTATTTCGAACATTTACAAAATGGTTCTGTAAAGATCAGGGATATTTAGTATATTGTAAACGGAAATCCGAGATTTGACAATGTCTTGAATGTGTTTTTTTCATCAAAAATAGAGCAATCGCCTCTCTAGCTCCAACATAAATTAAAAATGCCCCAGGAGTAGTCATAGGGTTAACAAATATGCAATCTGTTAAATGTATTGACCAAGGCGTCATTGCGCCACAACACTTCCTAAGATTGTTAGTTCTTGGAAAGGAAAAGAGAAAATATGGTGTTCAATGTTGTAACCTTAGCAGCCCTTATTGGGGACAACATAATAATATCAAATCTGCAAGAAAGTTCAGCGATTGGTGCATTTGGATACACATCTTGCTTTTAGGGCATGATATCCGTATCCCTTTTATTTTCCTGTGACCAATGACCGGCTATTAAAGATTTTCGTTATGGAAAGGAAGAATAAATTTGGTTATAGGGCATGGTCCCTGTGGCTCTTATTAGGGGACAACGTGACATACCTACAATATGATATTACTCATTGGCCAGGAAGTACACGATTTCAGCTTACTAGAGTTGTTTTTATCTGTAGAAGACTTAAATAATTTAAGGACGTGACACCAATTCTACAATTTACAACTCTCTTTGGCATGTACATGATTTCAGCCCTCTAGATTCAATGATTCAGACGGACACCACACACCATGCCATGTCATTCGAAATAATTAAATGCGTTCACAATAAAACGACCGCTATGCAATTTTTGCTTTATACACAACATCGTTATTACAACTAAGGATAATTGGTTTGTGTAATAAAATTTTACATACATACATACATACATACATACATACATACATACATACATACTTTTAAATACTTATATTGCGCTGCTATCTGGTACACCACTCAAAAACGCAGTACTGAGCAAGATGAAGTCATTGGGACCTTGTACTAAGAAAATTTGTTGCGGCCGACTGGATAGGCTAACTGGAATAAATGAGTCTTCAGTTTAGATTTGAATGCCATCAATTCCTGTTGTCTCCTGACTTCAAGTGGGAGCTGGTTCCAAAGTGTAGGTCCACTGACCTTGTCTCCGAAAGCTCTTGATCTGCTGGTGGGGACTTGAAGTTGCATCTGGTGAGTTGATCTACGACTTCTGGCCGGTGTGTACATTTGAACATGGTCAGAGAGATAGACAGGGGCAAGTCCATAAATACACTTGAAAACAAGCACCAGAAATTTAAACTCAATCCTGTTCTTCACAGGCAACCAGTGTAGTTCTTGTAGAACAGGAGTAATATGTTTTGTTTTCTTTGTTCTTGTTAAAATTCTTGCAGCTGTATTATGAACTTTCTGCAATTTGTTAATCAGAGATTTAGGGAGACCGATCAGATGGGACTTGCAGTAATCCAAGGGGAGACGTGTATATAGGGAAAAGCAGCGGGCCGAGGACTGAACCTTGGGGAACACCAAAATGTAGTTCCTTGTAAGATGATGTGTGTCCATCAACAATGACGGACTGACTTCTGGTCTTTACGTAAGAACGGAACCATTCCAATGCGGTGCCATTAACACCCATCCTACTTGAAAGCGTTGTCAGCAACATTTTGTGGTTGGTAGTATCGAATGCTGCTGACAAATCTAAAAGGACCAGGATAGCAGCTCCTATGACCTCTACTCCCTGAAGAATGTCATTTTAGACTTTAAGCAGCGCAGTCTCGGTGCTGTAGCTGGTTAGAACTCATATGCTCTTGGTGTTGTTCCGCAGCAGCTCGTTCTATCAACTTTGACACATATGGTAGATTAGACACAGGTCTATAATTCTTCAGTTGTTCTGGATCCATGTTTTTCTTCTTCAGGAGCTGTCTGATTAAGGCTGTTTTGAGTTGGTCAGGCATGACACCTTCCAGTAGAGACTGATTGACAACATGGGTCAGTATGAAGATATCTTCTGCTTCAAAAACCATGTTGGTATGGGATCCAGCAAGCAAGATTTGGTAGGTGATGACTTCACAAATCTCATAACTGCCATCCCTGTCACAGGATTAAAAACGTCCAATGAGGTGAGGTGAGTTAGGGTTTAACGCCGTTTTCAAGAGTATTTCACTTATATCGCTGCTGCCAGTATTATGGCAGGGAGAAAGCCATAAGTGGTTAGCGGGTTCTAGAGGTCCGGGGTTCGAATCCCGCCAGGGGCACGGCAACTGTGTCTGCAGTAGAGAACTGTTCTACACGCAGTAAGGTTTTGGTGCAATACTTCACTGAATTTCAGAGTAGTACCACCCGTGGTTCGCTAGTTCCAGCCGATGCTCGCAGGTTTCACCCTCCATTAGATGGTAAATTACATTAAGTTTAGATGATAAATTACATTCAAAAGTTCAAATCTAATTAACCGTATTTCAGATAAATTACTTAATGGGTTCTTCAAGTCAGACATTGAAAAAGAGTACCTTGGAACGGAAATTCCAGGCATTAATGTGTTTATATATTCAATAACATATGTGCCACACTATGATCATTTCATCCACACGAAAAGAAACGCAAAAATATTAATTCTATTTCTATAGATGTATATGTTCTTTTCGTTTTATTGTAAATTCAAACACGAGACAGTTAAATGTTAAGAAAATATAGTCTATGAGCTGTGCGTAGTCTGACATTAACGTGAACATAAGTTGAACGGGAGGTCTAACAGCAACTCAAAGATCTAATACTACTAGTAACTGTCACAAAGTTCTGCAATCAGCCTACCAGAAACTGCAGAGGACAACCCAATCTTCCAAGGCTTAAACCAGCAAGGACCGGTGTTTCTTGTTTAACTCTCGACTTGTCTCCGACCTTCAATACGATTGACCATGTGGTTTTAATATCACCCCTAAAGGATTGGCGTTTGTGAAACTGCGTTGAAGTGGTTTAGATTGTATTTAGAAGTAAGGGGCTGTTAATAATAGACGCGGTACATAATTATGTCGAAGCCGAAAACTGTTTCCCGATGGTTCAGTCCTAGGACAGATGCTGTATTCAATAAACTCTGTTCCGTGCGGTGACATTGAGAGGTTTTATGCACTTAAACTGCATCGGATTTTTATGCTGAAGACATTCGAACCAAATGAGTTTCAATAGGAGAAATGTTTCCATTTGACAATACTCATTGTAATACTACAAGTGAAACCGATGATGTGATGTTGACGTTTTCTAAAGTTGCCAAACTGATTTGATCACTGAAAAATATTGCTATGTATGAATTGACTTAAAATGATTTTGTGTGGTATATACAGACGGTCTTTTGCGTTAAGGATATAATTCAGCCTAAATTGAATAAGACGAGTTGTTGAAATTCCTCACACATCCAAACAGTAATATCTGACTGCAATATATTAATGCCTTGGAGATATTTATTGAATAATGCCCTCGTTTAAGCGCAGTTTCGACGCAAGCAAGAGAATGATATTCATAACAGTACCATTTATTGGCGACATGAATATATACTACTGGGGTTCTCTTGAAACATGAAGATATATTGGCAGCAAAGAATGCATCATTGGTTTCTCCAAGGAGTCATTTGTTGACAGTTAATCTTTTTCGATGGAGTTGTATCTAGAGTGTACTGTGCAAAGAAATTATATTTGAGAGTGGACATACATTATGAAAATAACGTATGTCAATGTGTGCACTTCAAGGAGAAGTGCATGTTGTAAGGGTACATTCACTGTCATATGAAGCTTATTTCTATGTAGGCCTTAACATAAGTCTTATGAGTGAATAGGTATACCATGATTGCACCAGCAGGGGTTAGTTCATAGGTATTGTGTAAATCTAAATTTGATCTGTTACCTTACTATTGTATTATCATATTAATATCAAACAAGGAAGATTCAATTGCGGAAAGAGAGTCATTACCTGAATAAGAGGTTCTCAATTATGATTCTCAGCTATACAATTCTGTATGGATCTACAACTTTTAACTGATTAATTACAGATTAGTTTTGTTTTACCCTTATGGTTTTTTTTTATATCTATAAAGCAATCATTATGATAAAGAGAAGTCAAAATATCTTTCCTGTCATCCGTGCAAAGGCCATGTGTACAAACTTCAGTCTCCATGTATCAATGTAATCCATCTCAAAATGTTATCATGGCGTTTCATCATTGGAGAAAAGCAACAAGGGTTTGCAATAAAGGCCCCTTTGCTACGACAAATTACAACGTTAGCATTGCAAATATGTTAATAATGATAAAAGTGATAAATGATAACATACATATTGACACGTTACAGCAAGGCAAACACGACAAGAAAGCAAGTATTTGGAATGATAGTGATTACCATGCATGACAAAGTATATAATCTGTTTTATTACTCAACCGTGGTGAGACCACACATTAGATAACAATGAGTTGGTTACACACATGTGTGATACTCATAATCGTTGCGTGACATCATAGCCATTGTTGGTTGACGTCACAATGTCAACAGCGGGAGGCCTTTTTGCAAATGATCGTCACTGACAACGATTTTCTTGCAATTCAGCGCTATTTACATCATTGAGTAATAAATAAAATACTTAACTCGGCCCCGTTTGATAACATGTTTATGAAACTCGTGAATGGCATCGGTATTTAACCCGCTTTCGCTCGTTAAAATACCAAACCATTCAATGGTTTCATAAACATATTATCAAATGGGACATCGTTGAGTAGTCTATATGACGCAATTATGGTTTTTCACATTACTAATCAAATGCGTATTTCCTTGAGTGATGAATCAAACTCTGATAATGGCGTATCATGTTTTAGACTCTTAATAAATCATTCATATGTTTATGAACAATGAGGAAGATACCGGCGTGTTCCACGATGTGCATGGCGTTGACCTTACCACCCTGTGTAGTTTTGAGTTTTAATTTTGTTTATGTAATGATACTGATTTAATATCGATATTTCATCAACCACACTTTCCTTTAATAAAAAGTGTGATATGTTTGAGAAAATATGCTACATCACCTCTGTCCCTCCTCTCTAAATAGAGAGAGGGAGGATCGATACAGTTTTCTTAGAATGAGCAGATTGATCAAGCCTTTACTCCGGGAAAATTGCTCCCTCGTAAAATCTATTAAGTTCCCTGTTAACACATCCTGCACCATATTTTATTGTATGTCTCCATTAGCGTGGTGGTTTATAGTCACAGTGTTGACGAAAATAGGATTGTGTGAGTTAGGGTACCGGAGAGGATGTTCAAGCAGTGATGAGAACATCAATATAGTGCTTAACACGGGAGAGGCTGGTTTTTATTGACAGAGTTTGTACAAGATGTTATGTGTTAACCCTAAATGAGACCGAGGAACAGATAGTTCTCATAAAGGGTCCCCATACAAATGTGCATAACTGAAATGTAATATGTTAATCATCATTGATTTCCATCTGGTGGCATTGTGTATAACCACACTATTCATTCATATTTATTGCACATGAAGAAAATGTAATCTTCTTCAAACACAATTGCACGAAAATCACCTATAAATAGAACATACTTCCTTGTGGTCACGGCAGTTACACTCTGACGTAATAACTGAATGATTATGACATAATATCACATAATAACAGAACATATTTACAAATATATCTTCAGATTGTGATAGCACTGTTCTTTTCTTAATATTATGGTCGTGATGAACAACATATTAAGGTTTTAACTAAAAGTTATTGTTGGTTTATTGCACTTATTTGAAAATCGTTGCTAATAGATATACCTATATTTGATATCAACGTTATAACAATTAAGATACTTAAATGCTTAATTGCCAAATCTATCAATGAAATCTATTCACTGAAGTATATTTATTTGAAAAACAGCAACATAAAATAAGGTATGGAATCGTAGGAGTTGTTTAGCAGACTGAATTTATCCAATGGAATGTAATACCGTATTTCCTCTGATACACCCCGGGGTTCTATTTTATTTAGCACCCCCTTACTCCCGGGTTCTGTTAGAGGCCCGGGTTGTATTGGAGGCCGGGTTATATTTTTTTCAGACATGAATTGGCATTTATAATCTTCTTGGGATGACTATTATTGGAAAGGTATAATTCGTGATCTAGTACTCCTAACTCGTGGCATTTCTGCTGAAATTCACTTTATAGACGGAAGGGGATTTACCCCACACTCTCATTAATCCCAGCATTATACGGTTGGTGTGAACTGTTTAGGTTATCAATTTGCATTGTAAAGGGAGAATTAACTGAACAAGACGGATATTTGTTATCATGGACATGTTATGTTGAATCTTACACGGTCACATCAATAGGCCTATTTTACCTGAAAATGAGTGTATAACTATTTTATATTGCAACACGGATTATTCAGTTCTTACGTAAAAAACCGGGTTCTAATAGAGATCTGGGTTCTATTGGAGACCCGGGTTGTATTTACCTCATCACCCCTTACCACCACCCTACCCCACATTCTTAATTCACTCACAGAAATACCTTATTTATTACTGTACGTATAATGTTATATTCTATATTTCATGAATTCTGGTATACATATTACACATGCCACTCCTAGAAAGATGAACTGCACTGTGGAATATCAGATGAAATTTATGAGAATAACACCATAAGAACAGTATAAGCAATCTGCCAGACTGTTGTGCAACTAACATATCAATGCGATATTTTGGACTGGTTTTGGTTCCTGGGGTTGACACATTTAATGAAAGTATTATTTGGGTGGAAACACAGAGCCTGATCATGTATGTGTCATATATTTCAGTATTTAACTCATTATTATATCATCATTGTGTGTGCATAAGATAATGTTTTTGTAAATACATGCATATGATTCTGGTGCAGTCGAAATCTGCCTAACAATGTTAATCCGACGTCCAGTAAAACTCTCAGTAAAGTTTCATGATTACGTTTTCTTACTACATTATCTCTGAGTCTACCACCAACTCGTTAACAGAAGCCAGTTTTCCGCATGTAAAACACCCGTATTGATGTCCGTCTCACTCTGGGAATCACCTCTCTGGGACACTAACTCACACAAGCCTATTTGTGTTGAAACCGATGCTATAAACCAACGTGCTAATGGAGCTCTGCAATAACAGGTGTCCTCTGTTGAAGACGTGTAGTGTGAAGACAGAACTTGAAACATTTTACGAGGTAACAAATAATCCATTGTTATGGTAAATTAAACATATTTGTAAACCTAGGTCGGAATTCATCTATTATTTTGTAGGTTACTTCTTTTCGTGGAATGACTTCTTTTAGGTTGATCTGTGGGACTATGTTCGTGTGAGGTTTTACTTTAGACTAGAAACCTATCAGGGATTTTGTCTATTGTTTCGTAGGTATCTTGTTTTCTCGTTATAACCCCTCATTATTATTTTAGTCGGTATTTCTTCTGATAATAACCACGTATGAGGTTTTTATTGTCAAAGTAAGTTTTTACTTTTGATAGTAAGACCTTAAATGAGACTAAGATTTTGTTCACAACTCAATTAATAACAATTATTTTTGAAAAGTAAACAAAGATAACTTTTTCAGAATGTAGATGGCGGGAATCGAACTCGATACCGGTTGCTCTTTGAACCGGACGCTCTACCTCCACGCTACCGAGGAAGCCAAAAAAACTGTGTGGATTTCCTCTATTTACAGTCACACTGTCTCTGCCTCTATATAACGCTAGTCCGGGAAACATACTCTTTATAACGCAGACTTTGGGAATCAAACATTATAAAATGTAAATTTTGACTTTCGACATTCGAAATTCTTCCGCTGTAAGAAAACCTCAATATACGATAAACGCTCACATTTATGTTTTACGGTATCTAAGTCTAAGTTGCTTTCGGTCTTACTTCCCGCTCAGCTTTCTTACCTCGGGTTTTACAATCCCAAGCATAACCTCTGTATCGTGTTTTATCCTACACAGAAAGATGTCGAAGGAGGCTAGCTGTTTGTAGTAGGGTCTGACAGTAAAAATTTAGTACCCATTATCAGACCACAAACCAATTGCAAACATGGATGGCTATACACAAACGTTACCATTTGTAGGTTTCTGAAGCATGAACGAAATGACATACAGGAAAACATATTTAAAGTTACACCTGTTTATCTCTTATAACGAAGACTTTCAAATTGTCTGTAATACTGGATACTTTTCAAACCTTTATGTTTTTCTGATATATCATCATGAGGTTTTTGTTTTAATGAAGGTATGACGTAAGTATTGAAGTAAACACGTACCGATTTATATGTAGGGGTTGCGTCACAAATAGTTTGTTTACAGAAGAAAGGGTTATTGTTACATACATAAAATTAAAATTAAAATACATCATTGTGATGTCAAATTTATTAATTATTTATCATTTAAGTATTGTTTATAGTTCTTTTGTATTAAAATAGTGGCAGTTATTATGAATAGAATAAGGGTATACCCACTGATGTATTGATCTAATCACCAATATCATGAATACTACGTAATTTGTCAAAGTGCAGAAAACATTTATCGATAACTTATAACAGAAAATTAAGGATATTTGTAATAGACATATTGACAAAATGCTGATTACAAAATAGAATGGTAAATCATTTATATTTACAATTAAATGCATCTCATTTGTGGTCTACGTTAAGTAAACATTTTATATTTAAATCATAGGAATGCACATGTTGATAAATATATTGAATTATCTGTCCCGAATTATTGTGATAAACCCCGAGCTTTAGCGAGGATTTTTTACATAATAATTCATGAGGGACAGATAATTCATAATTCCAAGCACCGAGTTGGTTATTCTTTTTCTTACCCAAGATCATTTTAATGCGTGAAAATAAGACGTGGATTCATGATATGTGATTAGACTGTAAAATACAAATTGTAATTTGCCATTAATAAACTTCCTCACACCTTCATGATGCGAACAACTTTTGAACCTTGAAACTGTTGAATGGTATACCCAAAATGGTTTACTGCCATAGGAAACAACTGGTTAATATTGTTAACAATGTCCCAGAATGAGAGTAAATTAGTGAAAACGTGAACTGACAATCGCTCTGTTAGAAAGCAAAAAAGGAGTGTAATTACGTCACCAAATGACGTCATGGTTAAATACGTCACAAAGCCATGACGTCACGGCAGTGCAGCTTGTGCATGCTGCTTCGCCTTGCAAGTTAAGTACTGTAAATAAGATGTCGGAAACATAGATTGAACATGTTTTTTACTTTATATGTTTTGCTGACGTGTGACTTGAAATCGGTATGCTCGAAATTGTTTATCTATGTGATTTTGCTAAAATAGTACAGCTAAGCCATTCATGAATTGACGTAAAATAGTACCGTCAACAAATCAAAATGAAATTTATAGTTAGAAAAAACTCTCATTCCCATGACCAATATGAAAACATAAATACCCGGCATATCTTTTGCCCGCTTGGGTAAGAATTTCCATTTGACATTATTTTCCCTGACATTATTTCCCCTGAGGCTTGTCTACGTGTAATACTATTTTGCAAAACTAAGTTTAAAAAAAGATTTCACGTTTTATATTCAAACCTTTAGATTTTCCCAATGTATATAGTTAATACGAGTAAAATAACTCAATGTCATAAATCCATGTGCGATTTTAAATCTTTGAAACTCTCATGGATGTTGCTTGTAGAAATGAAAATATCCAATGTACATAAAGTGGTGTAATTTAGATGTGTTCTTCACCCTCCATTAGATGGTAAATTACATTAAGTTTAGATGATAAATTACATTCAAAAGTTCAAATCTAATTAACCGTATTTCAGATAAATTACTTAATGGGTTCTTCAAGTCAGACATTGAAAAAGAGTACCTTGGAACGGAAATTCCAGGCATTTATTTGTTTATATATTCAGTAACATACGTGCCACACTATGATCATTTCATCCATCCGAAAAGAAACGGGAAAATATTAATTCTATTTCTATAGATGTATATGTTCTTTTCGTTTTACTGTAAATTAAAACACGAGACAGTGAAATGTTAAGAAAATAAAATCTATGAGCTGTGGGTAGTCTGACATTAACGTGAAAATCAGTTGAACGGGAGGTCTACAAGCAACTCAAAGATCTAATACTACCAGTAACTGTCACAAAGTTCTGCAATCAGCCTAGCAGAAACTGCAGAGGACAATTGCCCAATCTTCCAAGGCTTAAACCAGCAAGGACCGGTGTTTCTTGTTTAACTCTCGACTTGTCTCCGACCTTCAATACGATTGACCATGTGGTTTTAGTATCTCCCCTACAGGATTGGTTTGTGAAACTGCCGAAAACTGGTTCTTGGTGGGTCAATCCTAGGACCGATGCTGTATTCAATATATATATATATATATTATATGTATTCAATATATATATATATATATATATATGTATTCAATATATATATATATATATATATATATATATATATATATATATATTCCGCGCGGTGACATTGTGAGGTGTATGCACTTAAACTGCATCCGATTTTTATGTTGTAGACAATCGAACCAAATGAATTTCAATAGGAGAAATGTTTTCGTTTGACAATACTCATTGTAATACTACAAGTGAAACCGATGATGTGATGTTGACATTTTCTATAGTTTCTAAACTGATTTGATCACTGAAAAATATTGCTATGTATGAATTGACTTTTAATGATTGTGTGTGGTATATACAGACGGCCTTTTGCGTTAATGATATAAGTCAGCCTAAATTGGATAAGAACAGTTGTTGAAATCCCTCTCACATCAAAACAGTAATATCTGACTGCAATAAAGTAATGTCTTGGGGATAATTATTGAATAATGCCCTCGTTTAAGCGCAGTTTCGACGCAAGCATCCTTGGTGAGATCACTCATTAGATAACAATGAGTTGGTTACACACATGTGTGATACTCATAATCGTTGCGTGACATTATAGCCATTTTTGGTTGACGTCACAATGTCATCAGCGGGAGGCCTATATGCAAATGAGCGTCAATGACAACGATTTTCTTGCAATTCAGCGCTATTTAAAACATTGAGTAATAAATAAAATACTAAACTCGGTCCCGTTTGATAACATGTTTATGAAACTCTTGAATGGCATCGGTATGTAACTCGCTTTCGCTCGTTAAAATACGAAACCATTCAATGGTTTCATAAACATATTATCAAATGGGACATCGTTGAGTAGTCTATATGACACAATTATGGTTTTACACATTACTAATCAAATGCGTATTTCCTTAAGTGATGAATCAAACTCTGATAATGGCGTATCATGTTTTAGACTCTTAATACATCATTAATATGTTTATGAACAATGAGGAAGATACCGGCGTGTTCCATGATGTGCATCGCGTTGACCTTACCACTCTGTGTAGTTTGGAGTTACAGTTTTGTTGATGTAATGATACTGATTTAATATCGATATTTCATCAACCACACTTTCCTTCAATAAAAAGTGTGATATGTTTGAGAAAATATGCTACATCACCTCTGTCCCTCCTCTCTAAATAGAGAGAGGGAAGATCAATACAGTTTTCTTAGAATGAGCAGATTGATCAAGCCTTTACTCCGGGAAAATTGCTCCCTCGTAAAATCTATTAAATTCCCGGTTAACACATCCTGCACCATATGTTATTGTGTGTCTCCATTAGCGTGGTGGTTTAAAGTCACAGTGTTGACGAAAATAGGATTGTGTGAGTTAGGGTCCCGGGGAGGATGTTCATGCAGTTAGGAGAACATCAATATAGTGCTTAACACGGGAGAGGCTGGTTTTTATTGACAGGGTTTGTACAAGATGTTATGTGTTAACCCTAAATGAGACCGAGGATCATATATTTCTCATAAAGGGTCCCCATACAAATGTGCATAACTGAAATGGAATATGTTAATTATCATTGATTTCCATCTTGTGGCATTGAGTTTTACCACACTGTTCATTCATATTTATTGCACATGAAGAAAATGTAATCTTCTTGTACGAAAATCACCTATAAATAGAACATACTTCTTTGTGGTCGCGTCAGTTACACTCTGACGTAATAACTGAATGATTAAGACATAATATCACATATTAACAGAACATATTTACAAACAAAGATATCTCTTCAGTTTTGTGATAACACGTTTCTTAATATTATGGTCGTGATGAACAAATTATTTAGGTTTTAACTAAAAGTTATTGTTGGTTTATTGCACTTATTTGAAAATCTACAAACTACTAATAGATATACCTATATTTGTTATCAACGTTAAAACAATTAAGATACTTAAATGCTTAATTGCCAAATCTATCAATGAAATATATTCACTGAAGTATACTTATTTGAAAAACAGCAACATAAAATAAGGTATGGAATCGTAGTAGATGTTTAGCAGACTGAATTTATCCCATAATAATTACTGTAACTTCAATGTTATTTCTTTAAGCATTATATACTTGCTGCACAATGACCTAGTTTATATTAAAGAATGTTGTTTGTACACAGTCATGAGTGAGGACCACATGCTTTGTACTGCTATCACATTAGTCAACGTGTGACGAGTATTGAGTATCTCTTCATCAAGTACTCATATCAATTATTTATCACCCAAAACTGTGTTCCACAGGATATATCGCTTTGACAGTAGATTTTGCACAATGCCCTGCCATCGTCAACTACATGACATCACAATGCTTTCACATCATCGGCAAGCCTCGGATATTTGTACCTTTTATCAACTCGTGTGATATATTTGATATCAGAAGACACAAGGGTGAAATTCTCTATATATCAACCAACTTTTAATGTCATCAGATGGACCAAGATGAAATACATTTGCTGTTTTGTGAGGAAGACATTTAATATTCTAATCTAAAGGTCCACGATTGCTACTAGGAGATGTGGGTGTCCATAAAGCTGTAAGTTGAGGTAAATAAATCTTCTGTGGATTATCATCCCATTCAGTGTGTAATGCTGTGTAATACTGAGGATAATCAGTAGACATAGTTCGCTCAAAATGTGTATTGTTTTGTTAAAAATGAAAAATACTAGTGTTCTCATTGCTATTCAACAAAATTCGTACCGAAGATTATTTAAAATGAGAAATTAAAAGTTTCGTAGATATTTCTTTTGCACACCCTGGTTATAAATTAATTTTGGAGAATAACAATGGGCTTTATGAATATATAAACATGACATATAAAAGTGGAATACATACCAGTTTAGTTCATCTTGAAATGCTACATGTCGTCATCCTATAGAGCACTGGAGAACGCTTTAAATTGATGATTTTAAAACTATGGCCAATGCGTATTGTAGATAGAACATTGCCTCTCCCTGCTTCTTCCATGGTTTTAAAAATGTTCAATTAGATTAGTAAACATCCCAAATAATATGACAATATCAATATGACTTGCATGGACACAAACACAAATGGATCTTGTATTTATCACTTTTACGATTTACCGAAGTAACACCACAGGTACATTTTTACAGCGGCAAAATCCATTTGAGAACATAATTTCGAAATAACAGTGTGCATAATGCTATGACATAGGTCACTACAAAATGGCAAATTACAGTCTGAAAACCTATATTCTGGTTGAAATATTGGCTAATCAAGTAACATTCATACTATTTTACGCAGCAACGGTTGTGATTTCCCACTGGGATTCTCAAATTCTAATATTAGCACAGAAAAAGACAAGCAGTCTGAAAGTTATAGTATTATATTTAAATGTGCTAAAGATTACATTTAATGGGGCAGTAGCACATTTTTTGCAAATTTTATTTTTTCATATTTCCCATTTATAGTGATAGTTTATGTCATTCATATTAACTTATATAATTAAGAGGGTAAAACAAGTTATTACACAAACCAATTATCCGTAGTGATAATAACAGTGTTGAGTATAAAGCAAAAATTGCATGGCGGCCATTTTATTGTGAACTCAATTTAATCATTTCGCATTACAAAAACGATCCCAATGGCTTTACCGAACCATGTGCACTCATTTTAAATTTGATTTACCGGAGAGAGAACGGTGTTTTAATATTGGTGACATTATTTTTCAAATACATTTCATCGACTTATTTGAGCGAAAAAACGTGTTACTGCCCCTTTAATGCCACACACTATACTTTTTGACCGTTATGTATAGACAATATATATATTATATAAATATATATATATATATATATATATATATAAATAAAATAGTATTGTGGAATTTGGTACATTTGATTCACATTCGCTAACTAGCGCTTTTAGCCATGTTGGCTTCTTCAGGTTAGTGTCAGTTGTGATCACGTCGTTTGTGACGTAACGCTCTTTATGACGTCATAGAGGTAGGTACGTCATGAACATGAATTCAAGGAAATTCAAGGAAATTTACATTTTAGCGTTCAGTAGAGGCTTAAATTGTTTTATAAATTGACTTTCAATCACAGTTTCTGACAAACTCATGCAAATCTGGAGAGAGGAAACACTCCGTGACGAACAATACTGCTTGTGTCAGTGGGAAAAGAAACTACAGTTCTTTGAAGATTATGAGAATAACTATGGGTGCGATCTTTTCAAATATTCTAAGGACCCATCAAAAGAAACAACAGCCCCGGTAAAGGACAACAACATTGAAATGTCTAAGATTTCATACGCTGATGCTGTCAAACCACCAGAAAAATGTCACGTGGAAACAGCCAGACAACAAACAGAGAAGGGAAAAGTTGCCGCATAAAAATCATGCGCCAAGTGGAGCTACCAAGTACAATCAAGTACACACAAAACATGTGACCCGGCGCAACAAAACTGCGTCCAGAGACACCCAGGAAGCCAAGAACTTCAAGAGACCGAAGAATGCAACTATTAACAAACAAAACCCAAAATCAAGACACAGTACAGTTTTTGTTGGTAAAGCTGTGAAAAACTATTTTTTAGAAAGAGGCCTTCCTCAAAAACGGGCCCGATGGAAAAAGCGAGGGAACAACCAATAAATCCGGTAGTTATCAATTTATCAGCACATGTTTTAACAGATGAAGAAATACTCTTATTGAAAAAAGGTTTGAAATTTACACCTACTCCTGTGAATGATAGAACACTACTGAAATCTGAGTTACAGGAATTCTCTAGAAAACTCTGCTTAGCTGAATTCTTTGAGGCAGAAGATTCTGAAGATGATGGTGATGATAGGGATGGAAGTGTCGACCTCAACATACCGTCGGAGAGTCTAGTGAGAGACAAGTCAACCTTTACACCTAGACCGGGAAGAGACAAACACCTGGACGAGTTTATTCACTCTATTGAAAATATGCCCACACAGAAGTCGCACGCAGCCGCTAAGAACTTGAAGAAAAAAGAATTAACTGGCTTAAAGTCTGTACAAAACAACCCGGACATTGTCATTAAAGAAGCTGATAAAGGTGGTGCTATTGTAATTATGGATAAAGAGTTCTATCAAGAAAAAGTTTTGAACTTGCTACAAAACGAGGAATACTATTGTCAGTCATCAGAAAAAGCTGAACTGTCAATAAAACGAAGTGTCGGTAAACTGCTTAAGGAGTACAAGAGTGAGCTAACGGATGAGGAGTTTAAATATCTGTCAAACAATAACACTAAAACTGCCTATTTCTATGGACTTCCAAAAATTCACAAAAGTAAAAGTATTCAAAGTGAAATTGACTCCCAAAATTCCGAAGTTATTAGTGCCCATAATCCACAAGATCTGCCATTCAGACCTATTGTCGGCGGTCCCGAATGTCCGACACAACGACTCAGCAACTTCATAGATATCATCCTTAAACCGCTGTGCAAACATGTGAAAAGCTACATACGAGATGATCTAGATTTCCTAAACAACATTCCTGAAAACACAGATCCCAAAAGTAACTTTGTGAGCTTTGATGTGGTCAATCTTTACAGCAATATTGATCAGAAAGTCGGACTTAAAGCAGTAAAATATTGGATCAGTAACTATAGTGATGAAATTCAAGATAGATTTTCAGATGAGTTTATACTTAAATCATTGGAGTTGGTGATAAGTAACAACATTTTCTACTTTGATGGACAATACTATGCTCAACAGAAAGGGGTTGCCATGAGGACCAAAGTAGCGCCAACATACGCAACTCTTGTCTTAGGATTTCTAGAAGTTCAATTTTATGATAAAATTGAAAATCGGTGGGGTGGTGAAAAAAGACAAGAAATAGAACATAGCTGGAAGCGTTTTCTGGACGATTGTTTTCTCTTTACAAAGGGAAGAAGGAAGATATCAACGTCCTTAGAGACATGCTCAATTCACTGGACCCGTCACTCAAGTTCACCATGGAAATGGATTCCGAAAGTTTGTATTTTTTAGATGTCATAATGGTAAAAGATGAAGCGGGGAAAATAGAAACGGCTTTATACTGTAAACCCACAGATAGCCATCAGTACCTCAATTTCAATTCGTGTCACCCTTCGCACACGAGAAGAAATATCCCATATTGCCTTGCGAGGAGAATCTGCACCATTGTATCCAGGGACGACTGGCGGATACAGCGACTTAATGAATTAAAACATTATCTATCAACGCAGAACTATGCTGAAAAACTTGTTGACGATTGCATTGAAAAGGCAAGAAAATTAACAGTAGAACAACTGAGAAAAGGTAAAGAAACAGTTCATCATCAATCTAACAATAGAGACATTTCCCTCGTCACTACCTTCAACCCATCGCACATCAATCCTCTTCAAATTATTAACAGCCAGCTCCCGATTTTGGAACAGAGTGCTAAAATGAAGAAAATTCTACTGAAGACAAAATTCATTAATAGCCGTTACAGCCTCCTAATTTGAGACGAATTCTCACACGTTCCAGATTTGACATGTCAGTTCAGGGAGAAGCTAGAGTTTCTAAATGTGGGGATGGCCGCTGTTTCACATGTAAAAATATTATAGAAGGCGCCGACTTCAAAGTCAATAATAAACGCTTCTTTGTGAAAGAAAATATGAACTGCCATTCCAAAAATGTGATATATGTCATCATGTGCGAGGGGTGCAATGAACTGTACATAGGGAAGACGGAAAGACGCCTTAATCTTAATGAAAGAATGAATCTTCATCGTTCACAGATCAATCGACCCGAAAATAGAACTATCCCTTTAAGTGGTCATCTAGAAAACTGTTCTGGCGGGAAATACAAAGTCTACCCCTTTTACCAGATGAAATGTGATAATCCGAGGCTTCTGGAACTTATTGAAAGTCAATTTATAAAACAATTTAAGCCTCTACTGAACTCTAAAATGTAAATGTCCTTGAATTTATGTTCATGACGTACCTACCTCTATGACGTCATAAAGAGCGTTACGTCACAAACGACGTGATCACAACTGACACTAACCTGAAGAAGCCAACATGGCTGAAAGCGCTAGTTAGCGAATGTGAATCAAATGTACCAAATTCCACAATACTAGTTTATTTATATACAACCTGAGAGTAGTGTTTTTGTGTTTTAAATGTATATATATATATATATATATATATATATATTATACAGCCCTATGTCTGGTTCAGTGAAAAAAAACTATGAGTACATTATGTTATTCTAGTTTATGTATTTTTAACAGGATACGAAATGTCATATTTTACTGAAGATAACATACTTTTCTTCACTTTAAGCGAGCATATCCTTTCCTTGCTCAATCATATACTTGACAAAATAGGTGGATAGAGGAAATTTTACGATTGATATCGATGTTTTATATTTGTCTCATTTTTTAAAAAGATCAATATCAATGAAAAAAAGTCACCCAAACAAGAACAAAATTTACATACACCCCTTATTGTTTTGTCAATATCGTATATGATGTACATGAGACTCGAAGTATAACTTGCTCATTGGTTTAATTATGCAACCATTGCTTAAACACAACTATTTCAAAAATAAATTCATATCATGGCACGGAAAAACAAATCATTAGCGGCGCTGCTTTAAATGTGCAGGCAGGACAACAACAATAATACATAAACATTGTACAGTTATCCATTTGATGCTGTTGTATTATAACTGCTTACAATAACAAGGATCATGCCATTGAAAGTCGTTCTAGTCCCCTTATGATATCTTACGATCTATCAGCAAATGTCACTATGAGGGTGTAGTTCTGAATATTTAGTATGAGCCCAAGGGTCTGTGGTATGGCTGTCTGGCTTTGCTTTTGTCATAACGAGACTCTGATTAGTCAGTCGAATGATCCGGGGCGTGTGTAGGAATACAGTTACTGATGAAGGACACATGCAATATGTTTGATATGAAAAGGAAGTATACAACCACTAGACAACTGCTACATGACAAGTCCAACTAAACTAACTAAGAAACGGAACAAACTATTTTTCTTGTCTTAACCAAAACCAAACAAATTTATGGGAAGAGTAAATGCTTTGTCACATAAAGCAATAATACAGCTACAATTGTTAATAAACATCAACGACAAAACATTGCACATTTTGATCTGATGATACTTGAGTGACGTTTGGGTCGGGTGTCCAACGTTAACGTCATGCCCTTGAAGGGTCGATAGGCGAAGATCATGGTGACAGAGACGTTTAGCGACAGTCTGTCAACTGACTTTCTGTGCTAACGATAGACAGCGTTTGAATGTCATGCAGAAGTCAATCACTGACATGGTTAAACAGTGCAAACAGGAGTTCAAGACTAAGGTAGAAGAGCAGTTTAGGCGTAACAACTCACGCAAGGCCTGGAAGGGACTAAAAGGCCATTATTGGAACTGAATTGCAGACCTAAAATGTATTTCTGACGTTCTAGCCAATCTGGCGTCAGCGTTGGCTTTATGATGCATGCTGCTTCGACTTGCAAGTTAAGTACTGTAAATAAGATCTCGGAAACATAGATTGAACATGATTTTTACTTTATATGTTTTGCTGACGTGTGACTTGAAATCGGTATGCTCGAAATTGTTTATCTATGTGATTTTGCTAAAATAGTACAGCTTAGCACTTCATGAATTGACGTAAAATAGTACCGTCAAGAAATCAAAATGAAAGTTATAGTTAGAAAAAACTCTAATTCCCATGACCATTATGAAAACATATATACCCGGCATATCTTTGCCAGCTTGGGTAAGAATTTCCATTTGACATTATTTCCCCTGACATTATTTCCCCTGAGGCTTGTCTACGTGTAATACTATTTTGCATAACTAAGTTTTAAAAAAGATTTCACGTTTTATATTCAAACCTTTAGATTTCCCCAATGTATATAGTTAATACGAGTAAAATAACTCACTGTCATCAATCCATGTGAGATTTTAAATCTTTGAAACTCTCATGGATGCTGCTTGTAGAACTGAAAACATCCAATGTCCATAAAGTGGTGTAATTTAGATGTGTTCTTCACCCTCCATTAGATGGTCAATTGCATTAAGTTTAGATGATAAATTACATTCAAAAGTTCAAATCTAATTAACCGTATTTCAGATAAATTACTTAATGGGTTCTTCAAGTCAGACATTGAAAAAGAGTACCTTGGAACGGAAATTCCAGGCATTAATGTGTTTATATATTCAATAACATACATGCCACACTATGATCATTTCATCCACAGGAAAAGAAACGCGAAAATATTAATTATATGTCTATAGATGTATATATTCTTTTCGTTTTACTGTAAAATAAAACCCGAGACAGTGAAATGTTAAGAAAATAAAATCTATGAGCTGTGGGTAGTCTGACATTAACGTGAACTTAAGTTGAACGGGGGTCTACCAGCAACCCAAAGATCTAATACTACCAGTAACTGTCACAAAGTTCTGCAATCAGCCTACCAGAAACTGCAGAGGACAACCCAATCTTCCAAGGCTTAAACCAGCAAGGACCGGTGTTTCTTGTTTAACTCTCGACTTGTCTCCGACCTTCAATACGATTGACCATGTGGTTTTAATATCTCCCCTAAAGGATTGGCGTTTGTGAAACTGCCGAAAACTGGTTCTTGGTGGGTCAATCCTAGGACTGATGCTGTATTCAATATATTATATGTATTCAAAAATTTTAAAAGTTTGACAAGAATACAGTTACAAATATTCAAAAGTAAAAAAAACACAGAGCCGTTTTTTTCACCAACTAGTTTCATTCGTATCATCAGGGAGAATGACAGTTGTGACGTTACAATGTCACAATGATAGTGTCGTAACAATGGTATGACGTCATAATATAGCAAGCGGTAGCGGACTCATTGTATATGTAGGCCCAACAGAGTAAATAATGTAAAACATAATTACATTATTAAACATTAAGTTTTGGTTTTAATATTTTGATAAAATAGTCTTCTTTGAATTGTCTCACCATTCTATCATTTGTTTCCATTTTGTAAAAGGGAAATATTTTAAATTTAATTTCTTTGTTTTTTGCACAGGTGTCCAAGTGCGCAGTGAGTGGTATACAACGAGTCTCTGGACATTTCATTTGTTGTTTATGTACTCGGACTCTGTCTCTGAGACACTCAGTTTGTCCTATGTATTCACAAAAACACCCTTGACAAACGATGACATATATAATGATTTTTTTCTGAACAGTCAGTATTGAAGCACACATAAAATCTCTCTGTACAATATACAATGAGTCCGCTACCGCTTGGTATAGTATGACGTCATACTATTGTTACGTCACGATCATTGTGACATTGTAACGTCACAACTGTCATTCTCCCTGATGATACAAATGAAACTAGTGGGAGAAAAAAACGACTCTGTGTTTTTTTTACTTTTGAATATATATATATATATATATATATTCCGCGCGGTGACATTGTGAGTGTATGCACTTAAACTGCATCCGATTTTTATGTTGAAGACAATCGAACCAAATGAATTTCAATAGGAGAAATGTTTTCGTTTGACAATACTCATTGTAATACTACAAGTGAAACCGATGATGTGATGTTGACATTTTCTATAGTTTCTAAACTGATTTGATCACTGAAAAATATTGCTATGTATGAATTGACTTTTAATGATTGTGTTTGGTATATACAGACGGCCTTTTGCGTTAAGGATAAAATTCAGCCTAAATTGGATAAGAAAAGTTGTTGAAATCCCTCACACATCCAAACAGTAATATCTGACTGCAATAAATTAATGCCTTGGAGATAATTATTGAATAATGCCCTCGTTTAAGCGCAGTTTCGACGCAAGCAAGAGAATGATATTCATAACAGTACCATTTATTGGCGACAGGAATATATACTACTGGAGTTCTCTTGAAACATAGATGATATATTGGCAGCAAAGAATGCATCCATGGTTTCTCCAAGTCATTTGTTGACAGTTCACTTATTTCGATGGAGTTGTATCTAATGTGTACTGTGCAAAGACATTGTATTTGATAGAGGACATACAATGTACATTATGAAAATAACGTATGTTGATGTGTGCACTTCAAGGAGAAGTGCATGTTTTAAGGGTACATGCACTGTCATATGAAGCTAACTCCATGTAGGCCTTTACATTAGTCTTATGAGTGAATTGGTATACCATGATTGCACCAGCAGGGGTTAGTTCATAGGTATTGTGTCAATCTAAATTTGATCTGTACTCTTACTATTGTATTATCATATTAATATCAAACAAGGACGAATCAATTGCGGAAAGAGAGTCAGTACCTGAATAAGAGGTTCTCAATTATGATTCTCAGCTATACAATTGTATGGATCTACAACTTTTAACTGATTAATTACAGAGTAGTTTTGTTTTACCCTTATGGGTTTTCTGTATCTATAAAGCAATCATTATGATAAAGAGAAGTCAAAATAGCTTTCCTGTCATCCGTGCAAAGGCCATGTGTACAAACTTCAGTCTCCATGTATCAATGTAATCTATTTCAAAATGTTATCATGGCGTTTCATCATTGGAGAAAAGCAACAAGGGTTTGCAATAAAGGCCCCTTTGCTACGACAATTTTTACAACGTTAGCATTGCAAATATGTTAATAATGATAAAAGTGATAAATGATAACATACATATTGACAAGTTACAGCAAGGCAAACACGACACGAAAGCAAGTATTTGGAATGATAGTGATTACCATGCATGACAAAGTATATAATCTGTTTTATTACTCAACCGTGGTGAGATCACTCATTAGATAACAATGAGTTGGTTACATACATGTGTGATACTCATAATCGTTGCGTGACATCATAGCCGTTTTTGGTTGACGTCACAATGTCAACAGCGGGAGGCCTATTTGCAAATGAGCGTCAATGACAAGATTTTCTTGCAATTCAGCGCTGTTTACATCATTGAGTAATAAATAAAATACTAAACTCGGTCCCGTTTGATAACATGTTAATGAAACTCGTGAATGGCATATGTATTTAACTCGCTTTCGCTCGTTAAAATACCAAATTATTCAATCGTTTCATAAACATATTATCAAATGGGAAAGCGTTGAGTAATCTATATGACACAATTATGGTTTTACACATTACTAATCAAATGCGTATTTCCTTAAGTGATGAATCAAACTCTGATAATGGCGTATCATGTTTTAGACTCTTAATACATCATTCATATGTTTATGAACAATGAGGAAGATACCGGCGTGTTCCATGATGTGCATCGCGTTGACCTTACCACTCTGTGTAGTTTGGAGTTACAGTTTTGTTCATGACATCATAGCCGTGACATCATAGCCGTTTTTGGTTGACGTCACAATGTCAACAGCGGGAGGCCTATTTGCAAATGAGCGTCAATGACAAGATTTTCTTGCAATTCAGCGCTGTTTACATCATTGAGTAATAAATAAAATACTAAACTCGGTCCCGTTTGATAACATGTTAATGAAACTCGTGAATGGCATCTGTATTTAACTCGCTTTCGCTCGTTAAAATACCAAATTATTCAATCGTTTCATAAACATATTATCAAATGGGAAAGCGTTGAGTAATCTATATGACACAATTATGGTTTTACACATTACTAATCAAATGCGTATTTCCTTAAGTGATGAATCAAACTCTGATAATGGCGTATCATGTTTTAGACTCTTAATACATCATTCATATGTTTATGAACAATGAGGAAGATACCGGCGTGTTCCATGATGTGCATCGCGTTGACCTTACCACTCTGTGTAGTTTGGAGTTACAGTTTTGTTCATGTAATGATACTGATTTAATATCGATATTTCATCAACCACACTTTCCTTTTATAAAAAGTGTGATACGTTTGAGAAAATATGCTACATCACCTCTGTCCCTCCTCTCTAAATAGAGAGAGGGAGGATCAATACAGTTTTCTTAGAATGAGCAGATTGATCAAGCACTTACTAAGGAAAAATTGCTCCCTCGTAAAATCTATTAAATTCCCTGTTAACACATCCTGCACCATATTTTATTGTATGTCTCCATTAGCGTGGTGGTTTATAGTCACAGTGTTGACGAAAATAGGATTGTGTGAGTTAGGGTCCCGGGGAGGATGTTCTAGCGGTGAGGAGAACATCAATATAGTGCTTAACACGAGAGAGGCTGGTTTCTATTGACAGGGTTTGTACAAGATGTTATGTGTTAGGTGTAAATGATACCAGAAATCAGATATTTCTCATAAAGGGTCCCCATGCAAATGTGCATAACTGAAATCTAATATGTTAATCATCATTGATTTCCATCTGGTGGCATTGGGTTTAACCACACTATTCATTCATATTTATTGCACATGAAGAAAATGTAATCTTATTCAAGCACAATTGCACGAAAATCACCTATAAATAGAACATACTTCATTGTGGTCACGGCAGTTATAATAACTGAATGATTATGACATAATATCACATAATAACAGAACATATTTACAAATATATCTTCAGATTGTGATAGCACTGTTCTCTTCTTTATATTATGGTCGTGATGAACAAAATATTAAGGTTTTAACTAAAAGTTATTGTTGGTTTATTGCACTTATTTGAAAATCGTTGCTAATAGATATACCTATATTTGATATCAACGTTATAACAAATAAGATAATTAAATGCTTAATTGCCAATTCTATCAATGAAATCTATTCACTGAAGTATATTTATTTGAAAAACAGCAACATAAAATAAGGTATGGAATCGTAGTAGATGTTTTAGCAGACTGAATTTATCCCATGGACCTTAATACCGTATTTCCTCTGATACACCCCGGGGTTCTATTTTCTTTAGCAACCCCTTACCCCCGGGTTCTGTTAGAGGCCCGGGTTGTATTGGAGGCCGGGTTATATTTTTTTCAGACATGAATTGGCATTTATAATCTTCTTGGGATGACTATTACTGGAAAGGTATAATTAGTGATCTAGTACGACATATCTCGTGGCAATTCTGCTGAAATTGACTTTTTAGATGGAAGGGGATTTACCCCACACTCTCATTAATCCCAGCATTATACAGTTGGTGTGAACCGTTTAGGTTATCAATTTGCATTGTAAAGGGAGAAATAACTGAACAAGACGGATATTTGTTATCATGGACATGTTATGTTGAATCTTACACGGTCACATCAATAGGCCTATTTTCCCTGAAAATGAGTGTATAACTATTTTATATTGCAACACGGATTATTCAGTTCTTATGTAAAAAACCGGGTTCTAATAGAGATCCGGGTTCTATTGGAGACCCGGGTTGTATTTACCTCATCACCCCTTACCACCACCACACCCCCCCCCCCCCCCCCCCCCCCCCCCCCCTCCCACGTTCTTAATTCACTCACAGAAATACCTTATTTTTACTGTATGTATAATGTTATATTCTAAATTTCATGAATTCTGGTATACATATTACACATGCCACTCCTAGAAAGATGAACTGCACTATGGAATATCAGATGAAATTTATGAGAATATCACCATAAGAACAGTCTTAGCCATCTGCCAGACTGTTGTGCAACTAACATGTCAATACGATATTTTGGACTGGTTTTGGTTCCCGGGGTTAAAACATTTATTGAAAGTATTATTTGGGAGGAAACACAGAGCCTGATCATGTATGTATTTAACTCATTATTATATCATCATTGTGTGTGTGTAAGATCATTATTTGGTATATACATGCTTCTGGTGCAGTCGAAATCTGCCTAACAATGTTAATACGACGTCCAGTAAGAGTCTCAGTAAAGTTTCATGATTACTTTTTCTTACAACATTATCTCTGAGTCTACCACCAACTCGTTAACAGAAGCCAGTTTTCCGCATGTAAAACATCCGTGTTGATGTTCATCCCACTCTAAGAATCATCTCTCTGGGACACTAACTCACACGAGCCTATTTGTGTGGAAACCGATGCTATAAACCAACGTGCTAATGGAGCTCTGAAATAACAGGTGTCCTCTGTTGGAGACGTGAAGTGTGAAGACAGAACTTGAAACATTTTACGAGGTAACAAATAATCCATTGTTATGGTAAATTAAACATATTTGTAAACCTAGGTCGGAATTCACCTATTGTTTTGTAGGTTACTTCTTTTTGTGGAATGACCTCTTTTAAGGTTGTTCTGTGAGACTATGTTCGTGTGAGGTTTTACTTTAGACAGAAAGATCTCGTAAGAGGCTAACTGTTTATAGTAGGATCTGACCGTACAAATTTAGAATGACCATTATCAGACCACAAACCAATTCTAATCATGAATGGCTATACACATACGTTACCATTTCTATGTTCTTTAAGCATGAACGAAATGACATAAAGGAAAACATATTTAAAGTTACACCAGTTTATCTCTTATAAGGAAGACTTTCAAATTGTCTGTAATACTGGATACTTTTCAAACCTTTATGTTTTCTGATATCTCATCATGAGGATTTTGTTTTAATGAAGGTATGACATAAGGATTTAAGTAAACACGTACCGATTTATATGTAGGGGTTGCATCACAAATAGTTTGTTTACAGAAGAAAGGGTTATTGTTAGATACATAAAATAAAAATTAAAATACAACAATGTACATCATTGCGATGTCAAATTTATTTATTATTTATAATTTAAGTATTGTTTATAGTTCTTTTGTATTAAAATAGTGGCAGCTATTATGAATCGAATAAGGGTATACCCAGCGATGTATTGATCTAATCACCAATATCATGAATACTAAGTAATTTGTCAAAGTGCAGAAAACATTTATCGATAACTTATAACAGAAAATTAAGGATATTTGTATTGACATATTGACAAAACGCTGATTATAAAATAGAATGGTAAATCATTTATATTTACAATTAAATGCATCTCATTTGTGGTTTACGTTTAGTAAACCCTTCATATTTGAATCATAGGAATGCACATGTTGATAAAAAATATTTGGTATATGAGTTCCCTTAATCGACCAAAACTTATTATAAGAATAATCAACGATTTGCGAGGAATTACGGATTATTTGTACCGAGTTAATTATTGTGATAAATCCCGAGCTTTAGAGAGGAGTTTGACATAATAATTCATGAGGGACAGATAATTCATGATTCCAAGCACCCATTTGGTTATTCTTGTTCTTACCCAAGATCATTTTAATGCGTAAAAATCGAAAAACAAGACGTGGATTCATGATATGTGATAAGACTGTAAAAAACAAATTGTAATTTGCCATTCATAAACTCCCTCAAACCTTCATGATGCGCACATCTGAATACTTTGAAACTTTTGAACCTTGAAACTGTTGAATGGTATACCCAAAATGGTTTACTGCCATAGGAAACAACTGGTTAATATTGTTAACAATGTCCCAGAATGAGAGTAAATTAGTGAAAACGTGAACTGACAATCGCTCAAAAAAGCAAAATAGGAGTGTAATTACTTCCCCAAATGACGTCATGGTTAAATACGTCACAAAGACATGACGTCACGGCAGTGCAGCCGGCCACTTTTGCATGCTGCTTCGCCTTGCAAGTTAAGTATTGTAGATAAGGTCTTGGAAACATAGATTAAACATGTTTTTTACTCTATATGTTTTGCTGACGTGTGATTTGAAATCGGTATGCTGGAAATTGTTTATCTATGTGATTTTGCTAAAATAGTACAGCTTAGCAATTCATGGATTGACGTAAAATAGTACCGTCAACAAATCAAAATGAAAGTTATAGTTACCAAACCATTCAATCGTTTCATAAACATATTATCAAATGGGACATCGTTGAGTAATCTATATGACGCAATTATGGTTTTACACATATTTCCTTTAGTGATGAATCAAACTCTGATAATGGCGTATCATGTTTTAGACTCTTAACACATCATTCATATGTTTATGAACAATGAGGAAGATACCGGAGTGTTCCATGATGTGCATCGCGTTGACCTTACCACCCTGTGTAGTTTTGAGTTTCAGTTTCGTTTATGTAATGATACTGATTTAATATCGCTATTTCATCAACCACACATTTCCTTTAATAAAAAATGTGATATGTTTGAGAAAATATGCTACATCACCTCTGTCCCTCCTCTCTAAATAGAGAGAGGGAGGATCAATACAGTTTTCTTAGAATGAGCAGATTGATCAAGCCTTGACTTTTCCGGGAAAATTGCTCCCTCTTAAATCTATTAAATTCCCTGTTAACACATTTTGCACCATATTTTATTGTGTGTCTCCATTAGCGTGGTGGTTTATAGTCACAGTGTTGACGAAAATAGGATTGTGTGAGTTAGGGTCCCGGGGAGGATGTTCTAGCGGTGAGGAGAACATCAATACAGTGCTTAACACGGGAGAGCCTGGTTTCTGTTGACAGGGTTTGTATAAGATGTTATGTGTTAACCCTAAATGAGACCGGGGATCAGATATTGCTCATAAAGGGTTTCCCTGCAAATGTGCATAACTGAATTGGAATATGTTAATCATCATTGATTTCCATCTGGTGGCATTGGGTTTAACCACACTATTCATTCATATTTATTGCACATGAAGAAAATGTAATCTTCTTCAAGCACAATTGCACGAATGTCACCTATAAATAGAACATACTTCATTGTGGTCGCGTCAGTGAAGCTCTGACGTAATAACTGAATGATTATGATATAATATCACATAATAACAGAACATATTTACAAACAAAGAGTTTTCTTCAGTTTTGTGATAACACTGTTCTTTTCTTAATATTATGGTCGTGATGAACAAAATATTCAGGTTTAAAACAAATGTTATTGTTGGTTTATTACACTTATTTGAAAATCGTTACTAATAGATATACCTATATTTGATATCAACGTTATAACAATTAAGATAATTAAATGCTTAATTACCAAATCTATCAATGAAATATATTCACTGAAGCATACTTATTTCAAAAACAGCAACATAAATAAGGAATGGAATCGTAGTAGATGTTTAGCAGATTAAATTTATCCCATGAAATTTAATAATTACTTCAATGTTATTTATTTAAGCGTTATATACTTGCTGCACAATGAGCTAGTTTATATTAAAGACTGATGTTTGTACACAGTCATGAGTGAGGACCACGTGCTTTGTACTACTATCACATTAGTCAACGTGTGACGAGTTTTGAGTATCTCTTTATCAAGTACTCATATCAAGTATATATCAACCAACTGTTAAGGTCATTAGATGGACAAAGAAGAAATATATTGTATTTGTTGTTTTGTGAGGAAGACATTTAATGTTCTAATCTAATAAAGGTCTACGACTGCTACTAGGTGGTGTGGGTGTCCATAAAGCTGTAAGTTGAGGTAAATAAATCTTCTGTGGATTATCATCCCATTTAGTGTGTAATGCTGTGTAATACTGAGGATAATCAGTAGACATAGTTCGCTCATAATGGGTATTGTTTTGTTAAAAATGAAAAATACTACTGTTCTCATTGCTATTCAACAAACTTTGTACCGAAGATTATTCAAAATGAGAAATTAAAAGTTTCGTAGATATTTCTTTTGCACATCCTGGTAATAAATTAATTTTTGAGAATAACAATGGGCTTTATGAATATATAAACATGACATATAAAAGTGGAATACAACAACAACAACAACAACAACAACCCGATGGCCTTAATGAATTATGTTTGTAGATGGCATTCAGCCCTCAACCTTGCTCAACTCTCTGACTGGACAATCAAAGAATGTGTAAATATCAAAGTCTTGTTTGTTTCTCTATAAACATAGTCATGTCAAGAGACAATAATGACCAACATGGTGGTACCAACCTGTTATCCATTAACCGAAAAAATTTGTGTTCACTATATATAAATAAATATATATATATATATATATATATATATTACAGATGTTTATGTATTGAAGGCATTGTAGGAAAACAACCAAAACCGAACGCATGCATATAGTCATAAGTATAATTGAATTATTGTTTTCATATAAATGATTTCCACTTTAAGCTATACTTTCCTTCTCTGACGTCACAAACACAATACTTATCTCTTAATTCCATGATTGAATCAGGTTTATATATACGTAGTGCTTAGAAGCCAATGGATCAATCAGTTTAGTTCATCTTGAGATGCTACATGAGGTAATCCTATAGAGCCCTTGAGAACGATTTAAATGGCTTTACATGGCCAATGCGTGTTGTAGATAGAATGCTGCCTCTCCCTGCTTCTTCCATGGTTTTAAGAATGTTCAATTAGAGTAGGAACATCCCAAATAACATGACAATATCAATATGACTTGCATGGATACAAAGACAAATAGATCTTGTATTTTATGACTGCTACGATTTCCCGAAGTAACGGGTACATTTTTACAGCGGCAAAATTCATTGGAGAAAATCATTTCGAAATAACAGTGTGAATAATGTTATGACATAGGTCACTACAAAATGGCAAAATTACAGTCTTAAAACCTTTGTACTGGTTGAAATAGTGACAATTCAAAGTAACATTCATACTATTTTACGCAGCAACGGTTGTGATTTTCCACTGGAATTCTCAAATTCCAATATTAGCACAGAAAAAGACAAGCAGTCTGAAAGTTATAGTAATATATTTAAATGTGCTAAATATTACATTTAATGCCACACACTATGCTTTTCGACTGTTATGTATAAGCAATAATATATATATATATATATATATATATATATATATATATATACATATATATATATATATATATATATATATATTTATATATACAAGGATAGTTTTTTGTGTACATTTCCAGTATAAATTCGTTCAAAAGTGGGGGAAATGCTTGCTTCAGTGTAGGCAAATGTGGTGTTTTATGATCGCATACGGTCCTTTTCTGGTTCATTGCAAATATACTATGAGTACAAATGTTATTCTAGTTTATGTATTTTAACAGGATATAAAATTTCATATTTTACTGAAGATGACATACTTTTCTTCACTTTAAGCGAGGACATCTTTTCGTTGCTCAATCATATACTTGACAAAATAGGTGGATAGAGGAAATTTTACGATTGGTATCAATGTTTTATATTTTTCTTATTTATCAAAAATATCAATATCACCCCTTATTGTTTTGTCAATATCGTATATGATGTACATGAGACTCGAAGTATAACTTGCTCATTGTTATAGTCATGAAACCATTGATTAAACACAACTATTTCAAATATAAATTCATATCATGGCAGGGGGAAACAAATTATTATTATTATATAATTAATTAATTTTTGGAACATATCAATAGCCTATGGAACTAAATACGAAGCAAGTCACTATAGATCCTTACAGAAGAAACATTTTCAGTTACATTTGTCACCAAAACGCAACAATGGCAACTGCAGGGTATGCACGTGATGCTCGTGAAGATCATGGGGGTCGAACCCAAGATTTGCATGACTTTGAATTTGAGGGTTATAACTCCTGTATAAACATCAGTTCAGTTGCTTTGGATACCTTGAACAAAAAGGTGATATGCGTCGACTAACCCAAAATGAAAGATTACGTGCCCTTGGCATGCTACATGTTGGCACAACATAGACGGTTATGGCACGGACAATGGACGTTTCTCAATCTGTCAGATTATGGTCCAGATATCGTGATATACGTTCTGTAAACGATAGACCACGCTCTTGTCGACCAAGGGCGACAACACATGCCCAGGATAGATTTATCCGTACCATAGCCTTAAGAAATCGTTTCATAACCGCAAATCAGTTCAGAGCTCGATTTCAAACAGACACTGGTGTGAGAGTGAGTGCCAAGACGATCTGAAATCTCCTGCACAGGGGTCATCTACACACCCGACGTCCTCGCGTGATTCCTTGTTTGAGAGACCATCACATCAGGGCAAGACGTCGTTGGTGTAGGGAACGTCAACAATGGGATAATCGACGTTGGAACAATGTGAATGATGAATCGAGGTTTACTGTGGACTTTCTGGACAGGCGTAGGAGGGTGTGGCGTCGACGAAACGAGCGCTTCCATGACGTCAACGTCATTCAACATGATCGATTTAGGGGTGGGCATGTAATGGTGTGGGGAGGCATCACTACTGCTGGAAGAACGGCCTTACATGTTTTTGCCGGACGTGTGACAGGCAAGTACTACCGGGACAACATCTTAGCAGCCCATGTTGTGCCCTTCGCACGTCGTCATGGCCGCCGTTTCATCTTTCAGGATGACAATGCAAGATGTCACAGAGCAAGGATTGTTAATGAGTACCTCCAACAACAGAATGTCACCACACTACCATGGCCAGCACTGAGTCCAGACTTCTCGCCCATCGAGCATGTCTGGGACATCCTTGGACAGTGGTTACGTCAACGTCAACAACGTCCTGTCAATGTCCAAGAACTTGATGCTGCGTTGCAAGAGGAGTGGAATAATCTTGGCCAAAATGACTTGAGACGTCTCATAAGGAGTATGCCACGTCGTATCCATGCCTGTTTGGCCAACAGAGGGGTGTTTACCCGTTACTGACTTTGCTTTCATGTTATGGTAATTCTGATGTTGCGCCCCGAGTATGGTTTTGACCTCAGTATGGACATTGTGTGTGTCATTTACAGCACCAATGATGTGGAATAAATCGATATTTGTTCCCTTAATTTGTTTTCGTTATTTGTTTCTTCTTTGGATTCATAATGTTCTGTTAATAACACTTATAAGTCCAATATCCTCTACTTTTTTTGCATAGTAAATGTCCAGGTGTATGGCTGCTTCAAATTATCAAAAAATTAAAACATAACGCCTAGTTTCTTTCTCCTACCAGTTTCATTTCATCTTCAGGGAATTTGCAACCAGGACAGCAACAATACATATAAGTTTCATAATAAACAGTGTACAGTTATCCATTAGATGCTGTTGTATTATAACTGCTTACAATAACAAGGATCATGCCATGGACAGTCATTCTATTCACCTTATGATATCTTACTACAATCTATCAGCAAATGTCACGATGAGGGTGTAGTTCTGAATATTTAGTATGAGCCCAAGGGTCTGTGGTATGGCTGTCTGGCTTTGCTTTTGTCATAACGAGACTCTGATTAGTCAGTCGAATGATCCGGGGCGTGTGTAGGAATACAGTTACTGATGAAGGACACATGCAATATGTTTGATATGAAAAGGAAGTATACAACTACTAGACAACGCCTACATAACGCCTGTTATAACATGCTTAAAGCACAGGATGAAGCTGGCAGTGTAAACTGGGCTTCACATGTTAGATTGCTACTATTTCAGACTGGTTATTCATAGACCTGGATGTCTCAGGAATGTGAAAATGTATCCCAATTCATGACTTTGTTCAAACAAACTTGCATAAATTTAGACATCCAATCTTGGTATGGGCAAATATAATCATCAACATTTCTCAAGTTATATTCATCCTTTAAAACTATATCTGGACAAGAAAAGTATCTAAGTTTTGATATTGATAAGGATTGGAAAAATGTACTTGTAAAGTTTAGATGCCTGTCACACAATTGAGAATTCAGAAAATGCGTTTGAACAAGTACACTACTTATTCTGAATTATTATGCGACCGTTGTAACTTGAGAACTATTGGAGATGAATTTAATTTTATTCTTCTTTGTCCTTTCTTTAGAGAAACAAAACTCATACCAAATCGATTTTGTAATTTTCCAACACAGCAAAAGTTTGTGGAACTTTTGTCAAGTAAAAATGTGAACATACTTAAAGGTTTAGCTATCTATTAAAAAAAATTAAATAGTTTGAGTCGGGTGTCCAACGTTAACGCCATGCCCTTGAAGGGTAGATAGGCACAAAGACCATGGTGACAGAGACGCTTAGCGACAGTCTGTCAACTGACTTTCTGTGCTAACGATAGACAGTGTTTGAATGTCACCCAGAAGTCAATCACTGACATGGTTAAACAGTGCAAACAGGAGTTCAAGGCTAAGGTAGAAGAGCAGTTTAGGGTAGCAACTCACGCAAGGCCTGGAAGGGACTAAAGGCCATTATTGGAACTGACGATCAAAGACAACTCAAGACAATTGGAGATGATTCAGACTTCACTCAACAACTGAACACTTTCTACTCTCGCTTTGAGCGTTATGACTTCTCTACAGTATATTGCACATCACCAAACTAATTTCAACTGGCAAGTTCACTGTTCAACGTTCAATACTGCATTTATTAAATAAAAAATAGTTTCGAGTGTTCTGTAGGTCCAAGTAACTCTCAATTCCTTATACAATGATTTGCTTCGGGGCATGGCTCCATTGCCTTTGAAGAGTTGAAAATAATTTGAATATTATCCTCTACATACTAACACTTATCCAATCATGTGTCCAAGTGCAACAGGTGAATTTGCGCATGTAACTGCACTTAGCAAAGTACTCAATTGAGATTTCGAATGATTTCAACTTTCATTGCAGACCTTAAATGTATTTCTGACGTTCTAGCCAATCTGGCGTCAACGTTGTCTTCATGATGCAAGACAAATATGGTTTATCATGAACCATCTGAAAAGCTATATTTTGAGTCAACAATGATCTGTTAGAATGGAACGACATTTGTCTGAAGTATATTTTGAATGACAACAGACAATTGTAACAGAGATACTGTCAAGGACAACGGCTATTTACAAGGCATCAAATGATCCTCCTACTCCTCCAACTTCTAAATTCTCAAAACAGTCGCCTCAGGAAACCGAAATGCTTCCTTTCAAGTTCCATTCCCCTGACGAGGGGTCACATCTGGAGTTTATATAGGTTATTTTAATTTGGACTAACCTTGAGTAGTTCATCATGACATCTAACATGACATGATCCAGTCTTACAAACAAGTGTAATTGGTGTGGCTTATTCCATATATTTTGAACAAAAGATCAGCTCAATTCACAAAACTCTTTACAAACATAAGCGTCAGTTTTGAAAGGTCTGATAGTGATACAAATGTCACTGAATGCTTCATGTCTGAAACATGTTTTCTATCACAATAAACAATGGAATGGAGCAGAGTTAGTGAGTGAGTGAATTGGTGTTTAGCGCCGCTTTCAAGAGTATTTCACTTATATCGCGACTGCTAGTATTATGGCAGAGAGAAAGCCCGCATCGCCATGTGGTTATGCTTTGGGGTGAAACCTGCGAGCATCGGCTGGAACTAGCGAACCAAAGGTGGTACTTTGCTGAAATTCAGTGTAGCATTGCACCCAAACCTTACTGCGTGTAGAACAGTTCTCTCCTGCAGACAAAGTTGCCTTGACCCTGGCTGGATTCGAACCACGGACCTCTTGATCCGAATGGAGCAGACGGAAAGTGCAAAAATACAATTGAAGCGTAAGGACTAGTTTTATCATTTTATTTAATTTTATATACACATATATTACTGAGTAAATATTCTAAGTTGAATTTGCAAAGTGAGGTGAATGGTTGTTTTGCTACAGTATTGTATCCAACCAAGTTCTTGATAGGACCAATAGTACAATTTGAGTTTAATATCGAATATGTTTCCCTTAACAGCAAGCCCCCATGTGCCACAACTGTTGAGTGTATAAGTTTAAATTAGCCTAATTGGAGATTTGTAGAAAAAAATTATCCTGCTAAGATACGCCAAATTGCTCGAAGCGATGATCAGTGAACAAAATCAATGAAAGACATTTGCAGAATAAATGAGGTCACTTTGATTAGATTCAGATTAGATAACAGTTCAGAAAATAGTGATTGCTTTTGGCCATGGTATATATGAGAATACCTTAATCAGAATATACACTTCAGTGTTTTTAGGGACTACAACTTAACCATTCTATGAAGGATAGCGTTCAGTGGTGTTACTGACCACACAGTTTTCTGGTTAATAATGAGGTACACTTAGTTTATTAAACAATCGAACTATCAGCAAACACTGCAAGCCCATTCAAGTTTTTCGTCTATTTGATGGCATTTCTCTCTATCAAAGGATTGCGTTTTGCTAATGACACCAGAGGGAGTAGACAGAGACTTTAAGACTTCATTGCATTCGTAAAGTGTTCAATGAATACTGTATTCATGCAAGTTGAACACTTGATGGTGTTGGTTGGAAGATATCACGGCACCAAGGTATGATACATGACTCAGTAGTTGACAAGGAGAGTAGTCGGACTGCTCTGCTTAGTTCTCTGCTAAGCTCGAATGACGTATGTGAGCTATACATAAACTGTGAATTGATATTCGACTCGTAAAGAGTAAAGTGAACATTAAGATATTTAATGAAATTTATTGTTCTCAAGGATTTTAGTGCTGAAGTTTCTTTGATCAATTAAACACCACTGGTCATATTATTTGACAATTAAACAGGCTATTGTAAACAATACAACTATGAAATATCTTATCACAATAATTATATCAAATGAAAGTGTAATTATAAAGTGTTTTCTCTTAAAACTCTTGATACAAATGATATTGAACAAGACCTGAAACTATTCTGTATAGTCTCAAACATATAACTGCATGAGTTAAATATCTCGTTAATCCTTGTATCTAGAGTATGTTAATGTCATTGACCATTCTTCTGCCTCCCTTTTGTAAATCCAACTATTTTGTTTTTAATGTGCCTTGCCCAAGTTGATGTTTTGAACTTTATTTTGCAACTGGTCAAGGCAGTTTTCTGCAATAACACATCTGCAACAACTCCTCGAGTGCTGGTACATTTTTTGGTAACCAAGACGATTTCTGTATGTTAGTAAAGCCGATATCATCTCAATGGCGTTGTTGATATGTTTGAAGTAAACAACAGAACTAGTTTTGTTTAAACAGTTTATCCAAAACAATTGAAAGAGATGTCTTTCAAAAGCGAATACAACGTTCATTTCAGGAAACTGTAAATATGATGCTCAACATGATAAGCACTCACATGTGACAGGTCTGTTTAGTGAGATTTAATGCACAGATTAATCACATGTACACATGTCACCTGTTTGTTTAAACAATGGCGTGATTTTGTGGTGAAAAAATTCGACAAAATCAATCCCACCACTGGTACATTCCATAAGAGATTTGTATAAACTGAAAACATGAATGAAGAGAAGATTTCTTTATAACAACTGCTTAAATGTGATACAATACGACGTGTCGGGGTATATACTCACTCAGTGGAATGTAAGGACATAAAAAATGGGATACACTTATATAGCAAACAAAACAATGGTGAGTATATTCAATCAGGAGATATAAACAAATGCATGAGAATGGTATACAATGAGGATGTGTAATGCAAAGTTAAGGGGAGTAAATACATGAGAATGGTGTACAATGAGGGTTTGAAATAAAACATTTAATAAAACATTTGATTGCTAAAAACAGTGCTGTATGCTTTATTGAAATGGTGATTGGATGAAACTACCACGAGGGAGAAAAACATTATTTTAAAAAAAATTGTAAATGAAGAATAATTACAATTGATTGAGTGTGAAAAGCAAAAACCAGGATGAATACGGGTAGAGGACTTAGTTTTCAGTGTATGCAAATTTCATCTAATAAACTTTAACAGTCAGGAATATGTGAAAGAATATCTCGTGTCCTATTAATCAATTTGGTTTATGATAATTGTTTTTTCCCGCGTGATTCGCTTTCCAGGTATTTTTTTCACTCTCCACATCGTACGATTTAATGGGGTCTGACTGTATATTTCGATATGCCAATTATGACCTGCCTCTATTCAGAATGAAACTGACATTATCTGAAGTGTTATTAAGGTAACTCTTAGCCGGATGGTTCTGTCGGTTAAACATATTTTATTGACTGAAAACTCGTAAGGATTAGGCAGACGTGAAACACTTACAATTCCAATTCCTATAAATCGCTATTTATAGGACATCAGAAGAAACCTACCACAGTTTTATAACTGTTCTTGCCTAATTGCCTCAAGAACGCGAACAATTTTCTTTCAAGTTAAATTCCCCTGACATGAGAACAAATATTTAGTTTAATTTCCTTTCAGTGCCAGTCCGTAATATCATAACGAATCGGTTATTGGTTCTACGAGTTTAACCTTTGAACAAACCGTGCTTTATGACACTTAAATAAAAGCGACCACAACGTACACGCCTTTACATATGTACTTTATGAACAGTAACTGTATGCCAATAGGGGATTTTCTTCGAATGTTAGCCACATCAATCAATATCAAACATTCTGAACATTCTGATTCATGTAACACTTTTGAGATTTGATGAAGACACCATGACTCCATACATCAACAATTCACCATTTACTTGTGAATGAATAAAACACGTGAGGTCGCGACACCATCATCAGCAATATGACAGTAATATGATTATTTATTCAAGTTAAAACGGACATGTGTAAATAAACTGTGCTTTTGAAGATAAACATTAGGGAAGTAAATTGAAATGGAAAATTATATAGAGGATATCTGTCTTTTCTTGACTAATACCACGATTATCTCGTCGAGTGAGGTAGAAATGTTATATGAAAATGATATGATATTTGTCAGGAATTGACGGATATTATATCTATTATGAGGTTATCCTTGTATTTACGTCCAAAAAGGGTCGTTTTCTCGTCGAAAAGCCGCTGGGAGCAGCCCGTCACCACAGCAACACTGTGACGTCATAAGCCAATTCGCCGTGTGAAACCATTGTTTTATGACGTCAAATTATATCAGTCACTGTTCGCAGTGAAAATATAAGTTATTTTCACTGTAGCTTGATAGAAAGTTTATTTCACTGATAAATCCGAGTATTTCATTGCTCGTCATATAGTAAATTATTATAACATTGCAATGCTCATTTCACTTATTTCATTTATTGATTATTTGTATTATGAAGAGAATTCAGATAACAGAAGATTGTACATTAATCAAATGAAAGGGCGATCTGGGTCGAGGTTCAATAATGTCGAGGCCAATATGATGAATACGATCAGCTGTAAATGACTCATAAAACAGAGACGCATTGGGGGGAACATTACTGGTTTTGAATTGATATAAACACTAGATGTTCTGCTTAAATAGGCAATGAATAACCACTTCGAGGAGACGAGTATGAGAAGCTTCCTGAAAGTTACATATTTATATCCGTCAAGTAATGGATATCAGCATCCGAATAACAACAATACTTTAAAGTTAAATGCTATGGAATAATTCCAACAACGTTATGTAACTTACAATAACACCTCAATTACAATACAATAAAAGCATGAACACATAAATAAGGTTATGTGTGTCTGCTGAATTATTGGACGGGCTATTGTGTCAGCAACGGTTATTTTCTCGATAATATTGCATGTCATGAATTATATTCCTTTCCGAATATTGATTTTGATTTACATACATTTTCATTTGATACGTCATAACTACTTATATATAAACGTACGTCAATTCTGAATTATGTTTGAATGAAAGCCAGATAAGAACATGAACATAACTGTTAATCACATGACAAATACAAAGAGATGACCAAATAATAAACAGCCCTCGAAACAGTTTGAAATCAGTTTGACTCATTTGACGAGTTACATCTGAAACTGTAGGTACTCTTGATGTTACTGGCACACTCACTATCAGCTTCTTTATCATATTGACGACATTTAAATGTTGTCACAGAAGAGTTATGCCAAGCCAGACCATGGTTGTTCAAACAAAATTCCCGACAAATAGCTGAAATTACATTCAAACACATGATTGTAAATGTCAAGGTGCATGGTCAAGATTGCTGCTAATCAAAACCAATCCGTCAACACTCTGACTTAAAAGTCAATAATCCCAAGCATTTCGAACTTTTTTTTTATTGTTTCTTAAGTAACGTTGTTGATAACTAGACCCAAACAATATCCATAATTGCTATATTACCGATGATATGTTGAAATGTTTGACGACGTTCTTGTTGATATGCCATTGACTAAATAGTGAAGACATAATTGTTATATAGTGAGTCATAAAATACGCAAACTTACATCCATAGAAATGCATATATTTGTGTAAGACTGACAGTAATGTCGGCCATTACAGACTCTTTTAAGAAACAAATTATCAATGAATAATCATCAAAAACAATATGATAATCACTTCCCGTGATTATTCACAAGTCGAAACTGACAGTTGCAATGACAGTTATTGCAGGATTTTCACTTCGATGTCTTTACCAGTTTGAAGCTCTTTAATTAGATTAAATTGCTTCCATGATGTATTTTATACTTTGTAAATAAGTAGATAAGTTGTTTAGTGAGTTGTCAAAGCACCTTATTTATATCACTTAGCAGCAATTGATTCAGACAAACATCTACAAAAAAAAAAATTTGATTATATTTTAATGATTTATACACAAATATGAATGAGGAATGATGATGGATGTAATTCCTGTTTAAAGATAGTTATAATCATAAACGCATTAGCTGTAACTGTTAAAACACTTTCGTTGTATGTACTACGATATGTATTGCGTTTTTAAATGTTGTGTTTGTATGTTTTAGAAATGAAGGTGTTTGGTTTTAGATTGCAAAAGAAATGACCAAAAGCGAACCACATTGTAAAGTTTGCCTGCCCGATATTCAAAATAGATCATTTCCTGAAAAAGAATAATCTTACCTAACGTTTTCATTATTATTGTACTTCATAGGATCCTACTGTTGCTCAATTCCGCCCCTATCATGTTCAAGTAGGCCTCGTCTTATGGAAACGCATCTATGTCCAACTGACAATGATATTCCCCAGAATACGTGTCTCCAGTTTTCCCCGCTGCTGTGTGCCGAACAAAGGTAGACATGGCAGACATGGCAGACAGTAATACACTCTCTAATCTGTAAGACTTTTAACATGAAACAGTACAGATACATTTACATAAACATGATAAATGCATGTATACAATTGATAGTTAGTGAACAGACTACGGAAACTATTATCCTGTTGTTTTAATATTGCCTTGACTGTGTTATTTTCTAAGAAGAATGCACATATTTCTACTACAAGTGCGACTTGTGTTCAATAAGCATATTCTAAATTTGCATAATATAATGGAGATTATCCAGGAGACCATCAGATCCTAGTGACTAATTTTGCATTGTTAAATTATGAATAAAATTAAAATTGCAAATGGCGAGATATGCTTACAATATTACCTTAATGGTATAAATTTTACACATCAGAGTTGTCAATTAGTTAGAATGATAATCAAACTAAGTAAAAACTCCACTTTGACTTACATATTAAGTTTGCATATTGGCAATAATTGCTATCAAACCTGTAATAAATAATATACGGGGTCAATATACAAGTTCTGTATAATGTAACAGTTTGGTTAAATTGATAATATTTGATTTAATAATAATTATATTTACATAGTCGTAACCAGTTCTTAGCTTAATGTGTTAATAAACATTTCCTAAGAACTTCAAATGGTATTTAATCGTTTTTCACAGAGTATTACAACCTCGCATATATTAATTCGGAATAGTCAGGGAAAATTATTTTAAAGGGGCAGTAGCACGGTTTTTTTTCTCAAATAATTTGAAAAATAATTTCACCAATAGTAAAACATCCTTCTCTCTTCGGAAAATAAAGTTAAAAATGAGTCTACATGTTTCGGTAAAGCCATGGGAATCGTTTTTGTAATACAAAATAATAAATTGTGTTCACAATAAAATGACTGCCATGCAATTTTTGCTTTATACGCAACATAGTTTTTACCACTACAGATAATTGGTTTGTGTAATAAGATGTTTTACCCTCTTAAGTTAGTTTAAATGACATAAACTATCATTATAAATGGGAAATTTTGCAAAAAACGTGCAACTGCCCCTTTTAAAAATAGCAATGACTAATCGAGAAATAGTAGAGATATATTTGTAATGTGAATCAAGAGACAAAGTATTGTATTTGTGTAGAAAAAAATCAACAAATTCCCATGAATACCTAACGGCTATAAATGTAATCTTATTATGACGTTAATATTTAGTGATGTTTGATGAATATACATGCCCGATATTATGCACACATAATCCACTTCATCCTAACCAATTGATACAATTCTGTTCGACTCTTGTATAAGTAGGCCATGTCATATCGACACAAGTTCGCATCCAATTGACAGGATATCCCCCAGGATACACGTCGTGAGTTTATCACTTTATGAATTTATCTTATTGAAGCATAAGTAATTCTTAGTAAAGATTGCTGAAGACAGACTCTCTAAAAAGATGCATGAAATAGGAATTGCATGATGGTCTTAATGGTCAATGTTAATCTCCGAGTGCAACAGGTGAATTTGCGTATGTAACTGCACTTGGCAAAGTACTCAACTGAGATTTCGCATGATTTCGACTTTCATTGCAGACCTACAATTTCTTTCTAACGTTCAAGCCAACCTGGCGTCAGCGTTGTCTTTATGATGCAAGAAAAACATGGTTTATCATGAACCATCTGAAAAGTTATATTTTGAGTCAACAATAATCTGTCAGAAGTGAACGACATTTGTCTGAAGTCTATTTTGAATGACAACAGACAATTGTAACAGAGATATTGTCAAGTAGAACGGCTATTTACAAGGCATCACATGAACCTCCTACCAAATCTTTATATCAACTTCTAAATTCTGAAAACAGTCGCCTCAGGAAACCGAAATGCTTCCTTTCAAGTTCCATTCCCCTGACGAGGGGTCACATCTGGAGTTTATATAGGTTATTTTAATTTGGACTAACCTGGAGTAGTTCATCATGACATCTAACATGATATGATGCAGTCTTACAAACAAGTGTAATTGGCGTGGCTTATACCACATATTTTGAACAAAATGTCAGCTCAATTCACAACACTCTTTTTGAGTTTTGAAAAGTCTGATAATAATACAAATGTCGCTGAATGCCTCATGTCTGAAACATGTTTTCAATCACAATAAACAATGGAATGGAGCAGACAGAAAGTGCGAAAATAGAATTGTAGCGTAAGAACTAGTTTTAACATTTTATTTAATTTTATATACATATATATTACTGAGTAAATATTTTAACTTGCATTTGCAAAGTGGGGTGAAGGGTTGTTTTGCTACACTATTGTATCTAACCAACTTCTTGATAGGACCAATAGTCGATTTGAGTTTAATATCGAATATGTTTCCCTTGACAGCATATCCCCATGTGCCACAACTGTTGAGTGCATCAGTTTAAATTAGCCTAATCATAGATTTGTAGAACAAAATTATCCTGCAAAGATACGCCAAATTGTTCGAAGTGATGATCGGTTAACAAAATCAATGAACGACATTTGCAGAATAAATGAGGTCACTTTGATTAGATTCATTAACAGTTCAGAAAATAGTGATTGGCCATGGTATATATATGAGAATACCTTAATCAGAATATACACTTCGGTGTTTTTAGGGACTACAACTTAACCATTCTATGAAGGATAGCGTTCAGTGGTGGTATGACCACACAGTTCTCTGGTTAATAATAAGGTACAATTAGTTTATTAAACAATCGAAATATCAGCAAACACTGCACTGCATTAGGGTTGTTTGTCTATTTTATGGCATTTCTCTCTATCAAAAGATTGCGTTTTGCTAATGATACCAGAGGGAGTAGACAGAGACTTTAAGACTTCATTGCATTCGTAAAGTGTTCAATGAATACTGTATTCCAGCAAGTTGAACACTTGATGCTGTAGGTTGGAAGATAACACGGCACCAAGGTATGATACATGACTCAGTAGTTGACAAGGAGAGTAGTCGGACTGCTCTGCTTAGTTCTCTGCTAAGCTCGAATGACGTATGTGAGCTATACATAAACTGTGAATTGATATTGGACTCGTTGTTGTCTAAAGTGAACATTAAGATATTTAATGAAATTTATTGTTCTCAAGGAGTTTAGTGTTGCAGTTTCTTTTATCAGTTAAACACCACTGGTCATATTATTTGACAATTGAACAGGCTAATGTAAACAAGACAACGTATGAACTATCTTATCACAATAATTATATCAAATGAAAGTGTAACTATAAAGTGTCTTCTCTTACAACTCTTGATACAAATGATATAAAACAAGACCTGAAACTATTCTGTATAGTCTCAAACATATAACTGCATGAGTTAATTATCTCGTTAATCCTTGTATCTAGAGTATGTTAATGTCATTGACCATTCTTCTGCCTCCCTTTTGTAAATCCAACTATTTGTTTTGTACTGTGCCGTGCCCAAGTTGATGTTTTTAACTTCATTTTGCAACTGGTCAAGGCAGTTTTCTGCAATAACACATCTGCAACAACTCCTCGAGTGATTGCATTATGCAACGAATCCAATGCTTGTACATTTTTCGGTAACCAAGACGATTTCTGTATGTTAGTAAAACCGATATCATCTCAATGGCGTCGTTGATATGTTTGAAGTAATCAACAGAACTAGTTTTGTTTAAACAGAGTATCCAAAACAATTGAAAGAGATGTCTTTCAAAAGCGAATACAACGTTCATTTCAGGAATTATTCATAAAACAGTAAATATGATGCTCAACATGATAAGCGCTCCCATGTGACAGGTCTGTTTAGTGAGACTTAATGCACAGATTAATCATATGTACACATGTCACCCGTTTGTGTAAACAGTAGCGTGATTTTGTGGTGAAAAAATTCGACATAATCAATCCCACCACTGGTACATTCCATAAGAGATTTGCATCAAATGAAAACATGAATGAAGAGAAGATTTCTGGATAACAACTTCTTAAATGTGATACAATACGACGTGTAGGGGTATATACTGACTTCTTCATCAGTGGAATGTAAGGACATAACAAAATGGGATACACTTATTTATCAAACAAAACAATGGTGAGTAAATTCAATCAGAAGATATAAAGAAATGCACGAGAATGGTGTACAATGAGGATGTGTAATGCAAAGTTCAGGGGAGTAAATACATGAGAATGGTATACAATGAGGGTTTGAAATAAAACATTTAATAAAACATTTGATTGCTAAAAACAGTGATGTATGCTTTATTGAAATGGTGATTGGATGTAACTACCACGAGGGAGAAAAACATTATTTTAAAAAAAATTGTAAATAAACAATAATTACAATTGATTGAGTGTGAAAAACAAAAACCAGGATGGATACGGGTAGAGGACTTAGTTTTCAGTGTATGCAAATTTCATCAAATAAACGTTAACAGTCAGGAATATGTGAAAGAATATCTCGTTTCCTATTAATCCATTTGGTTTGGCTGCAATCATGTGGAGTTTGGTTCTGAATATTTATCATGCACCCGAAGGCGTTGTGTTATTAGTATGTGGCTTCGCTGATTCCCTAATAATATCACAGTCTTCAGACTTATGGCCAGAAGCATGTCTAGAAATGTAATTACTAGTAACTGAACGTTGCTAAAATAACTACTCACATCAAACTAATATGCTGTGCTTATTTAATCACATACATGTATATGATCAAGTCAATTATTCACTTGTCATAAATTCGCCTTTGTTAACAATTATAACTAACTTAAATTATATAATAATTTAACAGGCAACATAATAATATTGTCATTACATCATTTTGATTAAAGTCATCATAGTTTTGTTAAATAATGATAGCATCACTATATAACAGAGATTCCTTCAAAGACATGATCGATCGAGTGTTACTGACAATGATAATTCGAACATGGCAGGCTGTTCGTCCGGTCAGTGCTGGTAATAGTTACCTAACCCTGAGGGTGTGGGTTCGAATACCGCAATGGACACGGTCGAAGGCCGAAACATTAACAGAATATGTACAATTTTATAATAGCTTTATGGTATTTAAATGATGATTTTTTTTTCCCCGCGTGATTCGCTTTCCAGGTTATTTTTAACTCTCCACATCGTACGATTTAACGGGGTCTGACTGTATATTTCGTAATGCCAATTATGACCTGCCTCTATTCAGAATGAAACTGACATTATCTGAAGTGTTATTACAATAACTCTTAGTCGGATGGTTCTGTCGGTTAAACATATTTTATTGACTGAAAACTCGTAAGGATTAGGCACACGTGAAACACTTACAATGCCAATTCCTATAAATCGCTATTTAAAGGACATCAGAAGAAACCTACCACAGTTTTATAACTGTTCTTGCCTATATGCCTCAAGAAAGCAAACAGTTTTCTTTCAAGTTAAATTCCCCTGACATGAGAACAAATATTTAGTTTAATTTCCTTTCAGTGCCAGTCCGTAATCTCATAAGGACTTGGTTATTGGTCCTAAGAGTTTAACCTTTGAACAGACCTTGCTTTATGACACTTAAATAAAAGCGACCACAACGTACACGTCTTTACATATGTACTTTATGAACTGTATGCCAATAGGGGATTTTCTTCAAATGTTAGCCACATCAATCAATATCAAACATTCTGAACATTCTGATTCATGTAACACTTTTGAGATTTGATGAAACACCATGACTCCATACATCAACAATTCACTATTTTCTTGTGAATGAATAAAACACGCGAGGTCGTAACACTATCATCAGCAATATGACACTAATATGATTATTTATTCAAGTCAAAACGGACATGTGTAAATCAACTGTGCTTTTCAAGATAAACATTAGGGAAGTAAATTGAAATGGAAAATTATATAGAGGAAATCTGTATTTTCTTGACTAATACCATGTTTATCTCATCGAGTGAAGTAGAAATGTTATATGAAAATATATAACTTTTCTACCTCACGAGATGAGATAAACATGGTATTTGTCAAGAATTGACGGATATTCTATTTATTATAATTATGAGGTTATCACTGTAATTACGTCCGAAAAGGGTCGTTTTCTCGCCGAACGGCCGCTGGGAGCAGCCCGTCACCACAGCAACACTGTGACGTCATAAGCCAATCCGCCGCGTGAGACCATTGTTTTATGACGTCAAATTATATCAGTCACTGTTTGCAGTGAAAATAGAAGTTATTTTCACTGTAGCTTGATAGATTTATTTCATTTCTCGTCATATAAGAAATTATTATAACATTGCAATGCTCATTTCACTTTAGATATTGATTATTTGTATTATTAAGAGAATACAGATAACAAAAGATGGTACATTACTCAAATGAAAGTGAGATCTGGGTCGAGGTTCAATAATGTCGAGGCCAATATGCTGAACGATGAATACGATCAGCTGTAAATGATTCATAAAACAGAGACGCATTGGGGGAATATTACTGCTTTTGAAATTATTGATATAAACACTGCATTTTATGCTTAAATAGGCAATGAATAACCACTTCGAGGAGACGAGTATGAGAAGCATCCTGAAGGTTACATATTTATATCCGTCAAGTAATGGATATCAGCATCCGAATAACAACGTATAATATATATATATATATATATATACGTACCTCAATTATGAGTTTGAATGAAAGCCGGATAAGAACATAATTGTTCATCACATGACACATACAAAGAGATGACCTGATCATAAACAGCCCTCGAAACAGTTTGAAAACAGATTGACCCATTTGATGAGTTACATCTGAAACTATAGGTACTCTTGATGTTACTGACACACTCACTATCAGCTTCTTTATCATATTGACGACATTTAAATGTTGTCACAGAAGAGTTATGCCAAGCCAAACCATGGCAACCAACAAAATTACTAATAAATGGGCTGATTATTACATTCAAACACATGAGTGTAAATGTCAAGGTGCATGGTCAAGATTGCTGCTGATCAAAACCAATCCGTCAACACTCTCACTTAAAAGTCAATAATCCGAAGCAATTCGAACTATTTTTGTTATTATTTCTTAAGTAACGTTGTTGATAACTAGACTTGTTGATATGCCATTGACTAAATAATGAAGACATAATTGCTATATAGTGAGTCATAAAATACGCAAAGTATATTTGTGTTAGCCTGACAGTAATGTCGGCCATTACAGACTCTTGTAATAAACAAATTATCAATGAATAATCATCAAAAACAATATGATAATCACTTCCCGCGATTATTCACAAGACGAAACTGACAGTTGCAATGACAGTTATTGCAGAATTTTCACTTCGATGTGTTTACCAGTTGAAAATAACATTGCTTCCATGATGTATTTTATACATGTACTTTGTAAATAAGAAGATAAGTTGTTTAGTGAGTTGTCAAAGCACTTTATTTATGTAAATTAGCAGGAGGTGATTCAGACAAGCATCAACAAAAGGACAATTTTGATTAAGGTTTAATGATTTATACTCGAATATGAATGAGGAATGATGATGGATGTAATCCCTATTTAGAGATAGTTGAGCACAGTGGTGTAGTGGTTAGCTTGCTTGCCTCTCACCGCAAAGGCCCGGGTTCGAATCCCGGTGGAGACACCAAACATTTGTGACCTGGGTCTCATACTGTGTTGTGTCCTTGGGCAAGGCACTTCATCCACATTGCACTCAGTCCACCTAGCTGTATAAATGGGTACCTGAAATAACGGGTGTACATGACTTCGTGTAGCGCTTCGGCAGCACCTAAAGTACAATTCCGTCAGGGTAATAATGTGTAGCACCCAGAGCAACCACCCTTTGATTGGATTGTGGCGCAATATAAGAACACTTATTATTATTATAGTTATAATCATATACGCATTAGTTGTCATGTTGACGTTACTGTTAAACACTTTTATTGTATATACTACGCGATGCATTTGGTTTCTAAAGTATGTGTTTGTATGTTTTAGAAATGAAGTTGTTTGGTTTTCGATTGCAGAGGAAATGACCAAAAGCGACCCACATTGTAAAGTTTGCCATATTATCAAAATAGATCATTTCCTGAACACGAATAATCTTACCTAACGTTTTCATTATTATTATGTTTGTTGAACACACATTCAATACTACGTCAAAGAGAAGTACATACACACCTCATAGGATCCAACAGTTGATCAATTCCGCCCCTATCATATTCAAGTTGTCTAACGGAAACTAATCTATGTCCAACTGACAATGATATTCCCCAGAATACGTGTCTCCAATGTTCAACGCTGCTGTGTGCCGAACAAAGGTAGACATGGCAGACAGTATTAAACTCGCTATGATGTAAGGCTTTTAACATGAAACAGTACAGATACATTTACATAAACATGATAAATGCATGTATATAATTGATAGTTAGTGAACAGACTACGAAAACTATTATCCTGTTGTTTTAATATTGCCTTGAATGTGTTATTTTCTAAGAAGAATGCACATATTTCTATTACAAGTGCGACTTGTGTTCAATAAGCATATTCTAAATTTGCATAATATAAAGTGAGATGATCCACGAGACCATCAGATCCAAGTGACTAATTTTGCATTGTTATATGTTAAACAAAATTAAAATTGCAAATGGCGAGATATGCTTAGAATATTACCTTAATGGTTTTAATTTTACACAACAGAGTTGTCAATTAGTTAGAATGATCATTAAATTAAGAAACAACTCTTCTTTGACTTACACATTCAGTTTGCATATGTTTCCATATCAATGTAACAGTTTGATTAATTTGATAATAATTGATTTGATAATAATTATATTTACATTCGTAACCAGTTTTTAGTATAATGTGTTAATAAACATTTCCTAAGAACTTGAAAATCAAATAGTATTTAATCTTTTTTCACAGAGTATTACAACCCTAACATATAATAATTCGGAATATTCAGGGAAAATTATTTTTAAATATGGCAATGACTAATCGAGAAATAATAGAGATATAATTGTATTGAAAATCATATAAAAAAAAATTAAGAGACAAAGTAGTGTATTTTTGTGGAATAAAATCAACAAATTCCCATGAATACCCAACGACTATCAATGTAACCTTATTATGACGGTAATATTTAGTGATGTTTGATGAATATACATGCCCGATATTATGCACACATAATCCACTTCATCCTAACCAATTGATACAATTCTGTCCGACTCTGTTCCGTAGACCATGTCATATCGATACAAATCCGTATCCAATTGACAGCAATATCCCCCAGGATACACGTCGTGAGTTGATCACTATATGAATTTATCTAATTGGAGCATAAGTAATTCTTAGTAAAGATGGCTGGAGACAGACTCTCTATAAAGATCCATGAACTAGGAATTGCATGATGGTCTTAACGGTCAATGTTAGTCTCCGAGTGCAACAGGTGAATTTGCGCATGTAACGGCACTTGGCAAAGTACTCAACTGAGATTTCGCATGATTTCGACTTTCATTGCAGACCTGAAATACATTTCTGACGTGTTAGCCAACCTGGCGTCAGAGTTGTCTTTATGATGCAAGAAAAACATGGTTTATCATGAACCATCTGAAAAGTTATATTTTGAGTCAACAATAATCTGTCAGAAGTGAACGACATTTGTCTGAAGTCTATTTTGAATGACAACAGACAATTGTAACAGAGATACTGTCAAGTAGAACGGCTATTTACAAGGCATCAAATGAACCTCCTACTCAATCGTTATATCAACTTCTAAATTCTCAAAACAGTTGCCTACGGAAACCGAAATGCTTCCTTTCAAGTCCCATTCCCCTGACGAGGGGTCACATCTGGAGTTTATATAGGTTATTTTAATTTGGACTAACCTCGAGTAGTTCATCATGACATGAAACATGACATGATCCAGTCTTACAAACAAGTGTAATTGGCGTGGCTTATTAAATATATTTTGAACAAAAGATCAGCTCAATTCACAACACTCTTTACAAACATAAGCGTCAGTTTTGAAAGGTCTGATAATGATACAAATGTCACTGAATGCCTCATGTCTGAAACATGTTTTCAATCACAATAAACAAAGGAATGGAGCAGACGGAAAGTGCGAAAATAGAATTGTAGTGTAAGTTTTAACTAGTTTTATCATTTTATTTAATTTAATATACATATATATTGCTGAGTAAATATTCTAAGTTGCCTTTGCAAAGTGAGGTGAAGGGTTGTTTTGCTACACTTTTGTATCTCACCAAATTCTTGATAGGACCAATACTACAATTTGAGTCTAATATCGAATATGTTTCCCTTAACAGCAAGCCCCCATGTGCCACAACTGTTGAGTGTATAAGTTTAAATTAGCCTAATCGGAGATTTGTAGAACAAAATTATCCTGCAAAGATACGCCAAATTGCTCGAAGCGATGATCGGTTAACAAAATCAATGAACGACATTTGCAGAATAAATGAGGTCACTTTGATTAGATTCATTAACAGTTCAGAAAATAGTGATTGGCCATGGTATATATGAGAATACCTTAATCAGAATATACACTTCAGTGTTTTTTGGGACGACAACTTAACAATTCTATGAAGAATAGCGTTCAGTGGTGTTAATGACCACACAGTTCTCTGATTAATAATGAGGTACAATTTGTTTATTAAACAATCGAAATATCAGCAAACACTGCCCTGCATTAAAGTTGTTTGTCTATTTGATGGCATTTATCTCTATCAAAAGATTGCGTTTTGCTAATGATACCAGAGGGAGTAGACAGAGACTTTAAGACTTCATTGCATTCGTAAAGTGTTCAATGAATACTGTATTCCAGCAAGTTGAACACTTGATGGTGTTGGTTGGAAGATATCACGACACCAAGGTATGATACATGACTTAGCAGTTGACAAGGAGAGGAGTCGGACTGCTCTGGTTAGTTCTCAGCTAAGCTCGAATGACGTATGTGAGCTATACATAAACTGTGAATTGATATTGGACTCGTTGTTGTGTAGAGTGAACATTAAGATATTTAATAAAATTTATTGTTCTCAAGGATTTTAGTGCTGCAGTTTCTTTTATCAGTTAAACACCACTGGCCATATAATTTGACAATTGAACAGGCTATTGTAAACACGACAACGTATGAAATATCTTATCACAATAATTATATCAAATGAAAGTGTAACTATAAAGTGTCTTCTCTTAAAACTCTTGATACAAATGATATTAAACCTGAAACTATTCCTGTATAGTCTCAAACACATAACTGCAGGAGTTAATTATCTCGTTAATCCTTGTATCTGGAGTATGTTAATGTCATTGACGATTCTTCTGCCTCCCTTTTATAAACCAACTATTTTGTTTTTACTGTGCCTTGCCCAAGTTGATGTTTTTAACTTCATTTTGCAAAAAGATTCGACATAATCAATCCCACCACTGGTACATTCCATAAGAGATTTGTATCAACTGAAAAAATGAATGAAGAGAAGATTTCTGGATAACAACTTCTTAAATGTGATACAATACGAAGTGTCGGGGTATATACTCACTCAGTGGAATGTAAGGACATAACAAAATGGGATACACTTATATAGCAAACAAAACAAGGGTGAGTAAATTCAATCAGGAGATATAAACAAATGCATGAGAATGGTGTACAATGAGGATGTGTAATGCAAAGTGAAGGGGAGTAAATACATGAGACAATGAGGGTTTGAAATAAAACATTTAATAAAACATTTGATTGTTAAAAAAACAAACAATGCTGTATGCTTTATTGAAATGGTGATTGGATGTAACTACCACGAGGGAGAAAATTAGTTTTTTTTAAATTGTTAATAAACAATAATTAGAGTTGATTGAGTGTGAAAAGCAAAAATCAGGATGGATACAGGTAGAAGTAGGGGTTAATGGTTGGTGCTGACGGCTTTGAAGTGATTTGATGGTGATTGGTACTGATAGGTGTTAATTTGGTAGAGACCACTCGGACTGGTTTGCTGCTCCTTGGAATGTCCTCCGACAGGAGATAGAAGTTCTAGGTGAGTGAATCCAAAGCACATGGGAGGAAGATGCCTTGATCGCGGTTTACCATCTCTTCTTGAAGTTTTCTCTGGCGCTAGTTGTTGTTGGTGATGGTTCAGAGGACTTTGTTTTCAGTGTATGCAAATTTCATCAAATACAAGTTCACAGTCAGGAATATGTGAAAGAATAGCTCGTGTCCTATTAATCCATTTGGTTTAGCCGCAATCATGTGGAGTTTGGTTCTGAATATTTATCATGCACCCGAAGGCGTTGTGTTATTAGTATGTGGCTTCGCTGTTGCCCTAATAATATCACAGTTTTCAGACTTATGGCCAAAAGCGTGTCTAGAAATGTAATTACTAGTAAGTAAACGATGCTAAAATAACTACTCACATCAAACTAATATGCTGTGCATATTTAATCACATACATGTATATGATCAAGTCAATTATTCACTTGTCATAAATTCGCCTTTGTTAACAATTATAACTAACTTAAATTATATACTAATTTGACAGGCAACATGATCATATTGTCATTACATCATTTTGATTAAAGTCATCATATTTTTTTTAAATAATGATAGCATCACTTTGTAACAGAGATTCCTTCAAAGACATGATCGATCGAGTGTTACTGACAATGATAATTCGAACATGGTCTTGTTGTAGGCTGTTCGTCCAGTCAGTGCTAATAATAGTTGCCTAACCCTGAGGGTGTGGGTTCGAATACCGCAAAGGACACGGCGAAACATTAACATGATATGTACTATTAGGTAGTTTCTTTCAAATGTAACAATTTTATAATAGCTTAATGGTATATAAATGATAATTGTTTTTTCCCGTGTGATTCGCTTTCAAGGTCATTTTTTAACTCTCCACATCGTACGATTTAACGGGGTCTGACTGTATATTTCGTAATGCCAATTATGACCTGCCTTTATTCAGAATGAAACTGACATTATCTGAAGTGTTATTACAGTAACTGTTACCTGGATGGTTCTGTCGGTTAAACATATTTTATTGACTGAAAACTCCTAAGGATTAGGCACACGTGAAATGCCAATTCCTACAAATCGATATTTATAGGACATCAGAAGAAACCTACCACAGTTTTATAACTGTTCTGGCCTTATCTGCTCAAGAAAGCGAACAGTTTTCTTTCAAGTTAAATTCCCTTGACATGAGAACAAATATTTAGTTTAATTTCCTTTCAGTGCCAGTCCGTAATCTCATACGGACTTGGTTATTGGTTCTACGAGTTTAACCTTTGAACACACCTTGCTTTATGACACTTAAATAAAAGCGACCACAACGTACACGCCTTTACATATGTACTTTATGAACTGTATGCCAATAGGGGATTTTTTTCAAATGTTAGCCACATCAATAAATATCAAATATTCTGAACATTCTGATTCATGTAACACTTTTGAGATTTGATGAAGACACAATGACTCCATACATCAACAATTCACCATTTTCTTGTGAATGAATAAAACATGCGAGGTCGTGACACCATCATCGGCAATATGACAGTAATATGATTATTTATTCAAGTTAAAATGGACATGTGTAAATAAACTGTGCTTTTCAAGATAAACATTATGTAAGTAAATTGAAATGGAAAATTATATAGAGGATATCTGTCTTTTCTTGACTAATACCATGTTTATCTCGTCGAGTGAGGTAGAAATGTTATATGAAAATAAATATATTTCTACCTAACGAGATGAGATAAACATGGTATTTGTCAAGAATTGACGGATGTTCCATTTATAATATGAGGTTATCCTTGTAATTATGTCCGAAAAGGGTCGTTTTCTCGCCGAACGGCCGCTGGGAGCAGCCCGTCACCACAGCAACACTGTGACGTCATAAGCCAATTCGCCGCGTGAGACCATTGTTTTATGACGTCAAATTATATCAGTCACTGTTCGCAGTAGTTCACTGTAGCTTGAAAGAGAGTTTATTTTTCACTGATAAATCCGAGTATTTCATTGCTCGTCATATAATAAATTATTATAACATTGGAATGCTCATTTCACTATTGATTATTTGTATTATTAAGAGAATACAGATAACAGAAGATTGTACATTAATCAAATGAAAGGGCGATCTGGGTCGAGGTTCAATAATGTCGAGGCCAATATGCTGAATGCTGAATACGATCAGCTGTAAATGACTCATAAAACAGAGACGCATTGGGGGAACATTACTGGTTTTGAATTCATATAAACACTAGATGCTGTGCTTAAATAGGCAATGAATAACCACTTCGAGGAGACGAGTATGAGAAGCTTCCTGAAGGTTACATATTTATATCCGTTAAGTAATGGATATCAGCATCCGAATAACAACAAGACTTTAAAGTTAAATGCTATGTAATAATTCCAACAACGTTATGTAACTTACAATAACACATCAATTACAATACAATAAAAGCATGAACAAATATATATTATATTCCTTTCCGAATGTTGATTTTAATTTACATACGTTTTCATTTGATACGTCATAACTACTTATATATAAACGTACGTCAATTCTGAGTGATGTTTGAATGAAAGCAAGATAAGAACATGACCATAATTGTTCATCACATGACAAATACAAAGACATGACCTGATCATAAACAGCCCTCGAAACAGTTTGAAACCAGTTTGACCCATTTGACGAGTTACATCTAAAACTGTAGGTACTCTTGATGTTACTGGTACACTCACTATCAGCTTCTTTATCATATTGACGACATTTAAATGTTGTCACAGAAGAGTTATACCAAACCAGACAATTGCTGTTCAAACAAAATTCCCGATAAATAGGCTGACACTTACATTCAAACACATGATTGTTAATGTCAAGGTGCATGGTCAAGATTGCTGCTGATCAAAACCAATCCGTCAACACTCTGACTTAAAAGTCAATAATCCCAAGCATTTCGAACTTTTAAAAAAATTGTTTCTTTAGTAACGTTGTTGATAACTAGACCCAAACAATATCCATAATTGCTCTATTACCGATGATATGTTCTTGTTGATATGCCATTGACTAAGTAATGAAGACATACTTGTTATATAGTGAGTCATAAAATACGCAAACTTACATCCATAGAATTGCATATATTAGACTGACAGTAATGTCGGCCATTACAAACTATTGTAAGAAACAAATTATCAATGAATAATCATCAGAAACAATATGATAATCACGTCCCGCGATTATTCACAAGACGAAACTGACAGTTGCAATGACAGTTATTGCAGTTAATCAGTTGGAAACTCTTTAATTAGATTAAATTGCTTCCGTGATGAATTTTATACTTTGTAAATAAGTAGATAAGTCGTTTAGTGAGTTGTCAAAGCACTTTATGTATGTCAATTAGCAGGAGGTGATTTAGACAGTCATTAAGAAAAAGAACAATTTTAATTATTGTTTAATGATTTATACTCGAATATGAATGAGGAATGATCATGGATGTAATCCCTATTTAGAGATAGTTATAATCATATACACATTAGCTGTCATATTGATGTAACTATTAAACACTTTTACTGTATATACTACGCGATGTATTGCTTTTCCAAATTTTGTGTTTGTATGTTTTAGAAATGAAGGTGTTTGGTTTTAGATTGCAGAGGAAATGACCAAAAGCTACACACATTGTAAAGTTTGCCATATTATCAAAAAAGATCATTTCCTGAACACGAATAATCTTACCTAACGCTTTCATATCTTATTGTGTTTGTTGAACACACATTAGATACTACGTCAAAGAGAGGTACATACGCACTTCATAGGATCCAACAGTTGATCAATTCCGCCCCTATCATATTCAAGTTGTCTTACGGAAATGAATCTATGTCCAACTGACAATGATATTTCCCAGAATACGTGTCTCCAGTTTTCTACGCTGCTGTGTGCCGAACAAAGGTAGACATGGCAGACAGTATTAAACTCGCTATGCTGTAAGGCTTTTAACATGAAACAGTACAGATACATTTACATAAACATGATAAATGCATGTATATAATTGATAGTTAGTGAACAGACTACGAAAACTATTATCCTGTTGTTTTAATATTGCATTGACTGTGTTATTTTCTAAGAAGAATGCACCTATTTCTCCTTCAAATGCGACTTGTGTTCAATAAGCATATTCTAAATTTGCATAATATAAATGGAGATTATCCAGGAGACCATCAGATCCAAGTGACTAATTTTGCATTGTTAAATGTTGAATAAAATTAAAATTGCAAACGGCGAGATATGCTTACATGTACAATATTACCTTAATGGTATTAATTTTACACATCAGAGTTGTCAATTAGTTAAAATGATAATTAACTAATTAACCTAAGAAACAACTCTACTTTGACTTACATATTCAGTTTGCATATGGACAATAATTGCTATCAAAACTGTAATAAATAATATACGGGATCAATATACAAGTTCTGTATAATGTGACAGTTTGGTTAATTTGACAATAATTGATTTAATAATAATTATATTTACATATCCGTAACCAGTTATTAGCTTAATGTGTTAATAAACATTTCCTAAGAACTTGAAAATCAAATAGTATTTAATCTTTTTTCACAGAGCATTACAACCCTTACATATAATAATTCGGAATATTCAGGGCAAACTATTTTAAAATATGGCAATGACTCATCAAGAAATAATAGAGATATAATTGTATTGTGAATCATATTTAAAAAAAGAGAGAGACAAAGTAGTGTATTTGTGTAGAATAAAATCAACAAATTCCCATGAATACCCAATGACTATAAATGTAATCTTATTCTGACGTTAATATTTAGTGATGTTTGATGAATATACATGCCCGATATTATGCACACATAATACACTTCATCCTAACCAATTGATACAATTCTGTCCGACTCTGTTCCGTAGACCATGTCATATCGATACAACCCCGTCTCCAATTGACAGCAATATCCCCCAGGATACACGTCGTGAGTTGATCACAAACTGAATTTATCTAATCGAAGCATAAGTAATTTTAGTAAACATTGCTGGAAACAGACTCTCTATAAAGATGTTTGAAATAGAAATTGCAAAATAGTATCTGACCATTCAGTTATCGCACAATGTCCATATAAGGATGACTGAACTTTAATTCTGCAAGTGCTGGAAATAGTTGCAGACAGAGTCGCATTAGTTCGCCAATTGTGACCAATCCATTTTAGCTGTAAATGACTTATTGGGAAAACATCATTAAATTATATTCAGTAGTGACCACTGTTCGAAAATGGAGTAGTATTTTGAAGTGTCAGGTGTATCGTTAACTAACTAAACCGTGGGATAATTCAATGGGTTGATCGACAGCCATTGAACAGTCGAGTAGATTAACTTCCTGTCTTTACCCTATTATGTTTACACAGATTTCATTTAGAGACGTGTTCGTGTAGAAAGAAGCCAATGTGTGGGATTAGTTCTATGAAATGATTTGCATGGAATACGTTAGGTCAAATTCGAGTGAATCACATGATTGTGAAATGGAATGGGTTACTTGCTTTCAAATAAGCATGCTTTACAGGTCCCTTATCAATGATGATATCTAAATCTTCAGTATTGCATGACTTGACCCATAACTAAAGTTGAGATTGCTGGTCAGATATCAAATGTAAGCAGCCTGAAGATATACTGCTTAACTAAGAACGTCTCTTGTCATCACATGTATTGTCAATGGCCTTATTTCATCAGTTTTGCATTATCTGGACAAATTCACTAATCAAACAAACCTCTTGTTGTATCGTAAAGAGGTAGTAATTTGTAAGATTTGTTCACTGATTAGGAAGGATGCATATTTGCATACTGCATATCATTTCACGTGTGTATGTTCGCAGCAATAAATAGAATCAGACAGTAACGTTACTTCCTAGGCAATAAACTACTACCAAAGCAGTAACCTACTGCCTAAAATATCCAGACAGTAACCTGCTGCCTAAATCATGTTCAATCAAGTCCCCTCATTGCCTTAGGCAGCAGTTTATTTATGTACCCTTCTTAAAAGTACGATTTCATTTTTCAATTTATTTTTATGCAATGATGATTTGGGTTGGAATTAGTTTTTTTGACTTTAGAAATAAGAAATGTGAGGGCTAGTGTAAACCTTTTATTAATGTTTCATAGAGTGAGTGAGCGTAAAGCTTACACAAGCGAGCGAATTCACCAATAAGTGCACAGGCCATTAAAACCGGAGTCACACTTGATTGATATTAGCTTGAATAGAAAAAGTCCATGTCTAAACAAAGCTGGCATTTCAATAATGTAAACCTTTTCATTAGCATTCAAGAGAAGAAGTAAGAAGTATTACAGTGAGAAGACACGAAACTCATAAACCAGAGGATGTTATTTCTCAATTATGGAAAATGTGACAAAGAAATGTGCAATTCTTGAAGATGGATATATAGAACATTATCCTACCTCAAGTAAGATGTCGATCGCTGATTGGTCCACGTGACCATTAACATATATCAATAAACACTGTCTTACGGGTGATAAATCTTCCCGAGGGTGAAAAATGTTTTATATCCCGCAACATGCATAAAGCATGCATCCACGTCAATCATTCCATGTCACGTGACACAAGTTAAAGGTCATAGTTTGTCTTCGTTTCTTTTGATGATATGTTGAGACATGCAGTAAGATAAATACGTTATACGTTTGGTCGGGTGACATCGTAATTTATCAGACCCTTGTTAGTGTTTATTCAACTCGCCTACGCCTACTAACGCGGGTATTATAAATTACGATGTCACCCTCCACTGAATATTACAACTTATAAAGTTCCTACTCTAATATAATTCTGCACTCACTCATTATATCTGCAATAGCAAAGTTTGTTAGAACAACATACACAACAAAGACATATCGTTACACAAACAGCATGTCATTATGTAATTTGTGTGTCACAACGTCAGTAAATATACATTTCTGAGCGAGGATAAACAACATCAGACAAGTAGTTGGCAGGGGTAAAAACGTCTGTCTGGATGTTATTTAGGAAAGTGAATACCCAACCGAGTTGAGTCTTTGAAGAGTTGAGCATTGCGAATTCTCCTTAATTTGAATGAGCGACAAGCAATGTAAATTCAAAAAGGTATTTTTTCATTGTTAGATAATATCCTATTTATGAAAGGATTTACACATTTGTTAAATTAAAGTTTAAATGTGGTAATGCTTTTGCTTATGGTGGACCACTAAATAATCCTGTGACATTTATAGGTCTTGGGAACTTGGGGTTTTTTTTGAGTGGATATGCTTATCCACAAGGGAAACATAAGCATTGTCACATTATACGTATGTGCAAGAGATTCGATGGGGCTACACACACTGCCTGCAATTACTTCATTGCATTGTTTATTGTTACTGAAAACATGTTTCAGACATGAAGCATGCAGTAACATTGGTATCTCTATCATACCTATCAAAATAACCTTATAGTTATGAATTGCGCTGTGAGAGTCATGTTGGAAAACTCCAGATTAGTCCAAATTAAAATAACCTATATAAACTCCAGATGTGACCCCTCGTCAGGGGAATAGAACTTGAAAGGAATCATTTCGGTTTCCTGAGTCGACTGTTTTGAGAATTTAGAAGTTGATATAAAGCTTTGGTAGGAGGTTCATTTGATGCCTTGTAAATAGCCGTTCTACTTGACAGTATCTCTGTTACAATTGTCTGTTGTCATTCAAAATAGACTTCAGACAAACGTCATTCCATTCTGACAGATCAATGTTGACTCAAAATATAGCTTTTCACATGGTTCATGATAAACCATGTTTTTCTTCCATCATAAAGACAACGCTGACGCCAGGTTGGCTAGAACTTTAGAAAGAATATTTAGGTCTGCAATGAAAGTCGAAATCATTAGAAATCTCAGTTGAGTACTTTGCCAAGTGCAGTAACATGCGCAAATTCACCTGTTGCACTTGGAGACAAACGTTGACCGCTAAGACCGTCAGATTATTGGATAAGTGTTAGTACGTAGAGGTTAATGTTCGAGTAATTTTCAACAATTTAAAGGTGATTGAGCCAAGGCCAGAAACGAATTATTTTAGAACTTGACAGTTATGGGGAACTACAACCAAACTATTTTCATTAATGTGGTTTTAACATTAAACAGTGAATATACCGAAACGAGAGAACAATAGATACATGAACTACATTTTGCATGAAATGAAAAAGTCAATAATTTGATAATTTGAACAGCTCTTCCCGGCTGCTGACAACATTTCTACGTTGTTTTTTCGTTTTGGTAATATTCTGGGTCAACCTAGCTGCTATGAATAGCTTAAGATATTCCCTTTTGGTATCGACCAATCAGATGTCCGAAAGCGGCATTCACGTGTTGACTGTCGAAATTCCGGATGCACTCCCTAAATGGGACAAGATGGAGTCGTCAAACCATTTTCATCGACGAATTGTCACCAATTTATTTTAGATAAAGCTCATATGCAAAATAGGTGATGTGTATTTAATGATTTTTAAACGGCTTTATTGTCAACACTGATTTGTGTCCTGCCTTTCTCGCAAAACAGCAAAATAGAATATAGTTTCTTCTCGATCCACCTGATGACGTTTGATAGGGTTGATCTATAATTGATCTGATTACTTGATAATGAGATTCTTCTATGAATGGTATTGATAAATTAATTTGAGCATTAAATTGACTCTATAATGACGTTGATAAGAAATATAAGTATAACTAAAGATTTTCAAAAGTTGTGTAATAATCCAGATATCACAAAACAAAAGCTAGAACTTGAATAACACGGTCATGTTAGGATTAGCCCCATATATATCTGATTAGAATATCTATGATGTTATTATGTCACGTAACATCATAATCGTTCGGACATTATGTTCTATTCATTGATCATTTCGTGCAATTTGGCTTGAATAAGATTACATTATCTTCATGTGCAATAAATATGAATGAATAGTGTGGTTAAACTCAATGACACAAGATGAAAATCAATGATAATTAACATATTCTAATTCAATTATGCACATTTGCATGGGGACCCTTTATGAGAACTATCTGATTCCCGGTCTCATTTAGGGTTAACACATAACATCTTGTACAAACCCTGTCAATAGAAACCAGCCTCTCCCGTGTTAAGCACTATATTGATGTTCTCCTCACCACTAGAACATCCTCCCCGGGACCCTAACTCACACAATCCTATTTTCGTCAACACTGTGACTATAAACCACCACGCTATGGAGACACACAATAAAATATGGTGCAGGATGTGTTAACAGGGAATTTAATAGATTTTACGAGGGAGCAATTTTCCCGGAGTCAAGGCTTGATCATTCTGCTCATTCTAAGAAAACTGTATCGATCCCCGTGTTACAGAGGAGGATAGGAAGGGATGTTGCGTTTCTTCTCAAACATATCCAAATTTTATTAAAGGAAATGTGTGGTTGATGAAATATCGATATTGAATCAACATCATAAGATGAAAAATTGCGACACAAAACTACACAGAGTGGTAAAGTCAACGCGATGCACATCTTGGAACACGGAAGTTAATATGTGTTATTGATCATAAACATATGAATGACGCATTTACAGTGTATGATAGGATACTTCATTATCGGTGTTTGATACAAGGCTTAAATTTATGTTTTTCATAAGTAATATATTAGAACATAAGTGAGTGATTAATCTAAACATGGTGTCATGGCAAACAATATGTTTCAGAACGCTTCTTTGCGTGATTGCCTTGATGCAACACATCAATATGTGGGTTACAGACCAAATATTACTGTTATCATTATTAATGTATTTGCAATGATTATGTTTGTTAAATTTGTCGTTCTTATGTTTCTATTGACGTCTCGTTATAATAACGATATGTTTCCATAGGTATACATCTTCCTTAAAGGTTTGACAAAGCTATTCTCTGATTGAGGAGATGTAGATCAATAAATACTTTTCATATCTGTACTTTCATTGAGTGTCTCGGACTCATTGACTGATTAAACAACAGTATGCGAACATAAGAAATGTACATTTAGAATCCCCTGCTGGTATAAACCTTCTGTACTATTCACTCCTAAACATTAAGGCTTACATGTACAAACGCTTCAGATGACAGTGCATGTACCCTTACAACATATACTACTTGAAGTGCATACATTAACAAACGTTGTTAGCTATATCTATAGAGCTGCTTAACAACAGTTTGTGTCATCTGCAATGTGAAGGGTACGTCTGTAAAAACAAGTTCATTACTGGTGGTTACGTGAGTACTTTGACATTTTAACTTGTTTGCTAATATGCAAATGAACCTGAATACATTGTATTTGAATATAATAATGAAATTAAATATTCGTCGCAATCATCTCTGGAAATTGCTGATGAATTTGAAAAAAGTCAAAGGTGCAAATCTGGGTAATATAATGTTCATGTTATACTTATAATAATTAGTAATTATAATAATTAATACTTACCATAATTTAAATTTTTAAAGATTCCCCTGTTTCCTGAGCATGGTTAAACATGAGTTGTGATACGTTGAAATGATAATTTAATTTTATTAAACTTTAAATCCAATGAAAATGAAATCAAATAGGAATCGGGACAAGTCAACTAAAACAGACTAAAATACGTATACTTACATGTTTAAGTGATGCGTTTTGAATGAATTTGTTAATTGATTTTCACAGAAAGGCAAGTGTTTAGGACGGAAATGGACTTTATTTGAGAGGACCCAGATAATCACTTTGACATATGCGGCAATGTTATGAAAAGATGTTGAAATAATGCATGGCCAGGAAATACAACTGTAAGGTTTCAATTCAAGGCATCATAAAGCTTTACAATAAATTTACAGTGGCAGGATCTGTAGAAGATGTTTAAGATCTGGCAAACCGAGGTGTACATCACAAGGTAAAGATCGACTCATCAGAGAGATTGTCAGAAAGATCGGTTTGCTTCACTCAACATTTTACGGAAACGATTAGGTAGACAGATTAGCCACATGACCGTCGCCAGAAGATTGCACAATTTCGGAATCAGATGCCAGGTTCCAAGCAGAAAGTCGCAACTCAACAACATAGGCATTTGGAATGCAAGATTGGAACAGCGTTCTGTTTTCAGACGAATCAATCTTCAACCGTAGAAGAATGAAAGTGAGACGTTTTACACATGAGAGGTACCGCCATTATTGTATGCAATCAACCGTGATGTCACCAACAGGTCATGGAATCCTGAAAATGGTAACTTGAACCCTCAACAGCCAAAGGTACCAAGAGAATATTATCAATGACATCAAAGAACATCGATCTTGCCTCGTTTTTCCAAAGTGAGAATTCATATTTCAGCACATTAATACACCTGCCCACAATTCTCAACTGACCCGCGCATTTCTCGCTGCTAGAGGTGTTAATGCGCTTGAATACGCTTAATACTCCATCAAATCAAAGTACTTTGCACAGTACACAATAGTCATTTGCATAAGTGTGATATATCGACAAATGACTCCTTTGAGAAACCAAAGATCCATTGTTTACTGTCACTATATCATTTATGTTTTATTTCCAAGAGAACAGTATAGTAGTACATATTGCTGTCGCCAATAGATTGGCTTAAATGAGGGAATTATTCAAAAATGGACATCAAGGCGTAAATGCATTTTATTTAGACATTACTTATATTAGATTTAAACATTCCTTATGCAATTGAGACTAAATTATATCCTTAATCCTTAATAACGCAATAAAAAAAGAGTCCTTTTAAGTCATTAATACAAAACAAAAATGTAACGTGATTAATCAGTTTCGCAACTAAACTAGTGTCCAAAAGAAACGATACCATCTATTTTTAAAAATATCTTTTTACAAAGTGATTTTCTTCGTATGAACACATGATTTTGCGTATCCCACATCCCAAATGCAGTGTATTTAATCAAAAATACCGAGAACATTTGATCACATCCGAAGAAATGGTGCACTTTGTGAGAATGACATTATTTTAGGTAGCATAGTTTGCAACTGCAGATAAAGTGTATAAAACGGCTGACCATACACGTTGGTATCAAAGCAACAAAAAGCACACAATAAAATATCGGTTTTGACAGCCATTGAGAGTGAGAGAGCCGTTGGAATTGTCAAATAGCGAGTCTCACATGCCGACGACGCCAGAAGGTTCGGTTGCGCGCGCATATCAGTCACCAGGTTAACGCAACGGTTACGTGATAGAGATCGGACAACATGCAGGTCGAGAAGAAGGTGATTACGCTTATTGAAGACCGCCACATCCGGGTATTTCATCTCTAAAACCAATTCATCATTACGACGTTAACGTCAAAGACGTCACTGAGACACGTGATTAGCAGACAAACTTGGTAAAAGAGATTGAAGACTCATGATATCTGAACACGTCGTCTATACCACAAAACGTTCCTGAGGCGTCAACAACGAGTAAACAAACAGACGAATACAACGTTGGCAACAGCGAGACTGAGCAAGGGTCATGCTCTCATATGGGAGCAGATTTAGCATCTTCAAGAACAATGGTAGACAGCGTTTGTACCGAAGAATAAGTGACCTTTATGCTCTGACTTGCGTCCATCAAGTCAGCCCATTGCCTCCTTGATGAATGACGAAGCTTTTCTTCTGACGTCATCCGACGTCTGACGTCATCAACCCATAGACGTGTACTTGCCCGTTCTGACGCTCGGGATGGACATACCGAATGCGGATGTGACTTAGTGACCCCTCTTTTGACATTTTCAACATTTGTCTCAGTCATTTGTGTGAATGAAATTTTCATTTTCAGACCCCTCACTTCAATACAGACCTGTACAAATGAATACAAAGTACTGATTGAAATGAATTTTGTACACATGTTAAATGAACGAAATCTCAAAAGAATAATACCAATTCTAGATTTCTGTGTCGTTAAGTTTTCCTGTAATGGTCGCTCAAAGACGTGGTATCGTTTCTTTTGGACACTAGTTTATATAAAATTATCATAAACATCAAATGATTGGTTTAGACATATAATAGTATGAACTATTTGTAAAATAACAAAGACTAATGTCAAACGAAAACGTTTCATCTATGGAAACTCAATTGTTTTGAGTGTCGTCAGCATATAGTTGTAGTCCAAGTGCATAAAACCCCACACTGTCCCCGCATGGAACAGTTTATACTGTAAACAGCACCGGTTCAAGGATTTACCTATGTAGAACACGGAACGCCAGTATTCGGCAAAGACATGTTGACATGTTCATTACTGACCGGAAGCTGTCCCTTCTCTTTCAAGTACAATCTTTCACAAACAACAATCCTGAGTCGAGAGCAATGTTAAAACATCAAGGTCAATCGTTTTCAAGGTCGGGGACAAGTCGAGTCTATAAAAAAAACACCATTCCTTGCTGGTTAATATGTCGAAGATTTCATTGTGCTGTGCAGTTTCCGGAATGCTGATAACAGAAGTTTGCTGGCACATAACCGTTCAATGATTGTTCAAGTTAATGTAAGATCGCTCACTCAGTCTATAGTTATTTAACAGCTCACAGTCTTATGTTTTCATTGTTAGCAGGACCGAAAAAACGTTTATGTCAAATGAATCGTAATTGACGGTATTCCCTTTTTTTTCTATTTTGGGATGAATCGCAAATGTGTAATTGAAAACGGTACTGCCAGCAATTTGCCTTCTTAAGGTAAAAGAGATATCTTATCTTCTTCAATATCTGATTTCATGTATTAAGCTCTTCAATATCTAACCCGGAAGACTTTTTGAAGAATTTTAACTACCATAATTGGCTTGAAGAACTAATTACATTATGTATCTTATATATCTTGGGACATTCGTGAACACGAAATGTTTTGAACATGAAATGTCCTGAAATCGAGCACAATATAATATAACTCATGCCTTAATTCACACCTCCCATTAAAACAACTTAACCAAAAAATATAATTCAGATGATACCCAGTGTCAAGTCGGGCTGCATTGGTAATGCATAGATCAAAGATTCAAAGTCGGGTGTGAGATTTCTATTTTCATCTAGCTCATTTCCCATGGGTCACAAATAGATTCAGTTTTCAGAATTGGTCTATGAGTCTAGACAGTTGCTAATAAAATTGAGTGTGATCTTTTTGCAAGTGAAAAGGAAATCCCTTCCCCTTCCACAATACCTCGTATTGAACGAATTGTTGCTTTGCAGAATGAGGCAATACTAGAATACAGACAGATTTGAACACTGAACTAGGGCATCATAATATGAAAAATATGAACCTCCATATGACTGCTCTCGTAGGTAATAATAATTTTTAGTATCTACAAAATGTATCATAGTTTTAAAAATTATGACATTTTGTTTGCTCTACCTGGAATGTTGTCATAGAAAATGTATGGTGTTTTGCGATAACAGCAGGACAATGTGTGTTTCATTTTATAATCAGATGTATATGTCATAGTTACAATAGCAATGTGTTGATGTCACAGAATGTGCCAAACAGTATATTTAACGGTATATTTGTGGTTCTATATGACTAAATACTTTAGAAACTTTAGATGAAAAAAACTTGCACTTCGGTTTAAAACAAAGTTTTCATCAGACATACATAAGAATATTGCATTCATGAAATTAAGATAGAAAAACCTTTCCGTTGCTAAACACTCGCAATAGATCTCTCCTAAAATTGAGATGCATTCTTTAAATTGGTAGTTTTGTGTCCAAGATACATGTATTGATGTTTGACTTTTTTATGTTTCCTATCTTCAGGGATATAACATTTTATAAATAACATGTATCTACATGTGGATATATTGGAGTGTGTTTTTAGACACGATAAAACATGTTTAACTTTTCCTTTAAGCAGTTGTAACATGCATGGATTATCAAGTCTGGCACTTAAATGAGGAAAAACTAATTGAAGGAGATCATGTAATAGGAGATGTGTAAGTGCAAAAGCATTGGAAGATGGTTCCTCCTTTGTATAAGACACACATACCACTTTATGGACATTAAGCAAACACTTCCCCGGGTTCTTAAACCACGCACGCATTCTGGATGTGACAAAGAAATGATCTGCAGAATCCCCCATCATTGTGTTCTCCTTATAGTAAGCCCCTCTTCAGCTCACCGATCACACACTGCTGAGTATATCATTTACTTCCCGTTCATTGCTTTGAGTCTGATGATCTGTTACAATATTAGTGTAATTGAGTAGCTCATCGATTCCGAAACGTGCTGTCCCCCACCTTCCACGAGATAACATGAGTGACTTTCATGACTCGGAATTTCATATTGCTCTGCATGTACATGTAGTAGATATGATATATGTACATCAAACACGTTTATTGATTAATTTTGAAATATCTTCTCTCGTTATCATAGCAATACAATTCCTACTATAAAGAATATTGGATTGTATTTGAATTACCAGTCGTTATAATATAGTTGATGTTGACCAAATAATACGGAATACTGTGTATTGCAGTATCTGATGTTTAGATAGTGTTCATAGAACAAATGGGGTATTGAAAGTAATTTAGAAAGCTAGTTTTAAATGGAGGGTGCTCTAGTTAGATTCAGGAAACATTTTTGATACGAAATTGAGCAATTTTCTGAAAAATTGGTATTTGAATTCTACGTCTTTTATATCAAAAACACAGTTTCTCTATTATTATGTGTATTTATGTGACGTCTGCAGATATAGTTTTAGTCTGAAAAGTTTAGTTTGAAAACTTCCAGAAGTCAAACGTTGTAGTCAAAATCCGTAATGCTTTTCTATCACAATGACCACCTCCACGAGTTGATTGAAGCCTGATGTAGGATGAGAGCTCCTGTCTAGAAGTATTTCATCAACTAGTCTGATCATCAAGTGCAAATGAGATAATTTGCCATGCGGAAGTTGATATGTAAGAGTAATAGCAGATATAGTTGTGTCATTTGTGGTGTAAACGTGATAATACTGCAGCGAGGCGTGTTTGAAGTGATCACTGACTGTAAAATAGCTGATGAAGATTCTTGATCGAGACTGTGCTTTTTCCTAGCATTTATTTAAAACTCCAAACTTTAGAACAATATTTCGTTTAGTTCCCGCACATTCACATTCATATTTCCTTAATCACTTTTTAAAACATTTTGCTGTGATCAAATAAATTAACTGTTTGAATAGGAAGATACCCATAAGTGATAAATGTGACAGTGAATGCAATTTTCAGATAAATGGTTTAGAAGTATATGTGTTAAAGGGGTCCATCTAACCGTTAGAAAACTTTCGAAAGACGTCAGAAGGTGTGTTTGAATTAATTATTTTGAAATATTGATAACTGAAGAATATATGATAATATTGGATAAAGCTTGTTTCCAAAGAGTTCTTTGAAGATGAGATCGACCTGTTTTACATATATTTCACATTTCCCAAAACATGAGTTACAGATATTCGTATCCCTGTGGATGATAGTCGTTAGAAAGATGAAAACATATATAATTTTTAATACTCAAGTCAAACTGATAGTATTTACATACAAGCAGTCGATTAATGAGTGGAATGAATTATTTCCATTTATAAAATTCAATGTTTAACTTTTAAAAATGATGATGAAAATTGTTTGAGCTTAAATCATAATATTTCTTATTGTGATATATGTACTATTTACAATTGTATTCCGGTCAATCATCCTGGTTTTATACAGGATTTGTTTTAGCATAATGAGACAAACCTTTCTTTAGCTTTTTTCGAGTTATTTACATTCTCCTAAACATGTTATTTTAACACTTAAGTTGTTTTCAAGGCAATTTATAGAATAGCAGACTCCAAGCTTTCATCAACAAACTTTGTATCGACCTTGTGCTCTCACACTGAAGAAATTCGTAAATAAACTATTTATTTTCTATTTACCCGAGGCAAAGTTGTCCTTTCTAAATTGAAATTAAAAGATTAAATTTGAAAATTAAACACTTTATCTTTTGAATGTTATTTGATTATAAACATCCAAAGGCAACAACTGTTAAAGCCGGCATATAGCGTCATAAATTGGATTCTGTTACAGTTGTTACACATAGCATATGATATCCCGATATAATAGCAATGAGTCAATGTCACACGTGACTAAATAAAATAATAAACATTAAAACACTTAGTTACAGTAGTTATAATGAGGTTTAGAAACAAGTTGCCGCAGGTACGGTATAACAACATTGCATTGGAATACTATTCAATGGTTGAACAGCGCGTAATAGCAAGTGATAAATACTAGTCTTGCATTTTTATATCGGTGCTATAGAGACCATGATCGTTTTATTGATGATTACTTTTTTTCACAATGACTATATACGAATGTATATACGATTTATCTACATGTGTACATGCATCATATGGGTAATGCTATAAACCAGAGTAGGTTGATCGGATTAGTTATTTGAAATATAATTCATTGTGTTTTTTCGATAAACATATTTTCAAATTTTCTGTTTAGCATTTTAACAGACCAATATGACCAAGTCTGACACTAAACTGAGGATAACTGATTTCTGAAGACAATGTAGTGTACGATGTATAAACGTAAGGAGCATTAGAAGTGTAAGACACACATTACACTTTATGGGAATTAAGCAAACACGTCGCTGGGTTTCATCAATCACGCATGCCTTCTTGATGTGATCAAGCAATGATCTACAGAACCTCAATAGTGGTCTGGTTTTATTAAACCTCTCTTAAGCTCATTGTTCACACACGGAGGATTTAATTTATATCTTTTAGTTCTATGTCATTGTTCTGAGACTGACGGACTCGGGCTGAATTATGGTATACAAATGTAAGCGCAATTGAGTAGATCATCGATTCCAAACCATGAAGTAACATTATTGTTTTATTGACCTCAAATCTCACCATGTACAAGCTATGGACAATATACATCAAACGGACAAGATCATTACAATATTAAATTTCATCGTAGACCACTGTCTTCTGTGACATTTCGATCTTATCTTTACGTTACACATGACAATTTGTAAACATTGTACGTGTTACGTGTGATAATGTTATAAATATAACAACGCAGTAACCACATTCAAAACCTTTCATAGTGATAAACACGGATTGAACATTGTAAAATAAACATTTATATTGTTGTAGGAGACGTTCCAAGGAAATGAAAAAATATAATGATGCTATTGGCATCGATCGTTCACTGCTTAAAAGGTTAAACTAGAATTAGATTGCTTTTTTGCTTTTTATTTTTCATTATATTTTTTTTTAGTTTTAATAAGCTACAATCAACAGTGCCAAAACGCCAACGTGAAGACCCTTCAAATAGTAGGATTACATAAGAGGTATATAGAACATTTCACCTTAGTGTCTTCTGATGTCAAATATAAGATCACGATTTGATAAAAGTTACAACTATCCGAGGTTTGCTGAGGATATTTTTACTTCTATCAACGTGTGTTGAGATATGTGAGGTGAACTTTGATAGAAGCTAATATAACATGTACATTGTATTTCCTTTTTTTATATCATGCCATTCTGGACAAATTATGTTTGAGAAACTGAATTGCTAAAAACACTTCGGGTCATTTGTCCAAAGAGTGTGATATTTGAAGCATTAGTGTAAGCCAAGATAGTCAAATCACATCTCTGTTGGCGCATGGTTAATGTTCACAATCATACATCTTCATTATTACACCCCTTCGGAAACAATCTGTTAACATGAAGGCGGGAGCTCATTCATACCTCGGAGATAAGGGATTGTTGCACTGTATTCTGATAAACTACTGAGCAAAAAAAAGTACTCACCTCAGTTGATTTTATAATATGTATGATTTTAATTTGCAAATATCTCAAGTTTTCGATGTCATAATCCAAAACTGATAAGTACAGGTGTTTAGTTTACAGTCAAAGAATACTTCTACATGTTTTTGAATTATTTTTTTAAAAATGAAATTTAAAATTCAATTTTGTTTTTGAATTATTTTTGATGATACACAACTGTTCATCGACATATAAGACATATACTATGTGAAAATAAATAAATGTGCCTGATTCTGCACACATTAACAACATTTCAAACAGGGTAGGGGTCATGTTGGTGTAAATTTCATTCTTAACCCTGTCTTCATTAAACAAAGATATTTGAACTAAAATTTAACCACAGTCACCAACAGGTCATTCAAACTACTGCAGATAAGTATTTGGTATCGTGACATAGTCAAATACATCTGATTTCTTTTAAATATTGAATTAATCGAAACAAACGTAGGTGAATACTTTCTTTTGCCCGGTAGTGTACTTGTCTATCATACACTTTATGTACATATTGTTATGTGTATGAATAGCTCATGTATTTTACTCTTATACCCTAACTGTGAACGTGAAGTAGCAATAGATTACCTTTTGTACTTACTGTTCCTTTAAGTGAGTGAGTAGCTTCTTCACTGAATAGCCTTTGTGTAACTCTTGGGGGCGTGGGTACTTATATACATCTATTAGCTTATATCATTCTCTGGTTACTTTAAAAGGTGCTTATTCAGTCGTCCAATTCAGTTGTGGTTGTTGATGCTATGCGTACATTGTATGCACCAAGTCGGTCATACCCCGTTTGAAATCCATGTCGGTGAGTATATTTCAATATTGTTAAGCTATATATAACTTGTTAGTCTGCCAGATCATTTTGTATTCTTATATAGTGTACATAGTTGAATTTAGAATTGATCTTATAAGATGATTCTACATTTTATTAAATCCCTTTAATTTATTAAGATTACTGTGTGATATCTTTTTAAAATTCTTATTTTGTGGTAGATTGGAAGTTTTGCCCATTGTATCGTCCATCTGACACATAACATAACAATTTATTTTTTATTTTTGTCAGAAACATAAATGCCAACGTATTGGTTGACAAGCTCATCCATGAATCGTTATGTGTTACATTCGTGATATTTCTGATAAAGCCTATTCAATGTGTAAACAAACGGATGACAAGTGGTTATGTAATTGACTATGTGGTGGTCAGAACAGTGAACGTTTTGTTAATGATTCATGAGCCAATAATCTAAAGTTGTGCTACAACTAAGTAGATAGTGTTTCCTGTTACATGGTGCACGTATAGCTATTTACTACAGATTTTCATATTCTCAAATGTCCACCTATAGCCAAGAATGATGTCACTGGTTGCTGGAGTTGTCATGGAGAGTGAAGTATAACCTTTTGACCAGACACTTGTTATACCTGGAGAAAACCTGGACAGTGAAACAACTTTCCTGGTAAGAAACACTGTAATTTGTTCTAAAAGACAGATAATGTGTCACCCTTAATACAATTAACATGTAATATACGTGGCCTCTAGGCTGTTAATGTTTTTGCCGACATTTAAAGTTAAACAAATCCAGTGAGAATTGTCTCTCTGTTCTGAACATAACGAAATTAACACCGAGATCATTCCCAGAAATATTTCTTTGGGATATTTGGATGAAAGTAGACCAAATCACGTAATAATCATATATTTCAATGGAGGATTTTATTTATTGCGCAGTTGTGTTTTGTTAGTAAATGTAATGTTCATCTTTTATATGAAAGTCGACCGAGTTGAACAAGTTAAACAATCCTTCGAAGCTCGTAAAATCGTAATTTTTATAATTTATAATTGATGTCATAATGAAAATGTGCATCTTACAATGTCGATCAGGCATTAATGAAGTAATGAAATGTGTAAAATTTAAATATGTGTGAGCAGACTATATTAACTGGTGAGCAGCTATTAGTTTTTGGAACGGGGATCGACAACATCGAAACAAATACATAGGAACATCGAGCACAGCTATAGGTTGTGTTAGTTTTCAATCAACACATGAAATCTTCAATTGGCTGAAATAAAGTTTCCATTAGACACTTCGCGAAAGCAATGAAGTCTTGAAGTCTCTTCAAATTCTCCCAGACGCCAGCATGAAAACATCAGTCATAGAAGTGTCATCAAATAGATTTCGGGATTGTGCAGCACTAAATTTGGTGTTAATTCTATCTCAGCGACAGCAACACCTAATTGCGAAAGTATTTGTGTATCTATCAAGATTCAAGGTTTTAATAACGAAAAGCATGTGTCAATAGTTGAAAGTATATGTCAATTGTTGTTTTCATATCTCAAAAAGACATTCCTATTGCGGTTACTCAAAGTGCAATAGCAATGGATGTTTAACAAGAACACTAAATTGAGATTTTGTAGCTTAACAAGCATTTTTTCAGCAAACTCATTCTTTTTTATTTAATGTACAGTATCGCTTGAAGGAAGTCGATAAGCGATGAATCTCATTTCTCATTTTATTTCTTGTTATTTCTTATTTTCTGGTATTCTCCCAAATCCAAGTTTAGGAGAGTTTAGACCCTGACCGACTCCACAGTTTTCTCCAAGGAGATCTGCTGTCAGGAAAGGCACAGAGGTGTTGTGTGAAGACATTGGTCTAACAAGAGAGCTGAACATCCTGAGGCATTTAATGTGAGAGAAAACAATTGGTACAGCCAGATTATTTCAGCATACGTATGTTTCGACTGGTATTTTATGATAATGGATATAGCTATATGTCTCAGTGTGTTTGTATTAAAACCATATTCACTTAATTAGCCAATAACCCATGGTTGTACTTATATCCAAATTACATAGTGTAAAGTAGTTTCCGACGTCAAATTGGTGATCAACCCGACCGCCCGCCTCGGGGTGGCTCTCGCTTGTTTTTGGCAATGGCTGGTTTCCCAGCATGTAACAGTGTCCTTCTTACGCTGTATGCCTATAGTCTGCGATCTTACGCAAAAACTTCGAAATGACATAACACTCAATGGTGAGACCACTGACGCTTGATCACCAATATGGCCAACAAGGTCTATAGGTACACATGTAGATAAATAAAATCCATATGAGATATGCATTGTTGCTCTGCAAAGATCATTCTTGCATGCAGCTGTCTCAATGTCTGAAATCCGTGTTAGATTTTATATCAAAACCTATATGATAACTCTAAAAGTATAAACACGTACCAGTAATCATACCATTTAATATTTCAAGTTGATGTCATTTTACCACAATTCATTGCTCCTTCCAAAAACAACAACTTTTTGACAAAATCGCTTTAGCGTATATCCGGTACTATTAACATAACCCATTTTAAGTCGAGATGCAAAGGAAATGTATAGATCAAAGATTCAAAGTTGGTTGAGAGATTTATATTTTCATCTGGCGCATTTCCCGTGGGTCAGAAATCGATTCAGTTCTCAGAATTGGTCTATGAGCTTACCAACTTGCCAAGTAAATTGAGAGTGATCATTTTGCAAGTGAAAAGGGAATCCCTTCTCCTTTCAACATGAAATCACATTGAGCGATGTGTTGCTTTGTATAATGAGGCAATGATAAAATAAAGACATATTTGGAAATAAATACGATCCATCATAGTTTTTAACATAGTTCTTTTGTATTTGCTCTGCCTGAAGATGTATCGTGATGAGTCTAGCGAACAGATTTATTAGCAATGTGTCGATTTCACGGAATATGTCAGAGGAATTGTTTCTATGTGATTAAATAATTTATAAACATTAAACACAGTTATTACGTTTAGTTTTAAAACATTGTATTCATAATATTCAGCACATCAGCGGAGTTGCAATAGTTATCTCGTAAAGTTGGAGCACGGTGGTGTAATGGTTAGCACGCACGCCAACGACCCGGGTTCGAATCCCGGTGGAGTCACCAAAGATTTTTTACTTGGGTCAAATACTGTGTTGTGTCCTTGTTAAGGCACTTAATCCACATTGCACTCAGTCTACCCAGCTGTACAAATGGGTACCTGAATACGGTAGGTACTGATGAAACGCTTAGTAGTGGCTCTGAAAGTACAATTCCTTCAGGGTAATAATTGTAGCGCTTTGAGCATACCTTAGGGTGTGGAAAAGGCGCAATATAAGTACGCAATTATTAATTATATAAGTTGAGATGTATTCTGGAAACTGATACGTGCAGTATAGAGACCAAAAGACATTGTTTACTCTTACATAACAACTCTGACTGGTTTTAAAAGGTTACATAAATATTGAACGGTATTTAGTTGAAAAGCACGTAGATATATGGAGAACATAAGCTTAAGATGCAATGATATCATGACAGTTACATATTCAAACCATAGTATCTTAAGGAGTAGATAAGTATTAACCTTCTCATTCATTTTGCTTCACATATGCACTCATATTTCACAGGTTGTATCTTTGGAATAAACATCAGTGTGCATGTATGTAAAGCCTCAAACTGCCTAACACTGCACATCGTTATTGTTAATACTACTTCATGCTACTATTTCGGGAGATTAAGAGAAGTCTATGAAATATAATCATTACCCTACCTTCATCCATGTGATTGTCTTTCTTTAAAATTTTAGTTCTATTTTTTCTTGACATTAGGACCTAGACACACTTGTAGGACAGGGCTACTGTTTCGACAGTCAAAATCCTAGTGTTACATAAATCTGCTGATTTCTCCTTCCCCAAATGTCATGATATATAACTGCAACGTTGCCAATGGCTAGTCTCAAACACACTTGATCATCATAAATGCTGACATGGTTCACGTTAGTTTCTCCTACAATTACATTTGCAGAAACAGAAAGGTTTCAATTTCGCTGTAGACATCCCAGTCGCTCGTCTCCTTGTTTGCACTTATATAAGTCCAACTACATGCAGATATTCAAGATATATAAGTTAACTTAAATTAGCACATCTTCGAGGCACATCATCTTACAAGTAAGTTAAAACTAGATTGAAATGGGAACACATTTTAAGATTTTTATTAATGCTGTTGATAAATAAAAACAGAAATTAACTTATCATAAAGACCTTCAAAATTTGGGAGAATCCGGAAGATTCCGGAAAATGGATTCCACCACATGTTGTCCTGTGCCTAAACATGCCTGTCACGCTGTGTCTGATATGGAAGAGTGTGTCGACAACATCAAGTCCTGGATGAATCAGCACAAGACTGAGGTACTCTTCAAAAACGGTTGGCAGCAGGCGTGAAACATGTACGAGTAGGATATTCTAATATCAATGTCAAAGAACCTCGGTGTTGTTTTTGACAGTAATTTATCCATGGATGATCATAAATCCAAGCTATGTCAAACTGTTTTCATGTGAGAAATATTGGTTCAATCAGAGATGTTCTTTCAACTGATATGGCACACATGCTTGCAAGAACTCTGGTTTTGACAAGACTTGACTATGCAAATATCTTACAAGGAAATCTCAGCCAGGAACAGTTAACGAAAATTCAACGGATCGAGAAAACTGCAGCCAGCAAGGATAGTGATCAGACCTAAGATGTCTACTGGCTCCTTGGCTCGAGTCTAATGCAAAATTCTGACTTTAACTTACAAGTGCGTCAATCAAACTGCTCTCTCCTATCTGACTGAATTGATTGGAAAATATTTACCTTCTTGGACTCTAAGATCAGCTAATCATTTCAGTTGAAAGTACCCAAAACACGCATCAACAAGTTTGGACAGATATCATATGCATATACCGCCCAAACTCAATGGAATGACATATACCTATCGAAATTTTTAAAAGTTACTTAAAGACCTACCTGTTTAAACAATATCAAACTGTAAGATACCAGTACAAACCAGCTTCTCTGCTTTCGTGTGTTTTTAATCGAGTAGCACTATGAGCAGGCATGTTTTCATGTTTTTCTGTGCCATTTACTTTTGAAAATATCATAATATCGAACAATATTAATTGTCCTTGCATTTAATTTGCTAAAATCCAGTTTTTGTTTTTGTCAGATTTTGGGTATTTTTGGATTCAGTAGAATATTATTTTCAAAGGCATCTTTTACTTATTTATTATAACCAAAATGAGAACACTCAAACACTGTAACAATGTACCAATTCCAAGATCTCAAGACACAAGGAATGAACTTTTTTGACTAAATTTCATTTTTCTGATATTTCCCTTTCTTTGGTATTTTAAAGTACAAGTGGAGAAATAGCAAATGCCTAAGGACACTATTCACAAAAAGACACCATGTAGTTACATATTTTACCAAAAAACTAATCGAAACTGGCACCTTACGTTGTTTATATAAAATTTCATTCCTGTAACTATTAGAGGGTGTCAACCATTTTTACCATGAGTATATTATGTATACAGCAATTTAGATTTAAAAGCTGACTTCCAGAATAATCGTGTTTTGTGCTGACATATATATTAGAATTTAAAAGATCCAGCGAGAAGTGTCGTTTGCCTTTTCTGTATGTTAAAAACGTGATAATATTCCACAGAAATAATATTAGGGCTACTTGGATAATAGCAGGTCGTGAAAGATGTAATTACTTCACAACCATGTTGTTAATATAGGATATGGGATTATCATTCTTTACATGAAAATATACAGAAACCAACACCATGTTCAATCCCCGGGTGATGTACATGTATGTTATGCAGGGCAGTGTACGAGTGTCGTCTATCAATAGATTCGTTGAAAATCTAGCCAACACTCGCCATGTAAACATCTCCATATCTATAGTTGAAACAATATCGTAATATACCAACAAATTCAACTACATTAAATCACCTCCACAACCAATGTGTGTTATTTATGAATAGTTCTAAAGTGACTTCTATGGACATATATGAGTTTGTATCAGAAGATGTTCAAAACTCAAATAGTAATCCCTCAACCGCTTATTTTACAGTGACGTGTTGAATGTAGCTTAAAGGTATCGAGAAGTACCAACTGTTACCGAAAACTACCATTTTGGTGATACTCAACTCAGTATATTGACGATATGAAGGTAAAAGTGTCGATTTTTGATCGAAAACCGGACAATGCACCGCGTGTGGCGCGCGCCAATGAGTCAAACGTAATTTTGGAATCTTAATTAAACCAGCCAAGATAACAAATTAGGGTTGATAATGTTCAATAGGTCATATAACTACTGTGCATATAAATAGGACGTGCACTTCTGGTTTCTGCACATGCATAATGCCGTTACTCAATTTTAATTGGAAACTAGTTATTATGATATTGGCGATTGGGGATGAATATGCAAGCTGAGTGAATTTTTTATTATTATTGTAAACAGCACATATGGTGAGTTGGAACGTATTAAAGCCAAATAAAAGGTTATGAAATACAATGGATGCACCTTTAATGTAAGATGTTTGCTCTCGTCTTGCATTATTTCAATAACTACCCTGAACATCAAGTCCAAAAGAGATATTTTGCCGTGTGGAAGTTGAGAGTTAAGAGTTTTGGCATAAATAGGTATGCCATTTTGGTGTAATCTCGATTTTACTGTTGTGGTCGGGCGTGTTTTCCTACCGTATATTCTGAACTTTGTCGTCAGAGAAGTTTCACAGCTCAAAACAAATTCTTCCTGATTTCTATAGAAAATATCACCGTATAAATAACCTATTTGATCATAAGGAAGCAATTCCCAAGTAAGAAATGGCTATTGTTTGCGAAGTATCTGCTTTCTGAACGTCTGAGCGTAAGCGATGCGATGAAGAAAATATTATCATATACATCAAATATTTGATTATTAGGAAACAACTCACAATTAAGAAATAGCTATTATTTAGTAAGTATCTGCTTTCCGAACGTCTGAACGTAGGCGATGTGTCTGAATAAAATATTTCGAAATAACTGAAGTTGAATCATGATATATTGAATATGTATTGTTTTCAGGGAAGAAATGAGACGTTTGGACAAACGATTAGCCTGTTTTACTTATATTTCACATTTTCGTATACATCATTTATAGATATATGCAATTCTTATCCCGGGGGTGATATTCGTTGGAACGATGAATTGTCTACACTATTTGTCTTATGAATACTATTGAAAAGCGAAATTACTTTTATGAGATATATGACAAAGCAAACGTATATAACTCACAGTCATTGCTAGGCACACAATGATATGCAACAGTCCATCGCACGTAAGCATATACTCTTAAACGTTTTGTATTTTCATAATAATGCAATTTTTATTCCGAAAATGTTGATTTCTTATGTCTTAGGTCATTAACGTGAATTAAAATCTACTGTACGATTTAAGATATCCTGTGTTCATTGTCTGACTTTACTATCTTCGGATTCACAAACTTCACTTTAAATAATAGTAACACATATCATTGTTAAAAACTTTGACATGACTGTAACTGTGAATATCGATCAGACTATGATAAATTTAGAAACGGATTTTGCACTGTTAAAATATCTTTATAACCTGAAACAAGTTTTTTTTCTGGTAATCACCAATTTGCTTTGGCGCACTGGTCGGCAGCAATATTACTGGTGCTGTATTGAGAACAGCCGTCAGAGGTGAATCTTGTGCTCCTATACCACCTCGGGGCTACGATAGCTTTCAATCAACACCATCAAATCCTCAATTGGCTGGAATATAGTTTTCATTAGACAGTTCACGAAAGTGATCAAGTCTTAACGTCTCTGCAGGTTTTGCTCGGGCGTCAACACCAGTGTATTCAAATAGATTTCGAGGTTGTGCAGAACTACCTGTTTTCTAGACTTCCTTCTATTACCAAGTTTTTAATTATAAAATGATATTACGAATGAAGGATAATGATATGTCATTGCTGGGTCTTTTGTTATTTTCATTTCTAAAATGATAAAATACTTCCGTAACTCAACTTAATTGCAATAGAAGTTTAACAAGAACATCAGTGGTATATACTAGTTGGCAAATATCTGTCTCATTGAATTTATATAGGTTATTGCTTAACGGACGTCGATTGGCGATTGCAATGTGATCTTAGCCTCACACCCCGCAGGTGGGAGAGCTTAGACTATGATAATACTCCACAGTTGTGACCGTGAAGATTTTCTGTCAATAAAGCCACAGATGGGTGATGAAATGACATGACGAGAGAGCAATCACATTGTTGACTTTCCACGTGGAACATCTTGTGTAAGATTACTTCTGCATAATTATGTTTGACATTGAAAGGTTTTTACATGATAATAGCTCACTGTGTCCTTATGGGTTGTAGGTTGATTACAAGGACTTATGTCAATTGTAGAACAGCAATCCTGTTTGATTCAGCTAAAGTATATTATTTTGTGATAATTTACGAAATGTGCTTAAGATTTGGAATAACCAGGGTTTAAAAGGGTATCTTACATGGTTGCTCAATAAATATAGTCTTCTATTTCCTTATGGTACACAATGTTTTTGTGATGATTTACTTTTGAAATACCTTTGATGAGACAGTGAACAGTGCTGATACCAGTGTAACTTAACTAATTGATTACATGTCAAACATACCTTTTAACAGAGCATGTCAATACTGTCCGGTTCTAAACCTAAAATCCTCTTATGCAGGTGATTAATTTGTATCACTTACCATTTAAACGTAACTTAATGTAATAGTCCTATTGTGCAATTATAAAATGTAACACTAATTATTCTGTAGACACAAATCACTATATCGAATATAACAGTCTCATTCCTGATTCTTGTCATCGACTATTTATTATTATTTATAAGCTTACAAGGTATCATCCTACTTCTTTAGACGAATGTCGTATGCCCTCTATGTATGTCGAATATGATTTGTTGCATTTAAAACATTTACATATTTACATTTGCTGTTCTTTGTCATCTCAGAATTTTCTTATTCAAACAAGGATTTTACATTTCTTTCACAGTTTTATATCCTGAAGTGGATATATTTAAAAGACGTGAGAGAAAAACAATAAGCTAAATACTGAAACAGATCACGTAATGCAGTATTATACACAATATTTAAACTCTTTAGCCAGTTCTCCTAGGGAAGAAAATGAAGCGTGGTCCATGTGATCCTTATTAGGGGCCACACAGTATCAAATCATAAGTTTTTAATCCACATTGGCCAAGGAGTCTCTACATACGATTTGGGATATCTAGGGCACTCTGTTGTAAGTAAAAGGATGAAATTACTAATTGTAGGGCGTGGTTTCCGTGAACCTTATTTGGAGACAAAGGATCGCCAACCTACGATTTATAATATCCACATTGGCTGAGGAGTCTTTGCACAATATTTCTGAGTCATTTTCCACTGGGGAAGAAGATGACAATGAGTTTTAGCTCTTGGTCAATAGCAGGATTCTATGGATATCTTCTTTTAATGTATACATCTTTATGTTTTAAAGATATGTTTGGATGAAAATATACATACTTCATGACTTTTTATGAAATCAAATTTTGTTCATTATCAATTTGACTATCATTCATTGAAAAATAGTATACGAATTAAATACATAACTATACTTTATCTTTTCCTGTCTCATATAGTTATTTCTTACCCAAGCGGGCACAGATATGCCAGGTATTAAAGTTTTCATAATGGTCATGGGAGTTACAGTTTTTCTAAATATAATTTGCGTTTTGATTGGTTGACGGAACTACTTTGCGCTCATTCATGAATTGCTTAGCTATCCTGTTTAAGCTAAATCTCATAATTGAACAATTTCGAGCATACCTAATTGAAGTCACACGTCAGTAAAACATATTAAATATAAAATCATGTTCAACCTAAGTTTCCGAGACCGTAATGACAGTATTAAACTTGCAAGGCGTAGCAGCATGCAAGAGTCGCCGGCTGCACTGCCGTGACGTCATTGCTTTATGACGTCATTAACCATGACGTCATTTGGTGACGTAATTACACTCCTATCTTGCATTCCAACAGTGCGATTGTTAGTTCACGTTCTTACGAATTTTCTCTCATTCTGCGACATAGTTTACAATGTAAACGAGTTGTTTACTATGTCTGTAAACCGTTTTGGCAATAAATTTCAACAGTTACTTTAGAATTGTTCTAAAAAAATAGAGCAAGTTGCACATTATTTAGATATGCGCATCTTGAAGGTGTGAAAGAGTTTATGAAAGGCGTATGACTACAATTTGTATTTTACAGTCTCATCAAAGATCTTGAATTGGGGTCTTGTTTTTCGATTTTTACGCATTAAAATGATCTTTGGAAAGAAAGAGAATAACCAACTCGGTGCTCGGAATTACGAATTATCTGTCCCTCGTTAATTATTATGTCAAATTCTCGCTAAAGCTCGGAGTTTATCACAATACTTAACTCGGGACAGATAATCCGTAATTTCTCGCAACTCATTGATTATTCTTATAATATATTTGATGAATACGTAATTCAAGTTATAAAAACAATTAATATTCAATGTTGATATAGAAAGAGAGGATAACGTGATGATTGTTATAACATGTCTGTCAGAATTGCATCTAGGTTTACATTCTAAGTATTGTTTGAACAACTCATATTGTGCAACATCTTCACAATATTGCAGGAATTATTATTCTCAATTTCCTTAAAAGTTAGATAGTGATTTTAAAAAGGATCGTTGAAGTTGAAGATATTCCATGTATGAGTCTCAACATAACTAACAATGGAAATGCGTACAGAAGCATAACTAATATTTTTATTTGAACAATAGAACTAATTAGTTCTAGGCAAGCTTATCGCGTGCACACATTTCACGTCTTTTGTTTATCTCAGTAATCCCCACTAACACACTCGTCTTGGTGACTCAGAAAGAAAACAGCGAGCAAACATAAGCTTATCGCACACAGCACCTGTCTTGGTATTTATACTTGTGAAACAACATATTTCATTAATATATGATCGATTTCAGCTTTCTAGAGATTTTTATCTGTAGAAGACTTAAATAATTTAAGGACGTGACACCAAATCTACAATTTACAACTCTCTTTGGCATATACATAATTTCAGCCCTCTAGATTCAATGATTCAGACGGACACCACACACCATGCCATGTCATTCGAAATAAGAGAATGTGTTCACAATAAAACGGCCGCCATGCAATTTTTGCTTTATACACAACATCGTTATTACAAATATGGATAATTGGTTTGGGTAGTACAATTTTACATACATGAATTGATCTAACACTTCTGGCCGGTGTGTACATTTGAACATGGTCAGAGAGATAGACAGAGGCAAGTCCATAAATACACTTGAAAACAAGCACCAGAATTTTAAACTCAATTCTGTATTTCACAGGCAACCAGGGTAGTTCTTGAAGAACAGGAGTGATGTGTTCTGCTCTCTTGGTTCTTGTTATAATTATGGCAGCTGTATAATGAACTTTCTGCAGTTTGTTAATCAGAGATTTAGGGAGAACGATCAGAAGGGACTTGCAGTTATCCAAGCGGGGGGTGATGTAGGCCTGGACTGCAGTTGTTTGTGGCTCAAGTTATCTTCTGATCAAGCTGATCTGTCGCATGTAGTAGTTTGTTCTTCTGCAGACACTGTCAATGTGGGGCTCCATGCACAGACGGGAATCAAAGTTGACACCCAAAGTTCGGGCCTCTGAGCTTGGCTGGATGGAACAATCGCCTATGGTAAACACTGAAAGAGACACTCTGGTCTGAACATGAGCTGGTGTCAATACTATCAGTTCAGTTTTATCATCATTCAGTTTGAGGTAGTTCGATGCCATGGATAGCTTGATCTTACCAACACTGTTCTCTACAAGAGTGAATGACAATGTTACTGATGATGCCTCCAGTGGTCTAAATGCCATGCAAATCGTCGTGTCGTCAGCATACAGATGATGGCTTAAGCCAAATGACCTCACTATATCACGAAGGGGAGACGTGTATATAGTGAAAAGCAGCGGGCCGAGGACTGAACCTTTGGGAACACCAAAATGCAGTTCCTTTGAAGATGATTTGTGTCCATCAACAATGACGGACTGACTTCTGGTCTTTACGTAAGAACGGAACCACTCCAGTGCGGTGCCATTAACACCCATCCTACTTGAAAACGTTGTCAGCAACATTTTGTGGTCGGTAGTATCGAATGTTACTGACAAATCTAAAAGGACCAGGATAGTAGGTTCTTTGGCCTCTTCTCCCTGAAGAATGTAATTTTGGACTTTAAGCAGCGCAGTCTCGGTGCTGTGAAAAAGTTCTGTGGGCTGATTGCGAGATATCAGATGACTGGTTAGAACTCATATGATCTTTGAGTTGTTCCGCAACAGCTCGTTCTATCAACTTTGACACATATGGTATATTAGACACACTCCTATAATTCTTCAGTTGTTCTGGATCCATGTTTTTCTTCTTCAGGAGCTGTCTGATTAAGGCTGTTTTGAGTTGGTCAGGCATGACACTTTCTAGTAGAGACTGATTGACAATATGGGTCAGTATCAGAAGAAATGAAAATATGTTCTGCTTCAAAAACCATGTTGGTATGGGATCCAGCGATTAAGATTTGGTAGGTGATGACTTCACCAATCTCATAACTGCCATCCCTGTCAGAGGATTCAAAACGACAAAGGATTTCAGTTTTTCAGGGAAGGTAGTAGTATCAGCGTCTGTAGGCGAAGTTAAAGATTTCCTAATCGCAGCGAGCGCAGAAGAAAACAGAGAATCGATCAGCCAGTTAATGATGAATGGGATGGTAAACTAAGACACCTGTCTTTTGAGAAGGAGTCTGTGGCTCGGAAGACCTCCTTTTGTCCACTCGCAGATTCTATGGCTTGCTTTATAAAGTCTGATTTCGCCTTGTCACAGAGCCTAATTACAGCATTTCTTTGGATATCATGCATTTCCTTGTGGATTGTGAGTTTAGTTTTCCTGAATTTCCTCTCAGTACGTCGCCTATGACGCTTTGCAGCACGAATTTCATCACCATACCATGTTGACTCTAGGTGAGTGGTAATTTCACAGGATTTCAGAGGTGCATGAAGTTCAACAAGGTCCTTCAGTCGAGAGTCATACAACAATACACTCTCAGACACCTTCGGGGACTTGTGATTTGCAAAGGACATCAGTAGAAAAATGTTCTGCGTCAATTTCCTTCAATTTTACCCTCTAAAGTAACTATAAATGACAAAACTTTCATTATCAATGGCAAATTTGAAACATTAAATTTGCAAAAGTCGTGCTACTGTCCCTTTAATATTATCATTGATAGGGTTTAAGAAATTACAGTTTTAACATTTGTAACATCTGAGAGCACTTGCTCTAATCAACAATAAATTAAATATATTCTGACACGGCCGTGCAAGTTATGCTTTGAAATCACTATGTCAGACTATACGTGATGGCAATCACTTGATGCAAGTCCATCCAGACTGAAGAAACAAACTCGGTAGCCGCCTATATACATTTAACAAATGAAATTTCAACTCTACTCGAGCCATACTTTAAGTCGTTTTAAGATGAAATGTTTGTGGAAGTATTTTGTAACTTTGAAGTAATCTACTTGCTGTAATATCATAATACGAGGGGCGTTCAATAAGTGTTGCAAGCGGGGCATTGGTGTTTACATAAACAGTGTCAGCTTATAGCAGGTGTTACTATAGTCAAAACATAACATTGACACATGTCAAAACAATTTCTAGACATAACAATTATTTAGATATAATAGCTGCGCTGACCTAGGGGTCTCCATAATCATGGATTCTCTCAAACATGAACAATGCGCTGTGATCAAGTTCCTTACTAAAGAGGGATGCAAAGCTACAGAAATACATAATCGTATGTGTAATGTGATGGGTAAGGATGCTCCTAACTTTTCAACAGTTTGTCGCTGGTCTCTTCAGTTCAAGCAAGGCAGGGAGTCCTTAGACGATGACCCACGGTCAGGCAGGCCATCTGAAGTCACCCGACCGGAAGTTATTGCCGCTATCGAAAGACGAATTTTAGCTGACCGCCGTGTTAAAGTTTCTGAACTGTCTTTGGAATTCCAGATATCAGTTGGAAGTGTTGAAAAAATAATTCATGACCATCTTGGTATGTCCAAGGTATCTGCAAGATGGGTACCAAGAAACCTCACAGCACAAGATCGCCAGAAAAGAACCGAAAGTTCCATGGAGCTCCTGGATCGGTTTAATGCGGATGAAGCCAGGTTTTTGTCTCGTCTGGTGACAGGTGACGAAACCTGGATCCACCACTGGGACCCGGAAACTAAACTGGAATCCAAGCAATGGAAGCACCCGAGTTCACTGCCTCCCCTGAAGTTTCGCACTCAACCATCAGCTGGCAAGGTTATGGCGACAATCTTTTGGGATGCAAAAGGCATATTATTAATTGATTACTTGCCAACCAAAACTACAATGAATGGTCAATATTATGCCAACCTAATGCAAGAATTGCGAAAGAAAATTCGACAGAAACGCCGTGGAATGTTGACACGTGGTGTTCTGATTTTGCATGACAACGCTCCAGTCCACAAGTCAAGAGTTGCACAGGCCGCTATACGTGATTGTGGATTCGAACAGCTTAACCACCCATCCTACAGCCCAGACCTAGCCGCCAGTGACTACTGCCAGTTCAGAAACCTGAAATCCGTCCTACGTGGAAGGCACTTCCGGGATGACGAAGACGTCAAAGCTGCCACAGAGGCGTGGTTAGGGGAGCAAACGGAAGACTTCTACAAAAGCGGCATCAAAAGTCTTAAAGAGAAATGGAATAAGTGTATTGAGGTGAAGGTTAACTATATTGAAAAATAAAAGTAAAAAATTGACTACGCGAGTTGGTTTTATATTGAAGTTGCAACACTTATTGAACGCCCCTCGTACTTAAATACAAATGTGTTTTATGCACAATAATGCATTTAATTTTAATACCACCCATGGATCGCTCTTTTCAATCGAAGCGGTCGAATATCATCAAAAGTACGGTTTCAATGATATTGCAGGCTTTCATCCTCTAAACGTTCGTGATGTTAGTGAACCTTTTCTTAGACTTGATGCAACATACCTTCGTTATAACAATATATAATAACACTTCTGATTTTTAATTCACTCACAGAAATACCTTATTTATAACTGTACGTATAATGTTATATTCTATATTTCATGAATTCTGGCATACATATTACACATGCCACTCCTAGAAAGATGAAATGCACTATGGATCATCAGATGAAATTTATGAGAATATCACCATAAGAACAGTATTAGCCATCTGCCAGACAGTTGTGCAACTAACATGTCAATACGATATTTAGGACTGGTTTTGGTCCCCGGGGTTAAAACATATATTGAAAATATTATTTGGGTGGACACACAGAGCCTGATCATGTATGTGTCATATATTTCAGTATTTAACTCATTATTACAGTATCATTGTGTGTGCATTAGATCATTATTTTGTATATACATGCTTCTGGTGCAGTCGAAATCTGCCTAACAATGTTAATCCGACGTCCAGTAAGAGTCTCAGTAAAGTTTCATGATTACGTTTTCTTACTACATTATCTCTGAGTCTACCACCAACTCGTTAACGGAAGCCAGTTTTCCGCATGTAAAGCATCCGTATTGAAGTTCATCCCACTCTCAGAATCACCTCTCTGGGACACTAACTCACACGAGCCTATTTGTGTTGAAACCGATGCTAAAAAACCAACGTGCTAATGGAGCTCTGCAATAACAGGTGTCCTCTGTTGTAGACGTGTAGTGTGAAGACAGAACTTGAAACATTTTACAAGGTAACAAATAATCCATTGGTACGGTAAATTAAACATATTTGTGAACCTAGGTCGAAATTCACCTATTGTTTTGTAGTTTACTTCTTTTCGTGGAATGACCTCTTTTTAGGTTGTTCTGTGGGACTATCCTCGTGTGAGGTTTTACTTTAGACAGAAATATCTCGTAGGAGGCTAACTGTTTATAGTAGGATCTGAAAGTACAAATTTAGAATGACCATTATCAGACCACAAACCAATTCTAATCATGAATGGCTATACACATACGTTACCATTTCTATGTTCTTTAAAGGCGCTGTAGCACGTTTTTTGCAGAATTTATTTTTTCAAATTTCCCATTTATAATGATAGTTTATGTCATTTAAACTAACTTTAGAGGGTAAAACATCTTATTACACAAACCAATTATCTGTAGTGGTAAAAACTATGTTGCGTATAAAGCAAAAAATGCATGGCGGCCATTTTATTGTGAACACAATTTATTATTTTGTATTACAAAAATGATTCCAATGGCTTTACCGAAACATGTACACTCATTTTAAACTTTATTTTCCGAAGGGAAAAGGATGTTTTACTATTGGTGAACTTATTTTTCAAATACAGTTCATCAAATTATTTTAGCGAAAAAACGTGCTACTGCCCCTTTAAGCATGAACGAAATAACATAAAGGAAAACATATTTAAAGTTACATCAGTTTATCTCTTATAACGAAGACTTTCAAATTGTCTGTAATACTGGATACTTTTCAAACCTTTATGTTTTTCTGATATCTCATCATGAGGTTTTTGTTTTAATGAAGGTATGACGTAAGTATTGAAGTAAACACCGATTTATATGTAGGGGTTGCATCACAAACAGTTTGTTTACAGGAGAAAGGGTTATTGTTACATACATAAAATAAAAATTAAAATACAACAATGTATATCATTGCGATGTCAAATTTATTTATTATTTGTAATTTAAGTATTGTTGATAGTTCTTTTGTATTAAAAAAGTGGCAGCTATTATGAATTGAATAAAGGTATACCCAATGATGTATTGATCTAATCACCAATATCATGAATACTACGTAATTTGTCAAAGTGCAGAAAACATTTATCGATAACTTATAACAGAAAATTAAGGATATTTGTAATAGACATATTGACAAAACACTGATGATAAAATCGAATGGTAAATCATTTATATTTACAATTAAATGCATCTCATTTGTGGTCTACGTTTAGTAAACCCTTAATATTTGAATCATAGGAATGCACATATTGATAAAAAAAAATTGGTCAATGAGTTCCCTTAATCGACCCAAACTTCTTATAAGAATAATCAACGAGTTGCGAGGAAATACGAATTATCTGTCCCGAATTATTGTGATAAATCCCGAGTTTGACATAATAATTCATGAGGGACAGATAATTCATAATTCCAAGCACCGAGTTGGTTATTCTTTTTCTTACCCAAGATTATTTTAATGCGTGAAAACAAGACGTGGATTAGACTGTAAAATAAAAATTGTAATTTGCCATTCATAAACTCCCTTATACCTTCATGATGCGCACATCTGAATACGTTGCAACTTTTGAACCTTGAAACTGTTGAATGGTATACCCAAACTGGTTTACTGCCATAGGAAACAACTGGTTAATATTGTTAACAATGTCCCAGAATGAGAGTAAATGAGTGAAAACGTGAACTGACAATCGCTCTGTTAGAAAGCAAAATAGGAGTGTAATTACGTCACCAAATGACGTCATGGTTAAATACGTCACAAAGCCATGACGTCATGGCAGTGCAGCCAGCCACCTTTGCATGCTGCTTCGCCTTGCAAGTTAAGTACTGTAAATAAGATCTCGGATATATAGATTGAACAAGATTTTTTACTTTACATGTTTTGCTGACGTGTGACTTGAAATCGGTATGCTCGAAATTGTTTATCTATGTGATTTTGCTAAAATAGTACAGCTTAGCAATTCATGAATTGACGTAAAATAGTACCGTCAACAAATCAAAATGAATGTTATAGTTAGAAAAAACTCTAATTCCCATGACCATTATGAAAACATAAATACCCGCCATATCTTTGCCCGCTTGGGTAAGAATTTCCATTTGACATTATTTCCCCTGACATTATTTCCCCTGACATTATTTCCCCTGAGGCTTGTCTACGTGTTATACTATTTTGCATAACTAAGTTTTAAAAAAGATTTCACGTTTTATATTCAAACCTTGAGATTTTCCCAATGTATATAGTTAATACGAGTAAAATAACTCAATGTCATTAATCCATGTGCGATTTTAAATCATTGAAACTCTCATGGATGCTGCTTGTAGAAATGAAAACATCCAATGTCCATAAAGTGGTGTAATTTAGATGTGTTCTTCACCCTCCATTAGATGGTAAATTACATTAAGTTTAGATGAAAAAATAACATTCAAAAGTTCAAATCTAATTAACCGTATTTCAGATAAATTACTTAATGGGTTCTTCAAGTCAGGCATTGAAAAAGAGTACCTTGGAACGGAAATTCCAGGCATTAATGTGTTTATATATTCAATACCATACGTGCCACACTATGATCATTTCATCCACACGAAAAGAAACGCAAAAATATTAATTCTATTTCTATAGATGTATATGTTCTTTTCGTTTTATTGTAAATTAAAACACGAGACAGTGAAATGTTAAGAAAATATAGTCTATGAGCTGTGCGTAGTCTGACATTAACGTGAAAATAAGTTGAACGGGAGGTCTACCAGCAACTCAAAGATCTAATACTACTAGTAACTGTCACAAAGTTCTGCAATCAGCCTACCAGAAACTGCAGAGGACAATTACACAAACTTCCAAGGTTTAAACCAGCAAGGACCAGTGTTTCTTGTTTAACTCTCCACTTGTCTCCGACCTTCAATACGATTGACCATGTGGTTTAATATCTCCCCTAAAGGATTGACAATTGTGAAACTGCGTTGAAGTGGTTTAGATTGTATTTAGAAGTAAGGGGTTGTTAATAATGGACACGGTACATAATTGTGTCGAAGCCGAAAACTGTTTCCCGATGGTTCAGTCCTAGGACAGATGCTGTATTCAATATACTCTGTTCCGCGCGGTGACATTGAGAGGTTTTATGCACTTAAACTGCATCCGATTTTTATGCTGAAGACAATCGAACCAAATGAGTTTCAATAGGAGAAATGTTTTCGTTTGACAATACTCATTGTAATACTACAAGTGAAACCGATGATGTGATGTTGACGTTTTCTAAAGTTGCCAAACTGATTTGATCACTGAAAAATATTGCTATGTATGAATTGACTTAAAATGATTTTGTGTGGTATATACAGACAGCCTTTTGCGTTAAGGATATAATTCAGCCTAAATTGAATAAGACGAGTTGTTGAAATTCCTCACACATCCAAACAGTAATATCTGACTGCAATATATTAATTCCTTGGAGATATTTATTGAATAATGCCCTCGTTTAAGCGCAGTTTCGACACAAGCAAGAGAAATATATGCATAACAGTACCATTTATTGGCGACAGGAATATATACTACTGGGGTTCTCTTGAAACATAGATGATATATTGGCAGCAAAGAATGCATCATTGGTTTCTCCAAGGAGTCATTTGTTGACAGTTCAGTTATTTCGATGGAGTTGTATCTAGTGTGTACCGTGCAAAGAAATTGCATTTGATAGAGGATATCCTTTATGGAAATAACATATATTAATGTATGCACTTCACGGAGTAGTGCATTCTGTAAGGGTACATGCACTGTCATATGAAGCTTATCTCCATGTAGGCCTTAATTAGTCTTATGAGTGAATAGGTATACCATGATTGCACCAGCAAGGGTTAGTTCATAGGTATTGTGTAAATCTAAATTTGATCTGTACTCTTACTATTGTATTATCATATTAATATCAAACAAGGAAGATTCAATTGCGGAAAGAGAGTCAGTACTTGAATAAGAGGTTCTCAATTATGATTCTCAGCTATACAATTCTGTATGGATCTACAACGTTTAACTAATTAATTACAGAGTAGTTTTGTTTTACCCTTATGGAATTTCTATATCTATAAAGCAATCATTATGATAAAGAGAAGTCAAAATAGCTTTTCTGTCATCTGTGCAAAGGCCATGTGTACAAACTTCTGTCTCCATGTATCAATGTAATCCATTTCAAAATGTTATCATGGCGTTTCATCATTGGAGAAAAGCAACAAGGGTTTGCAATAAAGGCCGCTTTGCTACGACAAATTTTACAACGTTAACATTGCAAATATGTTAATAATGATAAAAGTGATACATGGTCGGTAACATACATATTGACACGTTACAGCAAGGCAAACACGACAAGAAAGCAAGTATTTGGAATGATAGTGATTACCATGCATGACAAAGTAGATAATCTGTTTTATTACTCAACCGTGGTGAGATCACTCATTAGATAACAATGAGTTGGTTACACACATGCGTGATACTCATAATCGTTGCGTGACGTCATAGCCGTTTTTGGTTGACGTCACAATGTTAGCCACGAGACTGCAACAGCGGGTCGCCTATTTGCAAGTGAGCGTCACTGACAAGATTTTCTTGCAATTCAGCGCTAGTTACATCATTGAGTAATAAATAAAATACTTAACTCTGTCCCGTTTGATAACATGTTTATGAAACTCGTGAATGGCATCGGTATTTAACTCGCTTTCGCTCGTTAACATACCAAACCATTCAATCGTTTCATAAACATATAATCAAATGGGACATCGTTGAGTAATCAATATGACACAATTATGGTTTTACACATTACTAATCAAATGCGTGGTGAGATCACTCATTAGATAACAATGAGTTGGTTACACACATGTGTGATACCACCGCATGCGGCCTCAACGTCATAATCGTTGCGTGACGTCATAGCCATTTTTGGTTGACGTCACAATGTTAGCCACGCGACTGCAACAGCGGGTCGCCTATTTGCAAATGAGCGTCACTGACAACGATTTTCTTGCAATTCAGCGCTATTTACTTGACTGAGTAATAAATAAAATACTAAACTCGGTCCCGTTTGATAACATGTTTATGAAACTCGTGAATGGCATCGGTATGTAATTCCCTTTCGCTCGTTAAAATACCAAACCATTCAATCGTTTCATAAACATATTATCAAATGGGACATCGTTGAGTAATCTATATGACGCAATTATGGTTTTACACATTACATATTTCCTTAAGTGATGAATCAAACTCTGATAATGGCGTATCATGTTTTAGACTCTTAATACATCATTCATATGTTTATGAACAATGAGGAAGATACCGGCATGTTCCACGATGTGCATGGCGTTGACCTTACCACCCTGTGTAGTTTTGAGTTGCAATTTTGTTTATGTAATGATACTGATTTAATATCGATATTTCATCAACCACACTTTCCTTTAGAAAATATGCTACATCACCTCTGTCCCTCCTCTCTAAATAGAGAGAGGGAGAATCAATACAGTTTTCTTAGAATGAGCAGATTGATCAAGCCTTGACTCCGGGAAAATTGCTCCCTCGTAAAATCTATTAAATTCCCTGTTAACACATCCTGCACCATATGTTATTGTGTGTCTCCATTAGCGTGGTGGTTTATAGTCACAGTGTTGACGAAAATAGGATTGTGTGAGTTAGGGTCCCGGGGAGGATGTTCTAGCGGTGAGGAGAACATCAATATAGTGCGTTACACGGGAGAGCCTGGTTTCTCTTGACAGGGTTTGTACAAGATGTTATGTGTTAACCCTAAATGAGACCGGGGATCAGATATTTCTCATAAAGGGTTTCCATGCAAATGTGCATAACTGAATTAGAATATGTTAATCATCATTGATTTCCATCTGGTGGCATTGGGTTTAACCACACTATTCATTCATATTTATTGCACATGAAGAAAATGTAATCTTCTTCAAGCACAATTGCACGAAAATCACCTATAAATAGAACATACTTCATTGTGGTCGCGTCAGTAAAGCTCTGACGTAATAACTGAATGATTATGACATAATATCACATAATAACAGAACATATTTACAAATAAAGAGACGTCTTCAGTTTTGTAATAACACTGTTCTTTTCTTAATATTATGGTCGTGGTGAACAAAATATTAAGGTTTTAACTAAAAGTTATTGTTGGTTTATTGAACTTATTTGAAAATCGTTACTAATGGACCTACCTATATTAACGTTATAACAATTAAGATAATTAAATGCTTCATTGCCAAATCTATCAATGAAATCTATTCACTGAAGTATACTTATTTCAAAAACAGCAACATAAAATAAGGAATGGAATCGTAGTAGATGTTTAGCAGATTAAATTTATCCCATGAAATTTAATAATTACTTCAATGTTATTTATTTAAGCGTTATATACTTGCTGCACAATGAGCTAGTTTATATTAAAGACTGGTGTTTGTGCACAGTCATGAGTGAGGACCACGTGCTTTGTACTACAATCACATTAGTCAACGTGTGACGAGTTTTGAGTATCTCTTTATCAAGTACTCATATCAAGTATATATCAACCAACTGTTAAGGTCATTAGATGGACAAAGAAGAAATATATTGTTTTTGTTGTTTTGTAAGGAAGACATTTAATGTTCAAATCTAATAAAGGTCTACGACTGCTACTAGGTGTTGTGGGTGTCCATAAAGCTGAGGTAAATAAATCTTCTGTGGATTATCATCCCATTTAGTGTGTAATGCTGTGTAATACTGAGGGTAATCAGTAGACATATTTCGCTCATAATGTGTATTGTTTTGTTAAAAATGAAAAATACTACTGTTCTCATTGCTATTCAACAAAATTTGTACCGATGATTATTCAAAATGAGAAATTAAAAGTTTCGTAGATATTTCTTTTGCACATCCTGGTAATAATTTATTTTTTGAGAATAACAATAGGCTTTATGAATATATAAACATGACATATAAAAGTGGAATACAACAACAACAACAACAACACGATGGCCTTAATGAATCATGTTTTTAGATGGCATTCAGCCCTCAACCTTGCTAAACTCTCTGACTGGACAATCAAAGGGATGTGTAAATACCAGAGTCTTGTTTGTTTCTCTATAAACATAGTCATTTCAAGAGACAATAATGACCAACAGTGTGGTACCATCCTGTTATCCATTAACCCATAAAAGTATGTTTAATTTGTGTTCACTATATATAAATAAATATATATATATATATTACAGATGTTTATGTATTGAAGGCATTGTAGGAAAACAACCAAAACCGAAATCATGCGTATAGTCATAAGTATAATTGAATTATTGTTCTCATATAAATGATTTCCACTTTAAGCTATACTTTCCTTCTCTGACGTCACACACAATACTTATCTCTTAATTCCATGATTGAATCAGGTTTCTATATAAGTAGTTCTTGGAAGCCAATGGATCAATCAGTTTAGTTCATCTTGAAATGCTGCATGTGGTCATCCTATAGAGCCCTTGAGAACGATTTAAATTGCTTTACATGGCCAATGCGTGTTGTAGATAGAATGCTGCCTCTCCCTGCTTCTTCCATGGTTTTAAGAATGTTCAATTAGATTAGGAACATCCCAAATTAAATGACAATATCAATATGACTTGCATGGACACAAAGACAACTAGATAGTGTATTTATCACTGCTACGATTTACTGAAGTAACACCACAGGTACATTTTTACAGCGGCAAAATTTATTGAGAACATAATTTCGAAATAACAGTGTGCATAATGCTATGACATAGGTCACTACAAAATGGGAAAATTACAGTCTGAAAACCTTTGTACTGGTTGAAATATTGGCTAATCAAGTAACATTCATACTAGTTTACGCAGCAACGGTTGTGATTTCCCACTGGAATTCTCAAATTCTAATATTAGCACAGAAAAAGACAAGCAGTCTGAAAGTTATAGTATTATATTTAAATGAGCTAAAGATTACATTTAAAGGGGCAGTAGCACATTTTTTGCAAATTTATTTTTTTCATATTTCCCATTTATAATGATAGTTTATGTCATTTATATTAACTTAAGAGGGTAAAACAAGTTATTACACAAACCAATAACGGTGTTGCATATAAAGCAACAATTGCATTGCGGCCATTTTATTGTGAACACAATTTAATCATTTCGCATTACAAAAACGATCCCCATGGCTTTACAAAACCATATACACTCCTTTTAAATTTGATTTTCCGGAGAGAGAATGGTGTTTTACTATTGGTGACATTATTTTTCAAATACATTTCATCGAGTTATTTGAGCGAAAAAACGTGCTACTGCCCCTTTAATGCTACACACTATACTTTTCGACTGTTATGTATAGACAATATATATATTATATATATATATATATATATATATATTATATGGCCCTTTTTCTGGTTCATTGAAAACAAAACTATGAGTACATTATGTTATTCTAGTTTATGTATTTTTAACAGGATACGAAATTTCATATTTTACTGAAGATAACATACTTTTCTTCACTTTAAGCGAGCAAATCCTTTCGTTGCTCAATCATATATTTGACAAAATAGGTGGATAGAGGACATTTTACGATTGATATCGATGTTTCATATATGTTTCATTTTTTAAAAAGATCAATATCAATGAAAAAAAAGTCACCCAAACAAGAACAAAAATTACATACACCCCTTATTGTTTTGTCAATATCGTATATGATGTACATGAGACTCGAAGTATAACTTGCTCATTGGTTTAGTTATGCAACCATTGCTTAAACACAACTATTTCATATCATGGCACGGGGAAACAAATCATTAGCGGCGCTGCTTTAAATGTGCAGGCAGGACAGCAACAATAATACATAAACATTGTACAGTTATCCATTTGATGCTGTTGTATTATAACTGCTTACAATAACAAGGATCATGCCATTGAAAGTCGTTCTAGTCCCCTTATGATATCTAACGATCTATCAGCAAATGTCACTATGAGGGTGTAGTTCTGAATATTTAGTATGAGCCCAAGGGTCTGTGGTATGACTGTCTGGCTTTGCTTTTGTCATAACGAGACTATGATTAGTCAGTCGAATGATCCGGGGCGTGTGCAGGAATACAGTTACTGATGAAGGACACATGCAATATGTTTGATATGAAAAGGAAGTATACAACTGCTAGACAACTGCCACATGAAAAGTCCAACTAAACTAACTAAGAAACGGTAAAAGTATTGTCTTGTCTTAATCAAAACCAAACAAATTTATGGGAAGAGTAAATGCTTTGTCACATAAACAATCATACAGCTACAAGTGTTAATGAACATCAACGACAAAACATTGCACATTATGATCAGATAATACTCGAGTGACGTTTGTGTCCAACGTTAACGTCATGCCCTTGAAGGGTAGATAGGCACAAAGACCATGGTGACAGAGACGCTTAGCGACAGTCTGTCAACTGACTTTCTGTGCTAACGATAGACAGTGTTTGAATGTCACCCAGAAGTCAATCACTGACATGGTTAAACAGTGCAAACAGGAGTTCAAGGCTAAGGTAGAGGAGCAGCTTAGGGTAACAACTCACGCAAGGAACTGACGATCAAAGACAACTCAAGACAATTCGAGAAGATTCAGACTTCACTCAACAACTGAACACTTTCTACTCTCGCTTTGAGCGTTATGACTTCTCTACAGTATATTGCACATCACCAAACTAATTTCAACTGGCAAGTTCACTGTTCAACGTTCAAAACTACATTTATTAAATAAATAATAGTTTCGAGTGTAGGTTCAAGTAACTCTCCATTCCTTATAAAATGTTTGGCTTCCGGTCATGGCTCCATTGCCATTGAAGAGTTGAAAATAATTTGAACATTATCCTCTACATACTAACACTAATCCAATAATGTGTCCAAGTGCAGCAGGTGAATTTGCGCATGTAACCGCACTTAGCAAAGTACTCAACTGAGATTTCGAATGATTTTAACTTCATTGCAGACCTAAAATGTATGTCTGACGTTTAGCCAATCTGGCGTCAACGTTGTCTTCATGATGCAAGACAAATATGGTTTATCATGAACCATCTGAAACGCTATATTTTAAGTCAACAATGATCTGTTAGAATGGAACGACATTTGTCTGAAGTCTATTTTGAATGACAACAGACAATTGTAACAGAGATACTGTCAAGTAGAACGGCTATTTACATGGCATCAAATGAACCTCCTACCAAATCTTTATATCAACTTCTAAGTTCTCAAAACAGTCGCCTCAGGAAACCGAAATGCTTCCTTTCAAGTTCCATTCCCCTGACGAGGGGTCACATTCGGAGTTTATATAGGTTATTTTAATTTGGACTAACCTTGAGTAGTTCATCATGCCATCTAACATGACATGATCCAGTCTTACAAACAAGTGTAGTTGGCGTGGCTTATTCCATATATTTTGAACAAAAGATCAGCTCAATTCACAACACTCTTTGCAAACATAAGCGTCAGTTTTGAAAGGTCTGATAGTGATACAAATGTCACTGAATGCCTCATGTGTGAAACATGTGTTCAATCACAATAGACAATGGAGTGGAGCAGACGGAAAGTGAGAAAATAGAATTGTCACATAAGCACTAGTTTTATCATTTAATTTAATTTTAATAATATATATTACTGAGTAAATAGTTTAAGTTGCATTTGCAAAGTGGGGTGAAGGGTTGTTTTGCTACACTGTTGTATCTAACCAAGTTCTTGATAGGACCAATAGTACAATTTGAGTTTAATATCGAATATGTTGACAGTAAGTCCCCATGTGCCACAACTGTTGAGTGTATCAGCTTAAATTAGCCTAATCAGAGACTTGTAGAACAAAATTATCCTGCAAAGATACGCCAAATTGCTCGAAGCGATGATCAGTTAACAAAATCAATGAAAGACATTTGCAGAGTAAATAAGGTCACTTTGATTACATTTTCATTTACAGTTCAGAAAATAATGATTGCTTTTGGCCATGGTATATATGAGAATACCTTAATCAGAATATACACTTCAGTGTTTTTAGGGACTACAACTTAACCATTCTACGAAGGATAGCGTTCAGTGGTGTTATGACCACACAGTTCTCTGGTTAATAATGAGGTACAATTAGTTTATTAAACACTCGAAATATCAGCAAACACTGCACTGCATTAAAGTTGTTTGTCTATTTGATGGCATTTCCCTCTATCAAAACATCGCGTTTTGCTAATGACACCAGAGGGAGTAGACAGAGACTTTAAGACTTCATTGCATTCGTAAAGTGTTCAATGAATACTGTATTCCAGCAAGTTGAACACTTGATGGTGTTGGTTGGAAGATATCACGGCACCAAGGTATGATACATGACTTAGCAGTTGACAAGGAGAGGAGTCAGACTGCTCTGCTTAGTTCTCAGCTAAGCTCGAATGACGTATGTGAGCTATACATAAACTGTGAATTGATATTGGACTCGTTGTTGTGTAAAGTGAACATTAAAATATTCAATAAAATGTATTGTTCTCAAGGATTTTAGTGCTGAAGTTTCTTTGATCAGTTAAACACCACTGGTCATATTATTTGACAATTGAACAGGCTATTGTAAACAACGTATGAAATATCTTATCACAATAATTATATCAAATGAAAGTGTAAATATAAAGTGTCTTCTCTTAAAACTCTTGATACATATGATATTAAACAAGACCTGAAACTATTCTGTATAGCCTCAAACATATAACCGCAGGAGTTAATTATCTCGGTAATCCTTGTATCTAGAGTATGTTAATGTCATTGACCATTCTTCTGCCTCCCTTTTGTAAATCCAACTATTTTTTTTTTACTGTGCCTTTACCAAGTTGATGTTTTTAACTTCATTTTGCAACTGGTCAAGGCAGTTTTCTGCAATAACACATCTGCAACAACTCCTCGAGTGATTGCATTATGCAACGAATCCAATGCTTGTACATTTTTCGGTAACCATGACGATTTCTGTATGTTAGTAAAGCCGATATTATCTCAATGGCGTCGTTGATATGTTTGAAGTAAACAACAGAACTAGTTTTGTTTAAACAGTTTATCCAAAACAATTGAAAGAGATGTCTTTCAAAAGCGAATACAACGTTCATTTCAGGAATTATTCATGAAACTGTAAATATGATGCTCAACATGATAAGCACTCACATGTGACAGGTCTGTTTAGTGAGATTTAATGCACAGATTAATCACATGTACACATGTCACCTGTTTGTTTAAACAATAGCGTGATTTTGTGGTGAAAAAATTCGACAAAATCAATCTCAGCACTGGTACATTCCATAAGAGATTTGTATCAACTGACAACATGAATGAAGAGAAGATTTCTGGATAACAACTTCTTAAATGTGATACAATACGACGTGTCGGGGTATATACTCACTCCTTCATCGGTGGAATGTAAGGACATAACAAAATGGGATACACTTATATAGCAGACAAAACAATGATGAGTAAATTCAATCAGGAGATATTAAAAAATGGATGAGCAAGGTGTACAGTCAGGAATATGTGAAAGAATATCTCGTGTCCTATTAATCAATTTGGTTTGGCTGCAATCATGTGGAGTTTGGTTCTGAATATTTATCATGCACCCGAAGGCGTTGTGTTATTAGTATGTGGCTTCGCTGTTTCCCTAATAATATCACAGTCTTCAGACTTATGGCCAGAAGCGTTTCTAGAAATGTAATTACTAGTAACTCAACGACGCTAAAATAACTACTCACATCAAACTAATATGCTGTGCATATTTAATCACATACATGTATATGATCAAGTCAATTATTCACTTGTCATAAATTCGCCTTTGTTAACAATAATAACTAACTTAAATTATATAATGATTTGACAGGCAACATAATCATATTGTCATTACATCATTTTGATTAAAGTCATCATATTTTTGTTAAATAATGATAGCATCACTATATAACAGAGATTCCTTCAAAGACATGATCGATCGAGTGTTACTGACAATGATAATTCGAACATGGTCTTGTGGTAGGCTGTTCGTCCTGTCAGTGCTGGTAATAGTTGCCTAACCCTGAAGGTGTGGGTTCGAAAACCGCAAAGGACACGGTAGAAGGCCGAAACATTAACATAACATATGTACTATTGGAGATAGTTTCTTTCAAATGTAAAATTTTATAATAGCTTTATGGTATATAAATGATAATTGTTTTTTCCCCGCGTTATTCGCTTTCCAGGTCATTTTTTAACTCTCCACATCGTACGATTTAACGGGGTCTGACTGTATATTTCGTAATATTTCCAATTATGACCTGCCTCTATTCAGAATGAAACTGACATTATCTGAAGTGTTATTACAGTAATTCTTAGCCGGATGGTTCTTTCGGTTAAACATATTTTATTGACTGAAAAGTTTAAGGATTAGGCACACGTGAAACACTTACAATGCCAATTCCTATAAATAGCTATTTAAAGGACATCAGAAGAAACCTACCACTGTTCTGGCCTTATCGCCTCAAGAAAGCGAACAGTTTTCTTTCAAGTTAAATTCCCCTGACATGAGAACAAATATTTAGTTTAATTTCCTTTCAGTGCCAGTCCGTAATCTCATAACGACTCGGTTATTGGTTCTACGAGTTTAACCTTTGAACAAACCTTGCTTTATGACACTTAAATAAAAGCGACCACAACGTACACGCCTTTACATATGTACTTTATGAACTGTATGCCAATAGGGGATTTTCTTCAAATGTTAGCCACATCAATCAATATCAAACATTCTGAACATTTTGATTCATGTAACACTTTGAGATTTGATGAAGACACCATGACTCCATACATCAACAATTCATCATTTTCTTGTGAATGAATAAAACACGCGAGGTCGTGACACCATCATCAGCAATATGACAGTAATATGATTATTTATTCAAGTTAAAACGGACATGTGTAAATAAACTATGCTCTTCAAGATAAACATTAGGGAAATAAATTGAAATTGGAAATTATATAGAGGATATCTGTCTTTTCTTGAGTAATACCATGTTTACCTCATCGAAATAGGTAGAAATGTTAGATGAAAATATATAACTTTTCTACCTCACGAGATGAGATAAACATGGTATTTGTCAATAATTGACGGATATTCTATTTATTACACGAGGTTATCCTTGTAATTACGTCCGAAAAGGGTCGTTTTCTCGCCGAACGGCCGGTGGGAACAGTCGTCACAACAGCAACACTGTGACGCCATAAGCCAATTCACCGCGTGAGACTATTATTTTATGATGTCAAATTATATCAGTCACTGTTTGCAGTGAAAATATAAGTTATTTTCACTGTAGCTTGGTAGATAGTTTATTTCACTGATAAATACCAGTATTTCATTGCTCGTCATTTTACAAATTATTATAACATTGCAATGCTCATTCCACTTTAGATATTGATTATTTGTATTATTAACAGTTCGGATAACAGAAGATCGTACATTTAATCAAATGAAAGGGCAATCTTGGTCGAGGTTCAGTAATGTCGAGGCCAATATGCTGATTGCTGAATACGATCAGCTGTAAATGACTCATAAAACAGAGACACATTGGGGGAATATTACTGGTTTTGAATTGACATAAACATTACATGTTGTGCTTAAATAGGCAATGAATAACCACTTCGAGGAGACAAGTATGAGAAGCTTCCTGAAGGTTACATATTTATATCCGTCAAGTAATGGAAATCAGCATCCGAATAACAACAAGATTTTAAAGTTAAATGCTATTGAATAATTCCAACAACGTTATGTAACTTACAATAACACCTCAATTACAATACAATAGAAGCATGAACAGATAAATAAGGTTAATTGTGTATGCTGAATTATTAGGTCTTCAAGACGTATGTCTCGAGGACGTATTGTTATTATCCTGATTATTTTATTATTATTCTTTGTACCAAATTTTGTGATGCAGATTTCTCAGTAACGGCTGGGGCGATTTGCATGAAATTTTCAGGAAAGGTAGCCTGTAACCAAACTTAGAAGTAATTTTCTTACTTTTTGGATTTTCGACTTCTTTCGTGAGTTATCCCCCCTTGAAGTTGAAACTTTAAACCTAAATAGCTCGAAATATTACCAAGATATTTTCAAAAAACTTTCACCAAAATGTGGGCAACAACATCGATTAGGACTAGTAATGATAGATTTTTGCCTATTTTGAAAAAACTGAAAATTTGGTGCACTTTCGCGGTTTTGAGGGTACGCGTCTTCAAAAATCTTCTTCTAAATCAGGGCAATACATACAACATCGTGCAGTAGCTCATTCGAAAGCTAAAAGAATGCTGTGTAATCCCCCCAACCCTTGCTCTATTTTTAACGGTTAACGAGCTACAGCAATTTGAAAATTTAACTTTTTCAAAAACTTATTTTTTGGGCTCACACTCAAAGGGACATAACTCTGTTATAAATGAAGTTATGTCAAAGTTATTGATTACAATCTCTTTCTAATAATGAGTTTAACAATTCCATAACATATCATTATCATATAAAAGTTATTAGTTTGGACATAATTTGAGCATATTCCCCAAACAGTGAAATATTTTGATTTTGAGACTTTTTGAGGTGTTTATCATTTGGGGAATTATTGATCATGAACCACTGAAGATAGGAAGATTTTAAATAGATCATGGTGATGTACAAACGTCATTTATTAAGGACAATATTTTTCAAGCTCGTATCTGTCATAGTTTTTTTGTGACAAGTCAAAGAAGTTTGCCATTTTTCAGAAATCGTCAATTTCAACAAACTTGAAAGGTTCATAACTGCTTAACTGCTTATGTTATTGAAATTTTACGTACACCTACGGATGCATAATTTTAAGAGGAACAACTTTTATGTTGACAGCTTTCATCAAAAACTTGATAGTTAAGCCTCGACCATCACAAGCGATGTCTAGGGGTCCAAATTTAAGCATTTCGGAGTATATTCAGAACAGCATAACGCATTTATTATGTATGCAATCTAAATGATGATTATGTCTTCTTAAGTGGAAATAAAAGCACAACATTTTCTATGTTACACCTTAGTATGGAAATATTAACCATTTTGTCCTAATCGTGTAAAAGATCATGTAGGGGTCGATTAATATGCTATTCTCCCATTTTCAGAGGGTCATTGTCTTTGGAGATTTTTTGTTAAATAACTACTGAAGATAAAGACATGTTTGATAGCTCATTTTAAAGCGGAGAAACAGATGAATAACCGAGAGTCCAACACGGAGTTCAAGGTCAATCAGAAGTCTTGAAGACCTAAGTATTGACGCCTCAATCCTAGTTTGTTATTATTATTGTGTCAGAAACATTTGACATGACGAACCAATGTCATGAATTATATTCCTTTCCGAATATTACATACGTTGTCATTTGATACGTCATAACAACATATATATATATATATATATATATATATATATATATATATACGTCAATTCTGAGTGATGTTTGAATGAAAGCCAAATAAGAACATAACCATTAATGTCAATCACATGAAAAATACAAAGAGATGACCTGATCATAAACAGCCCTCGAAACAGATTGAAACCAGTTTGACTCATTGGACGAGTTACATCTGAAACTGTAGGTACTCTTGATGATACTGGCACACTCACTATCAGCTTCTTTATCATATTGACGACATTTAAATGTTTTCACAGAAGAGTTATGCCAAGCCAGACCATGGTTGTTCAAACAAAATTCCCGATAAATAGCTGAAATTACATTCAAACACATGATTGTAAATGTCAAGGAGCATGGTCAAGATTGCTGCTGATCAAAACCAATCCATCACAAGCATTTCGAACTTCTTTTTTTATTGTTTCTTAAGTAACGTTGTTGGTAACTAGACCCAAACAGTATCCATAATTGCTATATTACCGATGATATGTTGGAATGTTTGACGACGTTCTTGTTGATATGCCATTGACTAAATAATGAAGACATAATTGTTATATAGTGATTCATAATATACGCAAACTTACATCCATAGAAATGCATATATTTGTGTTAGACTGACAGTAATGTCGGCCATTACAGACTCTTGTAATAAACAAATTATCAATGAATAATCATCAAAAACAATATGATAATCACTTCCCGCGATTATTCACAAGACGAAACTGACAGTTGCAATGACAGTTATTGCAGAATTTTAACTTCGATGTGTTTACCAGTTGAAAACTCTTTAATTAGATAACATTGCTTCCATGATGAATTTAATACTTTGTAAATAAGTAGATAAGTTGTTTAGTGAGTTAACAAAGTGCTTCATTTATGTCAATTAGCAGGAGGTGATTCAGACTAGCATCAACAAAAGGACAATTTTGATTATGATTTAATGATTTATACTCGAATATGATTGAGGAATGATGATGGATGTAATCCCTATTTAAAAATAGTTGCAATCATATACGCATGAGCTGTCATATTGATGTAACTGTTAAACACTTTTATTGTATATACTATGCAATGTTTTGCTTTTCCAAATTTTGTGTTTGTATGTTTTAGAAATGAAGGTGTTTGGTTATAGATTGCAGAGGAAATGACCAAAACCGACCCACATTGTTAAGTTTGCCCGATATTCAAAATAGATCATTTCCTGAACACGAATAATCTTACCTAACGTTGTTATTATTATTGTGTTTGTTGAACACACATTAGATACTACGTCAAAGAGAAGTACATACACACTTCATAAGATCCAACAGTTGATCAATTCCGCCCCTATCATGTTCAAGTAGGCCTGTCATATGGAAACGAATCTGTATCCAACTGACAATGATATTCCCCAGAATACGTGTCTCCAGTTTTCTACGCTGCTGTGTGCCAAACAAAGGTAGACATGGCAGACATGGCAGACACTATTAAACTCGCTGTGCTGTAAGGCTTTTAACATGAAACAGTACAGATACATTTACATAAACATGATTAATGCATGTATATAATTGATAGTTAGTGAACAGTCTACGAAAACTATTATCCTGTTGTTTTAATATTGCCTTGACTGTGTTATTTTCTAAGAAGAATGCACATATTTCTACTACAAGTGCGACTTGTGTTCAATAAGCATATTCTAAATTTGCATAATATAAATGGAGATGTTCCAGATCCTAGTGACTAATTTTGCATTTTTAATTGTTGAATAAAATCAAAATTGCAAACGGCGAGATATGCTTACAGTATTACCTTAATGGTATTCATTTTACACAACAGAGTTGTCAGTTAGTTAGAATGATAATTAAATTAAGAAACAACTCTACTTTGACTTACATATTCAGTTTGCATATGGGCAATAATTGCTATCAAAACTGTAATAAATAAGATACGTGGTCAATATAAAAGTTCTGTATAATGTTAACAGTTATGTATAACAGTCTGGTTAATTTGATAATAACTGATTTAATAATAATTATATTTACATATTCGTAACCAGTTCTTAACTTAATGTGTTAATAAACATTTCCTAAGAACTTGAAAATCAAATAGTATTTAATCTTTTTTCACAGAGTATTACAACCCTTACATATAATAATTCGGAATATTCAGGGGAAATTATTTTAAAATATGGCAATGACTAATCGAGAAATAATAGAGGTATAATTGTATTGTGAATCATATAAAAAAAAATCAAGAGACAAAGTAGTGTTTTGGTGTAGAATAAAATCAACAAATTCCCATGAATACCTAACGACTATAAATGTAATCTCATTATGACGTTAATATTTAGTGATGTTTGATTAATATACATGCCTGATATTATGCACACAAATTACACTTCATCCTAACCACAATACAATTGATACAATACTGTCCGACTCTGTTCCGTAGACCATGTCATATCGATACAAATCCGTATCCAATTGACAGCAATATCCCCCAGGATACACGTCGTGAGTTGATCACTTACTGAATTTATCTAATCGAAGCATAAGTAATTTTAGTAAACATTGCTGGAAACAGACTCTCTATAAAGATGTATGAAATATAAATTGCAAAATGGTATCTGACCATTCAATTATCACACAATGTCCATATTACAAAATGGTATCTGACCATTCAATTATCACACAATGTCCATACAAGGATGACTGAACTTTATTTCTGCAAGTGCTGGAAATAGAGGCAGACAGAGTTCGCCAATTGTGACCAATCCATTATAGCTGTAAATGACTTATTCGGAAAACATCATTAAATTATATTCAGTAGTGAACACTGTTCGAAAAAGTAATAGAGTCATTTAGAGATGCGTTTGTGTAGAAAGTATCCAATGTGTAGGATAAATTCTATGGAATGGTTTGCACGGAATACGTTAGGTCAAATTCGAGTGAATGACATGATGGTGAAATGGAATGGGCTTACTTGCTTTAAAATAAGCATGCTTAACAGGTCCCTTATCAATGATGATAGATAAATCTTCAGTATTGACCTGATCCATAACTAAGGTTGAGGTTGCCGGTCAGATATCAAATGTAAGCAGCCTGAAGAGATACTGCTTAACTAAGAACGTCTCTTGTCATCACATGTATTGTCAATGGCCTTATTTCATCAGTTTGGCATTATCTGGACAAATTCACTAATCAAACAAACTTCTTGTTGTATCGTAAAGTGGTAGTAATTTGTCAAATTTGTTCACTGATTAGGAAGGATGCATATTTGCATACTGAATAGAAACAGTCCATGTCTAAACAAAGCTGGCATTTCAATGCTGTAAACATTTTCATTACCTATTTCAAGAGAAGAAGTAAGAAGTATTACAGTGGGAAAACACGAAACTCACAAACCAGAGGAAGCTATTTCTCGATTTTTGGAAAATGTGACAAAGAAATGTTCAATTGGATATATAGAACATTATCCTACCTCATGTAAGAATGTCGATCTCTGACCATTAACGCATATCAATAAACACTGTCATACGGGTGATAAATCTTCCCGAGGGTGATATATGTTTTATATCCCGCAACATGAATAAAGCATGCATCCACGCAACTTCCCAATGCAAGGCATAACTCTTGCCAGTCTCCATTACTGGCTGATTTAGGCCTTGCAGTATTTCCTTTAGAAATCTGTGTTTAGAAATCCAGGCCCGCTATGCATTTCTGGTGCAGCGATTCGCTATCTTGACACAACATAGCGAGGGAAATACCGCTAGGGTTAAATCAGCCAGTAATGCAGACTGGCAAGAGTTATGCCTTGCGTTTGGAAGTTGGCATCCACGTTAATAATTCCATGTCACATGACAATATGTGTGTCACAAAGTCAGTAAATATACATGTCTGAGTGTAGGATAAACAACATCAGACAAGTAATAGGTAGGAATAAAGACGCCGGTCTGTATGTTATTTAGGAAAGAGAATATTCAACCGATTTGAGTTTTCTTTTCTGAAGAGTTGAGCATTGCGAATTCTCCTTAACTTGAATGAGTGACAACCAATGTAAATTCACATAAGTCTTTATTCAGTGTTAGATAATATCTTATTTATAAAATGATTTACACATGGTTTAATTGTTAAATTAAAGTTTAAATGTTGTAATGCTTGTGCTTATGGTGGACCACTAAATAATCGTGAGACATTTAAAGGTCTTGGGACCTTGGTATGTTTGTGGGTTGATTTGTCACATTATACGTATGTGCAAGAGACTTGATGAGGCTACACAGCCTGCCTGCAATTACGATATCTTCCATTGAAATTCAAATGACCCTGTCAAATGTCAATAACAAACGAATGGCCGTTCAAGTAGTGGCCGTAAAGAGTTATTGGAGAGGCACTTTATACATATTAATTCCCTAATGGTATGTGGAATTCATTTCATTTCCTTTTTTCATATCACTAAGTTATGCAACATAATTTATCTTGTATATTTATTAATTGATTAAAGAATAATTGTCACTAAATAAAGATATTGTAAATTATATTTTGAAATTTTGAATGGACACTTGTTATCACAAATGATTGATAATATGTCATGATGGAAAACTCCAGATTAGTCCAAATTAAAATAACCTTATTAAACTCCAGATGTGACCCCTCGTCAGGGGAATGGAACTTTTAAGGAAGCATTTCGGTTTCCTGAGGCGACTGTGTTGAGAACTTAGAAGTTGATATAAAGATTTGATGCCTTGTAAATAGCCGTTTTACTTGACAGTATATCTCTTACAATTGTCTGTTGTCATTCAAAATAGACTTCAGACAAATGTCGTTCCATTCTGACAGATCATTGTTGACTCAAAATATAGCTTTTCAGATGGTTCATGAGAAACCATGTTTTTCTTGCATCATAAAGACAGCGCTGACGCCAGGCTGGCTAGAAATTTAGAAAGAATATTTAGGTCTACAATGAAAGTCGAAATCATCCAAAATCTCAGTTGAGTACTTTGCCAAGTGCAGTTACATGCGCAAATTCACCTGTTGCACTTGGAGACGAACATTGACCTTTAAGACCGTCAGATTATTGGATTAGTGTTACTATGTAGAGGTTAATGTTCGAGCAATTTTGAACAATTTAAAGGTGATTGAGCCAAGGCCAGAAGCGAATTATTTTATAACTTGACAGTTATGGGGAACTACAAACAAACTATTTTAATAAATGTGGTTTAAACATTATATGTGTATAATAGCTACAAGAACTACATTTTGCATGGTATCAAAAGGTCAATAATTTGATAATTTGAACAGCTCTTCCCGGCTGCTGACAAAATTTCTGCGTTGTTTTTTCGTTTTGGTAATATTCTGGGTCAAAATAACTTCTATGAATAGTTTGGGATATCCCTTTTTGGTATCGACCAATCAGATGTCCGAAAACGGCATTCACTTGTTGACTGTCGAAATTCCGGATGCACTCCCTAAATAGGACACGATAGAGTCGTCAAACAATTTTCAGCAACGAATTGTCACCAATTTATTTTAGGTAAAGCTCATATGCAAAATAGGTGAAGTGTATTTAATGATTTTAAAACGGCTTTATTGTCAACACTGATTTGTGTCCTAAGCATCTGAAAACAAATCACTCGAGGTTAAATGCCTTCCTCGCAAAACAGCAAAATAGAATATAGTTTCTTCTCGATCAACCTGATGGCGTTTGAAAGGGTTGATCTATAATTGATCTGATTACCTGATAAAGAGATTCTTCTATGTGTCTGATTAGTTTTAGGTAGACTCAATACTCGTTACTCGTTGACTAATGTCAGTGTAATTCAGGCCAAGTGGCCCTGTCTCATGACTGTCTATAAAATAATATACACTGGGTCCTTATTCAGCAAGTCTAGAACACTTTAAAGAAATAAAATGGATGGAGGTAGAGTAATTATTAAATTTCATCGATTAAATTTTGTCTAATGAGCTTATACTGTGATTGCATTCTTTCTTTTAGTTGATGTAATAAGCTTAAGTATGGATCACGGAATAAATGGTAATGATAAATTAAATTGAGCATTAAATTTACTCTATTATGACTTTATTATTACTCTATTATGACGTTGAGAAATATAACTATAACTAAAGATTTTCAAAAGTTGTGTAATAATCCAGATATCACAACACAAAAGCTAGAACTTGAATAACATGGTCATGTTAGGACTAGCCCCATTTATATCTGATTAGAATATCTATGATGTTATTATGTCACGTAACATCATAATCGTTCGGACAGTATGCAACTCGGCTGAATGGTGTATGTTCTATTCATTGATCATTTCGTGCATTTTGGCTTGAATAAGATTACATTTTCTTCATGTGCAATACATATGAATGAATAGTGTGGTTAAACCAAATGCCACAATATGAAAATCAATGATGATTAACATATTCTAATTCAGTTATGCACATTTGCATGGAAACCCATTATGAAAAATATCTGATCTCTGGTCTCATTTACACTTAATACATAACATCTTGTACAAACCCTGTCAATAGAAACCAGGCTCTCCCGTGTAACGCACTATATTGATGTTCTCCTCACCGCTAGAACATCCTCTCCGGGACCCTAACTCACACAATCCTATTTTCGTCAACACTGTGACTATAAACCACCACGCTAATGAAGACACACAATAAAATATGGTGCAGGATGTGTTAACAGGGAATTTAATAGATTTTACGAGGGAGCAATTTTCCCGGAGTCAAGGCTTGATCATTCTGCTCATTCTAAGAAAACGATATGTTTTCATAGATATACAACTCCCTTAAAGGTTTGACAAAGCTATTCTCTGATTGAGGAGATATAGATCCATAAATTCTTTTCATATCTGTACTTTAATTGAGTGTTTCGGACTCATTGACTGATACTGACTCCAATTCTCTCTCTGCAATAAATGTTCATTGTCGTCTTCAATTAATATAATAAAAGAACAGTATGAGAACATAAGAAATGTACATTTAGAAACCCCTGCTGGTACAAACCTTCTGTACTATTCACTCCTAAACGTTAAGGCTTACATGTACAAGAGCTTCAGATGACAGTGCATGCACCCTTACAACATATACTACTTGAAGTGCATACATTAACAAACGTTGTTAGTTCTATCTATACAGCTGCTTAATAACAGTTTGTGTCATCTGCAATGTGAAGGGTACGTCTGTAAACACAAGTTCATTTGTGACATTTTAACTTGTTTGCTAATATGCAAATGAACCTGAATACATTGTATTTAAATATAATAATGAAATTAAATAGGCATCTCAATCATCTCTGGAAAGTGCTGATGAATTTCAAAAAGTCAAAGGTGCAAATCTGGGTAATATAATGTTCATGTTATACTTATAAGTACCATAATTTCAATTTTTAAAGATTCCCATGTTTCCTGAGCATGGTTAAACATGAGTTGTGATACGTTATAATGAGTATTTAATTGTATTAAACTTTAAATCCAATTAAAATGAAATCAAATAGGAATTGGGACAAGTCAACTAAAACAGACTAAAGATACGTATACTTACATGTTTAAGTGATGCGTTTTGAATGATTTGTTAATTGATTTTCACAGAAAGGCAAGTGTTTAGGACGGAAATGGACTTTATTTGAGAGGATCCAGATTATCACGTTTATATATGCAGGAATGTTATGAAAAGATGTGGAATTAATGCATGGCCAGGAAATAAAACTGTAAGGTTTCATTTCAAGGCATGATACAGCTTTACAAGAAAGTTACTGTGGCAGGATCTGTAGAAGATGTGTATGATCTGGCAGATCGAGGTGTACATCACAACGTGAAGATCGACGCATCAGAAGATTTCACAATTTCGGAATCAGATGCTACGTTCCAAGCAGAAAGTCGCACCTTAACAAAGCTCAGAGAAAAAAGAGATATGTGTTGGCCAAACAACATAGGCATTTGGATTGCAAGATTGGAACAGCATTCTGTTTGCGGACGAATCCATCTTCAACCGTAGAAGAATGAAAGTGAGACGTTATACACATGAGAGGTACCGTCATTATTGTATGCAGTCAACCGTGATGCCACCAACAGGTCCTGGTATCCTAAAAACGGTAACTTGAACCCTCAACAGCCAAAGGTACCAAGAGAATATCATCAATGACATCAAAGAACATCGATCTTGCCTCGTTTTTCCAAAGTGAGAATTCATATATCAGCAGGATAATGCACCTGCCCATAATTCTCAATCGACCCGCGCATTTCTTGCTTCTAGAGTTGTTAATACGCTTGAATGGCCAGGGAATGCACCAGACATGATTACAACAGTTTGCTGAGACGAATTCAAGCAATTATCCACAACAAGTGCCGAGCAACTCAGTATGGACCGCTCTAGATCTACAGTGAACTGTTCTGACTCCGTGTGACCTGTAAGCAAATGAACATGTACAAATTAGTAAATAAAAAATTCTTGAATGAAACAAATTTGTGTTAAGTAGCTGTGTGTATATATATATATATATATATATATATATATATATATATATATATATATATATATATATATATATATATATATATATATATATATCCTCCATCAAATCCAAGTACTTTGCACAGTACACAATAGTCATTGGCATAAGAGTGATATATCGACAAATGACCCCTTTGAGAAACCCTAAATCCATTGTTTACTGTCATTATATCATTTATGTTTTATTTCCAAGAGAACAGTAGTGGTAAATATTGCTGTCGCCGATAGCTTGGGGATTGCGCTTAAATGACGGAATTATTGGACATCAAGGTGTAAATTCATTGCATTTAGATATTACTGTTTGAATTTTTTAAAATCAAAATAACTTTCCTTATGCAATTGAGACAAAATTATAACCTCAATGAAGCAATAAAGTTAAAAAAACAGAGTCCTTTTAAGTCATTGATACATAGCATACATGATAAATCAGTTTCGCAACTATATAAAATTGTCATCAACATCAAATCATCGGTTTAGACATATAATAGTATAAACTATTTGTAAGATAATAAAGACTAGTGTCAAACGAAAAAGTTCCGTCTATGAAAACTCAATTGTTTTGAGTGTCGTCAACAAAGACATGTACACATGTTTATTACTGACAGGAAATTGTCCCTTCCCTTTCAAGTACAATTTTTCACAAACAACAATCCTGAGTCGAGAGCAATGTTAAAACATCATGATCAATCGTTTTCAAGGTCGGGGACAAGTCGAGACTATAAAAAACACGATTCCTTACTGGTTAATATGTGGCAGATTGTATTGTGCTCTGCAGTTTCCGGAAGGTTGATTCTTTTCTTTTGGGATGAATCACAAATGTGTAATTGAAAACGGTAATGCCAGCAATTTGTAAAAGAGATATATTATCTTATCTGAAGTAATGTCAATTGAATTTGGATAAATGTAATTTATGATCTAATGGAAGGTAAAGAAAACATTTCAATTACAGCACTTTATGTACGTTGGATGTTTTCAAATGTACAGGCAGTGTCCATGAGAGTTTCAAAGATTAAAAATCACATGGATTGACTACATTGAGTCTATTCTATTTTAGTTTATTATATATCTTGGGACATTCGTGAACACGAAATTTTGTGAACATGAAATACTTCTCTGTTATACAGAAAAGAAACTTTAAAAATGAAAAACAGCTTTAGGAAACAAAAGTAATTGTACTTCCATTACGGGAATCATTTACCAAATATGTTTTTCAATATTTGCATTCTTATAATTAAAATATTAACGGTTTACTAAACGCTTACCGCGGATGACATGTATTTTTAGTTAATATATACATTCTATTTTATTTTCTTGATTTTTGTAACTTCATCATGTGTCACAAATATCCTTAAATATTTGTTAATAAATTAAAAATAAAAATTAAAAAAATTATGTTTTCTATATTTTGACAACCTATGTGGTTTCCACGATTTTGATAATCAGATCAATACATCATTGATTATACATTATTCAAATCATATTAATCGCCATTATTTCAAAATATAGAAAGACTATTAACGATAATGTCGTAATAAATCATTTTGAGAAATAATGTTTTCATCCGCAATATTTCATATTGTATTGCTATAGTGTCATGATTATCCTTAACAGCTAGTTATTGAAACGGAAAATAACAAATTAAATATAAAATCTATAATAATAATAATAATAATATTAAATCTAAAATTCTAAAGCATATACGTGAATAAGTACGTGTTTGCTTGCACACATCTTAGCTACATTTGAACAAAATCAATTCATTATAATATTTAAATATGTAAAGCTTCAATGATATTCAATAATTCAGACAATTTGAATTTGTGTTTTTTTTTGTAAGAGATGATATCAACCGATGTTGAAAGTCACACGAGTTTTGACAACTTTGACCTTTGTATCATTTCGGTCATGTTCTCAAAATAAGAAATTGTCAATTTCGTATTTGTCTTAACATTAAGTCTTAATTACAAAGTCTGGCACAACAATTTCATTCAGTGAATAATACATGTATCAATGATGATAAATATTCCTCCTAGTCCAGTATAATCCAAGTCGTAAGGAACTGACGCGTGCATACGTACAACACACTAAACATAAAAACAGGGAGATTTTCTGGATAACAACTTCTTTAATGTGAAAATACACGACGTTTCGGGGTATAGTACTCCGAAACTTCTTTAATGTGAAAATACACGACGTTTCGGAGTACAGTACTCCGAAACGTCGTGTATTTTCACTTTAAAGAAGTTGTTATCCAGAAAATCTTCCTGTTCTTATGTATACCACTTCTAAATGCCCTTCAAAGACCTGACACTAAACATAGTTCGAGACATATCATGGGAAATATAGCTTCTGAGTTTGTTTGGCTCTAATATATAAATCAAAATTCAATATTTCTTTTTATAAATTTCAATTCACAAATTGTGTATGGTTATACAGAGCATGTTCCCCTTATAGGGTTATTAAACCCTACACTCCCTACTGTCTTAATAGTCTTATGTTAGTGGCAGAGCATTTGTTTGGATGACGAAGGATTATAATGTCAAATCCCGCCATCACAACTGTCAAAACTTTTAGATAATATTTGTCATAATAAGAGTTGTGATAAAATTCGTGGTCTTAAACTGCTCATTCTAAATGTACTATCAGGTCTTACTTGAACATTTAAACCTCCCATCAGCTCTACGGTCTACAGAAAACCGGGAAAGTGGTTATTCCACGAAAGTAACTCACACAACAATAAGCAATCCAACCTAGGTTTACAGTCGTTTATGTTACCCTAACACGTAACAATAGATTATCTGTTACCTCGTAAAATGTTTCAAGTTCTGTCTTCACACTACATGTGTCAAACAGAGGACACCTGTTATTGCAGAGCTCAATTAGCACGTTGGTTTATAGCATCAGCTTCAACACAAATAGGCTCGTGTGAGTACGTTTGCCAGACAGGTGATTTTCAGAAATTAAAGAACATCAATAGGGATGTTTTACATGCAGAAGACTGGCTTCTGATAACGAGAAGGTGCTAGATTCAGAGATAATGTTGTAAGAATTGATAAGTAATCTTTAAATTGTAGATATAGGTTTCGACTTCACCACATGCATTTATATATTTACAAACAAATATCAATTTGTGCTGTGCGAACTTTGATATTTATTCATGTTCTAGTACACACAATTTTACTAAAATTATGAGTTAAATATCACAATATGATAGGAATATGAGATACATGTTCTGAAATGGCTCTGTATGTCCAATCAAGTAATAATTTCACATGATAATATTCTCATATTGGCATTCACATCCACAATGATACCACCTCCTATATCAATGGCAAATTATAATAGGAACATGATAAAAAATGTTACATTTAATTGAATATATAAATAACATTTGAGCAATATGTCAACAGGAATATTTAAACATAATATTGACGTTGTTCACAAACAAATTGTTTGAACATTTTATTTTACAAAACATAGTTCAGTTTTACAGGGTACTGCGCATGCATTTAACCATTACAGGAACAAGTCCTCCTTTCATTATTCTATACTGATTGCAAATCGATACTATATTAACGAAAAAGTTTGTTTCACAAGTATGAATTTAAATAATTTAAAAGTTTTAATAAAAGTGTGGAAATACCAAGACAGGTGTTGTGTGCAATAAGTTTCTGTTTAATAACATTTCAGTACAATATGTTCAAGGGAATATTTTAGCATAATACTGATGCTGTTCACAAACGATTTGTTAGAAAGTGTGGTGTCAATGACTGTGACACTTATTACAGTGACAATATTACATGGTACTGCACTGAATAAATGAAAGAACAAATCCCATGTTTCATTATTCTCTGTTATTCAAATATACAGATTGCATATCGATCATATATTAATGAAATATGTTGTTTCACAAGTATGAATTTACACCACAAGAAGTGTGGAAATACCAAGACAGGTGTTGTGTGAGATAAGCTTATGTTTGCTCGCTTGTTTTCTTTCTGAGTCACCAAGGCGAGTGTGTTAGTTTGTATTACTGAGATAACCACAGGACGTGAAGTGTGTGCACACGATAAGCTTGCCTAGAACTAATTAGTTATATTGTTCAGATCAAAATAGTATTTATTTCCATTGTTATTTATGTTGAGACTCATACAAGGAATATTGTTCAACTTCAATACTCTTTTTAAAATCAATATATACAACGTTTTATGAGAATTAAGATTAATCATTCCTGCAATATTGTGAAGATGTTGCAAAATATGTGTTGTTCAAACAATGCTTAGAATGTAACCCTAGATGCAATTCTGACAGACATGTTAAAATAATCATCACGTTATCCTCTCTTTCTACATCAACATTGAATATTGAATCCCTTGTAAATTGCGTATTAATCAATCAAATATGTCAATTGGTTGTAAAAGAATAGGCATCGTGTATAATGAAAACTGTAATTTTATCCAAATATAGCTTCAGATTGTTCAGATTTCTTATTTGTTAGTAATTTGATTAACCTAGAGCTAAATAAGCTGCTTTTATGTTCTTATCCAATAGGACACGACTCAGAATTATGAAATGTAGTGTCTAGACTCCTTAGCCAATTTGGATATTATGAAGCGTAGATTGTTGACCCTATGCCTCAAAACAAATTTTCGTATTTGTCCTCACAAGAGAGAGCCCTAGAAATCTGAATTTATGTGTACAGACTTTTTGGCCAGTGTGTATTAGAAACTTTAGATTTGAACTCTGTTAATAAGGGTCACGTGAACCATGCTACCTTTTCTTCCACAGAATAACTGGCCCTTGAGTTTAAATTTTGTGTACAGACCATGTGGTCCATGGGGAGTATGCACTGGAGATTTGTTGACTCTGCAGTCATTTATAAGAGCCACGGGTTACAAGCACAAACATCCGTATCTGTCTTAAATATTATATAAAACATACCAGATTGGGAGTATACATTCATTACTGTGTATAACTAATTATGGATTAGTCAAAGTCTGATGGGCTAGAGAGATAAAGAATCCAATTGTGCTAATAGCCCTTTTGTCTTTTGAATTTTTCACTTTTATTATAATGTTTTATTTATCTACATGATAATGAATCTATGTTGAAACTGCGCCTACACAGAATGAAGAAGTTGTATATCCATGAGATATATCATTCAACACAATTGTGAATATTGTTGCGCAAATATTGCATGACCTTATTGCAGTAGAAATTATGTACAATGCTATTCATATAATATATACATATACTAACTTATGTACATCTATTTATAACGCTTAGGTATTATATATAAACGAATATACCTATTGTCACAGATGCGGTGTAGTTAGACATTGACCTCGGGGTAGATACAAATCACCTCCGAAGAATAATCCCACACGTCATGTTCCAATTCTTTGACCTTATAAACCAGAATATCGAACAGTTTCAGTATTTTGCTCATTGATTCTCTCACATTCTTTATTAATATCTACTTCAGGACATATAACTGTTAAAGAAAAGTAAAGTCCTCGTCATCCTCGAGATGACAAAGAACAACAAATGTAACTATGTAAATGTTTTAAATGCAATAAATCGAAGTCGTTGTGATTACACTGGCGTTAAGGCCGGAGAAAAACCTGCAAAGACTTTTAGACTTCATTGCTTTCGCAAAGTGTCTAATGAAAACTATATTCCAGCCAATTGAGGATTTGATGATGTTGATTGAAAGCTATCGTAGCCCCGGGGTGAGATAGGAGCACATGGCAAGATTCATCTCTGACGACTGTTCTCAATATAGCACCATTGCTGCCGACCAGTGCGCCAAAGCAAATTGGTGATTACCAGAAGGTGTTTGTTTCAGGTACATGTAGTAAACATATATTAACAGTGCAAATTCCATTACTTATCGATATTGAAATTCAAAATCATGGTCAAAGTCAAAGTCATGTGGATCAATGAGTTGTATGCATCTCTTTTGCCATACATGTAGTACTCATAAGAATAATGTCTCTTTTCAATATTGCTCTAAAGACACATATCATAGACAATTCATCATTCTAACGAATATCACCCCCGGGACACAAATGGCATCAATCTATGAATCATGCATTGGGAAATATGAAATATACTGAACATAAATGGATCTATTGTGTAAACGTCTCGTTTCCTCTCTGAAAACAATGCATATTCAATATACCAACTTTAGTAATTAATTATTTCAAAGTACTTCAAACACATAATCAAACACACCTCCAACGTTTAGATGGACTCATATAATGCATATAATATTTAAACGATAGTCTGAAATTGGTATTCAATTTCTCAATTCTTCATAATATTCAAACAATTTGTTTACTTGATCTTTTATTTTTTAGAAATTAAGACGATTTCAATTTGAGTTTGAAAACTAAATAGACGACAAAGTTTCAATTGTAAGGTAGGAAAGTCACGACCAAGAACAATTCATTGAATGAAATGCAGTCAGTCAGTAATCAATCAATCTATCAATTTCCACATAACAAAATATATCATGTGGACTTGATGATCAGACTATGAGAGGAAGTACTTGAAGACAATATCTATTATCCTCTAAAAGGCTTAATTGAACTCATTGTTCACTGTAATGAAAGCGCTTTATGGAATAATATTGGGGTTTTCAACATATGATGATACAGACGCACATATGTCTAAAGAGATCACTTTAGAAATACACATAAATAAAACACATTGGTTGTGGTTGAATTTGTTGCGTACATTGCAATAATGTTGCTATTATAGATATGTACTAAAAATATAGATATTCTTTTCCCTTCCTGATGTTAAAGTAACATTTATCTTTGATTTCCACAGAAATCTACATTCTCAGTAAAAACTTAAGGGGAAAATAATGAAGTGTTTCCAGGACAAAAATGTACAATGGCCAAAATCTAAATTTTTACATGGCAAGATAAATAGATTGCATTACAGACCGGGGTTTGAAAATGTAACGTTGGCCTTTGTAGATTTTTAAGTAAAAGTTGAGCATCCCATATACTAGAATAACTATATATTTGCGGAGTGCATGACATCTTCGATAAAACATTATTGTTCATGTAGTTGGCGTGGTATTACCCTTAGAATTAGTTCTGTGTATTATCTCTTCATCACGGTTTTTACATGCAGAACAGACAGGCAATTCTAGCTGGATCTGGTGTATGCTAAATGTCAGCACAAAAAGACCAACAGTCTGGAAGCCATGCATTACAAAGTCATCTTAATTTTATTATAGATAGCACATTGTCTGTTTGAAACAAAACCACAGCCTTTCTTACATGGAATGCTGTCTCCCTGTCCACAGATGTCTCCCGGTTTCACAAATGTAAGGATTACACTTCAACCGGGAGGCAATTCCATCACCAAGTGCCATCATTCTCGTTCACTGTTGTTGGGCATTGTACATGTCAGAATGTGAGTTTGCATTATTATAAAGAAAACACTTAATAATCTGACCATCAGATAGTAAATCATATCACCACTTGTCTTTCATGTGATAGTGAAGCCATTGAAAAGTTCTTATCACAAATGTACCAATGTTAAACATAAAGATGACTATCTATTATAACATGGTAATATTTGGGATAACACTACCTTCAAGAGTGCACATTCCTGTACTTTTTCGGGCCGAGTCGCATGCGGGATTCGAACCCACGCCCTCAGAGTAAGGCAACTATCGCCAGCATTGACTGTACCAGCAGCTTACCACACGACCATTTCGCCTCGACAAAAAAAAGTACAAGAATTTGTACTCTTGAAGGTATTGTTATCCAAAATATAACCATGTTATATTTCTTCACTATCTAAATGGCAAGTATTTCTAATGACTATCTATTAGTTATTTCTTTGTCCAAATTATTGATAAATAATCACCAGAGTTTCCTACATTTTTAACATATGTTATGATAGAAACATATCCGAATGCAGTGCAGCAGCCCCCTAGCTCCTAGAACTGCCTTGATATTGAAGAGTTCCCATCTTCAAGCTACATGTAATTGTTTTAACATTGAAGACTACATGGTTCTGAATATATATCCTACGTTAGATGTAAGACGAACGGCGATATAGCTATCTGGCTTTGCCTTCATGCGTCAAAAAATTCAATTAAAACAAAGGAACAATTAATCTTACAACAACTTTGTTAAAAGTCTGACGCAAATCATATTACAATCTCAGAACAGCAATTTTAAACGGTTTTACAATCAGGTAGATTATGTTTTAGTTTATCAATAGTTTTGATAAAGATCTCTAAAATGTTTTAACCGTTTCAATCTAATATGATTTTGTTGAAAGTCTAGTCTAGACAGATTTTCAAACTTAAATAATCAATATCTCTAGTTTGCCCTACCTACGTGTAGTAGACTCAAATGACATTGAAACATTCCAAAACGCTGCAAATAAATGTATCTTGTGCAGAATTTGCTCGGACATGTAAGTATTTACAATAACCATCTGTGTATGAGAGTTGCTAAGGACAAATTTGACAATAACATATGACAGTTTGGGAAGAGGAGACCAGCAGATGTATGTATGCATTAGGAATTTGAATGTTGAAATATTAGTCTCCCACCCCCCCCCCCCCCCCCCCCCCCCCCCCCCCCCCCCAGCCTTTAAGACTAGATCCTTATATCTGTCTGGAGAAAAGGAAACCCATACGGTAATGAAAACTTATATATAAATTATTGATAATTATATATAAACTGAGGTGCAAAACAAAGTATATCACTCAGTTGTATTTATCATATGTATAATTTTCAAAGTCACATATCTCGAATTTTCGACGTCGTATTCAAAAACTGACTAGTTTGGCAAATTAGTCCAAAACATTAAATCAGTCAAAGAATACCTGTACGCGTTTTTGTTTTATATAAATTAAAATTCAAAAAATTAAATTTTGAAATTCCCCCAAATTAATTTTGACAAAACACAATTGTTAATAGACATATAAGACATACTCTGTGTGAAAATCAATAAATGTGCCTCGTCCTGCACACATTTACAACATTTTGAACATGGTAGGGGTCTTGTTGGTTAAATTCTTACCCCCCCCCCCCCCCCTCCCCCCCCCCCGCCCCCCGTCTACTTTAAATAATGATATTTAAGTTAAAAAGTAAAACAACCACTAATAAAGTCATTCAAACTACTGCCGAAAGGTGTTATTGTATCGTGCCATAATCAGATGCATCTAATTTCTTTAAAATATTGAATTAATGGAAAACAACTGAGTGATATACTTTCCTTTGCACCTCAGATATATATATATATGTATATATATATATATCCCTCAATAATAACAGGCGATTTAGGTCCAGTTATTCGCATGCAGGACGTCATCACGTATAAGGATATCCAAGCTCGCATGGAACTTCGGATCGCAGTGGGATCGTTTAGTTTCGCCTGACAGGAACAATCACACCTTTTAAATGAAACAAAAGATAATTGGAAAGATGAATCTGTTTACATGTAGCATAACATGGTTAGGATAGATACACTCACAGAACATATATTTAATTTGTGTTTGGGTATTACATAATTAAGTAAAAACACAAAACACTCATATCCTGTCTCAGGTAAATCGTACATTTACTCCGCAACACTTTCATACCCCACCCAAAGCTTCGCGCTGTGACCTATGACACAGGAACTATCCAACAATAGACAACAAATGCGGCGAGTCTGTGATAGCTAGATGGATCACTGCGAAAATCATAAAGGTTCATAGATATTGATAATAAAATAAATAATATACATTTTAATGCCTTATATTAGTGCAAGCAATGCTCAATGGCGGTACATTATTACCCTGAAAGAATACTACTACTACGAATAATAATACTAATAATAATACATTTGTAAAGCGCCTAATATCCACCTAACAGATGCTCAGTGGCGCTAATACAGTGATAAAACTGGAACATATATACACAAAACAGGAATAAGTATCTACTTGTACACAGATAAAAACAAATGGGTTTTAAGCTGAGATTTAAAAGTGTCTTTAGTAGTTGTGTCTCTGAGGTTTTGAGGAAGAGAATTCCATAGTTGTGGGCTGACAAAGGAGAAAGCACGTTCGAAAAGTCGGTTTAGTGATTTTGGTTGAGTCAACAGAGAGTCACTGGAGGATCTGAGATTTCATTGAGGTGAGTACGGGGTGATAAGTTCTTTGAGGTAAGATGGAAATTCTTCATTGTGGATGCAATCGTGATTAAGTATGAGTAGTCTGAAGGTAATTCTTGCAGAAATCGGAACCCAGTGAAGTGATTGAAGAGCGGGGGAGATATGATCATAGCGTGAAGAACGGGAGATACATCGTGCAGCAGAGTTTTGAAATTGTTGGAATTGTACTTAAACGTTTACCGCACCTACTTGATGTAACGCGATTACTGTTTCAGTGCGAAATGTGCGAGATCTTCTGTAATAAACTCAATCGGATTGCAAACTCAACTCGTACATGATAACCATCACTTGAAGAAGGTCGGAAGAGAGCCAATTGCATTTTAAAAGACTGAAATTTTACCGCGAACAAATGCGATAAAAGTAGTAGGTCACAGTGCGGAGCTTTGAGAGGGGTTTCTTTCCAGTAATGAAAGTGGACCCCTGAGACATGGTGAAGTTACTACATGTACATATATCCATCACCATGCCTCATTTAATGTATTATATTGAATTAGCTAGTACTTAAGTCATTCTACCAACTTGATTATAATGTTGTTTCTCTCACAACACAGTACATTAAAACATTAAAACATTACATTAGTACATTAAAAGCCAGAGTGATTAGAACATTTTATTTGTATATATACGTCTTGAACAAAAATACCTAAATCCCCCATTACATAATTTAGATCCTCTCGTTGATTATTCATAGGCAATGTGTTGTGTGTATGGCACTGATATGACATCATTACTGTTTCTACACAATTTATGCAGTCGTTTTACTGTCTTGTGAATCACACAATTGTGTTTCTATCAATGTACCCATTAGTCACTGTCATATTATCAAATCAAACTTTCAAGCCTATAATCTGTTACAGTAACATTCTGATAGCTAAGGCTACAGTTGATTCCAAAGTACTAACAAACCATGTATCTAGAAACGTTTGCAATATCTTTATTGATCACAGTATTTTGACTTCGTGCACGGCTGATTTTTTACTTTACCTAATTAAAGCCATGACGATGTTGGTCTCTATAAATAGCAGTTATATTTTTGCAAAAATGTTTATTTCAATAACAACGATTATGCAGCGATCAAGAGTATCCCTTCTCTGGATGACATGATGTTTTCATCATTCGGATTTACACACTGTTAATAAGATATATTGGCTATAAGATGAATAAAAGGTTTCATGATGCTCTATACAAGGCCTCGTAGTTAAAAGTTGAATTGTTGATGAGGCTACAGTTTAGTTAGTGTACATTATTTATTGAAATTTGACAATATAACTCTGAAGAACTGTTCAAATAACATCCTGTATTCTGTTAATATCATTATATTCACCATTAGTTATTTACTGACGTTAACTGACAAAGGCAATCCAAGAGATGCAAGTAGAAAACTGTCTCATTTACTGTTTGGTTCCACAGCTAGTTCCGTCTGATGAATAATCACAGGACATGATTATCATATTCCTTCTCGTTGATTATTCATAGGCAATTTGTTGTATGATGGCACTGAACTGGCCATCATTACTGTTTCTACGCAAATTTATGCAGTCTTATGAATCACACAGTTATGTTTCTGTCGTGTACCCATTAGTCACTGTCATATTATAAAATAATCTTTTTGAGATTTTTTTTACCGATTTTTGATATGTTGGATTTAAGATGTATGTTGTTGTTGATGAGAGTTGTTGGCTCTGAACAAAGCCTCATATCTCAAAGCTGAGCTGCTACCGTTTAGTTAGTGTACATCATTTAGTGGAACTTGACGATGCAACTATGAAGAACTGTTCAAATAGCATCATGCATTCTGTAAATATCATTATATTCACCATTAGTTATTAACTGATGTTAACTGACAAAGGCAATTTATCTCTTGCACACACATTACATCGTGTAATTATCTGATGTAATCCTCTCTAAAACTCACTCCGAGGCGATTTAGGACAGATAACAATGAGCAAACAAAAGCTTATCTCACAGCACACCTGTCGGGAAATTTCAAAATAGACCAAACTGTACGTCATTATTCATATGGAACTCATGTGAGCCCATTAAGTAAATTATCGTTGTTTTGCAAATACAATACATACATTTTGCTTTAACTCAAGCATAATTCGTTGTTTATGTATAAGATTGAGATACCTGTGTTATCCATATGTTACCCATCATCGTCCCATCATTGCGTAGAATCTTTATAAATGAATATTAATAGTTGAGCTTTCGTCTTTATTACAACATAATCGTCAGTGTCCATCTGTGTTAGATTGATGATGTTCGTAGTCTTTCCGCAATAAAAGATCCTGTATAATTGTGGTAAAGTTTGATAATTTAATCAGCTTATAAATATCATTTTACAGTAATACACAGTTATGTAACTAGTCAAAAGTAAATGACGTTAACGTCAGACATCTAATGCAAACGAATACGCTACTGAATTCTATAAACATAATGAGGGGATTTATATAAACATCTTCATCAGTGACTTTCTAATAACTCAATTTCCAAACACCAACAGTAAAGCAGACTTGAAAATAATTAGAATGATAAGAAAGTGACTATAACAAAGCAAGGAAACAATGAAGATGAGAAGCTGATTGGTCGAAGAAGCCTGGGGTTAAATGAGTGGTAGAGGTAACAAAGGCTGAACGTAATGAAAACCTCACAAGCTTGCACATAGGTAAATTGGTGGGAGCTAATTAAGTATTTGGAGAGCAAAATATGTCAATTCTATAAACATAATTAGAGGATTTATAACAACTTCATGATCAGTGAGTTTATAATAACTCTTTATGGTAACTCCTTGGGTTATACATTTCTTATCGATATTTGGCAGGGTCATTTGAATTTCAATTGAACATATTGTAATTCGTATATTTGTGTAGTCTCATTAAGATTCTGGTTTTACTAATAACATAGAACTGCTGCTAGTCTTCTGAATTATTAATGGAATAACTTGATATTTGTACATACTTAAACTACCGGGCAAAAGAAAGTATAACACTCACCTGTTTTCGATTAATTCGATATTTTAAAGAAATGAGATGCATTTGATGATGGCACGATACAATAACACCTTTCGGCAGTAGTTCGAATGACTCAATTGATGACTGTTTTATTTTTTAACTTAAATATCATTATTTAAAGTAGACAGGGGTAAGAAATGAAATTTACACCAACATGACCCCTACCATGTTCAACATGTTGTAAATGTGCGCAGGACGAAGCACATTTATTGATTTCCACACAGAGTATGTGGTATATGTCGATGAACAGTTGTGTTTTATCCAAATTAATTTGGGGGAATTTAAACATTTTAATTCTAAATTTTAATTTTTAAAAATTCAAACCGCGTAGAGGTATTCTTTGACTGATTTAATGTTTTGGACTAATTTCACAAACTAGTCCGTTTTTTAATACGACATCGAAAACTCGAGATATTTGACTTTGAAAATTATACATATGATAAAAACAACTGAGTGATATACTTTCTTTTGCCCGGTAGTTTATAATATGAAACAGCTCATGTTCACAAATGGATAAGCAGGTTCACATTCTTGACCAATCAAAAACAATGAACCTTTAATGGATACACGATTCATTAGTGGTCCACATTTAGCACAAACATAACCACATTTAAAAATTTGATTAAAGATTAATTCATTTGTAAACACTTTATGAATAGTATATTTAAATCATCTAACATTGACATTTGGTGTACATTTATACAATGAATAAAGACTTGTTTGAACACAGTTTTTGTAGATATACAGAAGACATAGTGGTCATATAGTGAGTCATAAAACTTGCATTCATAGGAATGCATATATTTGTGTTTGACTGACAGTAATGTCGGCCATTACAGGCTCTTGTAAGAAACAAATTATCAATGAATAATCATCAAGAACAATATGATAATCACTTCCTGCGATTATTCACTAAACGAAACTGACAGTGACACTGACAAGTAATTTAAAAATTTTCTTCGATGTGTTTACCAGTTGGGAACTTTATAATTAGAATACATTGCTTCCATGATCTATAGGTACTTTATACTTTGTAAATTATGTTAGATAAATAGTTTAATACGTTGTGAGAACAGTTTGTTTATGTCAATTAAGAGGAAGCAATTCAGACTAGCAACAACAAAAGGAAAACTCTGAAGTATGATACATTTTGGTTTAATGATTTATTCTCGAATATGAATGACGAATCATGACGGATGTACTGCGTGTCTAGAGGTAGTTATAATCATACAGGCATTCGCTGCCATATTGATGTAGCTGTTAAAACAATGTTAGTGTATGTAATACTGGATGCATTGGTTTTGCTAATCTTGTGTTTTAATATTTTAGAAATGATGATGTTTGATTCGGGATTTCAGGGAAAATGTCAAATGACAATGACATGTCCCAGAATACGTGTCTCGAGTTTTCAATTAACTGAATGTCTCTAAAAGAAGCATTAGGACTATTGCATTTGGTAATAATCGAAATCCTTTGCTATCACCTCCTTCAATGCATTAAATGCGCTGTACATTGCCGTTCTTATTGAAATTAAGTGATCCCACGAAAAGGTATATAGTGCCACAAATTGCTAGATGATACTCCCCAATCAATAAAGAGAGTTCTAAAACGAATGTACATGGTTCAGTTAAGCCATGCGAGTCCATTTCCCTTCTTTGGCCAGTGTAATGTGGTTTCATTAAAATGGCCGTTGGAAGACAATTCAAGTGATCTGCCTGATGTAGCGATCATTTTAATGATCATTTAATTACGGCAACATGATGGAATGATCATTCATCTTGCTGTCTGAACTCTCAAATTCGCATCAGATCTACAAATCAACCTCTCACACTGAGACGATATTCGTTTTTTACCAAATCCCATGTAAACTTTTACTATCAAAACTTAAGCGCTCACTGTCATAAATGGCATCGGTTTTTTAGAAATAGAATATTGCCTTGCAGTAATAAGCACAACTCATGTGTTGACAGTTTAATTCTTGTATAATCTCTCCTGTCTGGTTGTCAATTTATATTTATCTGAAAAAGGTTACAGTGGGATAGCTTCGTCAATATGGACGAACCTACCCCATACATGTCCCTCATGTGTGCGTTTGTTTTAAAGTTTCACAGACATGGAAATTAATCAAAAGCCTTTGCTTTTGACACTTTTTTCAATGCATATTTACTATCTGCTTAGGTAATACACCGATAATGCCTACATTGTATTCATTTAAAACTGGTTGCTTATTTTCAAAAGTCGAATTGGTAATGGTCTTTATTGCAGTTACAAGCGAATAGACTTTAAACACATGTTTGGTCAAACACATGACAAAGACGCATATATGACAGTCCCGTACAATGTTTTACACCTTCATAAACTGTTTTATACCAAGTGGTGAAATTGCCCCGAAGCGTTAAATGAAATAAATCACAGAAGCTTGAAATAATTGAATAATAATATGGGATATGGAAATCAGGTTACGTGTGGATGTCATAATCACAGACTGTTGACAGTTCTTGATGATATTTGCCTATTTTGAATTATCTTGTATTAAAAATACCCTCTGTGAATATTGATTCAGTGAGATTGGATATTTTGTGATTATAAAAAAAATATGTTGATATATGATTTATTTCAATGCGATGTACACCACCGTATGAATTTATATCCCTCAAAATGCATGAATCGTGCGTTCTAAAAAATTATAAATCACAGGTCAATTATGATAATACAAATATATTGCACAAGTGAAAAAATCCAATGATATGAGATGACAATAAATAAGTCCATCATTGTTCATACAATCGGTATTAATGAAATGTACAAATAATATTTCTAATTGGCTAAACAGCGTGATCTCATGATACGAATAAACTAGGTAGCATTAGTACAGAACAAACAGGACAATACATGGGTTTAATGACATCATCAGTGAATAAACAGGACTTTGTGCTTAGAAATATGGAGATTGATATGGGCCATGTTTATTAGATATCAAGTCACATGGACATTTTGATCTATGTTTACATCTGTTAAAATGGAGAGATTACAATTTACAGCTAGTATGTATAAACAATGATCGCCGCTAATGGCTGCAATACTGCCGAAGCGGCGTTAAACAATAACTCACTCACTATAAACAATGAGTATGTATATGAAGCTTATCTAATAACAACTGAACACAGGGTGACTTGAAAACACTTAAGAATTCACTAGCGACTAAAAGCACATGTACATGAAATACATTTCTGAGAAATTATTTACCATACACATTGTTTTATGGTACCACAACCACCCAAACATCCAATTTACAAATCATGCAACGATTCCCTAACTTACAAAAAACACCCATCAATGGAATTATGACACTGACTTATGGATTACTGCAAATACATATGTGTATGGACTGGGAATTATCTAGTTACCGAAGTTTCGTGCATTATAGGTAAGGTACATGTATGCATTAAATACAGAAAATTAATGATCCTATTTCACAGAATATGGGATATGATATTATTTGTGTGTCACTAAGGTTAAGGCTGTGTGACGGACTTGGCTACAAGATGACAAACTATATAGTCGCTAGGCTGTATGACTTTTAAAGGGACAGTAGCACGTTTTTTCGCTCAAATAAGTTGATGAAATGTATTTGAAAAATAATTTCACCAATAGTAAAACATCCTTTTCTCTTCGGAAAATAAAGTTTAAAATGAGTGTACATATTTCGGTAAAGCCATGGGCATCGTTTTTGTAATACAAAATAATAAATTGTGTTCACAATAAAATGGCCGCCATGCATTTTTTGCTTAATACGCAACATAGTTTTTACCACTACAGATTTTTGGTTTGTGTAATAAGATGTTTTAACCTCTAAAGTTAATTTAAATGACATAAAATATCATTATAATGGGAAATTTGAAAAAAATAAATTTTGCAAAAGAACGTGCTACTTCCCTTTTAACATGAAATAATACAGATACATTTACATAAACATAATATTCATGTAGAGAAATGATAGCTTGTGAGCAAACTTCTTGGTAGCAGCTGTGAGCAATATATACAAGACAAAACAGGTTAAGGACCTTTGAATTTTTATTTTTCTCACTTCGTCCTGGAATAAACATATCATTATTTATAATTTCACATTGTACATATTTATATCCCTAAAACACTTTTGTCAGTATAGTTTCCCTCTTGAGAAATACGACACGAAAAAGTCAGGTTTTATTCTTTTATAATGTTGCCTTGACCGTGTTATTTTCTGAGAAGAATGCGGGATGAGCATATTCTATAACGTCGTTGAATATAACTTGAGATGATCCAGAAGAGCAAAAGCTCTTAGTGACTCATGGTTACAGAGACACATTGGAGAGTACACGAAGAATATACATACGTCTTCCATGTTTAATGTTCCACTTATACAAATGCCCTTGCCTAAGACAAAGTGATAGTGATTACCCACCGTCCGCCTATAACTATGTCATAGAGACAGGTATGGGGGTGCCGCTGATAAAGAGGTTTGTGTAAGACTAGTTTAAGGAAATTTTGGACAACAGACACGTACAACGGAGCCGGAGCTACAAGTAATGAGGATAAAATATGATAACCCCTAACTATTTAAGGATGTTCGCTTTTTAGCTATGTTACAAAGTTCTTGTTCCCCTAACGAAATCGATGAAACAATATGTATGGTAGTGTGGTTTTTGTTAAGCTTTGACACAAAATGTACCCTCTTTTTTTGTCAAATTTAGGCCATTTATGCTGTTTAAGCACTTTTTAGAGGTACTAAAGTCACATTTTCTTTATTTCATTTGTTTGTTAAATGTATGTAGATGATGTACAATATCATGAAGTAAATAAAAATGACAAAAACAACCTTTTGTTTGTTGATAACAGAGTGACCGTGTAGTTTTAATCTTTCCTATAGCATCCATACATTGTAGGTACATCTACCGTTACCATTTATATTGCTAAATGAAAAATGAAAATAAAATTGCCAAATGCAAGTTATCCTTACATGCACATTCTTATATTATTAATATTAAATTAAAAGGACACAATGATAATAACATAATCTTAGCCAATTCTTAGCTTAGTTTGTTAATATATGCATGTGGTAATAACTTGGGCATCTGACTGTGATTTAAATTATTTCGCAGAGTATATCAACCCTTACCGATATTAATTCTGGATATTCAGAGAACATGACTAATCGAGACATAATTGTATAGTGAGTCATAAAAAAGTCAAGAGATACAATTGTATAGTTTGTAGAAGATGATTGACAAACGCCCATGAATAATCAAAGACGATAATATGATAATCACTTCCGAGACTATTCTCCAGACACAAATCGCAATCAAAGGATATTTTCATATCTGCTTTACAAGCGTGCATTGTGTTTGTTTGTTCATTTAATTTAGTATAAGTACCTCAATGTATGATCCACGGATTGCGTTGTGTTCTTTATCTGATTTGGTTTTATGAGTCACACATGTAAAACATTATCAATGAAGGAAGTACTGACTTGCGTTGATAATTACCATTTAGTGGTTCAATAAAATGACACAATAAAGGTGTACGGTCGCGATCGAAAACCGGACAAAGTCACGAGGCTGACGCACTCCAATTAAACAAATGTTATCATTACAGATATTACTCATGATTAACTCAATTTGAGAAATTTTATTTTCGCTATGGCGGAGAGAGTGCCAGCTCTGATTGCACGCATATCACGTGTGCATGGAGATCCTTATACCAGGCCACTTCCTGCACACGAACATTGTAACCTTATTCTGCTGTTTTTTTAAGTGATGTTTGCTGAGCATACACGCCCGATATAATACACACATAATACACTTCATCTTAACAACAATTGAAACAATTGTGTCCGTCTCGTGCATAAGTAGGCCATGTCATATCGACAAGAATCTGTATCCAATTGACAGCGATATCCCCAAGGATACGCGTCTCGATTTGATCAATAACTGAATGTCTCTAATCGAAGAATTATGACTTTTGCATTAGCTAGTAGCTGGACACGTTTACTATAAAAGCCTGTCATACACGCTATATTAATATGATGGTTGTCAAGCACAGTGAACATGAACAACAGTCAAATTTTCTTTACGTATTCATCAATTTAATAACCATTCCTTCTAGAGTACAATGTACTGATAACTAGGGTACACGGATATGTTACATGGATTTATTACTCGCCCGTCCCGTGTAAGATACTGCAGTGTAATATTTATACGGCAATATTACACTAGTGTAATACCGCTGCACGTATGACGTCACAATAGTTTGCGGTTATGACGTCACAATTGGTGTAATAGTATCGGATTTGCGGGATTCATAGTTTCAGAGCCATGTCTTCTATTTTACTGGATTATAGATGGGCGAGTAATAAACAGAATACTAAACTTCCTTCTATTTAACACCATTTTTTATTAAACTCGTGAATAATTTGGTATCAAACTCGCTTTCTCTTGTTTTATACAAAGTCATTAAATCGTTTAATAAAAATTGTATTAAATAGAAGGTCGTTTTCTATGAACAGTATAGTTATGTTCTGCAATAAACCAGATATAATTCTACGATAGGTATAAATAAGGCACGTCTTATTAAACTTTAAAGGTGAATTAGTCTGTGAAATAAAGGATTATATACATATGTCATACATGTCAAATACTGTTCCTACTCCAATATAATTCTGCAATTACTCGTTACTTCTATGGCAAAGGTTGTTAAGAACTTTAAAAAAACATACACAACAAAGACATACGGTTACACTCAATTCATGTCATTATGTAATTTGTGTGTCACAAAGTCAGTAAATACACACTTCTGAGTGTGGAATAAACGGCGTTAGACAAGTAGCAGGCAGGAATGAAGACGCCGGGGTTGCATATTATTTAGGAAAGTGAATATTCAACAGAAGTTAGATTTGGTTTCTTACGAGTTTGCGAATTCTCAGTAACTTGAATGATTGACAAGCAATGTAAAGTCAAATGAGTATCTATTCATTGTACACATGTACACTAAAGGATAATGTTAGATAATGTATTATTCATAAAATATGTTCAAATGGTTTAATTGTTGAATAAAATTGTACATGTGTTTGTGCTAACGGTGGACTACTGAAGAATCTTGTGACATTTATAGGTCATCTTGGGAACTTGGTTTGTTTTTGAGTGGTGATATAAAACATGAACTTGCTTATCCATATGTGAAACATAAGCAGCGTCAAAAATTGTGCAAATATCAAGATTGCCTAACAATAATTCAAAAGACTAGCAGGAGTTCTTAGTCATTCATAAAACCAGAGATATAATAAGACCACACTAAGAATACAACTGCCTGCAATTACCATATGTTCCATTGAAATTAAAATGACCCTGCCAAAAAATGAATAACCTTCTCAAGGAGTAACCATGACGAGTTATTAGGAAGTTACAAATCACGAAGTTTATATATACCCTCTAATTATGTTTATATAATTCAGTACCTACTGGTATTGTACTAGAATCGGACGTTAAAGCGATTACTTTTGACTAGTTATATACATATGTATTAGTACAACTTGATATTTATATGCTGGTTAAATTTACCACAATTATGCAGGGTTTTTTTATTGCGGAAGGACGAAGAAAATCATCAACGTAACACAGATGGACACTAAAATTCTGTTGAAATATTGATGTAAGTCCAACAATCAATATTCACTTATTAAGATAGTCTATGCAAGGATGGGACTATGGTAGCTAACATATGGATAACACAGGTATCTCAATCTTATACATAAACAACGAATCATGCTTGAGTTAAAGCAAAATGTGTGTATTGTATTTGCAAAATAGAGATCATTTCCTTATTGGTTCACATGAGTTCCATATGAATGATAACGTACAGTTTGGTCTATTTTGTAATTTCCCGACAGGTGTGCTGTGAGATAAGCTACTGTTTGCTCATTGTTATCTGTCCTGAATCGCCTTGGAGTGTGTTTGAGAGAGGATTACATCAGATAATTACACGACGTAATGTGTGTGCACAAGATAAATTGCCTTTGTCAGTTAACGTCAGTTAATAACTAATGGTGAATATAATGATATTTACAGAATGCATGATGCTATTTGAACAGTTCTTCATAGTTGCATCGTCAAGTTCCACTTAATGACAACATACATCATAAAGGGGCAGTAGCACGTTTTCTCGCTGAATTAAATCGATTAAATGTGTTTGAAAAATAATCTCACCAATAGAAAAACACCCTTCTCTCTTAGGAAAATCATGTTAAAAATGGATGTACATAGTTTCGTAAAGCAATGGGAATCGTTTTTGTCATTCGAAATAATAAAATGTGTTCACAATAAAATGGCCGCCATGCATTTTTTGCTTTATACGCAACACCGTTATTACCACTATTGCTAATTGGTTTGTTCAAAAAGATGTGTTACCCTCTAAAGTAAATATAAATGACATAAACTATCATTAGAAATGGGAAATTTGAAAAAATAAAATTTGCAAAAAACGTGCTATTGCCCTTTTTAATCCAACATATCTAATTTACAAAGATCGGTTAAAAATCTCAAACAGATTATTTTATAATATGACAGTGACTAATGGGTACACGACCGAGACATAACTGTGTGATTCATAAGACTGCATAAATTTGTGTATAAACAGTAATGATGGCCATTTCAGTGCCATCATACAACACATTGCCTATGAATAATCAACGAGAAGGAATATGATAATCATGTCCTGTGATTATTCATCAGACGGAACTAGCTTTGGAACCGAACAGTAAATGAGACAGTTTTCTACTTGAATCTATTGGATTTAACGAATTAGCTTTTAAATGATACTATCGGGTGATTAATGTTGTTTTGTTCAAGACGTACATACACGAATGCAATTGTTTAATCACTCTGGTTTTTATTTTAATGTTGTCAATACAGAGAATACAGAGAATACAGAGAATACAGAGAATAACCAAAACATAAGCAAGATGCATGGTAGAATGACTTATGCACTCTGATGGCTCTTTCTAATTCCACATAAATATACTCATGGTAAAAATGGTTGACACTCTTAAACAGAAAAATGGATTTTAGCAAATTAAATGCATGGACAATTAATATTGTTCGATATTATGGGATTTTCGAAATCAAATGGCACAAACACATGATGTAAACTACAGTATGTAATACTTGCCATGTATGTATAGTGTACGAATGAGACTCCATGAAAGATTTTGTGTATATTTGGGTTAGTATAATATCTTTTTCAAATGTAACTTTTCATTATTTATTGGAACTAAAATGAGAACACTCAAATACTGTGACAATATACCAATGCCAAGATCTCACGACACAAGGAATGAACTCTTTTGAATAAATTTCATTTTTCATATATTCCTCTTTATTTGGTATTTTAAAGTACAAATGGAGAACTAGGAAATGCTCAAGGACATTATTCCCCAAAGACATCCAGGAGTAAAATGTTTGACCAAAAATATTATCTAAACTGACACGTTATGATGTTTATATAACAGTTCATTCCTATAACTATTAGGGGTGTCAACCATTATTACCATGAGTATACATTACATGAGGCATGGTGACGGATATACATGTAGTATTTACCAACAGAAATGATCCATCCAATTGTATAATGTTATGTGAAAATTTTAGCCAACTACAGAAAGCCTTTTTAACTACAGTTCGCTCGTCGTTCTTCTCAAAGTGATCGACAATGATTATCGTGTCCAAATCGAGTTTACTATCCGGTTGAGTTTATTACAGCATATCTTACACATTTTGCACTGTTAAAAGTATTCGCATTTCATCATCAAAGTAATTTGTATTGGTTCCGCAATGATCCATCTATATATTCTATCTAGATAGTTCCTTTGGCATAGGTCACGAACGAGGTTTGAGTGGGCTTCCATCCCAGAATATGCAAATGGTTCGGAGACTGGATGGTAGTATTTTGTGATTTTACATTAAATTAAGGACGTGATATCTAATCACAAATTAAATCCATTTTCTGTGAATGCATAAATTTAAATCATAATCTGTTATGAAAATGTAAACGGCTTCCTCTTTCCAGTGATGTTTGTATAATTTTTTAACAAAATGTGATTTTCTTGCCTTGTTGGTTAGGCGAAACTAAACGATTCCACTGCGATCTGAAGTGCCATGTGAACATGAATATCCTACTACATGTACGTGATGACGTCCTGCACACGAATAATTGGACCTAAATCTCCTGTTATTATTTAGTAATGTTTGCTGAGTACACAAATCCGATACCACGTGAACGAGAAGCACAAACATCCTTCATCCGGACAATACTTGATACAATTCTGTTCGCCTAACGTACAAGTAGGCCATGTCATATCGACACGAATCTGTATCCAATTGACAATGATACTCCCTCAGGCCACGCGTCTCGAGTTCATCACTAACTGAAAGTCCCTAATCGGAGCATTAGGACTATTGCATTAGTCGGTAATCGAACCCATTTACTATCAAGTCCGTTCATGCACGTAGCAGGGTGATGGTGACTAAAAGGCTGTACATCGAGACGATCAGGTCAAGTAGAAAGCGCGTGGATAACTGACAAATGTACTAAAAGTACTTGGCAAAGGGTCATATATTCATTCTGAGGTACAAGATACCAAACACTAGGGGTACTCATGGATGTTTTGCACACGTATGTTGACACATGACTGATTTCAATACAAACTTGAGAATTCCATGCTTTTCTACCACGATCAGCCTACGACTGACGTTGATAAAAACTACAAGGCAAAGGACAGTATACATCTTAGTTGGTTTTATGTATGATTTTCAATTACAAATATCTTGAATTTTCGACGTCGTAATCTAAAACTGAACAGTCAAAAAATACTTCTTCGTTTTCAATTTTTTTGTTAATTATATTTTTAATTTTAAAAACATTCAAAAATTCATTTCGATAAATGACAACTGTTCATCGCCATATAAGACATATTATATGTGAAAATCAATAAATGTGCGTCATTCAGTACACATTTACAACGTTCTATAAACAGGGTCGGGGTTATGTTGGTGTAATCTCGTGTATAACCCCTGTCTTCATTTTAAACTAAAAATATCCAATCACCAATTAATTCATTCATAAATTGTATAATAATTGTATTGCGCCCTCATCAAGCATCACTATGAATGAGAGTTACGTTGTGGATTTGCTTTTTTAAACACATGTCATAAGGAAAGGGATAATATTGTCAGAATTAACAGATCATGTGTTTTAGATCAGTCTTTGATATTCTTTTATAATGTTGCCTTGACCGTGTTATTTTCTGAGAAGAATGCGGAATGAGCATATTCTATAACGTCGTTGAATATAACTTGAGATGATCCAGAAGAGCAAAAGCTCTTAGTGACTCATGGTTACAGAGACACATTGGAGAGTACACGAAGAATATACATACGTCTTCCATGTTTAATGTTCCACTTATACAAATGCCCTTGCCTAAGACAAAGTGATAGTGATTACCCACCGTCCGCCTATAACTATGTCATAGAGACAGGTATGGGGGTGCCGCTGATAAAGAGGTTTGTGTAAGACTAGTTTAAGGAAATTTTGGACAACAGACACGTACAACGGAGCCGGAGCTACAAGTAATGAGGATAAAATATGATAACCCCTAACTATTTAAGGATGTTCGCTTTTTAGATATGTTACAAAGTTCTTGTTCCCCTAACGAAATCGATGAAACAATATGTATGGTAGTGTGGTTTTTTTTAAGCTTTGACACAAAATGTTCCCTCTTTTTTTGTCAAATTTAGGCCATTTATGCTGTTTAAGCACTTTTTAGAGGCACTAAAGTCACATTTTCTTTATTTCATTTGTTTGTTAAATGTATGTAGATGATGTACGATATCATGAAGTAAATAAAAATGACAAAAAAAAACTTGTGTTTGTTGATAACAGAGTGACCGTGTAGTTTTAATCTTTCCTATAGCATCCATACATTACAGGTACATCTACCTTTACCATTTATATTGCTAAATGAAAAATGAAAATAAAATTGCCAAATGCAAGTTATCCTTACATGCACATTCTTATATTATTAATATTAAATTAAAAGGACATAATGATAATAACATAATCTTAGCCAATTCTTAGCTTAGTTTGTTAATATATGCATGTGGTAATAACTTGGGCATCTGACTGTGATTTAAATTATTTCGCAGAGTATATCAACCCTTACCGATATTAATTCTGGATATTCAGAGAACATGACTAATCGAGAAATAATAGACACATAATTGTATAGTGAGTCATAAAAAAGTCAAGAGATACAATTGTATAGTTTGTAGAAGATGATTGACAAACGCCCATGAATAATCAAAGACGATAATATGATAATCACTTCCGAGACTATTCTCCAGACACAAATCGCAATCAAAGGATATTTTCATATCTGCTTTACAAGCGTGCATCGTGTTTGTTTTTTCATTTAATTTAGTATAAGTACCTCAATGTATGATCCACGGATTGCGTTGTGTTCTTTATCTGATTTGGTTTTATGAGTCACACATGTAAAACATTATCAATGAAGGAAGTACTGACTTGCGTTGATAATTACCATTTAGTGGTTCAATAAAATGATACAATAAAGGTGTAAGGTCGCGATCGAAAACCGGACAAAGTCACGAGGCTGACGCACTCCAATTAAACAAATGTTATCATTACAGATATTACTCATGATTAACTCAATTTGAGAAATTTTATTTTCGCTATGGCGGAGAGAGTGCCAGCTCTGATTGCAATTTAGAATGGCACGAATATCAAGTGTGCATGGAGATCCTTATACAAGGCCACTTCCTGCACACGAACATTGTAACCTTATTCTGCTGTTTTATTAAGTGATGTTTGCTGAGCACACACGCCCGATATAATACACACATAATACACTTCATCTTAACAACAATTGAAACAATTGTGTCCGTCTCGTGCATAAGTAGGCCATGTCATATCGACAAGAATCTGTATCCAATTGACAGCGATATCCCAAAGGATACGCGTCACGATTTGATCACTAACTGAATGTCTCTAATCGAAGAATTATGACTTTTGCAATAGCCAGTAGCTGGACACGTTTACTATAAAAGCCTGTCATACACGCTATATTAATATGATGGTTGTCAAGCACAGTGAACATGAACAACAGTCAAATTTTCTTTACGTATTCATCAATTTAATAACCATTCCTTCTAGAGTACAATGTACTGATAACTAGGGTACACGGATATGTTACATGAAATTATTACTCGCCCGTCCCGTGTAAGATACTGCAGTGTAATATTTATACGGCAATATTACACTAGTGTTATACCGCTGCACGTATGACGTCACAATAGTTTGCGGTTATGACGTCACAATGGGTGTAATAGTATCGGATTTGCGGGATTCATAGTTTCAGAGCCATGTCTTCTATTTTACTGGATTATAGATGGGCGAGTAATAAACAGAATACTAAACTTCCTTCTATTTAACACCATTTTTATTAAACTCGTGAATAATTTGGTATCAAACTCGCTTGCTCTTGTTTTATACAATGTCATTAAATCGTTTAATAAAAATTGTATTAAATAGAAGGTCGTTTTCTATAAACAGTATAGTTATGTACTGCAATAAACCATATATAATTCTACGATAGGTATAAATAAGGCACGTCTTATTAAACTTTAAAGGTGAATTAGTCTGTGAAATAAAGGATTATATACATATGTCATACATGTCAAATACTGTTCCTACTCCAATATAATTCTGCAATTACTCGTTACTTGTATGGCAAAGGTTGTTAAGAACTTTAAAAAAACATACACAACAAAGACATACGGTTACACTCAATTCATGTCATTATGTAATTTGTGTGTCACAAAGTCAGTAAATACACACTTCTGAGTGTGGAATAAACGGCGTTAGACAAGTAGCAGGCAGGAATGAAGACGCCGGGGTTGCATATTATTTAGGAAAGTGAATATTCAACAGAAGTGAGATCTGGTTTCTTACGAGTTTGCGAATTCTCAGTAACTTGAATGATTGACAAGCAATGTAAAGACAAATGAGTATCTATTCATTGTACACATGTACACTAAAGGATAATGTTAGATAATGTATTATTCATAAAATATTTTCAAATGGTTTAATTGTTGAATAAAATTGTCCATGTGTTTGTGCTAACGGTGGACTACTGAAGAATCTTGTGACATTTATAGGTCATCTTGGGAACTTGGTTTGTTTTTGAGTGGTGATATAAAACATGAACTTGCTTATCCATATGTGAAACATAAGCAGTGTCAAAATTTGTGCAAATATCAAGATTGCCTAACAATAATTCAAAAGACTAGCAGGAGTTCTTAGTCATTCATAAAACCAGAGATATAATAAGACCACACTAAGAATACAACTGCCTGCAATTACCATATGTTCCATTGAAATTAAAATGACCCTGCCAAAAAATGAATAACCTTCTCAAGGAGTAACCATGACGAGTTATTAGGAAGTTACAAATCACGAAGTTTATATATACCCTCTAATTATGTTTATATAATTCAGTACCTACTGGTATTGTACTAGAATCGGACGTTAAAGCGATTACTTTTGACTAGTTATATACATATGTATTAGTACAACTTAATATTTATATGCTGATTAAATTTACCACAATTATACAGGGTGTTTTTTTATTGCGGAAGGACGAAGAACATCATCAATCTAACACAGATGGACACTAAACTTCTGTTGAAATATTGATGTAAGTCCAACAGTCAATATTCACTTATTAAGATAGTCTATGCAAGGATGGGACTATGGTAGGTAACATATGGATAACACAGGCATCTCAATCTTATACATAAACAACGAATCATGCTTGAGTTAAAGCAAAATGTGTGTATTGTATTTGCAAAATAGAGATCATTTCCTTATTGGTTCACATGAGTTCCATATGAATGATAACGTACAGTTTGGTCTATTTTGAAATTTCCCGACAGATGTGCTGTGAGATAAGCTACTGTTTGCTCATTGTTATCTGTCCTGAATCGCCTTGGAGTGTGTTTGAGAGAGGATTACATCAGATAATTACACGACGTAATGTGTGTGCAAAAGATAAATTGCCTTTGTCAGTTAACGTCAGTTAATAACTAATGGTGAATATAATGATATTTACAGAATGCATGATGCTATTTGAACAGTTCTTCATAGTTGCATCGTCAAGTTCCACTAAATGACAACATACATCATAAAGGGGCAGTAGCACGTTTTCTCGCTGAATTAAATCGATGAAATGTGTTTGAAAAATAATCTCACCAATAGAAAAACACCCTTCTCTCTTAGGAAAATCATGTTAAAAATGGATGTACATAGTTCCGTAAAGCAATGGGAATCGTTTTTGTCATTCGAAATAATAAAATGTGTTCACAATAAAATGGCCGCCATGCATTTTTTGCTTTATACGCAACACCGTTATTACCACTATGGCTAATTGGTTTGTTCAAAAAGATGTGTTACCCTCTAAAGTAAATATAAATGACATAAACTATCATTAGAAATGGGAAATTTGAAAAAATAAAATTTGCAAAAAACGTGCTATTGCCCCTTTTAATCCAACATATCTAATTTACAAAGATCGGTTAAAAATCTCAAACAGATTATTTTATAATATGACAGTGACTAATGCGTACACGACCGAGACATAACTGTGTGATTCATAAGACTGCATAAATTTGTGTATAAACAGTAATGATGGCCAGTTCAGTGCCATCATACAACAAATTGCCAATGAATAATCAACGAGAAGGAATATGATAATCATGTCCTGTGATTATTCATCAGACGGAACTAGCTGTGGAACCGAACAGTAAAAGAGACAGTTTTCTACTTGAATCTATTGGATTTAACGAATTAGCTTTTAAATGATACAATCGGGTGATTAATGTTGTTTTGTTCAAGACGTACATATACGAATGCAATTATTGTTTAATCACTCTGGTTTTTATTTTAATGTTGTCAATAAAGAGAATACAGAGAATACAGAGAAGAACCAAAACATAAGCAAGATGCATGGTAGAATGACTTATGCACTCTGATGGCTCTTTCTAATTCCACATAAATATACTCATGGTAAAAATGGTTGACACCCCAAAACAGAAAAATGGATTTTAGCAAATTAAATGCATGGACAATTAATATTGTTCGATATTATGGTATTTTCGAAATCAAATGGCACAAACACATGATGTAAACTACAGTATATAATAATTGCCATGTATGTGTAGTGTGCGAATGAAACTCCATAAAAGATTTTGTGTATATTTGGTTTTAGTAGAATATCTTTTTCAAATTCCACTTTTCATTATTTATTGGAACCTAACTGAGAACACTCAAATACTGTGACAATATACCTATGCCAAGATCTCACGACACAAGGAATGAACTCTTTTGAATAAATTTCATTTTTCATATATTCCTCTTTATTTGGTATTTCAAAGTACAAATGGAGAACTAGGAAATGCTCAAGGACACTATTCCCCAAAAGACATCCAGGAGTAAAATGTTTGACCAAAAATATTATCTAAACTGACACGTTATGATGTTTATATAACATTTCATTCCTATTACTATTAGGGGGTGTCAACCATTACATGAGTATACATTACATGAGGCATTGTGACGGATATACATGTAGTATTTACCAACATATATGATCCATCCAATTGTATAATGTTATGTGAAAATTTTAGCCAACTACAGAAAGCCTTTTTAACTACAGTTGGCTCGTCGTTCTTCTCAAAGTGATCGACAATGATTATCGTGTCCAAATCGAGTTTACTATCCGGTTGAGTTTATTACAGCATATCTTACACATTTTGCACTGTTAAAAGTATTCGCATTTCATCATCAAAGTAATTTGTATGGGTTCCGCAATGATCCATCTATATATTCTATCTAGATAGTTCCTTTGGCATAGGTCACGAACGAGGTTTGAGTGGGCTTCCCTCCCAGAATATGCAAATGGTTCGGAGACTGGATGGTAGTATTTTGTGATTTTACATTCAATTAAGGACGTGATATCTAATCACAAATTAAATCTATTTTCTGTGAATGCATAAATTTAAATCATAATCTGTTATGAAAATGTAAACGGCTTCCTCTTTCCAGTGATGTTTGTATAATTTTTTAACAAAATGTGATTTTCTTGCCTTGTTGGTTAGGCGAAACTAAACGATTCCACTGCGATCTGAAGTGCCATGTGAACATGAATATCCTACTACATGTACGTGATGACGTCCTGCACACGAATAATTGGACCTAAATCTCCTGTTATTATTTAGTAATGTTTGCTGAGTACACAAATCCGATACCACGTGAACGAGAAGCACAAACATCCTTCATCCGGACAATACTTGATACAATTCTGTTCGCCTCACGTACAAGTAGGCCATGTCATATCGACACGAATCTGTATCCAATTGACAATGATACTCCCTCAGGCCACGCTTCTCGAGTTCATCACTAACTGAAAGTCCCTAATCGGAGCATTAGGACTATTGCATTAGTCGGTAATCGAACCCATTTACTATCAAGTCCGTTCATGCACGTAGCAGGGTGATGGTGACTAAAAGGCTGAACATCGAGATGATCAGGTCAAGTAGAAAGCGCGTGGATAACTGACAAATGTACTAAAAGTACTTGGCAAAGGGTCATATATTCATTCTTATCCAATGGGCGGTTAAATTCCCTTTGATGTTTTTGAGACGATATATCATGTATCAAGAAAAGAGTGGTTGTATCTATGACGTCACTTATTTATCAGCCACAGTTATTTTAAACTCTCTGATAGGACGACCGTGGAGAAGCAGGGCGGTCGAAGGGCGGAGCTACAGACACCTGGCTGGCGACCTTGAGTAATTACAACATTGTTGCAAAACCAGATGAGATCAAAGGGATGTATGTCGCTCAATAGAAAAACAAAACAAATGTCACTCAGTACTCTTTTAATGATACAAACAAATGATCAGCTGATTTGAAACCAAAAAAAAAAATCTAAAAAAACACACCATTGTTTTAAAATCGTCACTAATTAACACGAAGGCAATCAATCCAGCGGAAAATATTGAACAGTCATTTGGGGGTGATAATTAATGTTCACTTGACAATTCTGTATGTTGATGTACATGTATGTATTGTAAGAAGAAATTCCACTTGCCTCGAAAACACCAGCCGGAAAAGGGACCTGCGGGAATGGTTCCAAAGCCCGACTGACTTCCTGAGGTGAAACGGGTAAACCATCTCTAACAGCGGATTTCCCCAGACTGATTATTAAGCGCGAAAGTCATGTCACGTGACAGGCGCATATTTGTCGAACGTTGCCCATTGGATAAAACAGATACATGATTGACACAAGTGGGTGTATACAAAATATCATCTCGCTATCACTCACTCGGGGGCTCCGCCCCCTCGTGAGATGATAGCTCGATGATATTTTGTATACACCACTTGTGTCATCATGTATCTATTACTGAGAAACCAAACAAGAAACCAAACACTAGGGGTACTCATGGATGTTTTGCACACGTATGTTGACACATGACTGATTTCAATACAAACTTGAGAATTCCATGCTTTTCTACCACGATCAGCCTACGACTGACGTTGATACAAACTACAAGGCAAAGGACAGTATACATCTTGGTTTTATGTATGATTTTCAATTACAAATATCTTGAATTTTCGACGTCGTAATCTAAAACTGAACAGTCAAAAAATACTTCTTCGTTTTCAGTTTCTTTTAATTATATTTTTAATTTTAAAAACATTCAAAGATTTATTTCGATGAATGACAATTGTTCATCGCCATATAAGACATATTATATGTGAAAATCAATAAATGTGCGTCATTCAGTACACATTTACAACGTTCTATAAACAGGGTCGGGGTTATGTTGGTGTAATCTCGTGTATAACCCTTGTCTACATTTTAAACTAAAAATATCCAATCATCAATTAATTCATTCAAACAACTGCAGATAAATTGTATAATAATTGTATTGCGCCCTCATCAAGCATCACTATGAATGAGAGTTACGTTGTGGATTTGCTTTTTTAAACACATGTTATAAGAAAAGGGATAATATTGTCAGAATTAACAGATCATGTGTTTAAGATCAGTCTTTGATATTCCGACTTCAGAATCAGAGATGAATTGTTCCAGATTTTCACTTTCAGGGCTAAATATAACGACGCCATCCCCAAAGACTTAAAGCTCAAGATGCCGATAACAAGCTGTTGGAAACACTGGAAGATAAACGGGGTAATCTGTGGAAATGTTTTCGTTCCGTCCATTCTAATTCGCAGTGCATATCCCAGGAGATCTGTGATAGATGGTAGAGTTGGCTAGGACTGACGGCATGTCAGTGCATGGATTGCCTGCCACACGACAGAGTTGGCCCGCAAATTGGTTATCTCGTTAAAACGATGTGTACGTAAGGAAAGGCTAAACACGTATGCATAAATCATGTACATATCTTAATTTAGAAAAACTATTACTATGTCATTGGTTACGTGCTTCACAGATAAGAACGCTATGCATACATATTTCGAATATAGAGTTGTATATTTCATAGATAACGACAGTTATATATGTCAAAGAAACCCATTTTATTTGATATTCAATGTTATCTGTTAGGTTTCATCGATATGGATAACATATTTGAAAGGTAATCAACAAACAATGAGTGTCAAATTTTTTAACACGAACCAATACAAACATTATTTGTTGTATTTATTTTCAAATATCATAGATAACAGTAATCTATTACCTGTCAATCAATCTTGGAAATATAATCCTGCTCCTTTGATACAATCGAGGAAATGTTTGTTGTCATGGTGATCAGGTAATTTTGTCAACTAGGAAATAATTAGCAACGTGGGGAGAATACGTCAAATCCCCCTGTTCATCCACGTCTTAATGTTAACAGGAAATCGACAGATTTGCCTTTTTCAACTCGCGATGCGGTATAGAGAAAGGATGCTCAAGATGTTATTCTCGGCAACTAAACTTTTCCGTCTGCGCGACTAGCGCTCAAGGCCTTAGTGGCATAGAAATCAAACCAAGGATGATCTGCTTCTGAAATTCTGAAATAGGGTGTCAGTATATATTTCGATATCACCTATACAAAATACCTATACCAAAAGATAGTTATTGTCAACTTAAGAAGTTAACTTAATAAAGTCTTTTCACAATTAATTTCAATCTTAATTGCTTTAAGAAGGGTCAACTATAAAAAGGAACATATCTTATTGGTGCACCTATTTTGCTTCGTCGGAGCTGTATCTATTTGGAGGTATTAACTGTGTGGAATCTTGAGATACAATGATAGTTTGTTATAAATAAAAGAACTTCGTGTCACATCAACGATTTTTTCATATTATCGGATGCTATAAAAATGGTATCGTAGGTTTGAATAGACCTAGGAGCTATTGAATGTATTATGACCGAGTGTCTAAAGCGACATTAAAATTCAACCTTCACACCGCCAAAAATGAAGGTAAACAATCACAATACACTTTCTATAGTTAAAGAATGAGTAACGGTTCTCTCATTTAAAATATTTCTTGAATTGTAATACAGATGTAAGGTGTGATTTCCCCCTAAAATATAAAGATAATTAACTGCTGAGATGTAAGTGAAAAACTCTTGAAAGCGGTGTGGGATCAAAACTTCCCTCACCACACTTTCTTAAGAGATCACAAATATACATACATGTAGCAAAAACGTGTTGCATCCCTAAGTTTTGCTACCAGTAAACGTTGTCTGTTAAGAAAGTAGACAATGTATCAGAAAGAGAAACTGTTAGATATGCCAGAAGCAAGTGAAAAACTCTTGAAAGCGGTGTGATATCAAAACTCCCCTCACCACACTTCTTTAAGAGATCACAAATATACATAGCAAAACAGTGTTGCACCCCTAAGTTTTGCCACCAGTAAACGTTGTCTGTTAAGAAAGTAGACAATGTATCAGAAAAAGAAACTGTTTGATATGACAGAAGCATTGTCTACCAGATTAACAAAGCAAATTTCAGTCTGATAACGTTTCACTATACTGTGATATTTGAATTAATAAAATTCTGATATTTTGGTATCCCGGAAAAATTATTGTTACACTGAAAAATGAAAGTCAATGGTGGTTGTTGTAATGTGAGTATTTCATTCTTCCAGTGAACTGTTGATTCTTGAGAAAGCGCCATTCAATAAAATGTCAGTAGTTAACAACTTATTAACCCTCAGAATCAGAATTTTTAAACAAAAAAGTTGCTTCCTGACGAAATCAGGTCTCATTGACTGTAATGACACCTCTAAATCATAGATAAGTGTTTCATTAAGATTTTTTTCAGATTCAGATCTATTCCAAAATCGTAACATTGCCACAGCATAAAATTTTCGGTGTGTGTGTGTATGGGTGCAACATTTGTTTGCTATAACTAAATTGCCTCTACATTAATAGCAACATGCTACAGCAGGTTGGCACTGACATCCAGTGACGGTATCTGTACTATAAGTAGAGATCCAGATGAAAATGGCCCATGTCTCGGCAACTCTCAGGTCGTACAATGTATCTACTGATTGGTGTGATAAACGCCAGGAAGTTAATGTAATTAGACCCAGGAGGATCGGGCTTCGAACCTTGTCATTACAGGCGTGTTGTTTTAGCCCTTCACGATAATGCATACAAACCTAAAAGGACTATTGAGACTTTTATTTATTTGCCTGGCCGCGTCTTCATCATATTATACGAACAGCCTTGCAATTTGTAGCCTTCGCTCAATTTAGTATTGGACGGAGCCGGGGCGAGATTACTGCTCCGCTGCTGTTCGAGCGCTCTTACTGTCTCAGCTCTGACGCTCGGCTCAATTTACGATGGCTCTCCTTACAATATTTAGTTGCCTTGCTGCCGATTCTGACTGAGCTGTGCTGATATCTCGATTTGTCACCGTGTCTGAAGTGGGAAATTGATGACTCTGTGCCCGCGTTTGTCTCGTAATGGCGTGTCAGGGGAAACACACATCTCGTGTATTCTCGTGTCATCAGTTAGAAGAATTAAATGTGAGAAAACTTTGAAATACTATTTAAATCAAATTAAAAAGAAAATTGAAATAATGATTTTCAAATTGTATTTGTTTGTGTTCACACGTGCAGCTGCATGATGAATGAAGTTTGAAAATGCGTGTGACTTCTTGTTGGTATTTTCGCTAACAAAAATATCTAATTGTCATGGAGATGAAGAATTTTTACAAAGCTGCGAAATATTTAATGGTCATGAAATAAAAACTTGTTACATTTGACACACCTTCCACATGCGTGTGAACTCGCTTGGAACTCAGGGTTGATGAGTGTAATTACATATAAGAGAAAGTACCTGTTCCGTCAATAAAACATAACTAACCGTGAAACAGTGTCATTATCAAACTCGAAGATAATTGCGCGGCCCTAATTATAACAAAGATCCAAATATATGAAAAATAATTAATACATGCATTTCTTCTATTGATGAGTATTTGTACAACTATCGCGTCAACAAATGAAAAACAAACAACATTCGAGCTAGTCAGGTGATGGGAATTGGAGGAAAAAACGATTAACTTGAAATAATCTTACACCTTCAGAATTCGGAAAATGTTATTGGCACGCGATAACAAAATTAACAATTTACTTTAGGTAAAAGTCTTTCGGACCGCTTACACACTTAATGTTGGAATAACCACCCACTTTAAACTTGGCAATGGCATTTTATACGTTTCATTTAACTGTAAATGATTTGACAATATACGAACATTGTGAGTAGATTTGAGTGTTATGATTATATGTACGTGAAAGGCCGGTTACAACACACAACCAACGTGCAATCTGCCTTCCTGTTATGATTGGTTACTCATTTGCTGAAGCTTACAGTCTAAGGGAGATAACTGTGAGACGATTTCTTTCCAACCGGAATCATGCACTGGCGCTTCAAATCTTACCAGTTCAGACAGAGATGAAAATGTACCTCGCTTTAAAAAAAAACTTCAGACATTTCTATTTGAAAAACTTCAAATCTTAATGTAAGAAAACTAAACCCACTGCGCTCTATCGTACGTGAGTCGTCAATCTTGGAAGTAGAGAAGAAAACAGTAAATCGTGAATAGCGCAATTTCTTCGTAATTTCCTACTTTCTTTTGGTGGTTCCGCTCCTTTCAGTGGTATTGATTGAGTGGTGTGGGGAGTTTGTGGCTGATTGCTTGCCCTCAATACCCGCGGCTCACTTCGTTCCTGATTGGTAACAGCTTAGCGATGCTAGACTCATGAAATCTCGCAGTGTGGCCAACAGATACACAGCGTTCAAATACTAGACGGAAATTAAGTGAAAGGCAATAAACAAATCTCGCACCTCTCCATGACGCAATGGCATCTAAATCAAGCTCCTGACTTCTTCTTCATCATTTGATAGTCATCCATTTTGAAACTCAATTGACCCACTTGCAAATTAGTCCTTCGATTTTCGCCTCAAAATATATCTTGGAAGTTAATTACTTAAATGAACGATGCGAGTTAAATAGGATTTCTTTTAGCAGTTTGTGTAAGGACACCGAGTGTGTAGTTTGTACAATGGAATTGTGTGGGTTTATCAGCTGACACTTCAGAAGAGATTTACAACTAACTGATAACCGTACATATATGTAAACTTTAGTGCATATCTATAATCACATTTTGTTGATTACAAACGTCTCAGACATCGCTGACCCGGAATAATTTTCTAGACTATTTGAAGAAAAATACATATAAACTATTGACATCATCTTATGTGACATACATGTAATATACACAGATGTTATGCAATTAGTCGTTCTCCAATGTCCACGTATGCATGTAGATTGTTCTTACTGTACTTGAAAATATAAATACAAATGTTAAGTACTGTTTAAACTGATGTATTATGTGTCACAGATAAGAGGTACATTTCCTCATGACGATCCTTGAATTCATATTAAACGTTACATTGATTTACTGAGATGACACATGAACGTTATCATTTGATTTACGTCGAAACGCTCCATCTTGTTAACAAACGAAAACACGTCGTCTTTGAAATATCACATTTAGACACCAACCTCGATTTTATGTTATAGTTTAATGAATCAAAATTTATATAATAGAATTATTTGTACACGTACATAATCTGAAGCTGAAAATATAGAGATCTAAGATTCAATTTTGATTTGGTTTCATTTTTCAAATAAGGATGTCTTTTTTCAAAATATTTTCGTTTCAGTGTTAAACTTATTTCAGAGCGTTGTCATCAAGAATTCATTACTGTCCTACTCTATAATATTGCTATACTATACTAGTTGAAAGTACGTATACTATAGCATCCTGAAAACACTGGAGTATTGTTCTCTCTTAGAACGGTTCATGGGGTAATACACAATGTAGGTGTGAGCTCGATCCAAAAAATGGCCATTCAGCAACGTTAGGTGAAACGTGCATGGTTGCTCTTATTTACTTCATGAATAAGCAATGTCAATGGACTGATCGTTAAATATTAAACCAATCGCATGAATATCTAACTGAGAGTACAGGATGTAGTGTAAGTTTGACAGCAAATTGGTGTGCTGCCTCATACGATTCTACGAATGCTTCAGTGGAAACTCACTGTGGATGTAATTTGCTTTGTACAATTGTACCCTTACTATGTATAGCAGATTCACAACCACCAAAACGCATACCACCTGGACGACCAACTTTATTATAAATATGTGATTTCTTCAGATAATGGATGAAGCGATATTCATAAGCTAGCGTTTGTTCTAACATATTTCCTTATTGCAAATGAGGATGTTTAGTTCATGCTGTTACGGGTAAATGTTACCTATCAGAAAACCGAAAACTGTAACGGACAACCAAACTTAGATTGTTTGCATCTTTTGTACCATGAACAACCATAGGAGAATGTACGAGGATCTTAACTTTACATGCTTTATACCACCTCGTCTTATAGAAGTTCCTGATGACATTCACTGTATATACTTACAGCACAAGACTGGGATAAAGGAGTCTGAGAACTCTCCAAGGATTACAGAGATGTGTCATGTTTCACAGGTGCACGTAGCTCAGACTCTAGCAACATTAATATTGCAGTAATATCCCGGCGATTCACGAGTCTAGCTTCCAATCATATCCAATCGATGTTGTATAAATGTCAGCTCTATACAGGACTGTGAATCTGCAACGATGAATAATTTCGGGAAAGGTCTCACATGGAAAGAGTTTAATAACATATGACATTTGCTACCGGTAGCAAGACTATAATTATTGTGAATGGAAACACTTCTCACACCATAATTAATCAACAGGACTTTTATGATAAAGATGTTCAAATGTTCTGATATATCAGATAGATGCATGTTTTCAAGCTAGGGCTGTGACGAGGACATGCATCGCATGGTATACTGTACCTATCACTTCCCTTTACTGTCACATTGGTCTGTTCATTCATGTGAACAATATGCATCGCCGAAATGGTACAATATGAGATTATTGTGCAATCCTGGTCAAAATGATCAGTATACAATGATAGAAGTTAGTTACAATGTGCTTGGAGATGACTACATCTATGAAACGTGTGAATCAGTGCCGCGACTGCCATTGCGTTAGGAAGGTTAGAATGGTCTTGTATCTTCCGTTCCCAAATTGCTTATTGGCCGGATTCCATAATCAACTTACAATGAAGTCTCCACTACGCAACCTTAGAATAACGTTTTCCAACTTCAAAGGATTCGTTTATCAATGAGTCACTGGCGAAGAAACTTTGCTGAAGACTTTCTTATAGCATGTCTCTGTTGACTGCACTGGTAATAGCGTGGACATTGTCGAAAACACGTTGACGATAACGTCATCACCCGCCTCAAACAAGAAAGCAGGCGACAAGAACACCAACTTTTAACTTTCTCAAATTCGATTTGCTGAGGGGAGAAATTGGTTTGCTTGCAAAAACAAATCGCAGGACTCACTCTCTTTCGAGCTCTCTCTTTCCCTAACAAAGAGTAAATACAAGTTTTTTGCCTCAACGCCCCTGTCACGGACAGCGTAATCTAATGGAAGAGGAGCACTATTGATTCCGCTATAGAAAGTGTCAAAATGCTTAAGAAGGCGATACTTCGAAAAATAAAGATTGAATTGTTTTGCGTTTGATCTTTTTATACGACATCTTGCATGATGAATGATGCACGGTGATAAAAATGTAAAAATGTGTCTGTCTTGTCTGCAAATCTGTTTTATTTTCTGTCGCTATGTATTAGCGCAGAAAGGCGTAAGAATAGGTCGTTGGTGAATAATACATAGAGGACAGGTGAGGTGCCAGCCGTCGGTCTGGAGAAGATGGTTGAAACGTGTGACTAAAAAAGTAGATAGTCACAAGTACTGTTTCACAATACCACGAGCAATAAAAACTGTAATTGTTTTAGTTGGTATATACTGACTTGAATAAGCACTTGTCAGTTATGATGCATTTTGTTTTGCATTTGAACCTCCTACAGTTATTGACGTTTGGTATATAACCTTAAACATTCCTTTTCATCGGTTGTCATTATTCACAAGAAAGAGTGATTCAATGACTTTTGTGATCTGGATAGTATCACAATTTTGAATTGTCGAAGCATTCTAATAAAGACGACACCATTTCTATGATAGTTGTCACCGTCCAACTCGTGATTGTGTATAGTTACAAACACCTTACCAACGTAAGGCATAACTCTTGCCAGTCTCAATCACTGGCTGATTTAAATCTTGCAGTATTTACTTAAGGTTTCCGTGTTAGGAAATCAAAGCCTACTATGCATTTGAGGTGTAACGATCCACTATCTTAGCACCGAGACTGGAGACTGACAAGATTTATGCTTTGCGTCGGGAAGTTGAACTGCAAATTGTCATCGCAAAATGGAATGAATGTGGCATTTTACTATCATTGTAATTGCGGCAAACAGTTATGACGATGAACATTAGATGTATCGGTTTGCATCGAGTACGCTGACCTCCAATATTGTTACGGTGATGATGTGGACCAGACTCACAAGAGTTATGTCCCTTTCTCTGAAACACATCGACTCGAAACATTGTTGGAACCTATGGTCGTCATTTTATGATATATCAAGGGATTTCACAACCTTCTTTCTAGCATTTTAGAGCCACAATCCATAGCATTTGATGTCTATAACCATTACCAAATTTGGAATTCAATCCATAAATTCCACACCCAGATTTAAAATGACCATGACATGACCAAACATTATGCTTAAATGTCTGATGATGAAATACTATTTGTAAACAAAATTAAATTGCTTTGCCTAATTTTTACTTCAAATGCTTAGATAAACAGTGAACAACGTTTACTGAAAAATCGTTAGGCTTATACTGTGTGTACTGATAAGTATATGTACATGCCTATAATGCTTAACTCGAACATACCAATTAACACAATTCTGTGAACATCTGAGAATAAAATAACAGTTATTCTAATACACCGATTGATTTTAAATGGTGTTCAATGCGATCACTAAATTACTACAAACTGCAATTTGGTATTTAAATCTGAAAGCCAGCTATCGCTTGTCAGTTATTACAACAGAGTCCATAACCTAATTGAAGCATTTGTAAAATGTACAGAGAACGACCAGCAACAACATTAACGTTCACACCTCGCTGGCGACGCTGTGAGAGTCGAGTTTATAAACGTGCCATTCAATCATCATAAAGAATACCAGAGTTAATAAAAGTTGATTGGATTATTTACCCAAAGTTAAAGGCCAGGAAATCCACTTTAAAAGCAACATCTGATAGCTTTCAATAATAACAATTTGCACCAAAATGCAAACAGAATCATAACATTGCATTTCTCTGTGAGCAAGGGGACCTCTCACTCTCGCTAACAATAGCCTTCTGCATTGCATTGAGGTTTACACGAATCACGGATGCCATCATAAACACGTCTCTCTGACATGGTTAACAGCCATAGACTGGCTCCATTAAACAAACCACAGTCCATTTTCTATCAGCCCCCATCGGGGCTAGTACAAGAGAAACCAGGCCCATGTTGACACATAGGTTATCGGCAGCTCTTTCCCATTGATGGAGTATTGATTGTAGAGACTCTTGGTCACTGCATGGAGTTTCAAGAAAGTTGATAACCCGTCGCTCTATCCAAGGGAGACAGTTTGTCAATAGAAGGCTCCATGCACCGTCACGCCTAGCGATCCCCAAAGACTGGCCCTGGCGATGTGTAGAGTTCTACATGGCGCTCATGTCCTCTTCTGACTTCCAACTGCTGTAACGTTCCCTGACTGATTAAGTGGGTGAGATGACCGCTCGTGGAATCGTTCAAAGATTTGATTCACTTGCTTGGTTTCTAATCTTTGTCTCCCTTTTTTCTGTTATTTACTGACTGCAGCACATGATGAATCAGTTCGCCGATTGGGAGGAACAGCAAGAGCCTTTTAAGGCGTGTTTCATCTACTTGCACCGGAGCTGTTTGAAAAAAGAATAGAAGAGATTCGCTTTTATTGTAAGATCGATTAATAAAGTAAAATGCCTGTAAAGTGATGTCTGTTCAATGAGCCACTACACGTCATGCATTATTATATTATGTTTTGGCAAAGTTTTAATTTACAGGTAATGTATGTCTTCTGAATATCAGATTGTTAAAGAAAATGTTCAAGTCAACAGGCGGAATGACCTGAAGAAAAACAATATCAGAATGTGTGTGACAACATTTTCAATATTTAATGTATTTTAATGTTTCATTGTAAGTATTTGATGCATTCATTTGAAACTAAGTATTAAATGAAATGACAAGAAACGCTGCTTTAAAGATGTCGCAATATATATATATATATATATATATATATATATATATATATAGTTTGATAGTTTTATAGCTTGATTTGGACCAATAACCAAGGGCAGAAACCCGTGATTATTATTCAGTCATAACCAGTTTCACAACAGACTTTTAAACGACTTTTTTTACAAAATATCTTGGTAAAGTGAAAATGTTCATTGTTTATTTCAAAAGGATAGAACAACTATAATATTTTGGTGTGTAGTCTTGGAACACTTCCATATAATACCTTACAGCCAATCAGCGATAGTTCCCATAAGGAGCCTGTAACGACACTATATACAGGCTAATCATGGCGTAATATCCCCGTTAATTGATCCCGAGATCAACCCAACTCTCTGTATATTAAAAGTAATGATTTTGCGTTAGCGCTCCCGTTTCATCTAACGAAGCAACTTTTTACTTCCCTATTGCTGAATTATAAGAGATGGCCTAAGAGCAGAGACATACTAAATGGTGTTTTCTTAGCGCGCTCTGGACGTGGTTCAGTCTAGTGACGAGAACATCAGGATGCGCTAATCCGAAACAGACTAAGCCACTCTCAGCTTAAAAGGATTTCAATAATTAATCAGCTGCCGCCAGTCCTAAAATAAGACTGTTTGTAGACTTGATTCACATAGAGACAGTGCTACACTTATAGGCATTCTTATTATATCCTCAAAGTGTACTGCGATGATTTTTTGGATTTTTTCTTTGAGGTTTTTGTAAATATATAAATAGGCTTTACCTTTGGGCCTTTACTTAATGATGTTCTTTTATCTTGGATCAAGCGGTGTGTGTGTACATGTACCTTGGAACTGTTATTTTTTAGAATGTTACATATGTTTGTAAATAACGGTAGACTTGCAGACCTGAAGACAGCAGAAGCAAGTCAAGGTATTGCACTTCATTTGAAGGACATCTTGAAGAAGTAGCATCGTCTCGAAATGTATTATGTAAGACAAAGTAATACTTCGAACAGACAACGAACATAACGTACTGAATCGAAGATTATTGACTTGTGAATAGGATGCATCCATCTGAATAAACCTTTCAGTAACGAACAGTGTTTTTCAGTTATTGCATTTAGTAATACTTCATTAGTTCTATCAATTGATCTTTTTGACATACGTGCACTTTTGTTTTTGTATATACGAGACAACGTGGCAATCACGTCTCTCTGACACGGCCAGCTGATTCACGGCTCTTATACGTTCTCCTGTCTCTTTGTACATTCGTTATGTGTTCTTTTAACATGCGGTTTTAATTTGCAATCAATCCATTTGGATTGTCGGCACTGATACGGACATCCTGTTCCGTCAATGTATTTGGTATCCGCTATCCTTCTTCAATACCCTGATTCCCTGAGCCCAGTAACTATCATCTTCCCACGGCAAGGTGAAAAGGTACCGAGATCTCTCCATTTTTTACAGCGACACCTATTGTGATCACGGGTTGCGTCCCTTACCATCTGCCAACATACAGTCAACGAAATCGCCGTTTAGATTCGGAACCAATTCAAAATAAGCGACGATCGACACAGTCATAGAGGCAATACAACTGTCTTCTGATTGGCTTATCCGATGTGCCTGCCGTACGTTAAAATCTTAGCACTGAAAATGCGAGGGTTGAGGTCAAGGGCGGATGGAAAAGATATGGAAATCCTTTCGTTACGCCCGTGACGTTGTGAAGATGAGTTACTATGTCTATAAATAACCAGCCAATGAAGGAACTTGAAATATTGGAAGTACCCGTATAGAACTGATCATCAACGGTCAAATCAAATCAAGTATTTCATTGGCTTAAAATTACATGTTTGCTATTATCAACGAGTAACAATCTTACAGCAAAAGGATAGTTATTGGAATCAGGGTAGTATTATTGTAGTAGGGTAGTGGGTATAAATACACTGATAGAGCAGGATATGACAACGAATTATCATTTGTCCATGCGGGCAATAATCAATCTCAAATTCTTCTTGTGATCGTCAGGTCAATGGTGCATTTACTTTTAATATGGCAAGATGAAATTAACAGAAGGCGTCAGATGGTCGAATAAAAGTTAAAATAAAACTGTCCTAATCGACTTAATGAGCAAAAATGTTATCACAAGTAGACTGCATGAGCATTGATTGTTTTAAAAATGGAGTTTGGACTGTTTTTATCTCTGGTATGTCAACGAGGTACCAGAACTCTTACGTCAACTGTTAGTTATGAAATAAGACGATGTAATGGTACATTCAGTCATCACGTTCTAGATCAAAACACAACATTATTGGTGTCGTTTTCGCCATGAAATAATGCCTCAAAGACATCACACATTACAGGTGCTGCATTTATGATCGGGGCGGGATAGCGCAGTGGTTAGCGCGTTCGGCTTCGGATCAAGAGGTCCGGAGTTCGAATCCCGCCAGGGGCACGGCAATTTTGTCTGCAGTAGAGAACTGTTCTACACGCAGTAAGGTTTGGGTGCAATGATACACTGAATTTCAGCTCATGGTTATCTCGCTAGTTCCAGCCGATGCTCGGAGGTTTCACCGCAATGCATAGCCACATGGCGTTGCGAGCTTTCTCTCTGCTATAATACTAGCAGCCGCGATATAAGTTAAACCCGAACTTACCTCACCTCACTTGTATGATCGCCATGTAGTGAACACAGTGAGGCACTGTTGTATAACGTATCTATGTTTGCTGCACTAATTACAAACCAATAGTGCTCACGGTTTGCAGGTGGCTAGGTTTTCAAGCAACAGATAGCAAAATATTCTGTAGCAATGTGAATTGTAAAAATCTTCACGTCATGGCCACCAATGACATTAATCATGAAAAACACTTTGTGAATTATAAGTACATTGAAACACGCCAACGTTGCCATACGAGCTTTTGGTGCCATCCATCAAATGTTTTAATAATTACACGACACGAAATACAAATATTAAATATTCGAATTAAACAATGCGACATGGTAATGTTACCAATGCCATGCGATCGTACTTCATAATCAGTGACATATAGAATACTAAACGACGTCCCGTTTGATAACATGATTATGAAACGAGTGGATGGGTTGGTATTTTAACGAGCGAAAGCGAGATAAATACCGATGCCATTCACGAGTTTCATAAACATGTTATCAAACGGGACCGAGTTTAGTATTTTATTTATTACTCAATGATGTAAATAGGGCTGAATTGCAAAAAAATCGTTGTTAGTGACTCTCACTTGCAAATAGGCCACCTGCTATTCCAGTCATTTCAGTCAACATTGTGACGTCAACAAAAAACGACTATGACGTCACGTGCCGATTATGACGTTACGGCAGCACGCGGTGGTATCACACATGTGTGTAACCAACTCATTGTTATCTAATGAGTGATCTCACCACGGTTGAGTAATAAAGTATAATTACAAATACCTTGACAGTGTTCTAGCTGTTTTGTTGACGCTAGTATCATGTGCCAATTAGTTGAATGCACAGGCCACCATTGTCAAAGGACATGTGAATGTTCTAAAGCATGACACGGCAACATTTTGAAAAAATAATTCCTCGTGAAAAAACACTGTTATTAGGCATATACACTACGGCCACCAACAGTCAATATGGTTTAAATCATAAAAATCGGTAACATGGTGCAACATATTTGAGCGATACAATGCAAATTGTTACCAGGAGCCCGAGGACGGATCGCCAATGTTACCATTGTAGCTAGGGGCGACTAACGAAGCCACATCAGTGGTGCCAGTGCTGACATCTGGTGCCTCGGGGCCGAGACGGATTCTCAAAATGGATAAGTAATTATCATCACCCTGGGCCTGTCAGTCCAACATCCTAGCCGAAATTATACAGGAGGGAGGATAATGATGATATAATCTGCTGGCGAGGGACATCGGTACGTCTAAATATTAGCCTAAAGTGCGGGTTAACTATTGGTGTTGCGAGGGGAGTTGCCAAAAGGACAAATGTAGATTATGACGAAAGAAGAAAATAATGTCAAATGAAAAATGCCATGAAAAATGAATGCATGATGATTCATACAGAATATAATAATTAATGAAACAATTGGTGAATAACGAATTTAATGTAGAATATAAAATTTAATGTCGAATAAAAAAATTAATATCGAATATAATAAGGATGATTAAAAAGTTTAATGATGAATAAAAACAAAACTGGGAGTGAACAGTTTTTTGACGGATGAACATTTGTTTGAGATATTGCAGAATACTGGGATAAATAACAGAGTTTAAGAGAACATTAACATCATTATTTTTACTGTTAAATGTCATTATGTTTTTTTTAATCATTTAACACTTGTAAACAATTGTATTATTTCAATCTTCCTTAGATTTAAGAGAATAATTAACTATACAACGATCAGTAAATAAAATTGTTTAATGTATATCGCAAAGCAAAAGTTTGTCATGATATTAAACTACAAAGCAACCCTTGTGAGCATTCTAAACACCATGATTACTTTTTGTTTATCATCAGTTAACAATGTACAATATCATTCTATTTCGTGCGCTTCACATCTGAAAACACAGTGAAACTAATTGCCTTCATTCAATGATTTATGAAATTTAACACATGGGCGATCAGATTACATGTATATCTTATTACATAATTTTTCTTTGCAAACATTATGGAACGTCATAAACATTTTAAAACATGTAATGAAAGTGTAGTTGTTGTCAACTCAAAATAAAAGCTTTAATTATCGTTAATTTATTTGTTTCGCAAATAAAAAATATTTTGAATTAGTGGGAAGAAATAAACAATGCTTTATTTGGGCTACTCCTGTGCTATGTCTTTCGTATCAAGAACGGTGAATCGCGTTTGCAGACTTCCCGTTAAGGACTTGTACATTATATTACAATTAGTCGATCGTGATACTAGCGTGGAGAATTCTAAAAAATGATTTGACGAGGTTTACCTAACGTGTGTTAATGTGATAATGGAACGGCTATATATATATAGCCGACAGAGGAATAATGAGATGTCAGCGCACAGATAGGCTATGAAGACCGAGCTTATAAGGTTAGGTGAGGTACACTAGACACTACACCGACTCACCTCACTGTGGTGCACTGGGAATACAACTATCATTATCTAGTGTTGGAGGAAGTTTACATTTTCAATTAATCACATGATAATCATTCCTGAGCGTGTGACCAGTATTTAGATACAATTCTACACATGTCTTTGGAGGGTATTAAGATGTGGAATATATTAAATAACAGGATTTGCTGGAGGTGAACTGGGGTTTAACGCCGCTTTCAAGAGTATTTCACTTATATATTAGTATTATGGCAGGGAGAAAGCCCGCAACGCCATGTGGCTATGCACTGCGGTTTAACCTCGGCTGGAACTAGCGAACCATGGGTGGTACTACGCTGAACTTCAGTGTAGCATTGCACCCAAACCTTACTGCGTGTAGAACAGTTCTCTTCTGCAGACAAAGTTGCCGTGAGAGATACATTTATACAGGATATGAACAATTGTGATTAATCCATAATAATGGGTTTTTATTAAACACACAAGCATATAGTGTAGGGTGCATCAATGACGACCCAACATCCATAAAACTCACAAGGTAACTTGTACAAACTTTTATGACTTCAGTAAACTATGTCGTCATTAAACATCCAAATGACCTTACCTTATAATTTGACATATCGACTACCCAAGTGATTTGCATGAAGACAGCAATCCTTGTCAAATAATTTGATGATCTGCTGAGAATATTTAACCTTTTAAATTTATCAAAACCCTGTCCCCAAGACACATGCATGCGCCAATAAAACCTAATTTGTGACAGTAATATCTTTCAATGACGCCATGCGTAATTTTTCTCAAAACGTTTCATTCTTTCATTTGCTTTTGTCATCTTTTGTATGACGATTTGGGGATAAACCGAGTGGAATTGCTACACAGAGAATTTATTAATTACATTTCACAAGTCTATGGGGACTCATTGTGTATTGAAGAAGAAATTTCATCCTGTAAGATTAATCAGTCAATACGAAAGTGTTGAATTGAAGAATGTACCATTCCTGTAATCTAATTCGTGAATTCAAGGAAAAATCAAAACACGGAAAGCATTAAATCTTACAATGATAATAATACATTTCACGTTTCAACTTACAACCCGTTATGGTGATAGCTCAATTTATCAAAGTATCAATGTTACCTTTGTCATTTCGTAAATTTCTCAAAGAGGGGAACGTTAACCGTATTATCAACCCGTTTAAAGAAATCGTACATGGTAGGCTTACATTAATATATTTGCTACTGGGTACAGATGTATAAAGGAAGACAGCAGGCTTGTTATTTAAAGAGAGTAATAACGCGTCTTCAACACATATTGGTGTTCACGAAACCAAGCATCAAGATCTGCGAGACACAAACATCCATCTTTGAGGCGAGTGTTGGTGTCTGCATGATGCCTTAGACCCCGAACTCATCAGGATGATGCGTCTCCGCTTCCTCACATCAGCCAAGCCAATGTTTTGACAGGAAGTGAAGGACTCTCACCCCTGAAAGTGTAGCTCCTCCGTCACAGTCCCACTGTCTGTTATGAGTGAAAACATCCCCTACAATCACAACACCATACGTCGACCTTCTATTTTCATTTTCAGAAGCCCTATTTTATAGTTTCTTTGCAGGCGAGTCTGAGAATTGCCCCTAAACCTAGGGCTACTTGAAGATACCAAAGGTCTTTCTTCCAATTTCCCGTCTTTGAAAAGAAAAGCGCTTTAGTGGATTTTCCTCGATTTATCGGAATTTCGTGTTTCCTTTCTGTTGAGTATATTTATGGAAGGTTGAAGCCAACGGGCCATTGGATTAGGCAGCAGGTAATGAAAGGCAATTGCATGCGTAGTAATAGGTGTAATTTGAAACATCAGTTGACAGGAAACAGCCCTCCTTGTGGCTGTTTACTGCGACTTAATGGCGGGGAATGGCTCAAATAAATGCCCTCGTGATAGTATACTTTGGTAACACCATACATTGTTACATGTAATCAGCCTCATTTGTGTTAAATATTGGCAAATATATTACGACCTTTGACACCTTGTCAATAATTAGAAAATCCCGTCATGTTTAACTTGTAAAACTAAGTTAGGTGATTTTACAAACAAGTTACGTGGCGATAATATTTTAGCTCCTCTGGCCTGCAAGGCCCGTTGGGCTTATAGCTAGAGAACTGAAATATTGCATACAAACTCCTTGACCAATGACGATCCCAGATGCTAAATATTGTTACTCTATGACCCCAAATAAGGGTATGTTAGGCCATAACCTAAAAACCTAATTCCATCATCTTCTCCGGAACGAAAGGACCTAGAAGGCTTAAATGTTGTATCCTGATTCTTAAGTCAATTGGAATTCTAAATTGTAGATTTGTTGACATTATTGCCTGAAATAATGGTCTCACAGACCATGCCCAAAAAGCCTATTTTCATATTTTTCCCCAGAGCAAAATGTTTTGTGTACAGACTCTTTAGCCATTGGGGATACTGAATTGTAGATTTGGTAACCATGTGGCCCCAAATATGGGTCACAGGAGTCATGACCTAAAAACCTATTTTCATCTTCTCCCGTTCGTAAAGCCATAGAAAGATGAACTTGTGCGTGCAGACTCCTTGGTCAATGAAAATTCTAAATTGTACAGTTGGTGACTCTGTAACTTTCTGTAAATATATTTGAAAATATTTGCAATAAGTTGCATGCTCCTCCCCAGGGTAAAAGGGTCTGATGTTCTACCTGTGTACAGGTGTTTCCCAAGTCTCAGGCGAGGGATGACACAAGTATTCAAAGATGGACCGTATTTCCAAAGGGAGAAGCATAACACGTATTTATCTTTCCGTCATATCAAAAACAAATTGCATAAGCAGATATCGATATCGTCTTGATTTAAATCTTAAAAGGTATTGCTGCAGACCTAGATTTTCAGCTACTTTAAAATGGGTTAATCTTAGTTTAAAATAGTCGTCATGCAATGCCATGTGGATGTTGCGTTCACTTCCATAAGCATGGCCGATGCAACTGGTTTCAACATGTCAGACATCTCAAATAAATGTAGGATTTGATTTAAAAGTGTGAATATTTAACCTCGCAATATTACTATCGCAGGGGCTGTGATATGGTTGATATTATTCCGCTGTTTAGGCTCCTATATAGGGAAAATACAAACATAGTTGATACTTGATTAACGAGAATATGTTGCATCATTGTTCACTTGTTCACATTGTCATTTGTGTGTGTTGTGTGGGTCATCAGATCCTAATAATAACCAGGAGGAGTTGAAGTTATTGTAAGATACCCACGGCAATAAAACACAGGCGGTCAATGGGACTGACAGCGTGTTTTACAATAAAAAAAAATGCTCGTGATTTGAGACGTCAGATAGAGCGTCGCTTAGCAAATGACGTAATATTTTACGTCACCTTGATTGTTTAATGCTAGTGAATGGGTTCTACGACGGGAGGTATTAATATTTTGAAAAAAATAGTTTAAACAAATAACATAGTATCTCCACGGATTTTATATAAAAGCGGGCAACTGTTTGAAAATATCTCATATAAGAAATAGAAGATTCGTTGTTGTTATTTATCGTATAATAAAACATAGCAGAGAGCATAAAACACGAAGGGCTTCGCCCTTCGTGTTTTATGCTCTCTGCTATGTTTTATTATACGATAAAGCACGCCAGCTCGACTTCTACTTCTTAAATAGGGTTACGTAGCTCTTTGAACCACACGAGAGACAATCCTAATGTTGTATAATTTTTTTACTCATTTAATATGCGTCACTTTTGCCAAGTTATTCTTTATTTAAGTTTCAGTTTACCGAACTTCATGGTTAGTGCATGCCTCCAAATCTTGGACAGTATGTGTTACACCTCGATCAATACAAGTCAAGAAGAGGTACATGTATGTTCCCAATAGATATGCTGTACTTGATACATGTAAGCGAAGACGATGGAATTACACGAGGTTATATCCTCGCTGGAACCTCATACATGACTGAATGGGAGGCTGAATGTGACTGTCAGTTTATGGAAACCATGCTATAGACAACTCATAGTAACATTATTTATAATGTCAACGCGTCCACTTCAATTCAAACCTAACGCTGTTTGAACACTGACAAGGCATAGATGAAATATTAGATTATATGACCTTCACGAAACTTCGACATTGACCTTCCTAATTCCTATATCTTCCATTTCTTCAAATGATTTGTGAAAAGTAGGTGACAACAAATATGGCAATGTATATTCATTAAGAAGAAATCTTGTGAGTGGCCTGGCGGTCCACTAATGGTCTGGATGGACAATGGTCTACACGAGTGGACATTACCACGTTAACAAACGGCCGGTCCTGTACGCCTTGTCACCCATATGTATAGCCATGAGATTGATGTAAAGATGATCCTGTAATCCTGCTCAGGATGTATTTGCCGATTCAATTGTATGGACTGGTCAACGAAATGACCAGTACTTGAGTGGTCAGACAGCTAGAGATCGGTAAAGGAATTGTAAATTCATCTTGCTTCGAGTGCGGTGTCGTTAACGATAGTTTACTTCATGCTAATAGTAGTGAAGAGTATTGCTGTCTTGAATTTGATAAATATCGAACTGAACACTTGCTGCACTGCGAATGGATGTTGTTGGTTTGAAGTGATATTTTGCAGGCGATTGGCTGCATGCTATCAGTATTTTCCTCCCTTTGTTCAGTGTCAAGATGTCTCTGAGCTACTGGTATTTTAGTCTGCAATCAGTAGAATTTATTCGTGAATATTTTAAAGGGCCAAGAGACAAATTGCTTATGATAACTGACACGATTTGGTAGAGATACACACTTTAAGGGTTAAAAAGATACTTTCACCGGAATTAATATTACATATTTGCACTAAATGTCGGAACATCGTTACATCTGTGGGTAGTTTTGAATACGCTAATTAGCTTTAATTCCAATTTTTTTGTTTCTAGTGTGATACACGCAGTTCATAGTACAACACCATAATTGAATTGTATTATTTCACAATACAAACATAACGTTTGTGCATATGTTTCTTTTTCGAAAATAATATTATTCTCCATAATTAAATAAACCTAAACGGTTACAATATTTATTTCGACATAATTGATCTAAATATGAATATTTGTTGAAATAAAAGAGAAATATATCTTAATTTACGTTCCACGCTGGTTCCAGAGCGGCTGCGCCTGTTGCCTGTCATCTCCGTCCATGGGCGATGAAACATCCCAGCGGTGGCTGAAACAATCCTCTCTGCTTTATGATAACCCTGTTATCTCAGCGCTATCTCAACCAGGGATGAGAGCATATGACACTTTTATCTTGTCTCATTTGTCATGCTTCGTATAGTCAATTTCGCGTTATCCTATCATCATCGCTGTAATTCTGCAAACGTATAGGAAAACTGACAGGGAATCAGAGTCGTAGAAAAAAGAGACGGTGCCTGATAGAGCAATGGCGAGATATATGTTGAAGTTAATTATGTGGCCTGATCATTCATCAAATTCACAGTTTTTGTACACTATACGTTATGGTATTAGTAGATGATTAATCAGCTAAATGATAAATAGATCTCAGGAAAAGCTTCTTTGGAGAATTGTAACCCTTCAAACCAATCATGGAGAGGTATTGTAACGTTTGAACTGACTTCTCAATAATGATATTTTAACGCTTCTACACATCAATCATGCAGACGAATGTGTAATGATATTGTATTTTTCTGTAAAAGTTTGTAAAAGCTATGCCTGCTCCTTACCGAATTTACGCGTTGATGTGATACACATGGACAATGTATGATATATTGACACCGCTAACTAGTTCAACAATGCGATAATGGAGTCGATACAGTTTAATTCTAGAGATTTGTCATGAGTAATTTATTTTGAAGGGAGACTGAAACATTTCGATTATATGAGGTATTAACGATTTACAATGTGACTAGCATACTGATGGCGCCATTAGACCACGGCTCGTATGAAATGATACTTTTTGTTAAGGCTCATCTTCAGTGAGGGAGGCGGCAGGTCGCTTGTGCATTTCGTTTACATATTTTTAATGATTGTGAATCCAGCTGCTTATTAGCAGTGTATCCTATTGGAAACTCGTTAATATGAACGCAGGCAGATTAACATTGGAGAGTTGTGTGTCACTGTGACAAACTGGCCTCCCTCTTTGTGGTATTGATCACGACTATTCGATATATACTGCCGAATATCTGTCTATTCATTTGCAAGTTGTCGATCTCTGACATATAACAACGTCAGTGTAATCTATTTGACTGTATATCATTGCCTAGTTATCACTATCGATCGACACAGCACATTACCAATACAGCAAACAGCGCTCACTTAACAACCCCCGTGTACCTTTCACTGTGTTAACACAAAGAACAACACCCATTGTAATCAATTACACGTTATGTCCTGTCATCACTGAACTTGATTATCAAAGAGGCCCTTCTGGACAGATGGGAAAATAGCAGTGATATTGATTTCTTTATGTTTGTGTGGCATGTTATTGTCTGTAAACATTTACTATCAGTGGCATGTACACACCGTTGGTAGAAGACAGCCAGAACCTTCCTAATAATCGCCGTGTAAAGATTGACGAAACATCTGGCCCACAGATGCTTGTTTGCTTTCAAGATTTCATTCATTTCCGTTCAATTGGATGAATGGGCTATAAAACTTATTAATAATTCATCTTTTATTTTTATTATTGTGTTTGAACGATTTAGTTTATAAATATTCAGAGTGAATTAATGGAATTTGCGAGTTTTGATCTTTGGCACATTTATGAAGTAACTGAGATGTTTTACACGAAGGCAAATACAGTAATTATGGGGATTTGGTTGAAGTATTTGTATTCTCGCTGTGTAAACGTGTGAGGAGAGGAAACGAATTTGAGCTTTATTAACTGTTCGTTTGTTAATGCATTGTTGTTCTCCGAAATTGCCTGTAATATCAGTATTATTCTCACTATGGGCTTTTACGTCACGTAAGTCCGCCAAGCATTGACGCCATTTATGCATTACAATTTATTTATGCAATTTATCATATTTCTCGTTGTATCGAAACTTAATATGGATCAAATATTTATCAGAAATACAATAGTACCTTAGTGAAAGTTATTGCGTGTGGATAACATCAACAGCTTTGCGTTAATATAAGCACCAGGTACGAGTACTATAATGTTATTAATTAAGTATTTCCGTATTGGCCGAGTTACAGGTACGAGGTCCGTTGTATTGGCCCGAGACGAAGTCAAGGGCCAATACAACGGACAGTGAAAGGTACACATTAATTGACCTCTTTTAATTCTTTTTGCACAACACTAAACATCTCATTTATATTGAAAAAATAAGTATAAACAAGATTGGTGAACAGATACGATGGGCCAAAGTTGTGAAGCGACAGCTTCGGGCTTTCACCAAATGTGCGACTGCGCATGCTCAAACCCATATTGGCCCAGTTTATCCCGTATTGGCCCAGTTTGTCTCGTATTGGCCCAGTTTGTCCGTATTGGCCCAGTTGTCGAATCATATGGTCTAGGCCGTAAAAACCGTATACGTGCCATAACATTGATAGTTAATTAATAAACAGCACTTTACCTTAGAAATATAGATGTGTTGGTGTTGTCGTATCAGGTGTCATCCGTTCTGTGCTTCTACTTCATCCCTATTTCAAACCTATGCACGTTGAATTACACCTGCGGTAAAAACATCATTGAAATCAATGATAAATTTTGAAAATTACAGTTTCTTGTATTTCTTTCATTTTTCAACTGCACAATTAACGAACAAAATGTTTTATAAATCTAATGTATTGAAGTTGCAATATATCTACGTTCCAAAAAGCATTAAATGAAATCTAATAAATAGTTTGGAAGAATTTGCCTGGAAATTTTCCTTTTTTCTGTTTCTGACCAAAAGTAACATTAGTAAGTACAACAGTAAGTTTAGCTGTATATCAGTACTTTGTTTACAACATGTTATTACCAAGGTTTGAAAACACCCTATGTTCAAATAACATTGGAATCTTAGGAATTAATTCTAAACATAGTTACAGCAAAACATGTATTTTTTTAACACAACGGGTTCATTTAACATATGTCAAGGTTGAAATACAATAGTTACTCAATACGTTTTCCAATCATAGTTTGAAGGAAATGTTTTGACAATAAAAAGGGTAATTAAGAGTTGGTTAATTACAGTTTTCCATTTAGGAAATATTCATATTCAATACATGTAATGAATCTAGACGGTATTTCAGCGTCTAAAAACATTTCCCTTTTTTAAAGCCTTCTCCTGCTAATGTTGCGCTATAGAAAATTCATGGATTGTCATTATATCCGTGCCAGAAATGTTACAGATTCTGTTCAGATGATATAAACCAAAGCTAATCAAGACCGCGAATCGTTTACAAACAACACAATAAATTACTTCGCAATACAATACCCTGGAATGCATTTTAGAATCTGCATATTAAGTGATTCGATACAATACAACAATACAATCAAAGTAACCCCTACGAGTTGAAGGGAATATGCATACAATGTATATTATTATATTCTTTCTGTATTAATGGTACTTCGCATGTGACTTGTCTTCTTCATTGCAACACTTGTAAATGGCAGTGCTGTTAATGAGCATTTAGCAATGTTTATATGATACGGGGATGAAGTCCCATAAGAATGACCAAATTACAGAGATGATATGACACAGTGTGGAAGATGGTGCTCAAAGGAGATTATCGCGTCAGATCCTACACAACACACTCGTCCACTGCTCTCGGGGGTCGTGCCAAGTAAGATTCAGGTCAAGTCTCAACACGCGGACACTGCAGTCTCTGTCTCAACACACGGACACTGCAGTCTCTGTCTCAACACGCGGACACTGCAGTCTCTGTCTCAACACACGGACACAGTAGTCTCTGTCTCAACACACGGACACTGCAGTCTCTGTCTCTACACAAGGACACATCATCCTCTGTCTCAACACAAAGGACACAGCAGTTTCTGTCTCAACACACGAACACTGCAGTCTCTATCTCATTACATTGACACTGCAGTCTCTGTAGCCTCTGTTTCAACACACCGATACTGCAGGCTCTGTTCCAACACACGGACACTGCAGTCTCTGTCTCAACACGCGGACACTGCAGTCTCTGTATGTACACACGGACACTGCAGTCTATGTCTCAACACGCGGACACTGCAGTATCTGTCTCAACACGCGGACACTGCAGTCTCTGTCTCAACACGCGAACACTGCAGTCTCTGTCTCAACACGCGGACACTGCAGTCTCTGTCTCAACACGCGGACACTGCAGTCTCTGTCTCAACACGCGGACACTGCAGTCTCTGTATGTACACACGGACACAGTAGTCTCTGTCTCAACACACGGACACTGCAGTCTCTGTCTCAACACAAGGACACACACGTATATATCTCAACACACGGACACAGTTGTATCTGTCTCAACACACGGACACTGCAGTCTCTGTCTCTACACAAGGACTCATCATCCTCTGTCTCAACACAAAGGACACAGCAGTTTCTGTCTCAACACACGAACACTGCAGTCTCTATCTCATTACATTGACACTGCAGTCTCTGTAGCCTCTGTTTCAACACACCGATACTGCAGTCTCTGTTCCAACACACGGACACTGCAGTCTCTGTCTCAACACGCGGACACTGCAGTCTCTGTCTCTACACAAGGACACACACGTATATGTCTCAACACATGGACAGTGCATCATTTGTCTCAACACAAGGACAGATACGTCTCTGCCTCAGGACATACACGTCTCATTATTGCGAAGTTGATGATGAGTGTGTACTATTTTTTGGAGAATGAAATGCCAAAGCGATTTACTGTTGAAGCAAATTATTCATGTTAGTTGACACACGTATGGATGCATAGCTGTTAATATCAAATAAAAGACAAACGCGACACTATCCCATGAGTCATGAATCCGTGTACTTATCGTTATGATTGTTTGTATTTAGCTTATTGCCATGTACCATTGGTGTCGTTATTAGACCGTGGGCAGAATCAGTTAATATTCCTTCACGATCACTATCCCATGAGTTAAATCATAATGTCAGTTTAAAGGGGCAGTAGCAGGTTTTTTCGCTATAATAATTTAAGTTGATGAAATGTTTTTGAAAAATAATGTCACCAATAGTAAAATGACCTTCTCTCTTCGGAAAATCAAGTTAAAAAATGAGTGTACGTTGTTCTGTTAAGCCATGGGAATGACTTTTGTCATTCGAATTAATAAATTGTGTTTACAAAAAAATGGCCGCTATGCAAATTTTGCTTTATACGCAACACCGTTATTACCACAACGGATAATTGGTTTGTGTAATAAGATGTTTTACCCTCTTTAGTAAATTCAAATGGCACAAACTATCATTATAAATAAGAAATTTGAAAAAAATAAATTTTGCAGCCCCTTTAAGATAGTGTAAAACCATTCAAATGACGGGAACATTGATTAACATACAGCATGTAGCCGGTGTGCATGAACAGAATTCATAAAAGACTATTACTGGTATTAAAAGCTTGAGAATCAAAGTTGGACCGGAAAGTAAAGAACACTCAAACACAATGACTATTAGAAGTGTTAGTTATCCATTCTTATCCACCACTGTTGCATTATAGCACTTGTCTAACCCCTATCCACCGCTTCGCAATGGTCATAGAGAGTGTAGAAAACTTTCTGATTCCGATTATGCACATTATGCCTTGAGCGCTTCCGAAATGATCGCCGTAAAGGCAGGCTTCATTGCATAGAACGTGAAATCGTCGTTAGGTCCCCTGGACACTCATTTCCTCTTTTGGGACAATGGTGATTAGCGACGTTTACCTTGCAGGCTTTGTAAATACTGCACCGTAATGAGAGTCAGACCTGGAATTTAAATTTGGTGTTAAAAATAACAGCCACTTTTACAATATGTACTTTATTCTTTTCTTTGAACTACTAGTATAAGAAACGAGATGCATTTACATCGACGAATATATACTAATAATTTATCCTGCTTAAAATGATCAAATTCTGATAACCAAATGCGTCGTGAGTGTAACCATTAATGTGATATGTGTTCAGTACTGGGTCCATTGACTTTAAAGGGGCAGTAGCACGTTTTTTCGCACAAATAAGTCGATGAAATGTATTTGAAAAATAATTTCACCAATCGTAAAATACCCTTTTCTTTTTGTAAAATCAAGTTATAAATGAGTGTACATGGCTAAGAAAAGCCATTGGAATCATGTTTGTCATTCGAAATAATAAAATGTGTTCACAATACAATGGCCGCCATGCAATTTTTGCTTTATGCGCAACACCGTTATTACTACTACTGATAATTGCTTTGTGTAATAACATGTTATACCCTCTAAAATAAATTTAAATGGCACAAACTATCATTATAAATAAATAATTTGAAAAATTAATTTTTCAAAAAACGTGCTACTGCCCCTTTAAAACCAATTCATATACGGATCCTATATGTAAAACCCTTTATCAACATAGACCGAAATTTGCCATTAATTACAACAATATCTGATAACTACACTGACAGGTTGAAGATTGTGCAGTAAAATGTATGAATACTATAAATGTTAAATTATTACCCATGAATACTAGCCTTCTAGCTACCAGACTGTTTGGTTCACGTGTGCGATTTTAGCGATAGTTTGATGTACAGGTTCTGCATATTGCTGGCTTCCCAATCACAGAGACATTTTCAAAATGAGAGAGAACGAGAGAGAAGCCAAGGGCGATACACTGGTCGGAGAAAGTCAGGGATCACAGCTCCGAGATGCCAGTCTGGTTTCCACTTCACCTGAATGTCATGCTTCAGAATAGAAGCTTGATCATTTCTTTGTTGGAAATATGACACCCTTTATGTGTCTTCTCTCCTTGAACCATGTATGGTTATTAATGAATCATGTTTGTTTCTTTCAGAAAGGAATATCTACTACAATAAACGGGCAATGGTCGTTTTTACATGAATTGAATTTTCATCAATGAATGAACACCTTGAGCCTGATTATTAAATATTTGATGAGTCGAATTCTAAACTTTGAATTAATTCATTTGAATATTTCCTCATTAAAACGGTTTGGTCTTCTCTTTCTCTTGACCAGGAGTAGTAAAAATTAGGTACATAACAATATATTTAATAATACAATAGCTGTAAATGATAATATAGTATTAATAACTAAGTAATTTCATACTCTAACAATTACAAATCTGCTGAACTCATAAAAGGGGCAGTAACACGTTTTTTTGCAAATTTTATTTTCAGAAATGTCCCATTTATAATGATCGTTTATGTCATTCATATTTACTTTAGAGGGTAAACCATCTTATTACATAAACCAATTATCCGTAGTGGTAATAGCGGTGTTGCGTATAATGCAAAAATTGCATGGCGGCCATTTTATTGTGAACACATTTTATTATTTCGAATGACAAAAACGATTCCAATGGCTTTACAGAACCATGAACATCATCTTTTAACTTGACATTCTGAAGAGAGAAGGGTGTTTTACTATTGGTGACATTTTTTTTCAAATACATTTCATCGAGTTATTTGAGCGAAAAAACGTGCTACTGCCCCTTTAAAGTGTATGTACATACACACGTCTAAAGAATGAAGAGAAATTTGATTTAGCTCTGTTGACACTGACTGAAACAGCTGAGTTTTTTAAAATTTAAATGTGCTCTTTTTTAAATATCAATCCATGTTTTTCAGGGGATCCTTTTACTAAGGTTAACCTTAGTTCCCATTCTTTAACATTGCCCTAAGGTTACCTTAGTGAAGATCATCTTAGTGCTTTGTGAAAGGGGCCCATGTCCGATTGACTTCTTTTATCCAATTAACCGATGTTGCGTACATTCATTTACTATGGGGGACGATGAAGAGCTTTATTCAGTGTATATGGCCACATAAACAAGCATACATGTTATTCTAAATCAAACTTTGTTGTAGGCTACTATTAAAGCGTAATAAATAAAATAAGTTAATGTCAACGGTGGAAACAGTTCACTTCGAACACGTTACAATGTATTTTATGTGTACCGAGCATATACCTACAATGAATAATAACATGATGAGAACTTATTGTGAAAGTTGGATGTCGGATTTAAAATTATGCTTTTCGAAACAACTTGCAAACTGATATGATAGAACACATAACTTTAAAATAGATATAGCATAGTTTAAAAAGTGTAAAGCTACTGCAAACCACAAGATACCTTTGACAAATCTAATCTGCCAAAAATATATTCATATTCATTTTCAATTATATTTCTAAATATATATTGCATTTTAAAATCAAATCAAAATAAAGTTTTCATAAATTAATTGGAACAACATCGTTAATCACTAATTATAATAGTATGTACTTGCATCCGAATAACTATTCTACCATTTGTAATAAAGGAGTGAAGAGTTCATAACTTGTAACATGTGCCTGTACATTGTAAGTTACATAATAATCATGTGATCAATAAGCAAACTGATTTGACAGAAGAATCTCAATAATTATACAAACTAACAAAACAAAGGCACATGTAATGTTTCTCTATGAGTAGCTTAAATAGGTCTAACAACGTTTGGTAAATATACTCCTAGGTAACTTCTAGGTACAGAATATGATCCAATAAATGTTGCTAAACTGTACGGTTATATCTATCAAAGATATTTAGTTTGAAATGAGCACATATCATAGGGACAATTACGACATGACATAATCGTTAGCTACAAGTGATGGTGAGAGGTAGATATAGAGATGACGAATGTAACATAGTACTCAATCTAATACGATATCGTACTAATTTCTAAAATCTTAAAAAAATCTTAAAAAACGTAAGTGTTAAAAATGTTTTATGTTGACAGTAGTAAAGATTATATTACATACATTGAAAGGTCGATTTCTAGTGTGGCCATGCTTTCACGGGTCGTGTTGAGGTTAAATATTCAAAGGGCTCAACGGGGGTCAAAGCGAACCGGAAGTTTGCTGTGCGAGGCGCTGGGCAGATTCTCAGACGTCCGTTAAGTGTATTCAATTGGTAACTGATCCTTTCAGCTAATTCGAGTCATTTTCCACAAAGCTTTTGTCAATTAGATATCATTGTCAACTTGAAATCATACCCCACAGGAATCTGACAAGCACAATTAACGTGTTTGAAGGTCGTGAAGATTACTTTCTGGTCGTCTGAGGTCAGCAATGGATGTCTCACTGAAGCATCTATGCGCAAATACAACGCGAGTCCACTACATTTACTAAAACCTCCCAAAAATATAAAAGTTGAGTTATTATATATCAAAACCATATTACATCTCCAGCGAACGATAGTTTACACGTGGTACAGAAATGTATATTCTTATGATTTATTTTATAACGGTACACATAAAACATTACATTACAGACCTAATTAACGATTGCAATACTGAATGATTACATGTACATGATAAACTCTGGCATACTACATTTGTAGTTAAAAAATTATGGATATGAGGTTTACTTTTAAGTTAAGTTGTGTTTTTTAAAATCAGTGTCATTATACATGTATATATGGATAATAGCTCCCTGAAGATGAAATGAAACCGGTGGGAGAAAGAAACTCGGCGTTATGTTTTTAATTTTTTGATAATTTGAAGCAGCCATACACCTGGACATTTGACTTTTTATACATATATATATATATATATATATATATATATATATATATATAAATAAAATACTACAGACGGCACTTGCTGTAGATATCATTTTAATACTTGATACGCGCATTTCCGTTACAAGTCATTGCAGTCACAGCATTGAAGGTATTCTATATACAGCTTGCTTGAGGAAATAACACTGTACAACTACCATTGATTGATATAACTTATATATGATTTTATATACGTTTATCATGAGAAGTTATCGTATTGCAGAAACGTGACAAAAGACACTGTGTTTTCTGAAACATTTCTAGAGTCTCAAGAATCGCCTCCTACTTAATACAGCAACTTTAGGACTTTATGAGATAGCGTTTATCTTGCCTAATTAGGGTAGAGCTCGGGTTACAAAAACTAATAATACGACTTATTGAAGTCTCTGCTACCAAACCATTTGATCTAGGCAGGTTTCTGATGTAAGGGAAGCAACTCATTTAAGTTTAAATGAATTGGATTTCAAAGATTTGAAACCGTGGCCCGCGGTGGAAAATGTGTCTGTCATTGCAACACGTTTTTTGGTCATGAAACATTATATTTTGGAAAGTTTGGTAGAACTTGAAACACGTGGGGTAACTGTCCATACTGTGATACATTTATGTAAATTTTGCAGATTTGTTAAATTACAAGTGTAGTGATATGAACAATATAGACCTTTTTCAGGTTTACAAACGATGACTGTTACATGTCTAAGTGAAAACAGAACGACGTAGGGATTGGGTTTAATCACTTTTAAAGCAGTATACACGTCCGTTCTTGATTATTGTTTGAAAACAATGTGCGCACATATCATTCATTTATTGATTAAGGGATATCTAGTTTAAATCAATCTAGTTTTATTATCTAGTTTTTAATACTCATAAAACAGACCAAAAGACCTTCAACACATGTCTACAAACAAACAACTCTAACATACCAGCTGTCAGCAATATTAGCATATTCGTTTGTAAAAAAATCCCTGATGAAATGGGGACAAATTAGTTCATGATATCAGCATAACAGCCGAAAGTAATAACAGTTTATGAACACCGAGATCAATGATAACCAAATCAGTAGTGCCATTCAAAAAGATGTCCATCTTTCCACCGAGCAGAGGAGCCGATAGAAATCTCGCCTGTGTTGCCGGTCAGGGCTATCAGCTATAAGATGTATGTTCCCATCTAACTACATATCGAGTGGGGGGTAATACACGGCATCGTGGTCCCCCAATTATTGGCTTGACATCCCAGGGGACCAAGAGACTGATGTGAAATCTGTCTCGGGACAGACTCCCTACACCGTGTCACTGAACAGCAGTACTCCCCGCGTATACAACACTATAACACTCGCTGTCCATGCTCTGCTATAATCTGATTGTCTCGGGACATAGCAACAGATCTGATATTGCCGCTCTGGCCGCTGCGTTTGCATTGGGACTCTGTTTAGTGCATTTATGTCTTGTTCGGGGATTTTCTGCTGACAACAGATTTATCAGCACTATCTTTTTAAGATAAGTGCTAATACAAAATCCTTTTATTGAACGTTTATGTTCTTTCTCGAGTATGAGTTGTGTAGTGTTTCAGCTATTAGATGGTATTTCCTGATATGTCTAATATGGGTGTTGAAAATCAGATATATTCAGCTATGATTTGTGTTCATCTGAGATATGTTCAGATGATACCATCATTTTATCATATCGAGATGGGTCAATAGAGTAACAGAGTAAGGGTAGATAACACAAGAGGTTTGGTTGAGTGGAATGAGCCTATTAATTACACACGGATTGAGCAGCTATCTGTTGTCACCATCCAGCGTCCAACTGGCTCTTCCAAGCGCGGGCCATACTGGTCACTGCTTTCCTATGGACTCTGCGTCAAGGACTTGATGCCTGTTCTCCGTTCTTTTGCTCCCTGCTATCCATTCTACCGATCTTCTGAGGGGGACACTTCGTCATGTATTTATCCCCCTCTTGTCAATTGAAGATTACCATCTGGTAATATGGATATATAGGTCCAAATTAGCATTGCACCATCAGGGAGCTGGTCAGTACTAATTATCCGTTAAACGGGCAGGATTGACCAATTTGCTAGTATGCACCATTGAGCTTTACTCGTCATCGTACTTCATTATAGAAGTTAATATGGCAGTGGAATGCCTCCATGTCCATTAGTAATGGAGAATTTTGATAAGAAGCTTCAAAAGCCGACTTTGTCACATTTATAAAGTTCCAGCAAGGAAGCAGTCAGCTGCTTGTATTACACTGACTAGTTAGCAATAAACATCGATTAGGAAGATATGAAGTTGAAAACAACATATGATATAATTGTTGGTTTTGTTTCAGTTGTAACACACAATCTTATGTCATTTATAGATTGATTGACTGCAACAAAGATGACTTATATTACTTGCAAATACATACTCGTTCACACATATAATAATAGCTACAAACAACGAGGGGCAAGATAAAACTATACCAAATATATTTTTGGGAACTTTCTTTTTTTGGACATTGAAAGTTGAGAATCATTCAGCCGAATGAAACGCACCCTCAACACCGCACCATCGATGCACGGATCAAGCAAGAACCCTGAAAAGTGAAGTTATTTGCGATTTATTCGTGCACATGCACTAAAAACGCACGTGCAAATTTCTGTTATAAAAGCACATGAAATGTTCATTGACACACCTCATGTACGTTTACACCAGCGGCCATGCCGAGACTATGCATAGAAGTAGAAGATAGAAGTAGAAGATAACGTTGATATATATATATATTATAAGATTAATAGTATATAGATATATGTGTGTGTGCTTGTACAAACATGTGGTCATGTAAAATTACTCAAACAACTTCTGCAAGTACAATATGATAGTGGCTTTCTGATGCGATGTAACATTGTTAGTACTTTTATCAACTTGTATTTGATCAAAAAGAACATGTGAAAATGTAGATTGCGCATCATGTATGCGTTCGAGTAAAGCATTAAACACTATCTTCCGAGAAATAATAGTTTTATTTTACCCCTTTGATACAAATTCTTTACTCGTTATATGAAAATCGTGTTACACGAAAGATCGTTGAGTATCCTAATATACATCAACTTCCCCTTTTACATTAGAACTGTGATATGACATACAATGTGTGCACAATATGAAGTATTTGTTACCTTCTTTTAGTGCATTGATGTGACGCAGCTACAAAGAACACATGGTGTATTCACGTGATAATGGTTTAAAATGTTCAGTGTACTTATCTATTGTAATGTAGAATACAAGAAGCGTCATCAAATCTTACATGGCTAGGACTGAATCCGTAATCCGATGAAAAATAAACATAGTATATATATACACTACTGTGCAAAATTAAGTACACCGTGTTCGCGAACATTTCGCGCACATTTCACGAACATTTTGCGAACATTTCGCAAACATTTCGCGCATATTTCGCGAACATTTCAAGAAATACGGTGTACTTAATTCTGCACAGTAGTGTATATATATATATATATATATATATATATATATATATAAATCCCTTAGGATTTGGCTTTGATTTACAAGGATTTCGTGTCTTTTTAATGACGCATCATGGGAAATTTCAGGACACTCTCAGTTTTCTAATTATCAATCCTGACATTAATAAAAACTAGAAAGAACAAATTCTTTTACTAAGAACTTCTGATCTCTTGAGCCCAATAACCCATTGCAACGTACCGTGTTAATATGTTTCTATACGGGAAATAAGGCTGAAACAATCCTGATGACATAACCGAGGATCAAGAGCATGTTGGACAATATAGTCCAATTACGTCCAATAGAATTGAAAAGAATTAGCACAATTTAGCAGATGCTGATTAATTCAGCGTCAGTCAGTCAGTGAACAGCAACAATAAAGTGCAGTGGCTGCATGTCTCAATGCGGATGCGTGTTACACGGTACGTGTCATTATGGCTCTTTGATCACACCTTTTTATTCAGATAACAAGCATGCTAAATCAGCATGTCCTTCACAGAAATCGAACATATCCGTGGCTTTGTAAGAGTAATAACATTATATTTACGGGAACATTTTGATGTTGATGGACTCTGACATTAATATAATTAATGCTGAAGCCATAACATCTTAGAGTAACATCATATAGGCCACATAGCAACCTTGAACAAGTACAAGGACAGCTACCTCACATTCCTGAAACAAATAACTATTTGAATAACATCGGTGATTAGGGCTATCTCATTATGACGTCAAGGAGTTTAAGAGCAGTTTGAACACTCTCTGTTTTCGGTGCCCCCAGGATAGCATTTCCTGTTAAACCAACAACGGAAGCAGAATAAGAAAGCGCTCACAGTACATGCGGAAATGAACCAAATTGCAGTACGAAGGACCATCAGCGTGAGGAAACGAGCTTTTCGTTAAATGTTTTTCAAGAATAAAAAACGATTTCAAACGAACTTTGCCATTCATATATGTAAAAGCGTTGGCTATTCCAGCAGAAGGTGGGGCTACTAAAGAGATGATCGAAAGCATTGCACGCTTCGTAGTGAGCGGAGGTGTTGAATTAACAGGTATCATCGCAAATCTTCCACCCTGCTCTCCCCAAACCATTCTAATTGCTTTTTCAATTATGCGTCCTTGTGGTCTAGTCGCGGTCTCTCGCCAGTCCCCGCGATAATGGGCGGTTCAAAGCTGACAAACAAAGTATCAATTATAGCAATGCAGTCGGACCATCGGATCAATCAGAGAACATTTGACGAGTGACTGGATCCGTGGGCAGGACTTGCACCGTCTCCCGGCTACTCTCGCACCTCGCACGTGCCAGGCGAGGACCACGCGGCAGCGCAGAATTCTCGAGCTCCGGCTCTCAGGACTAGCATTGTTTTACAGGCACCGAGTAAACGGATAGTAATTGACGATCAACAGCGGCGGCAAGTGTGAATCTTTAACACGCTGATCAGCAGGTTCGCTGTTAAGGATGGGGATTTGTGAGTGAGAGAAAGGAAGTTTTAGGCACGATGTTGTGATGAGGAGAAGAGGATTGTGTTGATACCGATGACACTCTCTCATGGAATGTACAATGGGATTTAGAACTATGCTTGACATTGAAATCTTGCTGGCCGTGTGTGTGGCCTTTGAGTTTGGTAAGTGGAATTAAACTTTTTTCAACTCTTCAAATAATCCTATTGCCAAGAAGCGTATGCCCATATCTCAGTCGCTGTACAGTTAAAGTAGCAATGTGTAGACTGCCCTTCTATGACAACACATTTTAGGGCAAAAATGTATAGCCACTTTTTTAAATATCAGAAGAATGAAGACACAAGATTTATTGATATACATCTTCATTATTCTGCATATGCGATGTTTCGGTATTAGAACATATGTCGAAACGTCGCTACAACTTCTAGAGTGCCATTTAAATCTCATAAATCTAAGAAAACAGTACATATATGTATATGTATATATGTGTATATACTTACTCCATCTTTAATGTGTCATCTTACATCATTATGTATATCAGTTTCATATGGACATTACGTTCTGACATCCGATCGCCTGAGGAGTATTTTAGTCTCAAAGAAAATCAGAAGTTGATTCGAGATATAAGTCTGGGGTGTGTTGGTGAAAAAGATGAATGCTGTATCAATGTGTGACGCTGTGTAACATAATCTAACTATAACTTTAATAGTCAAGTTTGCGCTGTGTCTCTTGTATCACTATATTCAGAAAGACAAGATAGGTTTTTAATGATGCAGAAAAATATGACAGCATTTGAAGATTATAAACACAAATTATTATAAAGGAAGATTAGGAATCAACCATGGATGTGTTTGACTAAACGTAGTCGGTGCACCATGATGAATTAAGCGACGATAACGCGGGTAACCCCTTTTTAACACACGTGAATCAAATGCCGCACACTTCATGACATAATTAGTGATATTTTGCTGACATTTATAGTGTAACAGTTTGTGGTGCAGTACTTTATACAGCTATGCAATCACTGAACTCATCCTGTGCAGTTAGACCTGATGATGGCATTTGTACTTTCATAACATGATCCATTTTTAAAAACACATATATTTTTTTAACTCTTTAAATCATATATGTTTATTAAAGGGGCATTTATCACATTTCATATATATAGTTTAACGAGTTACAGAACATATTTTGGCTCTTCCAACTTGGTGAATGGAGTTAAATGTTCGCAATGTCACAAAATTAATATATAAGAAACCAATATAATAAACATTTGCAATGATACATTTGTTTGCATTTTCAATACTTGAAACCTTGTTGACATTTTAATTCTTTTCGTTTTGAATTTGAATCTGGCGTATTTTATTTCAATTGAGTTGACTTTATTTTTTTACAAAAGAAACTATGTGTTTGTCAATCTGTAAGTCTATTTTGAACATGTGTGATGAGGAATTAATCAATTGGGATTCAAGTAAATATGGTTCTCTGACGTTACACTGTTGCTTTGCTCTTTAGAATACGCGCTGCAGTGGATGTACACTTCTGTGCTTGCTTACGTGAAAGTAATAAACCAGAAAAACTAATAGGCCCGTTGAGTAATCATACGTTATGGTCCAGACATAAAAAATGTTTAGTGAAGGACTTTAACGATTTTTCTTTGGACTAGCTAAAATAATGAATTATCTTTCTTTGGAAATATTTGTAGACTATGTAAACATGATTTACAAAATGTTTTACATTTTTAAAAACGATTTCGCGAATTGAGTATTGATTGTAAACTTTTAAATAAAGTTTAATTTCGAAAAGTAAACAAAATTGAATATAAAGATAAACCATGCCATTGCGTAAATACCTTCTGCCATGTATGAATGATAATATACTATAAAAATGACTTTCAATACTGTGAAAGTGAATGACATGGCAGACATGTTCTATTTAAACGTACTTAGAAACACATAGTATTTAAACGTTCTAACAGACAAACATGTATGCTAACATACTAACATAAACATTATCTTTGAATTTACTTACAGAAGTATATGATATTTAAACGTACTTAAAGGGGCAGTAGCACGTTTTTTTGCTGAAATAAGTTTGTGAAATGTATTTGAAAAATAATGTCACCAATAGTAAACCACCCTCCTCTCTTCGGAAAATCAAGTTTAAAAAGGAGTGTACATGGTTCCGTAAAGCCATGGGAATCGCTTTTGTCATTCGAAATAATAAATTGTGTTCACAATAAAATTGCCGCCATGCAATATTTGCTTTATACGCAACATCGTTATTACCACTACGGATAATTGGTTTGTTTAATAAGATGTTTAACCCTCTAAAGTATATATAAATGACATAAACTATCATAATAAATGGGAAATTTGAACAAATAAAATTTGCAAAAAACGTGCTCTGCCCCTTTAATACAACTATTATATTTGTTTAAACGTACTTACAGACATATGTTATTTAAACGTACTTACAGACAGATGTTATTTAAACGTACTTACAGGCATATGTTATTTAAACGTACTTACAGACATATGTTATTTAAACGTACTTACAGACATATGTTATTTAAACGTACTAACAGACATATGTTATTTAAACGTACTTACAGGCATATGTTATTTAAACGTACTTACAGGCATATGTTATTTAAACGTACTTACAGACAGGGGGGGGGGGGGGGGGGGGGGGGGTAAATGTACATGTTCAGTTCCTGTTTGACAACGTTGGAAATTATCTTTAAGTATATTTTTTATCGATTGCGTCGAATAGAACGCCCATATTTGTTTTATAACAATGTCTCTATTTACAAAGGTTACCATTTAAAAATCATAATAATCGTAAAAATTATAATAATAATAATAATAAAAGGCAATCAGTGTAGAAGAAAACGAGTTCCAGTTGACCCAGACTGAAATAGACTTATAAGTATTTTATATAGTAAAGTATAGTATTTTACAGGGCTGGGATTTGGGGATAATTTACCTATAACAATACCATATCCTAAATTACAAATACTATTTACATTATCCCGTTGCTAAAATATAAAAAAACGTATACTTATCTTCAAAAGTTTAGACACATAATTGGAGAGACTACAGAACAACAACAACACATGGCTGACATTGGTCAGAATGTGAGGTGCTTTACAATCACCTAGCATTATGATGCAGTTCCTTCAGGGAGTATCTAACACATGCATTTACTGTTGTCTGGGACAAAACGTCTGTATGATACATTTCAAACTAAGCGTGACTGACGGTTTTGATGACAAGTCAGTGAGTGCATGCTGACATTTTTTAAATTATCATAACTGTTGAGAATCGTCAATATCTTCTTGATAACTCAGTTATCTGTGTGGAAAAGTCATGTGGGGACTTGTAAACTAAACATTTGGATATATACACCGGGGATGTAGCTCAGTTGGTAAAGCGTCCGCTTATCACCCGGAAGGTCGGGGTTCGATTCCCGCCGCGTCATACCAAAATACGTTAAAAGATGGGAGTTGTTGCTTCCTTGTTTGGCGCTCAGCATTATAAGGATAGAACAATGCTTGAACTGGCGCTGCACTGTGGCTGCCGGGTGCCATTGGCACAACCCGAATTTCCAATATTTACATTGTAATGAGGACAATAAAGTGTTATCATATCATATCATATATCATATCATATCATATCATATCATATCATATTATAGTATATTATACAGTTAGCAAACTATATACAGTCGGTCATAAATCATTAAGCAAACTGAGTCGAAACTTTTGACGGGAAACAGTTGGATTACAATTTCTGAAATATCCAATGAGTCAAAACCTGTTGAGGGAACTTTCTTCCATTCACCCTGTTCTCCAAAGCGATCCCTGGGTTTAAAGGAACAGTAGCACGTTTTAACGCTCAAATAAGTCGATGAAATGTATTTGACAAATAGTGTCACCAAAAGTAAAATACCCTTCTCTCTTCTAAAAATCAAGTTAATAATGAGTGCACATGGTTTGCTAAAGCCACGGGAATCGTTTTTGTAATTTGAAATAATAAAACGTGTTCACAATAAAATGGCCGCCATGAAATTTTTGCTTTAAACGCAACATGGTTATTACCACTACGGATAATTGGTTTGTGTAATAAGATGTTTTTACCCTCTAAAGTAAATAAGAATGACATAAACTATCATTTCAAATGGGAAATTTGAAAAAAATAAATTTTGCAAAAAACGTGCTACTGCCCCTTTAACTCAATATACTATCATACATCCATATATTTATATTTAAGCACTTATTACATAACTACAAACCTTCCTGGAAACGAATATATATTATAAAGGATCGAAGATACTAACACAAGACGCAGACATATGGTCATCCAAATTAGCTTACCACTGCGTATTGTACTGTGCTTGTGATTATGATACGCATATTGTCATTTGTGATAAAACTTACTTTCAGCAATTAAATGAAGTATATTGAAGAAAACTTACTTCTTTTTTTATATAATGTAATGTAACATAAGACAGTTACATATGACAGCTGTGTTCTGGAATCTCTTCAAATGTCATTTTCATTAGGTATCATCATAGAAAACATTAACTTGACGTTCAAATCAATGAGCTATGTAACGCCTAAGATGTTCAAACGCCTTTCACGTCAAATAAATTCACAGGTTATTTGACAGAAAATTGTCACAACTGTTCGCAAATTGAAAACTTTGGAGATTAAATGTCTGCAAGAAAACATATCTGATAACGCGTTTATAATGTATTAGTAATTCCCGACAAACTGAAACTGCCTGAACAATATGATCAGGATGTTATTGATAAGAAATGAAATTAAAAAGTCTGTGCGAAAAGGATCCTGTCTCAATAAATACCAGTATGTCACTTAGACATAAATGACAGTTATCACCATTGCCGCACAATGTTAATACATTTGTTTGCGACGAAACTTGATGATTGTAATTGTGGGTGTTCTCAAACACAAACCATTGTGTTCCGATGCTATCTATGATTTGAAAATAAACTGTTGAAGAAATACGAATTAACTGCAATTTCTATATTCACTTAATGTAATAATGAGTATGTGATATAAGTCGCTTTTAATTAAGTATAACAGGTGAACTGGTAACTTCAAGGAACAACTAAATATCATCAGGCATGGCACAAAGACCAGGTTTTTGCAGTTGACCAGTTTGGACAGTGGTAAGGGAGCGAGGATGGACACTGAGCAAGTATGATCCTCGTGTTGAATGGAGTTGAATGGATACTAGTCTTACACTCAGACTATGAAAAAAGCATTTATTCTGAAAATATCACCATTTTATTAAATATTGAAAAGGAGACTGTAAGAAATGGAATTTTCATAAAAAAAGGCTCCTTTTCAATTTTATTATTAATTTTTTTTTTGTTTACAGTGTTAGACTAAATGGATACAAATGGTCGTATATACTATCATAACCGTTACTAATCTTTAGCTATTAGTATAAAGATATGATAAATTGATTATTAACTTTAGATAACATCAATATCTGATCATGCTACTTGTCCAGTAGATTTGACCAATCAAGTATTAGAATTTTCAGTAGTTTAGTTGTATTTTAAAATTTCTGAGAAACACAACTAGATATAGGGAGTTTGAGAGCGTGTGTGATAGTGTATCAAGGGTGTCCTGCAGAATGTGTCATGGGTGAATTGAAGTACATGTATGTGTCATGAGTGAGTCGTCGAAGCATGTATCAAAGGTGAGTAGGATGATGTGTCAAGGGTGAGATGAAAGGTAAGTTTCAAGGGTGTGTTTGATAGTGTCTAGTGTGGTTTGGAGGATGTGGCATGGATGAAGAGTAGGTTGGAGGTTGTTCGAAGGGTGAACTGAAGGATGTTCCAAGGGGGAGCTGTAGGTGTTTAAAGGATAATCTGAAGGATGGGTCAAGTGTGAGTTGAAAGGTGAGTTGAATGTCGTGTTAAGGGTGAGTTGAGGTCAAGTGTCAAAGGCGAGTTGAAGGGTATGTCAGGGGAGCGAGTTGAAGGGCGTGTCAAGGGCGAGTTGAGGTCACGGGTGAGTCGAAGGGTGTGTCAAGGGTGAGTTGGAGGATAAGTTTTAAGGGTGAGATGTAGGGTTTGTCAAGGGGGAGCTGGAGAATGTGTCATGCGTGAATTGGAGGGTCAGTGTCATGGATGAGTTGGAGGGTAAGTGTCAAAGGTGATCTGAAGGATGTGTCAAGTGTCGGTGGGATGATGTTCAAAGGATGAGCTGGAGGTGTTTAAAGGGTGAGCTGCAGGTGTTTATGGTCTTGTAAAGAGTGAGTTGAAGGATTCATCGAAGGTGAGTTGGAGTTGAAGTGTCAAGGCTGAATTATTGTATGTGTCACGAGTGAGTTCAATGGTATGTGTCACGAGTGAGTTCAATGGTATGTCAAGGGTGAGTTGGAGGATATGGCAAGGGTGAATTGAGGGATGTCGAAGGTAAGTCGGCGGGTGTGTGAAGAGTCATTTGGATGATGTGTCAAGAGTGATATGGAGTATCTGCATAAGAGAGTTGATTGTGGTAAAGGTGAATATGAGTGTGTGTGTGGGATGCGTGAGTTGGAAATTTACTCAATGTTGAGTTGAAGGTTGTATCAAGGGTTAGTTTGTGAGTTTGCCAAGGATGATTTGAAGGATGTTTTAATGTTGATTTAAGGTTGGAGGGTGAATCAAGGGTGAGTTTGATGATGTGTCATTAGTGATCTGGGGGATGTGTCATGGGCGAGTGTAAGGCGTTATGGGTGTGTTTGAGGGTGTGTTGGGGGTGACTACAGGGTAATAGGAGGATGTGTGTCGTGTGCGAGTTGGATGTCATAAGGCCAACTTGTAGCACCTGATGCATCCCAGTTGTCACGTGCTGCTTTACGTTGTTGGTTTTGAAGACTCTGGTGTGCAATTTCTTTCTCGTATTTTCCATCTTCAATTCAAATGATGGCTTAATGTGAGGTAAAGGCAAATTAATCTTCACACATCTCAAATTACAACTTGTTTATATGACAGAAAACTAACTGGGATCAAGGAACCCTGTCAGTTACAAAGTATTATTGAATCTCTTCAAATGATATTTTAAAGCAATTAATTTACGTTATTTGTTATTTGTCCAAACCTTATGACTTTCCGCTGCAAATTAAGGATTTTATAACACGTTGTCTACAAAAAAGAATTAATTAATGGTTTATTATAAAACCTATTAATTTGGCATTACAACAGTTTACACGGACCGTACATGTACTTTAAAGTTTGAAAACGCCATTGGCACTCTGGCTTATCCCTGGTTAATATGACACAATCTTCTTTCTATATGTGCGTTCATTTGGACACGTTCATGTAGGTTTGTGTATTCTCTGGAAGACAATATCACTGCCAACAAAGTTTTAACATCATTTTCACGATTCATGATGTTTTTTCTAGGATCTTAATGAGGGTTTGTCTATAACCATGGAGCCATAGTCTTGCTGATTCCCTACTAATGAGACGCTTAAAATTCCTAATTAAGGTAGAAAATCCATCAAAGTGTCTGGAATCTTGGACTAAATTTCTTCAGTTTAGCGAGGTGGTGTATCAGTGAGCTGCGTGCATAATTTGACAAATATCAACTTTAAAATGCCATTCAATCATATACGTGAAAGAAAATAAACGCGAATGACGAGGTGCCGACGATGGTAGACGTAAATGTATGTTTAAAGGTCTCTTGGTTACTTTTGCTATGGTATTACGATAGTCAGGTTTCGACAAATTAATTACAAATTCGATATATTATGAATTTTCAGTTTGTCCGATACACAGGACAAACAGTCCATTTGCCTGATTCTTCCGGATTCCCCCAAATATTGCTGGATCCTGAAGAATCCTGAAGGTTTCGGAAGAATCCGAAACAATCCGACAAGCGGATTTCACCATTTTTTTGTCCTTGGATGCTTAAAGCTAACTTAAAAATGATGACGGTTTTATATGTTCCTTGCAAATTACGGTGGGTCGTAACGATTTCAGAACCATCTTATAAGATAATTTCCATTGCAGTTTAGTTGATTATTTGACAAGCGAAATACTTTATTTGAAATTTTAAAAATCTGTATATATTGTGTATATGTACTTAAGTTAACATTCGGTGAACATAATACACGCATTGTACGATGTATTCCCCAGATGGTATGGTATTGACAATGGGCAAGAGTTGTAATATTATTTGTATCTGTACTTTCTGTGTTTTCACAGATATCCCTAATGAAAGATGCCACTACAAGAAAAGTAAAAGTCTCACACAAATATAAAACGTAAAGTTCAATACCAACATGAAATGGCCTCTTGTTACAGCCCAAACAGATTATATTTTCAAGAATCCAAACTATAGCTACGATGGTCATTGCTCTCACCAGAAGAAATGAAAATCACATGAAAGTATCTTCATTTTGCATAGCTGTAGCCCTCTCATGGCCCTCTCCCTTGCAGACGATGTCCAGTGGAAGTATCACCCATTAAACAGTCCCCGGTAAACCATTGAGTCATAACAGTACTCAAACAGCCTCGAGGGATATATTGCTATCATAGACAATGTGACCATTCACGAGGCTCGTCACTTCTCCTACCCACTGCCATAGTGACAGGCTGACAGCCATGGACTCAGAGATTGTGAATATTTATTAGTTTGTATGATTTCCCTTAGGTGAAGCAATTAGATTTATTGCTTCCGCTTGGCGATTTTGTTGAATAACTCAATCTGTTTATTCTAAATCAAGATTGAATTTTTTCATTCCCTTGAACATAAACAGAGTCATGATGGTGCACTTTCTGCTTTATTAATCCTAACTGTGAGTATGATCTAAACGAAGTATATTTCTTGATTGGCAAGCAAAGTGAAGGTTTCATTCAAGACAGTGGTGACAGAGGTACATTAAGCATTCCAAGAATGGCGGCAGCCTAATCGTGTTGGCGCTATAAATGTTCATATGGGATTTATTTCAGCAATATAAAACGTTTTGATATTAGTCGAAATGATTGTTTGATTTTATGTGACGAATTTCAACTTAACTTTGAGGGTTAAATCACTTGCCAATTTTAAAGGAATTATAATATTAATCAATTCTTATTGTCGTTTATGTTTTATGAATATTATTTGAAATTTGCGGCTGCTTTTTCTCATATGTTTTTTTCTTCTTTTCAAAATCATTATGAAACGCACTTCTTGCGTTATAGTCAATATCAAATTCTCCTTAGATATTCGAAGATGTATCTGCCTAGTTAGTATACTGTGAACACATAACATAAGTTCTAAGTTATACTAAACACAGTAAAAAAAGTTAAGCACCCCCTTCTTTTTTTTGATAGGGGTATGTTTCAGAGACCCATTACAGCAAAACTAAACATCCCATAGGAGAAAAACGAATTTCAGGAGCAAGTGTCATTAATTGTTTTATTCGTTGACATTTTTGTGTAATCTTCAGAGATTTCAAATGACCAAAAACAGGAAACAAAAATTGACTGGAAAACCCTGTCCTCTTGCAATGTGGTAGCTCAGGGCCTTCCGGAACGTGGTCGATCGAGAAGATGGTTTCCTCACTAAACGACTGATGACCGAATAGTGGTAACCAGTTCTTCTCCCAATTTCCTTGTACGAGAAACCTGCTAAATGCTGTCCAATAATTAGCCATCTCGTAGCCTCGGACAATCTCCTTCGTGGCATTGTTCATGAATTTTGTGTATTGAACTGACATTGAAGCCGTAAAAGGCGTTTATTTAGCCATGGTAAGTCGAAGGGTGAAACTGCATTTTGCTGAAATCATGGGTTGCATGATATGCATGCCAATAGCTCCATTCGTGAGAACCGTTACATAACAGAAACCACACCAGTTCCTATCCAGGATACCATATTTGGCCTGTCTATCGAATTGAATAACATGATCATAAAATCCAAAATGGTATACAACTTTTAATTTGGCGATGCTTAACTTTTTTTACTGTGTATAGTACATGTATAGTTGAATATAAAACATCAGTTTTCGGTCATCGTCAATAAACATACTGGGGTTGAAGCATTTTTTTGCTTTTAATTGATAACATTGTCACCAACATGTAGGGGTGACTATTGACCCAAAGAGACTATTGCGATAGCGATAGTCTATTGCCACTTACTATAGCGATAGACTATTGTAACTCACTATTTTTTGTACACATACGCAATAATCAGCTTGATTTGTTATAGGTTTTAGTAGAAATGTTTAATTGATGTAAGGACTATGGAACCAAAATCAGTAAAGAAATAAAAAATGAAAAGACTTTTTGTCATTTTGCTATTTCCTATCTCTAGTTCTTCCCTTTTAACATTCTAAACTGAAAATTCTTGAATTAAATGCAGTGAGGCTTGTATAAATCATTCATAATTAAGGGAAATTTAATAGTTTCGATAGTATCGATAGTCAACCTTGCTATTGCGATAGCGTTAGTGTTTTTGTATATACTATCGATTTAGTAGTATTGCCAAGCCAACTATTGCGATGCATCGATAGTTCGATGTATTGTTACACCCCTACCAACATGTACACTAACGTCTTTAATCCTTGTAAAGTTGTAGAGATGAAGGAAAACCAATATATATATATATATATATATATATATATATATATATATATAGATAGATAGATAGATAGACCTGTAATGAATGCGAAAGAAGTAGACTTTCCATAGATACTAACTCTAGGTTTATGTTCATACAAGCATGGGACTATTTCCTTAATCTTACATTAATTATTCTGACACAATTCACAGAGAGTTCAATCCAGATATTGATATTTTGAAAGCTAAGGGTCAACAGGCGGTTGCTAAGGAGCAAGTGGGCATTGCTAGAACATACTACTACGGACATTTCTATTTAGGAAACCCTTAAGTCTCTACCTTCTTGCAAATATCACGCGTAAAGTTAAATATATATTCTATTTATAGAGATTATTAGCCGAGGAAGTGTGTCATATTACTTTTACGAAACGAGTGTGAATTTTTTTATTGCCAGAGCGAGAGCGAGGGTTATACATACATTTGCAGGAGTTTCGTAAAAGCCATATGACACACTTTCGAGTGTAATAACTTCTTTATTACCCATTTTATTCCATTTGAATCGCTTAAAATTAGCCAGGAAACGACCCACTTCTCTCGCGCCGGCAAGCTACAGTGTCGTCTAGAACAATCGTTTTATGACGTCACAGACGGGAAGTCGCGGTGAAACAATGGTTGCTAGGCAAACGTGTTATGTGCACATGTGCTCATATCAATAATATTAACTCGGTTATTTTCAACCATATGGGTAATAAATTATTTACAAATTTTATAAATTATTACACTTATAATGTTAACTGTAATGGTATTCTCATCTTCCACAACTTACAGAAAACGACAAATCTTTGTTTTCAATTATTAGATTCCCCATGATGGATTACATTAGAATCCCCTTATTAAGCTGTTTCTAATAGGCTGTGTTTGTAATTCTATTTCTCCCTTGGCGTATGCGATGAGTTGTTCATATTCCCCAAGGAGATGTTTTCCCTCTGTTAAAAAGTATCCGCGAAGCCTAATTTCCCATCCTCGATATTATTTATCAATGTCAGGAGAACGGATCGTTTTTAGGATGGAGTTACGGTTCCCAAACCTAAATAAATAGCTTCTTTAAATCGCCTGAGGCTTGCAATAAAGTAATGTACTCAATAAAGATTTGTAAGACCAATGAAGCTGATTTGTAGAACTGATTTCCTGAGAGGAGAGGTAAATCAGAGAGAGACTCTGGAGGACAGCCTGGTCGATATTCATTGATCACTGATCTGTCCTGCTTCAATGTACAAACGTTATCCGATCTTCATTAACAAATAAGGCTCCTCCCGGATTAGTACGCGCAGATAACATAACACTTGTTTGCTTTGATTTATCGAGTTATTTGGTGTGTATATTGTTTTCTCGCCATCTCTGATTGTGTCTGCGTTTTGATCAGAGAGGGTGATGACATATGATACGGAAACGGTTATCTGCTTATCAAGCATTGGTCCGGACGTGAGGCTGATAATAAACGATCGTATACAGAGTCGGTCACACATTGCCTGTAGATAATATTGCATCATAGTGTCTACACCCTGCCACCCGATTGATAAGTATAGATTTAGGATACGTGAAATCCTGAGTGTGACGTTCACACGAACAACGCCGATTCAGATGGACTTTTTGAACGGCACAATCAGATCTCCTTAAACTGTTTCAGATCATTGATTTTAAACAACAACAGAAAACACCGTGTTACAGTCATTTCGAGCAATGATGGGTAAGGCCATAAGGATTGAGGTAGTCTCATTTTGGAACACTTTTATCGTGTGAGATCGATGCAGTCCCTACGTGTAAGCTTTGAAGAAATGTGTTTTATGTTGAGGTGAACACATCAAGAATCAATTTATTGACATTCCAGACTGCTGATTTCGGGTGATGATTAACTGATAGTAAATGTAAGATACGTGGATGGGTGGTTATTTTATATGTGATATATTCCTGGCCTAAATAGGTTTCTATCGTTTCAGTTATATATTATTGGATTCTCAATAAAACCCGTTGTTGTCCTCTCTGACGTACATGCATATGTAGCAAACGGCGATTTGGAAGAGAAAAAAAAGAATACCGTCTCATCCATTTCAAACGTCTGTGTCTCATTACCGAACCATCTGTCGTCGAATTTCTCTCATAGAATTGTTACATTTCTATTGTAACGTCTTGTAAGGTATAAGGTTGCGTGGTGTTTCTTCATAATCGACATTTTATGGTCGTAAATCATGTTTAGACTATTTTATTGTACAGTTCATTTTTTGTGATATAACATATTGTATTGAAAAGCCTTGAATCATTTGTCATATGGTCACCATGACAACGGGATACCTAAAGGAAATTTAACATGGTTATATTTGGGATAACACTATCTATAATAGTACACATTCTTGTACTTTTTCGGGCCGAGTCCCATGCGGGATTCGAACCCACGCCCTCAGAGTAAGGCAACTATCGCCAGCATTCACTGTACCAACAGCTTACCACATGACCATTTCGCCTCGTGTGGTAAGCTGTTGGTTACCTACGTGTAAGCTTTGAAGAAATGTGTTTTATGTTGAGGTGAACACATCAAGAATCAATTTTAACGACCATTTCGCCTCGTGTGGTAAGCTGTCGGTACAGTCAATGCTGGCGATAGTTGCCTAACTCTGAGGGCGTGGTTTCGAATCCCGCATTGGACTCGGCCCGAAAAAGTACAAGAATTTGTACTATTGAAGATAGTGTTATCCCAAATATAACCATGTTCTTCACTATCTAAATGGCAAGTATTTCTAAAGGAAATTATTTATGTTCGTTCATTCATACCCATGGATATCTGTAGTAGCTCAAATACATAGTTTACCCGGACCCCGTATACACATCGTATTAGTTCTGTACACTTAAAGGGACAAAATACCATACTAATATCAGACAAAACTGTCGTATCATGTTCAGCTCATCAGGCCTGTTTGGCTTATGGTGTCCGGCGTCCGTCCGTCCATCCGTAAAATATCCTCTTTTTCGAATTCTTCTCAAAACCACATGTTGTGACCAGGCTCCTTGTCCAAATTGTAGATTTTGTGACTCTGCGGCCTCAATTAAGGGCATCACAGGCCATGACCTAAACAATTTATTTTTGGTTCCTTCTTCAGAACGAGAAGGCTGGAATGTTGGGTACAGACACTTTAGTCAATGGGGATAATAAAAAAGGGCCTCAAGTGCCATTACCGCAAAAACTATTTCTGTTTTTTAGTTCCTCCCCAGAAAGAAAAGCTCTATAAGGCTTAAATGTTGTGTACAGACTATAGATTAGGTGACTCCTAAAAACGTATTCCTTCTACTTTTCCGGAACAAACAACCTTCTTCTTCAGAACTAAAAGCGTAAAAACAGAAATCTTGGAGATATGTTAACCCTCTGTCAACTAAACCCTGATGAGCTACAGAGTCAATGGCTCTATATTTGTAATTGGCAGATTTTAACATTCACACTAGGGTCATCGTAGTTAGTGTATATTGTAATTGGTATGCTTGGTATAATCTGGTATTGCATTGAAATTTTCCTGAAATAAACATGATATCGTTTTAATGTTCACATGGTCAGTCATTCAACAGTACGGTATATTCACGAAATTTGGCTGGTGGTATGCATTTTACATCTTCAATACATCAGCAGTAAACACGCAAGCCTTTCATATTTCACTCCAACATATCCTTACATCCAGATCGCAATTACAGAACGTTTCTTTTCGGTATACTTGTCACTATGTCACCATTATATCGTCATCGACCAGTTGTCCATCACAGTTTTACATATATTCGTAAGAACTAGAACTTTTATGGTAATGTGTCTGAATATGTGCCATTCATGCATGTCATTTAATTTACATATGAATTAATCGATGACACGGGACATTAATTGGGTACCGTATTTGCAAATAGATGCGCGATGGATAGTTTCCATGCATTATAAAATAATTGATTTCAGCTTATAAGAAACATGCATAGTATAGTATTCAGTCAAATCATACAGGCCAGTCATTGTGAACATCCTCAGTTCGGTAACATGGAAAACGCACTAACAGATTAACAACAAGGCTTTATCGATGTATCTTCATCTCACGCCTCGTTCTGATGTACTTGATGTTGTTAGAATTGGTCCTTCCCAGTAAGTTTGCCATGTTGGTGAGCGTGTCAGAACATCACACAACATTATAGCTACATATCAGTCTGATTAAAATCGACGGTTTTCCGTGGAATGAAAATTGCAAAATAGTGTATCTACCGGGATACGAACTCAAATCAGTCGCAGGTTCCACGCCAAACCGTCTGATAACAGCCCGTAGACTCGCGTGTTCGAGCGCAATTCAGATAATCAAACAAAAGAAGCCCAACAAATGCTTTCGGTGCGAGAAGCTAGGGGCAGATAACTCCAAACAGCTCTCCTTTGGTCTGTTCCGAATGCTTTCAAAACACTGACCGTTTAAAAACTACTTGCTATTTGACTGGGCTTTGGCTGTGCTAAACTGGTTCGGAACATTCACCTATACGGGGTGTTCTCAGACCTTGTGGAGAGGAATCTACAGAATCTGTTCGTATCCCGGTAGATGCATAATTTTGCAAATTTTATTCCTCGGAACAAGGTCGATTTTAATCAGATTGAGTTACATATCTGTGATATGAATAGTATATAGAAGCGCATCACTCAAGCTTCCAGTCTAACATGGACATATCCTCGCATTCTGAAGTTGTCAGCACAGGTGACCCATGGTAATGTCAGTGACATGACTCCAGAGCACTGCACCACGGAAACAGGACAGTGACGGTCGTTACTTGTCTTGTTCATTCAACCCTCATCGTTTATCTATTTATCACAAGTAACTTCATAAAGCTTAAGTAGCAGGTAATGATTCAGTACACTGTCACGGAACCGTCACGGAACCGTCAAGAACTGTCACTGAGGACGTTCCTATGTTGCAAATTCGCCACACGTCACGTTAGCAGTGATTGGATTATATCCGCCCTGGAGAGTAACCATAACGACTCTAACTATATACATGGAGATGCAGCTTTGGAACAAGCTTAACTTAATAATTCAATCATGTATCTATCTTTTTAAGAACCGCCAGGATTTATGTGTAAATATACCGTGCAATTTAGTGGAATGATGTCAGCCTGCGTCCACGGCCGTCAACGTCAGGATAAAACGAAACACACCCGCTTAAATTTACCTAAACAAATTACTATAATTACGTTGTTGAGCAATTGGAATATTTTTCTATATCTGCGTTATTGATTTAATTTATGGGGTAATCAATGTTTGATTTGTTAATTTCAAAGTTAACTTTATAATGTATACATCTCTGACAATTTTACGTGATTTGCAATTAACGGATTGAGGTTTCCTCACTATAAGATGACACTGTTTATATTAAAAGCCGATAAATACATTGCAAATGTTTTAAAGACATGTGCCAAAAGTAGTCTTCTATGACCCCTATGAACTCATATGAAATATACAATGTAATGCATGAACTGTAACAACACTCTCTCTAACGTAACTTAAACTCGTCGCATTTCAATGTACTCTCCACTGGAGGAATAAAAGTATATATATATATATATATATATATATATATATATATCGGTAACGTCAGAAAGATACACACATCAATGCAACCCAGTGACGTCTGGTGATGATGGTGCAACTGATAGAACGATACATTACTTACAGGGAAGGAAAGATATGATATTTGCAATGCCTGTGAAAGACAATGGTACAGACAGTCCTGTTGTCCCGCTGTCTACTGGGCATGTCAGCGCCTAATGTTCTTCCTGTCTCAATCATACACACAAGGCGGTATCGTCACCCAACTCGATTGCTCATTTCCTTCTGTATATTGCAAGAGATGAGCCAGCGACTACTAACAATTGTCCAGCCGAATTGCTTTTAATTGCGGTTCGGGAGAAGTTTCGAACGGGCGGCTTTTGCTTGGCAAATCTGAGAACTGCATGATTGAATGGCGATCGGAGTGACGAGAAATCACTCCAATTCTCTCCTGTCTTTGAAGCACAGGGACAGTGCATGCAGAGCCTCAGCAAGAAGCTTAAGCGACTTGATCGGGCAAATTGATGTTATAGACTCAATTCGTTCAGCAATAATCCTTTGATTAGCGTCAACTCGGTACCTTAAATGGAACTATGAGAAGCGGTAATTCATTTCCTCAGCGGTGTGGAATTTCTGTCTACGCTGCTTGAAAGAGATGGTTGTGTTTCTATAGGTAGACAATGCTATGTAGTTCACAGGATTCCTTCCAGGCAGTGCTTAGTTTCACGCCATGCTGGGTTCTATTTAATTTGCCGTCGAGATGTAAGCTCCCAGTGTGAGAAGATAACGTTGTACAGCCCGAATAACCTTCATTTTGGTAAAATATATGTATGTCCCGTATTGTGTCAAGTCGACATAACAGAATAATATGAAGTAATTAAACACAACAGAATATATATTTTTTACATGTGTGATTTTACATACACATGTAACTCAAAGTAAAATTAGTATTTGATATTATGATAACATTTACACGCTTACACGTAAATTTAAATCCTGATTCAGATTGTCTATAACTTGTTAAAATATTCAACATGTTCTGCCATAAGAATAAAAACAAACATGAGGTTCAATATCAAATATTAAATCAAATATCACGAATACAATAATGCCAATATTTATTAAACATTGAACGGCTAGATAAGCCATCTTGTTAGGATGTGAAATGACAGACCGGAAGTTATAATGAAGCCTCTCAAGTATCGCTACTATAATGAGGTAATGGTGCGAAGGGGAACGTGTCACTGTCACTTATAACAGTACTGGACTCACAACACATTTCATTCAATTACCCAAACCAGTACAGCAGCGCCTGTCATGTTCTATTATACACCGTTATATGACACACATTATGTAATATAAAGAGTTTCCCAGTGATAGAGTTCTCAACCAGCTCATGTGATTGAATAACCGAGGAAAATGAATTCATGTCAGAGCTATGCAATGCAGTAAATCTAGCGGTCATGATGACACTAATGTGCGTTGCCTCGCTAAATATCGAGAAAATGGTGCCACATTTCACATGGCTGCGTAGAAACCCGACACTTAATTTCATCTCGACATGCTACGTGTCACAGTTTTCGTGATCATTGCAACCCGATGTAAAACCATCCCATTATTCACTGCTTATTAAGTTCATTTTCAACATGTTAGCTCATATATTATTATTGATATATATATATATATATGACTCGATCTTAACATTATTTTCTTTTCACTCATTTCCTGGCTATTTCATGCCCATAGATACGGCATTTCGGGTGTACATCCAGAATAGTATAAAGGAATTGTATCAATTCGTTTTATGTTTGACCGTGCATCATATTTATGTCTTCTGTTTAACTCATATATCATAACAATCTCTATGGAACAAACATATTGGTTTGTCCCCGTTGTCGTAACGTATTTCAAGGTGAAAAGGTGCACTTTCGCTCCATGATTTTGCCACCAAGTTACCACGAGGTAAATCAGAAAGAAAAAGCCAAGATTCCAGCACGGACTGCGCTCTTCTTAATCCCTCTGTCAGGTAAAGCATGATTTAAATCTTCTCCAAGTCGACTTTATTGCAATCAAGTCTGCAGCTGATATTTCGTCTCCATTTTCACTGTCATTTTAATTTCAACATAAGCCATATTGAATTGTTAATCTATTTGCAACGACAGTTCGAGTAAACAGATATGCTGAAGCGAAACACATTGAACGCCATCTTGCTCGCTGGTTAAAGTTCGTTAGGCGTTTATCTTTGACATTCAACCGGATTAATTAAGAGTACTTCATTTGATATACGAATTTGAGTAAAGTGTTGAGATTCGTCTACGGGTGTCTTAAACCATGAATTAATTTATTTGTGAATGTTTAATTATTTCGACTTTAATTAAACACTTCACCTGATATTTCTTCTGTATAATGTGAATCCTCTTCGCTCTAATCGTGTTATGTAAATCTGTATTTGAATTCTTAATTTAAATCACAATATGATATTTAAGAAAATATAGGTTTTCTTGATAACAACTTCTGTAATGTGAACATAAGCGATATTTCACATTACTCCTTCAACAGCTGGTTATACATGTATCCAAGTCTCATGTATTCTACTTTTAGTTGCCCTTCACATATATTTCCTCATCTGTTAAATACATCGTTGTTAAATAAATCTACAATGTTATTACACATTGGGTAAAACGCTGCTTGCTGTCTATTGACCAACTTCCAAACGTAAGGCATAACTCTTGCCAGTCTGCATTACTAGCTGATTTAACCCTAAATCAGCCAGTAATGGAGACTGGCAAGAATTATGACTTGCATTGGGAAGTTGCCTATTGACATGACATGATAAACGTTACGATTTGACGTCCCAATGTTACCGGCGCAGCTGTAGTGGTCTGTGTCATACTTTCACGTATAACACGTCATTTCAACGACTGTCTTGTATTTAGCTTGAATACACGTCATTTCAACGATTTTCTTGAATTTAGCTTGAATACACGTGATTTCAACAATTGTCGCGTATATAGCTTGAATACACATCATTTCAACGAGTGTTGCGTATTTAGCTTGACTACACGTCATTTCATAATTGTCGTGTATTTAGTTTGAATACACGTCATTTCCACAATTGTCGCGTATATAGCTTGAATACACATCATTTCAACGAGTGTTGCGTATTTAGCTTGAATACACGTCATTTCAACAATTGTCGCGTATTTAGCTTGAATACACGACATTTCAACAATTGTCGCGTATTTAGCTTGAATACACGTCATTTCAACGACTGTCGTGTATTTAGCTTGACTACACGTCATTTCAACAATTGTCGTATATTTAGCTTCATTTAAATCGGTAATAATTAAATAAATTACTAAACTCTTTGCCGTTGTTTACATCTCTTGCATTACACTGGTATTCATTATATTCAATTAGTTTTGGCTTGTTCGATACACATTTACCATTTACTTGTTCATAGATATAGTATTAAACAGGACGTCGTTTGGTATTCCCTGTGCATTACTCGTCCGTGGAAGATATTGTAGTGTAATGATTTGTATATTATTATATATAATACATCAGTATTGGACTAGTATTTAACCGATTAAGGTAGAAGGTCATATTTCATATTTGTTACTTTTTTTTCTATCTCAGGAAATACCAACATTTAGGCAATCGTGTCGTACAATAGTATGACATGGGCATTCAAATAATATGTTTTATGACTTTCATAACGTATATATTACGTAAAATGCGTTCAATGATGGTGGCAATCGGTATGACATTCAAAACTCTTTTCAGGCCTGCCAAAAACAACTTTCCATATGCACTTAAAAAAGCTTACATTATCTTGGAAAAAGCAACCGAAATAAGATACCGCGACACGAAAACAGTGAAAGATGGAAGGAAACCCCATCATTGAGCGACAGAAAACCTCATGCAATCGTACATTGAATAAATAGCTTTCACTACTGCCGAAAAAGCACGATGGTTGATGAACTCACACTTCACAAATTGTCACAAGTACGCCAATAAAAGCGAAAGCTACAACCTTCGTAGGCGACGGAGGCGGGAGAATCTTCAAGATCAAATACGACTTGCAACTTCATTCCAACAGCATTCACAATGACATATGATTTGAATGAGTATGTCTATAGGAATACAAACCTTAAATCCATGATGTTAATCAAGTCATTTTTTGTGAGGTAGACGCTGCTTCTACTGTTGTACTGATTTCTGTAATTTTTACTTTGAGCAACTCTCGATCCATCCTCGGTTACCCATGGTGTTATATATGCTCCGTTACTCTCCACTATATCAATATAAAACCATTGGTAACCGAGGATGCTCTCGATCAGGAATGAATGTCTTTTTTGTTTTAATCAGATTAGCAGGTACAATATTTTGAACATTTTATTTACCAGAACTGCAATAAAAACTTCGGCTTCGAACATTTGGAACATTTGTTTGATGAGCGTCAACAGAATGGCTTGCCTCATATAGCTTCCACCTCGGAAATACCTGAGTCACATCGTTTACACTAAATGCAAAAGATCACTTTCTCACCCCTATTGTGTAGAATGGTAGTCAATAAGCCATCATGTGTTCATTGAAAAGGATTAATGAAGGAGTAGATGGACTTTTCAACTAAATCGATATTTTCATATGATCATTGAGTATTGACTGTATTGAGTATTGACTGTATTGAGTATTGACTGTATTGAGTATTGACTGTATTGAGTGTTGACTGTTTATACATGATTGTTGTAATACACTGTGATCTTTGAATGACCAATAACAGTCTCAAAGTCCTAAGCAGAATTACAATAGTAGCAACGATATATTCAGCATGCATTTAGCCTGAAGAATGAATGAAATATATTGTACCACTTTTGGTGTTATATGTTATGCGTTATAATCATAACAACTCTATGTACAGTCAAATACTCATTTTCTGCAACTCTCTGTACCTGTACAGCGCTGGTGCAACAACCATTAGAGCGTACAGTCACTATTTTGTTGTGTTCCTTCTTAAATATATAGAGGCAAACATTGTAAAGTACCATTGGACTTCGAATAAGACTTATTTTATTGTATAAGTTAACAAGAGCCCCGTATCATCATCACTTGTGTAATATAAGGAGTTAAAGGAGCTTTTCCGCGATCGCTACGATAGTGTAGCAATGGGCAGTCACTTGAAATAGGCATTCATGACAAGACTACACACAATTTCGTTGTTATGTAGTTGCAAATATGTGAAGAAAAGCTTTAAAAACTCAAATTTATAACATTTCAATTGTTAAAGGATGACAGACAGATGTTATTACATTATGAGGCCTCGGGGCCCAAAATACAGTATTGAAATCGATTTAAGATATGTATTGCATGCATTAATTTTAGTTGAAAATTCATAAGTTTTCACGACGTGCTTTGAACACTTTGTACAGGAACAGAGCTGTGGGTTGGATTGTCTGTACTCCCGAGGATGAGTTGGGTGTATTTTTGTAATCTTGGATTTTCAAGGTCATATTTGCTGATGTACATTTTCCGTAAAGTTTGATACTTGGCACAACACAGGTGAACGTGGTATTCTTCAACTTCCAAACGCAAGGCATAACTCTTGCCAGTCTGCATAACTGGCTGATTTAAGCCTTGCCCTATTTCCCTCGCTTTGTTGTTCCTAGATAGTGAATCGCTGCACCAGAAATGCAGAGCGGGCCTGTATTTCTAAGCACAGATTTCTTGAGGAAATACTGCAAGGCTTAAATCAGCCAGTAATAGAGGCTGGCAAGAATTATGCCTTGCATTAGGAAGTTGGGTATTCTTTATCTACAAACGTTTGCGTACAACACGATTCCCGAATTCGTTGGCTGCGTCGTATATTTTTATGACGACCGGTTTCTATTAATAAGTTTAAGTTGTTGCAACGGAATTTAGCTAAATACTTGATAGTATGTCACTTGTCAGGTTGGATGTCACTTGTAAGGTACTTTTCTACATCTAGGAGAGATTTAAAGAGCTTGTAACTGCAACATTTTGAGTTGTCATGTAGTGATGAATTCCATTCCTTGGTTAAATTATATTTCAATCGTTGCTTATAGAACAGATTGACGATTCCTACTTGGTGGTGTATCCATACTAGTTTGAATAGCACACTGAATAATAATATGATAAGCTTGATATGGTAGCCTTGACGGTTCTAGATGAATTAGTCTGCACTAGAATTTCAGGGATTTTGTCATATAGGTTGGTTGTAAGTAGGTTTTTACACATTCTCCAAGAGCCATATTTTTGGTGTAACTTTACTCAGTCCAAGGAATATTTTGCAGAATTGGATGTGAACAGTCTCGGCAATCTTCTGATGTGATGACTCCAATAGTTCAGACCCATAGCATAGGATAGGAACAGCTATACTTTCGTACAAGTTAAAAAGGTCACAATAGTTGAATTTACCAAAGTTACACTCATATCGATAAATATTGATGATAGAGTTTTTCGCTTGGGATGTAGAGCAACAGTTTTGATGTTAATATATTTAGGAGGTATCTTTAATGATTTACAACTTTTATGTCTTCTCCTTTGAAATACCATCTTTCATAGTTTCTCAATGAGCCGCCGTTTCGAAAAACTACTATTTGTGTTATCCCCGTCGCGCCTTTAGCGCGAAGCGGGTGGATATAGTATTCGGCTGCGTCCGTCCGTACGTACGAAATGGAATAACTCAAATACTATTCACGTGATTCTTTTCATATTTTGCATATGGGTTCATCATAGGAATAGTGATGTTCCTACATAGGTTTGTGACCTTCCCCTTCATTTCAAGGTCACAACGAGACTGTCATTTTACCCTTGTCAGCTGGATATCTCAAGAACCATTCGCTGGCATTCCATCATTTCTTACACAAAGCACCTACCAGGGAAGACGACGGGCTGATTAGATGTTGGTGACCTTGACAGCATTCTCAAGGTCACAGTTGAACTTTGAATTTGTCGAAATGATAATGTAAATGTAAATCTTGTCAGCAGGATATATCAAGAACCATTCACAGGAATTCAATCATATCTTACACAAAGCATCTCCTAGGAAAGCCAAAGCGTTGATTAGATTTTGGTGACATTGACATTATTATCAAGGTCACAGTGGAGCTTTGACTTTCCGACATGTTTGACAGTTGATTTTGCTGACTTTAATATTATTTTTCAATTTTATTAATTTGCGGCGGGGGATCACGTCACCTTAGTGACAACTAGTTGTTTTATTTCAGTTAATTTTTATTCCAGTTTTCTCACAAAATTCTTCAAAAACTGTGATTTTCTTCGGTAGTTGAAACGTGGTAATAGCTAATGTTGATACGTCAGCGAATAGGAGTGCATACACATTTGGAATTTCAGTTGATATAAACGTGCCATGGCAACCATTTACTTTAAAACATAAAACAGAATGTTCGGCTTAATACACATCCTTGGCGAGTAACTCAAACTAGTCGTGAATGTAAAGTGTATGTCTATTATAATATACACATGTATAATAGTAAAGAGATAACCAATCACAATATTTTGATAATAACGCTTTTCTAATTGTATGATTACCTTGTATGTAATTGCCCTTACATGTAAAGAAATTACACGTCTCTGTTCAATGTTGTTAGGGGGCGGGATAGCGCAGTGATTAGCGCGTTCGGCTTCGGATCAAGAGGACCGGGGTTCGAATCCCGCAACTTTGACTGCAGGAGAGAACTGTTCTGCACGTAGTAAGGTTTGGGTGCAATGCTACACTGAATTTCAGAGTAGTACCATCCATGGATCGCTAGTTCAAGCCGATGCTCGCAGGTTTCACCGCAATGCATAGCCACATGGCGTTGCGGGCTCTCTTCCTGCCATAATACTAGCAGCCGCGATATAAGTGAATACTCTTGAAAGCGGAGTTAAACCCCACCTTACCTCAATTTTGTTAAGAACATGTGGAGTCGTAGTGACCCAGTTGAAGTCTCACTATACCTGCCCATGTACATGACGAGCGTATGTATAACTGCAGAAAGTGTTTATCACGTAACAAAAACGTGTCGTATATCTTCGATTATTCACTTAGGGAATACATTGTAAAATGATGAATTGCTTGTTGGTTTATTTTCACACGTACTATGGTCTCATAAGCCTGTTGAAACACGGAATCCCTGTCTCGAATGAAACAATTGCCATTTGGTGACGGGCACATCTCTCGAGTGTTCCGCGGAAGTCATCTGTCTTAGTGATTGTAGTGTAAGAAACGGACAAATAAGGTTACGACAAGCCGACTCATCAATCAAAAACTGCAATAAATCACTTAGGGATAGAGAATTAGTTCAACGGATAATTTTCAATTTACAAATAAAACATTGCAACTCCATATATACGATTTACATAAACTATTCCCTTGACGGATTATTGTTAATTTTACAGAGGTTTTTCAAGTAGTTGTTATTAATTGGAAAACATTACAGCAAACTACTTATTCATGTAAATTTACGAATTCGAATTTACGAATGTCTTCAAGGATATAATGCATATTTATTAATTCAATTTGGTTACAAATTGCCTTACAGAAGTTTTTTGCATATGCGATCTCTTAGAAATATTACAAACAATTCATCTAAGTGTTCATTGACGCATTGAGGTGTTCATTTCTCAACCTTTCAGGGATTATTATTTAGAAGGGAGTTGACCAATACGTTCAACCAAGCTGAACAGTTACCAATGAGTATGTGTTATAACAGTATTGCAGTATTTGTCTATGATATATCATCATCAAGGGCAATACGCGTTTTCAAATCGATGTCATTGTCCTGTTAGTAGGATCACTTACATGTGGCATTCATCCTTACATAGCTTCAACGATTCGTAATATGTCATCGGTATACATTGCTCTATTGCTATATGTAAAATCAAGAATTTTCAAATTTTAATGATTTAAAGGGGCAGTAGCACGTTTTTTTCGCTCAAATAAATCGATGAAATGTATTTTTAAAATAATTTCACAAATCATAAAACACCCTCCTGTCTTTGGAAAATCATTCGAAATAATAAAATGTGTTCACAATAAAATGGTCGCCATGCAAGTTTTGCTTTATACGCAACATCGTTATCACTACTACGGACAATTGGTTTGTGTAATAGGATGCTTTACCCTCTAAAGTAAATTTAAATGTCACAAACTATCATTATAAATAGGAAATTTGAAAAAATAAATGTTGCAAAAAACGTGCTACTGCCCCTTTAAGGCGATTGGGTTTTATACTATCAAATGTTGATGGATGCTTTACCCTCTAAAGTAAATTTAAATGGCACAAACTATCATTATAAATAGGAAATTTGAAAAAAATCAATTTTGCAAAAAACGTGCTACTGCCCCTTTAAGGCGAGTGGGTTTTATACTATCAAATGTTTATGTTGCTGCCAAAACCTGCCAACATATGTTTTGCATTGAAATAAAGTGTATCATGCTCCTATTCTTAACTGTACGGCTGCATACCGAAAGTTTGTTCACGTACGTGTGTATCTTAGTGCAAATATCATGTAAATTTACGTTCATTGTATCGTCTATAAAATCATCGTATACAATGACAACGATCCATCCTATACCAATGTGTAAAATAATCAATCTCAAACTTATCATGTTATCGTCACGTCAGTAGTGCGTGTTTATGAAATTTGACATAATGAAATAATCAGAAGTGGTCAACATTTGAAAATTCAAATTTCCTTATGTTTCGAATAAAAGTGTTCATATCGACTAAATGAGAATATTTTCATCAGAAATACATTGAATGATTATAAGAGAAATATATGATGTATGTCAAATAACCCAGTTGAGTACTTGCTGAGCATATCACATACGAAAATTCAAACTGTATTTTTGAATAGATTGACCCCTGGTCACTTCAAAGAGCTTCAAAGACATGCTTAATTACATCATTTGCACTGAAATACACAAGTAGGTGAACAAACCTTCGGTATGCAGCTATATGTTCCCTTTACTTTGACTTTTTAAATAACAATGTGTTATAGTTTACATATGTAAATTTCAATTTTAGTCTCTCATAATCCCACTTCTGGATGGCCCATTTTATGTGTGTTTATTCTTGTATTGGGGTGAGACTTTTATAAACATTTGTCTGTCTTGTCTTGTCTTGCTATTGCTCAGTAATATGAAACTACTTGTAAACCGTGCATCTTATGCAAGGATGCATGTTGCTGATGGTGAATGGTCAATATCGAATGGCCTCGCAGCTGCATATAAATAATGAATAACAGATGACGCCGTCTGCGCATGTCGATAGCTAGAACAAACAGGTTCCGGTATTAAACTTTTTAACAACAGTTATCATCTTACCTTTATGACTATCTTTAAAATGTGTTCTTACCTATTATTACTATGTGCTCTTTGGGATGTGATACGTTGTGATTAAATGGTTCTGTTTTGTGAAGAAGTCTTATCTCATCTCTTATCTTATCTCTTATCTTTTATTATCTATTATCTTATCTATTATCTATCTCTTATCTTAACTGAGGGTATGTCACAAATACGATACCATTAAGACGTTAGAAGCAAGAACACATAGTTTAACCATTGATTTGATGTTATGATGATGATTGTCACTGTAGTGGAAGATCATAGCAAAAGTACTTCGATCGACTACACCGTGTATTAGAATGGTATAATGTTGACTCCAAATCTATTCGTAGTAAAGTGATAAGTGTTAAGCATACTAATGTTTCATATTATTAACAAAATTAAACATTTGTTCCTTTAGAACAATAGCCTTAATTTAATGTATCACAACATAATACTATTGAATTCGGCGCTGATTGAACACGACAACTGTGACGCCGAGAAACCAAACAAGGTCGGTGACAACTTCTTACGCTTTCTCGGCGGCTGCTTCCGTCCGTGCTGGGATCTAATAAAGGTTGCCTTCTGACGTGCAACATGTACATTATTCCATCTCCTCTCGTAAATGGGTACTCAATTTCATCTTTTATGGTAAAACGTAATTTAATAATTTACGAGAAATCAGGCAGAAAATTGCGATTTCATCACACAGACTGATAATCTCCAAATTAGTATCATTTTGCTTCTCCAGGAAAGTGGAAGCACCTCGGGGCCTCATTGTACAACTCGCTGCATCATTACAGAGCATACGCCTCATCTAATAACCACAATATATGTTGACCCCCTCAATCCAGCGTGTACACTTTAACTCTTATACTACACACCGACCTCACAGCTAGCCGACAATAAGTCCTAATGAAGATCCTGAAATGACACCAAAGACGATATGAGCCAGAGTAAGGCGGTTGCATCATTCTGCCAACAACGTAAAGCTTTTCTTTACATGGGCAGGATCTTCAGTGGAACATCGATCACGAGAAAAAAGCGAGTTAATGCAGGACTGCAGAACACTCTACTAATTGGCATGACAAAACATGTCGGGCAAGATGCCTCCCGGCTACCAGCGGATGGAAAAGGATTGCAACTGGATTGGAGTGTTTTAAAACTGAAAGAACTGTTTTTCCGTCTGTGTTTTATCGCAATGTACATGGATGGTTTTTGGACTAAACGTCTGCTGCCACTGATTTCAGATGGGACATTGCAAGGCGCCTAATTTTGAACTCCTAAATGTCCAATTGGACTATCAAATGCTTGTAATTCTGATCTTTTTTAATAAGGTTTCAAGTTGTTTAATTGTTAAAATTATACCGAGTTCTATACATGTATGTGTAATAACGCCTACAGGGACAAATGCCTACGGGGATTATTTGGCACAGTTTGAGTTTTGACAGCGATACGCTTACCTGCACAGTAGTACATTAGGTAATTACGCTTACACAATATCAATCTTATTATCCTAGCAGTAGTGAAATCAACATTTATTTCATTTAACATTTACAATCCCCATTGTGTACAAATAGTTACAAAGACGTATGCAACAACGAGTTTTGTAAAAAAAACATGATGAGTATGTATATGGGGAAATCTCGTGTTTGATATAAATTATATCTGATAATCTATTATTTTCACTTTAAATTGTAACTTCAAACGTGTATGCACCCTAAGGGTCGGGAATACAGGAATACATAGCATCACATTTATGCAGAAACAGTGTGCTACACGATATGTTGGAAGGTGAAAATTTCATAAAAAGTTTGAATGATAAATATAAAGTCCACTTTTTTTACATGAAAGCTGCTTCTACTGCATTATATTTCGCCCGTATAACAAATACAAAGAATACTGGTAAATTTATATTATCTCAATTTATAGCGGATAAATCGATAATCTTTGAATATATTGTTCATAGATCAAAATCATGATTTGAACAAACGTGTTTAAACTGTTTAAATAACAGAAGGAAAGACATAGCTGCTGATTAAAAAAACAAGGATAACATTCTTTTGGAGAAAATAACAACTTCAATTTAAATCGCAAAACATAGTTTTAAAGAGCATGAATATTTTTCAAACATGGACTCGTGAGAAAAACGCAACAAAATATCGATAGTGGAATTCAAAACTTGATAATTGGGTTACCGGATCCGATTCATATCAATCATTTTGGACACAATTTCTTGACAGTGTTTTGTTTTGCGTAGAGGGACGCAACACCCTGTCTCGGTGTAATTAGTGGGCTAGCGTGTGAGACGGTGCTCCAGAGAATTCTCTGATTTTCCAAGTGAGCACGTAATTACAATGTCAATACTCCAGCTCAAGGATATCAGATGTTTATTTTAGAAATCCTCAAGCTCTCACTTTTTCAGGGTTTATCAATTTTGAGAGGATACTCAACCTTTTCAAGGAGTTTCAATTTGGAAATGATATCATAATGTTGTTAGTCATGCTTTCATTTATTAACGTAATCTTATTCTTTCGAATTGTTACGGTTCTTTACGGCAACGTATTTTATCGACGGAAGAATGATGACATCTTGGAATCAAGAAAGGATATAAAATACTTTTAACAACTACTTCACTTTCAAGTAGAGGCAGTTCTATAGAATGCATTTTTACAATTATATTGCAGATGAAAACAATTGCAGTCACAGATCATATACACGTCTCTTTCTTTACTGTATCTCCATGTCTTCCAGACCGACTGTATGCATTATAAAGATGTAAATATTGTTATCTACATGTAGTCTACTAGATTGAAAAGTTGTTGTATCGTTAAAACAAAGACTTTTTTCTAATCTGAATGTTTTATTAGCTTGCCATTTAAATTGTAAAAGTAATTGTAAGGGATTTTGATACTGGATACAACAAAATCAATCTAATTATTAAAGAAAGGCTATTTTCCGCTTACCAATGACAAAGCGAACTTATTTTGCTCCCACTGATTGAAAACTGTCTTTTCATTAATATCCTAATAAAGATTACATACAAGTTTCAAATTGCCATTATCTTGGCATAATGGAAGGAGATGAGATAATTAGTAAACAGAGACTGTAGTCGACTTGGGAAAGGACTCCATTGTTTTGATTCCATTGGGCCGCTGATTATTAATCAACGTAAAACGAAACTGAAAGAAGGTTTGACTCTTCTTAAAGTTTATAAGAAGATAGCTTAGAACAATGACTAATCAAAATTTGATATCATTCATGTTTTAACTTTAACTTACAATATATAAGTAATAATCCACTGTCCGCCATGTCGTATTAAATAAGTCGAAAAATCAAACTAGATTTTTCATTCCAAAGATCTCATGTTGTCATATATAATTTAAGTTCATTTTAAGCATGCCTTATTACTCCTAAAGTAAAATTTTGTTGGAGTTCATGCGTCTATAATATTTCAGAAACGAATAAGATAAGATAAGATAATATTTATTGTCCCAATAGGGAAATTTGTTGTGTACAATTACAATTCTCCAGCATACAAATATCACTCAAAACAATACATATTAACACAGTTTACAGAGACTAGAATATACTATACATAAAAGTGTTTATCGTGCAACATTGCACTTATCAGAATCTATTTCTCTAATGCTGCAAGGAATGAATGATTGGCGAAACCTGTTTGTTCTAAAAGTCAGCATTCGCAGTCTACGTCCAGAAGGTAGTATTGAATAGTCCGAAAAAAGAGGATGCGTAGAATCACCTAAAAATTTTTTTGCTTTTTTTATAACTGCTGCTCATAACAACTGCCGATAGTTTCAATAGGAACCCCAATGATTTTAGAAGCGGCGCAGAATAGAGGCTGTAAAGAAATGCGCTATGAGATGACACATGTGTGCCGTCTAAACCGGTTTCATATTCCTGAAATCACATAAACAGCACAAACAAGCTTTTTTTAATTTTACAACGTAGACAAGAATTGCTATATAGTTAAAGCTTATTTTAAATGTCTGTCTCTCATAATTCTGTTTTGAATGGTTCTGTACATGTTTTAAAATGTTAGTGTAAAAATGTAAATGTCTTTTAGCTATGTACAGAAGTGAGACGTTTATAAACTATTGTCTGTCTGTCTGTCTGTCTGTCTGTCTGCATCTAGTTTGTCACTGCTCTCCGTCTGCTAAAATTGTTGTAAGAATCATGCATTGTTTTCTCCAAATTTGGAACTTATTATCCACCGCCACAACAAAGTTGGCGGGGGTTATAGAAATGAGCTCCGTCCGTCCGTCCGTCTGTCTGTGCGTCCGGGCTTTTCCATTCCAGCCTCAAACTTCAAAACTAGTCAATATATTTTGCTGAAACTTTGTACAGGTATCAACCAAGTAGTCTAGATGTGCCTTTTGCTATATAGAAATTTGATCACTTATGAGTTATGAGTTATAACAATTTTCAAGAAAGTAAATGCATTATATATTCAAAATGCATAAATATATTCAAAATTCCTACATGGCGAGGGATATGGCCGACTCTGTCCGCTTGTTTTTTCTGTTACCCTAAACCGAAGCATTAAAATAAACTACGTTTACATTCTCACTTTATTTTCCAGAAAACTATAGTTTTGAGGCTAGGTGTGCCAAGTTAAACTTCATCAGTTGATGTCATACATTGAACTTCCATGCTTTAAAAACCGGATCGCGGTTCGTGTCAGATCTCTCAACTAATGAGCGTGACAAAACATGGCTTGTTACTTGCCTCCAGGTCATGTGGGGAGCACAGGAAGCATCGTCTTGCATGGGTTGTGACGTCATCGTCTCGGGAATCTCACTTCCCAATAGACGGATGTACTTATGAAATGTTATAATAGGAGACTAGGTCTCTGTTCTAGTTTTGTAGACAGTGAACTTGTAATGAAACTTAATCTTTGTGTAAACGGACGATTTGTGAACCGTACATTTGTGTATCATCCAAACCTCGGTTTCACTGGAGATATCGGGGCGGGATAGTGCAGTGGTTATCGCGTTCGGCTTCGGATCAAGAGGTCCTTGGTTCGATTCCCGCCAGGGGCACGGCAACTTTGTCTGCAGTAGAGAACTGTTCTACACGCAGTAAAGTTTGGGTGCAATGCTAAACTGAATTTCAGTGCAGTACCACCCATGGTTCGCTAGTTCCAGCCGATGCTCGCAGGTTTCATCGCAATGCATAGTGATATGGCGTTGCGGGCTTTCTTCCTGCCATAATACTAGCAGCCGCGATATAATTGAAATACTCTTGAAAGCGGCGTTAAACCCTAACTCACCTCACCTCACCTCGCTCAGCAAACCTCAAGTTATTTCTGACTTTTATCAGCTTGTGTTGATATATGTGTTATCAGAAGATACTTGGGCGAGATTCTCAAGACGCATACATGTATATACTCGTGAAAAGCACGTGATATATATAATAATATATACACACAGTGGAATGCATTGGTCCCTTTATACCTTTCCAATTTACTATATTTATTAATCAGTGATTGCATAGTTATTCATTACAGGACAACGTTTTAGTGGTCCTGCAACTCATCATTTTATTTCATCAGAGTTAATGAATCTGTCATTTCTTCTTGAAATGTTGTACTTAAATTCAGGTCAAACCTCCATTTAGGGGAACCATTGAAAGTTCATTGTAAGCTCTCCTCGGCGAACCATTTGCTCAGTATCGCGTGTTTTGTAAACTTAAAAGCTTTGATGAAACGATTCAATAACAATTAATTTGATGGTTTCGTATTATGTTTACGAACATAACGAGAAGAATTACGTTTAATGTCATAAATTAACCGTTAGAAATTACTCTTCGTCTATAGTGGTACGTATTTCAGCCAAGTGTGTGTTATATGATTGTCGTTGATCTACACACCAACTCCCGAACTCAGAATTCACTTCTAAATGCTTGGATTAAAGTTTGATGCTCCCCCGTTATACCACGCAGAACCATAATCATTAAAACTATGTTGCCATTTCTTTGCCATGGCAACTCTTTGCCTATCGGCAGTGATGGGACCAGACCGAATGCTCAGCAAGAAATAACGACGCTTATTGCACAACAATACAGTGATATCTTGTGACCTTGATATTGGCGGAGGATGCATTTTGTTAACAACTTTAACCTTGGCTGTAACTGATGTTATGCCAATCATAGGTCTTTGATACTTGAAATATGTATTCCGTGTCACAGGACCAGTATAATGCGATTAAACTTTTTACACTTGACCTTGGTGTAAAATAGTTTCTGGAAAAGAAAGCATGACCATAACGTCTGATTGGTCAGTTACTCACCTTTGTTACTCGAAATGTCTATGCCTTCAGTTGTTGTCAGACCAATGGGATGACCTCGTAATCCTGATGTTTTTTAAAGCACTTTTCATTTAAAATGAATATCAAGATAAGCAAGAACCTTTTCTTCATAGCTTACCCTAACATTGACTGTGTTTATCGTGTGGATCAATTGTGAACCAACAGGACACATGATGGGAGTTGTCGTACCCTAACATAACTCTGGTTGTACCTGCGGTAATATGGGCCCAGAGCCGTGCTCAATTAGCGATTACCTTTAAACCTCTCTTGAACGCGATTGCTCAGTGTAGCGCTACGTTGCAAGGCGAGCAAACTTCGAGGAATTTGCACTGTGTCGTTCAAGAGAGAAAGAGCGCTACTTGAGCGCTACTTGAGCGCTACATTGAGCATTGAGCGCTCGCTGTTATGGAACGGAGCCCTGGTTTCATGCATTCTGAGGTAACCCAACTGAACTGTTCACTTGATATTATCCTCGACCATGAATTAAACTGTTTATAATTTACACCAATCTCGTTATATAGTGTAAATAGTCTTTGTTGACCATTTTGTTGTTTATTTGGCCGAGGTATCTGTTAATGACACTGGAGCTTTTTCATCCCAAATTGGAAGTGTTTTAAGTTTGTTAATTGAACTTTAATCGTGGCGCGGTCAACTGATTTCAAGACTCCCCAAAAGGTGCAGCAGTTCCCGCAGGTATGTCAGATTGCCTTGCGCTTTGTTTTGTGAAGCAACCTATACATGTAAGGGTCACTGGTTACTTAAAGGAGTGTGTGGTTTTCACACACACTGTGTGTTCGACATAAATGTTAAAAGAGGGGCTCAACGTATAACACATTTTACTGCGCTGTGGAGCAAACAGGAATACCTCCCTGAAAACAATATTTCAAGCCAAGTAATTCATTCTCATGTCAGAACGCCACATGAAGAGCCTGTTAGATTTATAACCCGAATAAATCAATGAATAAGTAATATACTGTCGTGCTTTGCGCTAGCAAATTAACTATTTCTTATATTAGAACATCCTTCTATTTCAAGATGTATGGAATAAACCACGTGGAGCCACTAGCTATTTAGAAGAAATCCAGTAAAACAAGATAGGCATTAAAGGATGGAGTTTTGACATTGAAACATTTATTGGCATTTCGGTTCGTTTTCAACGATTGAATGAGGAATGTTGACATGTTGGTATGTTATTCATGCGATTCAACACATGAAACATTTCACTTCCACAGAAGTGACAGGGACTAAAGATGCAGAGTGAATACAATGTATCCTGTACTTTAAGCACGCTGCAAGCAGATTAAAACAATTATGGTAAATGCTTTGTAATTGAAGGGAACTTCTGATGATGATTTATTTGATGATAGGACGCATTAAATATTGATAACAATGTTGCATAAACATGATGCCAGCTGTCAACTTGTGCTAAACAGAAATCAATAACCATTCTTTGAGTTCTGGTGAAAAGCTGCAATATATGCTTGGCAATGACTCATTTAAAGGAAGGCTTTTTCAATAACAATGACATTGAAAAATGAGCTGGTATGTGGACAAGTGTCTGTATGACGACAACAATATTCGAAAATGTGCATTTCCTGAAAAAGGTGTCATCTGAAAATATCAAAGTAGGCCGTATGTTGAATCATTGTAAAAGTCTCAATGGATGGTATGTGGTCATATGTGCTTCCATCAGCACGTGTACTGCTTGCTCTGTTGGTGAGGCTAATCTGTCTCTACTTGGTGAATGTTGCTACTCTACTGGACAGTTTTAATTCTTCTTGATTACAGGTATAACGTACTTATAGTTAATCATCATTTTCTGTTAGTGTTTAAGTGAAAAGCATAAGTTGAGGAAAATGATACCAATTTACGTAAAGGCATTCGAGGTGGTAACGGGGTCCTCCATTGTGTCTTTAGTCAATCTATTCAACACAAAACCACGTGGATCATGGACATGGGGTAATGGGGTCCTCCATTGTGTCTTTAGTCAATCTATTCAACACAAAACCACGTGGATCATGGACATGGGGTAATGGGGTCCTCCATTGTGTCTTTAGTCAATCTAGTCAACACAAAACCACGTGGATCATGGACATGGGGTAATGGGGTCCTCCATTGTGTCTTTAGTCAATCTATTCAACACAAAACCACGTGGATCATTGACATTAATACTTATATAACAGCCCTTTAATGGGTAACGGGAGTCGCTCCTTACATGTAGTGTGCGTTGATGCTACGTGATGAGTGCTCGTTGAAATAAAAATCATCCTCCATGGAATTGATTAGAATTAATTTCATAAGAGAAAAACGGTCCCTGGATTCTTGTTGATATGGAATGGCGTGACTCTGCATGAACTCTGCTCCACTCGGAATTGTAGGGATTATTACACCGAATAAAAAATAGAGTATTATATAAAAAAAGAAATTTAATGGAGGCGTGTTGTATTCCGGCGATTTCCGTCTAAGATATAAACTGATTTTAAATTATTTCACAAATTGCCTCGATTTCACTTTCAATCAATTAAATGCGATGATTTGTGTTTGAATCATTATTTTCTCGATTCCAATAGGTACAGTTTGTTGTCAAATAAGTTTTAATATTTGCATTTGTAAATGACAGTAGTACCGTAGTCGGTGTCTTCATATATATATTTGGGATAAATTAAAATGATATTCGCTCCTGGTAGCATCACACGTAATGCTCCAAAAGTCATGTTGATGACATTGATAGCAAAGGTCATGTCAACGTTATCATTAAGTCAAATGAGGCTGATATTTGCCAACACTTAAAGGGTCAGTAGCACGTTTTTTTCAAAATTTATTTTTTCAAATTTCCCATTTATAATGATAGTTTATGTCATTTAAATTAACTTTAGAGGGTAATACATCTTATTACACAAACCTATGATCCGAAGTGGTAAAAACTATGTTGCGTATAAAGCAAAAATTGCATGGCGGCCATTGCATTGTGGACACAGTTTATTATCATTTATTACAAAACTGATTCCCATGGCTTTACCGAAATATGTACACTCATTTTAAACTTTATTAAGAAAGAAGGATGTTTTACTATTGGTGAAATTATTTTTCAAATACATTTCATCAACTTATTTGAGCGAAAAAACGTGCTACTGCCCCTTTAACATAACCTTCGACCATCATAGCATATATAACAGTTGCCAATGAATGAGTCGTAAACGGTTCGACACGGGGTGTGGAGGAATATTGTACATTGGCTACAATGTACAATTGTACACAGAATTATCAAACAGGGACCTATTTAACTATAACTTGATACCATCTGCTTCTTGTACGTTTTCTAATGTTGAAGCTGATTCAATTATTCATCTATTCTGTGAGTGTGTACATGTTAATAGGTTGTGGCAGCAATTAGTCAACTGGATTGAATATGATACAGATACAAGACTAATTCTAGATGAAAAACATATATACTCTCTGGATTTAAGGGGAAAAAAATTGATGTTCTAAATTTAATCCTCGTTGCAACGAAATACTTTATATATGTGAAAAAAAAATTCAAACTCGCTTCCAAACTTTGTTGGATTGAAAAACTACCTTCGTACCGTATATGAAGTTGAGAGATTTACTGCTTTTTCAAACTGTAACTTCGGAAAATTCTTCACTTTTTGGTCATCGTGCCACAACCTCTTCACGTAACTAGTTGTCTGTCCAAAATGTGTGTATATTGTATGTATAAATGACTCATGGTACCAATGCTAAAAAAAATCGATGTACCTATGACTAGACGCTTATATCAGTCTGGAGAAAAGGAAACCCATACGGTACTGGAAACTTGAGAAATATATATATATATATATATATATATAATATTATACATTCATCCAGGTAAGAGTTACATACTGCTGCAAGGCGGACGTAGTTGTCCCGCAATGATCGCGGATTTCAAATCGAACATGATGCAGTTGAATACAGTTACAAATTACAAAGTAGGCGAAGTTTCCCATTGATATGTACTGATAATTATGACAACTGATTGTGTTTAAACGATGAATTCAAAACTTCAGCTAGCGCTATAACAGAGCTCACTATCATTTCAAAACGTACATGCAGGAGGTTGTGAATGATGGCTTTAGGTATTCCTTGGTATTCATCTGAAATGGTACCATCATCTTCAGAGATGTCGTGAGCAAGTCAAGTACATTGTGTACACAACTACGACGATTGACAAGCAACAAAGAAGCACTAACATGTCTCCTTCTCGTTTTTGTAATTGATGTCGGTATTTAATCTTCAAAATTAACTGTCAGATAAAAACAATCAAAGTACCTTCTATAGAAAATTGTCGCACACGAAAGGCCATGTGTCTGTTTTTCCGGTCAAATCGGATAGAAAATTCCAATTATCAGTGAAAATGCAATTGTCAGTAGCGTTCTTGTAGATTGTTATTTTCGTTGAGGGTCCGGTTGTATTGATGCAGAAAAAACATAATTTTACTCTGGAAACAGTGCCTCTTAACACTTTATATATCCTTTATTACCCCCATTGCACTGAGCTACGACATCCAAAAGTCTTCACGACTATTCCCGACTCTTCCCAACTTCCAAACGCAAGGCATAACTCTTGCCAGTCTGCATTACTGGCTCATTTAACCATTGCGGTATTTCCCTCGCTTTGTTGTGCCTAGATAGTGAATCGCTGCACCAGAAATGCATAGCGGGCCTGGATTTCCAAACACAGATTTCTTAAGGAAATACTGCAAGGCCTAAATCAGCCAGTAATGGAGACTGGCAAGAGTTATGCCTTGCGTTGGGAAGTTGGACTCTTCTCAACTTTTCGGTTATGACCTTGTCGGCATGAGTAGGGGAACATTTAGGGTGAACTTGTCAAATTTTATATTTCTACGAGTTACTTACTTCATACTTACGACATAGTGAGGAGGAACACCTAAATCCATTCACGACTAACTGCCAACTCTTTCCCGACACTCTGACAAGAACTCATTCCCGATCCTCTCAAGATTAATAACGACTAGTTTACGACTCGTTCACGACCATGTCGACTCATCACTACCAAGATACAACTCACTTACGCGTCACATACGAATCACATACGAGTTATTTGGCCTTATTGTCGTGTTTAATCTGGAACGAGTCGTCACGGGTCGTCTGTGAGTATTGGGTAGTCGTACGTGAGTTGGCATTAGTCGGCAGGTATTTTAGTGAAAGACTTTTCCCCGACACACACGACCACCACGACTCAATATGACTGGATACGAGTAAAGACAACTTAATTCGACCCAATAAGTATCAGATATGAACATACATCTGGCAATTTTGCAAAAAGTGCAAATTTCAAACATCAATAGCTCACAAACTTAACAAGATCATTTCACAAAACCTTCACCAAAATGGGAACAACAGTCCAAATTGATTAGGCCTATAGCGATTTACGCCCATAATTATAGATTTTTTACTATTTTTACAAAAAGTACTTACAATTTCGCGTTTTTTAGGGTACGCATATGAAAAAATCTTCTTCTCAATCACGGCAACATATACAGCTATGTGTGATAGCTCACCTGAAAGCTGGATTAGTGGTTAACAAAGTTTCTTCACGAAATTTTGAATTTCATGTCAGAACTGAAATTATCTGCCCTTGAATATGGTATTTATTTAAATGTTCGCTTTTCGCCTTCATATTCAAAGGGGCGCAACTCTATTAAAACATTCTTAATATATCATTATCCAATAAAAGTTGATAGTTTGGGCACAAAGAAACAAATAATTGAAATTTTGATAATTTTCGAGGATGACCTTCTTTGGAGAATGTTCGATCGTAAACCATTGAAGATACCGTTTTGCCTTATAGCTCATTTTGTAGTAGAGATGTCATTTATTAAGAACAATAAATTACAAAACATGTATCTGTCATAGTTTCATTGCCATGTTTCGAATATCGCCATTTTCCGCGAATTTCAAAGGCTCACAACTGCTAAACTAATTCCGTATCCGAACGAATGCACAATGTTGAACCCATTCATCAAAAAGTTAATAGTTAAGCTTAAAACATCACAAACGTGGTCTAGGAGTCCGAAAACTAGCATTTTGGAGTATTTTCCTGAATATTCAGAAGAACATAACGCTTTAATTATGTATGCAATCTAAATGATGAGTACATCTAAGTGGAAATTAAAGCACAACATGTTCCATGTTACACCTTAGCATTACAATAGTTACCGTGTTATCTTAATCATGAGAAATATAATGTAGGGGACTTAATATGTGATATTTTCATTTTCACTTCGAGACTTGCAGTGCATTTTTAACAAGGGAAGAACATACAAAATGCAGATAGAGAGTTGCAACTTGTTATTAAAGGCTGCGCAATAACCATGCAAGCAATAAAGTTAATCATGTCGAGATCGTAGGTCACGTGATTTAGCCGCCATTTTCCTTTTATTGAAAATTATGCCATTTTGACATTGGAAATTTGGGTCTCGATAATGCTACAGACATGCTAGAGACTTGCACCTTTCGTCAAAAGATGCGAAGGGTGGCTTCTATCATTACTTTCATGCATGTATGCTCTGAATCCTTTTATCGTCACTAGTGACCATATCTTTGTCTTGTTTTTTTTGTGTGTTGTCAATGCCACACTTGATGATTATCCATATGAGAGAAATGAGATGACAACGAAAATATTCCATATCACTAATAAAAAAAATAATGTTCTATGTACACAAATGTCAATATTTCCCCACACATAATTCATGTGTTTGTAGCAAGGACACTTCAACATAGTTGCATAGATTGTACATTTTGTTGTGGAAGTGAATGTCGACCCTTGACGCCGTAAGTATACATTAGAGATGGAACCAATGTTACCTTCAGTGTTCTTGACTAACTCTATGGTATGTTGTATATTCATCATTACAAATAGCATGTCACTGGGGCATTGGATCAATAAGCGTTACTTTTGCAAACGTGTTTCAATGGTAATTTCCCCATGAACTTTATGAACTAACAACATTTACTCCGTTTATAGATGCTATGAAACGCATTGAATTAAGTAACTTATTAAGCTTAAATTAAATTAAATAATCATTGGCTCGTGATTTCAATTATCGCCTCCCTGATTGGTAAATGTGAATGCACTTAAGCAAACATCATGTTGATATTATAGAAACATGCATTATTGAATAAGAATTACGTATTAAATAAAACTCTGACATCGCAACCATCTCTAAATCGGCGGATTCAATACAGTGGTTGTCGTCTTCTATCTGCAACTTCTAACTATACGAACTGGCATTAAGATCAGACTGATGGAAATTAAAGGTTTCAGACGTAATTTCACAGCTGATTTCCGACAAGCTGGGCATTATTCAAAACTTTTGATGGAGCACATCAGAATTATGTTGCAGGTTCGAGGTCATTAGTCATCTTTTATTGAAGTAACAGCGTGTTTCATGTTTTCCAAATCTTTAATTTCATTTTTGAATTGATTTACACACCATGGAGTACATCGAATGTTTCGCATTAATAGAAATGAGTGACAGAGATGAGATGGTTATTATAAACGCTTCCATTTGAACAACATTAGCGTTCTTCCCTTCAAGAAAGAGCGCGGCGTATTGCACATTTGTGAACACTTTAAACGCTATTTGATGATTCTCCAATATTCCAAAGCTATATGAAAAGAGGAAGATGTTTTGCTAATGAATAATTTTAAATGTTTCCTTTGAATGTAAGAAGAAAATTACTTTGCAAAATTCTTGAATCACTAAGCGGGAGTCCAAACTGTGAACGACTATGAAAGATAGAGTTAACCTTCCTTTTTAAAGTCCGTTAATAAATTCCTTCAATATTCATGATGTTTTAATTTGATTAATTGAATTTGCTTTTCATTGTTCAAATGCTAAAACGATAAAAGAAAATCATATTATATTCCAGTTCGAAAACTCTTTTGGAAAAGTCAAGATATGAAATCAACAATGATTCTCTTCATTGTAAATAACGTAACTCATTATTTGACATGATGCAATAAATCATGTTCCTGTTATCTTGCTCACAATCCATTTTAAAAAAAACTCTAAATGGGAATTGAAGAACGTGTGTTAACATGTTCAATGGTTTAATGTTTAAAGCTCTGTCACTGAGTGTGTGTGTGGCTTCAAGTTAACGGTATTATTTCACCCCCAGGGACAGTTTAAATTAATATATTGTTGAACTTTGTTTAAGGCACGGCGGATGCAGCAGTAAAGAGGATTATAGATCATCATGCCAGTGATTTATTTTTAACAAAGTTTAAAAACGTTTAATTTCCCCCTAGGTGATAAAAAAATGTAGAGAGAGCACGAACTCTTATTGAAACAAACAAAAGCATTATCAAAGCCAAGGATAGGATGTCAAGTTTGAAATAATCCATTTTGGAGAAGTATTTTTTAAAGTAATGTAAGTAATTTCTCGTGTTTTTATTGGAAAAGAAAGCGTTGTCAGTTTTTCTATCGATCACACCAGCAAAGACTAGTGTAAGTGTAAGATTAGTAAATTACTATTTTTTACTTTTTTCTAGTTCGGTTCCAACAAAGAGTTGTTTCATGTGCTATGTACGTATGTCGTGTTTTTTCATTGTATTGAAATCGGAGAAATAAGAGTAAATAAGTAAATTTGAATATTGTTATGAAGGATACTTTAAACAACTTAATCACGCAAACTTATTGCTGATATACACGCAAGTTCTATTTGTCATGTAAGAAATTATAATTGAAAATCGTCTCCAAGAGTGCCGCATATAGGATTTTAACAGTATGTGGAAGGTAGGTTATCGTTGGAATAGTTTCACATACATGTAAGTCCGCTGTCCAATAAGGTGTTTCATCTAATTTCATCAGCAGTTGCCATGCTCCAACTCATCCATAATGTGTAGGCAAAGTGTGAGGGCGTTAAGGCGGAAGTTAAAGTCACACATATTTCATCACAATTCTCCAACCTCTCTTCAGGGATGACTTTGGTCGTGGAGATACTTTAGTTTCTATATTACATTGTCAGTTCAATATAAAAAGGATTAAAGATTTCTTGCTTCCAAACCATACATCACCTCGCTAAATCTTTATTTCTCAACGACTGACAGCTTAAGTGAATGAGTTAAAATAATTCTAAAGTTAATATAAGTTGAACGTACTTTTTTGTCATATAGAGTCCTAGAGATGACTTCGTCATTCCTACAATACATATTTGAAATCGACGACACTTATGCTACATGTTGTGTCTACTCTTTGGAAGAGGAAAGGTTCTGTTTAACAAGCTAAATAACTGCCACAATGCCTTTACTGCATTTCGTACTGATGGTAGACTTTATTGCAATAGTACATAGTATGTGGGGTATCATTAAACTTAAGATAAATATTTGAGTAGCGTGACTATCTTCTGATACATTTTAATTCGTAAATTATGTTAGTTTGAGGCCACACCCTTGATTCATTGCTTCTTATTCTTCTCGTATGCCTAAACCGAAGTATTTCCCGAACTAAAACCTACTTATGTGAGGCTTCCTTCCGACATCTTATATCCAACCTCCCTGAACGCTCTTACTTTGGCAATATATCAACGTTTGATATCTTCATTTGGATGTTCGTTGTTTTAAATAGCTATTAGAGAACAGCGGCTTGGTTCGCGCATGTGATAATGCACCATTTAGTTTATACCAGGAAGACAATCCTTTACAAGATAACCATAATGTTTTTCACAATATATAATATAAATTGAAGTACAAACGATTCGATTAATTCAATATTTTAAAAGAAAGGTGATGCATTTGATTATGGATCGAATAACTTAATTGATGTCTGGTTAATGTTAAGCTAAAATGTATGTGTTTAATGTAGACAGGGGTAGGAAATGAAATAGCCATCAACATGACTCCAAACATATCTTAAAATGTTGTAAAATTGTGAAACATAAGACATATTTATTGATTTTCGCATAGAATATACCGTGTAGAATTATGTCGGGGAACAGTTGTATTTTAGTTTTGGTAGAATTTATAAATTACAACAACACGAAGATGTATTCTTCAAACGATGAATAAACGCCTTCACTATTAAGTTTACGGCATCGACAACTCAAAATATTTGAAACTGAAAATCTTTATTATAAAACCAACTGAGGTGTGTATTTTCTTATTTGTACTTCAGTTATTTAGTATTAATGGACACTTATCAAATACACTTATGCTATGATCCTGTTAGAATATATTCCCTATGCTACAAACAATACTCGAGCACAGCTTAGTACACTGTCACGATACAAATTGCAGAGCAGATTATAGTTTGTGAATCCTCTGTCGAGTGGGATCAGGCCACGAGATCGTTACTGTCGGTGGGGGAGATGCCCCCTATCAGTCACCTGGTCTGTGGACAACTCACTTACACCGTGTGTCGCATGCACCATGTACCACAACAACCACATAATGTTCTAGCGTGCCTCCAATAATTTATACTGCTAGATGGGCTAGCATTAGCGTCTCGTGGTATTGTCTGAGGAACAATGCAATGCCTTGCAAATGTCATCCGTGCCTAATATAGACTATGCCTTCTATATGATCTGAGTACTATATTGTATACGCCTTAAAGGGGCAGTAGCACGTTTTTTCGCTGAAATAAGTCGATGAATGTATTTGAAAACAAATGTCACCAATAGTAAAACACCCTTCTCTCTTCGGAAAATCAAGTTAAAAAATGAGTTTACATGGTTCCGTAAAGTCATTGGAATAGTTTTTGTCATTAGAAATAATAAAATGTCTTCACAATAAAATGGCCGCCATGCAATTGTTGCCTTAAACGCAACAACGTTATTACCACTACGGATAATTGTTTTTTGTTTAAGATGTTTTACCCTCTAAAGTAAATATAAATGACATAAACTATCATTTTAAATGGGAAATTTGAAAAAATATAATTTGCAAAACACGTGCTACTGCCCCTTTAATATTAGGGTTTGTATGAATATGAAACGTATGTCTTCCAGTAAAGATGAAATATGTGCATGCGACCATGAAGGCAACTGAGTCCAGTTGAAGAAACAAACTCTAGTGTTGAATGATAATAAGTGACTATCTTGGTTGATACAAAAAGTATGAAATCATGCAACGTAACATTATTTGCCTTTCCCTGGCAGTTAGTCAGTTCATTCCGCCGCACATCCTCGTAAACGCTCTTCAGTTTGATGAACTTTAAGTGTAGATTTTCTTGTTTCTTGTTTTGACTAAATGCAATTGTACCGATAGAAACCACCTGAACAATCTATAGTCGTTCTATCCTCCTCCTGTGTTTAAAGTACAGGACAGTACAGGACGTCTGTAGTCATATACCTTAAGAACATACAGTTATGAAACTGAATTCATGTTTTCTATCAAGATAGTTTGTAAAGGTCAGGTCCTGCCATTATCGGGTGATGTTTCCTTGTATACTCATTAGTGTATCTAAACAGGGCTCCTTGCTCAAGATGTTTCACACAATATCACATCTGCTAAATCGGTAATAATAGTATTTTAATGTTCGTTTTGTAATGTCTGCTCGCGCACCAAAGAAATATGAAACCCAAGTGATCGATTAAATAACGAAAATTACATCCTTACAGGGATGAAATCGCATATGGAAATATTGGAACTTGGCATAATGGTAGCAGCGCAAATAGAAGGCTGGTTTTGTTAGGAATACGCTGGAAGCTTTTAGGACCTATTACCGTAATGAGTGACCCTTCAGGGGTCTGAAAACTACTCTGGCGTGAAAGAAGTCAAACTGAAAAGCCTTCCAAATCTCCGCTATGACCAGAAAACACATTATATTCCCCCGCGGCTTCTTATGGAAGGTGGAGAAAAGGGGCTTAGCAAGAACGCAGTAAATCTGGATAGGAGTCGCTCCAATGCAATCCGATTCAGTTGTGATGAGAATATATTGTGAAAATTGCCACTGGAACGCTGAAATACACATTTAAGAAGAGGGTCCATGTTTGAGGAATCGTGAGCATCAGAGAGGAATTAGCTGGGAGAGAGTTGGCTGCCCCGTCTTGACTTCCCTTATAGCCAGGCGCGTCGTTACATCGGCGGCTGTAAAGACCCTCGGCAATTCAACATCCGTAACGTACCATCGAAACATCGTGATCGAATCGGTCTAATAATGCCTTACATTGCCTTCTGAATTGGAATAAGCCAATAAACTGATCAATTTACTTTGTAACTGTTTATGAGTGAATTGGCCTGGCTGTAATGGTTTAAAGCATCTGAGGTGAATAATCAGATTTCTTGCTGCATGGAAACAGTTTTTCTTATGGCACTTCTTGGAAAATATTTGATTGTAGTCCAGACAGGCCGCCCTCTTGGAATTATGCTTCCCATATTAATGGTTCGCTCCGAGTCTCTCCCCATCGCCGACTCCATTAATGTGTATATAAGATACTCACGACCATTAGTTATGTCATTTGAATGTGTCCCAAGACGAATAATATTTTCATATCACAGTAATGCAGCTTTGATAAAGGATGATTTAGGATTTGCTTTAGCCGTATCTCCCTGTCCTTATTTCATCGCGGGCCTGCGCTGAATTCACAAGCAGAGATATTTTGAAACTGAATAAGTGCAGTTTTGGGTCGTACTTCCCAGCGACAAGGGAGCAGCAATGTTATTAGTGTTTTCTGTTGGATGATGTTGCGATTGTAACGTTGTTTTGTAGCAAATCCCTTCATCTTCAGTTATCAGTTTGCATTGATCAGTGATTAATATCGCAAACGTATCGAATCTGTTATCAATAAAGATAGACATAATACATTTTGCGCATAGACACGCATTATCTGGATGGCATTCAATGACTCAACAGTCCACAGGGCATATGTAGCATTTTCTTATCTTTTGTTTATTTTATGTTTCGTAATAAACTGAAAGACTAAATTACAGATGCTTGCTGTTGCAAAACTATTAGTTCAACGTTTGCTGTCATCTTCTAGTAGAACGTTTATTATAAGGAACAGAACATATAGTTTCATCTGAACTAGAAATAGACGTATTGACTATGTGGCTCATTAGGCTTCCTTTAATACACCATATAAAGTTAAACATTTAAATACACTTATCAGATTTCGTAAAAACTGTAATGAGCAGTTTATCAATATTATAGCATTATGAAGTTGTACTATTTCGGTGTAATATATTCAAATTTCAGAAGTTGTCATGTCACGAAAGAATGATAATTGTTAAAATGAGACAACAGAAATGTTCAGTTTTCGATCAGTGCTTGGTAAGGAAAACATTTGAAACAGATTTCCATACCACCATGAGGAACAATACAGGCACGCATTAGCATTAACGTGATGATGAAGCTCCAAATGTACGTGGTTACGGTAAGCGAGTGAATCAGTGATCCCATGTGGTTTTGAATACGGCTAACCAAATCTACAAATGGTAATCCCCATTACAGCTCTCTAGAGCCAGTGGTTCTTGAGAAGAAGTCGAACAAACTTTTACGGACGCCATGCCATACCATAAGCTTAAAGGCCTTTCAGGCGTGATGAGTGTGAAAATTAATTCATTTGTTACATAAAGGCGAATTTTGAGTACTTTTTTTTACCAGTGATTGTCAAAAAATAGCTACCTTATGCATTTAAGTTCTCCAAACTCCCCCTCCTCAGAAAGATAAAGCTTAGTATTATAACACAATTAAGAAATTGTGTCCTGGCGCTGACCCCCTTACCACCCCCCACTAAGATTTGTAAATCATTGCCCTACTGACAAAACTGATGCAGCGGTCAATGTCACCATATTATTGACAATGTAAACAACGGTTTAACGAGCCATGTCAAGCTTATGGCACCTTGTATAAGGAAATGTGAATAGCTGGAGTAACAATTCGCTAGCTTGTGAATTTGCTGCAATTGAACACAGATGCAGATTGTTGGATGTTTGTATTCGGGAAAGTGATGTGGCTCAGACTTGCTTTGGCCCAATACATTGGTAAGAGTCAAGCCCAGTTAGCTTTAGGTAACCCCCGAATGTGAGGGATTATTGTTTAATAGATAATAAATAATGAAAATCCTGGCCAATTTGGATGATAAAATTTAGATTTGGTTATTACTTACCTACGTGGGCTAAACCATTGTTTGCCTACTGCTTACACACCCAAAGCCGTAACAAGCTAGAATATATTCCTTGACCAATTTTTTATTTGGTGACTCTGTGGTAACCTTATAAGGTTCACAGGGGTCATGTCCTAAACCTTGGGCCATGTTCAAGAGCGGTTTCTTGAACGCGATTGCTCAATGTAGCGCTACGTAGCAAGGCGAGCAAACTTCGAGGAATCGCACCGTGTCGTTCAGGAGAGAATGCGCTACCTTGAGCGCTACATTGAGCAATCAATGAGCGATTATAAGCGCTCGCGGTTATGGAACGGAGCCCTGTTCTATTCTGCTTCACCAGAACTAAAATGTCCGAGAAAGTTGATGCTGATGGTAATTACAAACTGTAGATTCAGAATAAAATAAGGGCCATGCCTGAACAACTGAACACTTGTTTATAGGCACCCTGGTCAATGGGGAAAACAATTTGTGGATGACTCATAGCAAGGACCACATAGTTAACGCCATGCCATGTATATATCATATGAATTTGTCTTTCATTTGAGTTTGTTTGATTCCATGTTTCTAGCACTGTCTCGATCTACCCCTAGCTCTACCCTTGCTCCACCAAGAATACATTGCTACAATCTGGCAATATGTTTCTCATACTACAACTCTGTGTCCAAACGGATGAGTCTAGTTTATATCATTCTGCTGCTGAAGCTATAGTGATACCAGTAAGTGTCAAACCATATATCAGTAACATGTTCAACAGTTGTCACTTGTGGTTATCCTGAGGCTATACTCAGGAGGAGGGAGGGAGGGATAAAATATGGATTTTGATTTTGATAAATCAACCATAAAATATGGATTTTGATAAAATATGGTACTAGGGCATATTGGTGGTTTGCGTCAATTATTTTTCTCATCTATAAATGGCCAGGCCACACAGTAATTAGTTTGTAACCATCTGGTGAATTTTGTTTAAAGGTAAGTCTTCTACCGATCCAATATCTGATGGGCTAAGGAGTTCATTGCTATAATATTTATATGGTATTTGTGTTACGACAAATTGACAATTTTCAGGGATTCGAATGCCCATTTATTTGTGTTTGAAGCAGGAACTATAATTCTACTGTTCAAATAGTTATTAGTCATGCCAATGATGACAGATTCATTGATTTCAACATTTAATTTAAGAATGGGAAAAGGAATAAGTTGTCTAACGTTGACTACGTTCCCCAAACTTCTCTGAATGCATAGGGGATTTAATGAGAGGATGACATTACTATCCTTCTATCATGAAACAACTTGCTTTTTAAAATAACCAGTGTTCCAAGAAAATGACTGGTATATTTATTTTTAATTTCATTGTCTGTCTACATGTATGGCTGTCACTAAATCTAACAATAATGTGACTAACCAACCTTTAAAGTGTAGATAAATACTCCCTTTGAGCAGTATAAACCACATCTCACTTAGGTCCTGTAGCTAGTTAGATTGACACAACGGGCTGTGGAGCAACTGGTTCCTGCTTATTACCAGGGCCACTGCTCCCAGCTTACAGGCAGCGCTAGACTACAGAACGTATCTGAGTACGATTGATTGTGAAATGGTGCGCCCAATCCGAGCGGGCGTCGAAAGGGCTGATCGTGTTAGCGTGTGTAATCATGGCTCCGCCGATGTCTAAACAGACAGTATAATATAGGAGCACTCATGGGTTTTGAAACGCGAAATGTTTTCTAACAAAATCACAGCTTAAATCTGTACAAGCAAACTACTCGCTTTGGGCAACTCTCCTTTGTCTCTTCATAAACTGCATTTGATTGATGAAATAAAACGGAAAGAAGAATCTTACAGTTTTTGCATAATCAATTTTAATAATATTTGGTATTGAGTTCACACTGACGTGTGATGTATATCATTTCCTTTGGGAAAATCTCTACAAACGGTTTGGAAAAACTGCAGTTGATATATTGACGTACATAGCCGATGTGTTGCGTAGATGAGTTATAGATAAACCTCTTAACATGACTGGCTTTTTTTGTTGGTTTTGTTAAGAGAATATTGACAAGAAGCTGTCATATATTTATTGAGCTGTCAGCATCTTCAACAGACATCGCCTCCACGAGATCTGCAAGTCGTGAAATTTAATGTAAAAGCAAAACATTATCCAGTTTGATGTTTTGACACATGCGAGTACAGTTCACAGGGCGTGATGGCGTCTTCAGAGATATCTGTCACAACCAAGAAGACAGCTTGAAAAACGCAGCTTCTTAAACACGTAGCGACATCACATCATTGATTTGTTGCCTCGATAATGAGGTCATGTTACTTGTAACATTGATAAATCGGAGCTATCTAGATCGACATTTTACCTAATTCCGCTAAAAGCCGTTTTGACATTTTCAGAACATACAGGGCACCTGACAAGATGAAAAGCGAGTTTGGCAGCAGAGCTATAGGATTAACATGGTCGGAATACCACATGGCTCGCCGCGTAATCGACCTGTCGTATTCCTCAACTTGTCCACTTGTTTCCAGATTCACCAATTTCTGCTTGAGTGTTCCATGCTATGTAAAATGCAAACTCTCTATCAATATATGACAGTTTCATGCCGTTTCATTGGTTAGTTTTCACATACTTTCATTTTAGAATAAAATTTGCAAGTAACGTTACACAGTTCTCTCTATCAACGTATGGCGGCTCATGCCGTTTTCCGTGATTTGTTTCCAAACTTTCAGTTGGTGTATGAAAGTTGCTTTGATGCTGCAAGGCCTCTCTATCACTGTATGACATCTCCCACTCTTCAGAGGTTCCAGTCGGTCCTCTATTAGCCTCTATCTGCTCGAGCTGGTAACCAGCATTTGTCCGTATTCCTCCCCTCATAAACCGGAAAAGCAATCGGAATGAGATCGATCCTTGTTCTGACCAGATTTGTTTTTACAATCTATCAATTTGCCCTGATTGTTGAAGCGATCACGTCTCACTACAATTGTGATTGACATTTGCTAATAGGAGATAGACGCCAGCAAATATTTTCAAAATGGTGGCAGTTAATGGCGGGTGTTTAACACGTGCTGAGGCCCGGGTCATGATCCTCAAGATCTCTTGTATCAAGTGGGACCTGTGCACTCTGTATTGTTTCACTCGTGTGTACAAGTGGCTGGAGATCGCTCTGTTATCTGTGTTGATTGTCCTGAGTGAGTGCTTCCTATTGTTGTTGAACCAATCAGACAGGGGGGGAAGAGAGAGAGAGAGAGAGAGAGAGAGAGAGAGAGAGAGAGAGAGAGAGAGAGAGAGAGAGAGAGAGAGAGAGAGAGAGAGAAGGAGAGAGAGAGGAGAGAGAGAGAGAGAGAGAGAGAGAGAGAGAGAGAGAGAGAGAGAGAGAGAGAGAGAGAGAGAGAGAGAGAGAGAGAGAGAGAGAGAGAGAGAGAGAGAGAAAATTTAATTTACAGGGTTTTTAATTTGTAAAATGGTGAATAATATAATTACATGTTTTAGTAAGCACAGCTGTTTATTATACATGAAATACTATGGCAGGCGTTGAGGTCAATTAATGTATAGAAGATACGAAGTAATAATAAAACAAATATTGTTGTTTTCATGGGAAATATTCAATAAAGACGATATTTTAAACATCAACAGACTACTTTTTATATTTCTGGTATAGTTTGAATGTATAGCCTTCGTAAATATTTTATGATGTGAATGACATGCGTGTGTGAAGTAGCCGTCTGAGACTAATACCCTTGAGTTGTGTTTCCTGTTTAGAGACCTTCAAACCTTGTTTTCATTTGTATCCACTTACGTGAGAAACCGATAAAGTGTCTTTTACACGATATTCTATGTAATACTCATTACAAAGTTCCTTCTGGCAGTTATGAACACCAATACTATTCAGTTTGCTTTAGGAAGCGCACTATGTAAGAGGCCAGAAGTTTACAATCAGTGTTATTGATGCCATTTATTATTCAGTGCTTTTATATATTCTCATGATTCAGTCTAGACAAATTCAAGCGGAGGAAATGCCCCGTGTAATACGTCTTTATTGTCCACAATTATCAGTATTTATCATAGCCTGGGTCGGAGCACGTTCCCCGAGCTACTAATGAAATGGAAGCAGTAACCGTGGCAGAGAGAAATAATCAGGCGTGATACGTTAGTTTTACTTTCTGAGAAAGATACATAAACACTAGCATAAATTTTGTGAACTTGTAAAGACCCTGTCTGCCGCATAAAATGTTTGCCACTTTTCATGGCAGTTATTTTACTTTTTTTTATTTTAAGATGTACGTCAGTTGAGTTAATATGTATTCCACTTTTGCAGTTTGATGCTTTACCGAGTGGATGTACCATACGCCAATAAGTCATCTTAAGTGATACACACGATTCTACTCATAAATGTATATAAATCATATATACTCCACTGGAGCCGTCTAGGCGATGACAGGAGCAATTTCCTTGCAACTATCATACTGGAAATTATTACAAAACATACAGCATCCGCTAATTGTGTTGTTTTAAATGTCAAAATAAACAAAGTTGAATTTCTGACGCAAATGCTAATCATCACAATTAAGAGAAACAATTTAGTTCTTGATATCATCACTGTTCTGTTCAATTGCAGTAGTCTGGTTGCGTTCTAATATTCTCTAGTAGATCATGTACAGCGTTTCGGGAGAAGCAAGTAGAGGAACTTGTTGATTAGATTTTAAATGATTCAGAAAACCATTAAGTGGCGAGGAAACGTACACCTAATGATGTACCGTAGGTTTCCTCCTACATCTGTTATCTAGAAATTCTCCCTGTTCTTAAGAATATAGAGGTTGTTGGCGTTTGTGAGAAGTTGTAAGACATCAGTTCAAAAGTAATTATTACATTTGCATAAACACCGTTGAAAAGGTTATCCTAACGTTGCTATATCGATTATATTTAGTGTTGTTGGCTTGATAGTATGTTGTATGAACGTTCATAATATATTTTCCAGTAAAACAGTAATACAGAATACTTAATGTTAGGCATAAAATAAAATGTTTCTGGTCTTTACAGGCTGACAAAAATGATGCGTTGACGCGATTTTTTTTTTACGACATTTTTTTTTAGGGGGGGGGGGGATGGGGGGGATAATGTAGAGAAACAAAATTTATACAATTATTTATATCAATAAAGCACAAACCCTCTGAAATATGTGTTACTATTCCAAATAGTCAATAACCTCACCACTACACTCCATCTCAACGGAAACGAGTGACATTTTCTATGTCCAATGTTTTCTGAGGCTAAAAATTATAGTTATTTGCCCCTTACTTTTGTCAAAAGACCTGAGGCGTGGGTTTGAAACTGATGCGGGCGGAAACCAGAAACAAATTATTTCTGGGGGCCTTATATGGAGAATCTTTGCTACATGTATGTAGGGGTCCCTTTCATATATTAGTACTGCTTTATGTAGCATTTCCTAAATGTACTATATCACATATACATAATTTAGGAACTTGATCATATAGCATAAGTTGCCCGACATCTTGAAAGTTACATCTTTTTGCACTTTAACCTAACATCAAAACACATCTTCTCTTCGCAGTCATGAATGCCGTTTTAATGTAACCCATAGAACCGAGAGAGTATGGTTGAAAGCCTTTCAAGCACAAACACCCCATGACAGGACAGTCTTGTATGCTTAGTTACTCCACTCACATCAGACCTACAAACGTATGTGACGCTTGCGTGGATGCAGTGTGACAAACTGCTGCATCAAGTTCGGCATGATATGAAGCTATGTCATAGTTAAACATTTCAGTCAACAATCTTGATTCATTTCATATATCCTCTTTTAATGTAGAAATTGATTATTTAGAGATAGTTCTCTTTTTAGAAAACTTGATCATTCATGGATATTAAAGAAATAGTTTTCATACTATGTTTGTTCACTGACTCAAAAACGGTGTAAAAAGTGCAAGTTCAGTCTGGTATAAATGCCGGAGCCTGCCGACTTTGAAAACCGTTTATAAGCCAGTGAACAAAACCATTAAACTCTGTGTCTTATAACTTCAAACTTTGCAATTTAAGGGATGTTTTAATCGGGAAGTAAAATTGAAATTTTAAAATATATGAAAATACATGTACTTTGTCACAAATGTTTAATTCACTGTGTCTTAGATAAGGCGCTTAGCTCCGCCCACAATAGAACCGTATCACTCATGTGCAATCACAAGCAAAACGTAGTTCACTTGACAGATGACTTCTTTGATTGGTATTCTAGACGTGAGGTGATGGAGAATAGAGACAGTGTTTATGGATATACAACTTCTTTATTCCTTTTACGGCGACGTTTCGACATAGATGACAACGATATTAGATCTTAAATTAATTAAATTAATTAAATTAAATTGCTTTTAAAGAATAAAGAAGCCATATATTCATAAATAAGTGTCTCTATTCTTTACATTAAAGATCATTAAGTATTTAATTCATGGTTCTAATGTGTTGTGATTTACTGTGTCCTTGGTAAGTAGTGTAAGGCATTATAAATGGTTTACTACTATCTGGATCATGTGAACATGTGAATGATTGAGGTTTACCTTGAAGATGTTCTCATTCGATGGATCATGGTAAAAATACTATGTGTAATTTAAGGCTGAGACAAAAACTTTCTGGGAAACATTTTTGAGTCTTGTTAATTTATAGATAAATGCATGTACGGTTATATTTACGACATTCGCATTTCTTAAGAAAACACTATAAAATCTGTTGAAGTTCTTAAGTGGAAATAGTTTGAATATGACGAAGCAATCATTTGAAAGCATCGGTGTCGGTGTGTATGAAAACTTATAAGATGTGTTGATCATGAGATCATGCAATATTTCATACTTTTATCAAATTCATATCTTCGATCCACTTGCTTTGAAATTTAGTTTAAACCTTTGCACTTTGAAAGTGAAACTGATTTAGAAATGCAATGTAGGACATTAATCTCTCATACAGAAAGCATCAACGTATGATTGATATCACCGTCTAGACAAATTCTAATGGTATGGTTAAACCATTTTTCTTTGCGCTATTAGTTTATAACTTGTCCTCGATTTATTTGCTTTCAGGTTTTGCTCAAGACGGGCGTGTTATCGACGAAACGCCACTTACGGTCAAGGTCATATCGGGGTCAACCGCCATATTGCCTTGTTCAGTAGATCCAAACTACACCGAGGGTTTGGATGACAGCTACATTGTAAGTACATCATGTCCGTGAAATTGACATGCTATTGATTGGCGCCATGTCAAGAGAAATGATCTTTTAACACTCAATTACAGGTTGAATTGACAATACGCAAGCAATCTCTGGCGAATTTCCTTTGAGATGATCTCCCAATGACCTGGGCTATCTAATATTGTATTCGTCGATAAGAAATATTTTCTTTGCTTTATGGCAGTTCTTTGATTCCAAAATCTTTTTCAATACTTTGCCATCCATCCAAGTGCATTTTCCTTGATTTTATATCTGACGCTTCATCTCGATCAATGTCCTTTAACTTATCTTTGAAATAACGGGCTCGCTAAGAGAGTCTGTATTTACGATATGCGCAGTTCTCAAGGAAACAGTATGTCTGAATTCATGAAAATATATGCTCCAATAAACAATGTTTATGAATTTACAAATTCTGTGAGTAATTAATTGAGCAAGTGCATTCTTTATAATGGTAACTGTTTGAATTGACACATTTGATTCTTTGATAAGAGGAAAGTTTTAGAAAAAGTAATGTTTAAAGTTCACTATGCCTCATAACGAAAATACTCTTCGGTTCAATAATGAATAAATATTCACCAAATCAAATTCATATTTAATAAATTTTGTCATTGTTGTTCTTCTACATATGTTTAAGTTTGTTTGTTGGATGATTGATAATGAACGCATGTCTCGAATAGACTCCGGGTCTCGAATAGACGCCAGTCTCGAATAGACGCCAGTCTCGAATAGACGCCAGTCTCGAATAGACTCCGGGTCTCGAATAAACGCCAGTCTCGAATAGACTCCTGGTCTCGAATAGACGCCAGTCTCGAATAGAAGCCGAGTCTCGAATAGACGCCGGTCTTGAATAGACGCCGGCCTCGAAAAGACGCCGGTCTCGAATAGATGCCGGACTGAAGGAGGTTTGAAAATATAGACGCCGGGCGCTATTGAAGGAAATACGGTACTTAATATATCCCCTAATACGAAGCAGTCTGTGTTTATCGCGACCAGAATTGTCCATCCGTCCGTTCTATTATTCCTAAGACGGTAGAATACCTTTGTTCTGCAAATCGTTCATTTACATCTCGAGAATTTGCGTCGCCATGTAATTTTGCGTCCATAGACTTAGTCTCAACTTGCACACTGCCAATTCAAATGACGTCTTTGTTGCCTATAGGAAGGTGATTGTATTATAACTGTGTTTATATTAAAACATTTTTTTTTTACTCCGCCAGCACTTTTCGGTGATAGGTATAATTGAAAAATCACAAGACCTGAATTTTCCTATGAAGAGATGTCTACCATGTATGTAATGGTTATACAGTTTGTGATGCCTTTTATCCTCTGATCCCCTAATATCATAATCATATTATTTTGGAATGTTAATTTAGTGTGATTTTACAATGAAATGTGTCATGTTTTAAAATCAATCAATATTGTTGTAATTGTTGTTTTTCTGAAAATTAATTAATGTGTTAATTACGAGATACGACACCGTGGAACAATCTGTTTTATTTCATATCAATAATGTTACATCGGTAATTATTTTCAAAACTGTGTGTTTACATTACATATCTGTAACAGTTTTTTCTCAGAGACATGCACCCTAAATAATCAGAAACAGAATTCACAAGATCCTCACGTTTTTATTTTAAATAGTATTTTAGGAGCCACTTGTCTAAGCGATGACTTAAGTAAGGTGGCCGCTCTTTATAATATTCTACACGCAGTAAGGTTTGGGTGCAATGGTACACTGAAGTTCAGCCTAGTACCATCCATGGGTCGCTAGTTCCAGCCGGTGCTCGCAGGTTTCACCGCAATGCATAGCCACATGGCGTTGCGGGCTTTCTCCCTGCCATAATAACAGCCGCCGCGATATAAGTGAAATACTCTTGAAAGCGGCGTTAAACCCCAACTCACCTCACCTCACCTCTTTATAGTACATAGTAAAATCAGTTGGGTGGTTTGTGCAGTGGCCGCTATATGGAGGTTGCTGTTTAGGCTAGTGCTGCTGTACTTTTACTCGGACACACACGAGGAGTCGCAGAAGCTGCCAGATATAAACTCCGACCTCTGCGACGCAGTTAATGACCACACTTTCAGTGTACCACGGGGATCTTGATGATTGATTGAACGAAGCTTAGAGCGTTTAAAGGGGGCTTCTGATCATGTTTGGATCACCAAAGATGGCACTGATCACATATATTCGGATGTTGACCGTATATATTTAATGTACATGTATACTTCGGTCATTTCTCAATTGCCAAAAGGGTAGTAGCACGTTTTTTGCAAATTTTATTTTTTCACATTTCCCATTTATAATGATAGTTTATGTCATTTATATTTACATTAAAGGGTAACATCTTATTAAACAAACCAATTATCCGCAGTGGTAATAACAATATTGCGTATAAAGCAAAAATTGCATTTCGGCAATTTTATTGTGAACACATTTTATTATTTTTAATGCAAAAAAAACGATTCCCATGGCTTTAGGGAACCATGTACACTGATTTTTTAACTTGATTTTCTGAAGAGAGAAGGGTGTTTTACTATTGGTGACATTATTTTTCAAATACATTTCATCAACTTATTTCAGCGAAAAAACGTGCTACTGCCCCTTTAAAGGGAAACACATGCATGTGCACTATACATGTAAATCGATGTTCCTTACATTTACCGAAAATGTCTGAAATGACTGAACGTGACTCGTATGGTTTGGGATGAACGTATCTGAATAAAGATTTTATACCCCACTTCCGGTCTCGTTGTTATGGTTTCTTTTGTTACAACTGTAGGTGTATTAGCCGATACATCTACACTTTATCTGATATACCTACACTTTTTCTTATATACCTACACTTGTTTTCTGGTATAACTACACTTTTTCAAAATGTACCTACACTTTTAAACAATTGAGAAATCAATGGAGTCAATTTTCTAAATCTCCAAATCTAAGTGATGATACTTTATAAACTTTCAGATTATATATGAACATATAAGACATTTAAATTTTACAAATGTTTCATTTGAAACCTGGGATCGAACCTGTATTCTGTTGCTTTCTGGGCGAACTAACTAGCCATTACACCACGAGGCCAGTTGAAACTTTTTTCATGACCAAATAATTACGGTTCTCATAATGCGTAATATAATATTTCAAATTTCTGTATTTCTTTTTATATAAGAATGTTATTTAATTTTGTGTGCAAAAAGTCTTAACATGCTGAAAGTTGCTTCTGCTTTCTCTAAACCTTTTAGATTTCGAGCCCCAAACTTTGTCACATATGAGACCCTGTTTGGGTTGTGTTCGTTACAACTGTATTTGTTTAGAACTATTATGAAATAGTATCCGTTTACACTCGACCGTAGGTAGACCCATAGACCCCCTCGTGTATCAAATGATACCCTACAGGTTTTCCCCGTGGAGCCTTACTCGGCTGCGCCTCGTAAGGGTCCCACGGAGAAAACTGTAGGGTATCATTCGATATACTCAGAAAAGTATGGGTACATCTCTCACTTATACCTGATAGTTGAAATGTAATTATGTCAATTGACCTATGATTTTATGATTATGTGTCGCAGTCGCCCATCTTCACTGTGGACATTGTTTATACCTCCCCAGCAACTACAATGTATGCAACAACTTGTATTGTTTTGAAGAAAATAAGTATGACTTTGTTATAGTACTGTAACTAGTACTGTCCGACTTATCAATATTTTTTTTTAAAATTTATATGTAGATACATGATGAAATGATGTTTTGTCATGATATAAATTATATGTTCTTTACAATATTTCAAACTGTAATATTGTGTCTGATAAATAAATTTGCAAAATAACGTCAATGAATCTCAAATGCTAATACAGTAATGGAATCGTTAATAAGATATGTTTGATCTTCAAATGTTGTTAGCAGTTGCGAGGGAAATGGCGCGATCATGTCAGCTGCTTGTTATCCTCTGGAACGTAGAAGGGGGAAATGATTATCCGATCTCTGGTGAATTTTCACATTTAATATATTCATGATGTAATTTGATTTATCTGTTTGCAAGTATTCAACATTTAGAGTTTATTACAGGACAATGAGACCAGAAGGGTGGCATTTGTGTCATGTTGATTTTGAGAGAAACCTCAAACACAACAAACATTCTGGAAACTGTCAGTTATGATTTGAGTTACGACTTGTTGTTACGAAGATGTGGAAGCGCGCCTGCACTACGTGATAATGAAGCGACTTACGAAAAACCTGTGCTTAACATATAACTTAACTTAGCAGCCTTTGTTTATTTCAGCTATCATCCTTATCAAAATAGCACACTTGGCTATTTCAAATTTACAATTATTATGAAGTTCCTGTACATAAATGATTTGTTCCTTGTTTGGTTTTGTTTATTATTACGGGAGCACGTTCATGTAAGATGCAAGTGAAGTGTCTTATATGTTGCAATGTTAACACTTGTTCATCCTATTGTAGGTGTTATGGCAAAATCCCAAGGCAACAGTGATAAGTGTCCGTGACAGGAGAGTTTTGACAGACATGCGCATTAGCGTGGAGCGACCCTACCTTAGTGATTGGAACCTCCATATAAGGAATGTGTCAGTTCAGGACAGTGGAGAGTACAAGTGCCAAATCAACACAGACCCTGTCAGCACGAAAAGGGTTAAACTAGTAGTTCAAGGTAAGATGGTAAAAGCAACCATACGTGCTCCAAATGGCTAGATTATGGTTTCATGAGCAAATGCAAATTTGCTCATATAAGCAAACTTCGCCGTATGGACGCATTTGCACATATGTATATTTTACTACCGTAAGCAAATTTTTCACTACCGTAAGCAAATTTGCACCTAGTCAGGGGCAGGTGCAAATTTTTACTACCGTGAGTAAATATATGGTATTTTCACTTTTCTAGTAAAAGTTCGTCGTATGCAGACATAGTGACTTCACACAGGTTGAGAAAATATATTAGAGAACTTTAGAAACTTCTTCATATATAGGATAATCTCCTTCTTGCACGCGATGACCTTCGAAATCCATTTGACTATCCGATTTTCATTATATAATTAGGGCGACATAGTCAAAACAATGATGACAGATATAAATTAATGTCATTTATTTAGTTTACATCTAATAAATATTAATTGTCATGTTTCAGGAATTATCTATTCATATATTAAAATAGTTGGAAGTCCATTTGCATAGACAGAAATTAAACACATATGAACGCATAGCAAATTTACTTTTACTCACGTGAGTATAATACTACCATAAGCAATATTGCATATGTGCAAAGTTCGCCGTATAAACAGGGCTCATATGGATACGTATATACACCGAGTTTTGGTTGTGATAAGTGGAATATTTGTAAAATTTCGAAAATACTATCGAATGTCAATGGATACCTCGTGTTTGTACCTGTTTGTATTATCAAGCAGCTATTATATCTTCCGCAGATAAACGCATGATCAAAATGGTTGACACCCCCTAATAGTTATAGGAATGAAATGTTATATAAACAACGTAACGTGTCAGTTTCGATTATTTTTTTGGTAAAACATTATGTCTTTTTGTGAATAGTGTCCTTGAGCATTTGCTATTTCTCCACTTGTACTTTAAAATACCAAAGAAAGGGAAATATCAGAAAAAATAAATTTAGTCAAAAGAGTTCATTCCTTGTGTCTTGAGATCTTGGCATTGGTACATTATTACAGTGTTTGAGTGTTCTCATTTCGGTTATAATAAATAAGTAAAAGATGCATTTGAAAAAACATATTCTACTGAATCCAAATATATTTCCCTTTCTTTGGTATTTTAATGTCATTGGCAAATTATTAATTTACTTCGTTGATTTTTCGTTTGAATAATTAATTATTTACGACTATTCATTACCAAATTAAAAATAAATTCTAGTAATTAAATTACATTTCTTGCCATGCAAGCCGTGACAATCAAATATATTCATTTAAAACACCCTAGAAGCTTACACTTATCACCATCACAGTTGATAAGATTACATTGGGATGTCGACATTATTTCTTGTAGTTTTCATGAATTCAGAAAATATTAAATATGCATCATCAATGTACAAATGGAGCAGTTCTCTTCTGATAATTGTAATTTTGCAATTTCAAATGAAAATATTAGTACTTGTATATCATAGTACAGTAACAAATCGCAAGTGTAATGACGCTTTGATTTCTGGTGATACTGTTGATCGTGTTCTATTAACCACTACAAGATATGTGTATTAACACAATGTGTACTAGACAACTGTTGTTTGCTTAATATTAAATTTCATATTTCCGGGTTGCTACATGGTGAATTAGCAAACCATAATATACTGAGCAAAGAAATTGACCCTCTGGAATTTTAGGACTATATTTTAAAAATTAGGTTGAAGGCAATTATTCTGGTTGCATGCTGTGCACATAAGATCTTGACATCAACAGAAAACAGAAACACGACTCGCCGAAAATCTTTAACATTGATAACGTTCATAATGTCAAACTACCCTCCGAAACGGTTTCCACTAAAGTGTTCACTAACGGTTGTGGCCTCCTCAAACGTCTCGTAACACCACACAAAACGTCTCCTTATGGATCTTAGAACGTAAATAAACACTGTCTGGTGCCTTAAAGACGTAGCCATTGCTGAGCAAGAGTATGTTGTAGATCTTGCAACGTCTCGGGTGGATTGACATTTTGACGAACACGTCCATCCAGCTCGTCATCGATGTATTCGGTAGGATTGACGTCGGGGCTACGCGTGGGTAGGCTGGCATTTCTGAGAACATTTTGCATTCTGATTGTTGTAAAGTTGGGAAGTTAGTCTAGGATAAGAGAAGCGTTTGTGTGCGCACAAAGAAATCCCAAACCAAATGACGCTGCCTCCACCAAATCTGTCAAATTCACGGACACAGACTTGAGCGCAACGTTCACCTCACCTGCCGTACACTCAGTCTCAGGTCCTGCTTTCGCAAACCTGGGCCGTGTTCAAGAGAGGTTTTAAAACAATCGCTCAATTAGCTCAATGTAGCGCTACGTAGCAAAGCGAGCGAACTTTAAGGTTTTGCACCGTGTCGTTCAGGAGAGAATGAGCGCTACTTGAGCGCTACATTGAGCGATCAATGAGCGATTATAAGCGCTCGCTGTTATGGAACGGAGCCCGGAAGATGAACAGATATTCGTCACTGCAGACAATCGAATTCCACTGTTCCTGAATGGCACAAGTTTGCGGTGATGAAGAGGTGTTAACATTGGTTCATTATGGGGTTGAGCAGTCCATTCGCCCAGAGCGATTTCTGTGAGTTTGTGCACTTATCCGTTCACCAAACATATCCCTACTGGTGGACGTGCAGTTACAAATCTGTTTCGGGGATGACGTAATCGTATAGCATGGTCTTTCCGGAGTGAGGCGCTGGGTAACAGTTCCGGTTTTACGCAATCTCATTCTAAGAATAATAAATGGTTTGTCATGGACAATTAAAGGCTCTTTCAACATCGAGGACAGATTGGTCAGCATGGAGCTACGTTGGCGTTGACGTTATTCATTTGACAGACGCGGCATAAAAATGGTTATCTCAGTTTGTTGATCAAGTTCAAGTTCAATGACTTTATGAGTTTGTGTTCTCACGTATATTCCATGTTGTTTCTTTATCTTTATAAGTTCCAACGTCAAACCAGGGATACACGTGTTTTTTTTATTGAGATAAATACTTCTTTTTTTATTGTCCCCCGTTCCGCAACTATGAATTCAGCGGCGTCCGTATGTCCGTACGTCACGTTTCTTGTTTACGCGATATCTTATGAAGCGTTGCATCCAAAGTCTTCAAATTGTGACCGTGGCCTTATTTTCAAGGTCACCACGACTCTTTGACCACTCTTTGAACTTTTGTTAACGCGATATCTCATGAAACATTGCATCCAAAGTCTTCAAATAAGTTGTCAGCCTACATTGGGAAAAGACACAGACACCAGTTGATTTTGGTGACCTTGACCTTATTTTAAGGTCACCGCGACACTTTGACCACTTTTCTAACTCTTATTAACACGATATATCATGAACCCAAGCACCCAAAGTCTTACAATTTGCTGATTATCATGGCACTTTTTACCAGTAATGCAATATATAAATTAACTCCAATGATGTGTCTTACTAACTCAATGTCACTGGCGGGGGCATTGCCATGTTAGTGGCAAACACTTGTTAAACAGAAAATTTAAAATGTCGAAATTTATCAGCGTCATGTTTTCATTTGTGCTCAGTATATTATGAACATGTAGGTAATGAAAACGCTAATATTGATTCAGAAAATGTATGTTTAGCCACTGTCTTCACGACTTTTCTTATATGAGCTCGGCGAAACGATAGTAAAAACATAACGTCGGTTCACATCCATTATATTATTGTATCCGTAGGGAATATGTGAACGTACATAAACATTTAGCATTTTAGAATACAGAATGTCAGTGTTGAGGAAAAGTAATGAAAATGAATAGTCTGAAATTAATGGACAATAAACATGTCTGAGTGTGTATATATCCGTTGACTGTTTTCAATAATTAGAAACCATTTGGGATGAACATCACTGCATAAGGTTGACACCGCATTGGCGCCAGTGTGTGCATATTTGGAAGATTATTAATATCCATTTAGCCTTGTATTCTCTATTTCAGGTTCTGATCCGGCGTTTTCAGACCTAAAGTTAACACTTTTTTCTTTAGAATCAAATGATGTACGTCAATAGAATATGTTGTAATATTGTTCTGATTAATTTAGACTTATTGTTAAATGGCAGCGCAGATCTTACCTACAATGACAATATTAAGACTTTTAAGGAAGTTCAAAAGTATATATCTTTATCAGCAAGATTTGACAATTAACCCAGGTTTTAATCTATCAGTGTTAGTGTTACTGATTGTTCTTTCCTAATATTTTACATGTTTATGTTTTCCTTCTTTCTTGTAATAATGCAACATATCTTTCTCTTTTCTGTATATATCATTGTACATATATTGCGTTTCAATATTATATTATGTCAGCACTGTACATAAGAGAGGATTTCATTAAGTTGGATAACTTGTACCCAATCCTTTCATTTGAATAAATATGTTTAAATCAAATCAAATGATGTACGTTTTCCTTCTCTTTTGCAGTGCCACCAATGATAGTGTCGTACACGCAGCCTGACAACGTCAAAGTGCGGGTTGGGGATCACGTTGATCTCAAGTGTAACGCCACGGGTATCCCCCATCCTACCATCACCTGGTACAGACTCAATATGGCCACAACCAGAAGACGCGAGAGTATGTAGAAGGTTCATACGTATTCTGTAAAACCTGACGACTGACCTTCGAATAAGTCATATATCCACATTATCTTAAATATTTATCTTTTACAATATATTGGTACGTCAATGGGACAAACATCTCATTACACGGCCCGATAAGCCATATACGTTGTACATTGTAAACAGTTATCCGTCATGTTAGAAATTGGTGCGACGTATAAAGGGACACTACGTGTTTTTCATGAAATTGTATTTAGATTTGGTACATACAAAATATCAAATGTCCTGATTTACGTCCATATCATCTCACTCGACTTGCATATGTATCTCCTGACGCCAAATATTTGACAACAACTTGCTTTCAATGAAACTCGAGCAGCGACTTAATACACGATGAGAAGCCGAATTCATGAGCCCCATTTACAAGTATACCAGTTATTTGTTCCATTGAAAAGTACCAACCAATATCTGTCTCTTTGTCTGCTACATATAAGTTTTCAAAATTATGTTTGAACAATTGACGCGCGCCAGCAGCGGAACATTGTCCGGTTTTCGATCATAATCACGACTAAACATCTTAATAATGTAACTATGCTGCACAGATTTACATTAAAAGAGTAACTTTCGACACCAGTCATTACTTCTCGATAAAATAACTCCCTTGGTAACTTTTGACCTATTTTACTACAATAACATCCCTTTACGTGTCTTAGGTAGATTTGTAGGTGTTTTGCGAATTGGAGAGTTCAGACAGCAAGATGGTTGACCATTCCATCATTATACCATGTTTAAAATTCTTCTCTGAGTGTTTTGATCGTGCTACAGTGCCTTTAATAGATTTACAGCAATCTTATTTCGCTTTCTACTATTACTGGATCAATATTGAAATATATTTTTCAATTGTTCATCTCAATATTTTCTAACATATTTAATTCATTACTTTCCCGACAATATCTATCTTGGCAGTTCACGTTTCGTTTACAAAATAAGTATTAGTCAATTAATGAAAAAAACACAGCACATGTGTGGTTGGCGGTGAAGGACTGCAGAGCGTGACAGATGAACCAGGAGTGTTTTTCTGTCCAATTACAGAATTCAAATTTAAATGAAATTAGGTTCTTTAATTTATAAACCGACTTGACGTGTGTTCTTTCTGTGAATGGTATGTTTTGTTGACAGAAGTTGGTCAGATGGGTTGGACACTACGTATTCACAACATATCCCGAGCATGCGCAGACACGTATGAGTGTGTAGCCAATAACAGCGTACCTCCATCCAGGTCGAGACAGATTATAGTCACAGTAGAATGTAAGTACAGTTTTAGTTTATACCGCTCTACAAAATCACTTTAATTATTATATCCATCTGTTCGGAAATTGCATGTCATGCTTTTGGCACCAGTGAATTCTGCCAACAGCAAACTGACGAAGTAGAGGTCAACCTTACTCCTTATCTGATTCTAATGCAGTGAAAAATAACTTAAAGTCGTTCAACGGGGTATTTACATTAATTTTGTAATAACATTTTCAACAATCCATCTCATCAAAGATGTATATCTGTCTAATCAGAATAATGTATTAGATACAATACTTAAATAATATATATGGTCAACTTAATGCGAATTAAGACCTCAGGTATGCGTTCATTATATAATCTCCATCACAGTAGAAGTCTCGATACAGTATGAGCTTTTAGGTTCATTTCTATGTTGATACGGATCATAATCATGATACAGACAGACCATAGTTATTACGAAGTAGGCTTTGAACGACACTAGTTCTCCGTTTCTCCAGTTTGTGTTGAGGATAAATTGGATTCTCGATAGATTAAAGGGGCAGTAGCACGTTTTTTGCAAATTTCCCATTTATAATGATAGTTTATGTCATTTATATTTACCTTAGAGGGTAAAACATTGTTTTAACAAATCAATTAACCGCAGTTGTAAAACGGTGTTGCGTATAAGGCAAAAATGACATGGCGGCCATTTTATTGTGAACACAATTGATTATTTCGAATGACAAAAACGATTCCCATGGCTTTACGAAACCATGTACACTCATTTTTAACTTAATTTTTCGAAGAGAGAAGCATGTTTTACTATTGGTGACATTATTTTTCAAATTCATTTCATCGACTTATTTCATAAAAAAAACGTGCTACTGCCCCTTTAAGACTGCGATATGCTGAAAAAAAACCCTTTTGCTTGCAAGATGTTTATGGACACATTTGAAGGCGAATGTTATTTAAAGTTTTGCGTTATGATGTCACCGAAATCTATGTCGTTCTGATATGATTTTTACTAATATTTCAAAGATATTGTTATTTCAATCATGTATGCCTGTCTAATGAGTTTCATTAAAATAATATCGAATCATATCTGTATTGGTTTTCGAAATGTTACAGGTTTGATATGTCATCTTCGCTGGTGGCTTGAAGTGAGGCGACTCAGGAGTAAACCCCCGGCCAAAAGAAACGCCTACTAGATATATTATCAGATATTGTAAAAACTGTTATGAACAATTTAGCTAATATTATAACATAATGAAGTTGCACCTTTTCTGCATTATGTATTTGAATTTCAGAAGTCCATGTCACGAAAGAAGGGCGATTGCTGAAAAGAGAAAACAATAATTGTTGAGTTTTCGATCAGTGCTTGATCAGAAAAACATTTTAAAAATATTTTCATACAACCACGAGCAACAGTACAGGCACGCATTCGCGTTAAAGTGGTGATGATACTACCGATGTACGTGGTTAAGGTGCGCAAGTGAATCAACCGAAAATAGCAGTCTTCATTGGGCGTGGTTTTCTTGAATGTTATTGACTCGAATCACAGTTTTCCACGCTTTCAATGGACTTTCATATTAGTTATTGCTCAGCATAACGTGGAGACCGCCATTAATTATATTTAAGAAATTATTGCATCTTTCATTTTAAGGAGCATAAGGTAGGCGTTTCTTTTGGCCGGGGGTGTACATCTTACCTTTTGCACATGGTGTTTGTCATTAGGTCACATTCAACCGTATACGTTTTTCCACATGAATTGCAAGCATATATCCCATATATTTCATGTCATCAATGTTGAACATACAATGTATGAATGACAATTCCCTGCATATGTTCAAGATCCTCCTGAAATCCGTTTACTCAACTCCAAGATAAGTCAGATGCGAGGAAAAGAAACGATACTGGAGTGCATCATTACAGCATCCCCCCTCGGCGTGACGCAGTGGATACGTAATGGCCAGGCGCTCACTAAAAGCTTCAAGTACGAGCTGGATGTCTACCGAGAAGAACTCAACAAGATAACACTCAGTCTGAGGATAGCGGAAATAAACGAAGACGATTATGGGGAATACCTGTGTGAGGCATCTAACAGCCTTGGACGAACGTTAGCTATAATGAAACTTGTTGGTGAGTTTGTCCCTTTTGAATAATTAACTGCTCAATTAAGAACGATTGTCTTTCTTGAATATAGCAATGTCCCATAAAACGTGATGTTTTGCAAGGTTCTGTAAAATCATGACGCTTCATTATTGTACTTGGTCAGTAACTCTAGAATATGCCTCCGTTTTAGTTTTCTAATTTGAAATACAATTTGAATTAATATCCCTTAGGTGGTTGGATGGTGGTATTTGAAATGTATTTTACGATGTATCTTATTATATATTATCATAGCAGAATTGTCGTATTACTTTAGGTCGCATTGAGAAAGTGTATTAGTACCAATATTCATCCAGATGCGCCCGTATTTTGTTGTTCATCACAAAGTTGAGGTATATATAGTTTAAACATTTATGATTGTTCGATGGACAGAACACCTTCAATACTACCAGTTTAAGTAGAATTGTTACTGTGTACTACTGCCAAAACATGACGTTACCTTTTAACTGACGATAATGTTGCATCATAAAGATCGTTCTGGAGATACTAAATCAGAGACCATCAAATAAAGGGACTAGACTCGAGAGTAGATTATCATCAACTATGTGTTCCTCAGCCAGATGTGTAATCGACCCGACTTGAAGCCCTGCTGTGATTGCAAAAAGTCAACACTGGAAACATCATGTAATATTTACAATACACCAAATGAAACTTTATCATATCTTTATTCCATACATCCTGGTAACCAAGGAAATGTTTTTATATTAAATGAGTTATAAGAGAAACAGAATCGGCAATTTTTTAATTTTTACCGGACGCCATCTTGTGCTAGCGAGGCACACGCATATTCCGGTCCAGTCCCTTTATTTTATGGTCTCTGACTAAATGTAACGAAATTTCCCATAACCCTTCAAATTTGGAATCAACCTATCTACAAAGCTCTGATATTTTCAGAGGCGTTTCCACCAACAACTACACGAGCAACTACCACTACGACTCTACCACGGCGTATATACGTGCTTGACAACAGAAACGATGACCACACGCGGAATTACAACCAGCAGTCGTGGAACGGAGACAATGGATTCTTGGACGAGAAGGACTGGAGAGCCCGGGGACAAAATACACACGTGTCTAGGAAGAGACCTATGACCCCTCCAACCAAACACCCGACAAACGGCAAACAGAGCGCAGAACAAACGCATACAGGTATGTCGGTTATCCATCAACATGCGGATGTTTGATGGGAGAGTCCTGACATCAAAGAATATGTTAAATATTAGTATTTAAAATTGTATGTCTATTGGATGTTACTGAAGTGAAATATTTGTGATACAGCGCGACCAGGGCTCCGTTTCATAACAGCGAGCGCTTATAATCGCTCATTGATCGCTCAATGTAGCGCTCAAGTAGCCTTCAATTAGCGCTCATTTTCTCCTGAACGACACGGTGCAATTCCTCGACGTTTGCTCGCATTGCTACTTAACGCTTCATTGAGCAATCGCGTTCAAGGATTGAGCGATTGCTTTGAAACCGCTCTTGAACATGGCCCTTGTTTCCTCGGACTAGTGTATCCGGCAACTCGGCTATCCACACGAAAATATTTCGAATATCTATGCAATTCTACACAAATGATGCACTTAAGTATTAATATTTTTTTTAAATGACAAAAACAATAATGTGATAACAACATACATTTATTTGATAACTGCATTAGTCCCACCAGGTGCATTAATGATGCAAATTTCGAATTGTCACTTGAACTGTGTCGATCAAACGAGAGCATTTCGAAAAATAAAGTCTTGTATCCGTGTTTATACACTGGCTAATCACCGACCTTCTGATATGGAATTCATTTTGTCCGAGAGATTTCATGATGACGAGACAATCTATTTCAGCAGCCTTTTCAGACAGAGTATTAGTCCATTACATCACTTGCTTGACAACGACATTAGAACCTGTCGAAACGTCGCCTTCAAATGAATAAAGAAATTGTATATCTCTATTCTTAATCTATTACTTGAGAAATTATATTCAACCTAAGCTAATAAATCAGTGAAGTCCTGATGAGCTACAGAGCCAATGGCTCTATTTGTTTCAACAATAAATGAGCAGCATCCCTCCTATAAGTATTAAGATCTCCCGCGTTCAGACATGATCATGCCGATGAAAACATGAAAATGTCAATGTCGAAGAAAATATTATAATTTAAGTGATAACGCTCAATCTGACACTGTGGAATTTATCTCAACATCAGGGTGATGAGATCACTAGTGATCATCGACTGTGGATATCAAGCATCTACTTTACTCATAATTAGGTAAACCCACGAGGGAATCATTCTTTCCTGAAATTCGACATACGAAAAATAAATTATTCCGGTCCTAGTTATAGGAACCTTGTTAACCGAGATATGGTTTTTAATTTCAGTATCAGTTATTTTCTAGGAGTCTTATAACGTGAAGAGTCAACTTTTTATGTTTATTGCCAGGAGACATAATCGAAATTGTAGTTAAATTGGACTATCTTGGCGATCATTCAATTAAGACAAAGTAGTTATGGCACAAACTGTAGACATCATCGCTTCGCACTTTCCATCTAACTGAGAGCGATCACCATCTGATCACCCTATTTAGTCCTGTGGGAACACGTCCTTGAGAATTAATTATACATTTATCTCTGCAAAGACAGTAGAAAGGTGAAGCGGCTCATTCCAAGGACAAATAGTAATTTGTATTCTGGCGAGTCCTGGAGAAATGAAGGAACTAAAATACCAATTGCCTGTAAGAAAAAGGTAAATGAATATAAGCAACGTTGTAGTTTAAAAAGTTCGGTAAATAAGGCGTTTTAAAGCGGGTTAATAGAGTGCCCCGTGACGATAAATACAATTAAAGGAAACGTCACTGCGGCTAATTGGGTCTAATTATAACCACTTCTGTACAAAGAAGGAAATCATTTAAGATACCCTGCATTTCAGTACCAGAGAGACGATACCACTTCTTTCCTTAATTATGGAATAATTCCTGTAGGAGTTTATTTCAAGAAATATGATATTGTTTTTTTTAATCAACGAACTAGAACAGCTTTTCTTTAATCATATTCTGAGAGCAATTTGTCACGTGGCATCCCATATAAGTTGCAATGTCGAAAGCATCTAACGTGAACATATTTTCTACTTTCTACATAATAATTGAACATGAGAGACACAGTTAGCGCAAAGTATCTTGCTCATGTCTCATGTTTGCTAAACAAATTGTGGAATGGAAAATAAATAACATGAAAAAGTAATTGATCACAAAAACAGCTTTTCTTTCAATTTCTGTGACATGAAAAAGAATATTCAATCTTTCTTGTTACCCGTTATGTGCTTTTGATTACCAAAATTTCATTATCGGCAACCACCTGCATTGGTAAACTTGATGTATTGGCTAAATATTGCCTTTGATGATATGAATATTATTCTTACATCAATTTATTTGATGAGAAATGTGTAATATAGAATTCTATTCGAGTTGAGTTATCCATTGTAATTACCAAAGAGGATTATACTTTCCACATGTAATAACAATCTGTTTTTCTTTCTGTTTCTTCAACTTGACAGTGCCGAATCTGTCTGATAATGGCTTAAAACCAACAACGACATTGGCATTGATATGCAACTAATTGTAGGTTTCTTGACACAAGTATTCAAGTTGCCTGCCTAATAACATTACTTTGGTTTCTGTAGCGTAAACAGTCTGATTAGGACTAACAAGCTGGAATCATTGCATTCCGGGATGTGTTGGTATTACAACTGTCAATCACGCCTTGAAATAGACATTGCAATGTAATCCCCTCCTCCTAAAGTGTCCTTCCCTTCAAGACGTTTCCGAATGATTTCTTTTAGCATCGACCTCAAAAATTGACTTGCTCTCCAGGCTTAAACTCGATCCGTCAGACTCTTCAAGTGACCCTTTTGCTGATTTTGCCCCTTTCAGTGTTTAATGATCAGCAAGTGGAAAAAGCTGAGAATGACAGTCATTTAGAGACAGAGGCAGTCAAGAGGAATAGGCGATATTTTTTCCCAACGTTTTGAAATGAGTTGAAATCGCCTAAATTGCTGTCTTGAATTAAATGTTGGAATTTTGTAAATAACGTCTGTGATCGATAGCAATTGAGTTTCGACTGTCACATTGTGAGGTTTTGCAGATGCAGGTTTTGAAAGATGATAACGTTCAAATGAAAAATGAATTTTACGTGAAGGCTTTTTTTATGAATGCAAGAAGATTAATTCTGAAGTGTAACATTAAATGTCCAAATGTTGTCATATGATGAATATTTACATTCAATATGCACAACGAATGCAACCACCCACAGTGATATTTCGTTTTATATACATTAGATTAATTATTTGTGTGTTCAATGGACTAAAAACTTTCAATCTGTATGCAATAGCATTTTGAAAAATTCATTTTGCAATTACGTCTATACATGCAAAATCTTATATTAAGGACACAATCACAGACTTGGAAGCGCCGTAAAATCAATAACATGTGTTGTTAGCTACTACACCACAGAAAATGTTGATGATGTGACTCAATGTCCCGGTAAGGAGTGAAAGAAAAGTTATCTCTTGACTGAAGTACTGTATATGTTCGGCTATTAAATTAGCATAAACTAAATGCCTTTAAACAAGCCACACACAATATATATGTGTAACTGTATTTTATATATGCCCCATTACAAAGTAAAACAGCACAATGGCGGATCCAGGGCTCCGTTCCATAACAGCGAGCGCTTATAATCGCTCACCGATTGCTCAATGTAGCGCTCAAGTAGCGCTCATTCTCTCTTGAACGACACAGTACAAATTCCTCGAAGTTTGCTCGCCTTGCTACGTAGCGCTAAATTGAGCAATCGCGTTCAAGAGAGGTTTAACAGTAATCGCTCAATGAGCGATTACTTTAAAACCTCTCTTGAACATGACCCAGATGTGTATGTGTGGAGTTGCGCACCACAAGTATGTCCCGTGGACACTTTTGGTAAACTTTTAAACTAGGGCCGGGGTGCCCCATCCAAATTAAACCCTGGATCCGTCCCTAAAACAAGTACTAACAATCGGGAGCAGCTATGTTTTTGATCCTATATCAATACCCTATCGTTTCAGGAGTGTTTGGAACGGGCTCTGTGGTGTCCAAAGGAAGTGGATCTCGACTGAGCTCGACGTGGTGGGCGATGATAAGCACTGGAGTATTGGCTGTCTTTACAAAACTGGCGGTATCTTCCTGACTCGATTCTCGTGTTATGTTGTGACGCCAGGAGACAATGTGAATACTGAAAATGTTCCTTGTTATAATGTTGATGCACTACAAACAACACTTCCGTCATATAAGCCGGAATCCAGAAGATAACAGTGTGTGTGCTGAACAATAGGCATGCAACGTGACATCTCTACCATAGTGGCAGTGAACATACTCCTGTTAAATGAAAGTTAACAGTTGTGGAAAAAACGAGGAAGGTTGGATTTCTAAAGATGAGAAGGAAGTTTCTCGGACTTCAAATTCCTTTATCAATGAACATGATGATGGCAGTGAACATATTCCTGTTGAATTAAAGTTAACAGTTGTGGAAAAAACGAGGAAGGTTAGATTTCTAAACCTGAGAAGGAAGTTTCTCTGACTTCAAATGCCTTTATCCATGAACATGATGTTCTCGACATTGTCACTGAACCAATATCTAGACATTCCATTGCAGTATTGAAGACTTGGTGTTCCTATTGACAATAACGACGTGTTGCCTCTAGAACACTGGATTGCGGAACATTTGTAAATTCACTAAGCAAAACACGTTATAGGTGTTGACCTTTCATTGTTAAAACATTTCACTTTCATGTACACGATATAACTGTTTGATTCTATCATCCACTAACGAGTGTTGAGCAAGTTGATTTGATCGGCAGTGTGAGTAGCCAAGTGTGGAGCGTGACGTGATTTATTGGAAGATGTACATATATATACATACTTGTCCATTGTTATTTTAATTCCTATTAGCCTTTTGAAGGGATGTTTGTTGCTTTGCTCTGATCCTTTTAGTTAAGAAATATAATTGTACTGAATTCATTAAAGGTATTAGAGTTACGCAGATACAGTATACAGACTGAACATGATATATTTAGAATATGTTGTGTCATTTCACTAATCTTACACTAACCGTAAAAACGAGTTTGTATTTTGTTAAACATGTTTCATATGGCAAGTGCAGTGGTAATAACTGTATCTTGATGAAAAACATGGACATATTTTTTCCTTGTTTTACGATTTCATGTTATTTAATAATGTCCCTATGTAGGTGTTCATAATGATGATTCTTAAAGTATCCCCTCTGGTTTTGGCAATTGTAACGCTTGCTTAAAAAAGACTATCATCAATAGACAATTATTCGCCATTAATCTAAACCTTGTGGTGATATTTCTAGAACCTTACAGTGGCTTTCGCTTTCCCATGTTGTTGTTAATGTACTATGTGCATACCTAATGTTTGATAAAAATGTTCCAAATAGCTTTAGAACTTACTTAACCTGTTTATATGTCATGTATATGCTGTCATCAAGTAGTACAAAATATACCGTTCTCACAAATCAAATCAATCAACTTTACCAACAGTGTTCTAAGATACAATTATAGACTGGTGATGAGGTCAATACCTGCTTCTATGGACCCGAGAAAACAATATTGACCAAGGACGAAGTCCGCGGTCAATATTGTTTTCTCGGGTCCATAAAAACAGGTATTGACCGTATCACCAGTCCATAATTGTTTTATTATGTATTTGACACAGGAACGAAAAGAAAACAATGAAATACAGTCAAAAATGTAATTTGGTTTGAACAGCTGGAACTACGACCAGATGACGTCATGGTTACAATAGCATGACGTCATGCAACAATCGTTTGACGTCATACAACAATCGTTTGATGTGACTCAAGTCAATATTGCTTTTGGTCGGACTCGGGCTGGAGTCAATATGCTTTTCTGTCGACGGTCACGTGATGGCTTCTCGACGAATCAGATCGCTGGAAAAATATGCTCACATAATAAACCCTCTTATCTCACAAAGCTATATGTATATCATCGCAGTACACATCACTGCTATAACTATTATTGTAAAGTCACAGGACAAAAATTGGTGGAATCCATTTACGGATCCTTCCATATTCTCCTAAATAGATCCTATAGAATCCGGAAGGATCCGGCAAGCGGATTCCACCGCTTTTTGTCCTGTGAGTGTTATTTGTTTAACAAATTAGAACCGAACCGAAGATTGTAACACAATGTTACAAACATGTTTGATAGTTAGAAGATTAATTATTCACCACCTAAATCCCCAAAACTGTATAAACTATCACGGGGATTTATATGTCATGTGTAATGTTTGTTATTAGTACAATCATCTGTACACATCTGTTGTTACGACATGCTTCCACTAGAGAATTACAATGATTTGTGCACTAATTAGACAAAGAGTATTAGTGATGCTTTCTGAAGGCAAAACACCATCAAAGTATTGCTGTAACATATTGTGATATATTTATTTTTCTGTGTCCTTAAATTCAAACTGTTAACAAGATTGAATTGTTTTGATGACGTCATTACATTGTGTCTTACAATTACAATAACAATATCTCCTTCAAATTCGATAACATTTATTTGATGTACTGTGAGGTAATATGATTGTAAATAAAGTCACCGATACATGAATATGTTGCGAAGTCATTTGTACAGGGTCGACTGTTGTTGACTGCTATTTTTAAAGTTGGTGCTAAGCATTCGAACATGACTTACTGTTAAAGTAACTTTTGACAAGCGTTTCACGTATCAGACAAATAACACTGAATACTTCGAATAGCCAAATACTGTTTAACATTGTTCACATTATTCAGTGCGAAATGACAACAAAGGCCAAACCATGTAAAAAAAACTGGGGATAGAAAAATAGTTCCTCGATGAAGTACATCTGTAGTAGTAATATCATATTTGTCTCAACGCCAAAATTTATCAATTCATAAGAACATATTTTTTTGAATTTTCGAGTGTTTAAAAGTTTCTTGATTGCAATCCTTGGACAAATGATGCCACCTTTACAATAGTAACCCGTTGTTCTCACACTCTCTGCCAACACCTTCGAGGCCCAACGCTATTTAGAGGTTGTAATCCCCTCCAACAATTCGAACTATTAACCACAATGTGTCGATGGTACTGGATTGTTTCATACTTACACGAATACACAGAAAGATTATCATATTGCATGTAAGAGCTTATTTAAAGTCAAGAGGGGGAGATGCTAACACAAAATATAAAATAATTCAATTTGTGCATTAAGTTATCAAGTAAAGGAAATCGACATAATACGGATTACAACAAACACCTTGGGAAGTAGTACGTAATAGTGCCAATGTTAAGAATTGTTCCACGGACTTTTTAAGCGTTGCAGGGATAGCATTGAAGATTATGCCATGTCAGGACATCTAAAAGTTATGAGTAAGTCTATACTGTGAACCGCGTGGTCTTGGGAGACAGACGTTTGACTGACCATCAGACAGCCGATACGTCAACCATCAGTGTTGGGTCAGTGCGCACTATTATCACAGATGTTTTACAGAAGAGCAAGATGTCAGCAGGATACGTACCAACATGGTTGTCAATTGAATACATCTTGAAGAAGATAGATACTTCAAGTTCACGTGTTTCTCGCTTCAAGGCCACTTCACTTATCCATTTGATCATTTCAATGATAGAGCATATTGGATTTGGATAGATGAAAGACTTCTCGTACAAGAACATACTATTATCTTCAGAGTTTGGTCACACAGGATTAATGTAGTGTACTTCGCATCAGGGTCTCCTTGAATATGGCTCAACTCCTTGCGGTAGCCCTAATCGCTCTACAGTGACTGGTAAGATGTTTTATGTGGAACCACCCCCAGAATATCTCCTACGGATTTCTGTCATGGCAAAACCAAGGTGGAGGCTAGGACCGTGTGTGTTACCTTTCCACGTCAAGCTCTTGTTCATACACATGCCAAAAAGTGGTGGAATCCGCTTGTCGGATCCTTCCGGATTCTTCCAATAATTCTCGGATTCTAAAGAATCCGGAAGAATCCGGCAAGCGGATTCCACCACTTTTTGTCCTTTGATACAACCCATCTGAACAGCTCTTAAGCCGTCAATCGTGGTTTGAAGTGTTGCCTCATAACCCTTACTCACCTCTTTCCATAAGCTCAAATCCCACCTCCGTTTAATGTGTGGAACAGGAAACACACCTCATCATAATTGTCTTCTAAGAAACGTTGATGGGGAATCACATTGAAGTTCTCTTAAATGATAAATGTCTTAATGTTTTACTTATCGGCAAATTTATCCTAAACAGAAATCATGCTAAATAAAATTTACTTTTAGTAATGTTTCCAGAGTATATAATTTACAGAATAACAAACAATTGAAGGGTAAAAGATCAATGTTAGAGGAAATTAATCCAATTTAAAAATGGACTAATAATTTGAAAACCGTCACCAATCGCTACAGCGAACTGCAGAGTTTCCTAAGTTGTCAGGTTTATCGTTAAGCAAAGCCCCAATGCAAACACAAGCAATTGCTTTTGAATCCGGGGTCAATATTCAAAATTGACTCTTACATTGCGGCAATTCTTTCTTAAAAAGGCTGGCATCAGTGACGTTCACCCTACAAGAGGCTTTCAATCCTGAGTCATTTACAGTATTGATGATCAATGTTTGCGAGTGCAGGGAAGTGTTTTCTTTGAAAATCTTTAGCCTGTAGCATGCTGCTTTGCGATTAGAGGAATCAAGTGGCTCTTAACCTCTTGACTAAGTGCTTCACGACAGTTTAGCTTGAAAGTTGTGTTCGTTAAGATGGCAATTTCAACACAGTTTAAATCGTTTAGAGAGTATGTTGGAATATATAGTACTATACTACTAAATAGTCAAGTATTTATATAGTATTTATATAGATGTAAATAATTCACTATCATTATGGTGACAATCTCATGGTACATTACCACATAACATGTTCGATGCACTCTGCATGTGTATACATTACACACAGTACAAATCACCCAGAAATGCGACAGTACATTGTACGTTTTGTTACGTTAATGACACTTCATGTACATTTGAAAACTTTTGTTACATTTCTAAGGAGGACGACATCCTCCGGAATCATCTTAGCTGTTGTTTAATCATTACAAGATAAGTAGTCCTACTTCAAAATACACGTGCATTAAGAAGTATGCAGATGAAACTAACAATCATGATCCGATCATCGTGCTATTCCGTTCAAATACGAATGTTGAATATTTACAAATCTACAGCTGCTGAACAAGAGTTTGTTACGTTCACAACACTCGTAACAATGTGCTTTAATCCTTTCACAAAACTTATAAATGGTCTATTATTTTCAAAAATAGGTAGTCAAAATCTTTAGAATGCAAATGTAATTAGGAAATTATTGATACTATGTAGATAGTAAGTTAGATTCTGGCTGTAGTTGGTGCTACAGCAACTTCCAAATGCATACCCCCTGCCAGTCTCAATTACTGACTGAATTAAGCCTTGCAGGCCCACTGTGCATTTCTAGTGCAGCGATCCACTATCTAGGCAAAACAAAGCGAGGGAAATACTGCAAGGGTTAAATCAGCCGGTAATACAGACTGGCAAGAGTTATGCCTTGCGTTTGGTGCTGCAGTTGCATAGAACGGTACGACCAGGTGTCAACATTCCGTCTCGGTGAGATAATTCTCATTTTGCATATGAATAATTATGTTTTGAAATATAAATATTCCATATTTAATATATTCATAAATTACTTTTGAATGAAATACATACATTCTTTTATGTTATATTCGCAAGGTTTGAAATTAAACTTGATGTGTCCGTTTTTTCTCAGAATTTATATTGTCAATGAATAATGTATCTGCTTCATTGGCAGAATTGTTTCAGACAACTGGTTATTTCAATATTTGATGCAGTGCATATGTAAAGCGAATAAATTCAAGAATCTGGACACGCCAGAAATGAAACAAAAGTTCAGAAGTAATAACTGAATATACAACTGTAGGGTAAAAACTCATGGTATGATAAAGTTGATTTAAACATTCATGCAACAGAATATGTTTTGAAGCAGGCAGATGTGGCAGACCAAGATGCACAACTAATGGAATTGTTATGTAATCAGTGTATGAGAACACTTTGCAGGGAGTATTGTGCAGAAAAGGCTTGGTTGTTGGACATGTCACATGATAATCTCTAGACATCCACAACAATTTGGGTTTAAATACTACGTACCGTGCTGAAAACCCATTTTGAATGACTGGAGAAACATACTTAGAAGCGACTGAAGAAGAGCACATGCATATAACCGGATACCAGATTTGAACAATATTCCTTTCGCTGACAAATCTGACGTCAAATGCTTAAGTAATAGTCGTAAGATGTAGGTAAGACGTCTCCAAAGTAAAAGATATAAAAGTCATTGTTCAGATATGACTGTAAAACACCAAAGGGTAAGATTGTCAGAAAATGGCACCTGGAATAATAATAATAATGATAAATAATAATAATATACATTTTAACGCCTAATATCCAGTGCAAGCATTGCTCAATGGCGGTACAATTATTACCCTGAAGGAATTGTACTTTCGGTGCCGCTAAGTTCTAAGCGCTCCGCGCGACCATTTTGGTCCGTACCTCCCGTGTTCAGCTACCCATTTAAACAGCTGGGTGGACTGAGTGCAATGTGGATGAAGTGCCTTGCCCAGGGGCACAACAAAGTATAAGACCCAGGTCACAAATGTTTGGTGTCTCCACCGGGATTCGAACCCGGGCCGTTGGCGTGAGAGGCAAGCATGCTAACCACTACACCACTGTGCTCCAGAAATCATAGACGGTACTTGGTAAAACTCCGAGGAATATCAGAATCGGATCATTGATGACCAAAACACAATGTAAATAGTTTGTATTTCTGATTAAAAACATATTTAAGCAAAATTTGTCCAAGGGCTGTCCAGAACACACACTTATTGGAATAGCCTTGGCATTCCCAAGACATACACCTAGACTAGTGGGGCATTATTGGTACAACAGTTGCTAGTGGAATGCATACTTTAAGCCAGGAGCTTTGACATTTGATAAATAAATATTGTTATTTTGTCTATATTATAACTGTCGAAGTATTCACGAACCCATATCAGAACAAAAACAGGAACTGAGAAAAATAACAAGGATCAATATTCCTTATTGAATGTGTTTTCTTTTAAACAATATAGTGCTACATTACACATATTTATAAACTTGTTATTTTTGTCTGAAGTCTCCGTGTAAACAAAGCAATGTAACAAGCGTTTGTTCAGCAGCTGTACACCTATTTGTAACTGCCTTAGGCATATACAGGTAAGTAATTATTCGAATCTGTCTAATGCACTACAGATACATGCTGTCACAAGTATTGCGAAGTCAGTATTTAGAAAGATATGCGTCATTGCATATTATGTTCATCATTTAGCGTTAGATATAAAAACAAAATGTTGGGTTTCATATATTTTACTCATATTTTGAAGACATGCATATTGGTGGTGTAGCGCAGACAATAGGAACTCCTATTTCCAATAAGTTATGTGTCCAGATCGGAATAATAAAAAGTTAATCCTATTTGAAAATGAACACATTTTGAGACGAGAGAAGAAAAAAGGAGATCTAAGTTTCAAATGTTTTCCCAAATCAAACAGGTTAGCACGAAGAGCTGCTGTAAAGTGCACAATTTAAACAGCTGTAATTGCTCATGACTTCTGAGTGCACGTGATTCATTGATCAAAGGATCACTTCCTACGCATTCACCAGGTTCAGTAGCGGACTTATAACAAGAGCATCTAAGTCGCCACAGCAATTAAAACGTGGGTTTTATATGTTTGCTTTAACGGGGATATCTTTTTGTGGAAAATCTACTTCTTTCGATGTTAATTGTCTATGGAGATTAAGGATGGAATGAAAAGATATCTTCAAGATTCTTAGAGTGTAAATATGAAATGAAACAAAACAAGAATCCCAATTGTGTGCAAAATTATAGCAATAAGTCATGCTATGAGAAATGTTATATATTAGTAGTGTGTGTGTATTACTTTACGTTAGCCAACATTTAAGTTTCCCGATTTACAATCAATCCGATTTGTAGGCACTAAATGCTATTCTACATCCTCATATTCGATCAATGCGAGTTATTTTTCCTCAATATATACACATCTTCTGCTAATATATATATATATTTTATATATATCTGGACACACGTAGGTTTCTAAAATGGAAATCAAATGGTCGTAGATGTATCGCTGCTTGCTAGAATATTTAAATAATAATACAGGTTTAGTATCATTGCAAAACGAAATATATATACACACAAAATGTTACTCTTTTCTACATATATAACCTTACTTCACGTGAGAAGCAACACGTTCAACATGTTTCCACTGAAACATACATGATAGATTTTGGAAATTACTAAATAGCAAGATGTGCATCTATACTATCAACCGGATACGTTTGCCTACCAGTCCATCGTTTTCCTCCGAGTTTTATGCGGATGTGAAACCCTATACAGCCTCAAAGCTGTTGTCTCCAGTTAGAAAGGTCACACAAGCTTTGTCTTAAAATTATCCAATGATTACCAACTCGAACACGTACGAATAGGGTCCTCTCACTGATTGGAATAGTTCCCATCATGGCAACCATAAGCATCCAAAAGCTTTCACTCTTTGGACGCTTGCTCAACTGCCCAACTCGATGTTCAGCAAAATCTGTTCTTCTGTATCGTTTAATTTGTGACCGTGGATCAAATAGCCAAGTCACTCATGGATTCATTCTAGAATTAAAGAGCGTTTGCACTCGTTATGGACTTGCAGAAGTTCTTTCATAGGTACATACGTGTTCTTTATCGACAACAAACAGTTGGAAAATACAAGTGAAGAAGAGCGTTTTCAACACAGACAATAAGGAACTTGCATTACGCCTGGACAGTGATTCAGCCATGGAGATATTTAGAATACACCTCCATAACTATTATGGACAGAGGGCAAATTCCATCCACATAGACGTGCTAGACTCAAAGCTGCTCTGTCTCTAGTTACTCCCCCAGTAAGGACTGAATTATATACCATGTGTTCTTGTCTTGTGCATGGTCTCGTGCACCATCTTCTTGTTTAGACAATCGTAACTGAGAACCGTTACACCATGTGCAGTGAAATTCTTGATATTTCGGTGTAGACACATATGTTCATCTGGATAACCTTGATTGAGAACTTTGACTGGTGTTCAGCTTGGACATCATACGTACATGTACCACATCGACACTACACAGCTGCTGCTACTTGTTGGACACTTTGCTTTAGGCATAAACCTGACCTGCCTCTCCCTCTAAATATTGTTCACTGCATTCATGTAATATATTAGTGTACATTCTCGGTTACCCATGGTTTTGTGCTCCGTTACTCTCCACTATATCACCCATGGGAAACCTTATCAGGAGAATCTATACTCAAATAACCCGCCCTTGGCCGGCGTGACGAAGTATGTAACCAAAGAAAATACTTAATACGATAAGACGGAAATGGTCAAGGGAGATAACCGGTGACGGATGGCTAACAAAATGACCTCGCGTGCTTGGCAACGAAGTGATATGAATTGTCATTTGCTCGCAGGTCCAAGCTGCGTAGCGGTTCGATTGGCTCACGCCGGCCAAGGGCGGGTAATTTGAGTACAGATTTCTCTGATGAAAATTCCCATGGGTAATGAGAGTAACGGAGCATATATAAAACCATGGGTAACCGAGGATGATTAGTGTATGTCTCAATCGGTATCTACAAATATGGGGGAATTAAATAAACATACATATCTACCTATTTATACTTTCAACTGAATACATTTACAATGTTCCATGTAAATGCAATATTGCTTTCACTTCCACTCGAAGAGCAAAGCTTTCATTCCTCTCGGTTATTAAATATATTAAATTCACCCTCTTATGCTTATTATACTTATACTTATATCCCGTGCTATACTTCAGCCACAAATCGGCATGCTCAAAGCGCACACACAGTACTACCTCTATGGTGTAATCTCGTTCACATCCGTGATGACAAACTTATCATCCCTTTGATTTTATCTTAATGGTCTTCATTGTACTCATAATGTCAATACTTGAAAAACAATGGATCAAGCTGCATTAAATCATCTTTAAAAGAGCTATATAACAAAGGACAATGTCACCTGACTTTCATCTGAAAAACAGCAAAACATATTAATTTGTATTTATAAAAATGAAACTGAGTGTACATAGTGTAAAACCAAAAGAAAACTTTCCTATGATTCATACACTTGTCATGAAGGTTCAATCATGTTCATTGTGTGGAATCTTGAAGTTTCGACTTGTTTCGTAAGTTACCTTCCCTTGAATGAATAACTTCAAACCTAAATGTCTCGAAAACTGAAATTTCACCAAAATCAAAATGTTTAATTAAAGTTTCGACTTGTTTCGTAAGTTAGCTTCCCTTGAATTAAAAACTTCAAACCTAAATGTCTCGAAAACTAAAGATTTATTAAAATAAAAAATTCCAATTCCTCAAAAGTGGTATTTGAAAAGCAAATAGGTCAGTTTGGATGTAAATCATAGACGGATCCTATCGGATTACTCCATTTTCAAAATAATATATCGATATTTTGCCTCCTTAACTTTTGTAACATCACATTTACATTCTCTCAATACCACCTGCCATCATTGAAGCACCAAAATAGTGACGTTTCATCACGTTTGAGGATCCGTCAACGAGTTACATGCTCATCCAAACTGACGAATTTGCTGTTCAATATCCACTGAAGAGGGTACACACTATGAAACGTGAAGTCATAATGAATGTACTGTCTCCTCAGAGTGAGTAGACACAAGGGGGCTATATATATCCCTGCACATACAGGTACATGTAGTATCATTCATGTTAGGTAAATCCATCTCAATATATTTTTGTTTGTTGCTCTACATAAACAAAACTGAATTTTCAGTATTTTCCTTATTTTCCTGTTATACGCCCTCTGTTATCAAAAGAAACTGGCAGTTATGATTAGATTTGCTTTGTTTGAACTGAAAATGTGAATGGATTGAGGGGTATCATTTTCCATGATGTGGTAAATTTATTTCGCTATAAATATTTTACATTTTTCTCAAACCTTCAAATTGAAGAGACTTCGTCTGTGTATAATGTGGGGATTCATGAATCGAGAGATCGATTGGTTTAAATAAAGAGATCCCCCTGAAGGAAGGCCAATTTTACAGTGATTTGTGGAATCACTTAAATAATTAGCGTTATCAATTCATCTCAATTCTACTCTTTGTAAGAGACTGTCAGTATTTTTTATTACTCTTCACTCATTCTCTATTTTCGTTGTAAATATTTGATTTTTAAAATAATCCTATTGACGAAATAGTTCATGTGCATATATGTATGCTCACGTTCATGCGGATGATTAATATCTGCAGGTGACAGCCACTCAAATATAAGAAGCCAATCAAATACTTAAAGAAAGTGAAGTGTTAAGTTTATACCATGTGCAAGTTGTTGGAAGTAGATCATTCTTAGCGTGCACTAAGCTTGACATATACCAAAAGACACAATTCAAACAGATAAGTGTGCCAGTGGGTGGTCATTAATCCATAATTATGAAGTAACGTAAGTTATAGTCAACAATAATAGCACTGTTGTTTTTAGTTTGCTGTCATTAAATCAGGTCAACATTAAAACGTTTGATCAAAATCATTTGGAAATGTGCAGTACGAGAAACCAAGGGATTAATCAACGGCAGTAGTGTGAAATGATGCATCAGCCAAGGTGTCCTCCTGAGAACTAGAACGATTTGCAGGTGAATCACTTGTTAAGAACATGACCAAAGGGATTCATCCATGCTAATCTTGGTCTTGTGTAAGCATGAATTATCGTTGATGAAATTTGGTATCTGGACACTTCAATTGAATGACAGAGTGTACGAAAGGACATTCTGGTTACAGGTAAAACACATAAAAACAGACCTGAACCATTTAATCACAACTTATATTTCAACGAGCACGAAGATCATAACAACTAACTAGGGCAAGATAAGACATAATGTAATAATATATAAAAGAAAAGGTAGTGATTTAAAATGATTTATTACTCGCCCGTTGAAGATATCGCAGTTTAATCAATCTACCGTGTTATTACACTTAGTGTACTGACATCGCGTGCTGCCGATTGACGTGACGTCATAATGGCAAAAATATGACGTCTCAATGTCAGCGCCGCGGTCGCAATGGAGTGTGTCCCATTTATCGACGAGTTTGTGGAATTAAGTGGCATTTAAATCAGTGAGTAATAAATACAATACTAAACACGTTTCCGTTTAATAACATATTTATAAAACTCGTGAGATGGTATTTGTATTTAACTCTCTTTCGCTCGTTAAATACAAACCACTCACTCGTTTCATAAATATGTTATTAAACGGAACATCGTTTAGTATTCTCTATTTTCACAAAGGTAATATGATAAATGATGATTAACTGTTGTTAAAAAGTTTAATTATGGCTGGTACAAAAGAATGACGGAACCTGATTGTTCCAACTATGCACTCACGTCTCCCTGGTAGGAGAAAATCAAAATCATAATGGAGAACATGAGAGATATCATTTGAAACTTTTTTGCACTTTCTTTTGGCAATTTGCTTTTCGTAAGTATCGTAACAAAAAGGAGACACTGATTTATCTCAACTTACATCCCCCTTATTCATCGAATGTTTACAAAGTGTTTCTGATAATAGACCTCCCCCGTTTATGGATAGTGGTGGTAATGTTTACTTGGAATGTTTTCTTTGATAGTGTAGCATATGTTCCATTTCTTTAAATATTGAATAAAGTAGTAGTTCACGTATTCATAGAGGGTTAAGTTTGACACTTGAACCAATGTTCATATAGGTATAGCAATTTTTATTTTTAAAATACATAGGTAATACACACACTGATCAATGGTCATATATAATAAACCACAATGAACCATAATTGACAGAATCGTGTTGAATTTTAACTCACCAATTTGAACATATCGGTAAACAATTTACATAAGACATTATCAAAATGCTTCGAGTATATTTACAGATATGAACACTGTCGTAATACTCTCGTTGCTGAACGTTAGCAGTCGCATATTAAAACTCTGACATATTGTTGTATTAATTCAGAAAGCAATCATGACAACACCATATTTCAAACATATATACATGTACATGTGTATATGTTGGTTACAGAACTTTTGTTAGCAAATCCAATATTAACTAATCTTTATTTAACTATGAACTTAATATTAGCAGGATTATCGACTTATTAAATTGAAATATTCAAAATGGGGTTTCTTTAAAATGAAACGTTTTATTTCAGGTTTGCCATGTTTGCAAATATGTTATTCGACATTATATATTTTTGAATATCACAACGATTCCGTCTTTAGATATTCCCCTCTCTTGAACGAATCAACATATTTGGTCTTGCCAATATTTAGTGGCTGATGTTTGAAATGTTTCACTTCACATTTATCATATATATCTACACAATCGAAGTAGAATTGAATAACAAAACGAAAACAAATATGGGATTTATACTTTGAAAGGGTTTTAAAAGAGTTTTGAAAAGTACGTTTTTCAACGCATCAAGATTTTTTCTAAATAACGTTAGATATGTTTTACCCTACACATAATGTTCATCATCTGTTATACATACATATGCATTTAATGATGGCTGTTCTGAGTTGATGTATTTTTAATGCACTGTTTCATAATAAATGGTAAATGCTAACATTTATATACAAAAATATAAAAACTAAATATGGCAACTTTGAGTGCGCAATATAAATATCACCATCATATGTACATTTGTAATTGCAAAATAGAATACATTTACAAGTAAAAATATGTAAACTAAAATAAAAGAAAGGTGTATTTTAAAGTAAAGAGCTTTTTAAATCTAGTTATGTAATTGTCATTACTAGCAGTTTCAGATATTCACTTTAAGAATATCCACAAACTCAGCGTCAGGCGGCACATTTAGTATCTATCTTACATTCTGTAAGGTATGATAGATCACCTCGTGTTTGTTTCATAGGAGGTGTTAATGGTTAGTCGTTCAATACTAACATTGTCAATTCCTCTGTCAGTTACCTGATTAGACAGGAATAGATGAGCATTTACACTTACCAATACCACCTGAACACATGCACGCATAATGTGTACAAATTGAATTTTATCGTAGCAACCATTTCGATTTACATTTTAAAAGACTTATGCATGGTAAAGTGGGTCGTCAAAATAGACTAATTAACAAAAAATATATATAAAAATAATGTTCTCCTTATACCAAAGAGTTCTGATTCTTACATCAACGGCAGTGGATATTCTACTTTGCAGGTGTGATTGCAATGTAATTGTGATGATGAAAATCAGGAAATTACCTCAGTATAGGGGTCGGATTGTATCATTCAACCATCAGATATTTGAGGCTTCATATTATTACTCAACCGTGGTGAGATCACTCATTAGATGAGTTGGTTACACACATGTGTGATACCACCGCGTGCTGTCGTAACGTCAAAATCGGCGCGTGACGTCATAATCGGTTTTGGTTGACGTCACAATGTAAGCCGCTTTCGCTCGTTAAAATACCAAACCGTCCACTCGTTTAATAAACATGTTCTTATCGTTTAGTATTCTATATATCTCCAGTTTGTTTAACAATAATCATCCTGCAAAAATTTTAAATAAATATATCACAACTCCGGGAAGCAAACTCTTGTCCATTGTCACTGATGGACAAGATAAACAATCGAAGAACGGATGTATTCATCTTCATTCAAAGTTTATTTGCACTTAAAAAGGCCACAGACCTATAGTACATATATACAGACACATTATTAGGTAGTAGAGAGTGCACTTTTTCTAATTCTAAAGGCATGATATAGAAACATTGACAGATTTTCAACATGTATTTTGCTAGAACATCTTAGTAAAGATATGAATTTATGGATATTATAATTACAAAGTAATATTGTTTAATATACATTTGTCTCAAATCGAGGTAGGCTGGACAAACACAAAGAAAATGGTACTCATCTACAATTACATTCATATTACACATTAATTTTTTACATAATCTTCTTTTTCTAAGCCAATATATCTGCCTGTTTCAATTAACAAATCATGAGAAGAGCAGCTAAATCTTGTAAGCGAGATTCTAAATTTCCTAACATTAAAAGATGATAAATAACTTTCATTGCATATAAATTGTTTAAACATTCTGAAATATAAGCATTTACTTGATACAGATTAGTGGTAAAGCCAATCTTGGAGATACATATCTTACAACCTTTGTTTAAAGGATCTTTCAATATTTTAATTAAAAGCAAGCTTTAGCTCTCTGATACATGCTTTTCAACAATAAATTGTTAGTACCCTTAGTGTGTACCATTTACAAAATTATGATATTTTTAGAGCAAATAGTTAGGCTGACCCTTTTTTGACGCCCCTCGTAGATCTTCGTAGGTCTTTTCGCAATTTTGAAATGGGCTCCAACACTGTACTGCCTTATGTCCAAAAACGCATTATTTGCATTATCTGTTGGCATAAATTATTCTTAATGTCACATCGAAATTGTTTGGAATCTACGGATAAGAACTTTAACATAATAGCAAATTGGTAATATTTTAGGAATAATAAAGATATTGCTTTCTGATTTTCAAAGAATGAGCCAATAGAATATCTGATTTCAAACATTCACAGACATTAACGACGAAACCTATAGCGACTGGATGCCTGGATGCCTGGATGCCTGAACGCAATAATTGTTTATTACTGTATGTCTATCCCCCTTTTGAGCCAGTTCAAGCTGGTGTTGATATTATGGTGTCTGAAGCATAATAATAATAATAATAATAATAATAATAATAATAACAACACTTTATTGTCCTCATTACAATTCGGAAATTCGATTTGTGCCAGTGGTATCCGGCAGCCACAGTGCAGCGCCAGTTCAAGCGTTGTTCTATCCTTATAATGCTGAGCGCCAAGCAAGGAAGCAACAACTCCCATCTTTTAACGTTTGTTGGTATGACGCGGCCGGGAATCGAACCTCGACCTACCGGGTGATGAGCAGACGCTCTACCAACTGAGCTATCAAGAATAGTACTCGTATGGATGCCTGGATGCCTGGATGCCTGGATGCCTGAATGCAATAAATAGAGGATATATGTCTTTTCTTGACTAATACCATGTTTATCTCATCGAGTGAGATAGAAAGGTTATATTTTCACGAGTAGCGCAGCCACGAGTGAAAATATGTAACTTTTCTACCTCACGAGATGAGATAAACATGGTATTTGTCAAGCATAGACGGATATCCTATTTATTATATGATACTATCAGTGTAATTACGTCCGAATAGAGTCGTTTTCACGCCAAGCGGCCGCAAGGAACAGTCCGTCACCAAAGTTACACTGTGACGTCATAAGCCAAATCGCCGTGCGAGACCATTGTTTTATGACGTCAAATTATATCAGTCACCGTTCGCAGTGAAAATATAAGTTATTTTCACTGCAGCTTGATAGACAGTTTATTTCACTGATAAATCCCAGTATTTCACTGCTCGTCATATAATAATTGCTTATTACTGTATGTCTATCCCCCTTTTGAGCCAGTTCAAGCTGGTGTTGATATGATGGTGTCTGAAGCATAGCAATCACATCAAGAATAGTACTCGTACCTAACTGGCGAAAAAGGCTTCTTCTTTTATGTATGGAGGCATTTAGTTCAGAAGCGGTCAACATTCAAAAGTTTTGTAAAGGTTTGTCACGAAAATATATGCTTCAGATAATCTGACCAATTGCCACCTTTGCCCCCTTATGAATAATTTAAGGATGTCTTATTGGAATACTTTGAAACAAACAATCTGTTGTAATTATCTCACTGTACTTTTTGCGTCCTCTGTGATGGAATTTGAGCACCAAACTGAAAGAAACGTTTTTCATGCTGGTAATCAAATTGAAACCCGAGGTATTCCAAAACAAAGTCAACTTTGATGTGGTTCCATTCTCTGCGATTTTGAATCAACGTCTTTGATTGCAAATGTTTAATCATGCATTATTGATGGGAATGATCTGAATATTAACTGGCTGATCTTCTTATTTTTGGCGACTGAATGCATAAAAATAACTTAAATAAAAATGTTTCAGATAATTAAGATATTCAGAACAGTTGTCCCATTGATTGTTGAGGTCTTCAGTCTGTTTATCTAAGTACCTATTAAACCTACATATTCACACTATCTTCAAGTAAGGTGTCCACCTGAGATATATTTTGGAGGTGGCGGATAAGTAGTAAGTCCCGACTAACTCTGTGATAATCCGCTTTGCATTACATTTTCCTGTTGTAGGGGTACTTCGGATCATGATATAAACCACATATCGTATGTGAGGTAGAAAAGTTATATGCGCCACTTGTGAAAATGTAACCTTCTACCTCACTCGGTGAGATAAACATGGTATAAGTCAAGAAAAGACAGATATCCTCTATATATCTGTATTGTCATAACATCTATTAATGGAAATAAGAAACAAATGAATATCATTAACAGCGTTTGCATCTCATTATTTCAATTTCGCAATTTGTAAACCAATAATGATGCTGAAAGTTCGGAGAAAATGCTGTGACTTGTTACTTCCAGAGTCAATGTGTTTCTATTTTGAACATTTTTTCTTGTGAAGGCAGTCCTGTTATAAATGAATATAAACCTCTGGTGTCATATTTGAGCCAATTCGAAGGTTATTGTTTTCTCATGTGAATCTCCTTCAAAGTCACACATAATATGCCTTGGCCATCCTATAGAATATCCCTTACCCTGAAAGACGATTTTCATCAGCATGGCTACATCATTTCATTTAATAGATTTCATAATTTATAACCGATTTTGATAAATGTTTCGTCTTTTCCTTCTCTTTATATGACAGATATAACACGTTTCCTCGGTTATGATTGAAAATGTAAACATTCGAGATGGGGAGAACGCATTGGCCTTTGGCACGATCATGTATTTGGTTTGGCAGGTAGTTTCATGTGTTTCATATAGAATTTTAGGAATAATGTTTATAACACCCACTGTGAAGTCAATTATATCTGGTTCCGGGCAGTATGCCTAGAAGAGCGTTGCAGCTGATTGTATAGAAGGTTAAGATATCCTCTGATGTGAAATATCACCAAGCAATAAAAAAAATGCGTAAGGCAATATAGTTTTGAAATTATGATATTTTGATCATGGATTCAACCTGTCAAGCAAAGACGTGTTTTAGATCTTATTAAAGACTGTGGTCAGAACATCCAGTGCATATATTTATAGGATATCTAAGGAGCTTCCCCTTCATATCAAGTTTAGGTCAAGAGTGAAACGAGCCTTGGCGAGAGTCAAACCAAAATTATTTCACGAGGGACATAACTTGATATGAAAGAGGAACCAGTTATGTATCCTATTTGTTACCAACTTGTATTTCATACGATTTACTGTGTACCTTGTAAAATATAGTTGTGTTGTCCCTATAAAGGAACGGAACAAGGGAGTAATATCAACTCAGTCACAACATCTATAAGTTCATAATATTGCGAAGTTAAATATTCACACTTTTAAAATAAAATCATTTTATAATTCGTGATTTCGGTATGGCGAAACCGGTTGCACAAGTCATTTTGAAGGAAGCATGCGCAATATAAAATATCCCTGCTCGAGGACAGGAGATGTGAGTTATCCGCCCTTTGAAAAACGTCATGTCATGGCAGCCGCCGGCCGTTTCCCGTCGTCGAAATGTATAAACAAGTTAAAACAACCTCATGAAATGTAAGTTTTAGATGAACATCGCCGTCAAAATGGCTTTCGGTTATGTTTGTCTTTTGAGAACAAAGTCATTCTGTACGAACACGTTGTCTTCATCGAGGGACTGAGGATCTAGCATTTCTAAAACTCTTGCTGCATTCTCAACTTGTTTCATTTAAAGCATTGCGGTGAATACGATTTGATGAATTAACTGAATAATGAGATAAGTATGAAGTATAAATGTTTCGTAAATTTCTTGTAATTTCATGAATGAATATTCACATTAGTTTTATGAATGAATAAAGTAGTCCAGGCAGTGTCAAAGTTCATTGTTAGCCAAGCACATTATTTGAGGGTGCTATGACACATATGTGTCATAACAGATTGTTATGAAACCCTTTATGAGGTACCACATGAGCAATAAATAGTGTTATAGATATTATGGTATTGTTATGACAAGACGAATAAACAACCTTACAATTACCAAAAAATCAACGAAATCAGTTAATTCATATGTTGATTAATTACAACAAATTGTGTTTTTACTTCCTAGTTCCCAATGCTAATATTTCTTTTCATGAGCACGGAACACACGTATCTACACAGGAATAACACGATTAACGTAAATTGCGGCTTGATAAAGTGCGATCAAACGGAAATTGTGAAAAACATAAAATATAATACATGTACTTTTTCTCAAACTTCTACTGATTTTTGTTGTTTTAATACAGTGGATGTGAAAATAACTATTCTTGCTCGGATGTTCACGAAAGAAGGTAGTAAATTAACTACACTGATTTTTTATTATGTCTGATTGTCACGGCTAAGCACGTTTTTGTGATTGAGGAACCACACGATGGGCATGTGATTTCAAAAAGTATCCAAACCTTGTACCAAATTGTTGTAGTGAGATAAAACATTGAACATAAAACATATTATCCAGGTGACTACACATGGTCTGATATTATGAGTCTTTCATCAATTGGTGTTTTTGGACACACACCAATTGTAGTTGTTTGCAAAAACTCTTAGAGGGGATGTTACTTTATTTGTAAACTAAGCAATTCCCCACCTTATTAACAGGCGGAAATTAGTACACTGTGGGAAATTGATTGAAACAGCTTTTTCTATTTGCAAAATCCTGAATATGTACTGAAGAAAATACATTGTATTTGCATTGTTTAAACATTTAGTGCGCACTTTTCACAGCGGAGAGGACAACAAAGTGAATTCAAGAGCGAGAATGCAACATTTGTTTTACTTTAGCTGGTATCATTTCAAAAGTGACAGTTTGTAAGTGTGACATCGCTATGAAATTTAGAATATGTATACATGTACATGAATTAGCTCAATGTATTTGAACTCAGTTCATGATCTAAATTAAAACCTTCATCACCTCAATTTAATATTCGATATAATGTCGTTTTTATAACATTTGTTTAATAATAAATTAAACAGAAACACGAGTCAAAGTTACCAATAGTCTTACATCCGTTCAGAATATCAAAACCTGTTATATCATCAATTACATAATTCGACTTTCATCAGTTTTTGATTAGTTTGAATGTAATGAAAATAAGTTACCAAACGTAATTGCATCTCACAAGAAATGCTTTGACATTAGACACGTGTTGACATAAGTGTAAATTAACGTGCATTATTATCAAAGGTCTTGGTGTTCTAACGTGAAACTGTATTTAAGAATAAGTGTCGTTAACTCATGTAAAAAATGGAAACCGGATTGATTGATGTGATGAAAAGAACAGCATCATGTTCATTCATCTCTCGGTATGCCTTTGATAGATCTACATATCGTTCAGTCAATAATACAGCATTAGAGAGAATGTTGACAATCACTCAAAACATGGCGCACTCAGACAGCGTAAAATTGGTTTTCAAACAGCGGGTCCGGATTATGCACAATATAATCACATTGTCAGTTCTTAAGAAAAATCACATAAATCATATAAATTTCTTACTTTGCACTGAGCATGGAGGGATGACCATGGACAAGCGAAGGTTTAGACAATAATGCGAAAGTTGCAGGCTTATATATTGATACATTCCTTGCGTGTGTTCGTCTTGCAACCTTGATTTTAAATAACACATTCTGTTGCATTAGAATAATGCGCATTGACATAGGAGGCGGATGGATAAGGATACAAATTGATATAATTGATATTGATAATATATTTTTTATTAAAATGGATGAAGTTTCAAGCAAATTAAATGCATTAAGCACATTTGAAATGTTATAAACTCCAATGAATAATACATTATGATAGTAATTATTTTATAAAAACGTTTCCTTTGGCATTCAGCGCGCTAATAACTTTCTTATTGATGTTGTTGAACAACACGTTGAAGCATTAGGCCTAAAAAATGTTTCTGGTCTTTACATGCTGACAAAACATTTATTTTTAATGATGAGTTAAACAAACAAAATTTATACAATTATTTATATAAATAAAGCAAAAACGCTCTTAAATATGTGTTCTAATTCCAAATAGTCAATAATCTCACCCCTACACTCCATCTCAAAAGAAACGAGTGACATTTTCTATATCCAATATTTTCTGAGGCTAAAAAATTACAGTTATCTGCCCCTAACTTTTGAAAACCTAGAAAAAAAGACCTGAGGCGTGGGTTTGAAACTGATGCGGGCGGAAACAAGAAACAAATTATTTTTATTTTTTTGGGCCTAAGCAGAAAATGTAAAAAAAAATTCTTAATTTTTATGAGCTGTATGAACAGAGAATCTCGCTCAATCGTCTTCTACCATGGAATAAGTCAACACTAGTTGATCAACACGATTGAAGAAAAAGGCATATATTTGGGGTAATGTCAATTTAATTGACTGATAAAACATTACATTGAAAAACATGAGTCCCTCTTTAAAATGTACAATACTTCAAGAGGTAGAGATCTTTGCATCCGAATTCGAATGCTATGTTTGTAAGTGAGGGACTGAGGATGTTAAAGTCTGCGCAGCACATACGTGAGTACAGCACCGCTCGGCAGCTACGACGCCGTTGGAGGTTACCGAATGAAGTCGAAATAATTAGACACAATTTGTACTAAAAGTTACAACTATCCATATTTTAACAATGATATCTTACTTCTTTTTATAAACGAATGTTGATGTGTTTGATATCAAAAGAAACGTGAGTGAGATTTTAAATGTCTTATCAAATCAGCTTTTCCTTAGTTTTCAATGAAAACTGTACTTCACTGAACAATGTATTGCTAATAATCTAGCAGTGTAGGTAGATCCTTAAACTTTAACGTCGTCAGGTTTATTACGTCATATCATTATGATGTCAACTGGTTTGAAATAATAGCAGTGTGAGTTATTTACTTGATGATGTCAAACCATCGTGAAGTCATGTACTTGCTGATCCAGGCCAATGTCAATTTAATTGTCTGATAAAACATTACATTGAAAAACATGAGTCCCTCTGTACAATACTTCAAGAGGTAGAGGTCTTTGCATCCGAATTCGAATGCTAGGTTTGTAAGTGAGGGACTGAGGATGTTAAAGTCTGCGCAGCACATACGTGAGTACAGCACCGCTCGGCAGCTACGACGCCGTTGGAGGTTACCGAATGAAGTCGAAATAATTAGACACAATTTGTACTAAAAGTTACAACTATCCATATTTTAACAATGATATCTTACTTCTTTTTATAAACGAATGTTGATGTGTTTGATATCAAAAGAAACGTGAGTGAGATTTTAAATGTCTTATCAAATCAGCTTTTCCTTAGTTTTCAATGAAAACTGTACTTCACTGAACAATGTATTGCTAATAATCTAGCAGTGTAGGTAGATCCTTAAACTTTAACGTCGTCAGGTTTATTACGTCATATCATTATGATGTCAACTGGTTTGAAATAATAGCAGTGTGAGTTATTTACTTGATGATGTCAAACCATCGTGAAGTCATGTACTTGCTGATCCAGGCCAATGTCAATTTAATTGTCTGATAAAACATTACATTGAAAAACATGAGTCCCTCTGTACAATACTTCAAGAGGTAGAGGTCTTTGCATCCGAATTCGAATGCTAGGTTTGTAAGTGAGGGACTGAGGATGTTAAAGTCTGCGCAGCACATACGTGAGTACAGCACCGCTCGGCAGCTACGACGCCGTTGGAGGTTACCGAATGAAGTCGAAATAATTAGACACAATTTGTACTAAAAGTTACAACTATCCATATTTTAACAATGATATCTTACTTCTTTTTATAAACGAATGTTGATGTGTTTGATATCAAAAGAAACGTGAGTGAGATTTTAAATGTTTTATCAAATCAGCTTTTCCTTAGTTTTCAATGAAAACTGTACTTCACTGAACAATGTATTGCTAATAATCTAGCAGTGTAGGTAGATCCTTAAACGTTAACGTCGTCAGGTTTATTACGTCATATCATTATGATGTCAACTGGTTTGAAATAATAGCAGTGTGAGTTATTTACTTGATGATGTCAAACCATCGTGAAGTCATGTACTTGCTGATCCAGGCCAATGTCAATTTAATTGACTGATAAAACATTACATTGAAAAACATGAGTCCTCAGAGGCAGAGGCAGAGGCCTATGCATCCGAATGCTCAGTTTGTAAGTGAGGGACTGAGGATGTTAAAGTCTGCGCAGCACATACCCGTTCGGCAGCAACGACGCCGCTGGAGGTTACCGAATGAAGTCGAAATAACTATATACAGTTTGTACTAAAAGTTACAGCTATCCAAGGCTTAACAATGATATCTTACTTTTTTTGTATAAACGAATGTTGATATGTTTGATATCAAAAGAACGTGAGTGAGATGTTAACTGTCATATCGAATCAGCTTTCCCTTAGTTTTCAATGAAAATTGTACTTCACTGAATAATGCATTGCTTATAATCTAGCAGTGTAGGTAGATCCTAACACTTTAACATCGTCAGGTTAATTACGTCATATCATTATGATGTCAATTGGTTTGAAATAGTAGCTTTGTAACTTATTTACTTGATGATGTCAAACCATTGTGATGTCATATACTTGCTGATCCAGAGCTTTGTACAAAATCTCATGTCTCTAAGATAATATCACATGATCTCAACAAAGTTTTGAATCATAAAAGATAGATTGTTCACTTGGTTATAATCAGCATGAGCACATTCTTTTTTCTATCTAAATCATTTCCTCCCTCGATGATATTATTCGTGCTTCAGACATTTTCAAATATCCTTTCAAATAGATATCAACTTTATATTTCTGTAACAGACATTTGGCTTCCTATCTTTTTTAACCAGATTACTTCAATCTTCTGTGTTGATTAAGATTGTATATAATATTTCAAATGGTAACTGATAAACTACTCGTCACGGAGAACATCCAAACATCATCAAACATCAAAGTTTCTTACAGCAGAGGATTGATAATTGACTGACGTCAACGTACACTTAGATAAGGCAAGGTTCCATTTTTCGAACCAGCTGTCATCTTATACAATATCAGCTATCACGTCAAATGATAATAAATCTCAAAGATGACTGAATCAATATTTTCTACATGGCGCAGAACGTTTGAATCTGCCAGTTAGAATATCAAGTGGATGATAGATGAATGAATGGATGAATGGTAGAATGTATTTTGTAGTTAAGCCATGGCAACACATTTCTATTTTATATGACAAGTAAACAGCCCCAATTAAAAACGCCCATGTTTTGACTAGTGTAATGACTTACTCTTAAGTATCTATACTTTAGAAAACAAAAAAAGCAATGATGTTTGGAACATACTATCCAACTGTTAACATAATATCACAATATGTTATGTCATAAATAGAACATGATTTACTCAAAGCAACACTATAAAGAATTCGTTAAAGTATTTGCTGTCTTGACAATTTGACAAAATTTGCTACATTTTGATTTCATCCCAAATAAAAATCTCTAAGGATATGTTATTTTTATGCTGTAAAATGAAGAAATGATCATTAGTTTTCAAGTGGATATCCATCTTCCATTCATATGTAGACAACTTGATAAATCGTGCATCACTCACTAATTTGTGAAGTTAACGAAATCATTTGTTTTAATTCTCAACATCAATCAACTTGAATCATTGTGAGAATTAAAAGACTTCAGGGACACTTATATCGATACAGGATTTTCGAACTGCTCATGGTGCTTAAATTGTCTATTGATGTTTGTTGTGTGTAGCTTTTGTAATTAGTGATTTGTGTAGATTTCAGGAAACTATGGTTAAGAAAGATTTTCAGGATGCATATTTTCAAATCAACAAATATGTCTTTGTGAGAAGTTTTTGTATTAAAATTGTAAATCAACGATATAGGAAAACAAATTAATCCTCAGTTTTGATAGTCGGTAATTATGGTATGCTGTCTGAGAAAGCGAAATACACGATATACAAACTATTTATGGATACACAAACGTAAATCAAACAATACACCCAAAATTGGTTGTTTAGTGCTTGCCGGATTTACATGTAATCATGATTATTATTGTTTTACACATCTGCAAATTGAATTGTAATTTTGCGTAGCTAGACATTATTTGCTAGAATATGAATGTCTAAAACACTCATTTATGTAAATTTATGATCGATTTGTGACTTACTGAACTAATTGCATTTTAAACTATGGTATCGTTTATTTTGATTTCAAAGGAAAAGCTTTTGCATGGGCATGAGAGACTTTAACACCAATGATATACAACCGTTTTGATGTTTGGTGTGTGAAGAGATAGAGCTCATCACGTAATTGCTAATCAATGACCCAAAGGAACCTGACTATGGATAGCAGTGTTAGCAAATGTTGAGGGTTTATGTCAAGAACCTATTCACAGAAATACTATCAACAGCTTTATATGATAATGTCGCATTCATCCTTCATATTCAATGGGACCACATTTGATCAATTACGGTGCATATATGTAATGTAAGCTTAAACTATTTGTTATACCGCTTTTAATATGTCAATATATTTCCTGCATCTTCTTTGGACCTGGAATGTACGCAATCAGCCACCTAAATTCAACCAACTGAAACGGTGACACAGAACTGATGAGGTTTCGATGTTTGATGAAAAGATTTAGAATTTAATCAGAAGATTGAAACTGTAAAGATTTATTGTTTTCTGTTTATGTTAACGTTTGTCATTTGTCCCTGTCGATGGGGAGGTATTATTGATGGCTTGTTATACCGTTGGTATGTTCTTTATTAGATGACTGGGCGTATAGTCAAATAATAGTAAACGATCAAGCAAGATAATATTAACCCGTTTTTTAATCTTGCAGCGACAACATAAACGTATGAACAGAAATATCCCTACCAATTTTATCTGAACAGAAATTCATCCATCCCTTTTAATATATGTGGCAAATTATTTAATTGTTTAGATGTTATTCTGTTGTTCCCGCGAACCAATGTTTCACAAAGAAAAGACATCATGTAAATAGCATCACATCTTCTATTACTATTTGTTAGATCTGTTTGATTGTTAAAATCTGTTGAATGAAAACGTTTCTGATACAGGTCTTTGAAGGGCATTTAGAAGTGGTATACATACGAACAGGAATACTTTCTGGATAACAACTTCTTTAATGTGAAAATATAATTATCATTTGTTTAACAATTTCAATAAAGCCAATTGGCCTCCCTCGTTTCATCATGTGTGTTTATTTACATATTCAATAAAGCCTACAGGCCATTGTTTATCTACTTACTCTCCCTCATGTTTGTATTGCAAATCCTCAGTGTATACCATTCTCATGCTTCAACCCCATCATGTTTGTATTACAAATCCCCATTGTATACCATTCTCATGCATGTTAATCTCCCTGATTGAGTTTCCTCACCATTTATTTGTTTGCTTATATAAATGTACCATATTCTGTTATTTCCTTACATTCCACCTGATGAAGGAGTGAGTATGTACTCCGAAACGTCGTGTATTTTAACATTAAAGAAGTTGTTATCCAGAAAATCTTCCTGTTCTTGATTCTGATATAATCAAGAATGCTCTAAATGCGCTTCCACATGACAAAATGTGGCTATCATGTTCTGCCAAGATCAATAATAAGTGTGACGTTCTTGACATCATAAAGTGCCAAACGTTTTGAGAAATGTTTTCATATCACATCCACTGAAATCAGCACGTCATAAATATAAGTTTTGCAATTTTATGTGGCTGTATAAAACTATTTATAAAAAAAAAAACATAATCTTTTAAAACGTGAATATCGTTTGTAAACATTCAGAATGTTCTATTTTAGAATTTTAGGCATATCACTCTAAAAATATAATTCTGTTGTGAATATTTTTAATGCAACAGATCATCTTTTCATCTTTCCTGGCATATCATTAATATACACATGTACTCATTATAGATGAATATTTATAACTTTAAGCTGTTCACAAGAAAGTAGTCATGCTTGGAACTCAACGCAGGAGTCCTCAACACGTTCTTATAGTAATCGTTTTTTATTTGTAACATATTTGATTATGTTCCAACGAAAGCAAAAACAATAACGAAACCATAATTTTGTTACAAAAGTCAACGTGAAATCAACATTAACATTGATCAAAGATGGCGACATGAGTTCTGTGAATAGTGATGTTACCGTGGTCAAGACACGGCAACAAATTGTGCCATCATTCCAAAAGCATTGCAGTTTCGGTTCCCTGGTAATATACGAATATATCCAGCATATCAGCTATCGTTTTACAATCTAAGCAAAGTTTGTTGATATAAAACAAAATTTAATCTTGCAAATGTCAGTCAAATGTTAGTCACAATGAGATATCAGACTGATTAGATTTAATTACTGGCAAAATTTTAAATATTATATAATCTGAACATCAGACAAATGTTATTATGTCCCCAGACAAAGACTGGTTTTAATAAAACATTCTTAACATAACTGAACTAAATTACAGCTGACAGCGCAATAATAACTGATGCTACTGATAACAAGTTACATTAATAATATGTGTAAAAATTAATTGTGAAAATTATGTCTGTCATATTGCTCTATTTCAAAGATACATTAATAGAAGAACAGACTTCATGTTTGGAAGAATAAAAGATACCATTCGAAATAAGTTTTGATGCTACCTAAAAAGGGAAGCCCTTACCATATTATTTAACAAACCAAGGTAAGTACTCTTAATCAAATTTTTAAAATATTTTGAGAAGCGATTTCGAAATGTCCACAATATCAAACAACAATTTTGTAGAACAGGAAAATATTATCTACAATATTTCCAAGATAAACCTCTTCTTTTTTTGCTGTGACAGTGAAGTAAAAAAAACACTGGAAAAATAATAATCACATTTAAACTTTACAATGAACTAGCCATTTTATGAGGATAAATTAATCAGGGGACTTTAATATAAACTTGCATATCTATATCACCAATATTCTTTTGAAAAGTTAATGGCAATAAGACCGAGAGTTTGTATTTGATTAACATTGAATAAAACGACCCATCTCCAGAGAGTTCATGTTTATGGTGATTGTTTAATCCACTTTAATATTCTGAGAAATTTTAAACATTATTTCTTCTCTTTCGAAGATAAGGGTATCTTGTTCGTTTCATTCAAATTGTTTTTTTTATTAAAGTTGTATGTATTGTGAAATAACAGCTACGTTTGAAATGAACAATGGTCAATATTGTTTCAACCTCACAAGATGACAATCATGTTATTTTGTAAGAAATTGAAGGAAGAAGGATTTTAGTATTGTACTTTGTTGTCAACTGGTCAGAGCATTTCGGCTCACAATAAATGTGAGAGCATGAAATCATATGTTTCATAAAACATTTATCCATGACCTTAGGGTAAAGTCGTTGAGACTGAACTAACCATCATTGATGCAGAGGCGTTGTTCATCAGCATTATGAAGTGTCCACTTTTTTTAAAATTTAGACATTAATGTGATAGATCTTAAGTCTTGAATGTATGTTGGGGGCTTTGAGTTTTGACTACTCGTATTCCATGAAATCACAGTTGAGAAGTTCGTGTTAAGGCCTTGCTCAAAGAAACTGTGTATGTAGAAAGATTATCATGTGTAGATAATAACCTGGACTTACCTTTGGGAAAAATGAATATATAACTGGTTCTTGTACACCATTTACTATAGAACCATTTATAATATTAATATGGATAAAAATCGAATTAAATGCTAATATTGACACAATATTATCTGAAAGGTGTGTTCCTCCTGGTCCATACTCATCTTTAGTAAAACCTAAAATATGATTTATACTGTTATCATGAATAAAAAAAACGCATATGTAGATTTTATTTCTAATATTGTTTTAAACGTATTTGAATTTGCAATTATTTTAAATGCATTTGTATCTCCGTTCTTTTTTAATTGTCTTTGTATCTCTTTATTTAAACCATTAATTTCATATGATCCAACTTGTATGGTAATCGTTTTCACTGTATTACCCCTAACGTCCAGTACACCATCGCGTCTTATCATTGCTTCACTTTTAATATATTCAATGACATTATTTTCTGTTGTAATATTAGGAAAGGAGTAATACGTTTCTAAAACCACTAATGCAATCTCATATTTTTTATTTGTATCTAAATTTATTGATGGATTAAAAGTTGTATTGAAATCGGATTTATTTTCACTAACGATCAATTGTAAACTTATGATACAATGTGTAACCTATTTTGGGTTTTCTTTTTTAAATTAAAATTAAGTGAACTAACTTAAGTGATGCAGTTGTATGTTCTTGGTAAAAGACCATAAGGAATATTGAATAAGGTTGGTTGTATGACAGTCGAGACAGCACAGATCTCACCACAGATCAAATATTTACATGTTGACTTTATTTGAGTTTATTCCATAACTGAGTTGACATTCCATGCGTTTATTTAGACTCACTATCATCTTCTTCTGACAAATACAATCATAACTGTTACCCCAAAATCTATTATGTTACATTATTCATAGAGGTAGATTAACTTGTGGTCCTTTAGATCTATACGAATCTGTTATTTTTTGTTTTACTTATCTGCACACCTGCAATAAAGACGTTATAAATCCATTTAAACCGTTTACCTTTATGCTAAATAAGTGACTATATTTATCACAAAGGAGTACAACAGGAGAAACATTAACACCAACGATATTAACCAGCTGTTCGGTATCTGATGCTGTCAGTAATAGAGCTAGTAATTGATAGTGTAAATTTTAAGGCCACAATGCCCATAGAACAGAATGTGATGCTTAATGTCAAGGATCTATTCACAAAAACACTTTCAACAATTGTATACGATAAATCACTTCCATCTCATGTATCATGTGAACTACATTTTAGCGACAACAATGCATTTTTACTTGGTATATTATGTAAGTTGAGAATGTTTGACATACTGCTTTAATATCTCAATTCTATATCTTTGATGTTGATAGAACGTTCAAAACGTGGTTCAAATATCGATATGTTGTGTTGAACTAATGTTACATAGGTTTAATCTACAATGAAGCTACTGAAAGAATTGTAAGCAATCAACACCCAAATTAAAACTAATCGAAACCAACGGACTGAAAATGTTTTAAATGTTTGTGTGATGCCATGTATTGAAATTACAAATATTTATTATTATCATATATGTTTGCACCATAAACGTTTTTATTTCTCTTTGCCGGACCATTCACGGGGCGAGGATTTGCCAGCTCGTTATTGTCATGTCACTACTAAGGAAAGACATAACGTAGAATGCTTTTGCATCAGCAAGTTTTAGGGGCAGTAGCACGTTTTTTCAAATTTTATTTTTTCAAATTTCCCATTTATATTTATAGTTTATGTTATTTATATTTACTTTAGAGGGTAAAAGATCTCATTACACAAACCAATGTTCCGTAGTTGTAATAACTGTGTTGCGTATAAAGCAAAAATTGCATGGCGGTTAATAGTGTTACATTTCTCATATTCAGTGTTAATTCTAGTTTACAAAATGATGTTGTGGCACTCTTATTATGTATACATTATGTATGACTTTTAGTTGTGTTGACAAATCATAATGCTGTGCTACACGTTCACAAGAATGTTTTGATTATTATTCAGGGACCTACAACAATGCTCACTTTTTATTATCATCGTAATTGTATTTAAATTGATGAACATGTCAAAACAAAAGCATCGTCCTTCAAAGGGAGAATATATTACAAAAATGTTTTTGAATATTTCCACATTCTCCTTTAAAGAATCTAAATTCTATCGTCAGAGAACATTTTCTTCATTTTTTTGGGCTAAGGAATAAATCACGTTTGAATGATAATTTTTACTTGCTTTTAAGTGATTCACATTTTCTTCATGGGAGTCGCAATGTGTTAAATTAATCCCTTGGTACCATCACAGATCACAAATTCCAATATGTTTAGGGGTTTTGCAATGTTTACTTTTACTGACTATTTTATTCAATACATTTGATGACAGAATAAACTCCTAAACTAGATATTTGTGTGTTAATTGTCATACTCTATAGACAATAAGATGGAAGATAAATTGTTGCAGGAACAAACAACAAATATAAACAATATTAAGTACTTTAATATCGGTCTTAATCATGGTTCATGTTAGCAATTAAATACAATTTTGTTAATTGATATTCATTAAGTGAAATACTTCGCTATTGAGAAGATGAAGGTGGGTTGACATTGGCATTGCTATCGACCGTCGCGGCAGACGGATAGAGCTTAGTTTAACATAAAATGGACAAAAATAGTAAATGTAAATTTCAGAACTATAAATAATGACCTTTGTTTTATTTGACACTGGTATGCTATTGATAATACAATTCCGATATCTCCAACTAAGTTTGTCCGCTAATTAAGTAGATTACTCTCTTAGTTACTCATGAAATTTGGTAGTGTTGACATGAATTCTGGGACTTGCGCTATAGATCCAGACTACGCCTGGTTCTAACATCAATTCAGTTGGTTTAAGGTGTGAAGCGTATGGGTTATCAAATATTATTTGCTAGTCCGCGAAAACTGTCAAACAGTTCAATGTCAAATGTCAATGGAAACAACCTTGTTGCTAAATAGGCTGCCACACGAAGATATTAGATTGATGATGTATGTTCTCCACACTGGTAAAATCTATATGTAATCTCTGAACATCAGGTGTTATTATGTGAAGCGTCATTGACAGTGACGTTTCATCATCTACGAGGAGAACTGAATGATTTGTATGCACTTCCAAAATGACCAGTTCGCTGTTTGACGTCCACAAAAAGACTACTTCTGTTAAATTGTAGACTGAACTATTATTTGATATCGTGATTAGCACGATCAAAGACACTCCGATTATCTTTCTCTTCTTTTTCTCGATTCCAACCCTGATTAGTTTATCTGTAACGTTGATATGTATCACATCACATGACGTTTCTGTATCTAATTATCTCAAATAAAAAAACATTTAACATAATTTGCGTTGACTTTCTGTTTGACATTATTAATGAATCCATGAAAACATATTACATTTACATCTAATCTCAAGTTATTTAAAGTAATAATAACTTTTCTTTCTGTGCAATTAATTTAGAAATATTGACACAATTAAATGCCTACATCTGTGGGTTTCTGTTAAAGTAGCAATGAATAAAATAGAACCGTGCTAAACAGAAAATGAGAATTATTACGTTTGATTGAATAAATATTGAAATGAAGTCATTCATATTACTTTGGGAAAGTAAATGAAGTTACCCTTTTGTGAGAGGTCATTATTTTTTTAAAAAGCAAAACTTCAAATTGAAGGGACTTCATCTGTAAATAATGCGGAGATTCTCTGAATCTGACAGTATGATTGGCAATGAATAAAGGAATACTATTGTAGGGAAGTCAATTTTACGGTGACTGCTCAAACCACTTAAATCCTCTGAAATATTCTTTCAAAGTATCTCTTCTCCTTCGAATGAAGAATGGAATTTTTTTATTCGTTCCTTTAAATAAAGTTTTGATTAAAGTTTTAGCTGCAATATTTTGAGAGAAAAAATTACATCCGAAGTTAAATACTTATAGGGAGCTCTCAAATGTCACAAAAGTAGAATATTAGTTTCTAATTATAATGTTACCATAACAGGGAGATAGTGTTGCTATCTCAAACTTTTGCAATATATGCCTGCCCCTTCTCGTTTGCCTGTCTATAAGTGTAATCTATCACACGAACATGGATAGACATGTACATGACACGGCAAGAAACGAAAGAGTGAATCTTTATATGGATGTCATCCTTCCACATGTACATGTGCTTTGGTTATTTGACAAGGAGATATGGAGTATTTGTGACGTTAAACCGCAGCTACAAGACATCAATGTATCAATGTATCAATGTATCAATGAGATCTGTCACAAGTGGCTGATAACGCGTTCAGTGTTAGTTTCTTTGACTGATATCTCATTGATAGATCTCAGCATTTTACAAGCAATCAAGTACACTATTGTGAAATATGCATGAACAGACATTGTCAATTAGAGTTTAAACTTGATAATGCATTACATTTGAACATTAACGGTCCTTAAGCAACTTATTGAAGTACTAATCTGCTCTTAGTGCCCCGTGATGTAGAAGACGACATAATGATTAATCAGTATCAGTTGTGTTTTATTGAGTTAGAAGGAACACCGGAACTTGCATTTCCTCTGACAACTGACACTGCTTGCAGATGAACCAGAGATCGCCTGAATGCATGTCCCAAAGTGGCTTTTCTTTATATATCTTCCCTTTGCGGTATTGAACATGATGAAGCCCTTGTAATTGATCACGAATGTGGTGTTTTAAGCTAATTCAATCATGACCTTAGTGCATTCTGTAACGTGACCTCTGTACAACTGGTTGATTTCAGATCTTTTATTTGTTATACAATTATTAATTTAAATGTTTTAGTGTATCAATCCATAGGCAGTAAATTATTTTCGTTATATGACTATGGGGAAGACACTGCATATGCATATCTTCTTAATGTTGTGGATGAGGATTTAATTTGAAAACCACTTTACAGAAATACTGATCACATGACTGATTGAAATCTATTTAAATACAGAGGAACTCCATTAAGATGAGTGAACGTACCCTATGTACATTTTGCCACTGGTCTGCACACAGGAACAAGTTCCACGTGACAAGCAATGAAAGTAATATGATTACAAATCTGATTCTGTGTATAACAAAACTTTGAAGTTCGACGACTGACTTTCATTATGCTCTTTTGGCTAAATGCTGGTTGATTTATACTTACATTTTCAATGATCGTTACAAGTGTTTGCTTTTTCTGTTAACGACAAGTACATTTATAATGATGGCATGCAACTTGTAACATATAATGACTTCTCTGAAATGACACGGATGCACAGCTTCAACTCTATAGCTTCCCGCTGATCTAAAGCCGATACACACTGTCACACTGCACATTCATGCATTGAATTATTGTAACCTACATTATATTACTGCAATATTGACAGGAACATGATGAGATGAGATAACCATATATCTATGAGAAACAGCATATGCATAAATATCTGACATATAAATACGACATGTACCACTTCTAGCCTAAATATACCACTGCCAGTAATCTCGTTATTGCCAACATGATGCTTCTTTCCATTGTTGGGCAATTATTCTTCCTCGTCGATAGATTTAATTAAAAGTGTATTTTCTGTAGACATATTAATCTAATTGCAAAGGAGTTATTTATTTTACTATCTATCATGACGTACATGTATAAGGCTCTTGTGGTGAATATGTACAATTACTGTGTGTATATACTTTGTTTACTAGGAAAATTTGGTATTTTGATAAGATTTGATAGAATGAACGTTTTGTTTACATCCTGACGATCTAAGTTGCAATTCATATTGTATTCATATCAGAACACGTTTTCGGTACACCAAGAGTAACATGATTTTTAACATAAGTTTTATGATTTGAATTAAAAGGTTATGATTTCGTTTTAATAAAACATCTAGTCAACAAGAAAGCAGTATCAATACAATACACATTTAATAAACATCTTAATCATACAACCAAACAGTTGCTTAATCTAATAATAAAACTTAATTACACTTAAAAGTATTCACTCATGACAGCTCATCTACAATTTAGGACACACATTATAACTATACACAAAGTACAATCAAAATCGATTAACTTACATATCATTTTTTAAAATGTGGAAATAAATAAATGCTTTTTTATCTTAACGTTAAAACATATATATATATATATATATATATATATATATATATATATATATATATATATATATATATATATATATATATATATATATATATATATATATCCTTCAATTCAAACTTAAAATATGGCAAACTAATGAAACGAGAAAAATCACGCATTTATTGCTGTGTACAATCAAACATGTTACACTGCCTAATAATTTCTAGTAGCATTAATTCTGCTCTGAAGCAGAACGTATCATCTGAATTAAAAACACATAGGTTGGTTTTGAAATGATGATAAATTACTCGTTGATATTAATAGTGAACAGGATATTGGTATTAATATTGATATGCATGTATCAATGATAAGAACCAGCGTGCGCCCAATGCCCAATGCGTGTCAAACTTTTAATTGTATGAAGGTCACGTATTACATGTTTATAAAATTGTAAAGTCGGGATTCTTTTTCTCACGGAGCTAATTCGTACTATAATTCCACTTCTAAATCACGTTCAAATCTCCACTGGAAGATTACCTCGTTAAATCCCATTACTTTTATTTTAGTTTAAGGGGCCGGATCTTCGACTTCATATGCTTTCTAATCGCTAGCTTTTCGGCAATACAAGCCCGGGTGTATCACAGGGCATTCGTTATCAGACCAATATGTTGTTATATTGTCATCTTCTGAGTGGTTATTATCATGTTCATGGAATTTTAGTATTATGGGAAAACTGGCGTCTCATTAGTTTGTGTACTTAGTGATTGGTGTTTAGTGGAAAAACTCTAAATGGTCGGTTTTTTTTTTAAAGGTTCCGAAATGCTAAATGTGTTATCTTTTAGACCAAGTTCTTGAAACACTTTTTTAACATATCGTTTATTAAAAAACATAATTACCTAAAATAACTTGTTGAGTTGTTGTCACTTACGAGGAGGGTGGTGTGTCGTATATATTTCACAAGTTTTAACATTTTCCCAGTGCTCAAACCTGAAAATGTATTTTATTACTCAAAATATTTAGCATTCCAACTCAAGCAGTGTCGCTTTAATGTCGATTTCATTGTGTGTCTAGACATCTGCCGGCATGTGAATGTACATAAGTGTGTGTCAGAATGATAATCACTTGTAAATTTGTTCGGTTTATCCATGTTTCCTATATTCCTCTATTGTAATAAACAGTTGACCAATATTATGTATTAGGCTGAAATAAGAAATTTGTTTTGAAATATTCAACCCTTTCTACAAACATGGTCATTTTATTTAATTCACCAGATCCCAGTATTCTCATTCTGTGATGATCTGGTGAATTTGAAAGTCTTTCAAGTCAATCTTCAGAAGTATCATAGTATCATATCATATAGTATTCTGAGTATGTAATGTGGTGCGATCTGGCAAATATTTTTCTTATGGAAACCATTAGTTCAGTGCACACAAATCACAAACAAGTATCACCTTTAGACTTTAAACAGACAGATTAAAGCACCTATTAACATGAAATATATTGCATAAAACCGTTATTTAAAAAATTATATCAAAACATCTATTGATAAAAGTCCCTTTAACAACCATAAATATGAAATTTAATTACAATGTCCACTCACACATAGCATAAAGACGTATCACTTACAGAATTTATCGATTTTAACACCAACATCAAAGCTGATATGTCAGATAGTATATCATACTTTTTTAATTAACTTTTGTAATTTTATAACATGTTGTATATGTGATCAACTAGATATGCAAACAATGAAAGTGACAGTAATGCATATTTTATCACTATTCTTTCTGAAATGCTTTTCATTATTTGTGATCAAAGCTAACACATCTCGCACATCCCTTAAGACGATCACAGGATAAAGGGGGTTACCTCTTACTCTGGTTGGTCTTATGTGAGTCGTGGTATATTGAAGTAAATGGGAGTGTAGTCATGTTGTATCAAATACAGGATATATAGAGATTTTTACCCGAGGAAGTGTGTCATATAACTTTTACGAAACGAATGTGAAATTGTGTATTGCCCGAGCGAGAGCGAGGGTTATACATAAATATGCACGAGTTTCGTAAAAGTCATATGGCACACTTTCGAGTGTAATAATTTCTTTATTACCCATTCTATTCCATTTCTTCCCCGAAATACTAGTCAGGAAACGGCCCACTTCTATATCTCCTGTGACTTCAACCTACAGTGACGTCACGAACAATCTTTTATAACGTCACAGACGACGAAATACGGGAAGTCGCGGTGAAACAATGATTGCTAGGCAAACATGTGCTCATATCAATATATTAACTCGGTTATTTTTTAATATATTCTGATATTGTCTGCTTCAAATACCTATTGTGTATTGATGATGTTATCTCCATAACATGAATTTTCTTAACCCAAACGATGGGTACATACAACATCACTCTCCTACGAAGATTACCGATGACATCAGGGCCGTGTTCAAGATAGGTTTCAAAGTAATCGCTCAATGAGCGATTACTTTTAAACCTCACTTGAACGCGATTGCTCAATGTAGCGCTACGTAGCAAGGCGAGCAAACTTCGAGGAATTTGCACTGTGTCGTTCAAGAGAGAAGAAGCGCTCATTGAGCGCTACATTGAGCGATCAATGAGCGCTACGAAGCGCTTCATTTTGTTGAACCGCCGGCAGAAGAGTTTTGACTCAAGGGTCATTGTCCGCACCATGTGTCAGCTGGGCATCAAACGACGAGCATTAAACAAATGCGAAATAATACATTCAGAGAAAACTTTGTCTCAGTACAAACTACAAGTAGGCGTCAGAGATGTGTTACTTGATACATCACTACGTTTTGTATTCTTTAATAACAAACCATTTTAATCAAACCAGTGAAGGGTGAAGGGATACTCAAGAACATTGACGATAAATTAAATCCAACCGTTTGAATTAACTCTACTTTCTTCAATTGCAGTTATTATTCAAGCTTATCCTGTAACAGACATGTTGCTGCTCTAATAATACCAGCAGCTCAATGTCCTCCAATACACAATATTCCCCAATACTGAGATTGTGAACTGCTGAAGGAGTTTTGAGTTTAGAAACTTTGTCCGGGACATGTGTAACCCGGTTATCAAACGGCGAGAGTTAATCAAATACAAACTATTATATTAAGGGGAGGTTTTGTTTCGCCTCAGACTACAAATACGTGTCAGAGAGGTGCTGCTTGATTCAACACAAGTGATGTGTACTACTCACATATCTGTCCTTTCGCGCTTTAGGTATACTGTAATATATGTATGAGCGATTAAGTGTGCACGAAAATAAACCTTATGTTCCTCGAAACGACAAAAAGTTAATTCGTACAAGATTCTAAATATCAAATTGCACTACTCCATAACATGAGCTAAATATTGATAATTGTTTTTATAACAAACTATTTCAATAAAATTCATTGACGATAAATTTAACCCAGACGTTTGAATCAACTCTACTGCCTTCAATTGCAGTTACTTTTCATGATTATCCTGTAAGAGTCACTTTCCTTCTCTAAAAATACCCGTAGCTCAATGTCTGTCCCCACAATACTGAACTGGTAAACTTAACCCTTGCACAGGACTAGTCACTGTCACAAGCAATCAAACTGTCAAAAACTAAAAACTATCAAACTATCTATGCTCACATTAGTCACAGATCAAATATATTCAATATTCACCAAACAAGATTTATCACGTTTGACAGAAGCAATCTATTATTTTATCATATGTTCTCCAACATGACAAAGAACAATCTTCCTTACAAGTGCAACTCTTACTTATTTGTCAAAAAGTTGTATTGTTATATGCATGGATATGACACATTTCGGGACACGTTTAAGGACATGAACATTTAAGACTTTTAACGTGACGAACAGCCTTTGACAAGAAATAGAATAGAAATTATATTGATTAATGTAACACTTGTCGGATCAAACGTATTTCAAAACTAAATTTTCTTAAACTGATTATAACCGAGAATCATATACACAAGCCAATATATTATGACTGTCATATTTCAATAAAACATTAACTTTAAAATTGGCTTCATGAAACACGATTATTTTAGTATATATTTTGTTGTAATTCAAATTTTATATCTGCACATCGTTTCTACAGAAGTTTGTGTAAGACTTTTAAAAATGATATTGTTTAGCTGTTCAAGAATTTGGCTCAATTGGCATGTTTAAGCGCAGTTGTTGAATTTTACATTGACATTTTAATATCTCAAACAATTTTGTCTTAGGCTTGTGTTATGTATTGTGTTATAATATGAGGTAGCCCTGTCTTTTGGAAACAAAACAAGTAGACAAAGTCGACTATATCCCCCGCCAAGATGGAAGAATTTAAAACAATGATTGAACAATGATTATCGAGCTTTGTTTTTTAAAATACGGTATTAGTAGTAAATTCATGTATACTTAATGGCTGCAAAGGACATTTTTAAGAAGGAAAGATGTGAAATTGTAAAAAGCATTCTAACACCAAGATTCACTGAGCTATGCCTTAAATATATTAGTTTTTAGTTCTATGTTTTGTTTCCATGGAAACAGCTCAAGGAAATTCTAAAGAATTTGAAAATGACACATTTTCACATGATGATTGTTCCACATTCTCTTGATCCACGTTTTTGAGTTCTGGTCAAGAAAAAAAATGTTAAGTTATGGTTCTGTGGAAACGGCTAACAAATTCCAAAAAGTCGAAACCCACATCAGAGACATCTACACATGGTGACTGTTCCACATACCAATTTTCATTGGGCTAAGCTCTACAGTTCTTGAGTTTTGGTTTGGAAACGAAATTTGAAAGTATGTTTCCATGGAAACGGCTAAATAAAATTCCAAACATGTCAAATACATCTTAACTATTCTCAATAATCCAGAGAATACGCTCCGATTAATCTAATCTATATACTCTGGACGCATGCATGGCCCGGCCCGATAACTTTATAACCTCCCTTGGCTGGTATTTCATCCAATCAGCGGTCTACACTGGGAAGTTGAGCTTACCAATCACAGATTATGAATGAGAATGAAACTTGTTTTTTTCTTGTTTGTTGGGACACAATGCAATGCATCAAAGCTTCACACGTTTGCAGCCCATCATTGACCATAAACTGTCGGCCAAAAGAAACGCCTACTTGATTTTCCTTAAAATGAAAGATGCAATAGTTTCTGAAATATAATTAATGGTGATCTCCAAGTTATGCTGAAGCAATAACTAATATGAAAGTCAATTGAAACTGTGGAAAACTGTGATTCGAGTCAATAACATTCATGAAAACCACGCCCAATGAAGACGGCTATTTTCGGTTGATTCACTTGCGCACCGTAACCACGTATATCTGTAGCATCATCACCACTTTAATGCGAATGCGTGCCTGTATGTTGCTCGTGGTTGTATGAACATATTTTTTAAATGTTTTCCTGACCAAGCACTGGTCGAAAACTGAACAATTATTGTTTTCTCATTTCAACAATCGCCATCCTTTGGTGACATGAACTTCTGAAATTCAAATATATTATGCCGAAATGGTGCAACTTCATTATGCTATAATATTGCTAGTCTGTTCGTTATAGTTTTTACGATATCTGATAAGATATCTAGTAGGCATTTCTTTTGGCCGACAGTATATATGAATGAATACAGACACACTAGTTGTCCCGTAATTCAGTTTTTGTTCCAGATATAGGATATCATCACTTTTCCCCCTTCGTTTCAAAGGCGGAAACGAGTCTCTTAGCATGAAGTAAAATGTTTCTAGCTGTGAAGAGTTCAACAAATCCATTAGGATGTCACTTGACAATGATGCCATGTAATTGGAAAAATATTTCTGTTGATTTCAGCAAGTATCTCTTATAACAGCAATATCACAAATGCGGTGTCAATTGTAAATTGAAGAATACTGTTTATAGGTTTGATGATATGAAATATAATCGGTGTTGAACAAGTTAATGAAAAATAAGTCTTCTTTCTCTGTTGTGGAGATTACTCGAACTGAGATTTATATAATTGGTCAGTTTTATCCAGATCAAATTATGACTAAACGTTTAGAATCAATTATAAGCTAGACGTTCATAAACACATGTACGAATGTAGACATGTTCGAAAGCGAAAATATTGTAAGATTTTAAGATAACATGATGATTTCGAAACACAGTAAGTAATGTTTCATAATACAAATCATGTCTATCCTATTATAGGGCACCTTCAGGCTACAAGCACTTCTAATATAAAATTATCCTTTAAGTTACATCTATAAAAGTTAGAAACAATCAGAAACTCTTCTATAGTTGGAATACAAGAAGGAGAACTTTTAATTTATCAGATGCATTAAACCCGGGGAAACATGATGATACTTACAATATGAATGGTAAGAAAAATAAATTTCATATAAACATATCTTTCTAGATCGGAACATGACTTTAACATTACATATGATGAAATGATATGTGATGTGGTTCTAAAGGAACACGGAGCAGAGGCTAACATAGACGTTCATGTCAAGATCGTATCAGTTGCCTTAATAAACATGGCTGCCATTATTAGTGTGTGTGGAAAATAGTATATGGTTATAGCTCTTCACTAAACTCATTTGAGGGTAGAGGACTTGATAAGGACAAAAATGTACAAATGTATGACAAATACCTTAACAAACAAACATGTTTCAATGAGGAAGTGCTTAAACTACAAATCAACCGATAGAAAGTACTCTCAAGGAGTAGTATAATTAATCTGTAACCTCCAAGAAATAAACAATTTAGCTGGAATTGAAATATTGTCGAATTTTACAACAGCAAAAACACTTCATCTACAATATACACAACTATTTTCATTTATCATAGTTGTGAAGGCGTACTATTACCTCTGTATAAATTACTCCATTACTCATCTCATTAACAGCCTACACAAATTACAGTCACGTTTTATCATCTACTACACTCTATACACATTGAAATCAGTTTCATTTGAAACCAGCATTGACATTCACAGATTCATCAGGATTAATGTTTGCAGCGTAGTTCCATACCCGGTGACCAATCCCACTTCATCTATGACTTCGAAATGACAAATCCCCTTTTGTTTTAGTCTGGAGAGGACACTTTAAAGGGGCAGTAGCACGTTTTTTGCAAATTTTATTTTTTCAAATTTCCCATTTATAATGATAGTTTATGTCATTTATATTAACTTCAGAGGGTAAAACATCTTATTACACAAACCAATTATCCGTAGTGGTAATAACGGTGTTGTATATAAAGCAATAATTGCATGGCGGCCATTTTATTGTGAACACATTTTATTATTTCGAATGACCAAAACGAGTCCCATGGCTTTACGGAACCATGTAAACACATTTTTTAACTAGATTTTCCGAAGAGAGAAGATTGTTTTACTATTGGTGACATTATTATTCAAATACATTTAACAACTTATTTCAGCGAAAAAACGTGCTACTGCCCCTTTAATGACTGTTATGCTGAATCAGTCAAATGTCTATTGTTTGGTGTACAGACTACCATTCGCTTTGCTATGCCTTTTATAATGACAATTTAAAACAGTGTATACAATGTAAACCAGCCCATTGGGTCTTTCCAAAAACCACCATCTACCTCTGTGATTTATTACGTTTTATAGCATCTCCTAATTTCTGAACATTTGCCTCTTTTATATCTGAAACCTTAACGTGCATCTATACCTCAAACGCCTTTATTAGAGTGGAGACACTGTAACATTGGCTACATAATTAGTTGACAACAATAACGATTGTTGGAGTGTTGTGTTTCCTCAATCTCCGTGCTGAGATACAAGTTGCGACACTGATGCTTCACACCAAGTATACATGCATAACATATCATGTACGTGTTGCAAAATAAGAACTATCATTTCCTTTAATAAATTGGAATTGTGATAGATTATATTAAGCGATCAGTTCACCTTTTACTGAGAATATTTTTAAATTTTTAAATTAACCCGTGTCTTCAAGTGCTGTACAATATACAGTAAGAAAATCTGTAATGAGAAAACTGCATGCTGTAACATTAAATTGAATGCGGGAATAAACAATGTATTTCATCAGAAAAACATAATGTTTGAAACAGAGAAATTCACAATAATATGACCAGATAAAATAAAATACTGAAACATTAAATTTAATCCACCGAACACATGGATAGTCATACATGTCACCAGAAAGGTGTGCTGAAGGAATTCACCAAAAAGGAATAAATAAAAATGTACTCCAAATTGAAATCCAAAGTTGTGGTTGCATCCATACATAATCCTGGTTAACATTTCAGAATCAAAATAAAAACTTCTCAGGATATTCAACGTGATGTTTTATTAATGGAAAATCATACTTATTCCAGAAAGCAAAAAAGATCACTGCAACACCGGTTTTGGGAATAATCATAATGTTCATCCACAATTATGCTTTAAATCAGTTTACAGCTTTATGTTTTGCTTTTATATAATGTTTTAGTTTTTAAGTCTTAATGTGTGTGAATCGTTAAGATTATGCCCGCTTCCATTCTTATCATGCAAGCGCATTTTATAGCTGAAAGTTAATTTATTTCAAGAATGTGTTAAAGCAAATATTGGCAGAATCTTGTTGAAAGTCCGCCACTGATCCTACTCAATTCTGGGGAATTAATGTATCACACTATGTTGTGAACGCAGGAGCAATTCCATATGTTTACTTTGTGGCCTGCAATAAGCTCTTATCGACTACATGTTGCGATTGGAAACATAAGACATTTAGTGATGCATTAATTTTGATTGTAATTAAGATGAATTATATTTATTTGTTAAAAACTATTTCGTTTTAAAATATATTTTCAATCAATGCCAATATAATGCATACATGTAGTCCGAGTAATGTTAATTTATAATACGTTTATACAAAATATACAAATAAGGCAAAATAGTGTAAATCGACGTTGGCTTCAATCTGGATAACACACTGAAATGTATTTGCTCTGCCATCCCTATGAAGCTATATGTGGCAAGAGGGATGACTTTAACTATACAAAGATATTTTTAAATTCTGTCATTGAAGTCTCCATTTCTTAGTAACTTAAATATTTCGCAACTTAATAATTTTATACTGCAAGCAGGTACTCGTTTTGCTTTACTTTTCATCAATACTAAAATGTAAAAGGACTTGTCAGACTTTGCAAAATATGCCCATAAAGCTAAACTTGTGAGTATAGACTTCTTGATCAATTGGTGTCAATATGTTGATCAATATGTGTAACAAACCAAGTCAAAGAGACATTTATATCAAAATCAGGAAACCGCTTTATGCTTTTAGTGAATCTTGTATTATGTGTCAATGGGAGTGAGAATTTGGATTCGAAATCAGAAGAAAATTTTAGATTTTATAAAACATTTTAAAATTCATTCGTTCTAACTCCTAGCAACTTATAAATCAAACAATTAATCGATTAAAACATTATATAAAATAAGTCTTCTTCCGAGAATATTGTTACTGAGATCATAAATGCTTAATACAATCAAATTAGTAATTTTCCTGACCATACAAATATAAATGAAATTAAAGATCTCAAACAAAATGCTTGTGTAGAAGTCACGTTACAGATGGCGCTAAGGTCACGGTTGAATTGACTTAAAACACCAAACTCGTATCTAATTACAAGAGTTTCACCACGTTCAATAGCGCAAAGGGACGATTGATTAAGAAAATCTACTTTGGGACACGCATACGGGCGCTCTGTGGTTCAGCTCCAAGCAGTGTCAGTTGTCAGTAGGAAATGCAAGTTCCGGTGTGCCTCCTCATTCGATAAAAGACAACTGATACTGATTAATCACCCTTTCGGTTTTTACACACGGTGCACTAAGAGTAGATTTGTATTTCAATAAACGAGTTCCATAAGGATTGTTAATGTTCAAAGGAATGTATTCTCAGTTTAAAACTCATATTTCACATTAATGTACCTGATTGGTTGTAAAATACAACCAAGCCAAAAGAAACTTTATGTTCCTTAAAATGAAAGATGCAATTATAATTTATTATATATAATAATTTATTTTTAACAATTATTGTTTTCTCATTTCAACAATCGCCCTTCTTTCGTGACAGGAACTTCTGAAATGCAAATATATATAACGCAGAAATGGTGCAACTTCATTATGTTATAATATTGCTAAACTGTTCATAACAGTTTTTACAATATCTGATAAGATATCTAGTTGGCGTTTCTTTTGGCCGGGAGTGTACTATCAATGAGTTATCAGTCATATCAGATACCATATAACCTATTACAAGCAACATATCGTATTGCTACATTGCATAGAAGCATTGTTCTAACGTCACAAATACTCTATATCTCCTTGTCAAATGTTAACATTGCAGCACATGTACATGTAGAAGGATAACATCCCAATAAAGATTCACTCTTGTCATGTTATCCCTTTTCGTGTGATAGATTACATTAACATACAATGAATGGTGTTCTCGGGAGGATTAAGAATACAGATATTTTCGCTATCCGTTGGGGTCATGTACGGATAAAGATGCAAATTACAGAGGTCAAGTGACTGAACTTCTTTGGAAAATTAAAATGACGTCACACGCGTTAACATTTCGAACGCCTGTAATAATGGAGAGAGCTTTATGTAAACATATGTGCTTCATTTCCTATACATTAATTTGAGAAATGTCAAAACAAACATTGTGCAATGCAGAGTACGGCAAAATTTATTATGATTAAGCAGTGCCAAAACATGTTCATCGTGGGTTGAAATCTACCGGACAGACACTTTAGAAATTCTCACAGGTAACAAAGGCAGTTTGAGTCACATATCCATTTACCAGCGTCAATCTTCACTTCCATACTTTGACTTCTGTAAAGAGGATTTTAGAATTAGCAGCTTAATGTTTAGCTCTCCGTGTGATATGTCAGTATGTGAGTTGCCATTTGCAACCGAGCGGAGGGGAAGCAACTCTTGAGTAGACTGACCAACAGTCATGATTAATTGATTTCAAGCGACAGGACGCTAGTTCGAATTCGCCGTCCTTATGATTAATATTTTTCATTAAAAAACGTATTTTGAAATTTTGTATAATCTCCAAAATAACAATTATTTTAACTGAAAGCATCATTTTGGGCGGTTTTATTTTGCGTCATTTTACCGTGAGAACAGCACGTTGTTTATTTGCATATATCAATACGTGTAGTTAAAAATTCAGTTCAAATTTTAAATTATGGTCAAGCTGTTTAGCGCAAAATGAATGAAGAATGACATTGTATGATAAAGAAATTATCATGCTCGTGTGTTTTGGGATGGTAAATATCTTGCATTAGGAATTAACACTATGTATTTAGCTCGCCAAGGTTCACAAAATACATTGTTTATTCACTAATGCAGGATATTTACAATCCCAAAACACACTCTCATGATAACCCCTATATATAGATAGATAGGCATGCAAGAAAGGTTAGACATAGATTGCAAAAGTTTGAGAAAGCAAACCTATCTGTGTTTTATGGCAAAATTTATATTATAAACTAGGATACTAATACTGCTGAAATTATATTCGAATGCGTTCCTCATAAAATATTACAGCAAAACTTTAATACAAACTTATTTTAAAGGAAACGAATAAAAGAAATTCCATTCTTCCTTCCAAGGAGAAGAACTGCTTTGTAAGAATATCTCAGAGGATTAAAGTGGTTTGAGCATTCACCGTAAAATTGACTTCGCTACAATAGTATCCCTTTATTCATAGCCAATCATACTGTCAGATTCAGAGAATATCCACATTATTCAAAGATGAAGTTCCTTCAATTTTAAGTTTTACTTTTATGAAAAATAATGACAAAGTAAAATGAATGACTTCATTTCAATATTTATTCAATCAAAACATAAAATTAATATTATCTGTTTGTTACAGTCCTATTTCATTCACTGCTAATTTACAAAACAACAAACCCTCACAGAATTAGGCACCTAATGTGTTAATATTCCTAGATTAAATAAACAGAAAGAAAAGTTAATATAATTCATTAATAGCTTGAGATAAGATACCAATGTTTCATGCTTTCATGAATTGTAAAAATGTTCAACAGAACATTAACGCAAAATATGTTAAGTGCTTTTTTACTTTAGATAACTAAGCTACAGAATCTGATGTGAATATTTGGTATTTAGAACATCTTCTATATGTTATTGTAATCGTATTGATACTAAACTATTGAAAATACCAAAGAATCTGTTTTCAAAACCAATGGAAATAAAACAAATGCAAAAGGGCCTTGATAGTGACAGGTATATTACCATCAACAGTATAAAACACATACAATAACAGTATCATGAAGCCAAAGCGAGATGAATTTGAAATGTTTACTTATCAATCAACAATTCGAGAGACGACCAAGGTATAAATATACGATTCATTTGTAGCAGTTTCACTCCATATCTGGTCAAAGCATGGACCATCAAGTCATTGGTCTAAATTGATGTTTGTCTTTATTTCTGACACTTGTTAAATTTTGTTCATTACAGTTTATCAATTGATTTTGTGTCGTGAAAAGTTTTATTTTACGACGTTCTGTTATATGGATTGAATAGGGAGTTTAATCATCTTTATTCCACAACAGTTATGTCACACTTAAGCACTGATAAATGCATAATACATTAATAGGATTTCACCATTGTACTTAAATTAATCAGGGTTAGAAAAAAGAAGATGAAAATAAATATATGCGTATCTTTGATCGTGCTCCACACGATATCAAATAATAATTCAGTTTACAATTTTTTAGTTGCAATCTTTTTTGTGGACGTCAAACGGCGAATTAGTCCGTTTGGAAGTGCATACAAATCATTCAGTTCTCCTCGTAGATGATGAAACGTCACTGTCAATGACCCTTCACATAATAACACCTGATGTTCAGATATTACATATAGATTTTACCAGTGTGGAGAGCATACATCATCAATCTAATATATTCATGTGACAGCCTATTTAGCAACAAGACTGCTTCCATTGACATTTGACAGACTGGAATGTTTGATGTTTTTGGCTGACTAACAAAGTATATTTTTATAACTCATATGCTTCACACCTAAAACTTATTGAATTGATGAAAGAACTGGACGTATTTGTAAAAGTCTAGATATAAAGCACACGTCCAAGAACTTATATCAACACTGCCAAAATTCATGAGTAAGATAGTCATCGATATGATATTAATCGGAATGTAGTCTACTTAATGAACAAAACAAGTTGGAGATATCGGATTTGTATTATCAATATTATACCAGTCTCGATTACTACATAGATTATCATATATAGTTTAGAAAATCATATTTACTATTTTTGACAATTATATATTAATCTGGGCCCTTTCCGTCTGCCACATTACGTGCTCTAACTGTCAATGCCAATTTCAACCTACCCATCTGTTAAACAGCAAAATATTTCACTTAATGAATATCATGCGGTCATCAAATGTATTGAATAAAATCGTCACTAAAAGTCGTGAACATAGCATAACAACTAAACATGTTTGAATTTGTGATCCTTAATGGTACTGAGGGAATAATGTCACACATTACAACTCCCATTGAAAAATTCTGTGTCACTTAAACGCAAGTAAAACTGTCATACTCTTTAATATAATGTTTTATGGATTTTTTTTATCGTTCTCTACTCAGGCACCGTGCTATAAGTGTCCCAGGGTATATGGAAAGAGCTCATTATAAATCTGTTGAATTGCAGTAAGAGGTTATGAGATATCAAATATCTCCATCTCTCATCGCGATATGAATGATGAAAGTTCATGGCTTCTATTGGAAAGTTTTGATGATCAACATGTTAGTTTGAAAACAAATTCTATCAGTTGAATATAAAACAATAAATATGTTTACAACTCAGTTAATTAGCCATAAATTTACTCAACAATCAACTTGCATTGTATGCAAATGAAAAGTAATTTATCCTATATCCAAAAGAATGAGAAAAATGTTCTATGACAACATATTTTAGTTTTTTTAAAGCAGTAGGAAGAAATGCTCAAGATTTTCAAATTTTGCCATAAATTCTCTCCTTGAAAGATTTTTTGAAGCAGTTTTATCAATTCACATGGAATTACGATTACAATACAAATGCAGCGTTGTTGTGCGTCCCAAATGATAATCAAAACATTTCTGTTAATGTTTACCACAATGATTTGTCCACATAACCAAAGTGTCATACATAATGTATACATGATAATAATGCCCTAACATTATAGTGACTCCGAATCAACATTAGTTTGTATGTAGATCGAGATATGTATGACAACAGAAATGTCTTCATTTGACTGATTCTTTTTATGCTGAAAAATCTTTGAAATGGAACGATTAGCAATAGGACATTTGTATGCTTGCTCATAAAAAGCAATCTACATTATGTCTTTCCTTATTAATGACATGGCAATCTGGTAAATCCGCCCTGTGAACTGTCCTTTAGCAAAGGCAGATCTACAAACATTTCAATAACATGTATGATAATAACAAGTATTCGCAATTTCAATCCATTGCATTACATTCACACAAACATTGAAATATCTACTTTCCGTTTGATATGTTGTGATCAGTTTTAGGGATATGTATGGTCACAATTATTTTAGTAGTTTTACTTTGATATATAACGATTAAAATCAGCGTAAAAAGAGGGAAATTGAGTGTGTACATCATATCGTAATATGAGCCATATCTTGAACGTTTTGTGAACATCAAAGTAATATTTGGAGATATTTAATGAAGTGTGTCAACCATTCTTTTCTTACATAATTTCCCGAATAACTGAACTATTGTTGATAACATATAGTTTAAAGAATACAAGAGAGGAAAGTGACATTATCATAAACCGTTGTTGAACATATTCCTGTGAATAGATCTCTGCTATTAACATCAAATTTAGTTCTAACGTCGGTACCTTTTAACCATAGACTACCGATTATAAGCTCCATCAATGTAAGCTTCACACGCCAAACATCAAAGCTGGTGTATACCTTTGGTGTTAATGTCTCTCTTGTCCATGTAAGTGGTCATAAAAAAAACTCATTCTTTATCAAAGACAAACTACGTGAAGATCGGTATGTGACAAAAAAGTTCATAAACTAACATAAATGAATATATTTTACACATTCAATCATTCATTCAATAAATCTATCATACAAAACACACTTTGAGATAGGTCGACAAAAACACATACATTTACATGTACATAAATGAATATTCCCAAGACTTTTGAAATGCAAATTCGATCAACATTGATCTGAATACACACAAAAAACAATTGTGTATTACAGATTGACATCGAATTAAAAAGCTATCGGGGAATCTAAATCTAGGATTTTACATGATTGCTTAAATGACTTTAATTTCTACTCTTCTAGAATGTGTATGAGATATTTATCATGTTATGCATGTGCAAACAGTGTCTATGGGGACAATATGAGACAAAACATTGTTTTTTTAACAGTCCCTCAAGAGAATCCCTTTGAACCTTATAGAATAAAACATTGTTTCCACTACTCTTCACAATGCGAAAACGAATGTCTCAAGAGAAAGTTTAAAGCTTGAAATTTTTTCCTTTTGAAGCTTAAAAACGAAATGTATATTACTTATTCCTTTCGTCATAGGACACTAAGGGATGTTGGTAAAATAAACACATTAATAATAGATTAGGCAAACTGACCACTGCTTCAATGACGATTATTTGAAAAAATTATAAAACCATGGGCAAACGATGATATTATATGATAAAAATGATATTTGATATATCACATTTAATACGTCATAGCTTACACGTGTATTTCACATCCAGTTAAACATGTTATAATTATAATTATTATAACACTCCCTTGTTTTCAATTAATTCAATATTTTATAGAAGTAAGTTGCATTTGATTATGGCACGATACAATACCACCTTTCTGCAGTAATTTGAATGACTTAATTGGTGACTGTTTTATTTTTTATATATCATTATTTACTCTAGACAGGGGTAAGAAATGAAATTTACACCAATATGACCCCTACCATGTTAAAAATGTTGTAAATGTGTGCAGGAGGAAGCACATTTATTGATTTCCACACAGAGTATGTGTTATATGTCGATGAACAGTTGTGTTTTATCAAAATAAATTTGGGGGAATATAAAAATTTAAATTCAAATTCAAATTTAAACATTCAAACCGCGTAAATATATTATTTGACTGATTTAATGTTTTGGACTAATTTCACAAACAAGTCGTTTTTTTTAATACAACGTGGAAAACTCGAGATATTTGACTTTGAAAATTATACATATGATAAATACAACTGATCCATATACTTTCTGTTGCCCGTCAGTGTAGAATTCTTTGAAAAAGTCACATAAAAAGGGTCCATTATTATACTTTCGATTTAATGACATATTTGTTCGTACATCACAGCATAATCAAATAATGATTTGATCAAGAATAAAGTATTTCCAACGGATAATGTGTCACTTTTGGTGTGGACTTGGTGAGATGTGTGGTTATTGCTGTGTCAATGATTTCCCTTCTATCATTTTTTCTTTAGTGAAATATTCCCGTATATGCACGATATATGTCTAATTCTATTGATAGAAAGACATAAACGTATTGAGGTGATCACATTGCAAACACATACATTTCAACAGAAATTGTACTCTTCGTAAACAAAATTTAAAATATAGTCGCAAGCGACGATAAACGGATTCAGCGCAAAAATGATTCAATTAATTGAAATATAATCAATAACTACATCTTTCCAAAGCTATTGCGCAACTTTCAAAACAAGTTGCAAGTCTCTTGCAAGTCTGTAGGGTTATGGGTACTTTAATTGTAAATAAAACCAAATTGGTGACTAAACCACCTGACCTACGAACTCGCCATGATATACTTTATTTTTCGCATGGTTATTGTGCATTTTGTAAAAAAAACAATTCAAGTTTCCATTTGCATTTTGAATTTTGTTCCCATGTTACAAATGAAGATTTAGATTCGAACTGGACCTTGAATGACTGGGCCGATAGGGCCCAAAAGTTACACACCTTAATTGACTTCATACTGAGGGCTGTCAGTACTTGACTTTTCAGAATGGTAACTCTCGTAGTTTTAGCTATAACCGAGCGCAAACAAATAATAGAAGAAAAAGGAATTCCGACTTTTACACAGTCTATAGCACATGTTAAGGGCGTGACCTATAGCTCTTTGGTTCTGTTGATGAAAGTGTGTGAATAGTATTGTGTAAATAGCAACGAAACCACAAGACTTACAAAATCATCATGATTTACTTTATTGCTTGTACTGTTCATGTCTATCATATAAAACAATCTGCAAGTCTCCAAGTGCAGTTTGAAAAATTTCCCCCATACTAAAATTGTCAGTGTTATTATCTGTAATTTTGCACCCGTCCTCACAACCGGAAATAACGGTTCAGCTTCGATTTTATTGTTGATTCATAAAGAATACTGACCTGTCTTACTTTCCTAAAAATATCTTTAAATTCGCCTGTTAAGTTTTGAGTTATGCCCCCTAAAGTTTTAAATATTTCAAAATGATCTAAATTTGAGAGCTTACTGCGCAAAAAGTATTAGGAATTGGCGGCTGCAATTAGGAAACTATAATATGCAATGCCTCAGTTACATTACGTGTAAATATGAGCGTTCTTGTGCTCGTATCTTCAGAGAAGAAGATTTTCAAAGCTGCATGGGGTCCGAAGATTTTGAAGTGTCTAAAATCAAAATGGCTTGATCTACGAATTCACCGTCATTTACTTTTCTGCTCACATTGGCAATGCGCATCTTTTGCACAAAGTTGCAAGTCTCGAGCTACCTTTAAACACAATTTCCCATGTTAAAAATCGATACTTAAAAAGCAGATCGAAATTCAAAATTCGGCCGACGTACAGAGCGAGATCTCGACACGGGCTATCATCCCTGAAATCGGTCCAGCCGTTATTTTTGAATCGTTTACACAAAATCGGTGGAATAATAAAAAAAAACACGCCAATAGCAATTCGGATTCAGCCAATACATGTATTTCGATATCATACCGCTGTATCACTTCCTGAACTTTATAACATGTAATGACCTATAATGATCTTGAGCTGCTTTGGAAAACCATTTACAAGCATTGTGAGTGAAATACTGTCACTATTCATGGAACCAAATAATATACTTACGCCTGCACAAACAGGGTTTAGAGAAGGATGTTCGATCGTCGACAATATGTTTATTTTGAATATAATTTTAGAAATACTAAAATTACATGTATCTAGGCGTAAACTCTATTGTGTGTTCGTTGATTTTACTAAAGCCTTTGATACTGTATGGCGCGCAGGATTGTGGTATAAAAAGCTACGATATCTTGTTAGAATTATGTACCAACATATTAAATCGTCTGTCACCTTTCAATGTAATAAAGGTGTCAGACAAGGTGAAAACGTATTACCCCTATTATTTTCCATTCTCATGTATGACCTTGAATGTTACCTTTTAGAAAATCACTTTAGAAAATGCAAATGACGATGACATTTACCTCTGGTTACATCTGATAATTTTGTTATATGCCGACGACGCTATAATCTTCAGTGAATCACCAAAAGAACTACAGAATTCATTAAATATTTGTTATGAATATTGCTCAAAGTGGAAACCTAATGTTAATCTCTGTAAAACTAACATAATACTATTTTTCGTTGGGGGTCGTGAAATTGAAAGAGTTAATACATATACATATCTTGGACTATGGTTCCATAGAAATGGCAACTTCAGGTATTAAAGCACCAGTAGAAAATGCAACTGAATATATGGTTGCACTTTTGAAAAAAGCCCGAAATTTAAAACTACCAATTGACTGTACCCTCAAAGCATTTGATACTATAATATGTCCAAACTCATCCATGGTTGTGAAGTATGGGGATTTGAAAACCTGAATCTTAGTGAAAAAGTACATCTCAGATTTATCAAACTTGCTGTTGGCCATTGAAGTTCAACTACAAACTTTATGGTGTATGGCGAGTTTGGTCGAGAGCCACTGTACATTAAAGTATACAAACACATTATCTCTTTTTGGCATAAAGCAGCAACATATAATCAGCACTGTAAACTTTCTTCACCGATGTATACATTTATTTCTGCTAATAAGTTTGGTTGTCGTCTTCAATGGGTGAATTTCGTTGCAAAATTCTACAAATTCTAAACATTTTACAAACAATTGTTCACAATTTCTCCAAATCATGGCTGGTTTCAAAGGTAGAAACTATCTCAAAAGATCTGGTTTTTTTTACAGTTGTGGCGAAGCTCTATATACAATACTTCTAAAGGTCAATTTCTATGAACATTTCAAATATAATTTACGCTTTGAAAATTAGTTATACTTTACCAAAAATATATATTTTCCCATATTAAAGCTCAGAACTTGCATTATACCAATAATTTTTACCAAATGAAACCGGCCGATGGAATTCAACCCCTAAAGAAGAACGATTGTGTAAACCATGTAATGCCAATGCTGTTGTGAGCGAGTTTCATATTTTTAAATGTGATGCCTTCCTAATGCAAGGAGATATTTATCTTCCGAAACAAATATATGATCTCCAAAAACCCTCTATAATAAAGAAAGTATTATGCAATAGAGGTACTAAGCATTTAAATAACATGACAATATTTCTGAATTGATAGTTTAAATTGTTCAAATAAAATTCAAATGAAGTGTCCCGTCACTTGCCACATTCTCATGTATTGCCTTTAGTTGGTTGAGAAATAAAATGTTCTGTCTGTCTGTCTGCTAATGTATTTTGGATTTGAAATTGTAATTTGCTGCTTTGACACTGCTACCTCTTGTCGCTTTTACTCTTGAAGTTCAACTATTTGAATATTCATGGTAAATTGTAATTTCTAGGTTTTTAACACTTGCAGTTAAGAACATAACGTAGTTCATTGTTACATATTGTTGAAGTCTTTTCACTGAAACTGCTAAAAGATTTAAGCAATTCCTTAAAACTAAAACTTGATAATAACATAAAAGTCATCTGTTCAGTGAAACAAAATGAATGGAAGTGACCAGTAATGCAGACATTTGGGACTTTAATCTAACGTTGAAAGTTAATCCTTAAAGGTTTGTTTTATTGACAGTTGAAGCTCCAGGGAGTTGCCGACAAAAATTGTATCGATAAAACAGTCACTTTTGCTCTTTAATTCACAGGAGTATTCCTATTTCCTTCTTTGATCAGGAAACATTTACATTTCAGTTGGAATGGGAAACACTGACAGCATGTTATAACTAGATTTTCAATAAATGTGATTTCAAATAAAACAACATTTACCCTACATAGTTCATCGTACCAGTCCTAGTTGAGTTAAATCAAATGCGACTCACACAATCAATAATTAAACTGTATATTAAAGATAACTCTGAACAGTGATTAACAGTAGCAAATAAATCATAAATAATCTTTCAATGGGGTGTTTTTTATCAATGCATCATGTTCATTATATTACCAAACTTGTCTTCATAAATACATACTTTTGGTTTCGTGAACATTCATTTAACCAGGCCAAATTGTTAACTGCTACAATTCCATAGGCAACGATGGATACAAAGATTCATTATATGAATGTTGATTTATGAATACATCAACATATTCATAACATGACAGACAGGGTACAATTTGCTTTCAATCAGCAGGCCAGACTTACCCATACTTCTCATAACAGGGACACAGGTGAATTTGAATAAATACATGGATTTTGGAGAACCTTTCCCAGTTTAATGTAAATAAGTGGTGGTAATATGTCGTGAGATATGTGCCGTCTTTACTGTCATACAACCACACATTTAATATTCATTATTGCCTTTCACCAAGAAGGTACAACTACTTCAAACAAGTTTATTCACATCCTTTTAATTTTTTCTATGAACATATGTAATGTGGATTTCTGTGGACGTCAATTGCATTACTTCTAATCCACTGGCAAATAATCACAGTAGGGTTTTGTGAATTGTCTATCATGCAAAATATCATCTGATTGAGACGAACGTGGATTAATTGTTCGAGCTTTGGCAATGTAATATGTGTAGTAGGGTAAATGATTTCAAAGTTCCAATTTCCTAAACTTTGAACTGTGAATAAACGGATGGATGTTCCTCACAATAACATTAAATTATAACTTAAATCACACTTAAAACAATAAACCACCGTTGTGGTACGTGCCAGTTTGTCAATTAGTGCAGACTTAATAGGGTAATATATAAAAATATCATATTATAAATCCAAAAAGAATAATGTACAGATAGACAGAATCAGATGTATACCAACCAATGTGAAATGTATATAAAGCACATCTACACGTGATGATTGTTCAACATACACAATTTCATTTAGCCAGGGCTTAAAGTTTGTAGTTATACTTTGGAAAGGAAGTTCCAAACCGTTGAATAACTTCCAAACCCAATCAACATGCTTGATTTCATTTAACACTTAGGATTTAATACTAACCATTCAGTTCCAATTGGTGATCAACAGAGTAGTGCAAATATACTGTTTTGGCGCACAATTGTTACGATCTATCAATTAGATATCAGCAGTTAACAATATGAAATCACTTAAAAGAAGATTTAAGTGACTTTTGTATTATATGAATATAGCTAGTGTGTCACTCGATAACATGAATCTGACCTTGGTTAGTCACCTCGAGGTTCCCTTGTCCTCACGGGATTAACCTAAATAGATCACACGCATTGATGTCCCATGTCAATAGACAAACTATTAACTGTAAAACATTGTGTAGTAAATGTTAGTTTTACAGCACTTTTTCTCTTTTAAGTTTGTTTTCATGTCCTTGTAAAATGAAACTGCCTTTAAAACGACATAAAGATGAAAGTTCAATTTAAATATAATGATGTCTCTTTCAAAGAGAAAAACAGCAGATGAAGGGATAAGACGAGTAATCATCCTGCAGGCTAATTTCTCCCATAACCAATCACATCAACCAATTCAGATATTCTCACATTATCACAGATGACAATCATTCTACTTGAGGTTTTCTTCTCAGAACATTAATAATATTTGAATGTAAAATAAACTCATGATATCAAAGCTAAGGATGTACTTTTGATCAGAAGATTGTGTCATCCAATTTGAAAAGTATACTGAATAGAAACTTCTTAAATTTAAAGTTTTATCATAAGAAAGGTGAGAATAACGTATGCAAGCACTGATACTCACAAATCTTTATTAATGGCCACGTCTTTTAGATAATGAATTTTCTGTAGAGAGCCTTTATATATAGTGAACGGATTATACACAGAACATCTTACAGCTTGATGTGAAATAGTAGACATGTAAGCTATGATCTATTGATTAAATGTGAAATGTCAAATACCATTTTATAGAAACAAAAATGATGTATTTTATTGGTGACATTTCGTTTGCAAATGGGTTTATAATTTCTTCAAATCAGTACCATTGAAGAAGAAGTCAGTTTGCCTAATCTACAATTACTGTGTGTCTTATGACGAAAGGAACAAAAAATAGACATTTCTTTGTTAAGCTTCAAGTTGAACTGATAGACTTTTACAAATATATACACCAAAGGTATACACCAGCTTTGATGATTGGTGTGTGAAGCTGACAGTGATGGAGCATATTATCGGTAGTCTGTGGTTAAAAGGCACCAACGTTAGAACGTTAGATATTCATAGCAAGGACCTATTCACCGAAATACGTTCAACAATACGATATTGTCACTTTCATCCTTTGTGTTATGTGAACTATATTTTATCAACAAAAGTGCAGTTATTCGGGACATTATGTATGATAATAATGGTTGACATACTACATTAAATATTTACTACATTGCTACATACTACATTACTACATTGCTATACACAAAACGTTCAAGATATGGCTCATATAACGATATGTTGTAAACAATCAAGTGACCTCTTTTTACAGAGGTTTAATATAAATCGTTATAAATCAAAGTAAAACTTCTCAAAGAAATGACGACATTCAACTCCCTAATTCAAACTGATCATAACATATACCAACAGACAGAAGATATTTCGTTTCAATGTGAATTTAATGTCATGTATTGAAACTGCGAATACCTGTCATAATCCATCTTCCGCACACATCGGGCCATATATGCACTTTGAGAAAATGCATACTGACCCTTGCGACAACTCGAATGGATTTGTGAGACAGGGTCAGCGCCATTTTCTAAAAGTGCATATATGGACCGATCGTGCGGAAGATGGTTATAATCATTGTTCGTATCTGCCTTTGTTATGGACAATTCAGGGGCGGATTTGTCAGCTCGTTATTGTCATGTCAATAATCAGAGAAGGGTTAATGAAGATTCCTTTTTATCAGCAAGCATAAATGTATCCTATTGCTATTTGTTCCACTTCAAATATTTTTCAACATAAATAGAATCAGTGAAATGAAGACATTTCTATTGTTATACATATCTCGATCTACATGCACACTATTGTATTCAGCGTTTATTGAGAAACACTATAATCTTGTGGCATTATTATCATGTATACATTACGTATGACGTTTTGTTATAGCAACAAAGCATAGTGCTAAACGTTCAACGAAATGTTTTGATAATCATCTGGGGACTAACAACAACGCTGCATTTGTAATGTCATCGTAATTTCGTGTGAATTGATAACACTGTTTTAAAAACGCATCTTCTTTCAAAAAGAGTATATATTGTACCAAATGTTCTTGAATGTTTATTCTTACTGCTTCAAAACACTAAAATCTAAATTAAAAAACATTTTGTTTATTCTGTTGGATATAGAAAACATCACGTTTCAATGGTTTGTTTTTCTTCTAATTGCACTCAATGCATGTTGATTATTGAGCCTATATAGCTAACAAACAGATATACTGTTTTATGTTCAACTTTTAGACTTTTCAAACTAACATGGTAATCATCAAAACGTTCCTGTAATAGTCATGGACGTTCATCATTCATACAGCGACATGTTGGAGATATTTGATATCTTATAACCTCTTACTGCAATTCAACAGTTTTATAGTGAGCTCTTTCCATATACCCTTGGGCACTTATAGCACAGGGGCCGAGTAGAGAACGATAACAAGTCCATAAAACGTTTATTTTTAAGCGTATGACATTTTCTTGCGTTTAAGTAAGCCAGATTTTATACATGGGAATTGTAATGTTTAAAATTATTCCCTAAGTACTATTACAGATCACAATTTCGATCATGTTCAGTGGTTTTGCTATGTTCACGGCTATTACTGACTATTTCATTCAATACGATGACTGAATAAATGTGATATGTGTCTGGTAATTATCATACTCTATAGACCAAGAGACGGAAGGCAACACAGTTGTCTGAAGACCAATTGTTACAGGAGTAGAAACTTAAAAGTGTTAAAGCACAAAACAACAAATTTAAACAACATTAACTAATCGTTTATCAGTCTTAACCATGGTCAGGTATGATGTTAAATATTTTGTTGGTATTCAATAAGTAACATATTTTGCTGTTTAATAGATGGAGGTGGTGACAGTGACAGTTAAGGAACATAATAGGGCAGATAAGGATAGAGCCCAGGTTAACATATTATGATCCAAATTATTAAATGTAAATTATAAAACTATAAATAATGATCTAATATTGTATTAATTGACACTGGTTAAATATCAATAATACAAATCTCCAACTCATTGTGTCCGTTAAGTAGATAACATTCTGCAAGCATTTATATCAAATCGATGACTCACTTGCTCATGACAATTGTCAGTGTTCACATATAAATTCTGGGACGTTTGCTATAGATCCAGACTCATAGAAATTCTAATAACAATTCAGCAGCAGCAGCTTTGTTCCTAAATGGGCTACCACATGAATACGTTAGATTAGATGTTAGATGATGTATGCTCTCCACACTGGTACAAGATGTTTCATCGTCTGTGAGGAGAACGGAATGAGGAGAACGGCACTAATTCGCTGTTTGACGTCATGAATTGTCGCATCAAGTCTTCAAATTTGTTAACCAGCCTACAGCCTGGGGGATACCTTATTTTCAAGGTCACCACGACAAGTTGACCAATTTTCAAACTCTTGTTAACGCAATATCTCATGACCGGATGGACCCAAAGTCTTCAAATTTTGTATCAGCCTACATTGGGAGATGACGCAGGCTTAAGTCAGTGTTGGTGACCTTGATACTACTTTACATTTGAACATTAACGGTCCTTAAGCAACTCATTTATTGAAATACTTATCTACTCCTAGCGCCCTATGACGTATGGAACGACAGGGTCATTAATCAGTATTAGTTGTGTTTTACTCAGTGAGAAAGAACACCGGAACTTGCATTTCCTTTGACGACTGACACTGCTTGCAGATGAACCAGAGATCGCCTGAATGCGTGTCCCAAAGTGGCTTTTCTTAACATATCTTCCCTTTACTGTGATGGAGCCCTTGTAATTAGACACGAATGTGGTGTTTTAAGCTAATTCAATCATTGCGTTAGTGTCATCTGCAACGTGACTTCTTTTTGTTTGAGATCTTTAATTTAATTTGTTGCATTTTTTTGATTGTTAAAATCGTTCATGATTTAAGTAACAATATCCTCGGCAAGCCTTGGTTAATTGCATTAATAAATTTATTATCAGAAGACGCTTTTTTGGACTTATTTCATATAATGCATCAATCGATTAATTGTTTGTTAAATAAGCTGCTAAGAATTTGGGCGGATGAATGTTTCCTAAAATCTACAATATTGTTATGATTTCAAATTCAAATTCTCACTCTCATTTGATACATCATACAAGACTCAGTATAAACACAAAGCGGTGTTCATTGTTCATATTGTTCAAGTATACCTTATCTAACGGAGACGGAACAATTGGTAACTCAAATTCATTAAAAACATCTATGACCTTTAACCTTGATGAAAAAATAAAGCAAACTTATGAAAGGGTTCCTGCCTGAAGTAGTATATTGAAGCTGCGAGATATTTGAGTAACTAAGAAATAAAAACTTCATGGACATGCTTTTATAAAAACTATTGCATAACAAAAGGCATCCTTCTTGTCACATACAGCTTCATAGGGATGGCAGGCCGAAATTTCAGTGTGTTATCCAAATTGAAGCCGAATATCTATTTACAGTATTTCGTCTGATGATGATGAAGGGTTTTAAATGATTATCTTCTCTTAATTCTCACATCAGTCGACATCAAAGTCGTAATAGACCTCCAAGAAGAGGGTAATTTGAAGCAATACATTTCAGCACATCAGTATTTTTTTAAGGTTATTAGGGTCACATGAAAATCATTTCTCAGATCAGGCCTACGTTTAGCTGTGACATTACAAGTGCAGGATATAGAAGGACGAGCGTTTATGTTTGATATCATGCACTTGCACTGTCCCTACATGACTAACTAGTTAATTCATTTTAACCGTGAGAAGCTTGCATCTCAAAGTTTGGTTTTGATATGCACATGTAAATGATTGTTGTATTTTGCCTATTAACATTATTTGGGTTAATGAATGCATCAATAGGCAGTGACAAATATTGTGACTTAGCAAACGTATGTATAACAAAATTACATTTACTAGAGATCAAGAAAACTTACATTAAATTTCAGTATTTTGCTATTAATAAAATGCACATACAAACCAGTCATGAAAGCTACATAACCAAAGTCATTCCTGTAAGCATACCTATTACTCCGAATACATTGGCATTTATTGAAAATATATTTTAAAACGAGTTTTTAACAAATAAATATAATCTAACTGAATTAAAATGAAAATTAATGCATCATTAAATGACATATGGTTCCAAACATGTACTCGGTATGAGCTTATTTCAGGCCACAAAGTAAACACGTGAAATTGCTCCTTGAACACGAAAGAATTTGATACATTAATTCCCAAGAATTGAGTGGGAGCTTTGCTTCTTGAAATAAAATTACTATCAGTTATAAAATGATCAAATACACTGTATATCCCTGTGTTCAATTTAATGTTAAAAATGCATTTTTATATCACAGATTGCCTTGTATATTTCACTTGAATGAAGACACAGGTTAATTTAAAAATATCGAAAGATTCTCACTTAAAGGTGAACTGGCCGCTTTAATGAAAACTATTACTATTTGCAACAGGTACATGTTATCTGATGCAATATATACTGGGTGTGCAACAGCAGCGTCGCAACGTCACTTTTTCTGAGCACAGAGATTGAGGAGGTCAAGATGCACGTCAGATATAATAAAGTAGTAAATGTTCAGAAACGAAGAATACCAGCACTATTCTGTGGCAGTCTGGTGGTATTGGGAAGCATGTCTGCTCCATCGACACAGTTGTTAGACCTGTTGGGATACCAGTCATACAACAACAGCAATGTGGTATCATTTTCCAGCGTGATAATGCAAGACCACACACAGCGGCAGTAACACGAAATAACCTGACCAACAACAACATCCAGACTCTACCATGGCCAGCCTGTTCACAGGATATGAATCCCATCAAACATTTATGGGACCAGCTTTACAAAACATCACTCCCAACATCATTCCACACGTCGTTCCCAGGCATGCAATGACACCCGAGGAGGACAAAGTCTTTATAACTCCATAATATTGTGTGAAAGAAGATTTGTGATTTTGTTCTGATTTAGTCCGGCAGCCATACCCCGATTTTCACCCTAGGTGGGAAAGTGCGTCCATAGAAAATGTTTTTACAGAAATTGAACCTTGTTGGTATATACTATAGGAAACTGAATGATGACACTTTGTCATCATTGAGCATTTTGAATAATTAATGTTTTAATTGGATAGGGTACACTCGTGATTTCAGTTATCCAGACACATCAAGTAATTATTGTTTAGTGTTCACAAAAATGAAATAAAATAAAGGCAGTTATATATCAATCGTTGTCTATTAGTATTATCCAAAAAAGTAAAAATTCATTTTGAAAAAAAACCGAAAGTCCAAAATGTTGATAATGTGTCTGGATAAACGAGTTTTCTGAGCAAATTTGGTTTTCTTACAGTAAAAGTGGATTTAATGGTGTGATAATTTACTTTTCATTATAATCACGATTATTGAATCATAATCAGAAGAAATGGTGATAAAATTCCATTTACTGTTTATATGTGTTTACTTTTGCCAAATTCTGAAATAGGCCTTCGTGTAACAATGTCACTTCTTGTAGAGAGAAAATTTTGATTTTTGAAGATTTTATGGTGTTTTTTTAAAACAACACAATTTACCATTTTTATTTTGTATTGAAATGAATATTTGTTATTCACCAAGCAACACATTTATCACAAAGAGTTAATTTGTAAAAGACAAAAACAGGAAATACTCAATTTCAAAGTTTAGACCAAAGATTCAAATACGAAGCGGGCACTGATATTGGGCAATTTGAAGGTTAAGTTATTGGTTGACAAGAGTAGTCTCGCTAGAAGAAAAAGCTAGAATGTTTCTTAAACGTTAAACGTATAACTGCAATGACATAAAAAGTGACATTAAAAAGAGTGGGCGTGCACATATTCAGATAACACTAATGGTGCAGGCCAGACGTTGCAACACATTTTTTACTCAGGAATATCAAACACCTTGTTATTTCATAGGTCATGTGTATCTATTTATACATAAAAACTAAACAGCAAATACAAGGATAACAGAGACACCGAAACAACAAACACAAACAGTTGCTCGGCTTCTCCAATGAAATTGCTCATTGTACGGACAATAACGTGTTTCATTTTAAAGAACACTATACTGTCTTTCTGTCGAATCAACGGAGCATTGAGTGATTTACATTGCTGCAGATGCAAGATATCTCGTTGATTTCAAGTATTAATTAATGTCCAAAGGGTATCATTTTTGCAGCACGGTTGGCACAAGATGGTGAGTTGATGATGTAGGACTTGACTCACAGACACCATGGTAAGCTACGATGTCGATTTCTTCACCAACACCCCTCAACAGAAAACCCTAGAAGCCACTAAGCTCCACATCCGCATTGAACAGCTCGACACCAAGTTAACCATCAGCTACTTCTATTTTATGTTCATTGACACGATCCACGGACTTCCAATGGGTTCACAAGTATCTTCCCTAATAACATAGATTTTCATGACATCCCTCCAAGAACCAGCACTCTCTAATGCTCATTTTCAGTCGCTTTATTGGTTCCACAAGGCTGATGACACATTCACCACCATACCCATCATCTCCTACAACATCCCAACGCCAAGCATCTAAGAATCAGGTTGATCATGGAAACAGAAACTAACCACCATCTACCCTTCTCATATGTCTCCTTGCAAACTACTGGGCATGGACCTAGAATATCTGTCTATCGTACGCCGTGACACACACACTGACCAGTACACACAATACAGTTATCATCCACTAATCAAGCATAGCCACATTCACAAGACGTGATAAAATCCATCTGTCAACCTGATACCCTCAATAAAGAACCCAAACATCGAAAGAACACATTGACCACCACTCAATTAATATCCAGCAAGCCTAGTCATCAAGACTACAGTGAAAACACTCACCATAAGAGCTATCACCCACAAACCTTAACCGAGAAAATTCGAGTAACAATTCCCTAAATACATCGGCTATCTCAGCTACAAGATCGCCCGCCACATCAAGAACAAAGTCAGCATTGATGTTACATTTCCCTGTGCAAGATCCTCAAGCAGCTACTCAAATAAAAGCCAACAGCAGAGGAACCAGCACTATAAGAGGATGCATCTTTAAAATCCCGTGCCACCATGGACAAGAGTACATCAGAGAAATGCTGCAGCCTATCAACACAAGGATCAAGGAACAAAAAGCGTATGTCAACACACTTGACCAGAAATCCTCCCTATCTGAGCATACTCTGAACAAGGATCACACTGTAAACTGGGAGGCTACCACAGTCCTGTCAACAAATAACAACTTGCGCCAAAGAAAACTCAAATAAGCTATTGACATTACAAGGGAACAACCTACAATAAACCGCGACCAAAGCATCTTCCTAACATGTACTTGGGGATTCACTCATCTCGAACATCTATATTCTGTCGGAGGCAAATCCGAGGTGCACCCACCCTACCATCATTTCACTCTTGTCAGCGCTTATCCGAGGAGTCTACACCTATCACAACCATTCACCGCCCAACCACTTGACACCAAAATCAATGGCCTCTCCTAATACTCTCAATCGCCATGTTTTCTGCATTTCACATCCAATCAACTGCTTTCCTCCCTTTACCAATTTGTATTACTGTTGTCCAATCACTACGTCAATAAAGCCCACAGGCCATTGCTGATTTAACAATCAACTATTAATGCTCCTCATGTTTGTATTTCAAATCATCAATGTATACCACTCTCATGCGAATCCATCTTAAAAACTTAATTTAATCTATCTGATTGAGTTTTCTCGCCATTGGTTTCTTTATTATATAAATGTATACCATTTTGTTATTTCTTACATTACACCTGATGATGGAGTAAGAATATACTCCGAAACGTCTTGTATATTCACATTAAACAAGTTGTTACCCAGAAAATCTCCTTGTTCTAATGTCAAGTAATCATAACTACATGTATGTTGGGTTTCATGGGGTCTTTTTTTTTAGAAATTTGTAAACATATACTAACTGAAACTTTATCACTATCTCTTTTGATTATGATTCAATAATCGTATTTATAATCAAAAGTGAATTATTACACCATTAAATCCAATTTTACTGTAAGAAAACCAAATTTGATCAGAAACCTCGTTTATCCTGACACCTTATCAACATTTTGGACTTCGGGGGTTTTTTTTAACAAAAAAAGGGAAAAAGTGTACTTATTTTCATAATACTAATAGACAACAATTGATATAAAAATGCCTTAATTTTATTTCAATTTTGTGAACACTAAAATATAATTACTTGATGTGTCTGGATAACTGAAATCACGAGTGTACCCTATCTAATTAAAACATTAATTATTCAAAATGCTCAATGATGACAAAGTGTCATCATCCAGTTTCCTCAAGTATATACCCATAGGGTTCACCAGTAACATAACTATTTTCTATGGACGCACTTTCCCGGTCACAAGGGCTGGCTGCCGGACTAATTCTGTTGTTCCCACTTCAGAAAACACTTCGTTTTTTACGCCATGTGACTTTCTCTGTACGTTTTGTTACTATGCATTGTAAATAAATTACAACAGTTTGAAGAAAACTGATTTTACTTGTGAAATAAACGCATCGGGCCATATATGAACTTTGAGAAAATGCATACTAACCATTGCGACAACTCGAAGGGAAGATGACGTCATTTGTAAGTCAAGACGTCATCATCAACATCATATTTTATTTTATTTCCTCCTTTATGATTAGTGAAAGTTGGAGATTAATGATCAATCATTGTGCGTGTGTCACTGTCAGTTTATTGACACACTTCAGGTGTTGATGAGGCCCTGATATGCAGACATTGCAGACATAAGGAAGACAGCTGAGAGTTTGTGGAACTGGAGTACCATGTCGGGGTCAGTACACACAAGATGACCCATTAGCAATTGCAAGACGGCCTCCTCGTCACTGTTGAAGAGAAGAATGTGCAGCTTCAGGGGCAGATGATCCAGCGTGTTTTTCCAGAATTTGCTGTATAAAACAGAGTGTGCTAGGCATTTGCTGGAAACGTGTTGTAGAGTTTGCACAAGGTTGTGTCTCTGAATTGAGGCACTGCAACCTACAACTGTGCTAGGAAGTGGAAGATATGTGTATGCTGACTGTTTTTGACTATTGTCTACGGGAGGCATGGTGAAAGTGTGAAGTGAAAGTCATCATCAAAGGTTATACGCTGCTTCCCATCAGTTGCAGGTAACTCGTTCTTTGATCAACTTTTTCCAGGATTGCTTGCTTTGCAGTGATGAACCTTGATTTAAACCAATGAGGCAATATCCGAGATTAAAGAGATGGGGAAGGGAGACAATTGCCAGGCAGAATCTTTGAGTCTTATTTCTGGAGGTAAAGGAGTCTTGATGTTGAGTCCTTGACAGAGAGCCATCCTAACACACCCAGGCACATATCTGTTCGTGTGCGTGTTTGGAACCATGTATATGCTTTGCCATATGACGCCACGTCTCTGCGAGTGTTCATCGTCTTGGAATACTTTCGTCCAAAGTTCACATCCATAGAGGAGAGATGGTAGAATAACTTTCAGTAATCCGGATGGGGCAATGAGCGGATTTAGTTCATTTGATATGATGCCATTTCCAGTTACAGAATGGGAAGAGGCTCTTGATTTACGCCAAGCTTCTTTTATTAATTGTGTCAGAGTGTGCCAGATTGTTGGAAACTTTAGTTCCAAGACCCAGTAACTGGCTGGTATTGATTGAGGGCCTTGTTTAGCGAAGACAGTTACTTGACATTTGGTAGGATTAACTTCATATCTTCATGCATGTTAGATGCATATGCAGTGATTATGTTTAACAGCGAGTGAAGGCCTTACGGGATTAAGGGAGAGAACTTTGATGTCATCTGCTAGAGTTGGGTTGCCAAGACACAGGTGTCCAGCTGTATTGCCATGTCCATATGTTTGTAGTTGTTTTAGCAGGTGGTCAATCAATATAAGGAACATAAAGGTTGAGAGTACCCCTCCCTGTCTCATTCCTTGCTTGGCGAAGAACTGCTCTGACTGCCATTCATTAACTGATACATTACTTTTGAGGTCAGTTTAACAATGCACAAGTAGTTTCCATGTCTGACCAGAAATAGCCTTGTTGTTGTGCATTCGAAAGTGAGATTTCAGAGTTGGTGAGCCATGTTACAAGTGTGTTGTTAAAAGAGTTTTTCAAAAATTGTATGCAGAACTGGCAAAAAGCTAATAAGTGTGTAGTTGTTGGCCAAATATTTAGGTTCGTCGTTGCCTTTGCGAATTGGAATGATGACGCCTATTGTGCACTTTTTGGGAACATATGCAAATTGAATCATGGCTTTGAATAAGCGAGTGAAATGAAAGGTAAGTTGTGGTCCACCATATAAAATATGTTCATTGTGTATGTAATCCTTTCCAGCAGGTTTGTTACGTTTGAGATAGTTCACAATAGATCTACTTTTATCACAAGTAATCGGCATGGATAATTCCTGGATGTGTGTAGGTAAGAGTATTGGTCATGTACGTTTCAGTTCTGTTTCCTGCAAGACGTTCTGGTTGAAGCTTGAGGGGTATAAAATGACTGATAGAAGTTCGCAAAGGCGGAACACACATCCTTCGGGTCACATACGTCATAGTCATCAACAGTCAGGTGTTCACAATAATTAGTTATCTGCCTTTCCTGTTTTAACCGTTTTTTTTTATAATTTGGAATCACACTATGCGAAGTGTTCACATTCTTTGAGATTTTCTTCAATAAGATCTTTGATAGCACTTCTTTGAGCTTGTTGGAAATCTCCTTTTAGACGCTTGTAAGTGGCATAAGACTCGTGATTGAGACCACGATGACGTCCCTGGTCGACCCAACGTCTTCAGGCATGACATTGTAGCGAGTGGATTTCTTTGAGATGTTTTGACCTGTAGCAGCAGTGTAATACACTAATATATTTCATATCATCAAAACCACAAAAACGTGCAATTGACACCACATATATGATAGTGCTGTCATTTGAGCTACTTTCAAAGATAAACCAGAATATTTTATTTCTAATACTGAGCATCATTTTCAAGTTACATCGTAATGCGTTTCAAGACTAGTAAAAGTTTACCTATTGTAATTGAAGATATCCTTTATCTGGAACAAAAACTGAAATATGTGACAGCTTGTGTGTCTGTATTCATTCATATAGGGTTAATGGCGGCCTGGAAAAGTATAAACCTTTGATGCATTGGAAACATGCTTCATTCTCATTCATAATTTAAAGTGAATGTTATTTAACATTGTCTCAACTTGTTACTTTTATGGGACTAATGAAGGATTTTTTTCAGATCATAAATGGAAGTAATTAAACAATATCACTGTAAATTATCCTAAAAGAAATGAAGAATATATTAAGTTATATACATCTGTTTCGAGTATTAAAGATGTACATGCTTGAAATAAAGATTCCTTCAAGGCCAATGGTTCCCTAAGGTTTGAAATAATAACTTTAGTCCTTTAATTCATTCATATGTCATTTATAGTTGACAAATGTTTGAAAATGAATGTTTAAACGCAAAAAAACTTCATATTTAATTAACTACCGATTGATATTATTCATGTTTAAAAGCCCAAAGAGCAGTTAGGAGTTTCTTTTGATCTGACAAGTGCTACATTAATCAATATCGTTATCATACTTTTTCTTTTCAAAAAGCTTCTAATCACATTTACAATCCTAAAATTACCATGTCGCTAAACGTTTCAAAACAAGTTTTTGGCAATAACAACTTTTTGCAAACAAGCTGTGTCAATGACAAGTAATTATATATGTTGCTTTTGATCACGATTGTTGTTTGTTACATATGTCAAAATAGATGATTTTGTTCTTCCAAACGTGATGGATTTTCTTTGGTGAAAATATTTCAATTGAATTTATAATGCAGTTTGATTGTTTGTGACAGTGACGGTTCGATCATTGTACTGTTTCAGTTGGGTAAACAGAAATTGACACATGAATATTATGTTTCATCACCTATTGTTCTGTCAATTCTTTAATCATTGCAAACGAAGCCAAATGGATATCTGAAATAAATTGTGAACCTCACAATGGCTGAATTCAGTAATTGATAATATACATTATTGCCAATAATGGATGTCACTCCCTGAATACTTGCACGAAGAAAGTATTCTCTAACAAACTTTAATATTGGAAACAAATAGTTCATTCAACTCACGTAATTCACGTGTGTTTGTACAAAATCACATTCTCGTCTCACAATTGACCTTCTGGCCTAATGTTGAGGGGGCGGGATAGCGCAATGTTTAGCCAGGGGCACGGCAACTTTGTCTGCAGTAGAGAACTGTTCTACACGCAGTAAGGTTTGGGTGCAATGCTACACTGAATTTCAGCTTAGTACCACCCATGGTTCGCTAGTTCCAGCCGATGCTCGCAGGTTTCACCGCAATGCATAGCCACATTGCGTTGCGGGCTTTCTCCCTGCCATAATACTAGCAGCCGTGACATAAGCGAAATATTCTTGAAAGCGGCATTAAACCCCAAATCACCTCACTAATGTTGAAGGCTGATCTCGTTGTCAACGTAACTCAACAAACCATAATTTCAAGTAGTAGTGGGATGTTATTAACCTTCCGGATTCTGTACAACAGTGGCCGCATGGCTATAAGGGCTGTCATTGTACCATTTGGTAACTGACAACATCGTCATGCACGCCCTGCCTTGGCGCAGCGCCAACATTCTACTGCACATTGGTGTCACATCATATTTACTGAAGAATCCTGGTTCATCATGGAGATAGAAGAATGCGTGTGCAGAGGTAGTTACAAAGTAGAATTACTCTTGCCCTGAGTTCGGTTCATGTTTGGGCTGGAATTCACTATGAATAAAACTAACTTTGCTGTGTTAAAGGAAAACGCGACCACATGCTTCCATGAATCCACTTGAAAACTTAGGGACCATATCGACTCGCCATTCAGCATGTCACTCAACTATTATCCTGCTATAATTATCAAACGCTCGCATCAATGCATGGAACAGCATGGATGTTACTAATGTTGACACACTAAGAGTCAGAATGCCTAGGCGAGTCGCTGACCTTGAAAACACCACGTGGGGTCAGAAGTTATTAACTGTTCTTAGAAACCTATCAGGGATTTTGTCTATTGTTTCCTAGGTATCTTGTTTTCTCGTAATAACCCCTCATTATTATTTCAGTCGGTATTTCTTCTGATAATAACCACGTATGAGGTTTTTATTGTGAAAGTAAGTTTTTTACTTTTGATAGTTAGACCTTAAATGAGACTAAGATTTTTTTTTCACAACTCAATTCATAACAATTATTATCGACAAGTATACAAAGAAAAATTTTTCAGAGTGTAGATGGCGGGAATCGAACTCGATACCCATTGCCCTTTAAACCGGACGCTCTACCTCCACGCTACCCAGGAAGCCGAAAGAACTGTGTGGATTTCCTCCATTCACAGTCACACTGTCTCTGCCTCAATATAACGCTAGTCCGGGAGACATACTCTTTATAACGCAGAATTTGGGAATCAAACATTATAAAATGTAAATTTTGACATTTGACAGTTATAATTTTTTTTAAAAAAACACTACTCGATAAGCGCTTACATTTTTTGTTTTACGGTATCTAAGTTAGATAAAACACTCTACCTCGGTTATTCTTGGGATTGAAAACCCTTGTTAAGAAAGCTTCGAGAAGTAAGACCTCAAGCTTCGCTCTCGGTCTTACTTCCCGCTCAGCTTTCTTACCTCGGGTTTTACAATCCCAAGCATAACCTCTGTATCGTGTTTTATCCTACACATAATGAATAAATCAACCTGTGATCTCTGTCCATACTTAAGATAATAAGTCAGAATATCACTGTGTAATTTACCTGCTAAGATAATCTAAGACTTATGTGCAAAATAAGTACACTTCAAGGGCAGGTGAAATATTTAACCACTGCCTGTGAAATAAAGGTATCTGAATTAGATTGGGAAAACAAATTTTGAAACCTTCAAAGACTACAACAGAGGCTTAATTGAGGTCGTTTCAGTTCAGAATCATGCATAGTATTCTATCAACTAATTATGTCCTATTTAAGATCAAAATTGTAGATTTTGTCTTTGCGAAGTTGAAGCAATTTCACACCTTCTTTGGGAGTGTAGACATGTACAGACCTTTTGGCAATGTTTTCTGAACTTGTTAAACCAAATTTATTATTATTGTTAGCAAAATTTGTCATATATAAGTGTAAGGTTTTAAAATCTAAACTTGATTTTAATCATTTAAGACATTATTTATATAACAGATGTCATTGAACACATTTAGTTTTTAGTAAAAACAAAGAAGATAAGTTCTATGCAAAATGGTTGTTTATACCATGATGTTGTAAATTTAAGTTTCTTCAATTGTTTCTTTTTACCTATTTATTATATTTTTTGCTATGTATGATATATTCTTGTCAAATAAGTGAGAGAAAAAACACTGAAAGAAAACTCTCATGTACACATATTAAATGAGTGATTGTGAGGTATTTATTTGTATGTTGTACAGAAAAAACAAAGCAGAAATCTGTCTCAATATCCACCTCATTAATACAATTTGGCTCCTTCCCTGGGGAGAAGTTCCTAAATGTAACAGGGATCTCTGTAATAAACAGTTAAGTACAAAAAAGGTAGCATACACTAATTGAAACACGTATATATGTGTAGACATGTCTATATCCCACAACAACATGCACATATTTGTTTTTGTATGAATCCAATTGTGTGTGTGCTATGAAATATGAAATAAATGCTCTCGAACTAAAATATTATCAGTTTACATCCAAATTTTTTCTTTTTACCAGTATTTGAATATGACGCAGCCTGTATTTACAGGGTTCTTATTTCGTGGCAGCTATACTATTGGTTGATTAAGCGTTATTTGTATTACATTCAAGGACACTTAACCAGTGTGTCAAATCAAGTAAATGAAAAACACTTGAAAATATATTCCATAAACTTTTGATCCAATATTCCGTTTCGGAAACCAAACAAGTTCATATTTCAGAACACCATCATCAACTGAATGTGACAACTAGAAGGGATTACAAGTTCTGGGTTGATTGATGGGTTATACTGACAAGAAGGCGTGTCTATAGCTTTGATATTGTGAGTTTATTTCTCTATCAAATGTTATTAATTTTCTGCAGATGAAAAGTTCAAATTGAAGGGACTTCATCTATGAATAATGCGTGGATTCTCTGAATCTGACAGTTTGATTGGTTATGAATAAACGGATCATTCTCCAGAGAACCCAATTTTACGCTGACTGGTTGAATCACTTTAATGCTTAGAGTTATTCCTTCATCTTAATTCTACGCTTTCTGTCAGTAGTTTTCCAAACGTTTCATCATTTTCTATTTATTAGTGCCAATCGCTATCCCAATAAACGTGTGCTAGGCAACACATATGGACAACATCTAAAAACATAGTTTGATGGTATCACTTATATATTTCAAATAGATTTTCATATCAGATTGTCATAATACATACCTTGAGAATTTATTAAAGCATGTTATTCATATGTATATTAAAGACACTCTAACACGTGCAATGTAACAGTAAAGACAAGCCTTTGATGAATCAGATTCTCCGCACGTGATGCCTAGTCAGACTCATCTCTGTCATTCTTCCATTAGTGATTTTAACGTGATTGAGAAGTGGAATTTTAGCATGAATTACTTTTGAAAAGAATGGGATCCTGTCTTCACAATTTTCAATCGTATATTACGTGGCATTCATTCAATTACAAAATGTTAATTTGACAGCCAGTGAATTGTTCTGAAGAGCTGTAATTTAGAGGAATTATGAATTATAAATGAATCTGTATTGGTTATAAAAGTGATAAAATATTGAAAATGTGACATTCACCTTCCATGGAAATCAAAAGTTTAAAAAGATGGCATGTCAAAAGTTTTAATTAACTAATAATATTGGAAATATCCAATGCAAAAGGTACATTAACCAAAATGTGCATGAAGTATGTAAATGTGATCAAAGATTATTTCTTATGTTTGCAAAAGTTACGACTAGCCCATCTTTCTTATGTTATGAATAATACATGCCTATAATCAAAATTGTTTCAGATATCAAAATGCCAAAGTAAAATCAACAATTGCGCTCAAGCATGCACGTTTTCTTCAAAAGGCTCAGTGAGATTTTTTTAAAATCCTACAAAACCTTTTGGTGAAATTAGGTGAAGATACAAAATTTGAATTACACAAAATGTATTCTCTAATAATCATGCTTCTGAAACCAAACTGTTAAGTAATATATATTGTCTAGTGTATATGATTCACGGTTATAATCGGTTGAAGAAAAATCAATTTTGAAATACTTTTGATCTGACAAGTGTTACATTAATCCATATAATTTCTATTCTATTTCTTGTCAAAGGCTGCTCGTCACATTAAAAGCCTAAAATGTTCATGTCCTTAAACGTGTCCCGAAATCTGTCACAACCATGCATTTCACAATACAACTTGTTGACAAATAAGTAAGGGTTGCACTTGTAAAGAAGATTGTTCTTTGTCATGTGGGAGAGCATATGATAAAATGATATATTGTTTCTGTCAAACGTGATTAATTTTCTTTTCTGAATATAATTGATCTGTGACTAATGTGAGCATATATGGTAATTTGACAGTTTTTAGTGTTTGACAGTTTGATTGCTTGTAACAGTGACTAGTCCTGTGCAAGGGTTAAGTTTACCAGCTCAGTATTGTGGGGACAGACATTGAGCTAGGGGTATTTTTAGAGAAAGAAAGTGACTCTTACAGGATAATCATGAAAAGTAACTGCAATTGAAGGCAGTATAGTTGATTCAAACGTTTGGGTTAAATTTATCGTCAATGAATTTTATTGAAATGGTTTGTTATAAAAACAATTATCAATATTTAGCTCATTTTATGGAGTAGTGCAATTTGATATTTAGAATCTTGTACGAATTAACTTTTTGTCGTTTCGAGGAATATAAGGTTTTGATTTTGTGTGCACACTTAACCGCTCATACATATATTACAGTTTACCTAAAGCGCGAAAGGACATACGTGTGAGTAGTACACATCAATTTTTGTCAGACTGTTAAGACCAGAAACATTTTGTTTCTGTTTAGGCCTAAGATTCAAAGCTAATGAATATCATTTCAGAAAGAAAACTGCAAGTTGTACGTTTCTTTCACGTTTATTGTTTATTGTTTATTGCATCTCTAGTTGATTACATTTACAACATCTTCAGAAATTACAAATGTTAAAACCTTATGATGTGATATGTCAGCTTTAATGTTGGCGTTAAAACCGGTAAAGTCTGTAGGTGATACTTCGTTGTGCTATGTGTGAATGGTAACGTTTCATAATCACTTCTAAAAACTGAAGTCACCCTTTTTACCATCAGTATAGTCAGTAAGTACACAACAATAAAATATCCCAGTTACTGATAATGCATTGTTCAACAGAGTGAGACAGTCTTATGAGGCGCCAGTTTTCTCATAATACCAATATCCCAGAGTGTGAAATCGTTCCCAGGGTAACAATTCTCCGATTCAAATATCTTTTGATTTGTTTATTACTGCGTTTACCAAACGGATCAGGAACTTTCAAACAAGATGACAGTTTGTCCACTCAGCATATTGGTCTGATAACAAATGCCATGTGATATATATTTAAGTGGTCAACTTCATTCTATGAAACTTCACAAATCTAAATACACATAAAACAAGTATGCAAGCAATATATTCCCAACATTATTTGATAAGCAATGGCTTATTTCGGAAATATTAACTTTTTTAAGGTAAAGGAAAAGGTTAACTTTAAGGTTAAGTATTATACAGAATATCATCAGGACATGCATCTTCCGTTATTTCCTTTTGACTATATTATGACATATCTGTTTTATCAAGAAAGGGGATTTTGACCTCATGTTTTCCTTCTTAAGGCACCTATCAAAAATCGTTCATGAACATGCTACGTTTAATTCCATTTAATGATATTTGGATTGATATTTTTAACTTAAATATGTGAATGACGAGTACTGGTGATTGTGACGAACATGCCGACCATTGTGTTATGTAGAACATGCACAAGTAAACTAGTTTCTAGTTTCGATCATCAATAGAAATTACATCTGGATATTTGGTGTAAAAAGAATGACACTGTATTTTAGTTATAGGAGTCTATTTAATTAACATGTGAATAAATTACAATTAAACGACAGGAACAGATAATGACAACTGAATGTATAATGCGTATTGTTGTTTGGTATTTTGAGTTGTTTCTCTATCTAATGTTATTATTACATAATATACATCATATTGAAGAGACTTTATGAATGATATATTAATCTGAATCTGAATCTGTTTGATTATTTATAGATAAATGTATCCTGTTGTAGAGAATCCAATTTTGTAGCGAGTTCTTAAATCACTTTAATGCATACAGTTCTCCCTGCAGCTATATTCTACTCTATGAATTTACACGTTTGTTTCTGTCTTTCATATTCTTTAAGAACATGTCCATGTAAAAGCTGCACTAATGTTAGGCAGCAACTATAGCTATCTTAGATGGATACAACACAAAAATAAGAAAGAGCTACATGTAACATTTTTAAAAATCAAAAGGGCAATTTATCACCTAAGTCTACGTTTCAATGATATTAAAGTCCTTATGTTTCATCTGAGTAATGCTTAGATGAATAAGTTCAAACAAATGTAGTTGCACGTACATGTATGTCCTTACTTATACCAATCTTATCATTCATATCGATGAATCATGGAATGTATAAGTATAGGATATCACTTTTGTATAAAGATTATTCACTACGATCACCAATATTTCACCTGTACATCAGACACACAATCACCGACCATTGATGGAACAGATGTCCCTCAGTGGAGCTCATCTCTGTCATTCTTCCATTGGGGATTTGAACGTGATCTAGAAATGATTTTAGCACGAATTAGCTTCGAGAGAGAAAGGATCCTGACTTTACAATTTTGAAATCATGTAATACGTGACATTAATATAATTTAAATTCGACACTCATTGGACACTGCTGCATCACATCTTTTGCAAATGTTGGAATCATTTGCTTATAACAAACGGTTTAATGATTGCTATCAAATTTTGGATTTCTTCTATTTCTACTTGTAATTTAATTAAACATATTAAAAATCCACAACCCTTTTCAAATCAATTCTGGTTGAACGTTCAACTTCTAGAGCATACATGAACACCATTCGATTTGGAAAAGAAATCTGCACTTTTATAGTCATAACGTAACTTAACACAATTACCTGTTTTATTAAATGGCAGAATTGATGCTACTCGGAATTATTAGGTATTGTAATGTGTTCGCTTTGTACACAGCAGAAATGATATCTTTCGTTTCATAAGTTGTCATATTTAAACAGCAATTGAAGTTTGAATTGAAGGAGATATCTATTACCACGTTTAAAACCAATAGAGGTCAAAATACATGTATTCCTTTCAACACTCGTATGTATTTACCCTATGCAATTTAATCAAGTTTGATTGTACTCTGTGTATACTTGTAATGTTTGTTCAATAGTGTAGACAAGCTATGTCATGAGTGGCTTCCTTTCGGTAAAGTTAGTAGTATATGATTAAATGATTGTTTGGTTTTATGATCCATATATTTAGGTTATACCGGCTTTACCCCGTCACTCGATGAGAGATAAGTGATATCACACTGAAAACACAAACTATCCTCTATATCTTTTTATAGTTGTATCTATTTGCCACAGTGGCATGACAAGTGATGTTAGATAGTAAAGCATTATTCACATCATTGATCAGTAGCCTGCTAGACTGTAACAACGCCACACTACTACTGGTACGTGTGGTTTATTTATTGTGGTGATTTTTATGAACGAGTTGTTGTTTATACATAATCTCATAAGCTGGGTATCATTATACTGTCAATATATGAGTAGTATAAATCAATAACGAATATGGTGCAATCTGACACACAACATTTCCTCTAGACACCGAGTTGGAAGCTGAACACTTTGAGACAATTGTCTTTTAAAAACTCTGTCACTAATCTCTGGAATGCTCTGTCTATTGACATGAGAACATGCCTATCTTTGAAATGTTTCACAGCCAATTTGGCGACACGTTTCTTCAAAACATATTATCAAGAGTGACATTAAATTTGTCATCATTGACTTGTACAGTGCTTTGTAGATATGGTGCTCTATAAATAGTCAGGAATAATGTCCTGACCTTTCCATTAGAATTAAACACAGGGTCAGATTTGTAATCAGATAACTTTCAATCATTCAGTTGTCCATGTGTAAAGATCAATGACATCACGTAAATTAGGTACGTTCATGGACTTCCTCATGGGATTGATATAGATATACATAAATCACTTGATCAGTATTTCTGTGAAGTGGTTATATGGTAATATGGTCAAATCCACCTCCATAACATTGATCAAACCTTCAAACATCATTTTCCATTTTCATTGTTTTCTACTTAACAAAACATGGTGATATTACTAAAGCAATGTCCAGTCTATGGATGGATAATACCTTTTTCAACACGAATAACAGTTAAATTAATAATTTTCTTGACAAGACAAATACAGCAAAAGGAATTAAAGATCTGAAGCCAAATACTTGTATATAAGTCACGTACACATTACAGATGCCACTAAGGTCAGGATTGAATGCGTTTAAAACACCGCATTCGTGTCTAATTACAAGGGTCCCATCACGCTCAATATAGCAAAAGGAAGATAGATTAAGAAATGCCACTTTGGGACACGCATTCAGGCGATCTCTGGTTCATCTGCAAGCAGTGTCAGTTGTCAAAGGAAATACAAGTTCCGGTGTGCCTCCCCACTCAATAAAACACAACTAATACTGATTAATCACCCTTTCGGTTTCTACATCACAGTGCACAAAGGGTAGGTCAGTACTCAATAAACGAGTTGCTTAAGGACTGTTAATGTTCAAATGTAATTTAAAGGGGCAGTAGCACGTTTTTTGCAAATTTTATTTTTTTAATTTTTCCAATTAGAATAATGGTTTATGTCATTTATATTTACTTTAGAGGGTACAACATCTTACTACACAAACCAATTATCCGTAGTTGTAATACCGGTGTTGTGTATAAAGCAAAAATTGCATGGCGGCCATGTTATTGTGATCACATTTTATTATTTCGAACGACAAAAAACGATTGCCGTGGCTTTACGGAACCATGTACACTCATTTAAAACTTGATTTTACGAAGAGAGAAGGGTGTTTTACTGTTGGTTACATTATTTTTCAAATACATTTTATTGACTTATTTGAGAGAAAAAACGTGCTACTGCCCCTTTAAACCAGTAAGACACAAACAGGCAGAGGCTGAGAAGATAAGTAACCGTTACTTAAACTAGTAGGGAATAGAAAACACAAACTAAGATCTGGGCATCTAGGAGCTTGAAATAAAGCAGAAGTACAAGAGTAAAATGAATCCGCTTCACAGCGGTTGCCTGCAGCGATATGGTAATGCAATATGATGTAATTAATAAAAGGTCTCCAAAAGGAGAGCGCAAAATATTTAAATTTATGAAGGTAAGCTCCCAAATACCCAGAGTCAGTAGAAAAGTAGAAAGAAGTAGAGAATGTAGGTAGGAAGGTGAAGAAGTGTAGAAGTAACATGAACCCTGCGAGTGGGAGAGAGTTTACAAAAGCCTTCATGGCTGAGAGTCTAGCAGTCAGAGGGACCTCAAGGTATTCCCTATATGCGTCACTGCGCCAGTCTCCCAGCAGTTTTATCCACTCTGTAGGGAGACCAGCTTGCAGAGCCCATTATGCATCGCCCCGTCTGAAGGAATGGGAAGTGTATCTGTCACTGGGGTACCCTAAATCACTTTGACTTTCTTCAGCAGCTGAAAACTGTTCTGAGTACACAAGGGGCCTGAGAACTCCAGGCCCCGAGCACAGAAACACCGGCGAGTTCTCCGGGGCCTCCCGTGTGAGGCAAGTTCACAAGCGCTGTTACCACACAGAGGGGGTGATTGGGGATAAGGGGGATAGGGAGAGAGAGTACACTCTCCTGAAACTGGATAGTTTTGGTCAACCGCCTTGCATAAAAGAAGGTTAGGTCTCCCCTACTGGGATGACACAATGGGTTGAACTGCGCTGCCCTGTCTGGTAACAGGTTTGATTTCCTGAGTAGTGCAAAAAACGCAGTAACATCCACAACCAGAAAACAACAACACGCAGGCATTGTAGGTTGAGCTTCTCGCGAATTTGACATAATATTGCGGGGGTGATAAGTAGATTCTTACACACTGCATCACCCTTTATCCGCTCGATGCCCGTAAGAGCAGATTGTAACAGGCAGTTATCTTGCAGAGGGTTAGGTAGGCCACACTCCTTGTGAATATGCTGTATGATGTTGAGGTATGTCGCTCGGATGAAAACGTTCTGGCAAGGAAGGTGGCATACCTAGCCACCATGAGTGGTGAAACAGGAACCGGATCATAACCGAGTTTGAAGCAAAATTTGTAGAAAGCTCTTCTGTGCGTGATGTAAGACTTCTTAGTGTCTTAGTTCCTGGTTCAATTATTTCTCAAGATCCACCTGTGCACCTGTGAAAGAAGGAAATTGAGCGTTGAGCGAGACATGTGTCCAACGGATGTGAGGCATGGTTACTACACAATGCACACACTTTGAAGCTAGCAACTGACTACAGAAACTGAAGAGGTTGACTGGTGTCTGTGGTCTAGAGATAACATCAGCATGCTATGCGTTCTGCCTTTATGTAAAAGTTGTTGATAGACGATATCCAAAACAATTCCCGCAAAGCATGCATTATGTTGGGATTCTTGCTTGTGCCTTTATTTATGGCTGCCATAGCAGTCATGCTGTCTGTGTAGACCATAATATGCTTGTTGCGCCACAGGGCTCCCAACCTCTGTGCTGCAAACAACACAGCGAGGATCTCTTTGTTGTTGATGTTTAGAGTGGCAGCAACTGACAAATTCTGATGGAAGTTAATATAAAACCAGTCTTCAGAGCTAGTTCCACTACAGCCTTCTAAACTTGCGTCCATTTGGACGGTTACAACATCTTTGTCCTCTAAGAAGAAGCTTTTACCGTTAAAGACAGTAAGCAATCTTTTCCACCACTCAACATCATGTTGAAATTCCTCATCCAATAGCACCTTGTGGTGAGGTTGTTGCAAATTGCGTAGAGTATGTGTCGGAGAAACGTTCTACCCCTACAAACAACATTGCCAACAAAATTGAGTTTTCCAGCCAAACTCTGCAGCTGCCGCTTCGAGGCTCTCTTTCTTTCTCCGAAGTCCTGAAGCAGCTTATTGAGCTCTAATATCTTCTCTCTAGGTAATTCCATAGTGTGGGTGACAGAATTAAGGAGAATGTCCAGAAAAGTGAGAGATTGCATAGGGCCATCTAACTTTTTCCAGCTCATGTAAAAGTCAAGCTTCCTGAGAAGATTAATTAACATAAGTAGCAACTGTTGACATTCATTACGTCGGTCATATCAGTAAGATATCATCTATAAAACAGATAGTTCCAGCAACACCTTTCCTGATCATAATGCGTCAGATGGCCTGGGTGATGCGGTGGAAGATACCTTGTGCCGCCCTATTACCGAATGTCAAGCGGGTGTCATACATATATATGTGATCCCCTTTAAACTTCCACTTTAAACCAGTAGCCGAATAACAGTCACTGTGAATGGGCACCGAACGATAGGCAGATTTTAAGTCCACCTTTGCCATAAAGTAATTAGGCTTGATTGAGTCAGTTGCTTATTAAACCTCTGTTTGTCAATCGTGACGTAATCATTAACTGCCTTACCGGGGGGCCGCGAACAATCATGTATGAGGCGAATGTCCTTAGAGTCTGGCTTTGATATCGCACCGATTGCACTCACTATAGTAGGCTTTTCATCACATATAACATAATTCTGCTCCTTTAGTTCTTCCCTAATCTGCGACTCCACATCGTCTCTATTCTCTCTGCAGGTGGCTGATCTATAGTTATTCAAAGACACACTAGAGAACACAGAGCCCTCATCTGTGACTCGAAAGCCATCCCTAATACCTTAAATTATAAAGTCTCTATCCACATCAGTTCCTAATTCTCTCACCCACACCTTTAATCGCTGCTGCCTAAGACATTTAGGTTGATCTATGTTCGCGGGGGTATCATGTTTTTTCCTTCTCTGCTGCTGGTATGTTTGGTGACGAGGGTGCGGCTCGCTGCACACCAGACACACATGTTTGTATCGGCATTTGACCCCAAACTGGCACCCTGCTTGCATGTTGAATTGAAGGCAGGGGTCATCCGATGGTGGACGTCTGATAAGTTGACCTCCCATTGTAGCTGCGTTTCGTGGTCTTGACACTGGTGACTTGTTTTGCAGCATGACCGTTGACAGATGTTGCGAGTCGGATCCCCAAGGAAGTTTATAGCTTGCTTGGAGATTGCTGTACTCTCGGTCATACAAGAGCACCGATACCCACTCGAACCGCTCCACAAATTCGAAAACCTTGACAGTATATGCCATGTAATTACGCACATCCCTGTCAGACATTGCCCCAGCCTCCATGGGGGCAAACATAATCCTCATGTTTGCAGCCCCCCATTGCTCCATGGTGACACTTTCGAGACTTGGTCTCCTTGGGCCAGCCTCAATGACAATACGGGAGCCGTTATCATTTGCCAAAATGCATTCGCTCTTAACTGTGATGGAGGTTTTGATAAAGTCAACAATTTCAAGCGGTTTTTCACCTTCTTTTATCCAGAGGAACACGGAGGGATCTTCGTCAATCCTGTGGAGTTGAGTGCTGGTAGCCTGGGTGTTGTTACCTTGCTGTAGCAGCTGGCTGTAGGTTAAGCCAGCTGTACCCTCTGTCTGAGAAGTGTCCGAAGTTGACGTCGTCGTGTTGTCAGGCAACGCCTCCTGCCGAAAACCTTTCACTCCCACCTTGAGGAGGATACCCAGGCCAAGGGTAAGACCAACTGAGTCTATTAAGTCATCGGCCATGTACTGAAGCAAGCAGAAGTCGGCACATCCTTGTTCTTTGAGTTTTTCCAGACTTTCCTGTGTGAGGCCAATAGACGATGACAAGTCATGCACATTGATCGCGGTTTCATCTGTTTGTTGAGCCATAATGCGATATTAAACAAACGCATACGAATTAGAATAGAAAAATTGCCATGACAGAGGTAAGCAAAATGCCGGCTAGGCTGTCGCAGTGAACTGACATCCCGCCGGGGGTAAGATATATGTTGTAGGAATTGGCGCGAAAGTTAGGTCAAGGGTCAGCAGGAGAATGGTCAGAGGGAGTCTAGAACTAAGGCATAGAAGGGGGCAATAAAGATGGGTCGGATAGACTGTAAGCGAACCCCAAGGAGGGGAACAGATAAATGGCGGTAAGACTGGGATAGGAGATCATATAGAACAGCACGGGCGCGTCTACCTAGTTTAAAACATAATTAAGGATAATTACTTACGTATTTTCAGTTTCAAAATGCTGACTGACGATGTCATTCATATTTCACAATTATGTACCTGGTTGTTAAATACTTGGATCAATCAATGAGTTGTCGGTCAAATCAGATAACATAGATAAAACCTGTTATCAACCCCTTTGTGGTAAATCACAATGATACCTCTATGACATGGAGTACCGTTCTAACGTCACCCAATATCTCCTTGTCAAATGTCAAAATCACATGTACTGCAGAAGTTTAAAGATTTACTCTTAGATTTCTTGCCATGCCACGTAATGATACATGCCAAATGTTCGTTGATAGATTAAAATATAAAACAGACATACAGATGCATACCAAAAGTTTGTTCACCTACTCCGTGTTTCATTGCAAACATATTGTTATTTGGGTTTTCTTTGAGGCATCATTACAATGCGAACACTTTACCTTTTTAGTTCATCACGCCTGAAAAGCCCAATGGGCTTATGGCATGGTATGGTGTCCGTCTGTCTGGCCGCCTGTATAATTTTCGCTTTTTCGACTTCTTCTCCAGAACCAGTAACTATAGAGAGCTGAAATGTTATGTGCAGGCTCCTTGGCCTATGGGGATTTTAAATTGGACATGTCGTGACCCCGTGACCCCATATAAGGTTATCGGGGTCACAACCTTAAAAACCTATTTTCATCTACTTCTCCAGTTTCAAAAGGTCTAGAGAGCTGAAAAGTTGTGTGCAGATTCCTTGGCCAATGGGGATTCTACTTTGTTGATTTCGTGACCCCATGACCCCAAATAAGGTCACCGGGGTCACAACCTTAAAAACCTATTTTCATCTTCTCCTGTTCCAAAAGGTCTAGAATGAGGATTCTAAATTGTAGAACCTATTTTTGACCTAATTCCCTGTATGAAAAGCTCTAGAACTAGCTGAGAACAAATTATTTCGGTTTTGCAAACAATTTTATTGAACGTCAATTTACATATTTGCACAAGATAGATACACATGTAGGTGAACAAACTTTCGGTATGCAGCTGTACAAGAAAGTGCAAGCATACATTGCAAAAGTTTGAGATAGCAAACCTATCTGTGTATTATATTTTATGTGACATTTGAAAGATCCCGATAAGTATCTAAATCTAGATGTCATTTTTCTCTCAATATATTGCAGTTAAAACTTTAATCAAAATTTCATTTGAAGGAAACGAATAAAAAATTCATCCTTCCTTCCAAGGAGAAGAAATATTTTGAAGGAAGATTTCAGAGGATTAAAGTGGTTCAACCAGTCAGCGTAAAATTGGCTGCCCTACAATAGTATTCCTTTATTCATAGCCAATCAAACTGTCAGATTCAGAGAATCGCCACATTATTCAGAGATGAAGTCCCTTCAATTTGAAGTTTTGCTTTTGTGAAAAAAAATGACCTTTCCACAAGTAAAATGAAAGACTTCATTTCAATATTTATTCAATCAAAACAAAATTATCATTATCTTTTTGGCATAGTTCTATTTCATTCATTGCTATTTAAAAAAAAAGACAAGGCATCTAACAGTGTTACAATTCCTAGATTAAATGCATAGAAAAAAAGGTTTAATATAATTCATTGAAAGCTTGAGATTAGATATTAATGTCTTCATGGATTGTAAAAATGTTCTAGAGAACGTCAACGCAAACTATGTTAAATGTACTTTTACTTTCAATAATTATGCCACAGAATTGACATGTGATGACATTCATATTTGAAAATTTTCGTATGTGGAATTTCTTCTTCACTTTCGAATCGTAGTGATACTACTTATGTATAATAAATTGTACTAACATAATAAATAATAAAACAACAAGTTTTCAAAAGCAATGGAAATAGCACAAAGGCAAAAGGACATTGATAGTAACAGGTATGAACAATCTATACAGACATCAACATTATATAAATAAAATCTAATATTTTTTTAAGATACTATTTTTATTACGGATCATGGGCTGGTGAAGCAAAGCAAGAAGATTTAGAAATGTACCTCATAAAGCAAAACTTTTAAAGACCAAGGAATAAATATACGATTCATTTCTAGCATTATCATACCATGTCTTGGCAAAGCATGGACCATCAAGTCAAATGTCTAAAGTTATTTCATATTATGTGATAATGGAAACAGTTCATGTATTTGAATAAGAATTAAGAAGTCATGGTAGAAATCATTGTAGAAGGTAATCCATTTTAGGGATAAAATTATTTAGGTATATTTGATTGTTTTTATTAAAATTGTATCAGTGTCAAGTCATGCAATACCATTATTAAGAAATGACATTTGCTAATTGTGTCGAGTTTATGTTAAACCTGGCGCTATCCGTCTGCAACATCTCTTGCCCGTCAATGATTGATTTACAATTATACAGCAGCAATCTGTTTGTGGACCCCAAACAGCGAATTGTTCCGTTTTAAACTGCATACACATCGGAGATGATGAAATGTCACTGTCAACGAGGCTTCACATAATAACACCTGATGTTCAGCGATTACATATATATTTAACCAGTGTGGAGAGCATACATCATCAATCTAATATCTATATAGGACGTTCTGTTTAGCAACAACGCTGTTTCCATGGACATTTGACAAATGGAAGTATTTGACAGTTTTTGCTGACAAACCAAATATATTCTTATATCCAATGCGCTTCATACCTAAAACCAAGTGAATTAATGTGAGAACTGTGTGTATTTGTATAAGTCTAGATTTATAGCACAAGTCCCAGAATTCATATCAACACTGTCAAATTTTAGAGTAAAGAGATATGGCCCAAAGTAATGGGCCATTCAACTTTGATGAACGGTTGAAGGCTGTAAAAATCAAAACCACTGGTGCATAAAGTTATTCTTTTCGTTTGTTTAAGACTGTAGGCGTTTGTCCCTGTAGGCGTTAGTACTGGTACAATCTTTGCAGTAGGTAATATATTTAATGGACAAAATAGGTTGGAGATATCGGAGTTGTAATATTAACATTACACCAGTGTCAGTAGATCATTTATAGTTTAAACATTTACATTTACTATTTTTGTCCATTATATGTTAAACTATCAGTCTGCCGCATTACGTGCCCTAACCGTCAAATGGCAATGCAAATACAAAGTCTCTTCAATACCTTCTAGCACTTAGGATTGCTCCAACAAAGCATATATTGCAAATACAAAGCAGGTATTCTCATTCAAAAGACTTTCCTTAGAGGGGTCGTTAAATGAATGTTTCAAATGAAAATAAGCTACAAAGGCTGCTAAATTTGTCCATGAGACAGAGAATCTGCGTACGTCGTTTAGTCCCTGCGGCATTTGACCGACACGGAGATGGAGCATAGCATGTTATCTGCCAACTGGTCTTATATTCAATAACAACTGAAGAAATTAAACTACACAATAGCAAGTCAAAACAACTTGAGATTTGAACCTTTAAACTCGGGAAATATTTTAAATTCCTTTAAATAATTCATTTAGACAGTGTTTGAGAATATGTATATGTGTTACGTAGTGAAGCTTAATAATATTACGATCTGATTTTAATGATAAATATTACAACCAGCCTTCATCTATTAAAGTTTATTCTGTCATCAAATGTATTGAATAAAATAGTCAGTAATAGCCGTGAACATTGTGAAACCTGTACAAATGTTTGAATTTGTGGTCTGTAATAGTAACGAGGGATTAATTTCAGACATTGCGATTCCCTTGAATAAAATCTGAGTCACTTTAAAGCAAGTAAAACTGTCATACTCCTTGATATTAGCGTTTTGTGGGATTTTTGTCGTTCTCTTCTCAGGCACTATGCTACACGTGTTTCAGGGTATGTGGAAACAGTTCACTATAAAACTGTTGAATTGCTGTTAGAGGTTATGAGATATCAACAATATTAAACAGGCTGCTATATGAATGATGTAAGTTGATGACGGCTATGGGAAAGTTTTGAAGATAACCCTGTTAGTCTGATAATAAAGAGTTCTTCCAATGAAATATAGGAGGCGGGAAAGCGCAGTGGTTAGCGTGTTCGGCTTCGGATCAAGAGGTCCTGGGTTCGAATCCCGCCAGGGGCACGGCAACTTTGTCTGCAGTAGAGAACTCACTCATTCCAATGAAATATAGAAAACCCATCTAATATTTCTCATCAGAACTTAGTTTATCATCTATAGATAGATCTAATAATTGAAATGTAGTGTATGCAAAAAGTAAGAAAAACAAATTGAAAATTGATTTATCCTATTTCCTCAAGGATTAAGAAAATGTTTTATGACGACAGAATTTAGTTTTTTGAAGCAGTTGGAAGAAACATTTGCAAATAATTTTGCAATAAATTCATTCAAGATGATGCTTTTAGTTAGACAGTTTTATCAATTCACATGCAATTATGATGACAGTGAAAATGCAGCGTTATTGTAAGTCCCCAGATTGTAATCAAAACATTTGTTTTTAACTTTTAGCATTATTATTTGTCGCCCTAACCAAAAGTCATACATAATGTATATATAATAAGAGTGCCACAACATCACTAAACTGTAATCTGAATTAGCCCTGAATATTTTAGTCTGCAATAAGAAGTGTATAACTATAGAAATGTCTCCATTTGATTGAATTCGGTTAAGCCAAATACCAAAAGAATAAATGTATACTTGCTGATAAAGAGCTATCTACATTATGTCTTTTCTTTCTGACAATAGCGAGCTGGCAAAAAAGCAAAAAGGATGCAAACATTTTGATAAGATATATGATAACAATAGATATCCGCAATTTCAATCCATGGCATTAAATTCACAAAAGCATTGAAAGATCTTCTGTTCGTTTTCATCAGGTTTTGATTAATTCTGATTAGGGCATTGATTGCTTACATTTATTTCAGTAGAATCAATTTGATATAATTACGATGAAGATTAAAGGGGCAGTAGCACGTTCTTTCGCTCAAATAAGTCAATGAAATGGATTTGAAAAATAATTTCACTAATAGTAAAACACCCTTCTCTCTTCGGAAAATAAAGTTAAAAATGAGTGTATATGGCTGAGTTAAGCCATGGAATCGGGTTTTTTTGCCATTCAAAATAATAAAATGTGTTCGCAATAAAATTGCCGCCATGCAATTTTTGCTTTATACGCAACACTGTTATTACCACTGCGAAGAATTGGTTTGTATAGTAAGTTGTTATACCCTCTAAAGTAAATATAAATGATAAACTATCATTATAAATGGAAAATTTGAAAAATAATAATTTGCAAAAAACGTGCTACTGCCCCTTTAAAACGGTATGTCAAACATTCTCGGCTTACATAATATCGCAAATAATTCCACTGTTGTTGATAAAATTAAGATCACTAGAGATACAAGAGATGAAAGTAACATTATCGTATACATATATAGAACATCATACTTGTACATTTGGATCGTTTGTATTCAACGAAAATATGTCATGGAAGCGGAGTAACAACGAGTTCGAAAAACGAGTTCTTCCTCCGCTTTCATGACAGCTTCGAGATCAATACAAACGATCCAAATGCACAAGTATGATGTTCTTTACTTATCATACATCCTTATTTTAGTCAGATCGTTTTTAAAAATCAGTTGATCAAATGTATTGGGACTGCCTTACGCGCATTGAAAAACCGATCGCGACCGTTGCTCAGCCAGCTTGACTGGTGGTTTCATATCTACATAACAGCTTTATTTTTTCATTGATCAGCCCAGTAAAGCTTCATGTGAAATTTTGTCAAGTGCGTTAACACAAAGAAAACATAAAACAAAAAAAATTGAAATAATTTTCTTTCAAAGAAATGAAAACAGAAACAACGTTCAGATTTCCGTCCGTCGTACTTCTTTTGAATGACGTAACAATGGACATGACGTCACAGTCATAATAGGTTATGATGTCACAATCACGCGGCATCGCTAGTGTAGCTTCGGAAATGCTCTCTGATGCCCTTAGCATGGAGTTTTTCGCCTTATTAATGATTATATGAGTGTCTATTTCCTACAAGTGTTGTCAATATTATGCCTAAATCAAAGCTAATAATTCATTATTTGAAAGGTTGTTGTCAGTGTGATGAAAACATAAATTACGAAGATTGAATCGTGCCGAAGTTTAGAGAAAGTAGAAACGTCACCAGTGCATACGGAATGCATCGTACAATACGGAAATCGCCCCTGGAAACCATATTGCAAGCCTGTATTACTATCTTAAGTTTACATGCGTAGATAAGAAAATTGTTGAACGTATTCCTGTAAAACATCATATTTTGTTCTAACGTTGGTGCCTTTAAACCATAGATCATCAATTACAAACTCACTCTCAGTTTCACATACCAAACATCTAAGCTGGTGTATATCATTGGTGTACATGTCTCTCCTGCCCATATAACCTGCTTCCTTATCATAGGCAAATAAGTGTAGGTCGGTTTGTGACAACATTTTCACAAATGAACATAAATGAATATATTTTAGGCATTCAACTGTCAATTAGTCAATTCATAGTCAATTAATTCTTCATAAACGAATTTTTGCAGATAAGTGACAATATTCATACACGTGCATAAAATGAATGTTTCCAAGACTTGGAATGCAGATTCCATCAACATTTTTGGAAGACACAAAAGACAAATATGTTCAATCAATTAATATCGAATTAAGGGGATGGCATGACAATTACATTTAGAAATTGATGCATTGCTTACTGTGATATTAAGGTCGTCTAATATTTTCAAAACCTTTTTTGCTTAAATTTATTTAATTTCAACTCTTTTACTTTTGACTAATTGTTCTTTTAACATTTAGAATGTGCATTTGAAAATAATCATGTTATGCATGTGTAAAACACATTTCTAGGGACATGAGACTAACTCCCTCAACTTGTTTCCTCAACAGTTTCTCTAAAATTGTTTCCTCAACAGTTTCTCTAAAGTGTCTTCGAACATAATAGATTAAAACATTGCCACTACTATTCCAAATTCAAAAACAAATGTTTTTTCCAAGGGAAACTCTGAACGTTTATCCTTCATAATATTCTATGAATTACTTTTACGTTTCTATCGTTAACAACCATCCCAATCTTGTGCAGCAAAAATAACAAAACTACAGTACACATCTAATACAACACTTTTTTGACAAAAAGACAAGATTTAAATTCGTGATAACACATTTCACAAAATTATTTTAAAGTACTTTGATACAAATATTCATCTGTTTCAATATGAAATATGACTTTTCTTAAAGTGAGTCTTTATAAATCAGAGTGTTGGCATCATTGTTCTAACAGTTATAATTACATGTATAACTTTATTTCAAGACATTAATTGATTACAAGAAAAGGCACACGAACCAAATTGCAAACGTTATTACATCAAAATATTGCAGTGTACCCTTCTTCTCTGGTATATGTTGAACTGTATTATTGGGCATCATTAATTTGAACTTTCTTAAGTTGGAAACATAATGTCACATGTACTTACATATTTCAGAATAAAAATAATAATTATGTATGCCGTTGTTGCAAATACTCACAGGTACAATCACACATACGTATTTCATCCATAATGGCATATAAATGATACAAAAATATACAAAGCGAAATATTGATAAATAAAACGAAAGCCTGCTGATAATAGAATATACAGACTCATCTGAGGATATCTGTCTTTTCTTGACTTATACCATGTTTATCTCATCGAGTGAGGTAGAAAGTCTTTCTACCTCACATGGTATTTGTCAGGAATTGACGGATTTTCTATGTATTATATGATGTTATCCTTGTGATTACTTACGAAAAGGGTCTTTTTCACGTCGAGCGGTCGCTAGGAACAGTCCGTTCGTCACCACAGTAACACTGTGACGTCATAAGCCAATTCGCTGCGTCAGACCATTGTTTTATGACGTCAAGTTATCTATTATATAACTAGCAATGAAATATGTGATTAAATAATGATATTATAATTCATATTTGCACATAAGCAGTAGAAAGTCATATTTTCACTGCAGTGATAATAAAACATTTTCTTCATGCTCAGTGTTACAAAATGAATGGAAGTGATCAGAAGTGATCTAAAGCGATCCATTGCCAACTGCAGCTCTGGGGAGTTGTCTCCGCAAATCTAGTATCGATAAACTAGTCACTGCAGCTCTTTAATTCGCAAGAGAATTCCTATTCCTGACTATTGTAGACAACGTGTTAAAATTTTTATCACGATTTTAATGATTTCATTTATTTCAAATAAAATATGCTATTTGCCCTACAAAGTTTATCGCACCAAATCTTGCACGTGAATAAAGCCGTCGTTCCTGAAATAATATGCTTGAACTTATATTTTACAGGTAACAAAATACGGAACAATACCTTTTATTTGATGAATTAGATTCAAATATATTATATATTAAGTATTAGAAGTATATTAACTTATCATGTTGGAGTATTCTGATTTTCAAGATACGCTTGGTTGATTTTTAAATAGTATCTTTGGTACAGAATTTTGAAACAAAATTGAATTATTCCTGACCATGAGTATTTTCTTAGTGGTTACTTACTAACTTAACTTTCACCTAAACTTACATAGTAAGATGTGTTTATTGCATGTAGGCCTGATTAATATGTTAAAAGGTAATTAAGCAAATGCGATTAAAAAAACAGTGAGGCTAAAGGCTCCAACCAATTCTCAATAGAATGCAATGATGAAATCCTTATTTCTTACTATGTGATGTAAACAATAATCATCAATTCTCATTTCAAACGTATAAACTTCATAACTCATAACTAATTTGAAGGAAACGGAGATATCCCTAAAATCTCCGAAAAAGAAAACATACTTTTCAAAATATATATTATTGGATTAAACAATCGCCATTACCATAGATTCCCTACAGATTGTTTTTTTATTCAGAGCCAATCAATTGCAAACTCTCGGTCTTATTGCAGAATTGAAGAAAATATGGGATATAGATATACAGTTTTACATTAAAATGCTTTAGTTAATTTAACATCATACAAATGCTAGTTGCATAAGTAAAATTTACATGTGGGATTGTTATTTTATCCAATGGTTGTATAATTAACTGTCAAAGTAGAACATGTTAAATGTTATTTTTAAAATAATTCAGCTGATACTTTCCTGTTCTAAAATTGGTTTTCATATTGTTGACATTTGGGAATCATTTCTCAAAAGAGTTTTGATTTAGATTAAAACTACTTACCAACGGTTTGTTAAATTATAAAGTAACGGCTTCATTGTTTTTGGTAGCAGCAAATCTTATTTCCAATAATATCTTGTTTCTTCCCAACGTGAAGTCTGCTCTCTTATTAATGTCTACTAAAATAAATAGGGTAATATGACCCTGTCATTTGCAGACAGCATTGTCGTAATTAAGTTCTGTTTATTTCGTTACATTGTAACCTCTTTTCAGTAGTATCAAGTCCCCAATGCATGGCAGCTGTAAATTAAAACCATTATTTGTCGTGGCATTGGTGCAATGTTTGATACGACAACTAAGTGAGCATTAGTGTTTTGATCCCATCATTAAACATAGGAATGGCAATTAGCATTGTGGCAATTCACATTGATAAACACAAGTTTGGTTCCATTTGGTTTGGTAGCATTCCATATTTCAAACCACACCAAATAAATTAATACAAACGATAACTATATATTGTTAAACCTTTTCTTAGCAATTAGAAATACTTGCCATTTAGATAGTGGAGAAATATAACATGGTTATATTTTGGGATAACACTACCTTCAATAGTACAAATTCTTGTACGAGGCGAAATGGTCGTGTGGCAAGCTGTTGGTACAGTCAACGCTGGCGATAGTTGCCGATAGAGGGCGTGGGTTTGAATCCCGCATGGGACTCGGCCCGAAAAAGTACAAGAATTTGTACTATTGAAGGTAGTGTTATCCCAAAATATAACCATGTTATTTTTCTTAGCAGGATCAACAGACGTTTATCCCCGTTTAGTCACATATGGTTTGTTATGTTATACTTTCATTTATAAACAGGAAATGACAAGGGTATATCCTTATCGTTGTTTTAAAATATCGTAATTCTCTAACTGTTGTTAGAGAATATACAACAAATTCCAGATTATCATTTAACAGTTGATATTATAAATAACTTAAATACAATTAAATGTCCTCTGAATATTAGATATCTGTCATTGGAATGGTGTTATTAACAATATGAAATCATGTAAAAGAAAGCTTTATGTGAATTTCATATTATTGTTTAGATCCCGTCTTTAGAGTTATTTCTCCTGAAAACGAATTACCCTAATGCTACTTTTAAATCACATTGAAATTGAATAATGACTGCAGGGCATTAAACTGTGTATCACTTTCAGAGATTGTGGTTCCTCTACAAGCACCAACACAGGTCTTGTGCATCGATAACATGGATCTCACCGTGATCAATTACCTTGGGCTACTCTTGTCCGTATGGGTATATCCTGAATAGATCAAAAGCATTGCTGTGGTCTAATCACAATTGGCAAAAACTTAACTGTTCAGCATTATGTTGTAAAGGTTCGTTCAACAGCTATTTTCTCTGTTTAGTTTTTCACGTTCATCTTCTTATTACAATGGAACTGCTTTAAGAAGGTATAAAGATGAAAGTACAGTTAAGAAATAATGAACTCTATTTCCAAGTGAAAGAGTCAGACTAATCATTTACGCTAATCAACTAGTAACCATAAACTCAACTTTCTTGGAGGAGCCATTTTTCATAATCAATCAGCGAAACAGATTCAGAGAATCACCGAGGACACTACTTCAATTGAAGGGTTTCTTTTCAGAGCTTTAATAACATTTGATTGCAAGATAAACTATGAGATCAAAGCTAGGACTCCACCTCTTATTTTGTTATCCAATTTGAAAAGTATATAGAATAATACATGTATGTAGAATCGAAATGATAACTTTTGAGGCCATTGGATGTTTGGGCATGATCAACGTAAAATTCATAGATGCTAACGCTGATTTGGACAAGTGTTTGTGAACGGTCAACTTCTTTAAATATAATACAGCAATGTTCTTCTCATTGTCATACACAGAGTACAAACATACAAACAATTGTATATTCTAACAGACAAAATATTCAGGGTTGGAATTAAAATGACATACACAGATGGGTTTCAATCCTGACCCGGTTTCCTTTATTCATAAAAATGATTGTATGATATAGCTGAATATTAACTTGATGGAAGTGCATGAAACTCTTTGAAGTCACCTCGTAACCAATGAAACGTCACTGTCAATAACGCTTCACACAGTAACATCCGATGTTCAGAGATAACGTATAGTTTTGCCAGTGTTTAGAGCATATAGCATCAATTCAATATCTTCATGTGAGCCGTTATTGACTTACACATGTACAGTACATGAGCTGTTACCATTTGCATGTGCGAAAATCGTAAAATTGATTTCGTAGATATCTTTCATTAGCTTCAATACGACATACATATGACACCTCAGTAAATAGAAAACATATCTTTTGAAGACGAACGTTTTAAAAGCGTTAACGTATTATGAACATCAAAGGTGCATGTAATGAATGGACATATTTAACACAGTATAACAGATATTCTCAGCTTACATCACGAATATATGCACACTACGGATACGAACCATGAAAGTGACATTATCATATGCAATTGTTGAAAGTATTTCTGTGAATAGGTTATTGATATAAAGCATCAACCTGCCCTCACACTGGTATACATATGCAGATGCCTTTGGGTCATGGATTATCAATTACTTGATGAGCTCTGTCACTTCAGATACCAAACATCAAAGCTGGTGTATATCGTTGGCGCTAATGTCTCTCATGTCCATGCAAATATTTTTCCTTTGATAAATAAGGTGTTTCTTGATCATGGTATGTAGGTTAGTATGTCGCAAAACATTCATAAATTTACATAAATGAATATATTTTAGACATTCATATTCTAGCAAATAATTTCTAGTTATGCAAAAACACATTTCGATTTGCAGATGTGTATAAACTACATACATGTAGTTTAAATGTTATCACTGAATATACTCGTACATGAACATAACGAACAGCTATAAAAAAAAGATATTGATACAATAAACAAGCAACGTACAGAGGAAACTGCAGGTGACTGTGAATGGTTTGTTATGCCTTGGTTTCTCTTGATTGCTGAACAACTACTTCAAAGGAAAAGGTCCTCTTAGAACACAGATACATCTCCTTTAATATTTCAAATAAGGCATTATCTAAAGGCAATGCCTGAAGCTAAAATTACTTTTACTGTGAATTGATTTTTTAAATTAATTATTAATTCGTCTTAACATCAAACAACATTACACTATATTAAACACATTGAATCAAACAGATAATTGCTTCACTCGGAATGAATTGATAATGTTAGAAACTTTAAATAAGAGTCATTTTCAAAATATTTTAATATTTAATATTACGCAGTGGCCAATGCCTGAACCTAAAAACAAAAACAAAAATTGAGAATTATAACTTCAGACATCATTGACATCAAATACCTTTCAATCAACAATAACATTAATAACGTTTGACAGAGTTAACAAGTATGCCATTTAATCATAGTATCATAAAATCATATTATATTCAATAATCTCTTTTTCTCTATCATATGATATAAACTGTTAGAATCTTAAATCTTCACATCACTCACATCCGACTTTGAAAATCTGCATCGATATTTAATAACGTTTGACAGAGACGCAGTAATGCAATTTTGTCATATTTCCATCAAACTTGAGTCTAGTTTTTAAAAGAAAATCTTTCCTCACAAGCCAAATCGATAATGACTTGTCACAGTTTGTCCGAGAAAAGTTTATGTTCAAAGGAGCAATTTGATACCCACACAACACCTGTTATTCAACATTTATGGAAATTCGGTAAATTACGAGGATCCGTAATGTGATTAGAAGCCCCTTAAAGCTGAGAAATTCAAAAGTTAGAATTAACACTTTTAAGATAGAAAGTGATTTTGAAGGAGCGTTGACTCTTTTGAATAGTTTAGAATGCTTCATAACACAATAGGAACTTCTACAATTGTTGTTTATCAAATATTACCTGATTTCAAAGTAGTATACATGACCAGTGAATCCGTTGAGAAATTAGCGAGAAATATCTAGCTAAATCCACCATTACAACTAGTATATGTCACTGTTGCTACTTGTAAAACAATATTGATATTGAAAGATATTTTCAAGAAAAGCCTAACTAGATCTTATTCCATTGTCGCTCATCATTAGGAAATAATTAAAATAGATCAAGATCAATTTTTAATTAATTCTTAATTCTCCCCCCAAAACATTTAAAATTGCACTTGCAAATTTTAAACAGATTTAATTTCCCATAAGTTGAAGCATTGAGACCAGATGTAATTCACATGTTATTTTAACTTATTTCATTATAGTCCTGTGGCCGTGAATTGTGAAAGATTATCATGTTCAAACATAGTGAGTATCAGAAAATTAAGGTAGAGATTTTAGATTTAACTTTTGTAAATGTAAACATGTACTAGTACTTATAAGTAAATTGCAATGCTCCTTTGTTTGAAGGTGTGTACTTTGTTGGAACGAGAAGCATGTGATCAAATATTTGGAATCAGTTATGATACAAACAGAATATGTTGTCTTATGTTGTATGCTACATATCTGCCACTGAACCACTCCGCCAAGGGTAATACTAATAACATTGTAATGTCATTAGCAACAGTCAACAGCATGACTACATTGTCTAACATTTCAGAACATCCCATCTCCGAGGCCCATTTTCAAAATTTATTAAAATTGTGATATTTCACGAATAATTACTTTCCTCAAAAGTTGATGATTTAAGTGAAATTACAGTACGACTACAGTCTATGCTTGATGTTTTTGTTCAGAGAATATACAACTACTTGATTAGAATGTGAAAGAGACAGTTGACAAACTGCATCTGATCATATCAAGTTAATTAACATGTTCACTTCATCACATTTCATAAGATTTCCAGGAGGAGTGGTTCATTTCATCCTTTATGTTTTGATATTTGACGGTTTATGTCGTTTCCAGTAACGTTTCATGTTTGTTAATAAAATTTGATATCTTTTTATCATGTTACATTATACAAACATTCTAGTTTTGAAGTTAAATACAATAAAACAATGTAAAAGTGTCATGATAAAATCATACATTTGATTGCAATAGTCACCAGTTTAATGCATATGATAACCCTGTACCCTTTTCCAAGATTGCAGTTCCAGAATTCCTGATTATTTGTATAAAGGATATACGACACAAATTACAAATTTATACATCGATATACTACAGAATAATGGTCGTTTCTGTTATATATAGATACATTTATGTGAAATTGGGCACTTTTTAAGAGAACTCCTATATTTTAAAGCATTTGGAATAGAGTTCTACATATTAGGCAATATTGCAATATATGTATTGTGCTGTCACACTATACTCGTTAATTCATCATCAGATTTCCATATATAAAAGCTACAATGAAAACTGGCATCAACTTACTTAATCGCAATTGGGGAAAATTCGTGAGGATAGCCAGTTAATGTCTATTGATGTTGCTAACCATGTTCGCTTTCTTTGTCATTGGTATCATATCATTTTATGTCGCATAATTATTAAACTATTTACTGTGAAAAATAATATCATTATAATAATATTATATTGCATTCGATAATGCGCCACATCCACCCGAATGAGTGCTCTGTGCGCGGGTAGGTATGAATAAAGCTGTAGTGTTGAGTTATCTATTCGAAGTTTTGTTTTATAAGGAGATAATAAGTTGAGTCTTGAAGGTAGGGAGGTTCTTACAAGACTTGATGTTAAAGGGGTGAAACTTCCATTTACTACATACGGAATAAAAGAACGACCTTTTCTCAAAGGATGTTGAGTAGATACGAGGCACTGTGAAGATAAGTTGGGTTTTTTTCAATAAATTTTTATTCGTTCCAATTGTTACATACTCAAACACAAGAGTCAAACAACAAGGCATACAGTCAGACTATGAATAGGTAAATACATGTTATTATAGACAAAATAATTAGTTGCTGAAGGTGTTGATGAGTGAATTCCATTTGTGATGGAATATTTTCAATTTCATTGTTTTCCTTTGAGATTAATTTTTCAATAGGAAATATTTCTTTTAATACCATTTTTACCTGTTGAATTTTGGAACTGTAATACTAAAATAACACAAATGGATATGTTTTTTGGCAGAGATAATGATTTGGTTAAGTAATATATCTTTATGAAGTGTACCGAACTTTGAAGATAAGTTGGTGCTGTGAGTTAAGTGATCTGGATGGCTGGTAGGGGGGAAGCAGTTCTGATAGGTAGACTGGGGCGAGGTTGTGGAGGCACTTGTAGGCGAGAAGGAGGGGTGTGTAATCTTGTCTGGGAGATATTGGAAGCCAGTGGAGAGAATTGAGTACAGGTGTTATGTGGTCGATTTTCTTTGTCGTTGACTATTCTGGCTGCAGTGTTCTGAAGGGTTTGCAGTTGACAGATGTTTGCCAACAGAAAGCTGCAATAGTCGAGCCGTAAGATTACGAGTGACAGGATTAATTTAATTGCTGCCTTTTTGTTGAGATGGTTGCTGATTTTACTGATGTTTTGCAGATGCTGGTTTGGAGTTTTTATGATGTGTGAAACTTGCTCTTTCATTTCAAGGTGTTGGTCCAGCCAGACTCAAAGGTTCTTGACTTAAATGTAGGCGTCTCCTGTCATGATAGACACAGATTGGTCAAGCTTGTCAAGTTTTGATTGTGGGCCAATGACAATGAATTCCGTTTTTTCCTCGTTTAAATTTAAAAATTTTTCTTTTATCCACTGCCTGATGACTAAGCAACATGATTGGACTTTGTTTAGACCTGGTGCTATATTGTCAACAGGAATAGATAGATACATCTTATTGTTGCCATCTTGGTGCTGGTTTACCCAATGCTTTGAGGCAATAGCACCGAGCGGTAAGGTGGAGAGGGTGAATAGTACCTGACCCAGGACTGATCCTTGGGGCACACCTCGTAGCTCTGGTGATGATATTTCTCCTTCAAACAAAATACGCTGAGATCATTCAGAGAGGTATGAAGAGGACCAGGTTAGGACTGTTCCTTTGATGCCGAGATCATTAGGTTATCAATTTTCACAAAATGTGTCATACAGCCTTAATTTCGAAATCTTAACGCCTGCCCTGATTTTAATATTCTTTTTAAATTCCATAGTAACATTTTTTCAGTAATTTTAATGAATGTCATAAATAGTTCCGCTACTCGAAAGCTGAAGCTGATGATAGATTATCTATCTCTTTCAGTGAGAAATTGAAAGGAAGTAATTAACGCTGAAGCCTTATGGGAGTCAAATTTACTGCTAAAAATTAAATCCACATAGATTTGTTTCTTTGATTATCCCGAACCACATCAAGTCCTGTACCATCAATTGAGTGCCTGCAGCTCTTCAATTCTCAGGATATTTCCTATTGACTGACATTTCCTTCTTTGAGCAAGAAACAATTGAATATATTTTTTTTCACAGATAAATAGTTGGTTTTCCTCTGGCTAGATTTATTTAATTCATAAGGGAATAAGAAATACTTTAGTGTTTTATGACATTATTAATAGTAACGTTATTTAGACCTAAGTTTTTAATGTTCCAGTGATTTCCATTGAAATACAATATTTCCTTACATAGTTCACCATACCAACGATTATTTTAACGATTTCGAAAAAGCTTTTGATGGCAGAAATTACCTCAGGAACATTTTAAGTTTTTAGAATATTGGACCCAGTACTCCACATTTAACAGAAACATTCTAGAATGATACGGCATCGAGAATGTTATAGGATATATCTGCGCTAACTCCCTGAAACTATATTAAGGATGTGTTTCATGAAGAAGGTACAACATTGACATATGATGAAGTTAAAGGAAAAGAATACTGAAACTAAAGCAATTCAAGTAGCATTTGTGTGTTCTATTCCTATTCCTAATAACTCAACGCTTAGAACGTATTTGGGAGTAAACAGCTATTCACCTGTCTTCACGTTGAACACGTTCACTGTGTGCTGTTGATGAATATGATTGGAAAGTTGTAACATTATTGTTAATAACTTAACACGTAGCAAAGATTTGAAATGCTTCCAATATATGCATTCAAAGTCCATTAAAACATTAATTATCAACCACATTGTATGGAACCTATGTGAATCAATCTTCAACATATGGAAGAAAATAGTATTGCATTTAATCACATAACAGTTGATGAATCTACATATGAGATAATTATATTTGGAATGAAAGGCCTGTCAGTACAATCGTTTTACCATTTAAATTATAGATGTAGTTTAAATTGTTTTAACCAGTATATGTACATGCATATGGTTTTCTCAGACAGCATAAAACCGTTATTGACTTTCCAGATTGAGGACTGAATTTTGTATTACATCGTTTATTTGCCCCTTTCATAGAAACAATTTAAAACTACATATTTGTTGATTTGAAAATATGCAGCATATTTCTACAAACGAAGAAATTAAATTCATCTTCACCATATGTTGTCATACATTGCTTTTAGGTTTAATAAAGCATATCGGCATCCTGAAATGTTTTCTTAACACCATATTTTCCTAAAATCTACAAAATTCCCAGTTTACAAATTCTACACACACAGATTAAACAGATGATTAAGGTACCAATAGATGCTCCCAAATAACATCGTGTATCGATATAACTGTCCCTGCAGTCATGTAATTCTCAAGATGACTCAAGTTGTATTGAATTGAAAATGAATATCCACTGGAAAAGAAATTATCTTCCTTTTACAGTATAAAAATATCATATCCTTATAAATGATGAATTTAAAAGACACCAAATGTTGCTAAACTGTCAAGAAAGCAATTATTGTGATGATTAGTTAATAATATTGCTTTAAATAAATTATGTTCAATTTATAATTTCATCTTATGACAAAACATATTATGTATATTACAGTTTTATGTCGATATTATCTAAACCTATTACTCCATGATGTAAATAGTGCTGAATTGCAAGAATATCATTGTTAGTGACGCTCACTTGCAAAAAGGTCACCCGCTATTGCAGTCGCGCGGCAAACATTGTGACGTCAACCAAAAAGGACTATGACGTCACGCGCTGATTACAACGTTACGGCAGCACTCGGTGGTTTCACACATGTGTGTAAACAAGTCATTGTTATCTAATGAGTGATCTCACCACGGTTGAGTAATAAATGAGCCTAATGCACTGGCTTAAATACAAAATAATTATATCATTCATCCATCCATTCATCTAACATCCACTGGATATCTATCTGGCAGATTCAAACGTCCCATGCCATGTAGAAAGGATTTATTAAGTCATCTTTTAGAGTGTTGTTCATTTGAGATGATAGTTAATCTTGTTTAAGATAACAGCTGGTTCCAAATTCGACAATTACCTTATCACAGTGTTAGATAATGTTTGCCAATTAACAAACCTCTTCTGTCATGTCAGACACTTTGATGTTTGGTGCAATTTTATAGATGTTTCTCATGACGACGAGTTGTCTATCAAAAACAATAACAAATAACAAAAACACAGGAGAATGAACTAAAAGTAAATGGTCGCAAAATGTTAATGAATAAAGTAAACAGGTTTAACAAATGGGAAGTCAAATAGGCAATGTCTATTTGAAAGAATATTTGAAAGTATCTTGAGCCTGAATAAGGTCATCTTGGGAGGAAATGATTCAAATGAAAACCATTGTGATCATCCTGTTTGTAATTATAACCAAGTCGACAAACTATATGTTTATGATTAAAAACAGTGTGGATATATCGTATTGACATAAGAGTTTGTACTATGACCGGACATCATCAAGTCCATGCAATGATCCAAATGCACTCATAATGAAATGACGTGATGGCATTATAATGCTTTGAACTCGCTAAACTGTTAGTCCAATAGCAGTGAATTGTTCAGTACAATTTTCATTGAAAAGTAAGGAACCTTGAGTTGGAGATGACAAATAAAATCCCACCTGGGCTTCTTCTGATATCAAACAAATCAACACTCCTTTTTAAAAAGGTTAAGACACCATCGGCAAACATCGGATAGTTTTAATTTTAATTACAAAATAAATATATTTATTTGGATTTATCATCCAAAACTGGCTCCCACAGTAGATATCGCTTGTGTGAGATCAAGCAATATCTACAAGCGATATCTACATTGTAGAAATCGCTACAATCAAATCATCATAATCCTATTACATCATCAGTTAATGACATCACTAAGCTTTGGCATCACTGAGAACACTGCTGACAATGTTATGACGTCACAATGGTGATGACGTAACAAAGTTATGATGTCATAATGCATATGACGTCACAATGCTATGACCTCACTGAGATCGCTGCTGAAGAAGCAAAATGGCAGTTTTCTGTTTCAGCTATGGCATTCTTCGACTAATAATTGTTGAAAAATGATTTTGAATGATAAATGAAATCTCAGCCTCGTGTCTTCTGATATCAAATATATCAACACTCGTTGATTGAAAAGCCTCGGATATTTGTTATTTTAATCAACTCGTGTTAATATATTTGATATCAGAAGACACTTGGATGAGATTTTCTTTTTAACTCAGTAACCTCCGGAGATGTCGGAGCTGCTGAAAAATTATGTAGACACGCATGCGCTGCAGAGACTTTACGGACGCACCCACGCACACTATCAACTGTTCTGTCTTGGTATTTATTATTTTACCTATTCAAATATTCATGTACATTTTACAGATGACTCATGTGTTACAATGTAATGTTTTATCTGTCCATTAAAATTGACCTTACACCTAATACTTGCCTTTTTCTTCAAAAGTGTTAATCAACTAGTGTTGATAAATTTGATGAGATTCTCTGTACATAAAGCTCATGGAAATTAAGTGGTTTTTTTTTTCTTTCCTGATAATACTTCAACGTGTTGTTCACAAAAATAAATAATAAAACTATTAGTGCACTGAATGCCAAAGGAAATGCTTTTTAAAAATGAATACTATACTAATGTATTATTCATGGTAGTTTTTAAGATCTGAAATGTGTTTAAAGCAATCGTGAACTGTTAAAAACCTATGATTATCCATTTTAAAGAAGATCTAAAGAAGTCTCCTGTGCTGAAATAGTAATATATTAATATCAAATTGCAAAGAGATCATGTCCGCAACCTATCACTTCGCAAGAATCTAATGCACCAAAATGCGTTACTTAAATTCAAAGTTGCAAGGAAAAATATCGATATATAAGCCTGCTATTATAAAGATAACCTTTGTATTATTGTCCAAATCTTCGCATTATTGTTCATGTTATCCCTCCATGCTCAGTGCAAAGTATGATATGATTTATGTGATTTTTCTTAAGAACTGACAATGTAATTACATTGTGCAGAATCCGGACTTGCTGTTTGAAAACCAATGTTACGCTGTCTGAGTGTGCCATGTTTTGAGTGATTGTCAACATTCTCTCTACTGTTGTATTATTGACTGGACGATATGTTGATCAATTCTAAGATATATCCAGATGAATGAACATTAAGCTTTTCTTTTCATCACATCACTCAATTTGGTTCTCAAATTTTACCTAGTGAGTTAACGGCACTTAAAAACAGTGAGTAAGTGAGTTATTGCTTCGTAGTATCGCAGTTTCACAGGCATTAGCGGCGATCTTAAATCCAGTGTCATGTTACTACGCTGTGACTTTTGTTGAATATGCACGTATGTAAAACAATTCTTATTTCGAGAAAATTCTCTTGTGAGATGTAATTAAGATTAATAAATGATTCAATTACATTCAACTTGGTTCAAACTGTCTGCGTCATTTATCAGATAAAATAAAAGATCTTGATATTCTCAAAGAATATAGGACTTTTGGTAACGTGGATGTGTGTTTCTGTTTAATCAATTTTAATCCATGTTGATGACGTCATTCTATTGCGTTAACAGTTGATGAATCTACTGGTCATTGGCTGTCCCAGTCAGAAGGGGTGTTAGGTTCTGACATGTTCAGTAATGGCTTACCGAGTACATTTTTAAAGATGTATGTATTTTGTCCTGGTGCATCTGATTGGATCTTAAAATACTTTAATTATGACAAATTATTTTAATGCATGAACCTGGATTCGAACATGCAGCCATTCCTTTTGTAATCTGCGCTCTTAGCCATTAGGTTGCGGAACGCTTTTAGAAAGCATTTATAGTATTGTTTGTCAGTAAGAGTCCCACGTCCTCTTCTAGACATAGTTTAAGTTGTCAATCACATCGCTTTCGTATGAAAGTTTTGCACTGCATATGCGTGGGACAATCTATTTCATGAGGATCCTAGCCACATGTACCACATCCGATGAATGAGCACCGAAATCTAATTCGAAAATAAGTCATTTTGGTGTCACATAATTGAAATTTATTGTTTCAAATGTAAATTAATCACATATGCATCTTTTGTGACGTCATACATGGATAGAGATGGGGAATGCATGGAGTATTTCCGTTACATAAAACAAATGTTATACAAAACACCATTACAATCAATTCCTGTATTTAAATGAATGTTTAAGTAAGGTTTATTAAAATGACTGTATATGTCCCCCTCAACAATCATATAACTGTATTTTGTAGGACAAGTGAAATACTTACTTTAAAAAAAAGAAATTCTAGGAAGTTTGGAACAGATCGACATAAAACTATTATGTCTCTCTAAAATGCCTCTCAAAGAAGTTAATAAAACTATTACCATAAATTATCGCAATATGTTATCTCATAACATGACACTATAAATTGAACATGATTTACTCAAAGCAAAACTAGTATGTAATCATCACAAAAATTGCGTTTTTAACAGTTTAACGAATTTAGTGCCTTTTGATTTCATCTGTAATAACATTTATAAGGTTATGGTATTTTTATACTGTAAAACGAAGAAGTGATATTGTGGATAGTGGATATTCATCTTCAATTTAATACAACTTGATAAGTTCTCCAGCACTGACTGTCAAATGATTTTATCTGAGAAATTAACGAAATCATGTGTTTCAATTGTCACAACCGACATATGGTATATACCGACCATGACATCACTCAAAAGATACATGTAGGCTGTCGATGTTAACATGCAAGCAGATATCAGGTTTTGTTCAATATCTCACAATTTTATGAATATCTGACAACACATTGTCAATATAAACGAAGGAATTTGTTGCCCAGTTTTTGTCAACTTTCAGAAATAATCTTACTCATGATTGTCTGGCTCTCCTGTTGCCGGGGGCGGGATAGGGCAGTGGTTAGCGCGTTAGGCTTCGGATCAAAAGGTCCGTTGTTCGAATCCCGCCAGGCACTGCAACTTTGTCTGCAGTAGAGAACTGTTCTACACGCAGTAAGTGGGCGCAATGCTACACTGAATTTCAGCGTAGTACCACCCATGGTTCGCTAGTTCGAGCCGATGCTCGCAGGTTTCACCGCAAAGCATAGCCACATGGGCGGGCTTTCTCCCTGTCATAATAGTAGCAGCCATGATAGAAGTGAAATACTCTTGAAAGCGGCGTAAAACACCAACTCACTCACTCTCCTGTTGCCGTTTGTTATTATGAGTCTCTCTGTCCCATAGAGGTGGCTACCGCTATGAATTATCAGTGATTATGGGCGCTTATATGACCTCTCATCACGTGCCTTAACACCAGTACCAAGGTCAAGGGGCTTTAAAAAAATGCCCAAGATGAATGTCTATCAATTCATCACAAATTTGAAAAAACAAGTTGTGTAAATGCTTACGTATATATGCTTACTGTGAACATCCATATGTTATTCATTTTTCATAATTTCCGTTTGATCACACCATATCAAGCAGCAAGCATATATAATCTGCAAGTTACGTCAATGTTGTTATTCCTTTATAAAGTGTGTACATGAAAATGCTCATGAAAAGAAATATTAGCATTGTCAACTTGGAATAAATTTGTTTTAATTAATCAATGAACCAACTGGTTTGAATGGATGTTTTGACGATTGTCTTTAATAAGATCGAAAAACACGTCTTAGTTTGACAAGTTGAATCGATGATCAAAACATCATGATTTCATGATATTTCATGATATTGCCTTTCACAGTTTTTGTTTTACTGCATATTTCACATCAAAGGATATATCTCTACATTCTCGAACATCGCATAAACAATCAACTGCAACGCTCTTCTAGATATCATGTCCGGGACCAGATATGATTGACTTAACAATGGGTGTTTTGAACATTGTTTCTAACATTCTATAATAAATACATAGCAATTGCTTTGCGTGGATCTGATTCGCTGAACGCTATCACAAAGATTCAGTTCATACCTGCATAAACTTAATTTCGTGACGTCACATCACTTTTAGCCATGACGCCCATGACGTCAGATTCATGTCTATTTGCGTTGTGCATTTTCATTGGCTAATGAACACGTGGTGCTAATATTTGGTGTCTTCATACGCGAAAATAGTACAGCTCTAATTGTTGCAAATTTGTATATTTGTAGCAATGAAACCTTTTCAAAACATCAGGTACGAATATATGTATTTATTAGTATTGAATTTATTAAGTTCATGAAGGTTTATATTTAAATATAGGTTACATTTTGAAGTCAATTCTTAATGAAACACATCAAACTACTTGCCAAACACGGCGGCTTTCATAAGAAACAACGTTAAAAATAGAAACACTTTGACAACACGATTCTGATGATAGCACAGCACAGCTTCTGCTCCGAACTTTCAGCATCATTATTACTTTACAAATTGTGAAATTGAAAGACATTAACTTTCGTGTGTTGCACATTAATTAATGCAAACACGTTTGATTGTGTTCATTGTTTGTTTATTTTCATTAATAAAAAGTATGACAATAGAGATATATTTATGCATTCTATCAATAAGTTTTCAAAACCTTAAGAAGTCCCACATGATAGGCGGTGTGATAAACCAAGGAGTGAGTCGCCCACAGAACGATAAAAGTGAATTAGAAAACAACTATATTTAAAACCCCCATGAAATGTGATACACTTCTATTATCGGTGTTGGAACACTCCATAGCGGCAATTACGGTCTCATCTGAATCGAAATACCCAACAGAGCAGGAAACAGCAGAATGGGTCGGTGCTGAAGAAATTGAAACCCATGTGCACAGTCATGCTTCACTGTATCTTTCATCACATGAAAAATAAAAACATTGCCACGCATCGTGCCAAACTTTCCTCGTTCCTAAAATTGCTCCTGGAAAATGCCAACTGCACTATACGTTCAGTAAATCGCCATTCATTATCAGATCTTTGAAACTTGTTTTACCATATCGGGTGTCGTTCAATCACCTTTTGCAAACACTTAAGCACTGCTGGCGTCTCGATGTTGTCCACATATGTATATGTTACGAACCATCTAGGGTATATCACAATCTGCAAATTGTGAGCTTACGATGATTTAATCATTGTAATTTCTTCGAACATTTTATATTTTATATATATATATATATATATATATATATATATAACTTCTTTAAATATTGTTCAACAATCCATGAGACGACTAATCTGAATATCATAATTATCTGAAATATGTTTATGTAAGTTATTGTTATGCATTCACTCGCCAAGATAAGAACATTAGCTAGTTAAAGTTCCGATTATTTCCGTTAATGATGCATGATTAAACAATTGTAATCAAAGACGTCGATTAAAAATCTCAGAGAATGGAACAACATCAAAGATGATTTTGTTTTGGAATACCTCTAGTTTCAATTTGATTACCAGTTTCTTTCAGTTTGCGCTTAAATCCCATCACAGAAGACGTTAAAAAGTACATTGAGCTAATTACAGCAGATTGTGTTTTTTTCAAAGTATCCCAATGAGATCTCCCTTGAATTATTCACTAGCAGGAAATGGTGGCAATTGGTCATATTATCTAATACAAATATTTTCGTGACACACCTTTACAAAAATGTAAATGAAATCGGCGAAATGTTTCGCTTAAATATGAATGTTGGCTCTCCGCTTTCATCCTAATTTGCCTGCATTTATGGGAAGAAACTAGTGTCGTTACTAACAATTATGTATCCAGCCATAGTCGCTATAGTTTCGTCGTCAATGTTGTCAACAATTCGTTTTGAAAATTTTTGAAACTGTAATCTGATGCTAGATTTCATGTTGCCAGATCATTTGAGAGTTAGAGCATAAAGTTTTTAAAAAATGTTAGGTTCCACACGTTATCCTAATACTTATGAGCAGCGTTAAGCAAATATGTCATAGTCCAAAAGAGTGAAATTTCACAAAGGAGTCAGATATGACATGGACGTGTTCATGTTCACTGGTGATAATGAGTATTTGTTTAGGAAATATAGAACGGAATGCAGACGTATTATCGTATTGAGATAATAGTAATAATTGATGAAGGATGAGCTTGTGAAAACAGAGCATCATACCTATGGTCCGTATTTGTTATTGTTGGGTATTACATTAAACACGTGAGAGTTTATATATAATTACATCTTACTTTGCTGAAATATGTATTACATTGTCTAAGGAAATGACGCACTGACAACTCCGAACTCATCTACTACCATTCCTGCCAACACAAATGATATGATTTAAATACATTTGTAGCATTGCTTTTGGAGGATTTTGTATTAAATGGGATTTTGAAATTATTAACTGAACTCAGAGTTTGTTTACATTCATTTGTTTCGTCACCTGAGAAATATATATTACAAAAATATTACAGAAATATATATATTTTATATTACATATTTATATCATGACGCGTAATTCTACAATCATATTTATCTATAATTTATACATCATGATATTTTATGAAGGTCAATATCATCAAAACATTATGATGACAAAAAAGATTCTCTTCAAAATTATACAAGTTACAGTTTTGTACTGTTAATCCCTACATCCTTGTTCATACATTTGCTATCGGAAGACGCGAGGGTGAGATTTTATTTGACATTCAGTAAAACTTTTCATAAGTTAAAAATATTAGAACATCTGAAGTAAGTATAAGAAAGAATATATCTGAACGCAAAACTGCCATTATAATGTTTGACCTTTGATCTCAGTGAAGTTTTAGCATTGTGACGTCATCAACTTCATAGCGTCATCTCATTGATTTAGTGGGCTCAAAGCATCGTGAGGACATTTAATTTCCTTTTTATTACCGTTATGCCCCCGAATCGGAGGTTCCAGGGGTATATTGTTTTCACCTGTCCGTCCGTCTGTCCGGCCGTGTGTTTGTCCACAAAAACTTTAACCTTGGCCATAACCTCTGGATTGCTCAGAGCTAGGGCTTTTATACTTGGCATGTGCATACCGTGTGATGAGACATTTCAGATGAGGTCATCATATTTGACCTTGTGACCTTGACCTTGCCGCAGTGGACATATTCGGAAAATTTTAACCTTGGCCATAACTTTGGATTGCTCAGAGCTAGGGCTTTCATACTTGGCATGTGCATACCGTGTGATGAGACCTTACAGATGAGGTCATCACATTTGACCTTGTGACCTTGACCTTGCCGCAGTGGACATCTCCAGAAAACTTTAACTTTGGCCATAACTTTGGTATATCCGGGGGCATCCGTGTTTAACAAGCACATCTTGTTTCTTATAAGTAAATATATTCTTTACATTAACACTTATTAGTTTTTAAGTTCAAAATACTCAATATGCATACAAATTGAAAGTAACAATTTAAACAATAATAACTATGGCTAAAATAGTGAGGTCATTTACTGATTTTCATTATCGCATTTACATTATAGTGATACAAGCAATGTTGCTTGATTTCACACAGAATATCTTTATGTCTATATTAAGGACAATTCAAGTCATCTATCAAATTGTAGAGTTTTCTGTACATATCATCTAGGTTTTGAGTTATCAGTTCTGCTTAACTGGGGGGGCAGGTTAGCACAGTGGTTAGCGCGTTCGGCTTCGGATCAAGAGGTCCGGGGTTCGAATCCCGCCAGGGGCACGGCAACTTTGTCTGCAGTAGATAACTGTTCTACACGCAGTAAGGTTTCGGTGCAATGCTACACTGAAATTCAGCGTAGTACCGCCCATGGTTCGATGGTTCCAGCCGATGCTCGAAGGTTTCACCGTAATGCATAGCCACATGGCGTTGCTAGCTTTCTCCCTGCCATAATTCTAGCAACCGTGATATATGTGAAATACTCTTGAAAGCGGCGTTAAACCCCAACTCACCTCACCTCACTCTGCTTAACTGGATAAGAGCTGACATAAACTCAATGCCAGAATCTACATTCCGTAATTGTAAAAAACAGGGCCTAGATTTCCGAAGCTCTCTTAGCCCTAAGATAGTCGTAAGCCAATGTTATTGTATGGTACTAACGACTGTCTTAGCACTAAGAGAGCTTCGAAAATCTAGGCCCAGAACACTTGATTATAAGAGGAAGATTGTTATTGATGTTTGTATTAATTGGTTATTTTTGACAAATCCTCTGTATGTGTAATAAATCTTTTAAAACGGAACTCGAAATGTTTGGAAAATATCCACGATATATAATAGTCCATTTGTAGGAATTACGTGTTTGGATAAAATGTGTTCAGGTGGTACTGGCAAGTGTTAATACTCATCTATTCCTGTCTAATCAAGTAATTGACAGAAGAGATGACAACTAATTGACAGAAGAGTTGACAACCTAAGTATTGAACCAAAAACCATTAACACCTCATTTGAAGTAAAGGCATGGCAATCTATGATGCCTTACATAATGTATGATAGAGTGACATATACTAAATGTCTAGTCTGAAGTCGAGTTTGTGCATGTTATAAAGTGGAACATGTTCTTGGGGTGAAATCGAGAACTGTAATGCTAATCATACCTTAAAAGGAATGTTCTATCAGGGTATTTTTTGTGGAAACGAAATTCAAGAGGATATTCCTGTTTACACATATATGTTATTAATAAATTATTAAAACACAGTCAAATTGAAAGATACGTATTAAAGTAATATTTTAATGACTTTATGTTTCACAACTTGATAAACACAAACGCACATTTGTTGAAAAATAAAAACAATGAGAACTGAAGCCATTCATCGGCGCTGCGAGTGGGGAAAACTTCGCTACAGCATAACAGCAAATTGTTTATTAGTTTTAAGACATTTTATGTGTTACTATGTGAATAATCTGTCAATGAGTGTCTTTAGTTATCAAAAAGTTGTAAAATTAGGTACAATATAGCCTTGTTTCATTTCACGGCCTCTTTGGTTTTGAAAATTCTCGTTCAGGTTTTTTTTATTTATATATAATATGAGTCATTCTAATCTGAGGGCTTTACATACTACTTGGTGGTGGCACGTGGTCCTGTGCATAGCTCAGTCGACCGGTATCAGTTAAGTTCAGCAACAACGGGCGTGGCTCGCTGGATGGGTGGATTACCCGCCTCATTGCTGAATGAAAAAACTGAGAGTTTGAAGGGTGATTGCCTGCCCCACACTGAGACATGAGTTGAGAGGCTCATGGTGTCACCTTGGGCAAGGGACTTTATTCGAAATGTGCCTCTGTTCACTCAGCAGTACAATTGAGTACCTGGTTTGGAAGTGCAGGCAATGTGACAGATAACCTTCGAGCGCCTTAATTGATAGCCCAGGTTGCATACTCCAAAGGGAGTTGAGAATGAAAAAGGAACGATGTTGGTCCTTACACCAGGGTAATAATGTGTGTAGCGCTTTTAGCATGGCCCTTTGTGTTGTGGAGTTCATCACGATATAGGTATCCTCATTATTATTACTTATGATGATGGTATTCATATTGTAGAAGGCGACAGCACAGGGCAGTCAACTCATGTCTCAAAGTCTGAGATCCTGCAATTACGGATCTGCTCTACCTATTGCTGAACGTTTTGTTGGTATAGTTGAGTATCTTTATTCTCACTCCCTTCGCCTTCCTCTGACAACATCAATCACGCCCACTAAGACGTGCACTATCAATTTATATATTAGAAATCATTTGAGGATTTATCGCTTTTTTTTTTTTTTCTCTCTCTTGAGCATCACTTTAAATCACTTTGAATTCATCGCCATATATTAAGTTGAATATTTTTGCATATCATATTTTTGCATATAAATGTAAACATAGTTTTTAAAGATTCCAAGCATGATTGAGCTGTGGGAGTTTCAGATTTTACTCAGATAGTTGTTCAGATAGTGAACATTAAATCTTCAATGATGAAAATGTGTTAATATTTCGTACATTTACAGATCTCTTACTTTTCAGAAAGAACCGAGGAGATATCACCTACACTGTAGGATCTATTAATATCACAAGGGGGATGTGCAAATTAATTCTCAAAAGTTTGTACTTTGCATCTCTTGGAACCGATAAAAGATTTGACAAAAATATCTAACACATAAAATCGTTATGCCTGATATTAATTCATTCATGTTTGAAGGCGCTGTATCACACCGATCTAACTGGAATAAAGTGTTTTCTCAAAAAGGCAAATCAGTGTTATCAATGGTTAAATACTACTCCTGAATCAATACAAAGACTTCTGACACAAATGCACATGGTTTGGTTAAACCATTTCCAATTGAGTCACCATTTCAAGGTGCTCACATTAAAATGGCCGCTCGGAGATAGTTCAAGTGATCTGGCTGATGTAGCTATACCTAAACACACAGAGTAGAGTTTCATATATGGTACAATGATGAAATGGTCAACCAACGAACAGTTTGAACTCTCAAAATCGCATAAGGCCTACACATCTTCCTCATTTACTGAAGAGTTACACAAAATCGTCGCTTTACGTTTATGTTTCATCTAACACAGATAAGCGTTTTCTATTGATACTGATTATCGGTCCCTTTACCATCTGACATGACAATATTTTGCAAGAACTTTAATGATAAACGGAAAAGTAATATGTGCCTTTAATGATGAAAAGTGACAAAAATGTCAAATCTGAAAGCACAGTGAAATGTTCTACTTAAAGTTGAAGGACGTTCAAACTTCTATAGACCCTTAATAATGTCTTTCGTTTATAGTCTAAGCTGATGTCGATGTTAAATTTGTAGTTAAACATTTCTAACATCAGCCATTAAATATTTGCAAGACCAAACATGTTGAGTCGTGCAAACACATGTTTGTTGATCAAGTAAAAAGTGTCACAAAAGAATTTATAACTGTATTGTCAAAACCTGACTGATGTCCAAGAGCTCTGAATAAGATCACTAGGGTGTCCATTACTTTGAATTTGCATGCACATTCTTTGAGAGTGGGATATCTGAAGCTCCACTCCAACAAGACGGAATCGTCGTTATGATATTCAAATTTGACGTGTTTAGAAATGCATTGGTTCGAATAATCGTGTTTCACGTATGTCAGATACAAATGTGTTGTCGACTGATAAAACAGAATAACGAAAATCATAAAAACGCCGCATCATCATCTTTTTTATCATAAAATTTATATTATCAGAAGCTTATTTATTTACCAGATATTGATTAAAACAAAATGAAGTAAACAGACTATCGGTTTACTCTTGAATAATGAATTAAAATCAATTCGGCCTACCATCCGTATAAAGCTGCATGATGGATGAGGGGTGATCTTGGTTTTGACTTTTGACTAATTTGACCATCGTGAACTCCACATTAACTATGTGTTATTTAAAAATCTATTCAATGAAGTCTCCATTTGGTAGATGCTCTCGGAGGTGGTAGTTTTTACTTCAGACAGGAACACCTCGTGGCTGTTGGTATGTTTTACTTGACAATCTTACCTCAGGAACTCAGTTGATGGTTCGTCTACACATCAGTCAGTGGGCGTTCCATTCCCACCAGTGCAGTACCACCATATGTGCAGTTGTTTTGTTTAACTTGAAGCAATTTAATAAAACTACCATGCTTAAACTTACTAATGATGAACAACGAGAACAACGGAATTGTCAAGTACTTTGTTTTGAGAAAATTCAATTGAATGATACAGAGTTATTAAAGATCATGACTTTTTACAGTTTCAGTAGTGTCCATGAATTGAACAATGAACTTGCATCACACAAATGAACATTGAACTTGTCGTATTCGTAATGGTAAAAATCATCAAAAGATGCACTGCAAGGGTCACCGGTGTATGTTTACTTTCCACTTTCCACATAGACTTTAACTGCATGCAATTAGCATCTTATCATGGAATTGTGTGTAATAATATATTATTTATCAAAATGTTTTCTTTTTAACATATTTAAGTTACTGGACAGCGACTGGGTAAAAACTGTATATCTACGAGCATCCTTTCTGTAGTATATCACGGTTGCTAGTATTATTGTAAGGGAAAAGCTCGCTATATTGACCAATGTGGCTGAGCATTGTGGTGAAACCTGCGAGCAATGGCTGGAAGTAGCGAACTTTAATCGAGCCATATACACTATAATATTGGCACTCAAGTAGGCAAAGATAATGCAAACTTGATGAAATAAAATTGACACACTGTGATTTACAGTTATTAAGGACAACATATTACATTTCTAGATCCAAACTCAATGTATTGAGTAGAATTTGTAGGTTTTATAGTAGATTTATAATTATAAATTGGATAACAATAGGTTGTATTCAAATAAATGGTACATCCATATTGTCAAAGTCAAAGTCAAAGATAGTTTATTTGTACTTAAGACCTCTGGCCAATATACAATGTTATGTATACAATACACAGTTTTACAGAATTGTGTGAAGTAATAAGGGTAATTTGTCACAATGAAATTCGTATAAAATGAGATTCATTTTGCGGTATGCAAGATACAAATGAACAAACAATTCATTAATCAGTAATGTCAATTTAACAAGTTGCGTCTTAGTTCCATGCCATGTTTTATAAATAGAAATAATTTCAGTATAACATCCTCATTATTTGATGACAAAATAGAGATAAATCCTATTGCATTCGTTTTTGATACGAAACTTTCTGGTATGTATTTCGTTCTTAATTCTTAATGTTCCGGCATACGAAGAATCAATATTTTAAACATCTTATCTGTGAATTAATATAAAGTGGATATCTACCACATTCACCATAAATCATACAATTTGAAGTTGATATTCCAATACATAAGAACTCTTTACAAGCTTATAAGTGAATTCTTATCTTTGGCAACCCCACACTTCAGATCCATATTATAGAATGGTTGTATCTGAGTATCGAATAACTTGAAGAAGACATGAGGAGTCAAAACTAGTTTATATGAAACAGACATAATATTAAGTAATGCTCGTTTGCCACGCAGCGATAATTCTGATACACACTTTTCCATATTTAAAGTTGAGTTAAACATTATACCAATATATTTATAACCGTTTACTACATTAACTTCATGTCCATTTAAATGCCATCTTTCATTACAACTTAAAGGACCACCTTTTCTAAATACTACAATTTCTGTCTTATCTGATAATTTCCATTCTATGCTAGAACATGTCAATGCTGTACGAAAATGTAGGGAAATAGTTTTGGAACTGTAAATGGCTATGTGATTATGATATTCATCGCTAATGACATAATAACTCAATGTGAGACAATATTGTTCGTGTGGAATTCATATAGAGTTACAAGTGCCTTCTGTTTAAAGAATACAGTATTAAATTTAAAAAATAGATCAATGAGTGTTTCCGTTGTTTTTGTTACATAAGATTGATAGGTGTTAAACAGGTCTGCTTTGTAATGCCTCAGGAGGTTCAAAACACGCATGTTTTTGCGCGTAACGCAACGTGTAATCATTTTGTTTTAACAAAACAGCCAGAACGGAAACCAGAAACAGTCTCTGTGAATGTATATTTTAAGAACTATCTGTGCATATCTGTCCTGTGCGTAGCTCAGTCGACCGCTATCAGTGAAGTTCAGCAACAATGGGCGCGGCTTGCCGCATGGGTGGGTTACCCGCTTCATTGCTGAATTAACTGAGAGTTTGAAGGGTTACTCCCTGCCCCACATTGAGACATGAGTGGAAAGACTTATGGTGTCACCCTGGGTAAGTGACTTTATTCAACGTGTGCCTCTGTTCACCCAGCAGGAAATGGGTACCTGGTGTAAGATGGGGAGGAGGTGACCTTTAAGCGCTTTGCGGCAGCTCAAGTTAGACCAAGGAAATAATGTGACAACCATGCGCTTTGAGCATACCTTTATTGCGTGGATACTGCACAATATAAATGCCACTATTATTATTATTATTACCACATGATTATGGAAACATAGGTAGTGAAATAGTCTAGTGGTTTATGCAAAACAGACCTATAAAATCAAAACATACATGTACAGTTGCCGTGATATTTGTTCATACTAATGAATATCATGTCAAAATATTGAAAGTATATCTAATGTATATGAAAATATAAAAGACAAATCCTTCTCCAATACATCATAATTATAATCAATAAGTGCCTCGATAAAGGATCAAATGCTCATATATATGAGTGGATATTAAGTCATGTGTAAAATGAGAAATATACAATATGATGAAAGACCACCAGGCTTCAGGAAAACTTAAGGATTTATCTGTTCAATTGCTTCCAAACCGAACAGAGAAGGTGTCAGACAATAGCAAAGCGTTGAAATGTACGAGCTTTAGGGATCGCTGTGTCCATAGGCGTCCTCTAGACAACACCCAGCTGTTGGAATTGTCAATTAATCAAATCGATTTATTTACAGCAGTAAATTCAACTCTCAGTTGTCTGTAGTTCTGGTCGAGGCCATCCATTCTACATGATCAAAATAGTAGCTAATCTAACATCCATAGATCCATCCTGGAAGCATTGTGGAATCATTTCTTTCAATTATGTCAATACTTGTGACATTTAAAATGCTTGCAATTCATTTTAATATATTAATGTCAATAAGTGACATAGTGTATGATAATGTCTATAAACTCTGGTGAACTATTAAGCTTATTGGTAATGTTTATCATAATTAAATTGACTAAAAATATGCAACGCAGTTATTCTTAATCATTAATTATACGTTGTTAAACGTTGTCCCTTAAATGCCACACATTTAATTATTAATATCCAAAGGAGATGTAGTAGGAAATGGTTTTAGAATAAGCTTTTTTTATCAAAGACTGAAGAGAATAGCCTTATGTGTTAAATGATCAACCGTCATATTTGAACATATAATACAGTGTTTGCAATTAGATAGTACACAGATCGGAGCTCTGTTGACAGTAGAGACAATGGACTATGAAAAATGTCTTTTACAGAAAAAGGTTAAATAACGTTTATCATTGGTATGGCTACTTAACTAAATTGTCATACCTCGACATACACCTTACAAACTAAACACTTGTCAGGGGATATGTGTTACTACACCCTTGATACATCTGATCGGTTCACTAAACTTGCCATCATAACAAGATATGATGCAAAAACATTAAATCAATTCGATTTTATAGGAAAAGCCTTCCATATTACTTTTATGTGGTGATGTTGTGATGTAAAATTATTTCGTTTCCATTAGTTTATAACAATTCCATCAATTTTCACCATGCATTCTGCTTGCAGATGATGAACATATAACATATATACATAAATACATAAAACATGTATAAAAAGGTAGCTGTTCATTTATGTGACGATGATGTAAGCTATTACCATGTCATAATCCAATAAGCAGAATGCTTATGCCTCCATGTAAAGAAAGTGTTCTTTTTAGTTACACCTGAAGTTCAGGAGGTTGGGTTATAGTCATATTGACTCTATTCTGAAGTAGAACGATTTGTCTTTCTGTCACATCGTCTCTTTGCAAACACTTAGATTGTCACAATTGTATAATAAGTAATGAACGTTTAAATTTGTTTTGTCATTAATGGGTACTTTTTACATAATGTTATACGGGTCACTGTATTTCACAGCAAACAAATATGTGTTGAAACTGTTGAGGTTTCACTATGAAAATACATTACATAACGTTATTGTGATGATTACATGCAATTGGTAGATTTTGTATGGATTTTGCCTAAACATTTACGATTCAACTTATTCCTTGTACCGTGTGATATTTGGAGAATCATGAAAGTTTACTGATTTAATCAATGTAAGACAATTCAGCTGAAAGTAAAATTACAACATTTTACCTTTGTTTTCTCTTCTGTCTTTTAAAGCTGCAATTACTGAAGCACAGCACGATTTTCCTACTGAAATAAAGTGCTCTCACAGAAATATAACTAAGTGTTACCAATGTTTAAACAATACTCTTGAATCAATAAAAAGGGTTCTAATACGAATTTAGAAACGGATAACCATATTCTATGGATATGGCTTACCAGGTCGTATAATGAGATATTTTACCCGCTAACGTTGCAATAAAGTGTATAAACTTTAATAATAACTGGCAAATTTGAGAAAACAGAACTTGCAAAATAAATTTGCTACAGCGCCTTTAAATTGGTTATATATTTTCAACAGACATTGCCTAATTCAACTTAATGATAGAGTGGCTACTATACTGTTCAACAGGCTGAAGAAAAACAACCAGCAATACAAACACACAGAGTGCGATGTATTAATGTGGTTTAGAGAATATTTATTTCAAAAGAAAGGGATTGGTAAACAGGCTAACAGCCATATTATTAATGTTGATGCTGCATCCAGAAGCGCTCCATGGACAACACGTACACATTTATTTTCTAAAGTTGTTTTATGTTGTATTTGTAAAGCAATCGATTCAACAGCTTTGCAATTGTGGAAATAATGGTGTGATTAAAATAAACCTCCCCACAACCGCTTATATAAATACCTTTTAAGAAGGGAATCTTTTCAAATATAACGAGTCGATCGGAAACATACATTATTGCCAATCAAAATGGTGGTAACAGAGATGATTCGCTGATATTCGTTGAGAGCTAAAAATGATGAATAGGATAGCAATTATGTCAACAAAATTTGAAACATTCAAAAACATTCCACTAAGCATCCATCTTTCGAGGTCATTTGTAAAATGTACAATTCAGCTTCTGTCCAATGGCGAATTAATACACCGTTATCATAAAACATCAGGGATTTTTTAGGTTTCATATTAGTATTTACATGGAAAAAATGATCATTGATCATTCATGAAATATTCTCCTGTCAAACACATACAATGTCTAATCAAAAGCACTCAAGATAAAATAAAGACGGACAATCGAAAAGAAAGAGCCTTGAAACGTTATCTTCATGCATGAAATGATAATTGTTCAAAGAAGAGCATAGTTTGCCTATTGATACGAACGTATCTTTTATAAAAAATCAATTGATTTGGATATAATTCAAAACGCTGCCTCGTAGTGAAAAGAAGTGTCATCCTTGCGCTGATGTTTCAACAACAAACTTAAAACCCACATCTTGATGAGATGTATGTACATCTCTGGAATTCATTGTTGGTATCAGTTTTTCAGTTTTAATATTCCAGTTCCCCTTTAGAGTCAAATCACACTTATTTTGCACGTCAAACACGTCAGTTTTCCATATATATTTTTCAAGACATGAGAGGGTCTATTTCAGAACCAAATTCATATTTGTAACTCCTTGTTGATTCCTCCCAAAAGACACGTGCTAGTAATATTCGATTCCTTATGAAAAATGAATGCAAATTTAATAACTTCCATGATGTTAACGACGTCAATTGATTTTAGCACGTTGGATCAAGGGAATGTTTGTGTTCCAGACACTGAGAGGGTTTGATTTTGATGTGGTATGAAACACTTTGAAGTAACTATATTATTGGTGACACATTCAACATCAATATAAAAACCTAAACCAGATATATATAGAATACTAAACGATGTCCCGTTTGATAATATGTTTATGAAACGAGTGAATGGTTTGGTATGTTCACGAGCGAAAGCGAGTTAAATACCCATGCCATTCATGGGATTTATAAATATGTTATCAAAAGGGACCAAGTTTAGTATTTTATTTTTTATCGGTTTTAGTGATGCTCACTTGCAAATAGGCCATCCGCTATTGCAGTCGCACGGCTAACATTGTGGCGTCAACCAACGACTGTGACGTCAAGCGCCAATTATGACATTATGGCAGCACACGGTGGTATCACACAGGTGTGGAACCAACTCATTGTCATATTGCCCTATTTCAAAGATACATTAATAGAAGAACAGACTTCATTTTTAGAATAAAAATAGAAACCATTTGAAATAAGATTTGATGCTACCAAGAAAAGTGAAGCCCTTACCATATAATTTAACAAACCAAGGTAAGTACTCTTAATCAAATTTAAAAAAATATTTTGACAAGCGATTTCGAAATGTCCACAATATCAAACAACAATTGTAAAACAGGAAAATATTATCTACAATATTTCCAAGATAACGTTTAGCTTTTTCTGCTGCGACAGTGAAGTAAACAAACATTGGACAAATAATAATCACTTTTAAAATTTACATGGAAGTAGCCTTCTTTTGATGATAAATTAATCAGGGGACTTTAATATAAACTTGCATATCTATATCACCAATATTCTTTTAAAATGTTAATGGCAATAGGACCGAGAGTTTGAATTTGATTGGCATTGAATAAAAAGACCCATCTCCAGAGAGTTCATGTTTATGGTGATTGTTTAATTCACTTTAATATTCTTAGATATTTGAAAAAATATTTCTTCTCTTTTGAAGATAAAGGACATCGTGTTCGTTTCATTCAAATTGGTTTTAATTCAAGTTTTATGTGTCCGCTAATTAAGTAGATTACTCTCTTAATTACTCATGAAATTTAGTAGTGTTGACATGAATTTTGCGACTTGCGCAATAGATCCATACGCCTGATTCCAACATCAATTCAGTTGGTTTAAGGTGTGCAGCGTACGGGTTATCAAATATTATTTGCTTGTCCGCGAAAACTGTCAAACATTTCAATGTCAAATGTCAATGGAAACAACCTTGTTGCGAAATAGGCTGTCACATGAAGATGTTAGATTGATGATGTATGCTCTCCACACTGGTAAAATATATATGTAATCTTTGAACATCAGGTGTTATTATGTGAAGCGTCATTGACAGTGACGTTTCATCATCTACGAGGAGAACTGAATGATTTGTATGCACTTCCAAAAGGACCAATTCGCTGTTTGACGTCCACAAAACGACTGCTTCTGTTAAAGTGTAGACTGAACTATTATTTGATATCGTGATTTGCACGATCAAAGACACTCGGGTTATCTTTCTATTCTGCTTTCCGATTCCCACCCTGATTATTTTATCTGTAAGGTAAATATGTACCAAATATTTAAATATGAATGTCATCACATGACGATTCTGTATCTAATTATCTAAAGTAAAAAAAACATTTAACATAATTTGCATTTTCCGTTGGACATTATTAATGAATCAATTAAAAACATATTAAATTTATATCTAATCTCAAGTTATTTACAGTAATAATAACTTATACAATATAATAACTTAATAATAACTTTCTTTCTGTGCAATTAATTTAGAAATATTGACACCATTAAATGCCTGCATCTGTGGGTTTCTGTTAAAGTAGCAATGAATGAAATAGAACTGTGCTAAACAGAAAATGAGAAGTTTATGTTTGATTGAATAAATATTGAAATGAAGTCATTCATATTACTTTGGGAAAGTGAAATGAAGTTATCCTTTTGTGAGAGGTTATTATTTTTTTTAAAAGCAAAACTTCAAATTGAAGGGACTTCATCTGTAAATAATGCGGAGATTCTCTGAATCTGACAGTATGATTAGCTATGAATAAAGGGCTACTATTGTAGGGAAGTCAATTTTACGGTGACTGCTCAAACCACGTCAATCCTCTGAGATATTCTTTCAAAGTATATCTTCTCCTTCGAAGTAAGAATGGAATTTTTGTTATTTATTCCTTTAAATAAAGTTTTGATTTAAGTTTTAGCTGCAATATTTTGAGAGAAAAATAACATCCGAAGTTAAATACTTATAGGGAGCTCTCAAATGTCACAATAGTAGGATATTAGTTTATAATTATAATGTTGCCATAAGAGGGAGATAGTGTTGCTTTCCCAAACTTTTGCAATGTATGCCTGCCCCTTCTCGTTTGCCTGTCTATAAGTGTAATCTATCACACGAACAGGGATATACATGTACATGACACGGCAAGAAATGAAAGAGTGAATCTTTATAGGGATGTCATCCTTCCACATGTGCATGTGCTTTGGTTACTTGACAAGGAGATATGGGGTATTTGGGACGTTAAACCGCAGCTCCAAGACATCAAAGTCACAATTGGCTGATAACAGGTTCAGTGTTAGTTTCCCTGACTGATAACTCATTGATAGATCTCAGCATTTTACAAGCAATCCAGTACATTATTGTAAAATATGCATGAACAGACATTGTCAGTTAGAGTTTAGACACAAAATCTAATCCCTTTAGTCAATTGACTTGATAGTCATTATTTAAAAACATTTAACAAAGTGTCATGGCAAAAACTCTTTCCATAATAAGACAATATGAAATCAATTTAGACAAATGACTTGATGGTCAATGTTTTGACTATAACTGGAACTGATTGATCGATCCCAGTATTTTTCAAGAAATCCAGTACATTATTGTGAAATATACATGAACAGACATTGTCAGTTAGAGTTTAAAATTGATAATACATTACATTTGAACATTAACGGTCCTTAAGTAACTTATTGAGGTACTTATCTTCTCTTGGTGCACTGTGATGTAGGATTCGACAGAATGATTAATCAGTATCAGTTGTGTTTTTTAGAGTGAGGAACGCCGGAACTTGCTTTCCTCTGACAACTGACACTGCTTGCAGATGAACCAGAGATCGCCTGAATGCATGTCCCAAAGTGGCTTTTCTTTATATATCTTCCCTTTGCGGTATTGAAAATGATGAAGCCCTTGTAATTGAACACGAATGTGGTGTTTTAAGCTAATTCAATCATGACCTTAGTGCCTTCTGTAACGTGACCTCTGTACAACTGTTTGATTTCAGATCTTTCATTTTATTTGTTATATTTGTCTTGTCAAGACAATTGTTAATTTAAATGTAGGCAGTAAATTATTTTCGTAATATGACGATGCATATTCTTCTTAATGTTGTGGATGAGGATTTATTTGAAAACCACTTTACAGAAATACTGATCACATGATTGATTGAAATATATTTAAATACAGAGGAACTCCATTAAGATGAGTGAACGTACCCTATGTACATTTTGCCACTGGTCTGCACACAGGAACAAGTTCCACGTGACAAGCAATGAAAGTAATATGATTACAAATCTGATTTTGTGTATAAAAAAACTTTGAAGTTCGACGACTGACTTTCATTATGCTCTTTTGGCTAAATGCTGGTTTATTTATACTTACATTTTCAATGATCGTTACAAGTGTTTGCTTTTTCTGTTCACGACAAGTACAATTATAATGATGGCATGCAATGTGTAACATATATGACTTCTCTGAAATGACACGGATGCACAGCTTCAGCTCTATAGCTTCCAGCTTCTCTTAAGCCAATAAACCCTGTCACACTGCACATTCGTGCTTTGAATTATTGTAACCTACATTAAATTACTGCAATATTGACAGGAACATGATGAGATGAGATAACCATATATCTATGAGAAACAACAAAGGCATACATATCTGAATATATACGACATGTACCACTTCTAGCCTAAATATACCACTGCCAGTAAACTCGTTACTGCCAACGTTGATGCTTGTTTCCATTTTTGAGCAATTATTCTTCTTCGTGGGTAGTTTTAATTAAAAGTGTATTTTCTGTAGATACATTAATCCAATTGCAAAGGAGTTTTTACTATTTATCAATTACTGTTTGTATATACTTTGTTTAAGCCCCTGTCACAACCCATCGTGTGTGCAATTCGTTCGTACGTTTTTTGGGGAGGCCACGGTCGCTACGTTTTTCTGTAAACGTAGGGTGGATTTATCAAGAACAGAGAGGGAGTTTGCCAACGCACGTCACACGCACGTTGTAAGCACGTCAAACGCACGTCGTACGTACGTGGCCCGTCGACACGTGGCAGTGAGGAGCTGCGTGCATCGTACGATGCGCACGTGGTACGTGCGTGTGGCCGTGTGTCGTACGGGGGCCGTGCGTCTCACGTACAGTGTCCTTACACCACGCATGTTGTAAGTGCGTGCGAGTGCAATGAGGTATTTCCCGCCCGATTGACACAGGTGCTTGGTACACATTGTCACATGTGCTGGCACCACAAGATGCCGCCAATTCCACCATTTCTTTGCGACTTCTTTGGCGACATGTTCTCTTAAAATGATGGCAATCGTCCGTCGGCTCGGCTTTTTATATCCTAAAAAAGGTGCCCAAAACGTGCGTTGTAAGTGCTTACTCGGTACGATCGACGTGAGTTTTCTTTAATTATTTGATAGTTAAACTTTGGACGTGCCGAGTAAGCACGAACTACGCACGTACAATGCACGTTGTACACACGTACAACGTTCGTCGTTCGTAGAGAAAGTGTGAGAGGGTAAGCTTGAAAAAAAAGCACGATGTCGGTGCGTTGTGCGTGCGGTTGTCGTACAGGGCACGCACGTCGATCGTACGGAGGAAAATTCGCAGCCTGTTCGTAGACTGCACGCAGAGAAAGTTCTGCATGCACTAAAAGTTCTACGACGAGTCTGCGTGCTCCAAACTTGTCCAAAATACGTACGGCGTCGGTACCGAGGACGCACGAATTCCCCAATTTACCCCACGTTTTTGTCAGTAGACAGCACGCAGCTGCACGTACGACGGGTTGTGACAGCCGCTTTACTAGGAAAATTTGGTATTTTTATATAGATTTGTTAGAACTAATGTTTTGTTAACATCCTGACGATCTAAGTTGCAATTCGTATTGTATTTATATCAGAACACGTTTTCGGTACACCAAGAGTAACATTTGTTTTATGATTTAAATTAAGAGGTTATGCTTTTCCATATTTTGAAATGATGATAAATTACACGTTGATATTAAAGGTCAACAGGATATTGGTATTAATATTGACATGCATGTATCAATGATACAAACCAGCGTGTGCCTTATGCGTGTCAAACTTTTAATTGTATGAAGGTCACGTATTACATGGTTATAAAATTGGAAAGTCGGGATTCTTTTTCCCCCCAGAGCTAATTCGTGCTATAATCCCACTTCTAAATCACTGTCAAATCTCCACTGGAAGATTGACAGAAAGGAGCCCCCAAAAAGCATATGAAATCGACGATCCAGCCCCATATACTATAACAAAGGGATGTAACTAGGTAAAGACCCCATGTCAATGACAGTGTCCCTCGTGTTATAATTCTTGCGTGATCGAATGCACCAAATATTGAGCTATGTAACTGGGTCACTACAGTGGCTCATTTAAGGCTTCGTAAAAGCAAATCCCTGTTAATATCCGATCGATTTGTATGCAAATTTTAAACAAAAATATATTGGCTATGACGTGGTTTATAATAATGAATGATAATAAGATGACAACATTCTGAAATATAATTTCAAACGAACATTGGGTGTTTACCTCGTTACATCCCATTAATTTTTTTTTAAGTTAAGGGGCCGGATCGACGACTTAATATGCTATCTAATCGCTAGCATTTCGGCAATACAAGCCCATGTGTATCACAGGGCATTCGTTATCTGACCAATATGTTGTTATGTTGTCATCTTCTGAGTGATTATTATCAACACACTCATGTTCATGGAATTTTAGTATTATGGGAAAACTGGCGTCTCATCAGTTTGTGTACTTAGTGATTGGGGTTTAGTTGAAAAACTCTAAATGGTCGGTTCCGAAATGCTAAATGTGTTATCTGTTAGACCAAGTTCTTGAAACACTTTTTTAACATATCTTTTATTATAAAAAATAATTACCTAAAATAACTTGTTTAGTTGTTGTCACTTACGAGGAGGGTGGTGTGTCGTAGATATTTCACAAGTTTTAACACTAATTTGATTTTGTCAGTGTTCAAACCTGAAAGTATATTTTATTACTCAAAATATTTAGCATTCCAACTCAAGCAGTGCCGCTTTGATGTCGATTTCACTGTGTGTCTAGATATCTGCCGGCATGTGAATGTACAGAAGTGTGTGTCAGAATGATAATCACTTGTAAATTTGTTCGCTATATCCAGGTTTCCTATATCCGTGTTCTATTGTAATAAATAGTTGACCAATATTATGTATTTGGTTGAAATAGGACATTTGTGTTCGCTATATCCATGTTTCCTATATCCGTGTTCTATTGTAATAAATAGTTGACCAATATTATGTATTTGGTTGAAATAGGACATTTGTGTTCGATATATCCATGTTTCCTATACCCGTGTTCTATTGTAATAAACAGTTGACCAATATTATGTATTTGGTTGAAATAGGACATTTGTGTTCGCTATATCCATGTTTCCTATATCCGTGTTCTATTGTAATACATAGTTGACCAATATCATGTATTAGGTTGAAATAGGACATTTGTGTTCGCTATATCCATGTTTCCTACATCCGTGTTCTATTGTAATAAACAGTTGACCAATATCATGTATTAGGTTGAAATAGGAAATTTGTGTTGAAATATTCAACCTTTTCTACAAACATGGTCATTTGATTTGATTCTTCCATCACCAGATCCCAGTATTCTCATTCTGTGAGGATCTGGTGAATTTGAAAGTCTTTCAAGTCTATCTTCAGAAGTATCAGCCACCGGATCCCAGTATTATCAGATCCTGGGGTTCCATAGGAATCCGGTTGGATGCAGGATTCAGTGAGTGATCTGAGTATTCTAAGTATGTAATGTGGTGCCATCTGGCAAATATTTGGCTTATAGTGTACACAAATCACAAACAAGTATCACCTTTAGACTTTAAACAGACAGATTAAAGCACCTATTAACATGAAATATATTGCATAAAACCGTTATTTCAAACAGTATATCAAAACATCTATTGATAAAAGTCCCTATTACAACCATAAATATAAAATTTAATTACAGTGTCCACTCACACATAGCATAAAGACGTATCACTTACAGAATTTATCGATTCTAACACCAACATCAAAGCTATTATGTCAAATAGTATATCATAATTTTTTAATTAACTTTTGTAATTGTATAACATGTTGTATATGTGATCAACTAGATATGCAACCAATGAAAGTGACAGTAATGCATATTTTATCACTTTTCTTTCTAAAATGCTATTCATTATTTGTGATATAAGCTAACACATGTTCCACATGTTCCAAATCTCACACACTAGCCCCTTAGCACGATCATCACAGGATGAATCAAAAGGGGGTTACCTCTTATTCTGGTTGGTCTTATGTGAGTCGTGGTATATTGAAGTAAATGGGAGTGTAGTCATATTGTGTCAAATACAGGATACATTCTGATATTGTCTGCTTCAAATACCTAACTTCAGCCCTATTGTGTACTGATGATGTTATCTCCATAACATGAGTTATCTTAACACACGTCGGGTACATACAACATCACTCTCCTACGATTGCCGATGACATCAGAAGAGTTTTGACTCAAGGGTCATTGTCTGGACCATGTGTCAGCCGGGCATCAAACGACGAGCATTAAACAAATGCGAAATAAACCATTCAGAGAAAGATTTGTCTCAGCACAAACTACAAGTCGGCGTCAGAGATGTATTACTTGATACATCACTACATTTTGCATTTTTTAATAACAAACCATTTTAATCAAACCAGTGAAGGGATACACAAGAACATTGACGATAAATTAAATCCAACCGTTTGAATTAACTCTACTTGCTTCAATTGCAGTTATTATTCAAGCTTATCCTGTAACAGACATATTGCTGCTCTAATAATACCAGCAGCTCAATGTCCCCCAATACTCAATATTCCACAATACTGAGATGGTGAACTTAATCTTGCACAAGACTAGTCACTGTCACAAGCAATCTAACTGTCAAACACTAAAAACTATCAAACTACCTATGCTCACATTAGTCACAGATCAAATATATTCAATATTCACCAAAGAAGATTAATCACGTTTGACAGAAGCAATCTAATAGTTTATCATATGTTCTCCAACATGACAAAGAACAACCTTCCTTACAAGTGGATCCCTTACTTATTTGCCAGCAAATTGTATTGTGAAATGAATGGTTGTGACACATTTCGGGACACGTTTAAGGACATGAACATTTTAGGCTTTTAACGTGACGAGCAGCCTTTGACAAGAAATAGAATAGAAATTTGATTGATTAATGTAACACTTGTCGGATCAAACGTATTTCAAAACTAAATTTTCTTAAACTGATCATAACCGAGAATCATATACACAAGCCAATATATTATGACTGTCATATTTCAATAAAACATTAACTTTAAAATTTGCTTCAGGAAACACGAGTATTAGTATATATTTTGTTGTAATTCAAATTTTATATCTGCACATTATTTCTCAAAAAGTTTGTGTAGGACTTATAAACATAATATTGTTTAGCCTTTTGAAGAAATTGGCTCAATTTGCATGTTTAAGCGCAGTTGTTGAATTTTACATTGACATTTTAATATCTCAAAGAATTTTGTTATAGGCTTGTGTTATGTATAGCAAAATAAATAGGGGGTAGCCCTATCTCTTGGAAACCAAACAAGTAGACAGCGTCGACTATATCCCCCTCCAAGTTGGAAAACTTTAAAACAATGATAGAACAATGATTATCGAGCTTTTTAAAAAAAATAAAGTATTAGTACTAAATTTATGTATACTTTATCGCTGCCTAGGACATTTTTAAGAAGGAAAGTTGTGAAATTGTAAAAAGCATTCTAACACCAAGATTCACTGAGCTATGCCGTAAATATATCTAGTTTTCAGTTCTATGTTTTGTTTCCATGGTAACAGCTCAAGGAAATTCTAAAGTAGTTGAAAATGACACATTTTCACATGATGATTATTCCACATTATGTTGATATATGTTTTTGAGTTCTGGTCAAGAAGCAAAATGTTAAGTTATGGTTCTGTGGAAACGGCTAACAAAGTCCAAAGAAGTCGAAACCCAGAAGAGAGACATCTACACATGATGACTGTTCCACATACCAATTTTCATTGAGCTAAGCTTTACAGTTCTTGAGTTTTAGTTTGGAAACGAAATTTAAAAATATGTTTCCATTGAAACGGCTAAAATAAAATTCCTTACATGTCAAATACATCTAAACTATTCTCGATATCTCCAGAGTATAGCTCCGATTAATCTACTCTTTATACTCTGGACGCATGCATGGCTCGCCCGATATCTTTATAACCTCCCTTGGCTGGTATTTCATCCAATCAGCGGTCTACACTGGGAAGTTGAGCTTACCAATGAAAGATTATGAATGAGAATGAAACTTGTTTTTTTCTTGTTTGTTGGGACACAATGCAATGCATCAAAGCTTCACACGTTTGCAACCCATCATTGACCATACACTGTCGGTCAAAAGAAAGAATGGTGGTCTCCAAGTTATGCTGAAGCAATAACTAATATGAAAGTCAATTGAAACTGTGGAAAAATGTGATTCGAGTCAATAACATTCATGAAAACCACGCCCAATGAAGACGGCTATTTTCGGTTGATTCACTTGCGCACGGTAACCACGTATATCTGTAGCATCATCACCACTTTAATGCGAATGCGTGCCTGTATGTTGCTCGTGGTTGTATGAAAATAAATTTTTTTAATGTTTTCCTGACCAAGCACTGGTCGAAAACTGAACAATTATTGTTTTTTCATTTCAACCATGCCATCCTTTCGTGACATGAACTTCTGAAATTCAAATTTATTATGCCGAAATGGTGCAACTTCATTATGCTATAATATTGCTAGTCTGTTCGTTTAGTTTTTACGATATCTGATAAGATATCTAGTAGGCGTTTCTTTTGGCCGACAGTGTATATGAATGAATACAGACACACTAGTTGTCCCGTAATTCAGTTTTTGTTCCAGATATAGGATATCATCACTTTTCCCCCTTCGTTTCAAAGGCGGAAACGAGTCTCTTAGCATGAAGTAAAATTTTTCTAGTTGTGAAGAGTTCAACAAATCCATTAGGATGTCACTTGACAATGATGCCCAGTATTAGGAAAAATATTCTTGTTGAGTTCAGCAAGTATCTCTTATAACAGCAATATCACAAATGTGGTGTCAATTGTAAATTGAAGAATACTGTTTATAGGTTTGATGATATGAAATATAATCTGTGTTGAACAAGTTAATGAAAAATAAGTCTTCTTTCTCTGTTGCGGAGATTACTCGAACTGAGATTTATATAATTAGTCAGTTTTATCCAGATCAAATTATGACTAAACGTTTAGAATCATACATTAGCTAGACGTTCATAAACACATGTACGAAAGTAGACATGTTCGAAATCAAAAATATTGTAAGATTTTAAGATAACATGATGATTTCGAAACACAGTAAGTAATGTTTCATAATAAAAATCATGTCTATCCTATTATAGGGCACCTTCAGGCTACAAGCACTTCTAATATAAAATTATCCTTTAAGTTACATCTATAAAAGTTAGAAACAATCAGAAACTCTTCTATAGTTGGAATACAAGAAGGAGAACTTTTAATTTATCAGATGCATTAAACCCGGGGAAACATGATGATACTTACAATATGAATGGTTAGAAAAATAAATTTCATGTAAACATATCTTTCTAGATCGGAACATGACTTTAACATTACATATGATGAAATGATATGTGATGTGGTTCTAAAGGAACACGGAGCAGAGGCTAACATAGATGTTCATCTCAAGATCGTATCAGTTGCCTTAATAAACATGACTGCCATTATTAGTGTGTGTGGAAAATAGTATATGGTTATAGCTCTTCACTAAACTCATTTGAGGGTAGAGGACTTGATAAGTACAAAAATATACAAATGTATGACAAATACCTTAACAAACAAACATGTTTCAATGAGGAGGTGCTTAAACTACAAATCAACCGATGGCAAGTACTCTCAGGGAGTAGTATAAATAATCTGTAATCTCCAAGAAATAAACGATTTAGCTGGAATTGAAATATTGTCGAATTTTACAACAGCAAAAACACTTCATCTACAATATACAAAACTATTTTCATTTATCATAGTTGTGAGGGCGTACTATTACCTCTGTATAAATTACTCCATTACTCATCTCATGAACAGCCTACACAAATTACAGTCACGTTTTATCATCTACTACAATCTATATACATTGAAATCAGTTTCATTTGAAACCAGCATTGACTATTTTCACAGATTCATCAGGATTATTGTTTCGAGAGTAGTTCCATACCTGGTGACAAATCCCACTTCATCTGTGACTTCGAAATGACAAATCCCCTTTTGTTTTAGCCTGGAGAGGACACTCTAATTGGGCAGTAGCACGTTTTTTTTTAAATTTCCTATTTATAATGATAGTTTGTGCCATTTAAATGTACTATAGAGAGTAAAACATCCTATAACACAAACGAATTATCCGTAGTGGTAATAACGGTGTTGCGTATAAAGCAAAAATTGCATCGCGGCCATTTTATTGTGAACACATTTTATTATTTCGAATGACAAAAACGATCCCTATGTACACTCATTTTTAACTTGATTTTCTGAAGAGAGAAGGGTGTTTTACGATTGGGGAAATTATTTTTCAAATACATTTCATCAACTTATTTGAACAAACAAACGTGCTACTGCCCCTTTAATGACTGCTATGCTGAATCAGTGAATCTGAATGTCTATTGTTTGGTGTACAGATTACCATACGCTTTGCTATGCCTTTTATAATGACGATTTAAACAGTGTATACAATGTAAACCAACCCATTGGGTCTTTCCAAAAACCACCATCGACCTCTGTGATTTATTTCGTTTTAAAGCATCTCTTACTTTCTGAACATTTGCCTCTTTTATATCTGAAACCTTAACGTGCATCTATACCTCAAACGCCTTTATTAGAGTGGAGACACTGTAACATTGGCTACATAATTAGTTGACAACGGTATATGCCATCAATAACGATTGTTGGAGTGTTGTGTTTCCTCAATCTCCGTGCTGAAGTACAAGTTGCGACACTGATGCTTCACACCAAGTATACAATGCATAACATATCATGTACGTGTTGCAAAATAATAACTATCATTTCCTTTAATAAATTGGAATTGTGATAGATTATATAAAGCGATCAGTTCACCTTTTACTGAGAATCTTTTTATATTTTTAAATTAACCCGTGTCTTCAAGTGCTGTACAATATACAGTAAGAAAATCTGTGATGAGAAAACTGCATGTTGTAACATTAAATTGATTACGGGAATAAACAATGTATTTCATCAGAAAAACTTAATGTTTGAAACAGAGAAATTAACAATAATAAGACCAGATAAAATAAAATACTGAAACATTAAATTTAATCCACCGAACACATGAATAGTCATATATGTCATCAGAAAAGTGTGCTGACGGAATTCACCAAAAAGGAATAAATAAAAATGTACTCCAAATTGAAATCCAAAGTTCTTGCAGGTTGTGGTTGCATTCATACATAATCCTGGTTAACATTTCAGAAACAAAATAAAAACTTCTCAGGATATTCAACGTGGTGTTTTATTAATGGAAAATCATACTTATTCCAGAAAGCAAAAAATATCACTGCAACACCGGTTCTGGGAATAATCATAATGTTCATCCATAATTATGCTTTAAATCATCTTACAGCTTTATTTTTTGCTTTTATATAATGTTTTAGTTTGTGAATCGTTAATATTATGCCCGCTTCCATTCTTAATTCTCAAATTTATTTCAAGAATGTGTTAAAGCAAATATTGGCAGAATCTTGTTGAAAGTCCGCCACTGATCCCACTCAATTTTAGGGAATTAATGTTTCACTCAGGAGCAATCCAATATGTTTACTTTGTGGCCTGAAATAAGCTCTTACCGATTACATATTTGCGATTGGAAACATTAATTTTGATTTTGATTAAGATTAATTATGTTTATTTTTTTTAAATCTATTTCGTTTTAAAATATATGTTCAATCAATGCCAATATAATGCATACATGTAGTCCGAGTAATGTTTATTTATATTTCGTTTATACAAAATATAAAAATTAGGCAAAATAGTGTAAATCGACGTTCGGCCAAACTTATTTGGTCTGCCATCCCTATGAAGCTATATGTGGCAAGAGGGATGACTTTAATTATACAAAAATATGTTTAAAATCCTGTCAATGAAGTCTCCATTTCTTAGTAACTTAAATATTTTGCAACTTCAATTTTATACTGCAAGCAGGTACTCGTTTTGCTTTACTTTTCATCAATACTAAAATGTAAAAGGACTTGTCAGACTATGCAAAATATGCCCATAAAGGTAAACTTGTGCCTTTAGACTTTTTGATCAATAGGGGTCCATATGTTGATCAATATGTGTAACAAACCAAGTCAAAGAGACATTTATATCAAAATCAGGAAACCGCTTTATGCTTATAGTGAATCTTATATTATGTGTCAATGGAAGTGAGGATTTGAATTCGAAATCAGAATAAAATTTAGATTTTATAAAACATTTTAAAATTCATTCGTTCTAACTCCTAGCAACTTATAAATCAAACAATTAATCGATTAAAACATTATATAAAATAAGTCTCAAACAAGCGTCTCCTTCCGAGAATATTGTTACTGAGATCATAAACGCTTATTACAATCAAATTAGTAATTTTCCTGACCATACAAATATAAATGAAATTAAAGATCTCAAACAAAATGCTTGTGTAGAAGTCACGTTACAGATGGCGCTAAGGTCACGGTTGAATTGACTTAAAACACCAAACTCGTATCTAATTACAAGAGCTTCACCACGTTCAATAGCGCAAAGGGACGATTGATTAAGAAAATCTACTTTGGGACACGCATACGGGAGCTCTGTGGTTCAGCTCCAAGTAGTGTCAGTTGTCAGTAGGAAATGCAAGTTCTGGTGTGCCTCCTCATTCGATAAAACACAACTGATACTGATTAATCACCCTTTCGGTTTTTACACACAGTGCACTAAGAGTAGATTAGTATTTCAATAAACGAGTTCCATAAGGACTGATCATGTTCAAAGGAATGTATTCTCAGTTTAAAACTCATATTTCACATTAATGTACCTGATTGGTTGTAAAATACACACCCGGCCAAAATAAACTTTATGTACCTTAATGAAAGATGCAATTATAATTTCATATATATAATAATTTATTTTTAACAATTATTGTTTTCTCATTTCAACAATCGCCCTTCTTTCGTGACAGGAACTTCTGAAATGCAAATATATAACGCAGAAATGGTGCAACTTCATTATGTTATAATATTGCTAAACTGTTCATAACAGTTTTTACAATATCTGATAAGATATCTAGTAGGCGTTTCTTTTGGCCGGGAGTGTACTATCAATGAGTTTTCAGTCATATCAGATATCATATAACCTATTACAAGCAACATATCGTATTGCTATATTGCATAGAAGCATTGTTCTAACGTCACAAATACTCTATATCTCCTTGCCAAATGTTAACATTGCAGCACATGTACATGTAGAAGGATAACATCCCAATGAAGATTCACTCTTGTGATGTTATCCCTGTTCGTGTGATAGATTACATTAACATACAATGGATGGTGTCCTCGGCAGGATAAAGACTACGGATATTTTCGTATCCATTGGGGTCATTTTCGGATAAAGATGCAAATTACAGAGGACAAGTTACTGAACTTCTTTGGAAAATTAAAATAATGTCACACACTTTAACATTTCGAACGCCTGTAATAATGGTGAGAGCTTTATGTAAACATATGTGCTTCATTTCATATACATTAATTTGAGAAATGTCAAAACAAACATTGTGCAATGCAGAGTGCGGCAAAATGTATTATGATTAAGCAGTGCCAAAACATGTTCATCGTGGGTTGAAATCTACCGGACAGACACTTTAGAAATACTCACAGGTAACAAAGGCAGTTTGAGTCACATATCCATTTACCAGCGTCAATCTTCACTTCCATACTTTGACTTCTGTAAAGAGGATTTTAGAATTAGCAGCTTAATGTTTAGCTCTCCGTGTGATATGTCAGTATGTAAGTTGCCATTTGCAACCGAGCGGAGGGGAAGCAACTCTTGAGTAGACTGACCCACAGTCATGATTAATTGATTTCAAGCGACAGGACGCTAGTTCGAATTCGCCGTCCTTACGATTAATATTTTTCATTTAAAAACGTATTTTGAAAATTAATAAAATCTCCAAAATAACAATTATTTTAACTGAAAGCATCATTTTGGGCGGTTTTATTTTGCATCATTTTACCGTAGTATCCCTTTATTCATTGCCAATCATACTGTCAGATTCAGAGAATCTCCACATTATTCATAGCTGAAGTTCCTTCAATTTGAAGTCTTACTTTTGTGAAAAATAAAGACATTTCACAAAGTAAAATAAATGACTTCATTTCAATATTTATTCAATCAAAACATAAAATAAATATTATTTGTTTGATACAGTTCTTTTTCATTCACTGCTAATTTACAAAACAACAAACCCTCAAAGATGTAGGCATCTAATGTGTTAATATTCCTAGATTAAATACACAGAAAGAAAAGTTGATTCATTAATAGCTTGAGATAAGATACCAATGCTTTATGCTTTCATGAATTGTACATATGTTCAATAGAACATTAACACAAAATATGTTAAGTGCTTTTTTACTTTAGATAATCAAGCTACAGAATTTGATGTGAATTTTTGGTATTTAGAACATATTCTATATGTTATTTTAATCGTATTGATACTAAACTATTGAAAATACCAAACAATCTGTTTCCAAAATCAATGGAAATAGAACAAATGCAAAAGGGCCTTGATAGTGACAGGTATATTGCCATCATCAGTATAAAAAAAACTATATTATTACGGATCATGGTGTGATGAAGCCAAAGCGAGATGAATTGGAAATGTTTACTCATCAATCAAAATTTAAAGAGACGACCAAGGTATAAATATACGATTCATTTGTAGCAGTATCACTCCATATCTGGTCAATCATGGACCATCACTTCATTGGTCTAAAGTGATTTTTGAAGACACTTTTTTCCGTGACACTTGTTAAATTTTGTTCGTTACAGTTTATCAATTGATTTTGTGTCGTTGTGAAAAGGTTTTATTTTGCGACGTTCTGTTATATGGATTGAATATGTGATTTACTCATCTTTATCCCACAACAGTTCTGTCACACTTAAACACTGATTAATGATTACCTCATATACGTTATTAGGATTTCAACATTGTACTTAAATTAATCAGGGTTAGAAAAAAGAAGATGAAAATAAATATATGCGTGTCTTTGATCGTGCTCCACACGATATCAAATAATAATTCAGTTTACAATTTTTTAGTTGCAATCTTTTTTGTGGACGTCAAACAGCGAATTAGTCCGTTTGGAAGTGCATACAAATCATTCAGTTCTCCTCGTAGATGATGAAACGTCACTGTCAATGACGCTTCACATAATAACACCTGATGTTCAGAGATTACATATAGATTTTACCAGTGTGGAGAGCATACATCATCAATCTAATATCTTCATGTGACAGCCTATTTAGCAAGAAGACTGCCTCCATTGACATTTGACAGACTGGAATGTTTGATGTTTTTTGGCTGACTAACAAAGTATATTATTATAACGCATACGCTTCACACCTAAAACTTATTTAATTGATATAAGAACTGCGCGTATTTGTAAAAGTCTAGATAAAAAGCACACGTCCTAGAACTTATATCAACACTGCCAAAATTCATGAGTAAGATAGGCATCGATGTGATATTAATCGGAATGTAGTCTACTTAATGAAAAAAACAAGTTGGAGATATCGGATTTGTATTATCAATATTATACCAGTCTCGATTACTACATAGATTATTATATATAGTTTAGAAAATCATATTTACTATTTTTGACAATTATATGTAAATCTGGGCTCTTTCCGTCTACCACATTACGTGCTCTAACTGTCAATGCCATTTTCAACCAAGCTTCATCTGTTTAACAGCAAACTTTTTCACTTAATGAATATCATGCGGTCATCAAATGTATTGAATAAAATCGTCACTAAAAGTCGTGAACATAGCATAACAACTAAACATGTTTGAATTTGTGATCCGTAATGGTACTGAGGGAATAATTTCACACATTACAACTCCCATTGAAAAATTCTGTCTCACTTAAACGCAAGTAAAACTGTCATACTCTTTAATATTAGTGTTTTATGGATTTTTTTATCGTTCTCTACTCAGGCACCGTGCTATAAGTGTCCCAGGGTATATGGAAAGAGCTCATTATAAATCTGTTGAATTGCAGTAAGAGGTTATAAGATATCAAATATCTCCATCTCTCATCGCGATATGAATGATGAAAGTTCATGGCTTCTATTGGAAAGTTTTGATGATCAACATGTTAGTTTGAAAACGAATTCTATCACTTGAATATAAAACAATAAATATGTTTACAACTCAGTTAATTAGCCATAAATTTACTCAACAATCAACTTGCATTGTATGCAAATGAAACGTAATTTATTCTATATCCAAAAGAATGAGAAAAATGTTCTATGACAACATATTTTAGTTTTTTTTAAAGCAGTAGGAAGAAATACTCAAGATAAATTTTGCCATAAATTCTCTCCTTGAAAGATATTGCTTTTTGAAGCAGTTTTATCAATTCACATGAAATAACGATGACAATACAAATGCAGCGTTGTTGTGCGTCCCAAATGATAATCAAAACATTTCTGTTAATGTTTACCACAATGATTTGTCCACATAACCAAAGTGTCATACATAATGTATACATGATAATAATGCCCTAACATTATAGTGACTCCGAATCAACATTAGTTTGTATGTAGATCGAGATATGTATGACAACAGAAATGTCTTCATTTGACTGATTCTATTTATGCTGAAAAATCTTTGAAATGGAACGATTAGCAATAGGACATTTGTATGCTTGCTCATAAAAAGCAATCTACATTATGTCTTTCCTTATTAATGACATGGCAATCTGGTAAATCCGCCCTGTGAACTGTCCTTTAGCAAAGGCAGATCTACAAACATTTCAATAACATGTATGATAATAACAAGTATTCGCAATTTCAATCCATTGCATTACATTCACACACACATTGAAATATCTTCTTTCCGTTTGATATGTTGTGATCAGTTTTAGGGAATTGTATGGTCACAATTATTTAAGTAGTTTTACTTTGATATATAACGATTAAAATCAGCGTAAAAAGAGGGAAATTGAGTGTGTACATCATATCGTTATATAAGCCATATCTTGAACGTTTTGTGAACATCAAAGTAATATTTGGAGATATTTAATGAAGTGTGTCAACCATTCTTTTCTTACATAATATCCCGAATAACTGAACTATTGTTGATAAAATATAGTTTAAAGAATACAAGAGAAGAAAGTGACATTATCATAAACCGTTGTTGAACATATTCCTGTGAATAGATCCCTGCTATTAACATCAAATTTAGTTCTAACGTCGGTACCTTTTAACCATAGACTACCGATTATAAGCTCCATCAATGTAAGCTTCACACGCCAAACATCAATGCTGGTGTATACCTTTGGTGTTAATGTCTCTCTTGTCCATGTAAGTGGTTATACAAAAAACTCATTCTTTATCAGAGACAAACTACATGAAGATCGGTATGTGAAAAAAAAGTTCATAAACTAACATAAATGAATATATTTTACACATTCAATAATCATTCAATAAATCTATCATACAAAACACACTTTGAGATAGGTCGACAAAAACACATACATGTACATAAATGAATATTCCCAAGACTTTTGAAATGCAAATTCGATCAACATTGATCTAAATACACACAAAAAACAAGGGTGTATTACAGATTGACATCGAATTAAAAAGCTATCGGGGAATCTAAATCTATAATTTTACATGATTGCTTAAATGACTTAATTTCTACTCTTCTAGAATTCGTATGAGATATTTATCATGTTATGCATGTGCAAACAGTGTCCATGGGGACAATATGAGACAAAATCTTGTTTCTTTAAAAGTCCCTCAAGAGAATCCCTTTGAACCTTATAGAATAACACATTGTTTCCACTACTCTTCACAATGCGAAAACGAATGTCTCAAGAGAAAGTTTAAAGCTTGAATATTTTTTCATTTTGAAGCTTAAAAACGAAATGTATATTGCTTATTCCTTTCGTCATAGATGTTGGTAAAATAAACACATTAATAATAGATTAGGCAAATTGACCACTGCTTCAATGACAATTATTTGAAAAAATTATAAAACCATGGGCAAACGAAAGTTCCCCAATTAAATACATAAATTTAAATGATATTTGATATATCACATTTAATACGTCATATTTTACACGTGTATTTCACATCCAGTTAAACATGTTATAATTATAATTATAACACTCCCTTGTTTTCAATTAATTTAATATTTTATAGAAGTAAGTTGCATTTGATTATGGCACGATACAATACCACCTTTCTGCAGTAATTTGAATGACTTAATTGGTGACTGTTTTATTTTTTATATATCATTATTTACTCTAGACAGGGGTAAGAAATGAAATGTACACCAATATGACCCCTACCATGTTCAAAATGTTGTAAATGTGTGCAGGAGGAAGCACATTTATTGAGTATGTGTCATATGTCGATGAACAGTTGTGTTTTATCAAAATTAATTTGGGGGAATATTCAAATTCAAATTTAAACATTCAAACCGCGTAAATGTATTATTTGACTGATTTAATGTTTTGGACTAATTTCACAAACAAGTCGGTTTTTTAATACAACGTGGAAAACTCGAGATATTTGACTTTGAAAATTATACATATGATAAATACAACTGATCCATATACTTTCTTTTGCCCGTCAGTGTAGAATTCTTTGAAAAAGTGACATCAAAAGGGTCCATTATTATACTTTCGATTTAATGACATATTTGTTTCTACATCACAGCATAATCAAATAATGATTTGATCAAGAATAAAGTATTTCCAACGGATAATGTGTCACTTTTGGTGTGGACTTGGTGAGATGTGTCTCTGGTTATTGCTGTGTAAATGATTTCCCTTCCATCATTTTTCTTTAGTGAAATATTCCCGTATATGCTAGATATATGTCTAATTCTATTGATAGAAAGACATAAACGTATTGAGGTGATCACATTGCAAACACATCTATTTCAACAGAAATTGTACTCTTCGTAAACAAAATTAAAAATATAGTCGCAAGCGACGATAAACGGATTCAGCGCAAAAATGATTCAATTAATTGAAATATAATTAATAACTACATCTTTCCAAAGCTATTGTGCAACTTTCAAAACAAGTTGCAAGTCTCTAGCATGTCTGTAGGGTTATTGGTACTAAAAATTGTAAATAAAACCAAAAAGGTGACGAAACCACCTGACCTACGAACTCGCCATGTTATACTTTATTTCTCGCATTGTTATTGTGCATTTTGTAAAAAAAAACAATTCAAGTTTCCATTTGCATTTTGAATTTTGTTCCCATGTTACCAATGAAGATTTAGATTCGAACTGGACCTTGAATGACTGGGCCGATAGGGCCCAAAAGTTACACACCTTGACTTCATACTGAGGGCTATCAGTACTTGAATTTTCAGAATGTTAACTCTCGTAGTTTTAGCTGTACCCGAGCGCAAACAAATAATAGAAGAACAAAGGAATTCCGACTTTTACACAGTCTATAGCACATGTTATAGCTATAGCTCTTTGGTTCTGTTGATGAAAGTTTGTGAATAGTATTGTGTAAATAGCGACGAAACCGCAAGACTTACAAAATCATCATGCTTTACTTTATTGTTTGTACTGTTCCTGTCTATCATATAAACAATCTGCAAGTCTCTAAGTGCAGTTTGAAAATTTCCCCATATGTTAAAATTGTCAGTGTTATAATCTGTAATTTTGTACCCGTTCTTACAACCGGAAATAATGGTTCAGCGTCGATTTTATTGTTGATTCAAAAGGAATACTGTCCTGTCTTACTCTCCTGAAAATATCTTTAAATTTGCCTGTTAAGTTTTTGAGTTATGCCCCCTAAAGTTTTAAATATTTCAAAATGATCTAAATTTGAGAGCTTACTGCGCAAACAGTATTAGGAATTGGCGGCTGCAATGAGGAAACTATAATATGCAATGCTTCAGTTACATTATGTGTAAATATGAGCGTTCTTGTGCTCGTATCTTCAGAGGAGAAGCTGCATGATCTACGAATTCACCGTCATTTACTTTTCTGCTCGCATTGGCAATGAGCATCTTTTGAACAAAGCTGCAAGTCTCGAACTACATTCAAAAAACATTTCCCATGTTAAAAATCGATTCTTCTAATGGATATAACTTAAAAAGCAGATGGAAATTAAAAATTTCGGCCGACGTACAGAGCGAGATCTCGACACGGGCTATCATCCCTGAAAAATTCATGCCAATCGGTCCAGCCGTTAGTTCTGAATCGTTTACACAAAATCGGTGGAATAATAAAAACAAAAAACACGCCAATAACAATCCGGATTCAGCCAATACATGTATTTCGATATCATACCGCTGTATCACTTCCTGAACTTCATAACATGTAATGACCTATTTAGTTCTTGAGCTGCTTTGGAAAACCATTTACAAGCATTGTGAGTGAAATACTATCACTATTCATAGAACCCAATAATATACTTACGCCTGCACAATCATGGTTTAGAGAAGGATGTTCGACTGTCGACAATATGTTTATTTTGAATATAATTTGAGAAATACTAAAATTACATGTATCTAGGCGCAAACTCTATTGTGTGTTCGTTGATTTTACTAAACCCTTTGATACTGTATGGCGCGCAGGATTGTGGTATAAAATGCTAGTATATCTTGTTAGAAATATGTACCAACATATTAAATCGTCTGTCACCTTTCAATGTAATAAAGGTGTCATACAAGGTGAAAACGTATTACCGCTATTATTTTCCATTTCCATTTATGAATTTGAATGTTACCTGTTAGAAAATGGTTGCACAGGTGTGACTTTAGAAAATGCAAATGACGATGACATTTACCTCTGGTTACATCTGATAATTTTGTTATATGCCGATGACGCAATAAACTTCAGTGAATCACCAAAAGAACTACTGAATTCATTAAATATTTTTTTATGAATATTGCACAAAGTGGAAACTTAATGTTAATCTCTCTAAAACTAAGATAATTCATAATATAAAAGTTAATACATATACATATCATGGACTATGGTACCATAGAAATGGCAACTTCATGACAGGTATTAAAGCACCAGTAGAAAATGCAACTGAATATATGGTTGCACTTTTGAAAAAAAGCCCGAAATTTAAAACTACCAATTGACTGTACAGTCAAAGCATTTGATACTATAATATGTCCAAAACTCATCCATGGTTGTGAAGTATGGGGATTTGAAAACCTGAATCTTATTGAAAAAGTACATCTCAGATTTATCAATCTTGTTGTTGGCAGGTTCAACTCCAAACTTTATTGTGTATGGCGAGTTTGGTCGAGAGCCACTGTACATTAAAGTATATAAACACATTATCTCGTTTTGGCATAAATCAGCAACATATAATCAGCACTGTAAACTTTCTTCACCGATGTATACATTTATTTCTGCTAATAAGTTTGGTTGTCATCATCGATGGGTGATTTTCGTTACAAAAATTCTACAAATTCTAAACATTTTACAAACAACTTTTCACAATTTCCCCACATCATGACTTGTTTCAAAGGTAGAAACTATCTCAAAAGATCAGTTTTTACAGTTGTGGCGTAGCTCTATATACAATAGTTCTATTGGGCAATTTTATGAACATTTCAAATATAATTCATGCTTTTTTATTTTCCCATTTTAAAGCTCAGAACTTGCATTGTAGCAATAATTCACCAACTGAAACCGGTCGATGGAATCAAACCCCTAAAGTAGAACGATTGTGTAAACTATGTAATGCCAATGCTGTTGTGAGCGAGTTTCATTATCTTTTTAAATGTGATGCCTTCCTAATGCAGCGAGATATGTATCTTCCGAAACAAATATATGATCTCCAAAAAACCTCTATAATAAAGAAAGTATTATGCAATAGAGGTACCAAGCATTTAAAGAACATGACAATATTTCTGAATGATTTGTTTAAATTGTTTAAATAAAATTCAAATGAAGTGTCCCGTCACTTGCCACATTCTCATTTACTGCCTTTAGTTGGTTGAGAAATAAAATGTTCTGTCAGTCTGTCTGCTAATGTATTTTAGATTTGAAATTGTAATTTGCTGCTTTGACACTGCTACCTCTTGTTGCTTTTACTCTTAGTGTAAATAAGCTGTTCATTGTAGTTCAACTATTTGAATATTCATGGTAGATTGTAATTTCCTGGTTTTTAACAATTGCAGTTAAGAACATAACGTATTTCATTGTTACATATTGTTTAAGTCTTTTCACTGAAATGGCTAAAGGATTTAAGCAATTCCTTAAAACTAAAACTTGATAATAACAGATTAGTCATCTGTTCAGTGAAACAAAATGAATGGAAGTGACCAGTAATGCAGACATTTGGAACTATAATCTAACGTTAAAGTAAATCCTTAAAGGTTTGTTTTATTGACAGTTGAAGCTCCAGGGAGTTGCTGACAAAAATTGAATCGATAAAACAGTCACTTTTGCTTTTTAATTCACAGGAGTATTCCCTTTGACCAGGAAACATTTACATTTCAGTTGGAATGGGAAACACTGACAGCATGTTATAACTAGATTTTCAATAAATGTGATTTCAAATAAAACATCATTTACCCTACATAGTTCATCGTACCATTCCTAGTTGAGTAAAACCGAATGCGACTCACATTATCAATAATTAAACTGTATATTAAAGGTAACTCTGAACAGTGATTAACGGTAGCAAATAAATCATAAATAATCTTTCAATGGGGTGTTTTTATCAATGCATCATGTTCATTATATTACTAAACTTATCTTCATAAAAACATACTTTTGGTTTCGTGAACATTCATTTTGCTTCAATGCAACAAGGCAAAGATGGTAACAATGATTCATTATATGAATGTTGATTTATGAATACATCAACATATTCATAACATGACAGTCAGGGTACAATTTGCTTTCAATAATCAGGCCAGACTTATCCATATTTATCATAACAGGGACACAGGTGAATTTGAAAAAATACATGGATTTTGGGGAACCTTTCCCAGTTAATGTCAACATGTAAATAAGTGGTTGTGGTCTGAGGTGAGATATGTGCTGTCCATCATACAACGAACACATTCAATATTTCAAAGTTCCAATTTCCTTAACTTTGAACCGTGAATAAACGGCTTAAGATGGTGGATGTTCCTCACAAGAACGTTAAATGATAACTTTTATCACACTTAAAACAATAAACTACTGTTGTGGTATGTGCCAGTTTGTCAATTATTGCAGACTTAATAGGGTAATATATAACAAATATCATATTATAAATCCAAAAAGAATTATTTACAGGTAGACAGAATCGGATGTATGTATATATAGCACATCTACATGTGATGATTGTTCAACATACACAGTTTCATTTAGCCAGGGCTTAAATTTTGTAGTTATACTTTGGAAAGGAAGTTCCAAACCGTTGAATAGCGTCCAAACCCAATCAACATGCTTGATTTCATTTAACACTTAGGATTTAATACTAACCATTCAGTTCCAAATGGTGAGTAGTGCATATATATTGTTTTGATGCACAATTGTTACGATCTGTCAATTAGATATCAGCTGTTAACAATATGAAATCATTTAATAGAAGATTTTAGCGACTTTTGCATTATATGAATATATCCCGTTACATCTACCAACACAGCTAGTGTGTGTCTTGTGCATGATAACATGAATCTGACCTTGGTTAGTCACCTCGAGGTTCCCTTGTCCTCACGGGATTAACCTTAATAGATCACACGCATTGATGTCCCATGTCAATAGACAAACTATTAACTGTAAAACATGGTGTAGGAAATCGTTGTTTTACAGAACTTCTTCTCTTTTAAGTTTGTGTTCATTTCCTTGTCAAAATTGAAACTGCCTTTTAAACGATATAAAGATGAAAGTTCAATTTAAATATAATGATGTCTCTTTCAAAGAGAAAAACAGCAGATGAAGGGATAAGACGAGTAATCATCCTGCAGGTTAATTTCTCCCATAACCAATCAAATCAACCAATTCAGATATTCTCACATTATCACAGATGACAATCATTTTACTTGAAGTTTTCTTCTCAGAACATTAATAATATTTTTATTGTAAAATAAACTCATGATATCAAAGCTAAGGATGTACTTTTGATCAGATGATTGTGTCATCCAATTTGAAAAGTATACAGAATAGAAACTTCTTAAATTTAAAGTTTTATCATAAGAAAGGTTAGAATAACGTATGCAAGCACTGATACTCACAAATCTTTATTAATGGCCACGTCTTTTAGATAAGGAATGTTCTGTAGAGAGCCGTTATATATAGTGAACGGATTATACACAGAACATCTTACAGCTTGATGCGAAATAGTAGACATGTAAGCTTTGATCTATTGATTAAATGTGAAATGTCAAATACCATTTACAGAGACAAAAATGGTGTATTTTAATGGTGACATTTCGTTTGCAAGTGGGTTTATAATTTCTTCAAATCAGTACCATTGAAGAAGTAGTCAGTTTGCCTTATCTACAATTACTGTGTTTATTTTACTCAGTGTCTTATGACGAAAGGAACAAGAAATAGACATTTCTTTGTTAAGCTTCAAGTTGAACTGATAGACTTTTACAAACATATACACCACAGGTATACACCAGCTTTGATGTTTGGTGTGTGAAGCTGACAGAGATGGGGCATATTATCGGTAGTCTGTGGTTAAAAGGCACCAACGTTAGAACGTTAGATATTCATAGCAAGGACCTATTCACCGAAATACGTTCAACAATACGATATTGTCACTTTCATCCCTTGTGTTATGTGGACTATATTTTATCAACAACAGTGCAGTTATTCGGGACATTATGTATTATAAGAATGGTTGACATACTACATTAAATATTTACTACATTGCTACATACTGCATTACTACATTGCTATACACAAAACGTTCAAGATATGGCTCATATAACGATATGTTGTAAACAATCAATTTACCTCTTTTTACAGAGGTTTAATATAAATCGTTATATATCAAAGTAAAACTTCTCAAAGAAATGACGACATTCAACCCCCTTATTCAAACTGATCACAACATATACCAACAGACAGAAGATATTTCGTTTCAATGTGAATGTAATGTCATGTATTGAAATTGCGAATACCTGTCATAATCCATCTTCAGCACGCATCGGGCCATATATGCACTTTGAGAAAATGCATACTGACCCTTGCGACAACTGAAGGGATTTGTGAGACAGGGTCAGTGCCATTTTCTAAAAGTGCATATAATATAGCCCGATGCGTGCGGAAGATGGTTATAATCATACTTCGTATCTGCCTTTGCTTATGGACAATTCAGGGGCGGATTTGTCAGCTCGTTATTGTCATGTCAATAATCAGAAAAGGGATAATGAAGATTCCTTTTATCAGCAAGCATAAATGTATCCTATTGCTATTTGTTCCACTTAAAATATTTTTCAACATAAATAGTATCAGTCAAATGAAGACATTTCTATTGTAATACATATCTCGATCTACATGCACACTATTGTATTCAGCGTTTATTCAGAAACACTATAATCTTGCGGCATTATTATCATGTATACATTATGTATGACGTTTGGTTATAGCGACAAAGCATAGTGCTAAACGTTCAACGAAATGTTTTGATAATCATCTGGGGACTAACAACAATGCTGCATTTGTAATGTCATCGTAATTTCATGTGAATTAATAACACTGTTTTAAAAACGCATCTTCTTTCAAAGAAAGTATATATTGTACCAAATGTTCTTGAATGTTTATTCTTACTGCTTCAAAAAACTAAAATCAAAATTAACATAATTGTGTTTATTCTGTTGGATATAGAATACATCACGTTTCAATGGTTTGTTTTTCTTCTAATTGCACTCAATGCATGTTGATTATTGAGCCTATATAGCTAACTAAAAAATATACTGTTTTATGTTCAACTTTTAGACTTTTCAAACTAACATGGTAATCATCAAAACTTTCCTGTAGTAGTCATGAACGTTCATCATTCATATAGCGACATGTTGGAGATATCTGATATCTTATAACCTCTTACTGCAATTCAACAGTTTTATAATGAGCTCTTTCCATATACCCTGGGGCACTTATAGCACAGGGGCCGAGTAGAGAACGATAACAAGTCCATAAAACGTTTATTTTTAAGCGTATGACATTTTCTTGCGTTTAAGTAAGCCAGATTTTATACATGGGAATTGTAATGTTTGAAATTATTCCTTACAGATCACAAATTCGATCATGTTCAGTGGTTTTGCTATGTTCACGGCTATTACTGACTATTTCATTCAATACGATGACCGAATAAATGTGATATGTGCCTGGAAACTATCATACTCTATAGACCATGAGACGAAAGGCAACACAGTTGTCTGAAGACCAATTGTTACAGGAGTAGAAACTTAAAAAGTGTTAATGCACAAAACAACAAATTTAAACAACATTAACTAATCGTTTATCAGTCTTAACCATGGTACAGGTGTGATGTTGAATAGTTTGTTGGTATTCAATAAGTAACATATTTTGCTGTTTAATAGATGGAGGTGGTTGGAAATTAACATTGACAAGGACAGTTAAGGAACATAATGGGGCAGATAAGGATAGAGCCCAGGTTAACATATTATGATCAAAATTATTAAATGTAAATTATAAAACTATAAATAATGATCTAATATTGTATTAATTGACACTTGTTAAATATCAATAATACAAATCTCCAACTCATTTTGTCCGTTAAGTAGATAACATTCTGCAAGCATTTATGTCAAATCGATGACTCACTTACTCATGACAATTGACAGTGTTCACATATACATTCTGGGACCTTTGCTATAGATCCAGACTCATAGAAATTATAATATCAATTCAGCATTGGAAGCAGTCTTGCTTCTAAATGGGCTATCACATGAAGATGTTAGATTAGATGTTAGATGGTGTATGCTCTCCACACTGGTACAAGATGTTTCATCGTCTGTGAGGAGAACGGCACTAATTCGCTGTTTGACGTCATGAATTGTCGCATCAAGTCTTCACATTTTTTACCAGCCTACAGCCTGGGGGATACCTTATTTTCAAGGTCACCACGACAAGTTGACAACTTTTCAAACTCTTGTTAACGCAATATCTCATGACCGGATGGACCAGAAGTCTTCAAATTTTGTATCAGCCTACATTGGGAGATGACGCAGACATAATTCGGTTTTGGTGACCTTGATAATACTTTACATTTGAACATTAACGGTCCTTAAGCAAATCATTTATTGAAGTACTAATCTACTCTTAGCGCCCTATGACGTAGGGAACGACAGGTTCATTAATCAGTATTAGTTGTGTTTTACTCAGTGAGAAGGAACACCGGAACTTGTATTTCCTCTGACGACTGACGCTGCTTGCAGATGAACCAGAGATCGTCTGAATGCGTGTTCCAAAGTGGCTTTTCTTAATATATCTTCCCTTTGCTGTAATTAGACACGAATGTGGTGTTTTAAGCTAATTCAATCATGGCCTTAGTGTCATCTGCAACGTGACTTCTATACACGTATTTTGTTTGAGATCTTTAATTTCATTTGTTGTATTTTTCTGGTCAGGAAAATTACTTATTTGATTGTTAAAATCGTTCATGATTTAAGTAACAATATCCTCGGCAAGCCTTGGTTAATTGCATTAATAAATTTATTATCAGAAGACGCTTCTTTGGATTTATTTTATATAATGCATCAATCGATTAATTGTTTGTTAAATAAGCTGCTAAGAATTTGGGCGGATGAATGTTTCATAAAATCTACAATATTGTTATGATTTCAAATTCAAATTCCCACTCTCATTTGCTACATCATACAAGACTCAGTATAACATAAAGCGGTGTTCATTGTTCATATTGTTCAAGTATACCTTATCTAACGGAGACGGAACAATTGTAAGGTATTGTAAGAAAATACTAAAGTTTGAAGAAAAATGATTTTACTTGTGAAATAAACAGTTTATTTTATATGTCATTTCATCTTCCGCACGCATCGGGCCATATATGAACTTTGAGAAAATGCATACTGACCAGTGAGACAACTCGAAGGGATTTCTGAGACAGGCAGTAACACGACTATTAAGCTACTGTGTAGACCAATCAACTGCGCGTTTACAAATCACGCACACATACGTTGGGTGAACGTTTCTTCTTTTAACTTGAATTACAGGTACTACGCTGATTACGCTCGATTAATTAGTAATAAAACTTAATCATATCGTGCGGGTAAATGAAACAAACTACAATTTATTCAAGATCTGATAATACCTCTCTTGTTTGATTTTCACATTGAAGTTGAAATCCGTTTTGAAATATTATGCAAATGAGCTGAACATCCGAGATGAAAAATCCCAAAGTATCATTTAAGCAATTTGTAAAGCTGTGGTGCATTACCACCCTTTGATCGATTGGGTTGATAACGACTGATTTGATTGGTCAATAGAGGGGACGCAACTCTCGTTGGACGATAGGTTGCGCTGACCCTGTCTCAGAAATCCCTTCAAGTTGTCGCAAGGGTCAGCATGCATTTTCTAAAAGTGCATATATGACCCGATGCGTGCGGAAGATGACGTCATTTGTAAGTCAAGACGTCATCATCAACATCATATTTTAATTTATTTCCTCCTTTATGATTAGTTAAAGTTGGAGATTAATGATCAATCATTGTGCGTGTGTCACTGTCAGTTTATTGACACACTTCAGGTGTTGATGAGGCGCTGATATGCAGACATAAGGAAGACAGCTGAGAGTTTGTGGAACTGGAGTACCACCTCGGGGTCAGTACACACCTTTTGTGGATGACCCATTAGCAACTGCAAAACGGCCTCCTCGTCACTGTTGAAGAGAAGAATGTGCAGCTTCAGGGGCAGATGATCCAACGTGTTGTTCCATAATTTGCTGTATAAAGCAGAGTGTGCTAGGCATTTGCTGGAAACGTGTTGTAGAGTTTGCACAAGGTTGTGTTTCTGGATTGAGGCACTGCAACCTACAACTGTGCTAGGAAGTGGAAGGTGTTGTTATGCTGTCTGTTTTTGACTATTGTCTACGAGAGGCATGGTGATTGACTCCTTGACAGAGAGCCATCCTAACACACCCAGGCACATATCTGTTCGTGTGCGTGTTTGGAAACATGTATATGCTTTGCCATATGACGCCACGACTCTTCGAGTGTTCATCGTCTTGGAATACTTTCGTCCAAAGTTCACAACCATAGAGGAGAGATGGTAGACTAACGTTCAGTAATCCGGACGGGGCAATGAGCGGATTTAGTCCATTTGATATGATCCAGTTAGAGAATGGAAAGAGGCTCTTGATTTACGCCAAGCTTCTTTTATTGATTGTGTCAGAGTGTGTCAGATTGTTGGAAACTTTAGTTCCAAGATGTGAGACCCAGTTAATGGCTGGTATTGATTGAGGGCCTTGTTTAGTGAAGACAGTTACTTGACATTTTTTAGGAATAACTTCATATCTTCAGTTAGATGCATATGCAGTGATTATGTTTAACAGCGATTGAAGGCCTTACGGATTAAGGGAGATAACTTTGAGGTCATCTGCTAGATGTCCAGCTGTATTGCCATGTCCATATGTTTGTAGTTGTTTTAGCAGGTGGTCAATCAATACGATAAACATAAAGGTTGAGAGTACCCCTCCCTGTCTCATTCCTTGCTTGGCGAAGAACTGCTCTGACTGCCATTCATTAACTGATACATTACTTTTGAGGTCAGTTTAACAATGCACAAGTAGTTTCCATGTCTGACAGAACTAGCCTTGTTGTTGTGCATTCGTAAGTGAGATTTCAGAGTTGGTGAGCCATTTCGTAAGTGTGTTGTTAAAATAGTTTTTAAAAGATTGTATGCAGAACTGGCAATAAGCTAATAGTTGTGTAGTTGTTGGCCAAATGTTTAGGTTCGTCGTTGCCTTTGCGAATTGGTATGATGATGCCTATTGTGCACTTTTTTTTTAACATATGCAGATTGAATCATGGCTTTGAATAAGCGAGTGAAATGAAAGGTAAGTTGTGGTCCATATAAAATATGTTCATTGTGTATGTAATCCTTTCCAGCAGGTTTGTTACGTTTGAGATAGTTCACAATAGATCTACTTTTATCACAGGTAATCGGCATGGATAATTCCTGGATGTGAACACAGTTAGGTGAAGAGTATTGGTCATGCACGTTTCAGTTCTGTTTCCTGCAAGACGTTCTGGTTGAAGCTTGAGGGGTATAAAATGACTGATAGAAGTTCGCAAAGGCAGAACACACATCCTTCGGGTCACATACGTCATAGTCATCAACGGTCAGGTGTGCACAATAATTAGTTACCTGCCTTTCCTGTTTTAACCGTTTTTGTTATAATTTGGAATCACACCATGTGAAGTGTTCACATTCTTTGAGATTTTCTTCAATAATATCTTTGATAGCACTTCTTTGAGCTTGTTGGAAATCTCCTTTTAGACGCTTGTAAGTGGCTTAAGACTCGTGATTGAGACCACGATGACGTCCCTGCTTGACCCAACGTCTTCAGGCATGACATTGTAGCGAGTGGATTTCTTTGAGATGTTTAGACCTGTAAGGTTTTTTCAGCATTATATTGAAGTCATTACGTTGTCAACTTTCTTTTGGACAGCAGCGTAATACACTAATATATTTCATATCATCAAAACCACAAAAACTTGCAATTGACACCACATATATGATAGTGCTGTCATATGAGCTACTTTCAAAGATAAACCAGAATAGTTTGTTTCTAATACTGAGCATCATTTTCAAGTGACATCGTAATGCGTTTCAAGACTAGTAAAAGTTTACCTGTTGTAATTGAAGATATCCTTTATCTGGAACAAAAACTGAAATACGTGACAGCTTGTGTGTCTGTATTCATACATATATGGTTGATGGCGGCCTGGGAAAGTATAAACCTTTGATGCATTGGAAACATGCTTCATTCTCATTCATAATTTAAAGTGAATTTTATTTCACATTGTCTCATCTTGTTTCTTTTATGGGACTAATGAAGGATTGTTTTCAGATAAGAGATGGAAGTAATTAAACAATATCACTGTAAATTATCCTAAAAGAAATGAAGAATATATTAAGTTATAAACATCTGTTTCGAGTATTAAAGATGTACATGCTTGAAATAAAGATTCCTTTCAAGGCCCATGGTTCCCTCAGGTTTGAAATAATAACTTTAGTCCTTTTATTCATTTTATGTCATTTATAGTTGACAAAATGTTTGAAAATTAATGTTTAAACGCAAAAAAAACTTCATATTTAATTAACTACCAATTGATATTATTCATGTTTAAAAGACCAAAGAGCAGTTAGGAGTTTCTTTTGATCTGACAAGTGCTACATTAATCAATATCGTTATCATACTTTTTCTTTTCAAAAAGCTTCTAATCACATTTACAATCCTAAAATTACCATGTCGCTAAACGTTTCAAAACAAGTTTTTGGCAATAACAACTTTTTGCAAACAAGCTGTGTCAATGACAAGTAATTATATATGTTGCTTTTGATCACGATTGTTGTTTGTTACATATGTCAAAATAGATGATTTTGTTCTCCCAAACGTGATGGATTTTCTTTGGTGAAAATATTTCAATTGAATTTATAATGCAGTTTGATTGTTTGTGACAGTGATGGTTCGATCATTGTACTGTTTCAGTTGGGTAAACAGAAATTGACACATGAATATTATGTTTCATCACCTATTGTTCTATCAGTTTCTTTAATCTTTGCAAACGAAGCCAAATGAATATCTGAAATAAATTAGTTTAATTGTGACTGATTGCTTTAATGTATATGTTTTTTTATAATGTCGATGTTTTTACGAATTAAATGTTGTGTTGTTTTTAAACATATAGGCCGTTTATTTACTTCACAGGGGCCTGATTTTCCGAACCTCAAATTTATTCTTTGTTGAAGTTTTGCATATTAAACTGTTGAATGGTGCCTTTTCTGCTATAGAAAGGACTCGTTTCACAGAAGTATCTGACGCTATCAGGCTATCGTTGAGGGAACTGTGCTACAAAGACATCAAACTGTAGTGATATTAGAACTGAAAGGCTTTGTAATATTAAAAGTTTAATTAATTTAAAGTTTTGTTAATTTTTTTAGGGCTAAATGTTTGTTGTATACTCCTTTTCCAAGCTTAATCTCTGACACTGACATTAACCCAATCATATAAACTTTGAGTTCGGTGGTAAACCTCACAATGGCCGAATTCAGTAATTGATAATATACATTATTGCCAATAATGGATGTCACTCCCGGAATACTTGCACGAAGAAAGTATTCTCTAACAAACTTTAATATTGGAAACAAATAGTTCATACAACTCACGTAATTCACGTGTGCTTGTTCAAAATCACATTGTGGTCTCACAATTGACCTTCTGGCCTAATGTTGAGGGGGCGGGATAGCGCAGTGGTTAGCCAGGGGCACGGCAACTTTGTCTGCAGTAGAGAAATGTTCTACACGCAATAAGGTTTGGGTGCAATGCTACACTGAATTTCAGCGTAGTACCACCCATGGTTCGCTAGTTCCAGCCGATAGTCGCAGGTTTCACAGCAATGCATAGCAACATGGCGTTGCGGGCTTTCTCCCTGCCATAATACTAGCAGCCGCGACATAAGTGAAATACTCTTGAAAGCAGCGTTAAACCCAAAATCACCTCACTAATGTTGAAGGCTGATCTCGTTGTCAACGTAACTCAACACACCATCATTTCAAGTAGGAGTTGGATGTTATTAACCTTCCAGATTCTGTTCAACAGTGGACGCATTGCTATAAGGGTTGTCATTGTACTATTTGATAACTGCCAACATCGTCATGCACGCCCTGCCTTGGCGCACACTGGTGTCACTTCATATTTACTGTAGAATCCTGTTTCATCATGAAGATAGAAGAATGCGTGTGCAGAGGTAGTTACAAAGTAGAATTACTCATGACTTGAGTTCGGTTCATGTTTGAGCTGGAATTCACTATAAATAAAACTAACTTTGCTGTGTTAAAGGAAAACGCGACCACATGCTTCCATGAATTCAATTGAATACTTAGGGACCATATCGACTCGCCATTCAGCATGTCACTCAACTATTATCCTGCTATACTTATCAAACGCTCGCATCAATGCATTGAACAGCATGGATGTCACTAATGTTGACACACTAAGTGTCAGTATGCCTAGGCGAGTTGCTACCCTTGAAAACACCACGTGGGATCAGAAGTTATTAACTGTTCATAAAGAAGAAATCAACCTGTCATCTCTGTCCATACTTAAGATAATAAGTCAGCATATCACTGTGTAATTTACCTGCTAAGATAATCTAAGATTTATGTTCAAAATGAGTACATTTCAAGGGCAGTTGAAATAGTTTACCAGTGCCTGTGAAATAAACGTATCTGAATTAGATTGGGAAAACAAATTTTGAAACCTTCAAAGACTACAACAGATACTTCATTGAGATGGTTTCAGTTTAGAATCATGCATAGTATTGTATCGACTAATTATTTCCTATTTAAGTTTAAAATAGTAGGTTTTGTCATTGCTAAGTTAAGACAATTTCACAGCTTCTTTAGGATTGTAGACATGTACAGGCCTTTTTGCAATGTTTTCTGAACTTGTTAAACGAAATTTATTATTATTGTTAGCAAAATATGTCATTTATAAGTGTAAGGTTTTAAAATCTAAACTTGATTTAAATCATTTAAGACATTATATGTATAACAGATTTCATTGAAAAAATATAGCTTTTAGTAAAAACAACGAAGATAATTATAAGTTCTTTGCAAAATGGTTGTTATACCATGATGTTGTAAATTTAAGTAAGCTTTCTTGAATTGTTTCTTTTTACCTATTTACTATATTTTTTGCTATGTATGATATATTCTTGTCAAATGAGCGGAAAAAACACAGAAAGAAAAACTGTCATGTATACATATTAAATGGGTGATTGTGAGGTATTTGTTTCTATATGTATAGACATGTGCATATCCCACAACAACATGTACATTTTGGGGGGGGGGGGGGGGGGGGGGGGGGGGGGGTATGAATCCAATTGTGTGTGTGCTATGAAATCTGAAATAAATGCTCTCGAACTAAAATATTATCAGTATACATCCAAAATTTATCTTTTTACCAGTATTTGAATATGACACAACCTGTATTTACAGGGTTCTTATTTCGTTGCAGCTATACTATTTTTTGATTCAGCGTTATTTGTATTACATTCAAGGACACTTAACCGATGTGTCAAATCAAGTAAATGAAAAACACTTGAAAATATATTCCATAAACTTTTGATCCAATATTCCGTTTCGGAAACCAAACAAGTGCATATTTCAGCACACCATCATCAACTGAATGTGACAACCAGAAGGGATTACAAGTTCTGGGTTGATCGATGGGTTATACTGACAAGAAGGCGTGTCCATAGCTTTGATATTGTGAGTTTATTTCTCTATCAAATGTTATTAATTTTCTGCAGATGAAAAGTTCAAATTGAAGGGACTTCATCTATGAATAATGCGTGGATTCTCTGAATCTGACAGTTTGATTGGTTATGAATAAACGGATCCTTCTCCAGAGAACCCAATTTTACGCTGACTGGTTGAATCACTTTAATGCTTAGAGTTATTCCTTCATCTTAATTCTACGCTTTCTGTCAGTAGTTTTCCAAACGTTTCATCATTTTCTATTTATTAGTGCCAATCGCTATCCCAATAAACGAGTGCTAGGCAACACATACTGACAAAATCTAAAAACATAGATTGATGGTATCACTTATATCTTTCAAATAGATTTTCATATCAGATTGTCATAGTATATACCTTGAGAATTTATTAAAGCATGTAATTCATATGTATATTACACTCTAAAACCTGCAATGTAACAGTATAGCAAGCCACTGGTGAATCAGACTCTCAACACGTGATGCCTAGTCAGACTCATCTCTGACATTCTTCCATTGGTGATTTTAACGTGATTGAGAAGTGGAATTTTTGCACGAATTACTTATGAATAGGATCCTGTCTTCACAATTTTCAATCATATATTACGTGACATTCATTCAATTACAAAATGTTAATTTGACAGCCAGTGAATTGTTCTGAAGAGCTGTAATTTAGAGGAATTATGAATTATTAATGAATCTGTATTGGTTATAAAAGTGATAAAATAGTAAGATGTGATATTCAACTTCCATGCAAATCAAAAGTTTAAAAAGAAGGCATGTCAAAAGTGTTAATTTACTTATAATATTGGAAATATCCAAAAGCAAAAGCTACACTAAAACAAAATGCGCATGAAGTATGCAATTTGCTCAAATATTATTTCTTATGTTTGCAAAAGTTACGACTAGCCCATCTTTCTTGTGCTATGAATAATACACACCAATAATCAAAATTGTTTCAGATATCAAAATGCCAAAGTAAAATTCAACAATTGCTCTCACACATGCACATTCTCTTCAAACGGCTCAGTGAGATCATTTTTAAAAGTCCTACAAAACCTTTTGGTGAAATGAGGTGAAGATACAAAATTTGAATTACACAAAATAAATTCTCTAATAATCATATAAACCAAACTGTAAAGTAATATATATTGTCTAGTTTATATGATTCATGGTTATAATCGGTTGAAGAAAAATCAATTTTGAAATACTTTTGATCCGACAAGTGTTACATTAATCCATATTATTTCTATTCTATTTCTTGTCAAAGGCTGCTCGTCAAGATAAAAGCCTAAAAATGTTCATGTCCCAAAACGTGTCCCGAAATGTGTCACAAACATGCCTTTCACAATACAATTTGCTGGAAAATAAGTAAGAGTTGCACTTGTAAGGGAGATTGTTCTTTGTCATGTTGGAGAACACATGATAAAATGATATATTGTTTCTGTCAAACGTGATTAATTTTCTTTTCTGAATATATTTGATCTGTGACTAATGTGAGCATATAATATGGTAATTTGACAGTTTTTAGTTTTTGACAGTTTGATTGCATGTAACAGTGACTAGTCCTGTGCAAGGGTTAAGTTAACCATCTCAGTATTGTGGGGACAGACATTGAGCTACGGGTATTTTTAGAGAAAGAAAGTGACTCTTACAGGATAATCATGAAAAGTAACTGCAATTGAAGGCAGTATAGTTGATTCAAACGTCTGGGTTAAATTTATCGTCAATTTATTTTATGAAATGGTTTGTTATAAAAACAATTGTCAATATTTAGCTCATGTTATGGAGTAGTGCAATTTGATATTTAGAATCTTGTACGAATTAACTTTTTGTCGTTTAGAGGGACATAAGGTTTATTTATTGTACACACTTAACTGCTATATAGACAACATTTTTAAAAAGTTTGACAAGTATACATGTACAGTCACATATGTATATATAAGCGCGAAAGGACAGACATGTGAGAAGTACATGTCACTTGTGTTGTATCTCTGACACGTATTTGTAGTCTGAGGCGAAACAAAACCTACCCTGAATATAATAGTTTGTATTTGATTACCTCGCCGTTTGATACCCGGGTTACACATGGTCCGGACAAAGTTCCTAAACTCAAAAAACTCCTCTAATGTCTTCAGCTTTGTTCGTAGAAGAGTATTGTATTGAGTACCCAGCGTTTGTGTTAAAATAACGCATGATTGATGGAGAAAATACCATCCATACACGCTAGCTCTGTTCTTCAGTATTTGAAGCAGACAATACCATCTCGTAATTTATCCTGTTGATACAATATGACCACACTCCCTTTACTTCAATATACCAAGACTCACTTAAAATTAAGCCTCAGAACACATTGGACATATAAAATGTCACTCGTTTCTGTTGAGATATAGTGTAGGGGTGAGATTATTGACTATTTCGAATAGTAACACATATTTAAGAGGGTTTGTGCTTTATTTTTATAAAATATTGTATTAATTTTGTTTGTTTAACTCTTCATTTCTAAAAAAAAATATCGTAAATAAAAAAAATCGCGTCATCGCATCATTTTTGTCAACCTGTAAAGTCCTGAATTATTTTTGTTTGTTTAGGCCTTAGATTAAAAGGTAATGAATATCATTTGAGAAAGAAAAGTGCAAAGTAGTACGTTTCTTTCACGTTCATTGTTTGCACCTCTAGTTGATTACATTTACAACATCTTCAGAAATTACAAATGTTAAAACCTTATGATGTGATATGTCAGCTATAATGTTGGTGTTAAAACCGGTAAAGTCTGTAGGTGATACTTCTTTGTGCTATTTGTGAATGGTAACGTTTCATAAATTTCTAAAAACTGAAGTCACCCTTTTTAACCATTAGTAGTAAGTACACAACAATAAAATATTCCAGTTACTGATAATGCATTGTTCAACAGAGTGAGACAGTCTTATGAGGCGCCAGTTTTCTCATAATACCAATATCCAATAGTGTGAAATCGTTCCCAGGGTAACAATTCTCCGATTCAAATATCTTTTGATTTGTTTATTACTGCGTTTACCAAACGGATCAGGAACGTTCAAACAAGATGACAGTTGGTCCACTCAGCATATTGGTCTGATAATGGATGCCATGTGATATACATTTAAGTGTTGAACTTCATTATATGAAACTCCACAAATCTAGATACACATAAAACAATTATGCAAGCATTATATTCCCAACATTATTTAATGACAAATAGCTTATTTCGGAAATATTATCTTTTTTAAGGAAAAGGTTAACTTTAAGGTTAAGTGTTAAAATTATACAGAATATCATCAGGACACATATGCTACTTCCGTTATTTCCTTTTGACTTCAATCTTATGACACAGTCGTTTTAACATAAAGGAGGATTTTGGCAGATACATACTTTTCATGAACATGATACGTTTAATTCAATTAAATATCTGAATGACGGGTACTGGTGATTGGGCCGAACATGCCGGCCATTATATAGAACATACACAACTAAACTAGTTTCTAGTTTCGATCCTCAATAGAAATTAGATCTGGATATTTGGTTTAAAAAGAATGACACTGTATTTTAGTCATAGGAGTTTATTTAATTAACATGTGAATAAATTACAATTAAACGACACGAACGTAGAAAAATCATTTCTGTTTCATATACTTAAAGATGATACTAATATTTCTACAGGAGCAATTATAGCAAGGATTTATATAACACCGGGGTCTAAAAATCCCAAACTCAAAAATTTACATTGTTTTATAAAATTGTCATTTTTTAGTCATTTAGGGAAAAAACATAATTCCTATCATCACATTGACTAATATTTTCTATTACTGTCGAAATTTTACAGACATTATGTTTAATTAATATTTTATTGCAGAAACAATTAAATCTAAATTTTCTAATTTTGACCCCTTTTCTCTTTTGTTGTACGCCAAAATTGTTTCTGGTATGTTACATATCTGTCCCTTGTAAATGTCGTGTACAAATGATTTCTCTACAACTTGTCCAAAAATATTATCCATAATGTGTTCTGTTAAGAAATAGTGTCAAATTGAAGTTTTCAAAAAATGATGATTAAACAAACTTGTGTTCAGCAGCTGTACTCTTTGAATTTACAAGTTTGTGTCTGTCTTTCATTTTCTTAAAGAAAGTGTCCATGTTAAAGCTGCACTAATATTTGGTACCAACTATAGCTATCTTAGATGGATACAACACAAAAATAAGAAAGAGCTACATGTAGCATTTATAAAAAAATAAAAGGGCAATTCATCACCTAAGTCTACGTTTCAATGATATTAAAGTCCTTATGTTTCATCTATAGGGGATAAAGTTCAAACATATGTAGTTGCACGTACATGTATGTCCTTACTTATATCAATGTTATCATTCATATCGATGAATCATGCAATGTATAAGTATAGGATATCACTTTTGTATAAAGATTATTCACTACGATCACCAATATTTCACCTGTACATCAGACACACAATCACCGACCATTGATGGATTAGATGTCCCTCAGTGGGGCTCATCTCTGTCATTCTTCCATTGGGGATTTGAACGTGATCTAGAAGAGATTTTAGCACGAACTACCTTCGAGAGGGAAAGGATCCTGACTTTACAATTTTGAAATCATGTAATACGTGACTTTAATATAATTAAAATTCGACACTCATTGGACACTGCTGATTCACATCTTTTGCAAATGTTGGAACCATTTGTTTATAACAAACGGTTTAATGATTGCTATCAAATTTTGGATTTCTTCTATAAACGTGTGATTTAATTAAACATATTAAAAATGAACAACCCTTTTCAAAGCAACTCTGGTTGAACGTTCAACTTCAAGAGCATACATGAACACCATTCGATTTGGAAAAGAAATCTGCACGTTTATAGTCATAATTTAACTTAACACTATTACCTCTTTTATTAAATGGCAGAAGTAATGCTACTCGGAATTATTAGGTAATATAATGTGTTCGCTTTGTACACAGCAGAAATATCTTTCGTTTCATAAGTTGTCATATTTAAACAACAATTGAAGTTTGAATTGAAGGAGATATCTATTACCACGTTTTAAACCAATAGAGGTCAAAATACATGTATTCCTTTCAACACTCGTATTTATTTACCTTATGTAAGTTAATCAGGTACTCTGTGTATACTGTAATGTTTGTTCAATATTGTAGACAAGCTATGTCATGAGTGGCTTCCTTTCGGTAAAGCTATTAGTATTAGATTAAATGATTGTTTGGTTTTATGATCCAGATATTTAGGTTATACCGGCTTTACCCCGTCTCTCGATGAGAGATACATGTAAGTGAAAACACAAACTATTCTCTATATCTTTTTACAGTTGTATCTATTTGCCACAGTGGCATGACAGGTGATGTTAGATAGTAAAGCATTATTCACATCATTGATCAGTAGCCTGCTAGACTGTAACAGCGCCATTGAGCAGCGGATACGCTGGAAAGCAGGCGCTATAGAAGTTCATAATATTATTTATTATCATTTCTTCATTGTTTTCACATGTGATCATCCTCGACAGCAAAATAAATCTATGAACTTGAACACTACATGTTCCCTAGCCAAACGTATTGCCCGAATAATAGAAATATGACACCAATGTTAGAATTTAGAGTTAGTAATTAGAGTTTACTGGCAGTACAATATTTACACTACTACTGGTACGTGAGGTTTATTTATTGTGGTGATATTTATGAACGAGTTGTTGTTTATACAAAATCTCATAAGCTGGGTATCATTATACTGTCATAATCCAGTAGTATAAATCAATAACGAATGTGGTGCAATCTGACATACAAACTTTCCTCTAGACACCGACTTGAAAGCTGAACATTTTGAGACAATTGTCTTTAAAAAAAACTCTGCCACTAATCTCTGGAATGCTCTGTCTATTGACATGAGAACATGCCTATCTTTGAAATGTTTCACAGCCAGTTTGGAGACACGATTCTTCAAAACATATTATCAAGAGTGACATTAAATTTGTCATCATTGACTTGTACAGTGCTTTGTGGATAATGTGCTCTATAAATAGTCAGGAGTAATGTCCTGACCTTTCCATTAGAATTAAACACAGGATCAGATTTGTAATCAGATAACTTTCAATCCTTCAGTTGTCCCTGTGTACAGATCAATGACATCACGTAAATTAGGTACGTTCATGGACTTCCTCGTGGTATTGATATAGATATACATAAATCATTTGATCAGTATTTCTGTGAAGTGATTGTATGGTAATATGGTCAAATCTACCTCCAGAACATTGATCAAACCTTCAAACATCATTTTCCATTTTCATTGTTTTCTACTTAACAAAACATGGTGATATTACTAAAGAAATGTCCAGTCTATGGATGGATAATACCCTTTTCAACACGAATAACAGTTAAATTCATAATTTTCTTGACAAGACAAATACAGCAAAGCAAATTAAAGATCTGAAGCCAAATACTTGTATAGAAGTCACGTACACATTACAGATGCCACTAAGGTCAGGATTGAATGCGTTTAAAACACCGAATTCGTGTCTAATTACAAGGTTTTCATCACGCTCAATATAGCAAAAGGAAGATAGATTAAGAAATGCCACTTTGGGACACGCATTCAGGCGATCTCTGGTTCATCTGCAAGCAGTGTCAGTTGTCAAAGGAAATACAAGTTCCGATGTGCCTCCCCACTCAATAAAACACAACTGATACTGATTAATCACCCTTTCGGTTTCTACATCACAGTGCACAAAGGGTAGGTCAGTACTCAATAAACGAGTTGCTTAAAGGGGCAGTAGCACGTTTTTTCGCTCAAATAAGTCGATGAAATGTATTTGAAAAAAGATGTCCCCAATAGTAAAACATCCTTCTCTCTTCGGAAAATCAAGTTAAAAAATGAGTGTACATGGAGCGGTAAAGCCATGGGAGCTGTTTTTTGTAAATCGAAATAATAAAATGTGTTCACAATAGAATGGCTGCCATGCAGAAAATGCTTTGTACGCAACACCGTTATTACCACTATGGATAATTGGTTTGTGTAATAAGATGTTTTACCTTCTAAAGTATATGTAAATGACCTAAACTATCATTATAAATGGGAAATTTGAAAAAATAAATTTTGCAAAAAACGTGCTAAAGCCCCTTTAAGGGCCATTAATGTTCAAATGTAATTTAAACCAGTAAGACACAAAAGGCAGAAGCTGAGAAGATAAGTAATCGTTACTTACACTAGTAGGGAATAGAAAACACTAACTAAGATCTGGGCATCTAGGAACTTTTAATACAGCAGAAGTACAAGAGGAAAATGAATCCACTTAACAGCGGTTGCCTTCAGAGATGTGGTTATGTAATATGATGTAATTAATAAAAGGTCTCCAAAAGGAAAGTGCAAAATATGTAAAATTATGAAGGTAATATCCCAAATACCCAGAGTCAGTAGAAAAGTAGAAAGAAGTAGAGAATGTGGGTAGGAAGGTGAAGAGGTGTAGAAGTAGCATGAACCCTGCGAGTGGGAGAGAGTTTACAAAAGCCTTCATGGCGGAGAGTCTAGCAGTCAGAGGGATTTCAAGGTATTCCCTATATGCGGCACTGCGCCAGTCTCCCAGCAGTTTTATCCACTCTGCAGGGTGACCAGCTTGCAGAGCCCATGATGCACCACCCCGTCTGAATGGGAAGTGTATCTGTCACTGGGGTACCCTAAATCACTTAGAACAGTTTTCAGCTGCTGAAGAAAGTCAGAGTACACAAGGGGCCTGAGAACTCCATTCCCAGAGCACAGAAACACCGGCGAGTTCTCCGGGGCCTCCCGTGTGAGGCAAGTTCACAAGCGCTGTTACCGCACAGAGGGGGTGATTGGGGATAAGGGGGATAGGGAGAGAGAGTACACTCTCCTGAAACTGGATTGTTTTGGTCAACCGCACTTGCATAATAACACCCCATCTAAAGAAGGTTATGTCTCCCCAACTGTGATGACGTAATGGGTTGAACTGCGCTGCCCTGTCTGGTAACAGGTTTGATTTTCTGAGTAGTGCAAAAAACGCAGTAACATACACAGCCCAGAAACAACATTGCATGCATTGTAGGTTGAGCTTCTCGCGATTTTGGCATAATATTGCTAAGGTGATAGGTAGCTTCTTACACACTGCATCACCCTTTATCCGCTTGATGCCCATAAGAACAGATTGTAACAGGTAGTTATCTTGCAGAGGGTTAGGTAGGCCACACTTCTTGTGAATATGCTGTATGATGTTGAGGTATTGTCGCACGGATGCGACTTTTAGGGTCCTGGCAAGGAAGGTGACATACTTAGCCACCATGAGTGGTGAAGCAGGAACCGGATCATAACCGAGTTTGCAGCAAAACTTGTAGAAAGCTCTTCTGTGAGTGCTGTAAGACTTCTTAGTGTTATCCGAGAAAGCCGCCGATCTGAAGAAAGTAAGTTCCTGGTCCCAATCTTCCATAAGATCGACCTGTGCACGTGAGAAAGAAGGAAATTGAGCGTTGAGCGAGAAATTTGTCCAACTAACTGAGGCACGGTTACTATACACTGCTCACCCTTTGAAGCTAGAAACTGACTACAGAAACTGAAGAGGTTGACCAGTGTCTGTAGTCTAGAGATAACATCAGCAAGCACGTTTAAACGGCATGCTATGCGTTCTGCCTTTATGTAAAAGTTGTTGATAGACGATATCCAAAACAATTCCCGCAAAGCATGCATTATGTTGGGATTCTTGCTTGTGCCTTTATTTATGGCTGCCTTAGCAGACATGCTGTCTGTGTAGACCATAATATGCTTGTTGCGCCACAGGGCTCCCAACTTCTGTGCTGCAAACAACACAGCGAGGATCTCCTTGTTGTTGATGTGTAGAGTGGCAGCAACTGACAAATTCTGATGGAAGTTAATATAAAACCAGTCTTCAGAGCTAGTTCCACTACAGCCTTCTAAACTTGCGTCCGTATGGACGGTTACAACATATTTGTCCTCTAAGAAGAAGTTTTTACCGTTAAAGACAGTAAGCAATCTTTTCCACCACTCAACATCATGTTGAAATTCCTCATCCAATAGTACCTTGTGGTGAGGTTGTTGCAAATTGCGTAGAGTATGTGTCGGAGAAACGTTCTACCCCTACGAACAACGTTGCCAACAAAATTGAGTTTTCCAGCCAAACTCTGCAGCTGCCGCTTCGAGGCTCTCTTTCTTTCGCCGAAATCCTGAGGCAGCTTATTGCGCTCTAATATCTTCCCGCTAGGTAATTCCATAGTGAGGGTGACAGAATTAAAGAGAATGCCCAGAAAAGTGAGAGATTGCGTAGAGCCAACTAACTTTTTCCAGCTCAGGTAAAAGCCAAGCTTCCTGAGAAGATTAATTAACATAAGTAGCGCCTGTTGACATTCATTACGTCGGGCATATCAGTAAGAAATCATCTATAAAACAGATTGTTCCAGCAACAACTTTCCTGATCATCATGCGTCGGAGGGCCTGGGTGATGCGTTGGAAGATACCTGGTGCCGCCCTATTATCGAATGGCAAGCAGGTGTCATACATATATGTGAAGGCATGATCCCCTTTAAACTTCCACTTTAAACCAGTAGCCGAATAACAGTCACGGTGAATCGGCACCGAACGATAGGCAGATTTTAAGTCCACTTTTGCCATAAAGTAATTAGGCTTGATTGAGCGAGTGGCTTTTTAAACTGTTTGGAACCTCTGTTTGTCAATCGTGAAGTAATCATTAACTGCCTTACCGGGGGGCCGCGAACAATCATGTATGAGGCAAATGTCCTTAGAGTCTGGCTTTGATATCGCACCGATTGCACTCACTATAGTAGGCTTGTCATCACATATGACGTAATTCTGCTCCTTTAGTTCTTCCCTAATCTGCGACTCCACAACCTCTATATTCTCTCTGCAGGTGGCTGATCTATAGTTATTCAAAGACACTAGAGAACACGGAGCCCTCATCTGTGACTCGAAAGCCATCCCTAATACCTTTAATTATAAAGTCTCTATCCACATCAGTTCCTAATTCTCTCACCCACCCCTTTAATCGCTGCTGAATAAGACATTTAGGTTGATCTATGTTCGCAGGGGTATCATGTTTTTTCCTTCTCTGCTGCTGGTATGTTGGTGACAAGGGTGCTCGCTGCACACCAGACACACATGTTTGTATCGGCATTTGACCCCAAACTGGCACGCTGCTGGCATGTTGAACTGAAGGCAGGGTTCACCAGATGGTGGACGTCTGATAAGTTGACCTCCCATTGTGGCTGCGTTTCGCGGTCTTAACACTGGTGCCTTGTTAAGCAGCATGACCGTTGACAGATGTTGCGAGTCGGATCCCCAAGGAAGTTTATATCTTGCTTGGAGATTTCTGTACTCGCGGTCATACACGAGCACCGATACCCACGCAAATTCTAAAACCTTGACAGTATATGCCATGTAGTTACGCACATCCCTGTCAGACATTGCCCCGGCCTCCATGGGGGCAAACATAATCCTCATGTTTTCAGCCCCCCATTGCTCCATGGTGGCACTTTCGAGACATGGTCTCCTATGGCCAGCCGCAATGACAATACAGGAGCCGTTATCATTTGGTAGAATTCGTTCGCTCTTAACTGTGATGGAGGCTTTGATAAAGTCAACACTTTCAAGCGTTTTCTCACCTTCTTTTATCCAGAGGAACACGGAGGGATCTTCGTCCATCCTGTGGAGTTCAGTGCTGGTAGCCTGGGTTCCTGCTGTAGCAGCTGGCTGTAGGTTAAGCCAGCTGTAGCCTCTGTTTGAAGTTGACGTCGTCGTGTTGTCAGGCAACGCCTCCTGCCGAAAACCTTTCACTCCCCAACTTGAGGAGGATACCCTGGCCAAGGGTAAGACCAACTGAGTCTATTTAGTCATCGGCCATGTACTGAAGCATGCGGAAGTCGGGACAACCTTGTTCTTTGAGTTTTTCCAGACTTTCCTGTGTGAGGCCAATAGACACCGCCCAGTCCTGCACGTTGATCGCGGTTTCCTCTGTTTGTTGAGCCATAATGCGATATTAAACAAACATATACGAATTAGAATAGACAAATTGCCATGACAGAGGGAAGCAAAATGCCGGCTGACACCCCGCCGGAGGTAAGAGATATGTTGTAGGAATTGTTGCGAAAGTTAGGTCAAGGGTCAGCAGGAGAATGGTCAGATGGAGTCTAGAACTGGGGCATAGAAGGGGGCAATAAATAAAAAAATTTGGATAGACTGTAAGCGAACCCAAAGGATGATATATGGCAGAAAGACTGCTGGGATAGGAAATCATATAGAACAGCCTACCTAGTTTAAAACATAATTAAGGATAATTACTTCACAATTATGTACCTGACTCTGGTTGTAAAATACTTGGATCAATCAATGAGTTGTCGGTCAAATCAGATAACATAGATAAAACCTGTTATCAGCCCCTTGTGGTAAATCACAATGATACCTGTATGCCATGGAGTACCGTTCTAATTTCACCCAATATCTCCTTGTCAAATGTCAAAATCACATGTACTGCAGAAGTATAAAGATTTACTCTTAGATTTCTTGCCATGACACGTAATGATACATGCAACATGTTCTTTGATAGATTACATATAAAACAGGCATAAAGATGCATACCAAAAGTTTATTCCCTTACTTGTGTGTTTCATTGCAAACATATTGTTATTTGGCTTTTCTTTGAGGCATTATTACAATGCGAAAACTAGACCGATCACTTTGCATTTTTAGCTCATCAGGCCTGAAAGGCCTAATGGGCTTATATGACATGGCATGGTGTCCGTCCGTTCGTCCGTCTGTATAATTTTCGCTTTTTCGACTTCTTCTCCAGAATCAATAAGTCTAGAGAGCTGAAATGTTATGTGCAGGCTCATTGGCCTATGGGGATTCTAAATTGTAGATGTAAGGTCACCGGGGTCACAACCTTAAAAACCTATTTTCATCTACTTCTCCAGTTTCAAAAGGTCTAGAGAGCTGAAAAGTTGTGTGCAGACTCCTTGGCCAATGGGGATTCTACTTTGTTGATTTCGTGACCCATGACCCCAAATAAGGTCACCGGGGTCACAACCTTAAAAACCTATTTTCATCTTCTCCTGTTCCAAAAGGTCTAGAATGAGGATTCTAAATTGTAGAACCTATTTTTTACCTAATTCCCAGTATGAAAAGCTCTAGAACTAGCTGAGAACAAATTATTTCGGTTTTGCAAACAATTTTATTGAACGTCAATTTACATATCTGCACAAGATAGATACACATGTAGGTGAACAAACTTTCGGTATGCAGCTGTACAAGAAAGGGCAAGCATACATTGCAAAAGTTTGAGATAGCAAATCTATCTGTGTATTATATTTTATGTGACATTTGAAAGATCCCGATAAGTATCTAAATTTAGATGTCATTTTTTTCTCAATATATTGCAGCTAAAACTTTAATCAAAATTTCATTTGAAGGAAACGAATACAAAATTCATCGTCCCTTCCAAGGAGAAGAAATATTTTGAAGGAAGATTTCAGAGGATTAAAGTGGTTCAACCAGTCAGCATAAAATTGGCTGTATTCCTTTATTCATAGCCAATCAAACTGTCAGATTCAGAGAATCGCCACATTATTCAGAGATGAAGTCCCTTCAATTTGAAGTTTTGCTTTTGTGAAAAATAATGACCTTTCCACAAGTAAAATGAAACACTTCATTTCAATATTTATTCAATCAAAACAAAATTCTCATTATCTTTTTGGCATAGTTCTATTTCATTCATTGCTATTTTTTTTAAAAAGACAAGGCATCTAACAGTGTTACAATTCCTAGATTAAATGCATAGAAAAAAAGGTTTAATATAATTCATTAAAAGCTTGAGCTTAGATATTAATGTCTTCATGGATTGTAAAAATGTTCAAGAGAACGTCAACGCAAACTATGTTAAATGTACTTTTAATTTCAATAAGTATGCCACAGAATTGTCATGTGATGACATTCGTATTTGAATATTTTTTGTATTTGGAATTCCTTCTTCACTTTCGAATCGTAGTGATACTACTTATGTATAATAAACTGTACTAACATGATAAATAATAAAACAATCAGTTTTCAAAAGCAATGGAAATAGCACAAAGGCAAAAGGAACTTGATAGTAACAGGTACGAACAATCTATACAGTCATCAACATTATATAAATAAAACCTAATATTTTTTTTAAATACTATTTTTATTACAGTTCATTGGCTGGTGAAGCAAAGCAAGATGATTTAGAAACTGTAACTCATAAAGCAAAACTTTTAAAGACCAAGAAATAAATATACGATTCATTTCTAGCAGTATCATACCATGTCTTGGCAAAGCATGGACCATAAAGTCAAATTTATTTCAAAAAGTTATTTCATATTGTGTGATTATGGAAACAGTTTTTATTTCATGACATTTTGTTAAATTATGTTTGTTAGAGTTTATAAAATATTTGCTACATATGTATCAATTCAATTGACTGAGGGATTTGATTTTGTCATTGTGAGAAAGTTTAAATTTACGATGTTCTATTATATACACTGACGGGCAAAAGAAAGTTTCACACATTGACAACATTTTGAACATGGTAGGGGCAATGTTGGTGTAAATTGATTTCTTACCTCTGTCTACTTTAAATAATGATATTTTAGTTAAAAAATAAAACAGTCACCAATTAAGTAATTCAAACTACTCCCGAGAGGTGTTATTGTATCGTGTCATAATCAAATGCATATCATTTCTTTAACATATTGAATTAATCGAAAACAAATGAGTGTTATACTTTATTTTGCCCGTCAGTTTAGATTGAATAGTAGACTCAATTATCCAAAGACAGTTCTTTCAAAAATAAACCACTGAAAAATGATGACCTCAAAATGATTTCAACGTTACAGATACAATAATCAGGTGGATTAAAGAAAAAGAAAGATAACGTGTGTGTCTTTGCTCATGTTAATAACCATATGAACTAATAATTCAGTTTACAATTTTATCAGAACCAATCTTTTTGTGGACCTCAAACATCAAATTGGTTCGTTGGAAGTGCAGGCAAATCCTTCACTTCTCCTCATAGGTGATGAAACGTTACTGTCAGTCATGCTTCACATAATAACACCTGATGTCCAGAGATTACATAAAGATTTTACCAGTGTGGAGAGCATTCATCATCAATCTAATATATTCATGTGACAGCCTATTAGCAAGGCTGTGGCCATTAACATTTGACAGTTTGAAATGTGTGACAGCTTTCTCTGCCAAACAAAGTGTATAATATAACCGATATACACATCACATACAACTAACCTATTGATATTTACAAAGATGTGTTTGAATAAATCTGCATCTATAGACAAAGTCTCAGAATTCATGTCAATCCTTCCAAATGTCATGTTCTTAAGAAGTCATGGTAGAAATCATTGTAGAAGGTAATCCATTTTAGGGATAAAATTATTTAGGGATAATGGAGTTGTTACTACTTGTGTTGAGTTTTTGTAACTGTCTGCAACATTACTTGCCCGTCAATGCTTGCTTTACAATTATACAGCAGCAATCTGTTTGTGGACCCCAAACAGCGAATTGGTCCGTTTTGAACTGCATACAACTCGTTTAGTTCTCTTCGGAGATGATGAAACGTCACTGTCAATGACGCTTCACATAATAACACCTGATGTTCAGAGATTACATATAGATTTTACCAGTGTGGAGAGCATACATCATCAATCTAATATCTTTATGCGACGTCCTGTTTAGCAACAACGCTCTTTCCATGGACATTTGACAAATGGAAGTATTTGACAGTTTTCGCTGACAAACTAAGTATATTCTTATATCCAATGCGCTTCATACGTAAAACCAAGTGAATTGATGTTAGAACTGTGTGTATTTGTATAAGTCTAGATTTATAGCACAAGTCCCAGAATTCATATCAACACTGCCAAATTTTAGAGTAAAGAGATATGGTAAAAGTTCTTGCAGTAGGTAATCTACAAAATAGGTTGGAGATATCGGATTTGTAATATTAACATTATACCAGTGTCAGTAGACCATTTATAGTTTAAACATCTACATTTACTATTTTGTCCATTATATGTTAAACTATCCGTCTACCGCATTACGCGCCCTAACCATCAAATGGCAATGCCAATACTAAGTCTCTTCAATACCTTCTAGCACTTAAGATTGCTCCAAAATTGCAAATACAAAGCAGGTATTCTGCATTCAAAAGACTTTCCTTAGAGGGTTCGTTAAATGAATGGTCCAAATGAAAATAAGCTACAAGGGCTGCTAAATTTGTCCATGAAATCTGCGTACGCGGTTTAGTCCCCGCAGCATTTGACCGACACGGAGATGGACCATAGCATGTTATCTGCCAACCGATTTTATATTCAAAAGCAACTGAAGAAATTATAATACACAAAAGCAAGTCAAAACAACTTGAGATTTGAACCTTTGAACTCAGAAAATACTTTAAACTCCTTTAAATAATTCATATAAACAGTAATTGAGAATTTGTATATGGGTAACGTAGTGGAGGTTAATAATATTACGATCTGATTTTAATGATAAATATTACAACCAGCCTTCATCTATTAAAGTTTATTCTGTCATCAAATGTATTGATTAAAATAGTCAGTAATAGCCGTGAACATTGTGAAACCTTTACAAATGTTTGAATTTGTGGTTTGTAATAGTAACGAGGGATTCATTTCATACATTGCGATTCCCATGGATAAAATCTGAGTCACTTTAAAGCAAGTACAACTGTCATACTCCTTGATATAAGCGTTCTGTGAGCTTTTTATCGTTCTCTCCTCAGGCACTGTGCTACACGTGTCTCAGGGTAAACAGTTCACTATAAAACTGTTGAAATGCTGTTAGAGGTTATGAGATATCAACTATCTTAAACAGGCTGCTATATCAATGATGTAAGTTGATGACGGCTATGGATCACCCTCTTAGTCTGATAAATATAGAATACTAAACGATGTCACGTTTGATAACGTGTTTATGAAATGAGTGAATGGTTTGGTATTTTAACGAGCGAAAGCGAGTTAAATACCGATGCCATTCACGAATTTCATAAACATGTTATTAAACGGGACAGAGTTTAGTATTTTATTTATTACTCAATGATGTAAATAGCGAAAGAAACTCGTTTTTACTGACGCTCACTTGTAAATAGGCCATCCGCTACTGCAGTCGAGCGGCTAACATTGTGACGTCAACCAAAAAGGACTGTGACGTCACGCGCCGATTATGACGTTACGGCAGCACGCGGTGGTTTCACACATGTGTGTCAGGTGAGGTGAGTTGTGGTTTAACGCCGCTTTCAAGAGTATTTCACTTATATCACGGTTGCTAGTATTATGGCAGGGAGAAAGTCCGCAACGTCATGTGGTTATGCATTGCGGTGAAACCTGCGAGCATCGGCTGGAACTAGC